>JAUIMM010000054.1:9896666-11395833 GCA_031769625.1 Taudactylus pleione
CCGCACTCCTGCTCCGGTGACAGATCAAAAGCAAATAGCATGTAGCTGTTGAGGTACTCTTCGGGTCGACCAGTATTCCATCATCAGATTTCTGCTTATTTGTGATCTGTATGAGCAACATATACTCTCTTACAGCATTACCATGTTCAAAGTCTGGTTGAAATGGTTTTGCCGGGTGCGGCGTTCCATCCAGAGAAAGGAATGCAAAGTTCACATTTTTATGTTCAAAACAAAGGGGGTTCCGATCAAGGGCTCCTGAAAATGCTTCGTTGTCCACAAAGCCGACATTGACGGTTTTTGGCACTTGACCTAAAAATAGATTTTCTAGATTAAACACTCTACTGCCTGCGGGTACGCTGTAGATTTTCATTCCGACGTGGTTAAATGTGTATTTTACGTTGCCGTTTAGCAGGCCCTGCACGTGAGCAATGCGCACGGCCGGTGAGACCTGCACTCTTTTCACAAATAGGGACGCTGCGACAATCTGTATTTTAAATGCATCTGCTTCAGCAGACATTAAGCAGAATGAGTCTTTGTTTCTGGTGAGTTTAATCTTCAGGTCAACGGCATTTAAAATTAGTTTATGCTGTTGGAAAAGGTTGCAGTGAAGTGGTCCTAGCAATTCAAAAATGTGACTCTGCACTGTCGCTCCTGCTCATTTTCTGAAAACCGTGTTAGGTCCGTCCAGCACCCTGTTGTTATGTTCTCCAGCCACATCTTTGTAAAATAATCCTGTGGTGTGCTTTGTTGACAAAGTGTCGGAGCTATAATTCAATATAGTCTCAATGTATGCGCGGTAGGCGTAAAGATTGTTGGATTGTGATATGAGCCTGTCCCCCAAAGTGACATCCACCTGGCTGAATAAAATTGCTATTGGGTAATTAATAAGGGCGACCTGTGCCCCTTGGGCTATTGCCTTGTTATCAGTTCATACGATCTTGCACGTCACATACAGCAGGGTGTTGTTCAGATCGTAGTAGTGTTCGCCGCTGGCCGCTATATAAGACTCAAGCAGCGATGTGTCTTATAACACCGCTAAAGGCAGAACTTCGACCTATAGACTTTTCTCTATGCTAGTTTGTGTCGGGGACATGTCAAAAAGATCCAGCTCTGATTTTGTGCATTCGACGGACTCGGAGTGTATGAAAGACATGTTGTTTAAAAAATATCACCAGCACCGCTCTTTGGTTCTCTCTTCTTCTTTAAGCTGTGGTGTCTCCTGTTTTTATTTAAAAAAGGGATGCCTCAAGGCGGAAACGGTATCGTGCGCTTCCAATTTCTTTTAGACACGCCTTTTCTTGTATATATTATTCCAAAACCATCCTGTTTGGATTGGTTCGCCTCGTGTATTTTATTCACCACCGCTGTTGTGGCGTGTCCAATAACGTCTTTCGCGATATTGTGTGCTGCGGTCTTCACGTGCGGTTTAGCTAACTCTAGACCTCTCCGGAAAAGAGGCACCATTTTTCTGAAAAGGTTTTGAAAAATACTGCATAAACCACAGCCGTACATGTAAGTGCTTCCGTGAAAACCGGGTAATCCGTTACCGGCTTGTGCTTTATAATATTGCACGTACAGCGTCGGATCGCCATAATTTTTAACAGCGACCATTCTGCCTGGTTAATAAAATTCATTTTTGTGACATCTAAAGTGTTGTTTTACGATCGCTTTCCCAAACTTGAATACTATGTTCTCATTCTGGTCGTTCTTTATCTATACGGTAATCATGTCAAAATGCGCTTTGCACAAAGGTACATAATCTGTCTTCTCATATCGAATTGTGACCATTTCGTTGTTACGCCCCTTAATTTTAACAGTCCGTAGCAACGGTACATAACTATCACCGACCCTCTGGTGTTCGATAATGTCTGTGTACACGTACAATGTATATTGTCCCCCATTGATGTCGGCACATGGTTTTAAAAACCTAATTTTAGGTTGTAAACCCAGTATTCTCTCCAGCTTAACACCGGCTGTGATCTGGTACATCGGCTTGTTGTCGAAGGATATGGTGCGTTCAAGGGGATCGCACCATAGTTTTAACCCTCCATCCAGATTATGATGATCAATTTCAGAGTTGAATGCATCGACTAGCGCCTCGATTGTTTCATAAAAAACAGGTTTAATGCACACCCTCATGACAGCCGTGTTCGGCCCATCCCACCTTGTTATTTTCAACACACAATCGCGTATATCGATTGTATTCCACGTGTGCGGGTATTGTATTTCTGTAAGAACTACATCTCATTCGCTGCTTAAGTGTATCGGCTTTGCAAATTTTGTTGTATAGTTAGAAATCTGATTTTGCTGGAATGTGTCTGCCGACGCGTTACTGGGCAATGTTATGTAGAACGACTTGTCATCCATCTCTCACCTTGTTTAGAGCATGATGCGCTTTATATATCTTTTATCTCAGATGCTGTGACCCAGCAGTTAAATTTTGCGGGATAACCGTGCCACTTCACCAACGCGTATTTCTGACCGCCGACCTTCTTATTTTTGAAAATCTTTTCCACCTTGTAAGTTCTGTTATAGTTTTTGGGAATGCTTTGAAGTTCTTCGGGGTAAAAACTGGCAGTTATTACTTTGCCGTACAGATCCGCCAATGTATAAAGTGGACTAAGTCCTTTAGTGTTAACAGCCTGCATGATGAATATTTCCTCAGAATAATTCTGTTTATAGTCTTTCTGAAATATATCCTTATATTTGGAGATGCGTACGTGCTCACCGACGCTAATCGAGGCTGTATTTTATTAGCTTTAAAGTATTCGCCGTACATCGTCTTAAAAGTGCTCAAAGCATTAGAGGCGTTCACATCACATGGTGTACACTTAATCATTCTATGATACATGTTATTATGCTGTATATGAAGTCCTGTAAAACATCTATATATCTGTTGGTATTCTGTGCTGTGAAATAGCGCCACATCCGTGTTTTTAAAGTCCTGTTGAATCTTTCTATAACCGCCGCCTTTACATCATTGTTGGCCATAAAATGATGTAAATCTTATCTTTCTAACAGTTTTTTTTAAGATTGTGTTTAGAAACTCTTTACCAAGGTCAGTTTGCAGCTTCTTTGGCACGCAGCCCTGCTGAAATATTTTTTCAAAAGCGCTTGCAACAGTTGCTGCGCTTTTAGACATTAGGCTTATGGCCCAGGCTCTCTTACTGAATATATATCGATAACTGTTAATATATACTTAAAACCATCGCTGTACTTCGCAAGGTCTATCAGCGATACCAAATCGCATTGCCATTGCTGGTTTATATCGGACACGCAGATCATGTTCCTTTTATAGAATTTCCTAGCTGGTTTATGTAACATATACGCGTCTTGTTTTTGCATCCATTTTTTAATTTCCGTTCTTTTAAACACTTCTTTATTGGCCTTATAATACTTATCAAAGCTTCTATAACTGCCAGGGTTCAAAACCGTGTAATACGCCTTTTTCATCGGCTTTTTTCTATTAGCGGCGTGGCGTGATGCACCATTTATTTTGTTCGTAGGCATGGCTGCCTGCTAGATAAAGATGTATTTACTTTTATAGCTATCACAAAGGGTTAACAACAATACTGTCTAAGGGACAAAACATCTTACTGATGATGTTTCATCTAACAGCAGCACTGTCTGATTAAGCAGTGCACTCATTTTATATCAAGGCCTATCGCATTTATATACATTTGATTTCTATCTCTATATCAAAACCCTATCACAAAGATATCATGCCACATAAATTTATATTCATTTAATATTAATAACTATAAATTCATATAAAATTAATATTAAACGATATTAAAAAGGGTAGGAAAAGTGGGAGTGCCATGGGGAGGAGTTATGGGAGGGGTTGAGGTGTGGTACCTGTCAAATTAAGTTTGACGAAAAAGTGTTCTCTATCTACTCTCCCTATTGTGCTTGTATTGCCTCTTGTGCTGCTGGTTCCTATAGGTTCTTGAAAACTACTGTGAAGCCTTGTGGTGGTTTAAGTGTGTTGACCTGGGGGTCCCTTGCCCTGGACTTGTACCATAGGAATGTTAGGGACCTGGCTAATGTGGTCACCAAGATGTGGTCAACAGGTCCATATATCACTCATTCCATTTTAATCAGAATGGAATCCTTGCATTCTCATACTGCATAATGAAAAAGGTGCTATTATGGTAAGACCTTAACAAATATATTTAGCATGTCTGTATAGAGGAGGGTTTGGGGCATGTGCACCTTGGCGCCACTTCATGGCATCATAATGCAACACATATTTCAACACTGCCACGGTTGTGTTCTCCTGCATGTAGCAGCATGGTCAGTACTGTTGCATGCAGCACAGAGCGGTTCCTGACTGAGGGGGTCATTCAGACCCACTCGTGAGTGCAGGATGCTCGCAAGCGGGTCGATGTTACCCCAATGCACATGCGCACGATGGAGGGAGCTCCGTCGTGTGCATGTGCGAGACCCGGACAGCGACAGCCAAGCTGTCGCTCCGGGTCTCGTACCAAAGGGGGCGTGCTGTCGATGGTGACTGACAGCACGCCCCCTTTGGTGGGCATGCCGGGGGCGTGGTTGCCAGACGGAGGCATTCCCATGTGAAAGCCTACCATCAGGGTCCGGCCCCACTGACATCACTAGTGATGTCAGTGGGAGTGATTTTGACTCTGATAGAGCCAAAATCACTCCAGGGCTTGCGGTCAGCAAGACCCTACCGCAGGGTCTCATCGCAAGCCCAATTGCCATGATGGTCTTGACCATCGCGACCATCTTTTTGGCCGCTCGCATATGCTGTGGGTGGTCACCCACAGCAATGCAAGCTGCCCAGAGCCCGCTCCATTTTTAGGTAGGAGGGCACTGATTCAGAGTGAGCACTCTGGTCAGAGTATCCGGCTCTGAATCAAGCCCACAGTCCCCTCATTGGTGTCACATTACATCAGTGATGCTGAGGAGGGGACTAGAGAGTAGTTCTGCCAGAATTGGGAGGATGACAGGTGAGTTATCAGTGGTGGGATGGAGACATTAAGGGTCCATTTGGATTGAGGGTTAGAGTAAGGGAGGGGGCACCATTTGGCCCTGGGGTGGTAGGCTCTGTGTGGCTTGAAGTGGGCCCCCACAACTTAGTTACCCTGGGGAACCACACAAGCTTTTATCCAACCCTGAGAATTTCCATCCAAATAAGACATCACTTTATGAGGGGGCAATGATGCGATAAAGGAATAAATTGTCCCTCATGAATAAAGATCAATTCCAAACACTAGCCTGAGAACAAAGGAATACACTTATATCATGGAAAGGCTGACCATTAAATGTTATCTTTTAGACCCCTCGTATGAATGGTATCAAGGATGGAAATCCATTTTGATTCTATGAAAGTAGTTTATTTGCTCAGTCCCCCCCAAGAACTAAAGGTGGTACATGGTCTATGATCTTGTATCAAATACTTTCTAGTTGGTGATTTGCAGCTTTGAAATGTTGCACTACTGGCTGATCCGATTCCCTTCCTTGTAGTGCTGATTTTATAGAGGAAGGATGTGTGGCCATGCATTCCTTAAACATTCTGGTGGTTTGACCAATATCTCTTACACCACACAGGCACATCAACAGATATATAATATATCTAGAGGTACATGATAGTATTTGTCGAATATTGAATCTTTTACCTGTGTGGGTATGATTGAAATAGGAGCCTGGGTCAAGGAAAACGCATGTCACACAAGATGCACATCCTGTTTTTTTTAGGTAATTCCTATCTGCTGCTGAAGGAGAGGAGTTATCTGTCTTCATAAGTATATTTTTCAGGTTTCTCCACGTTTATAACTTATTAAAGGGATTTATCCTGAAGTGCCGGCAGGTCCTTATCTGTACAGATTATGGGCCACAGAGCTTTGGCAGCTTTCAAAACCACTGGACTAGCCAATATATATTCCGTAACAAATGGAATTCTTTTATTTGTGTCCACCTTTGGTTTAGATATTATGAGCTGTTCCCTTGGTATTTGTAATACCTCCTCTTTCTGTTAGAGTAGTGTATGTGTATGTTTATTATATCCACATTTCACAAATTTGTCAATTATAGAATTTAGGGCATAATTCAGACCTGCTCGTGAGCGTAGGATGCTCACAAGCGGGTCGATGGTGCCCTAATGCGCATGCGCACGACGGAGGGAGCTCTGTTGTGCGCATGCGCGAGACCCGCATAGTGACAGCCAAGTTGTCGCTCCAGGTCTCACACCAAAGGGGGCGTGCTGTCGATGGTGACTGACAGCATGCCCCCTTTGGTGGGCATACTGGGGGCATGGCTGCCAGATGGAGGCGCCTACCATCTGGGTCCGGCCCCACTGACATCACTAGTGATGTCAGTGGGAGTGATTTTGGCACTGATAGAGCCAAAATCACTCCTGGGCTTGCGGCCACAAGACCCTACCGCAGGGTCTCGTCGCAAGCCCGATGGTCGCGATGGTCTTGACCATCGCGACCATCATCATGGACGCTTGCATAAGCTGTGGGTGGTAACTCACAGCTATGCGAGTGTCCAAGATGCCGCTCCATTTTTAGGTAGGAGGTCCCTGATTCAGAGCGAGTGCTCTGGTCAGAGCGTCAGGCCCTTAATGCTTTGTCAACCTCATCAGGTATGTTTTTGTTATGAGCAGCTCTCATTATCTAAGATTTTGCCAGGCTTCTTTTTAATGCTTGGGGGTGAAAGCTGTTTGAGACCAGCAGAGTGTTTCGGTCTGTTTCTTTGGAAAACACTGATGCATAGATTCTGCCCTCTTTGAGGGTGACCTTTACGGCAAGAAAATTTATTTTCTTGGGACTACATTTAAAAGTTAATTTAATTGAGGAGTCCAATTGATTGATGTTATCGATTGTAGAGGTTAAAAGAGCTTCATTGCCTGTCCATATAAGGAAAAGATTGTCTGTATATCCAGTGTATAAGAGGATATACTGCTTAATGTTTGGGTCCCTGAAGAAAAATATTTGCTCTTGTTCAAACATATAAAGCTTTGCAAAGCTCAGAGCTACATTTTAACCCATGCAGCATCCCATTCGTTGCCTATAAAAAGTCCCATGCACAAAGACATCCCTGTTACATTTGTTGAATGAACTGGATGCCAGAAAGTGCTCCACTGTCCTGAGGCCTTCTTGTTGAGGGTTACTGTATATAAGCTCTTAATGTCTAAAGTGTAAAGAAGTGCATTGTGCGGGATGTTTTAAAGATCTTTTAGCTTGATTTAAAAGGATGTAGTATCTTTTAAAAACGTTGTTTGTTGCATCACATATGGCTGAATCAAAAAGTCTAAGAAATTGAGAAACAGGCTGAAAAAGGGAGCCCCTGGCTGAAATAATCGGCCAGTCTGGGGGCTTCTTCGGTCTTTGTGTACTTTTGGTACTGTATATATTAGTGGAACTTTCGGATGTTCCATATGGAGTGCTTAGTTGTTTTAACATCCAATTGTTTGTTATGTTCCATCTTATCGAATATATCATCAAGTTCCCTTTTATAGGATTCAGTGGGGTAGCTTTTAGTATGTGGAAAGATCTGACAATTGATGGTCTAATTCCTCTTTATAGACAAATCTTGTCTTGCACCACTACTCACCATCCCTTATTGGTGGAGCGAATGATGATATCAGTACATTTATATACATTTTTAAGGGCTGTTTGTTCCTTAGGTGACAGGTCGTGATATATATTTCTTTGTAGAGAAAAAAGAGAAAGCAAGTACTCTCTTTGTTTGGGGCACAAGTTCTACCAAATAAATAAAATATAACCTTTAATAGAAATAATTAAAATATATCCTCAAAGAAAAAAATGACAACATGTAGATACAGGTACAAACATATCAAAATTAGGCCTAAAATTGGCCAAGATAACAAATAATTTCATTGATCCACGTATGTATATAGATATATACACACACTGCTCAAGAAATACTCAGGAATCAATCGGGTCACTGAACATTCACATGAGATATTATTGCCAATCGAAATACCATAGTGAAAATATACCAGTAATTTTTTAATTATAAGGATATATTCCTCAATATAATAGTCTGAAACTATGCCAGCCACCTACAAACGCCCTCTAGGTTCTCTATCTATAGGTGCAATTAATTGAATGTAACCCTAATAACAATGGATGGTGTGTGATATAATTTCCATATATAAGAAAATCATAAGTAGCATGAAATCATAGTACAATATCAGTGGAAAATGGTCAAGCATATAAATAAAAGCATAAATTTTCAGCATGAATTAATATAGCAGAGATGATGAAATTGCAATGTGCCAATGATCATTAAAAATTGACAATAAATCAGCAAAGGTTGAAAATAAGTATCAGCACAGATGTCACCAATTCAAAGGACCATGTCCACTAACTGTTATTATAAGCAGCGTAATGTATACATAAAGCAATATCATGTAATCAACATGAATTGAAATAACATGCATAAGAAAAACAGTGCATCAATCCTTATATCAGTAATAAAAGATAGGCACCAATATCACCAAACCGCATGTATATATTGAATACAATGTCATGATATAGACATGGTTGATATGATCTAAAATACAGGTACAATCTAAATGTAAAGAGATATGTAGTCAGATAACGCTCACTGACAGCAAGGGGAAAGGTGGCTGCTATGTCCCATGTACTGTAAGTATTGAATGGGACATGAGCGGACCCTCCACATATACTATGAGAGTATGAGATAGATAGATAGATAGATAGATAGATAGATAGATAGCATCAACTATTCTCCCCTGTTGCTCACCATAATTCTGACAAATATTAACAGATTACTTGGTGAGTCAGTATGAGAAAATGAGACTGCCAAAGAAAAAAGGGGAGTAACAGTATAGAGAGGTAGAAAAAGGGGTTTCTGTGGATGCTGAGGTATGTGGGGCAATCCCCAGTGAATACCTGTTGCGCTGTCTGCGGCACCAATTCCCCCTTGAAGTGGATAGACAATTGATACAGTGGGAGGCAGTCTGCTCACATGTACACTCTCAACCCATTGATGTAGAATCACAATGCAGCGGGAACATTAAATGAGGTAGTGCGGGCAGCGTGTCCCAGAAGGAAGGACGGTACCTGAGAGAGGCAGCGTATGGCAGCGGTAAGTTCCGACGGAGTCACCTCGTGCACACCGGAGGCTCCTGTCAAGAATATGATTGTTTTCACCTAATAGGCTTTTCTAATTGTGCCTGGTTGAACTTACACACAGAGTCGTCCATGAGATGAGCAAATGTTTTTATGGATGAATTGGTCGAAGGAGGATCAAAGGATGACGTTGGACCAATATTCAAAGGTAGAGACATAGAATCAGTCGTGTTCACTATTTTTTTATGCTGAAAGAATTCCTTTAATCTTAGTTGTCATGCAAATCTGTAGTTTTCTACTTTCCTTTCAAACTCTTTATGTTTCTTTGTCGGGATGAATGATAGTCTTTTATTAAGGATTCCCATCTCCATTTCCATTAGAGGTTTAGACGACAGATTGTAAACTAGGTTTTCTTATTGCTTGCCTTTGTTATACCTTTTATTTTGGCCACCACATTTTGTGGGATTACAGGAGGAGTATCTATTCAGGCCCTGGTGGCTACCCCTAAAGGGACCTGTCTTGAGGAAGAGGGATCATCAGACTCCAGCATATGGAAGTCATTATCGCTATTGGATGTGGATCCAAGTGCCACATGCCTAGGTATCCAGTGCTAAAGTGCTTTAGATATTGGAGGGTGAGTAGGCAGCACTCGTGGGACTTAATACCAGTAACTGAACACTGCCACCACCACAGAGAAGAGCAACGTTTCAGTTTATTCAACTTTTTTCAAGGAAGGAAGTCACCAAGGCAGCTGCTTATTAATTATATGTGTTTAAAGGAAATTTTTGAATTCCCGCACAGAATTTAGGATATTAGTCTTGAAGCCCCCTACTAATATATTTTAATTAGTATTGCATTTATATTGTAGTGCATATTCTGCTTTTTGATATTTTAATGTGGGGGAAATGGTGCTACCTTGCTCACTGAATACATATGATATCACATCAAAAAAGAGAGACAGGGTGAGACTATTCAGGTGCACACTAAGACACTCACAGATTAATAATTACTAAATTAATAAAACATAACCTTTATTTCATATATAAAAAACACCTTTTTTGGTATTAGTATTTTGCTGTTTCTTTAAAATAAAACAAAACAAGAAGTGTTTACAGTAGGAAAAAGTGTTTAAAATTAGTTAGTTCATTTCACTGAGTCACAGTGTGATAATATTCTTGGCTCTTATGTTTCATTCATGTAGTAACTAATTAATACATACAATTGTACATATATGATTCTATGTATTCACCTGTCAGGTGAAGATGTAATAGTTGTATTTAATTGGGCAATAGTATGTTGTAACAACACAGTAAGTGTCTTTCAAAACATGAAATAATCTATTCTTGATTAAAAAGAGCAACTGCAACAATGTAAGCTAATTTTTGCTTCACTGTTGCTTAGGTCCACAGTTTGTATATATTGTAACAAAATATTTGTATATTTTAGCAGCATGTTCAAGTATCTATTGGCATTTGTCTAGAATTCCTATTATAGGGACTCATTTATGTATTGGGAAGGATATATTTTAAAACCTTCATAGGTATAATTCTTTATATTTTGTATGATTTTTCTATCCATTCCACAACATTTATTAATGTGATCCACGTGTTTAATCTCACACAACTTCTTTTAATATTTGCACACAGATATAATTAATATGTCGTGCACCACTACTGTGAGAAAGAACTTGGAATTCCTATATTAATGTATTTATTATTGATATGAACGCACTGACTCCATGTAGATATTGATATTATAATCTACATATAATTATGCACATATTATAAGATGATGATAAATTTTTTATATTTCCTAAACATATATGTTTATGTGCATGCTAGGTATGCATACATAGATACTATGTTTCATATGTGTTACTCGTCGGCTGTCTAGAATATCACTGACCACGCACTAATGTATGCACCAACACCATGAACTGTTAAAGTGGTCTGAGCCGCCTATAGCCTCATTGCTAAGGTCAGCCATACAAAATGCTTCAGTCACGTGTTTGTATGGGAGCCGTAGTTTACAGGCGCACTGACATCGTGGACCACCCAGACTGTAACCACGAGGTCTGGGTTGCCTGTAGTCTATAGTCTCGTTACTGTGTGTCAGCCGTTCAGGATACTAGAACCATCCTGAACAGCTGACACACAGTAATGAGACTATAGACTACAGGCAACCCAGACCTCGTGGTTACAGTCTGGGCAGTCCACGATGTCAGTGCGCCTGTAAACTATGGTGCCCATACGAACGCGTGATTGAAGCATTTTGTATGGCTGACCTTAGCAATGAGGCTATAGGTGGCTTAGACCACTTTAACAGTTCATGGTGTTGGTGCATACATTAGCGCATGGTCAGTGATATTCTAGACAGCCGACGAGTAACACATATGAATCATAGTATCTATTTGTATGCATACCTAGCATGCACATAAACATATATGTTTAGAAATATAAAAAATGTATCATCATCTTATAATATGTGCATAATTATATGTAGATTATAATATCAATATCTACATGGAGTCAGTACGTTCATATCAATAATAAATACATTAATATAGGAATTCCAAGTTCTTTCTCACAGTACTGGTGCACGACATATTAATTATATCTGTGTGCAAATATTATAAGAAGTTGTGTGAGATTAAACACGTGGGTCACATTATTAAATGTTGTGGAATGGATAGAAAAATCATACAAAATATAAAGAATTATACCTATAAAGGTTTTAAAATATATCCTTCCCAATACATAAATGAGTCCCTATAATAGGAATTCTAGACAAATGCCAATAGATACTTGAACACGCTGCTAAAATATACAAATATTTTGTTACAATATATACAAACTGTGGACCTAAGCAACAGTGAAGCAAAAATTAGCTTACATTGTTGCAGTTGCTCTTTATAATCAAGAATAGATTATTTAATGTTTTGAAAGACACTTACTGTGTTGTTACAACATACTATTGTCCAATTAAATGCAACTATTACACCTTCACCTGACAGGTGAATACATAGAATCATATTTGTACAATTGTATGTATTAATTAGTTACTACATGAATGAAATATAAGAGCCAAGAATATTATCCCACTGTGACTCAGTGAAACGAACTAACTAATTTTAAACACTTTTTCCTACTGTAAACACTTCTTGTTTTGTTTTATTTTAAAGAAACAGCAAAATACTAATACGAAAAAAGGTGTTTTTTATATATGAAATAAAGGTTATGTTTTATTAATTTAGTAATTTTCAATCTGTGAGTGTCTTAGTGTGCACCTGAATAGTCTCACCCTGTCTCTCTTTTTTGATGTGATATCATAATTATATGTGTTGTGAGTGCCATGATTGAATTAAGATGGAGGCGGCGGCGGCACTCCAAATAAATAGTCAACAACATCTGGTTCAAATGACCTCTATTTGCATAATTATTTGTATCTACTGACTACGGAGGGTACCCATTATACCAGTTTTCAGAGGAGGAGTGCAGAGCCCGTTCTGAAATATATACATATACACACACACTAACACTAATACCATGCTCAAGAATAATGTAAACCTGGGTACTCACTGAGACTATGTCGGCACAATATGTAATTTCCGTCCGAAACGGAATGACATATCGGCCACATTGATCAGTGTGTACAGCCAATACACACACTTCAGCGGCCACTTACATCATCATCCAGTCGGCCATGCTGTGCATTCAACCAGACCATCGTTCATGCCCTCATTCTGATGTGTACCCAGGATTCCATATGTCAGACACAAATGTAAAGACAAGGACATACAGAGAGGTTGGAGAGATAAAAAGTATCTATTGTACTAACAAGGGAGAAGCATAAATTAAGGACAGATAGAAAAAAAAATATGTACTACTGCATAATCACAGTGCAGTCAAATACAGATTGCTTTTTTATTTGAAAAATACCTTGTTATCCTTTGCTTGGTATGCATATTACCAGGTATCTCTTCAATTTTAATTTGGCTGATATCTTAACACTCAAAACAGGATATAACCACCCAAATTTACTCCACCTTATCTCCTCTCTTTTTTCCTATTCTTACTCTTCCTTCTTCTCAACAGTCCTGCTTTCTATCTCTTACTTTTTTCAATATCACAATGAATAATTTCAGTTTTACTCACTATAGATTGTAATTATTCTATTGGTATAGAAATATGCATTATAAATGTCATGTTTTGATTTTGTATATACTGTATTCATTATGTATCCCCCTTCTATTTCTCTCTATCTACTCATTCCCTTCATTTAATTTTATACAAGCAGATATAGTATTATGTTAAATAATGTAAAGAAAGAGAATAGCAGTGTAGAAAAAGACAACCTAATAATAGCTAAATTGAAGGCGCAAAGAAGAAAGGCAATGAAAGTAAAATCACCTACACATAGATCAACAAGCATACAAAAGTTGCCACAGAGTAAAATATATTGTTATTGTGTGACTAGAGGATATATGTACACAGTGTTAATATAATAGTGGGTGTATGGAAAATGAAAAGAAAGAAATGTAATTTGATGTGTTTACAATGAGTTAAGTACTGTAGATGTGGTGGCATGGTAACAGTACTCACATATTGATGCAATCTGCAACCTACCCAAAGCAAGGTATGAGAAGCACAAATCAAACCAAAAAGAAAAAAATAATCATAAATAAAATGTTCAAATCAATAGTGTATCCATCAATCAGTTGCACATATACAAGTTATAGCTACAGTAGCAATGGGAAAAAATAAGGTCTAACTAAATCCAACCTTTCACTCGAAAACACCACATACAGTATATAGTGTTAAATTAGAAAAATTAATTTTCATGCTAGGGGGTAAATTTAATAAGAATCGAGTTTGGGAAACTTTGCTATCTCTGGAGAGTTTGGGAATTTTTTTCCACTCGCAAATGTACTAATGCTAAACTCGGGAGAGAGATCTCCTTTGCTATGGGAAAATACTGGAGAGTATGAAAACTCTCTTCAGTTCACCATCAGCTAAACTCGAGAAACTTTTCACTAGTGAATATAGGATTCGGGAATTTAACAACCAGAGAATTTCTAAACTCTCATGAGAAAAGACAACTCTCCTGTAAAAACTTGGGGGTAATAAAGTGATAAATATAAGTAAACTATTATATTTTACAGTGGGGCTACATGTTCCAGCTTGCCTGCCTTTGGCACTCATGGAACTACAAGTGCCAGCAGGCAGCTGGCACCCATACCCCCGCTGTAAAATAAATAGTTAAATAAAGACACAACACACACACCTTGCATAGTGAAACTTTATTCCATAAACCTAGCCAATCAGTGGCCGCTTTACATGCATCAGATGCTCATTGGCTTGTTCCACATGGCTCTTTCCCTCTGGCTGACACTGCCTGGTCCCTCTAGCTGCATTGTGTCCACCAACGGCTCAGGTCCCTCCAGCTCTCAACCCCCAGATTTCCACCGGCGCCCTCCCCTGTGAAGTGCTTGCATTAAGCTCTCCTCTTGCTCTCCGGGTACTCCAACGCGGGCACTCTATCACTGGCTTCTGCCCCTCTGCAGTAATTTCACCTGCTCATCATTGTGCTGGCACCTGCTGGTCCCCATCCTCACTTGGAGTGCTGCTTCCCGCTGGCTTCACCCACAATTTCTGGGACTGCTTGCCTGTTCTTCACCCTGCTCCTGTATGCCTTCAATGTCTGGCTGAGGTTCTACCCTGCGCTGCATTATCTTTAGAGGCTGCTGGTTCCGTGGTGCTGTCCGGCTTCTCTGCACACCTTATCTCCCCTTCTGCATTGACTTTCTCACTGGGTGATCAATGGAGCTAGCAGAGGTGTCCGGTACATGGAGGATCATAGAGGCTACCGATGAATGCCATTCCCCTGCCTAGTATCAGCTTCTTTGGGATTGCAGAGACATTTGTTCTGCAGTAGGACTCCCATTATGATATTTTCCCCTGCTCAACATGTTTCACCTTTACTGGGACACCTTCACCATTGAGAGAATGTGAATTGTATTATCCTAAATTTTTGGATTAGTGTCAGTTGCAGAAGACTGTATTTTGGAAACTTCTTTCTAAGGTCTAGATGTTTCCTGTTACCAGGGACCTGTCACCCACTTGTAATCTACAACAGGCTTGTATATTTTCATTCTGTCTTTTCTGCACATTTGCATAACTGTGTGCCTACTGTCGATAAGGATGTGAATGCCCTATTTTATTTTACTATTAGAAAAGGACTAGTAATTTCAAGTTAAAGTCCTAACATTTCCACTACAGTGACACAAAGCCTTAACTCTTAGATATGCTTATTTTAGTTTATTAGTCTTTGATAACTTTCTGCCACAATAAACTGTAGTTTACACTGTAACACTTCCTCTGATTGTGTAATATTTCAAGCCTACTGTGCAGTGTCCAATCCCCTTCTCTATCCTACCAGGTCATTGGAACATAGCATGCTTTCACTAATCAAGATATAACAATGCTTCTTGTACACTCCTCTTTTGCTACTGAGCTGGCTGAAGCCATTGCAAAGATCCTTCTGCCCCATATTGACAGATGGATAGACAACATCATACTACCCTTCCTAAAGAAGAACCACTGGCAAATTGCGCAATTACAGTTGCTAATGATAACCCCAATGGGCTAGGAGACCGGGTCATTTCTCCTCAACACATTTCTACTCAGCAGACCAAGATCATTTCTGCCCCAATTAGTGAAGTTGATAATCTCTACTACCAACATAACCAGAGCTATTTTCACCCCCACAAAGACCCTGGGATCCCCTGTACAGTCAGTATGGCCTCATACATTGGGAGTGGATTTATCTAGTGCACTGGATACAGAAGCTGGTAGACAAGCACCCCAATTGGAAAGAGTAACATGCATAAGAAATAATGAGCTGTAGATACTCCTGGGTTTAGGCCATCTAATTTTTTTATCAATATTAGCTCTTTGCAAATGCCCAACTATAAAATGTTTGTCCTTGAAGGTAACAGCATGATACTCAGCCCTCCTGTTACCCCAAGCCCCCCATTGTACATTTCATCATTGTTTCTGAGCACCATTGGCTTTGTGACATGAATGCTGTGTAAACACTTTGTTTTATTGGCCTGCCTGCTGGTGAACTATCTCAGCAAGATTCATCCAACGATGCTATGATTTAATTGTATTGCTCTGTGTTGCCATAGCTTATCTCTGTTGCATCTCTCATTTAAATAGGCTGGTCCTGTTTGTTGCTTACATATTTTTTGTTTGCTACTCTTCCCCTTCCTCCCTTTTCTCCATCTCTCTCCATGTCAACTTTTTCTATTTCATAAACATTATTGTTTAGATAGAGACTATTCTTTTGTATATTACGGTATTATTCTGGCATTACTATTCTTTAAACAGAATCGGTATGATATCCCAGCTGCCGGATGGCTGGGAGTTCGAATCCCAGCAGCGGCAGCCCAACAAAACAGCAGAGCCCGGCAGTGGAACACCGACAGCGCTGGAAATCTGAATTGTGGTAAGGTAACTAATCAACTAATCTAACCTAGCCCCCCTAACCCTCCTTAGGGGTGCCTAACCCTTACCTCCCCCCCTGTGCCTAACACTAATCCCCCCTCTAAGTGCCTAACCCTAACCCCCCCTTCCCTGCTGCCTAAACCTAAGTCCCCCAGGGGGTGCCTAACCCTAAGTCCCCCCGGGGGTACCTAACCCTCCCTCCCCCTAGCCCCTGTGCATAACCATAACCCTCCTGGAGGGGTGCCTAACCCTAAGTTCCCCCTGGGGGCCCTAAACCTATCCCTCCCCCCCGCGGCTGTCTGCTTACGACGCCCAGCATCCCTTCGATCGGGATGCCAGGCACTGGTCTCCCAGCGTCAGAGAAATGACAGGCGTCAAAATATAGACGCTGGTCATTTATCCCACACCGGGATAAAGCAGCTGGCTTCCCTATTGTATACCCTTTAAACATAGAACATAATAGCGAATACTATGAATCTATTATTCTTTTTGTATGATGTGTAACAACATTGTAACATTGTAATCAATATACCCATGTCAACTTGTTACTTATGTAACATATGTAGTATCTACTATTTGTAGAGTCTGTAACTGATACTTATGCTTCAATAAAAATAAAGTAAAAAAGAAGAAGAGTCATGCACCATTATTTATTCTCTTGTCTTCCCAATATAGATTTTTTTATAAAGGAAAAAAAATGTCTCATCACAAATTGCTAAAGTTCATTAGCAATGGGATATGAATAATCCTTATTACTATAGTATTATATTGGTTTATCTAGGTGGGGATGTATATTTATCCATGGAGATTATTTATGGCAATTTATTTACAACTATACATAAAGGGTGATTGATTGCTACAGTATCTAACATTAGACAGTGCATACATCATTTGGATTGCGTCACTGCAGCACTGGGAGTCACTTTCAGGAACTAAAAAATGCCATTATGAGTGCTGTTCTAAAGAGGCACTGTGTTATTTAAAAAATGCATAGGAATACTGTGAGGCCCTATGTTGTGTGTTCAGGACCACAGTTAAGAGGCACTGTGTTATAAAAAAAATGTCATCAGGACCACTGTGTTAACGGTACACTGCGTTATTAAGAAAAAATACATTAGGATGCCACAGCCATAGGAGCACTATGAGTTCTTCAGGACTGTGTTAAAAAAAATTGTTGTGTGCACTGTGCTGAAAATAAGCCATTAGGGTGCCATTAAGCTGTGAGGCATTGTGTTGTGTGTTCAGGCACTGTGTTCAAAAATAGCATCATTACAGTGACATTAGTAGGAATTCTGTGAGGCACTGTACTGTGTGTTCAAGTACTGTGTTAAAAACTAACATCATTAGGATGCCATTATTTGGAGCACTGTGTGACACTGTGTTGTGTATTAAGGCACTGTGTTAAAAAATAACTTCATTATGGTGCCATTACTAGGAGCACTGTGAGACACTATGTTGTATGTTCAGGTAATGTGATGGAAAAATAACATCATCAGGGTGCCACCATTACTAGTAGCACTGTGAGGCAGTTTGTTGTATGTTCAGGACCACAGTTAAAAAAACTTTTAATATAAAATGTGTGTTAAAAAATATAAAAAATATATTACGGTGCCTCCCGTCTAATACTAGGGGAGCTGTACCGTAGTTTGTTGTGTGTTCAGGGACACTTAAATGTGTGTTAAAAAATATGACATCATTATTAGAATGCCACCCATCTTTTACGCTGTGAGGCAGTTTGTTGTGTGTTCGGCAGAGTTAATAAATGTACTATAATATTTCCTGTAAAAAAAAATAACATTATTATTAGGGTACCCACTGGTTTATACTAGGAATGTTGTGAGGTAGTTTGCTGTGTGTTCAGGCACAGCTAAAAATTGTTAATACAGATCTTGTGTATTAAACAATATAATTTCATTTCATACGCAGACTTGTGCACCTCATAAATGTACTACAGGGGTGTGTTAACCAAATAGGAAGGAAGGAGGAGGGGGTTAGTAAGGCCAGCATCTCTTGCAATCTTGTCAGGAATTCTTGGCTATTAACATTGTATTATTTTATAGTCTTTACATTTATATATGAACTACAACATTAAAAAGATGTCATCATGTTTATGTTAGTGGGTTTGTGTTAACATTTGTATCCTTTACATGTAGCTCCAATTCAGCTGAATTAGGGTAACATGTAAATCATTGAAGTCAGTAGCATTTTACTCTGTAGACAATCTGTTAGAAGTACAGAGGTAAATCAATTACCATATCAAATATTAACACGCACCCACTATTACCATATACATGATGACACCTTTTGATATGTAGACAGTAGCCTGCATATGGAATCCAAATGTGGAGCACAATTATATATCAACTACAACATATGAAAGCTGTCCTTTATCAAATTGTCACAAATAAGAATACTCATCATAAGTACCTACCAATATTACTTTTAAGAAGACCCTACAATACCTACAGATTATAACATTCTTTCAGATTTACCCCTACAAGGAATATATGGACTATTCATACTCATAACTAGATTTCATAACTCATAATGGCACAAGACTAGTATGCCCCTGATTATTTCAAATAATTAATACTGTGTGACTTCAAGAGGTTGTGGCACCTCTTTCATTGCAGCTGCTAAGGGCATAACAATTAATCCTCTAGAGCACTGTACCCATTGTATAACAAATTCCAATCAAAAACAGAATTAATTATAGTGCAAACTCCCTCAACATTCTTAAAATATCAAAATTCATATAAAAATGCTAGAGAATGATCCCACTTTGTCCATGAACTATAGCGTCTAGGGTAATAAAGGTTATCTGTGCTAAATCAGTATAATAAGCAGCTCAATATTTAGTAAGTTGGTTTATAGGGGAGAAATTGAGTGCTAATATATATAGTGACTATAGACTATGTGGAATGTTGTTGGTGAAAGGGGTGGGTAAAAGCATGGAAAGACAATGGTAAGAGAGATCAAAACAAATAAAATAGTAAAATGAATAAAAAATGGATGAAATTAACATAAATAAATAAAATTAACAAAGGTTGATCCAGCACATTTATGTTTATACTGTTTTGTTAATTGTGGGCTACAGCCAGATTAATATAGCGGTATGGGTGGAACTGTCCCTACTGTACTTCTTACCCTACTTTGTCCGGGTTCTTCAGACCAATGCCACAGTCCTCCGCAGGCTGTGTGAACCCCTTCTGTGAACATATATGCCCACCTGCCTAGGGCAACAGCCCAAAGGACATTGATATAACCTGTGTGCAGCACTTGTAGCTTTTTAGTCCCTGCCTTTCTTCTGTGGTGAAGTTGTATTTCATCTTGGTTTTATCTGGCCCGGGGAGGACAGCGACGTCAGTCTGAAGAACCCGGACCAAGTAGGTTCTACTTTTGCTAAATCTTAGGATTTGTTTTGATACCTGGGCATTTTCATGTAGGCTAAGTATTGTGAGGGTGTGTCATTGACATGTAGGCAGAATATTCAGAGTTGCTTGTATGCAGTGACTGTCTACTTTCAAACAAATCTCTAGCACCAAGGAAAGGGCTGGAGTAAATGTGCACTGATAGTGATAATAGCTTCTTTTAGCAGTGGATGTATAGGGGAAGTGGAGCAACATATGGCTAACACTGAATACAGGCAAAGCATTTCATTTTTCCAAGCAGGCAAAGCAACTGCATTTATGAGCAACTGAATCAGGCTTCTAATCTTTTACCATAGATCTATTGATGATATATTTAAAAGACTTTTAGGATTTATTTTGCATTCATATAGAATAATGAGTTTAATCTACATATTACATATAGAAATGAAGATAACAGATTGAAAACTTGTATTTAGCCTTTGAAAATGGCTTGTCTACAAAAACTTTTATCAACCTAAAAGTCATTAAAAGATACTTGTACAATAGAAGTGGACATTTTTTAAATGGGAGAATTGAATACCTCTCTCACAAGTTTGTCATGTAAAAATAATAAATTGTTTGAATGCAGTTATTTTTAACAATAGAATAACAATAGAAGATATAAAATTAAAGATTTGAAGAGAGGATATTCAGAAAACATTATTTCGGAGTGATTAGCTAGGAAAATAACAATATAAAGGAGCAACCTTTTAAATTACAAAGACAAAGAGTCATCTAGAATGATACTGTAGTTCTATTTATTATGGAAGTAAATCAAATCTTGACAAAAATTACTCAGAATAAACATTAAAACATATTGTTTATGTACTCCATGTTAAATAATATCTGTTCATGAATCAAAACATTATATTTGTAAAAACAGAAAATACTGAAGATATAGTAAAGGGTGTTCAAAAATTTACACAACTATATGGGGAAATGGTTTATTTCACAGTAAGTGCTCGAAGTGGCCACTGTTCTGGCCTTCACACAAATAAATATGGCTAATCATGTTCTTAAAAACCCTTTGCAATGTTCCCTGCAAAATTGCTTTGATAAGGTTCAGAATGTTTGCTTGCAATTCTGGATTACTATGCTGGGGTGAGGGGTGGTAAACCCAGAGATTGTGCAGACCACAACCCCTTTGAGATCAGTCTTCCTGGAAAACACTCTTCCAAGAGAGCTATAGTGTTTCTGGGTGTATGGGCTTTGGCATTGTCCTATTGAAACCACATGTTCTGCATGGACTTCTGGGGACTCACAACATATGCAGCTTGCACTTCGGTCAACTTTTAGTCTGTTAACACCTTTGGTTGACTGCTTCTTACTGCATCCACAACATTCCCTGTCTCCTGAAACTTGCCATATAGCCACTTCATGGAGGATTTGTTTGGAGCAACTGTTCCATACTTTGCTATAAAGTTCTCCTGTTTCTGGGCATAGCTGGTGGATTAGTTGTACTGCATGACAATATATATGCTGCTGCAACGTGTACCCCATGGGTCCTCAGTTTCAGTTTTCAATGTTCTTCACCACCTGGAAAAGAAGAAAACAATTTCAAATGTTTCCCTATATGGTTGCATACATTCTTCAACACCCTGGGTAGCACCTAGTATGCTGCAAAAGTAACAAAGTTCCAGATAAGAACTTTTAAAAGGAATTATACCACAGAGTTCTTAAAATCAAGCTGCTGTTTATCTTAAATACACTACTGAGTTTAATAAGACCTTCTCAGGCTCATTTGTGGCAATATATTTTCAGGAATACCTACATGGCATGAAATACATGATAAAAATAAAATGTGCAAAAACTGTGAGGAATTCTAAAAATAAGAGAAAAAAGAAACAATTAAATTGTTTAAACAATTTAAAAAAATAAAAATTATACAAAACTGTATATCCACAGTTTGAAATCCTTTTGATATGTTACTTTGGGAACAAGAAGCAGTCATCTCCATAATAAACTAGCTGTAGACAACTGTATTGCTGTATAAGATGTGCATCAGTGCATCTTATGGTCTTAATAAACATATTGAAATTATTCTCCACATGCACACACACATACAATTTAAAATTCTGCTAATGACATTGTAATATTATTTAATAACTATATTAAATATTATTGTTTAATAGATAAATATAGGTTTAAAAAATGTTTTATTATATTATGTATGTATGTTATATTATAAATGTACCTGATGGCCACTGATATGACAGTTGGTATCTTAAATCAAATATGTTCTCCAAGGGGCATACTGTATATATATATTTTTAATCAATTCTTTATTTTGAATTTTAAGAATATCACAGCACATAAAACTATTATATATCAATAACTTATTGGTAGAATAGAGACAAGCAAAATCACAATATGTAATCTTTTTTTTACCAACATATACATACAAAACTTAAAAAAAAACAGATACATAGATACATACAGGATTTATGGAGAAGCAGTAGGGAACTAAGGTCAGGTTTAAAACTGGAAAACATATGATGGTCTAGGAAGGATTTAGTTAAATAAACTATGTCTACATCTAATGCCTATGGATTAAAGCTTTATATGAAGGAGAAGACTTAAACTCTGTTCTATAAACCAAGTTGCAACAAAGTCTGATTGCTTCTCTGGGGCTGTGTGAAATATATCCTCCATATTCATATAGAAGTCTAATTGTTGACACCAATCCCATATCGAAGGAGCCACCATTGAGCGCCAGTCCAAACTTTTGCAACATAACCACACACCTGTACCACCTTGTCAGATGCTTATATTGAGTTTCAAGTACTTCTATGCTAGAATAGCAGATGGATGTAATTTAAAAGGCTTTTTACCAGTTTATATGTATATCACAATGAAGAAGATCACTATCCCAAGCTTTACAAAATGGCGGGTTCACAGGAAAGTGGCCAGATACAAGAATTTGATATGACGTGGATGGGGTCTGAGAGGTGAGAGCACATGGTCTCAAATGGTGTGAGATCCCTGCCAAATTGAGAAATACCTACCAGAGAGGAGGCAAAGTGGCATACCTGAAAGTAGACCCTGTAATCATGTTCAGGGAAAACTGTAGATGCAGAGTTCCGAAAAGGACCTAAACACCCCATCAGAAACTAGATGCCTCAGCCTGGTAATAGTTGCCTTCCTCCATAAAGACACTGATCTTCCTGAAGTCCCAGGAGGAAAGTGAGGGTTATCAAAAATAGGTGTAAGTGGAAATATTACAGAGGAATTACCTGTCTTAAGGCACAGTAAAAAATTGGGGCCAACCATTGTGTGGTGTGAGCCTATAACTTTAGAGCACCATGGTATGTTGTTTAGACAAAGATTAATGGAGGCAGATTCCAATTCTACCCATTGCTTCCTCCCTGAACCAATCTAAGATCCTATGGAAGACCATAAATTGATAATAGGCTGAGCTCATGTGTAATTGTTGGCCACCTTGAGTTTTTCCTCTGAAAAAATTATCATGCTTAAATCTGGGTTTCCGCCCACCCCAAGCAAAGTTACAGATAACCTTGTGTGCCTCTGCTAAAAATCAGGAGGGGGAGCTTAAGGAATAGTGCTTGGAAGAGGTACAGCAGTCTAGGCAGCATATTCATTTTTACTATGTTTATTCATCTGAACCAAGAAAACTTTTGAGTGAGCCATTGTGTTAACTCCTGTTTTATTTTACTTAAAAGAGGGTTATGATTTTAGGCAACAATTTTATGAAGGCATTTTGGGATGAGTATACATAAATATTTGATGTGGGAGGGATGCCAGGCAAATGAGAAGGAAGCAGAGACAGTCTCCACTAAGTCGGTAGTATTTAATGCTGTGGATTTTGTAAAGTGGATTTTAAAATGAAAGCTTTAAAATTCCCCCATGAGGTTAGGTAGGGAAGTCAATGGGTTGGTGATAATTGACAACAAGTCATCAGCAAAGAGAGACTCCAGCTCCTACTCTCAACCCAGTAATATTTGGGTTGCCTCTAATCGCTCTCGCCAAAGCCTCAATACATAATACAAAAACCAATGGCAAGAGGGGGCAACCTTGATGTGTGCCATTGGAAATTGTTATCTTTTTGGATAATTTCCCATTTACTCTGACCTGTGCCAATGGAGCCCGATGTAGAGAAAAGATCTTCTGCAAAAATCCCTCGCCCAGACATAACCATTGAAGGACTGCCGCCATAAAGCCCCAATCCACCTGATCAAAATCCTTCTCAGCATCCATGGAGAAAAGAAAGATTGGGACCTTTTTACTCTGTACATAGGTGATTAAATCAATCACCTTGGGTGGTGTTGTCCCTCAACCAAGGGGAATATATATTAAGCAATATTTTCATGATATCCCCTAAAAAAACAGCAGTTTTGGGTAGTACCCACAAATATTAATGATCCTCAGATGTACCATGATAAGACCACAGCAGATATTGCGATATCGCTGATATTGCTTTTAGTTTCTTCTCTAGGAGTCCAGTTCACCTATTATTTAAATGTGCAGGTGGCTGCTGGAGTGGGTTACCACTGAGACATTCTGGGAGTGCTCTGAGCCCTTAGAGCCTGCTCTTACCATTAGTGGCCTGCTCCGCATTCTCCCCATGACCCATCTTTCTGGGACCCTTTGCTTACTCTCCAAGCTGTTGAACTCTAGTGGGATGACATCACCCATGTTTTCTTACAATTTCTTGGGCTCTGGACTTACTAATTCTGAATCCACATAAACTGTTTCCAAGTAATGAGGTATAATCTCATTCGCAGTAGGTCTTGGGACTATTGTTTTTAATGTTGTATATGTTATAGGTCTTAGTCCTATAAATGATCTGGGTCTGTAAGGCAGAGAGACTTATAGGCAGACTGAGGTTTACAACCACTGAACCCTTTAATGCCAGCCAAACCAGAAAGGGGACAGATAACAATTCAAATCCAGATTCACAAAGATTTGTGGTATGTTAATACAAGTGTATCCTATCTTGTGTGCAGACAGCTATAGGACTCTTCAAATAGCTCTGTAACATGTAAAAACTGCCCTGTGCCATTCTGACTATAGAAGGTGTGTGAGTCACATCATTCATATACCTTTGCCACTGAGATACTTAAACAGAAGGCAAGGGCAATGAAAATCCATCCATAGCATAAAGAGAAATATCAGCCAGCAATAGTTTTTCAATCTTTTGGAAAAGTCTGTGCAGTCTAGATTGGTAAATTCCACCTACAGTGATCTCCACACAGCCATTCATATTTCTTATAAGTGAGTTATTCTGTTGTTATTTCTATTCATTGCTTGAAATTTTTTTGCATATAAATCTGTTTGTTCTTTATGAAATACTTTTTTTTGTATTTGATCCTTTGGATTAATTATGTACTCAGATTAAAAACCTTAACCTCAGTGTGCTTTGTGAATTTCTTTCCAGGGACCTATACACCTGTAGAATTGCTAAGGTCTATGCTACATAGCTGTGTGTGACATTATTGTTTTAAAATGAATCATTGTGTGACAGTAGAATCAAAGGGCTACTCGAAAATCAACCCTTGATGGTGGCAGTTGAAGCATGTAAGTGCTAACATAACCATTAATAATGGTCAGTGGTTTCAAATTGGGGTATCTGGGGACAGTCTGTTTGTGACATGCTATATAAATAAAATAATAATTATTATTATATCCACAGCTCCATTTCTGTTCCACATGAGGGCCCCACAGCAAGAATTTTTAGCAGTGGTTTTCTCTCCTCACTCTTTACTATTTCCTTTAATTTTTGAGTTATTGAGCCTTTTGTCCAAAGGCTTCATTTGTCATTAGAATTTCCATGGATTTGTTACCTCCCACAAACACTGTCTTTTTGCAGACAAAGTCCTACTGTTTGTGACTGACCGGGGCCTTCTTGTCTGCTCTCCAGGCTATCTAAGATCATAATAGTGCAGCCTCTTTCTACAAATGTAATACCACCATAACAGAAGCTCTCCACATCAATATCTAACGCCCAGACCTCCAGAACATGAAGAGGTGCTTCCCTTTATCTTGTAAAAAGTCCTTGTTAACTTCTTTGGGTATTAATATCCCCTATTCTATTAGAAATGTTTTTGCAGCTAATTATACTCCCCTACATCCTCAGCTAACTACTTTTGTTGATGCCTGGATGAACCATAAGGTCTCTTGGTTGACCCACTTAATGGCATATAAAATTATGTTATTACCAAAACTAGTGTAACTATTTTGTGTCATGCCTTATGTAATACCCAATAAACTCCTAGACCATGAAAATACTGACGCTTTCATATGTTTGTCTCGCATTATGATGTATGGTTTGTTCTAAATGACAAGGTGGCTAAACCCTTCCTGACATTGTTTGGTACCACAAAGTTGCCCTCCTTTTCCATTTGAGTGATTGGCTCCTCCTTGCTCATTCAAAGCCCTGGGTAGACTTGGAGTGTGCTCACTTTAGGTTTCCCTCTGCCAGTCTTACTTTCAACCCCCAGACTGCTTAGGCAACAATATTGTCTCCATGTCACAGCCATTTTGGATACCATGTACCTATTGGATGCTAAAGCAGTGATCTACTGAAGATTGCTTTATTAAGCACTGTTTTTTTCACGGGATGCTAAACATCTGACTCATTTTGACTCTGTCTATCAGAAATCTGTCCCTTAAGGCCTTAGACAAGCTGCTACCACACCTCCATGCCTTCTATTGGCTTCATATGGGCCCCAAAACTATGGCTGATCTGTTTTCCCCCTCTATCTTCCTCCTCTTTCCTTACCCCTAAACCAAATTTGGCCTTGTCCTCTGATCCTGGCTTCTGTACCTCCAGATCTGACATTAGGTGCAGACTATGGGTATCACCCCCGCTATTTTTTGTACTCCACCTACCTATAACTTGAACAAGCTATCTACTGCCTCCTCCCAAGGTGCTATCTCCTACTGAAGCAATCTACTGTTTCCCCTGGACTTACTGAATAAATCCCCTATCCAACTACATTGTTAAAAGGCCTCCTACAAACATTTACCCTAACCAATGGCAATCTAAACATCTTACCTCTTTTGCCATGTTGTGGTGCACCAACCACACTGAAATGCATATCAATCTACATAATAAACTTACATAACCACCAATAAACTTCTCAGAAAGTAACACAAAAGCTACCATCCTGCATATTTTCTGGGACTGTCCTGTCTTATGTCCTTTCTGAGGGGAGGTGTACATTCTTTTTAAGAATGTTTTGGATCTTACTTCCACCCAGACCCAGCATTGAGCTTATATCATTGGTATCCCCTCGCAGTTCCCAAAATGAACAACTATCGTATGTCCTTCAGTATATTTTAATATCAGCCAGGGCCACTATTGCCTAGAACTGGATGTGTCCCCCCTCTTATTTGTAAGGTTGTGTTAAATATGTATTACCGCTTTGAACTATAAGCCATGGAGGTCCAGTACTCTACTAATCCCTCCACTCCTGTTATGAAGTTGTATCAGTGGAGCCTATATGTCACTGAGGGCAAAGGCACCCTACTCAATGCACCCAAATGTGAGATGCCTATAACCTGAATGAATCACCTGATGATGGACCCGACCCTTAAGATTGTATTGCTTTTTTCTATGTGCATTTACTTGTATTCTGTTTTGCTTATAGGTCTCTGTACCTGCTCCTTTTTTATTGTAAACTTAATACTTGGGAATGTCTTGTTTCTCCCTTCCCTGATCTCTCTACTCTCTTTCCTTTTTTCTTTTCTGTACCCCACATTTTGTATACAGTAGTTAATAAAAAATAAATGCAGATTGTTATAAATATGCCCCAAGAGTGTAATAGCAAAGATGCAACCTGATGCTTGTAGTACTGTCAGCTCTCTACCAAATCTATAAGTTATACTAAAAGGTTATGCTGTATTAGCACTTCACTGTTTGATGGTGGAATTTTAAGTCTGAAATACTGTGATAGTCTTCAAAGGATTATATCAGTCTTAATGTACCTGAAACATAAAAATGGAACAATGGGACCATTACCCATATGAACAACTTCAAATACTGTATGCATTATAAAGTCATAATTACTAGATAAGATATATGTCAGGACATGTAGATATTACCCAGTAGATGAACTTAATGGATTTGGATCCAAGGTTGAAGAATTGATTAACCTAATTGATATGAGTCCAATATTGATGAATTGATTAACTTGATCGGTTGGGACCGATGTTAATGAATTGAAGAACTCAATTGATATGAGTCCGGTGTTGATGAATTTATGAACTTGATCAGTTGGGACCAATGTTGAAGAATTGAGAAACTTCATTAATATGAGTCCAATGTTTTAAGCATTGGATGAGACCGATGGTTGGTGGTATCGGCTGGGACCAATGGTGGCTGTAAGAACAAGTCTCAGTGGTAAAAAGCAGACTGGTGTGCAAGATGGTATTGGAGACTTGTTTACCAGATATAGGAACTGGATATAATGGACTGGAACCATTCAGATACAAAGTACCTGGGAGCTCAGCACTGAGCTGTAACTTCAGCAAGAAGCAATGTTGTACTGGCAACAGAGGCCAGTCTGGAAATTTAATTTATAGGGGAGGATCCCAAGGGATTAGATGCTGCAATCAGCTGGTCTGGGAGCAGCGCTATGAGTAGAGGAAGAGCATCAGGTGATAGAGTCCAACATGGCTGTGCCCATACTGTTGTTTAGGAGGGAACTCTGGCATGCAGCCTGTGTGCCATCATGCTGGGAAGAAACACTGTGAGCAAGAGGCTGCGGAGAGCCATCTCCATGCTCAGTAACAGGACACTGAGCAGACAGGGCAGGATCAGCATAGACAGACCTCAACACCAGCTGGGAGCAATGTGCAGCATGCAGACCTACAGTATGTGCTATCTTGGACATACACCGGAGCGGTAAGAAAGTGGTTTTAATAGTCCAGAGTTTGACAATTTGCTTCCAAATGTTGGTGGTGATGCAATAAGAGCCACCTCTAAATCAATACCTAGTTGGAGTAGACTCCGGATGCACTTAGCTCATCATGCTCAGTGCTTTAGATTTTAATTCCCAAGATCAGGACTTAGATGAAAAGCTGATAAGTAGACCCTTCAATTAGGCATTTTTCCTCACTGACATATTTTGACAAATGTAATTTTATAGGTGATGGTGATGTCTCTTGGTTTCTAACTATTTTAATGTCCACTAACCATTCAACAGTCTATTCAAAGTGTGATGCAATGATTAAATGATTGCCAATAAATAATATAAAATTAACATCAGCGCATTACCATTAATCAACATAGCAAATGTTGAGGACTTTATAAAACCTATATACTTAAATATACTGTATAGTTTAGAGACTGGAGTGGATATTTGCTCCTGTTTATGAAGGTGTGGCATATTATGCAAGTTGTGTATTGCAATTAGTAGTAATTTTGGTTATTGATATATCACATCCTGCTTTATGATACTGTATATTTACTTACAGTATATCCCTGTTGTGCATTGGATGAGTTACAATATTATATAATTCTGGACACATTTTATCTTGTATTTGTAGAATCAATCCTATTTATTTTATCTATTCATGTTTTATCTATAAAGCAAATGTAACTCAGTAACACAGTTAATAACATCATCTAGTTCTGATTAAATGTTATTACTATGCATCCTTTAGACCTTGTTTTACTTATACATGCTACTTGTGAATTATATGTTCAGAATGTTTACCTATAAAACAATAAAACATGGTCTTTTATCTTTGGTTATTTTAAAGGCATTATAAATAGCATATAGTAAGATATAAGATGCACATTTATATTTTCTGCAAAAGCATTAGCTGAAACACTGAACATATTAAAACTGAGCAGTTTCAGAGGCAAACATTCTTATTTCCCCTGCAGCTCATGCTGCTTCTTGCTGTCTTTTCACCTATCAATCTCATGCTGCATGAAAAATGAAGGCTTGCTCCATGAGTCCTGGGTGCAGAAACATGCATCTCCCTGAGCTGCCTAAGGCTGTGCCATTGTCCGGAGTCATGTGGATTATCAGTTTGTAAATGCATGGATGTATGTGTAGGTATTTGGCTTTGAGTTATTGCTAGTCATAGATTAACACTGAAAGATCCACACTAATGTTATTGTAGTCTACATTTTTTTTCATTTTTTTAACAGATTATACATATGTACTCATAGTAACAATTAAAAGATTGTTTACACAGTGAAATCTTCAGTACTTATTTTTCACTTGCAAATACAGTATAGTCATCCATTTTATTTTTTTCAATTTAGTTTGTAGAACAAATTTAGATTTACTCAGGTTCTTTTCATGGCACGTGATACGTTTTTAACAATGACAGTAATTTGCTTACTTAATGCTATTAGAGTGCAGTTTATTAATGCATAACATTATTGTTAGTAAGAAACTGTTTTGCTGAGAAGTTCTTGAGAAGCAGATAGGAGTCACAGAACATTGCATATGCTAATGTTGCTGACAATGGAATGACAACATAAACCTGTAAACTAACAAGACAGTTTAAAGAAACTGGTCAAACTGGATTGTTATATGGGAGGTGAGTGGTAATAAAATTGGAATAGACCTTAAATTAGTAGCCAGTGGCATATTAATGGGGAAGGGCAGTCCACACCTGGTACCACAGGAAGAGGGGTAACACTGTTTTCAGCGGTGTGGGTGCGGCTCAGCTGGTCCATATGTAAACAGCAGAAGTGTGAAATCTGTCTGTCTGTGTTACAGACAGTCTCAAACTCTCTCATGATGACTCATGGAGTCTGGGACACAGTGGAGGGAGTCACTTCCACAGCTCTGAATGGTCACAGCCTCACGTCATGATGTCAACACTGCAGCCATTCAGCATTGTGAGAGTGACTGAGTGTTGTCCCCTCATCAGCATCATGTGACACTGATGCGGGTACTTGGGAGCCATTCTGCACTGTTACTGTATGCACTGTTTATTCTGAACATAGAGCCAGAAGGAATGATACTATACTTGGGTAAGTGGAGATCATTCTGATTAACCATCATTTGATAAAGAGCTTACCACTCAAAACGCGTTAGAGAACTGCATGCTGTGCAACCAGACCCAATCCAGGGAATCTTTGGAGAAATAGTAACTAATGCAGGGCCTTTCTGGAATCCCCTGCTTGCAAACAAAATGTTGTTTTTTTACCATTAACTACTGGTTTTATATCCTTTTATTCGGACACTTCATATATATTTGTTATACATTGTGCTCCTCATAGAGCTTATTTGTTTTTATATTGTGCTCTTTTATAGAGCTTATTTGTTTTTCACCATTGTATAATTGTTATGGCTTCTAAGCTAATTATTGAATTTTATGGCTTCTTAGCTGAATTCTGTTAATACATTTAGAAATTTCTTTACTTCAAGTAGAATTCCACTATTATGTTTTTTCTCTTTCATTTTTTATATGTCTTTGCTGGTTAATCAGAACGACCTCCACTTACCCAAGTATAGTATCATTTATTTTATAGTTTTTCTTCCATATCATTGATTAGTGCCAAAGGCACTTTACTACAGTTATTTTACTATATTACTCATTTCAATCAGGGATACGGGACAACCAGAAGTACAGTGCCCCCAGGCTGCTTGTTCATCTGTGCACACCTGTTTGATATTTAGCATATTTGTTATTTCACATAGAGCCAGAAGTATTTGACTCAGAGCCAGTCATGGGAGGTGAGTACTTGGGGGCACTGTATAGTATACAGGGGGTCACTGTGGGTACATATTATAGGCTTTTGAGAGGTGTTCAGCTGTGAAGCTGCTGCAGTCAAGGCAGCATATGCTCCTCTCATCTCAGGATGGGCCTTCTCTCTGTCGCTGGTAGGAGGAGGTGTGCCGATGTGGTCCACCTCTCTGACCAGAATGGGGAGGCATGGCCTGTGGTTTTGGAAAGGGTAAAGAAAGTTTAAGAATGGGCACCTGAAATCTAAACAATATTTCACAATGTTAGAGAAAAAACATCAACTCTAACAGTAAAGGGAACATTTTCTGTTGAAAATCATAAAATTGTCAACATGTCATGCATCACATGCAGTGGCAAGGAAAGGCTCATGCCACGATCTTTTGTGAGTGGTAGTCCTGCTACTGCTGTTTCTTGTCCTAGGATGCCTATTGTGAAAGCCTGGGAAAAACACAGTCAGGCATCTTCTCTAACCTCAAATGTGCCACTTGCTCACTCTGTCTAGAGGTGTCACCTTTCAAACAGGCAAATCAGGGCACACATAGTACAATAAGAGTTAAATTTACTAAGAATCATGTTTGTTTGGGAATAAACATGATGGGCGTTGCACAGACTCATGTGTGTTTTTCCTGATCAAACACACAGATTTAATAAGAATTGTTTGCCTGTTTATTTTGATTAAATGGTAATACTTATTGTGTTGTATAATGTGCAAATTCAGTTAAATTTGCCCCTTATAAATTGACACTGCTGAGCACTGCACAGATCAATGTGATCTTTGCAATGCTTCTGTGTGTAGTATAAAGAAAGGTTAAAAATCTGTAAAAAAATATGCCGCACCCCCTCCCTCCCCAAAAAGCATAACTAGCCCTGAACCTCTGAGTCCTTTCTGGTACAGACATATTGTTCCGGAAAACCAGTGTATTGTTCCCCCTATTTTCCTGTAACCAGCAATGGACTGAACAAGCCAAGGTGGTAATGCCATAGCAGAAAGACACACAGCATGGGGTTCCCCTGCCAAAGCATTAACCAACCCCAAACTGTTCAGCCTGGGGCTGGAAATATGCAGAAAGAGACCTCAAAAATAAAATGGGGTCCCCCTCCTGAGGATCAACCAGCTCACCTCTGCACCACTGATGGCAGAACAAGAAGCACCCAGGCACTACTATTCATTTTTTTCTATTCTGCTCCATGTTTTATCTGTGAGTTGCATTTCTGTCTATGGACAGTACTTGTGTCTTGGTGTGATGGTCTGTGGACTTTTATTTGCATGTTTTGCCATCTATTTCTGTGCAGAATCATGTTTTTGCACGCATGATTACCTTTAGTAAATCTATAAGTTGCAAAATTTGCATTGGAATGCAATCTCGGCCAAACAAGGTTCTTAGTAAATATACCTGTTAGGCTGGAGAACAAAATGTGTGTTCACAAATTTTACAGATCCCTGAGGAAAGTGTAAGGGTATCCACAAGTGCTGAGTGAGTCTAACATTTCTGAAACTGTAATCAAAGACAAGCGTCCTTACAGCATTTCTGCACCCTCTGCAAATGTGAGGATGAGTAGCAAAAAAAGTAATTATGATGACACAGAAATTAAGGATGCTAATGTGGAAGTGCAACAGGCTGTGTATCTGATGCTAATGAAGATGTTGATTATGAATGTGTCCGACAAGAATTTGATAAAATTCAGGAGAAGGATGTTGTTTGTGTCAAAGTTTGTCAGCCACCAGTGGCAGCAGTATTTGCCATAATGAAGAAGAGTAAAAGGTCATTGTCCTGCCTGGATATAAGACCAAAAAAGTCACCTCTTTTGTTTGTATTTATTTTTGCCCAAATCTAACAACATTTGCAAGCCATCTGTACCATGTGTGAGGTAAAAGTATGTAGAGGTGGGGACATTAACCATCTAAGAACTTCTCCCTGTTACATCATTTGGAGAGAGTTCATGCAAATTATTTGGTAAAATCTCAAAAATCTTGTAAAAAAATAATAAGCAGTCTAGCATCAGCTAACAGCAGCATGGATAGATCCCAGCACATGCAATCTGTGCCACTAACACCTTCATAATATATATCCTCCTTAATAATTATAGGTAGTCCTCCTGCATCCAATTTGTGAAGGTTAACTGACTCCTCCCCTAGCCATGATTTGCAAGAATAATCCTTGCGTGCTAAGCCTGCTCCTGCTGCTGGGTGTGAATCTCATCACAAATTTGGATTAAGAAGACTAGTAGTTTAAAACAACAATTGAATGTGAAAAAATAATTTTCAAGAGGAAGCAGGTTTGAAAGCTGCCATCCAGTTGCACAGCAGATCACTGATGCCATGATGTCCAATAACCACCATCAGTGCATCTGGCTTTTAGGCAGTTAGTTGAGGTCCTGTGTCCCCACTACCATATTCTATTTTACAAGAACTTCAATTCCTCGCCTGTACTGGGAAGTTACAAAAAAACTTTATTTTTGGCATAGAAAAAGTAATTGTGCCAAAAGTCCAATTGACCACAGATATCTATACAAGTGGTACTGTTTAAACTAAAGATTACATGGTTCCGGCATGGAGAAGTGAGCAGCTGCCTCTGTGACCTCCGTCCTACCCACCTACACTATCCTTCGCTTGGCAGCTCACCCAGCCTCCTGATCATCATTTTGCATCCCAACTACCTCTCTGGCAGCTCATGGATAAAGTTTTAGCTGTACCGACCACCTCCAAACAGCTGGTGCCCACTCAACCACAAAGGCAGGAGAAGCGCCAGGCAGGACTCAATGTGATGCCGGGAACAGACACTGCTACAGGAACATCTGCATCAAAAAAGATTATTGAAGCTACTGCAGAGGATCCTGATCAGCCTTTGGTACACCGGGCTCTATACTCCCCAGTAATTTATGGAGATATAGTGGATGCCATTAAAACCACTATGGCTCCCTTGTTACAACAGGCAGTGTCTGATATTACTATTCAGCTACAGAATCTATCACATAGGGTATTTTTGTGGAGGACACAGTGGGGGTTATTTTCCAGGACATTTCTCAGTAAAAAAAACTGTATTAAAACTAGAAAAGTATAATCTGCGTTTAGCAAACAAGCTGGATGATATCAAGAACAGGTCTCGTCAAAATAATATATGGTTGGTGGGGCTCCCAGAGTCCATTAAGGGCCGAGCGCTGGCACATTTTGTGCGAAACACCATTTCCTACACTTTTGGAGATAGAAGCAGAATGCTCAGACTTGGTCATAGAACGCGTTCACAGAGTGGGAGCAAATACAAGTAATACATCTGCCCATCCAATAGTGGTTCTCTATAATTGCTTAAGTTATTTGCATAAAATGCTATTTTGGTCAGCATCTTGCAAGAAATTATTTTTGCATTGGGAAGGCCACACTCTACACTTATTTCAATATTATTCTGTGGAACTCTCCAGGGCATGAAAAGCTTTTAGCCCTATATGTGCATCCCTCACTAAGTCTAAGCAAAAGTTTGCCCTAATGTATCCAAAATTTTGTAAGTATATATTTGATTGTTCATGTTTGTCTTCTCTCAGGATATCTTGTTAACCTAGGATACTATATTATGATCGTATTCTCTAAATGGCTATGTTACCATTTTTATATGATACTTATTGTAAGCCTTCATAATACTATTGTATTTCATTTGTTTTTCTCTCACTTTGAAAAAAATCAATAAAAATATATTTTTTTTAAAACTAAAGATTACATGACTATAACAACCCACTTTGTGGGTGTATTGCTCTCAGCAACAACAGCATCTAACAAAATGCCAGCTCATTCCCAGACAAGCTACTTTCTGTGTCACCAGCTTCACTGAGAGGCATACCAGTGTCATCATGTTTGAAAAACTCAGGAATGTGATAGCAAAAAGGCTTACCCTTCAGAATTTTTCATTTCCATTAATGCAATTAAAATTATAAGGGCATTACAACTGGGTGAATTTGAACAAGTACCATATTTTGCACACACAATAAACTTGGTGATTCAGAATTTAAAAAAAAAATAATGCCTGGTGTGTAGGAGATGCTGTCTGTGGCCCATTACAATTCTAGACATTTTTGACATTCAGCAATTGCATGTAAAGTATTGCAGCAGTTCAATTTGCCATTCCACCAACTGAAGCAAGAGGTAGTAACCAGGTGGAATTCCACCCTTTATACAGTATGCTTCAGTGACTGGAGGAACAGCAACAAGCCATCCAAACCTACACAATAAGCCATGACATAGGGAGTGGTGGGGGAATGTACCACAGTGGAAAATACTCTTCATTCAAAATAGTAACTAATGAAGTGAGTTCAGACACTGCCAGTCTAAGTCGGGTGATTCCATTAAACTAATGGTAAAGCAGCTACAGAAATAAAAGGAGGAGATTAAATGAAATGATTCCACTAAGTATGTTGGACTTGTATATCAAGTTCTTAATTCCCTTCACTAGTACCAAAGGTTTTCAATATCTTGCAATTGGATCACTACATTTTGGACCCTATGCTTGATCCTAGGTTTAAGTCCTATGCAATGTCTTCCTTTCCAACTTACACATATCTTAAAAGATGCAAAGCACTCCTGGTGGGCAAGTTGTCATCTCAAGTGATGACACCTCATGCTTACGTTTCTCCTGTAAATTCTACTGTCAGGAAAAAAAATAGTTTTTCCAAGAGACCCACTGGTAATGTGGATGAGTCAACTCAGCACACCAGAGTGATGCACAAATTTGACATCTGGTCAGGCTTAAAAGAATTGGCCAAAATTATTGAAACCTTTACCATTACTCATTTTGATACAGTAAGTATCAATAGAATGGTTGAGGACTATTTTAATGGTAATGTACAAATTAACATGTCACATAGGCCCTTTGAATACAAGGAGGAAAACATGGCAAATTGCAGCCCCTTGTACAATCTAGCTTTGCTTTTCTTAAACTGCAACCCCCAGTATGTGCTCGGAAAGACTGTTTAGCACCTTTTGAGCAATCAACATAGGAGGCTACTACCTAAAACTGTTGAAAAACTGATGTTCATAAAAATTAACTACACATGCTATGAGGACAACCTTTGCCGCCAATTATAACAAAGTACAGTCTGTAATTGTGAATTCCAGTGGGAATGAGCTAATATTGTGTGATGATGATATTATCACTGATGAGGGTGAGTATGAGGATAATAATGACATCTTCCAACTGTAGACATGATCAACAACACTGTTAGCCAACTTAAGTCCGTTGGTAGCTTGTTTTGTGGGCCCAAACAAACCAAACACTTCAGCCACAAAAGTGGCAGTTACAGTCACTGGAGTGCTTGGTTTGTAAAACTGTGCATGTCCATTTAAATATACATCATAAGAGTGGGTTAGTGGAGGCCCAAAGACAATTTCATCATGCAACACTTTTCATTATGGGCTTTTCCATGATTGTGTATTTGTCAGGCAGTGTATATTATTGAACTTTAATGGGCATTCATGTTTTTTTGTGCCCTGCTATGCCATCCATCACAAGATTCTCATCCAGGCACATAGGCCCCATTTCCTGCAGCTTTTTTGCAGATACAGAGTAGTAACATCAAATCAAATCATTATTAATTATCGACTTCGACTAGGCTGTTACTCTACCTTGAATCCTGAAGCCTATGATTTGCAGTTTGGATTCAGTTTCCACTTTAAAAATCTCATTGGGATTTTGGATGCTTATTTTTTTATAGTTTGTTCCATGTATTATATTTGTTTTTCTTTATAGCTATATTAAATTAGTACTGTAATCTATCAATCAATCAATCAATTGCACTGGAATTTTGGATGCTTGTTTTGTAATAGTGTTTTCTATTTCTCTGATTTTATTTATAGTTATATTAACACTGTAATCAATCAATTTCATTTGGATTTTGGATGTTTGTTATTTATTAGTTTGTTGCATTTATCAAATTTTTTCTGTATAGTTAAATATATTAGCACTGCAATCAGTTAATCAATAAATTAATCTCATTGGGATTTTGGATGCTTGTTTTGTGATAGTGTTTTTAATTTCTTTTGAATTGTTCTTCTTTATAGTTATATTCTGTAATCTGTCAATCATTCCTTTACCTGACTTCCACTAATACTACAACCTCAATTTTCCTGTGCTGGCCTCAGGCCATCTTATCTAGTTCTTGATTAATGAAAAAATTCTATAGCATTGTATAGTTTATATTAAACTGTTGTCCTGTCTGTCACTACAGTGCCACTATATTACCTAGATGTGCTAAACTGTTTATAAACTACCATGTGTTTGTACCACTGCTCTATTGCTTAGTTTAGCCAGTCAGCTCATTGAATCCTTTGGCCAATGTAGGTGAAAACAATATTGTGAGCTGTGAAATGGTCAATATTGACTGTAAAATTACTGTATATTAATATTTTTTATGTAAATAAAACTTTAGGAACATAAACAGGCCAAAATTACTTTATTTTAGCTGTTTTTATCCATTTTAATAGAAATCCTGCTCCTAAACCAAAACCACTTCAGGGTGCTTTTTCCAAAACTAAAACCTTTTGAGGGTGTTTTTTGGCAAAACCAAAACCCTGGGGTATGCACAAACCTCTGCTTTCTACCCTGTCCTCATCTTTCTGTAATATTACATTATCCTGTCCCTCCTCATTGTCCCTATTCCCTCTCCTTCCACTAGCTATGCTAACACTTAGCACAAAAAAACAGACAATATGCAGTATACCAGAAAATTAAATACAAAACATACACAGACACACACCACTCACACACAAATAAAACAAGGTGGACCAGAAAAAAAAAACAAATACTGTATGGATTGAACAGACAGATAAAAAACAAGATAATGTAGGTAAGGACACAGACAAATCAAGCAGAAATCTTAAAATTCAGCCACCATATCAAAATTACTCAAACCAGCCAACACTCCTGATGCTTATCTCTCTCCTACTAACCCTTTTAACTAATATAAACTTATTCCCTGTTCACATTGGATTGATGATGCAAAATCATGAGTTTAAAGACTTGGACTAATAAGTAATACAGAAGTTGTCATGTTTTCAATAAGTAGAAATTTGATTGTAGCAATTTTCACAAGTGATTACTAAGCCTCAAAATCACCCATTGCATCCGTTGTCTTTGAGTTTAAAGTCACAAGATTCTTGCTGCAAAACCTATTACATTCCAGCCCTTGTGGGAACATCATTTTTTATTTGTAGTTTTACAGTATTTTAAAAAAAATATCTGTTTGAATTACTGTAAATTTTAAGACATTAGTAATACAATACTGTATTGATTTAGAATACACCAGGAGCCAAATCATTTGGCATTATTCCTAAAGAAACTTTAGAAATATTTCTATTTAATTATGTAAACTGACTTTACAAAAAGGATTACATACAAATATATAAACAGGATAAATGTAAAAATATTAATGGCCAGGAATCATAAAGACAAAAATGAAAAAATGTAGGTTAAGTTGTCAAAGCTCAGCAAATCTTGATAAGAAACTGATGAGTGACCATCAGCTTTGAGGCTTTGTATCAATTGCTTTAGCTTCATCTAAGTTTTCCACCTCTACTGCATCCTAAGAGCCTGATTCTGAGGTGGATACAGACCTGACTGCCTCTTTTGCAGCAGACACGTCTTTATGCTAATGCTGCATCAATTTTAAAACAACTGAGACAACCATTTACAGAGTCTTAGGACAGTGCATTTCTCTATGGGCAGGTTCTGTTTTTGTGGCATCCTGTGTAAGCAGCTGTGAATTTTTGAATGCAGCATCTGTGAACAACATGCCCTAAAGATCTAATTGCCAGAGGCATTTGTTAATATTCATGTGTTAGGTTTATAATGATACTCAGTTGCTAGAGGCATACGCTGCTGTCACCAAAAGATCTAGCTGGTCCAAATCTACTGTTATTTGCACTTACATCAGCCCTGTAGCCTGTAATATGTGATGTTTAGAGTTGCACTACCTCACTATCACATCAGTGTGATTTTTTCATGGCCAACACCAATTCTCAGGGGTTACCTGCAAATAATAATATTATCCCTTGAATGCATGTAGCCAGGGACCGCAGCAGTTATCAGAGATATCTCATTTGAACTATGCAGTTTGCTACTTTTATTTAATCTTGTTGCCATATGTTACCAATACAAATCTTCTTTGACACTTTGTTTCAGAATGAGGCCCACCACTCTAAATACAATTTAATGTTAATGAAATGTATTTTTAACATTTTATATTTTGTGCAGACACCAATAAAAATGTTCCTTTATTTATACAATTTGTCAGGACAGTATTTCCCGTCTACTGCACCAGTCCTTAGAGGCAGCAACACCTAATATAAGGACAATACTAGGTACATCACCTCAGTGCCATTTTTTTTGTATTTTAGTATATTTTGATTCACAAGACTAGGGGGTGGGACCCCACTATAATGAGGAAAGGGTTGCAGAGATACATTAACAGGAGACAATCTTTCCAATCAGTATGATAAATAGTAGTCTGTCCTGCATTGCAGGTAGCTTTTAAAATAGTTGTACTGTAATTGAAGTAAGGTGGAATGACTTGTCCCTGATCTGCAGCAAGCTGCCTTCATGCTCATCCTCCAGAAAGATGCCACCAACCCAGCACTCACTGGCCATCTGCCTACCAAACCAAGCTTCATTTATAGAAAATCTGACAAAGATAAATTAGTAAAAAGTAGTCTTATAGAATCTAAACCTCCAAGTGAAAGAACAAAGGACTTCCACAGATGTGGAACATGCTTGATGTGCCACAGTACAACCTACATCAAACACCTTAAAAAAATTACTGCATTCCTGGTTAATGGTAAAACATTCAATATAAATAATTTAATAACATGCCATTCCAGAAACACGATTTACATGTTAGAATGTATATGTGGAATTATTTACATAGAAAAAAACAAAAGAAACCTCAAAACTCGCTTATCAGAGCATATTTACAACATAAAAAAGGACATCTGAGTCACCCACTCTCATATCATTTTAAAATTTATCACAATAAATCAGAAACCTCCATTAAAAGATTCTTAAGGGTAGAACAAATAAAAGATTATTGGAGGTGTAGGAATACAGAGAATAAACTAGCAAAAAAATAAATGCTGTGGATCTATACCTTAGATGCTCTCACCCCTAATGGCCTCAATCACGATTTTGAATTAAAATAGTTTTTAGAGAAATTTAGAATGTGATTTTATGTATTTACTGTTGTATACATCTAATAACATTTTATTTTATTTTTATTTGGCATGTTTTAACTGGAATCAGAGATATTTAAGCACTAAGACACACCTTCCTTATAGGTAGGGTTGGACTGTGTGGGAATCCTAAGTACCACACTTAAGGGGAAAGTGAGGGTAGTCTGATGACACAAGGTATGTTCATTTGAGACTTGTGAGGGTGGTCCGATAGCATGGGAAATATTTAATTGGATCTTAAGGGGCATGTGGGAGAGTCTGATAGCATGAATGGGGTTTGTTTGGCACTTAGGGGGCATGCGTGGGAGTCTAAGGAAAATACATTAAATTAAAACCTTTTCTCCAATGTGAGAGATTTTCATAAACTTAATATTTTGTAGTAACCTTCCTGTTTACTCAAGTTACATACAGAATATTAATGGTTACATGTATTTACCTGTTACCAAATGTCCACTATTAAAAGTAATTTACATCTTCAAGTTTATTGTGAAAAAATATAATTTAATGTTGATAAACAGAAAAAAAATAACAACAAAGAGAAAGCAAGAAAACTCTATTGCCTAACTATTGATCTTGAAACAAAATGGCAAATTGTCAACAAACAGTAACACAATTTATGACACAGTGATGGAAGTGGAACCACCCATTACCAGATTTCAAGTTTCGCCTATGCTTCTGTCAAGCAACAGCCAAAAAGTGAGTACATTTATTTTTGGTGGTACACCAAACGAAATAGAGCTGACTTTGAGGATTAAATAATAGAGCCACCTCTTGTTGGAGGATTAAATAATAGAGCCACCTCTGGTTGGTATATAATAAAGAGGACATCTCTGGTTGGTATAGAATTAGGGTAACCATTTGCATGATTTTTATTTATAGGGTCACTGCAGGCTAATATGTGGTGAGGACAATTACAGTCACACCTGACTTATATATTAGATATGTCTGGCATATTATGAGGGCATATCTGGTGGGTAAATGCTTATGTGGGACCTCTGGCAGTTACATAATCACATTTGACTGCATTATAATGACATAGGCACCTACTGTATGACTATATAATAATTTGGATAACACTGGCAGGTATATAATTATGTGGCGTATTTTGTCTGAGTGGCTGGCCGAAAGGTTTATAATTATGTAGATGTTTTTCGGTGATATTGACACATGGGGTATATTTACTAAACTGTGGGTTTTTAGAAGTGGAGTTGTTAGCCATAGCTACCAATCAGATTCTACTTATTTATCTAGCACCTTCTAGAAGATAATAGCTAGAATCTGATTGTTATGGGCAACGACTCTACTTCTAAAAACCCACACTTTAGTAATTATACCCCTTGGAGGAGCATTAAGGTTATACTAGAGAAATACTAGAGCCTTATTTGTTTATTCATTCAGCTCTGTAGAATAAGAATAAAAATTATAATTCTGTTAATTGCATGATTCGCCATTTCATATAAAATATTTTTGTATAATAAAATTAAATACAGTGCAACTTAAATATTACCACAATATCTTGAAGGCAAGTTCACTCCAATTAAACTCTATTAAAAAAGGATACAACATGTGTAGAAGTAATGCTGTAATACACAACTAGGCTATAAAAGTTCTGTTATATATTGCAGTCACAAAAATGCTCCATTAAGTAGCTCAAGCAGCTTGCAGAATATATATTCAGGGAACTCTCACCCCCTCTCGGCTATTTCCATTGTTGAGGTCAGAAATCATGTCTTTGCACCAAGCTCTCTTCACTGCAATATCTCTTCTCTCAGCTGCTCTTGCTTCAGGTCCTTGTCATACATTTTTATCTTTTTAACAAGTTTTAATAGAGTAAACTTTGTGAGAAACATTTTTTTTTTTCAGATCGTTTTATGTTATTGTAGTATTTTTAGAGATGATTCTTTAAAAGACTGGTTACACTTAATATATATTTCTGCACCGGAGTAAGTGTAGTTTTGCTGTTTTTCGAATTTCATTATAAAAATAATAAAATATGATACACATTTTCCTGGGAAAGTGGAGAACATGAAATCTGCAAATCATTATCAGGAACTGAAAATAACACAATTTATATAAAAGATGTAGACAGCAATGTGTCAGATAAGTTTGAAAACAGATCTGGTAACATGCTGTACAGTATGCTGTTCCTCTTATGCCATCCACTTTCTAAAGTGCAAGTTATCATATATTGCTGCTGAGGACTGCTCATGGTCATAGTGTAGTATATAAAATGGTAGACAGAACAGGTTGGGTATGGCATTCTGGCGGACAGGATGCCCAACAGTCAGAATATCGACAGAGTCAGAATCCCGACAGAATTTTGTAAGTACCCCTAGCCTTCCACCTAACCCATCTTTTCTGCAGCCTAACCTTAACCTCCCCTCCCGCAACCTATCCCACCCCTCCCCTCACAGCGTATCCCTAACCTTCTCCTCCCACAGCCTAACCCTAATACTCACCATTTGATTGTCAGTGGTTGGGATTCAGACTGCTTTTGGGATTCCAGTGCCAGGATTCTAACTGCCAGCATCCTGACCATTGGGATGCTGACTACACACTGACATCTAACGGTCATTAAACAAAGTTTAAACATGCAGCATTCATAGATGAGGAGTTAAGAATGTGAGAATAGTACTAGAAAAAAGCCCACAAGACTTCCTGGGAATACTGCCTACCCATTATCTGGCATACCCAGTCTGTTCAATGGAAACTAGCCTGGTACTAAAAAGCTTATTTCAGAAATAATACATATAATACATAAAATGTATTTAATCTCCCATGCTAGGAAATTTCTACTTTCCCCTCCTTGACCAAGAACCACCAGTATGCATGGAAATTAAGGACACCCAAACTAGTACTGAGGCTTAGGTACCCCTCCATATTGTATTGGGTTCAGGTTTTAATAAATAGTCCCCAGTCTAGTAAAGACAAAGACAAACGCTGTATAGAGGACAAAAATGTTTTGTTTGCTTATTTTAAGGAACAGTTTCTATTATTTTTCATAGACAATATATAAAATATCAAACTCAAAAAATATCCTGACACACACTGTGCCACATTGCGGTTCTCTAAACCCACTTACCTCACCAGGGGTGGATTGGGACTGTAAAGTGGCCCTGGAAAAAAATGTGGAAGAGGCCCTAAGTGTGCGAGCCACAGGCGTGTGCCTGAAAGTGGGTTAGGCCTAATTACAAGGGCTGTGGCCACTCCCCCCATTTTTTTCATGCTGGGGGCATGCCCACCGCTCCAGGAGATGATAGCCATGCCCCCAATCCCTCTCTCCAATGAATAAGCACAGCGAGCAGGTGAATGAGTATTTCCTTACCAATATATGATCTCTCTGCAGCGGAGAACCTGAAGAAATTGATCCTTCTTGGACAGGCAGTTTCTTGAGTCGGTGATCACTATTCATGGTCCGGAAGCCGCCTGTTTGCATAGCAATAAAGTCAATGTCATCATCATGCAACAGAGGTTCAACCAGATAATACATTGTAACAGAAGTTTTGGGGCAGGACAAGATGGGAGTTTCCTATATTGAACAATTTAACATTAATAAAATATATTTGTCATTTGGTACCATGTGCATTAGAATATGGTTTCATTAGAATTGTTATCTTACTGAAGATTACTGTGCCCCAGTGTTTTCTTCTGATAGTACCAGCATTCCTACCATCCTATATGTGTGTCTCCAGCATCATCACCTTGGTGTGTCTCCAGCCTATCCCCTCTCATGTGTTTCTTTAGTGCTATCCCCCTGTGCCTCTCCAGTGCCACCCCCAATTCTCTCTGGCACCATCCAAATGTGTCTCCCCACAGTGCCATCCTCCTGCATCTCCCAGGCGCCATCATCCTGCACCTCCCCAGCACCATCATCCTGCATCTCCTCAGTGGCATCCTCCTGCCCTAGTACAGAATAGCCCTTCTTTATCACACTCAGGTCATCTCCCCTTAGCACAGAATACCCCCCCTCCCCACAGATTATCTCCCCCACCCCTAATATAGCACACTCCCCCTCCCCTACAGACAGATCATCTCCCCCCCCCTTAGTATATCAAAGCCCCCTCCCCCAGATAATCATCTCCCCTGCCCCTAATATAGCAGACCCCCGTCCCCACAAACAGGTCATCATCTCCCCCGCCCCTAGTATAGCAGAGCCCTCTGCCCACAGACAGGTCATCATCTAACCCACCCCTAGCATACCAGAGCCCCCTCCCCACAGACAGGTCATCATCTCCCCCACCCCTAGTATACCAGAACCCCCTCCACACAGACAGATCATCATCTCCCCCACCCCTAGAGTAGTAGAGCCCCCTCCCCACAGACAAATCATCCCCCCTAGTATAGCTGACCCCCCCAACAGAAATAACATGTCCCCTTAGAATAAAATGAGCCCACCCCACCCCAGACAGATCATCTCAGTATTGCAGCCCCCTCCACAAAATATCTCCCCTTAGAACAAAATGAGCCCACCCCACCCCACAGACAGATCATCTGATCACAGTATGGCAGCCCCCCATCCCCCCCAGAGAAAGACCATCTCCCACAAGTTCAGCATATCTCCCCTGCAGATCTCCCCTCCCCCTTAGACAGATCAACTTCCCTCCAGCCTCCCCCTTAGACAGATGTTATTATTGTCCACTTAGCAGGGCCCCCACCACAGACATCCTGAGTCTCACGCCATCTCCCAGCCCCGTTGCCCTGCACAGTGCACTGCAAGTCTGCCCTGCTGCACCTAGCCAGATTGTCTCCTCTCCGCTCTGCCCTCTCTCCAGGCTGTGAAATTAAACTTGACACTTCACAACCTGGGGAGGGAAGAGTAGAGAGGAGATGATCGGGCTAACAGACTGCGTGGATGGCCCCCCACCCCTGCCACAACTTACCTCCATCACGTCGCGGTCACGCCAATGGCTGCTGTCACCCACGGGCCTTGCCACTTCCAATCTTGTTAAGTCCTCCATGGCATGTGCTGCTGACAGCATGCAGGGCAGGGCTTAAGCAGGCTGCCGCTGGCCTCTCCTTGCAAGAGGCTAAGGCATGGCCACAAAGAGCTGACAGGCAGCCGGGTGCACCTGTGAAAAAAACACAATGTGGTCTCTACAGGAGCCGGCTGGTGACGCAAATAAGGGGGCGGGGCCTCAACAGAAAAGCGGCCCCACATCCAATCGGCCCACCGGGAATTTTCCCACAGAAAATACCTTCCAATCCACCCATGTACCTCACCCAGTGTTGTCACTATTCCACATGGCATGTATGCAGCCTTGAGACAAAGAAAATATAAGCAGTGCTATAGTGGTGATAATTTTTCACAAATACATATGGGTAAAAAAACTTTTTTATTATTAAAAATATGTAATATATTCTGTTAATCAACATGTAATCATAAGCATCCTGTACAAAAACCTATTTGCAAACATGCAGTGTACATGTAAATTACATCAAGCAATATGCATAACAATCTTTGTGCAAATAAAGAATCTATTTATAGTTAGCTCAATGATTATTAAATTTAGTCCAGAGCAACATGAGTGAAGACCAGAAAGCAGTCTATGCTAGTGAATATGGCACCGGCTTGCATCCTGCTGTGCGCTCCAATACTCACCGTCGGTATCCAACCACTATGGTGTATTAAAGGGGCAAACGGAGCTGGCTTGCAACCTGCCAGATGATGCTCCCATGCAATTGGATCCCCTGATACCTCCGGTATATACTCTTGCTGGTCTCCAGATATTGTGATATGTTGTGATGATAAGGCCGGCGGAGCTAGCTTGCGACCTGACAAATGTAACTCTGATCCAACTCCCCTGGTCTCATAAACACTGGATCTTCTATTAAGTTGGATGTAGTGTAACCTCAGCAGTGCAACAACATGCAAATAATTATGCTCCTGGATAGCGGCACACCAGTGCCTATACTGTCATGCATAGCAGCAGGTAGGAATGATGAATTTCCCAAGCACACTTTCTGAAGCGATTCTTCCAACAAACCGGTCTTTTTCAAAGAAAATAGGTGCAACCCAGATTCCACATGTCTTTCGAAACATGTGCTAGAGTTTCCTGAGTCTCACTGCTGCATGGAAGCCCCCATATTGATTCTCCTCACGTGAATCTTGTGCTCTTATTCTTAAACCTGGACATTCCACATGATCTTCCCAATCAATCCTCACTCAGACTATTTAAATTCCATAAGTTCACTAGCACATTGCTAGTGCAACTTGCCTCATCATTTGTTCCTGGGTCAGCAGTTCTGTTTGCCTACTTCCTTCTGCCTGTCACTCACTGAGAGCAACCTGCATTCCCGATTCCTCACTGCACTGTGCTAGTGCTCTCCTGTGGTGCGCAGCCTTCTATACACCAGTATGCTCCTTCCTGCATTCCTTCAAGACCTGCTGGAAACCATATTCATTAGTCTATATCTACATCCTGGATAAATTTTGCACCTATCTTACATGCCAGATTTATTGGGTCTCAGATTTATTGGTGCACAGTCTCCTAAGCCTATTCAGGCAAACAGCTACTGTACCTTCATCTGCAAACCAGTGTAACCTTCAAACATTATTTCAGCATGCTGATTACTTAAGCGAAATTCTAGCTGGCTGTGCTGCATACCTACATCCAACTTCCATTACAGATTCTACTTGCAGACAGGGCCGTAGAGAGCCCTGGTGGGCCCAGGTACAGAGAGGGCATGGCCTAATTGTGGGAGGCGTGGAAACGCCCCCTTGAGCAAAAAAAAAAGCACTTTTGCAGTGCCGCAAAACGTCGCTGCGCACCGGGGAGGGGGGCGCTGTAAGCCCCTCAGCCCAGCACAAAGCAAGGGGGGGCATGATCAGATCGCTCTCCCCCCACAGGCAAAGGAGACTGCTGTGGCCACAAGCAGTCTCCCACTGCAGCTCAGCAGTTTTCAAGATTTGCATAAATATGGATAGCTCCACAGTACATTAACTACCTAAATGTGAGCTGTGAAAGCCAACTGAGATCTTAGTAAAGCATCTAAGATTCCCTTCTGGTACTCCAGACCCTAGACCACATAGTCTCTCAGGATGCATCTCCTGAGAGTGATACACATCTATAACTGTGCCCTCTAACATTGTCAGAGCATGAAATAGCAACTTTTCCATAATGTAGGTAAGATAAAGTAAAAAAATGTTCCCCCTGCACAATGCACCTTTTCATTTCCCTGGATGTTCTTGTACAGTTGTAGTACAGTCCCCATTTTGAGCTTGGACATTGATTAACTGTCCCTACTTTTCCTTATCCTCAGAATTACATTTGGGGCTCATTTTAAGCATAAATATGTAAGCTCGGGAACTAACTGCCTCCAGATCAGTACAGGATATTAAGCTATGACTCGATCTGTAACTTCACTTAAGAGCAACACATCCACTCACATCCTCATCATTACTATGGCATGCCTCACTAGCTAACTTTATTAGAGTTCATATGTATTACCTTTATTCTTTATTCTTTCCAAAATAATGGGCAGTACAGTTGGTGTAATGGTTGGCATTAATGTCCCACAGGCACTGAGGTCTTGGGTTTGATTACCATGAATTTTTAAGTTTGTATGCTCTCCTCTTTCATGGGATTCCCCCATACTCCAGTTTCCACTTACAATCTAAAACATACTGGTATGTTATTTGGATTCTGACAAAAATTATCATGTGAATGGCCAAATATTTTCTGCAAAAGGGCTGTGGAATATGTGTTTGCTATATATATGAATACGAAGAAGAATAACCATCTTCTAATAACCATTTTTAAAATACAAATATTAATAATAATAATAATAATAATAACCATATTCTTTCTTAAGCCAATGCAAGGAAATACCTTTATTTGGGACAAAGTGTGCACCTTCCTGTTTAACAAATAAAGGAATTTGGGAAACAGTAAAGGGCACAATAATGCAAACCCTATTTTAAAATTTGTTTGGTTGGAAGTTCTACCAATGGGTTGGATCCCGACAGTCAGAATCGTGATGCCTGAATGTAAGTAGCCTAACCCTCCCCCAACCCAAACCCACCTTTCCTGCAGTCTAACCGTAACCCACCCTTCCACAGTCTAACCCTCTCTCCCCGCAGCCTAACCCTAACCCTCCACCAAGTGCTTAACCCTAACCCTCCACCTAGTGCTTAACCCTAACCCTAAACCTGTTTCACATAAAACATCACAATAGCCAATTAATGAACTTCAAACTACTTATATCAAATATCTAACAACCCTATATTATTTAAAACCAAAATGCCAAAAACTGAGTCTAATTTGCACTAATATCCTATAATCAACCTCTAGTTTGTTTTTAGAAGTAGACTGCAGATCATGGGGGGTGGGCATTGTATCAGAACTGGCAATAAAAAAATTATTGGACAGAGAAAAAATTAGCTCTTATAGTAGAACAGGAAAGTACTAGCGCACCAAGAAAGATAGGGGATATGAAATGCAAGCGAGCTGCCATTTGGGATAACTGTCTGATTCCCTATTTATAGAAGAAAGAAAGTAAACTGCGCTCAGCTAGCATGTAGCAATGTCTATATACCGTAGTATATTGGTATTCAAAATAGTATTACTGATCACAAACTCTACCCAAATATTGTATAGAGCAATGTATCTACAAAGCCCCACCAAAACAATGCAAAAACTGTAGTACTATAAAAGTAAATTTATTACAAAATAGGCTAAACCATAAAAATCAGAAAAACTGCACATGGATGTGTGTCCTACCAAACATGAAAGAATTGAAATAAATATATATATATATATATATAATGCAATCCACTGTGAGTGCACAGTCCCAAATCAAATCTGGATGCTGTGTGTCAGTCTTGTAAATATGAGAAGCGGCGTCCCACTATTTATAAAGAAAGTTGGTGACCAGTGTAGGGTATGATGCCCGGGATGGTCTTCTCGGGGATAGGAGTACGGTGTTCTCACAGGGGAGATGTGGCCTCCTGGCAAAGCGTGATCCACTCGCAGTGTAAGTGTAAGAAGCTGCCTGAGTGAACAGGCAGCCTCTGACCATATGCACCGGGGAGGACGCTGATGTTCAACGGGAGATATCCCGGCACCACCACTCACTAGAGCAGCGTGCCGTGTGTCTCCCCTTGTAGCCAAGGACTTATCTGTCTCACCCTGGGAAACACCACTCCTTCCCCTGCCGGCTCTGTTCCTCCAGACCACGAAGCTTGATTGTAGTCCCGTTCGTGATGGTGTCACATGACCGGATGGTTATCATGTGACCATACTGGGTGATTCAGTCCGGATAACTGGATTGGCAATGTGCACACTGATTATGGCAGCCAAAAGAACGCAGCAAAAAAACTGGATCTGAGAGTAAACTCCAACGTGTTTCTGCCTGAATGGCCTTTATCAAGGAGTCAAAAAAGAGAAAAAATTAGCTTCCTCATGTGGGGCTCACAGCAGTAGAACTTCCATAGTCAACAGAGGAAAAGAGATAATCTTTGCTCTCTAAGTTAACACTTGTTACCCTATCCTCACAGGGTTTTTTTCCATCCAGGAGGATAACTTTTGACCCAGTTACAAATCTTTAGAAGTTCGAATTTTGTAAAAATATGTTTTTATTATTAGATAGGAACTGGGAAACTAAAACCCTACAGGGCAGACTGGATCTTCAAATATTATCTCTCCAGAGTAAAAGAACAGACCTATGTACTTCAGTGATGAATCTTTGTCTAAGAAATATTTACTGTTTACACAGCCATGGCAGTTACAGTACAGATAAATCGAATGTGTGCAATTCTGTATACTTTTTACATTTTACAAAGATGGATGGCTTGTAACTGATTCTATAACTAGTTATTCAATAATTCATCCACTTAAAACTAATTCAAAACATATTTAATATAAATAAATTAGAAAGTGATGCAATTTTGACTTAATGAATCCGATCTGACACCAGAGAAAACTGTCAGAGATTTTGAGACATGGAAATTTGTACTGTGGGCCCCGGAACTGTGCGAGACTGTAAGACTAATTTGCATATGGGAGATCTTTTCAGGTAATAATCGAGGTCGCAGCCCCCACACACCGCAGCATGTCAATCATGCTGCAGCTAAGGGGGGACTGTGAGCGATAATGCAGTACCCATTCTGCTCATGCGCATAACGATTCCTGTGCAAGTGCAGACCCATAACAATCAGATATTTACCTAAACCATCGAGTTTACATACATATCTGACCCTTATTTACAAATACAATTCACAGTTTATTGGTCCTAAGGACTTATAACATTAGTTATAATGACTTATAACATTAGTTATAATAGTATTGTTTCTCCAAGTACAGGTGACTTTTAACACTCACCTGTACTTGGAGAAACAATACCCATTGTATTGGATTTCTTCCTTAATGTAATGGTTTCCTGCATTTAAGTGTTAGCACATACAGTAGCCTGGAGATAAACCAAGCAGCATTGTATTAATTACAATTATCACTGCAGCCAAGAGTATTTTTTATCTATACCTTGAACCATACAAAAAGGTGATTTAACTATCTACTGAGTGAAGGGTGCGGCGGACAACTGATATGAAATTATGTCAAATTGTTTTGTTGTATTATAGTCACACGGTTTTGTCACTTATTATTTTTCAATTTTGAGCCATAATTGTATTTCTTTATAATTTATTTATATTTAATATATGTTGAATTACTTTTTAATGGATATTTTGACAAGATGCTTGTCTTTTTTCTGGAATGCTGAGGAAATACTGATATAGCTATGCTTGTAATACACTCTACTCTCTTATAAATTATGAGTTTTCTGAGAAATATTGGGGAGTAGTCCAACCTCTGTCATATGCTTCGCTGAGCATGTGTGAGTGCCAGATAATTACTGTAGTGATGCGTTAACCACCACCTTGCTGAGATTGGACTGATAGCTATTCCAGTAAACATGGCTCCTTGGCTTATGTGGTCTGTATTTAATTTGGCATCTATCTTTTCTATGCCTGGAAGTTAAGTAAATTGGTTTTTAATATCTTTAATATACATTTATTATATGTATGACATATTTATTTATTCTGCAACCTGGACTAACAAAGAGTGTGTGATACCACTGGAATCCCACACAAGACAGTTGTATTATTGACTAACAATGAGTGTCTGTTTGCTTTTTCTATTATTGTAGAGTCTATATTGATTGTGTGCTTCCCAAACATTTCTCTTTTCTATACTATAAAAGCTTGCTATGTCCACATATATTAAGAAGAGCATTGGACATCTACAGTAGGGGTAAATTTACTGAGAATCATGTCTGGTCTGAGATTGCCTGATTTTAAACATGCACATCATCGCAGGAACACAGGTGACTTGTGTAAGCTGAAACACTCAAAATTTACCAAGAATCATGTTTTCCTGAATCGTGTTTTTCAATGGTGTATGTGCTTCCTACCTTTGTTCAACCTAGCCCAATACTCCCGAACATGCAGCCTGCACATAAAAGTGAGATACGTGGAGCCTGCTTGTGTGTATCTTTGTAAAATAAAATGTAAAATTAAAAAAAAATGGTGTGGGTTTCCACCCCCAAAAGCATAACTAGCCCTGAGCTCTGTGAGTCAGTCCTGTTTCCAAAAATATGGGGGAAAAAATGTGTAGGGGTCCACCGTATTTAATGAACCAGCACTGGGCTCTGTGAACCGGTCCTGGTTTTTAAAATACGGAGAAAAAATGGAGTGGAGTTCCACGTATTTTAAAACCATCATGGGCTCAAACTATGTACTCCTGGCCGATGGGTGCAGGGGTAATAAAGATAACAATAAATGTCTACTATTGTTTTTTACAGTGGGACTACAGGTCCCAGTGTGCCTGCCCTTTGGCACTTGTAGAACTACAAGTGCCAGCGGGTGGCCGGCATCGGTACCCCCACTGTAATAAAATATAGTAAAAGAACCACAGTACACACATACCGTACATAGTAAACGTTTATTACAAACATACACACTATACCTACCTTATACCTAGTGTCTGGTCCTCTTGTCCATTAGAGTTCAAATTTTTTCCCTAAAAAAAAATAATAATGCTTACTTACCTTTTGGTGCAGACCAATCCTTTTCTTCAGTAGAGCTCCCGGCCATAAAAACAAAAAAACAAGGGTTCGCAATCCATTTCGGACAGATGAGCTATATGTGTTTCCACATACAGCTCTTTCCCGGCAACTAGTTTTGAGCCCGATGCTGGTTTTAAACATACAGGAAACTCCATGCCATTTTTTCCTCGTATTTTTAAAACCAGGACCGGTTCACAGAACCCAATGCTGGTTCATAAACCCCTACACATTTTGTCCACCGTATATTTAGAGCTAGGCCTGGCTCACAGAGCTCAGACTGGTTATGCTTTTGGGGGGCACCATATGCCATTTTTTTAAGTTAACTCTTTCTTTGATTAATTATAGGCAGAAACATACACCGATCACACTGATCTGTGTATGTTCCTGCAAGACACACTGCTCAGGAGGTAGTCTATTTAAAATGTCTATTTTTAACTGATTTTGCAGAGATTACACCCTTGATTCTAATCATGATTCTTGGTATATTCCCTTTTTTGTTTTCCTGTCTATGAAAAGTACCTGCGAGTTTGGCTGATAGTGTATTTATTTCTATTTGGGTTTTCACCTGTGTTTTGCAGAGTGTCAAGATTTCTCATCTGAGTTTGCCTTTTGTAAATTTGCAAGTTGTAAAAAATAGTCAAACATATCCGATATTGAAATCTCAACCAGACATGATTTTTAGTAAATTTACCCCATAGTGCCCTGGTTCCCAAACTGTGTGCTGTGGCACCCTGGGGTGCCTCAGGACACTTGCAGGGGTGCCTCAGATTGTTGGTCTAGCACCAAATCAAATTATTTATGGTCAATGTAATGTAAATATGTGGACAAACAGAAGTGCAAACCTGTCCACCACCACATAACTGAATCTAAGGGTGACAGGTGAGCACAATTTAATTCACTTTACTACTTTACTACAATTTGTTCTGAATTTCTAAATAACAAACTTTTGGCTTAGGGGTGCCGTGAAAACCGTGCTGATACTCTAGGGCGCCATGATTCAAAAAAGTTTGGAAACCACTGCCTTAGTGGTTATGGTGATATGAATATTTTACCATCTCATAATGAACACACTGCATGGCCAAAAGTGGACATACAAACCCATATGTGCTTGTTTAACCTCTCATTGCAAAACCATGGTGTTCCCAGTAGGATACTTTTTTATGAATATCAGTGAAAATAGCACATGATAATGTAAAGACATGATATAATGTGATATAATTAATAAAAATCATTTCAAATTCACTAAACTTTGGATGTACATCAAAGACTTGTCCAAAGAGCCCCTTTGTCAATCAGACACCAAGTATGGATAGCGTAGAGACTGGACACAGTCAGCACGGTTCCATGAGAGTCTGGTTATCCCCCCCAGAGTGTTGGCTTATATATGACAACATGGACATTGTTTTCCCAGACATACCTACAGTATATGGTAATAACGAAATTAATAATACATGATTGGCTTACGTACACTAGATATCAGCACAGAAGCATAAAGACTAGTCAGGATGTGGCAAGAGTCACATAAACACTTCCATTAACCTTAATGTTACTGTACAATCCACACTTGTCTCCTATCACCTACCTTAGTTATTCTAATATTTTCCAAAATGACAACACAACAACATTACCTGTTGTTTTAATGGCAACATCTCTATTCACCTTTTGCCACAAGCAACAATTTGGTAAAAAGCTATATACATATGGTGTGCATTATTCCCATTATCCATCCCTTCCAGCAAGAGAACCAATTGACAGGATTCAACTAGCTAAACCAACTATCATGATGTCATTGAAATTTTAGTTTGACTTTATGTATTTCATAAGTTTGGTTAATGAAATTGCAACAAGCAGTGCCCACTAGCATATACATACCGCCCTTCTTGGTATTACCTAATCTAAAACTAAATGGTATGCCATCACTTATTTTCTAACCATTTGAACTCCTTTTAAGACTTTCTTAAATATCTCATCATATAATTGAGTAATGTTATCAAGCATGTTTGTCAAATCAGGAATAAAGGAAAAGGCCTTTTAACAGTGCATTTATTGACCCAAGGCGCATCAAACAATACTATGACTGCTTTTTTGGACAATAAATGTTTAGATATTTTTTCAAAATCAATATCCCAAACAGCAGTATAATAGGTAGTAGGGGCTACATACCCTAAGGTACAATTAACCTCCAAATAGCAACCATTTATACTATTTCCTGCCACAAAGGTAATAAGCATTACCAGGTAAAATATACTGTAAATTTAATATTATAGTATTGACAATAGTTGTGAGTCTCCCTTGAATAAATGTACTGTACCAGCACATTGCATAGTGGTATTTAACATTTTTAACCATGCTTTGGCAATTGGTTAATAAATCCAGTGCCGGATTCCCGACACTATGACATATTCAGTTCTCTTGGATATGTGAAATTCACATATGTTTGTCCACAATATATCTGATCTAGTCCCTGATGAAGAAAGAGTTACCGTTTCAATCAAAGTCAAAACCTCCCCACACGTAACTGGAAGATAATTAATACAGAATTTACAGATGTGTCCTTTCTCATCTAGCATCAGTGCAACATGCAGTGCGATATGCTGGGTGTGAGTTAGTCACCAGGTCCCATTCAACTCTGCTAGCATCAGGCATCTGGCGAAGCTATTGCCTTGATCATACCCACTCTGTATTGCACCTAAAGATGTTTCCTCACTCGTCTTTGCTGCAGTCACACCAAACAGCCCTTCTTAGTGCACCTGATCCCATGAGACTCTGCTAGTGCTAGGCATCTTATTTGCATCTTTCTTTGCTGACAATGCATCTAAGTCTTAATGCGATGCAACTAAGATACACCAGCAGACTGTGCTGATAAATTTGATATGCAAAACTTGTACAGTATATCTACGTGCATTTCTCCCTTTTTTCATGTATGAAATTAATTTGTTCACTCAGTGTAGCATCCAAATCCCTGTATATGCTACAGTATGTATTCCTCTACTACTTCAGCATAATCATATGCACACTTCACTCACACATTTGATGTTTGTTTCTCAAGGTGACACTATGGGATATGTGTGTTTCACTGGTGCTGGATATGCCATTTTCTTAAAAATAACAAGAAATTAGTTAATCGACAATATTTAAGGCCTAATAAAAATTTGGTGGGTTTTAGCTATGATTAGAATTAATCTCATATAATGAAAATCAAATCTTTTACTATTGAGAACCGATTAAGATTTATATAAAAGATCAGCTAAGTGATTAATGAAATAAATTAATTTTATTGAATCAAATGATAGAAGCACATACAGTCACGTGCATAAATATTGGGACATTGACAGAATTTTCATATTATGGCCTCTAGTCACCACCACAATGGCTTTGAAATGAAACAAACAAGATGTGACTGCAGACTTTCAGATTTAGTTTGAGGGTAATTACATCCAAATCAGGTGCACTGTGTAGGATTTACAATGGTTTCTATATGTGCCTCCCACTTTTTAAGGGGCCAAAAGTAATGGGACTATCAACTCAAAAGCTATTTCATGGACAGGTGTGGGCTATTCCCTCATTATTTCATTATCATTTAAGCAGGTAAAAGGTCTGGAGTTGATTCTAGGTGTGACATTTGCATTTGGAATCAGTTGCTGTCGACTATCAATATGAGATTCAAAGAGCTGTCACTATCAGTGAAGCAAGCCATCATTAGGCTGAAAAATCAAAACAAACCCATCAGAGAGATAGCAAAAACATTAGGTGTGGCCAAATCAACTGTTTGGAACATTCTTAAAAAGAAAGAACACACCGGAGAGCTCAGCAACACCAAAAGACCCAGAAGACCACGGAAAACTACTGTGGTGCATGACAGAAGAATTATTTCCCTGGTGAAGAAAAACCCCTTCACAACAGTTGGCCAAATCAAGAACACTCTCCAGGAGGTAGGTGTATATGTGTTGAAGTCAACAATCAAGAGAAGACTTCACAAGAGTGAATATAGAGGGTTCACCACAAGATGTAAACCATTGGTGAGCCACAAAAACAGGAAGACCAGATTAGAGTTTGCCAAACAACATCAAAAAAAGCCATTACAGTTCTAGAACAATACCCTATGGACAGATGAGACAAAGATCAACTTGTACCAGAGTGATGGGAAAAGAAGAGTATGGAGAAGGAAAGGAACTGCTCATGATCCAAAACATACCACCTCATCAGTGAAGCATGGTGGTGGTAGTGTCATGGCATGGGCATGTATGGCTGCCAATGGAACTGGTTCCCTTGTATTTATTGATGATGTGACTGATGACAAAAGCAGCAGAATGAATTCTGAAGTGTTTTGGGCAATATTATATGCTCATATTCAGTCAAATGCTTCAGAACTCATTGGACGGCGCTTCACAGTGCAGATGGACAATGACCCAAAGCTTACTGCAATAGCAACCAAAGAGTTTTTTAAGGCTAAAAAGTGGAATGTTATGCAATGGCCAAGTCAATCCCCTGACCTGAATCCGATAGAGCATGCATTTCACTTGATGAAGACAAAACTGAAGGGAAAATTCCCCAAGAACAAGCAGGAACTGAAGACATTTGCAGTAGAGGCCTGGCAGAGCATCAACAGGGATGAAACCCAGCGTCTGGTGATGTCTATGCATTCCAGACTTCAGGGTGTAATTGTTTGTTTCATTTCAAAGCCATTGTGGTGGTGAATAGAGGCCAAAATATGAAAATTCGGAAATGTCCCAATATTTATGCACCTGACTATATGTCAGGGGTGTTCATTCCTTCACCTCCAGAAGCCAATGGTGTACAAATATATATGGCAGGTTTTATTTACTGTAGGATAGTCTCACTTGCAGTGTATAAATAAATAATGGGGAATACAAAGCAAGTATATTAAGTGGAGAATACTTAGCGAGTATATTAAAAACCATAAATTACATATAAAATCGTGATGCGATCAGAGATCTTCCTGATAAGTGATATGCGTATTAATGTTTTGGTAGTAAAAAATGTGTGTATATAAGTCAAGAAAATCAATCTGTAGGTAGGGTTTTCTTAATAAGGAATAACTACACAGTCCAAGATGATCCTATCCCTGACCGGGAGTAATTCACTGCTTATGTCCCAAAATCCAAATACTCTTGAGGGAAAAACAAATATAGTTTTGTGTATAATCCCAAAATAGTAACTTATGATGTCTGTAGGAAGGGTGTTCTGATAACAGTGCTATGCCTCTTCTTCCTCCTCTCCACCTCAAATATAATACATATGCACGGTATCAGGAACTTGGAAACACAATAATGCAGGATAGGTAAGCAAGGTGTGTACTTACCAAATCCGTGATTGATTCCTGCTGGTTCCCATGGTTCCAGTGCTGGCAAAGACAGTGGTAAGCGATGGTGCAGAGGTGATAATATGGAGGTGATGGTATGTGGCTATGCACTATACAGGACTCAGGACCCTGGTCTCATACAACACTATTTATTAGTAGTTACAAATGCTGTGACTCATTAGAGTCTCACACAACCAGTTACAGATTACTGGTAATAAAAAAAGAGTGTCCACAAATGTTTAGCACAAATGTACTCATACATGGGTTCTGTATATTTAAAAAAGGGGGCGTGGCCCAATGCGTTTAATCTGAAATAGCGGACTTTTTCAAGGTGCCCGCCCTTCTCTGTTTCCCTTCCTTACATAGGCTATTTAATTGCTGGTGTCCTCGCCGCTGTGTTCGGCGTTACCCGCACTTCCGGGTTCATGTGCGCGTCATCTCTGTTCTCCTCAATCTAGTCATATCTGCATGTGCATGTTTTCTTGTCTGTCCTATTGAGTCATTGTAGTCATATCTGCATGTGCATGTTTTCATGTCTGTCCTATTGAGTCATTGTAGTCATATCTGCATGTGCATGTTTTCATGTCTGTCCTATTGAGTCATTGCAGTCATATCTGCATGTGCATGTTTTCATGTCTGTCCTATTGAGTCATTGTAGTCATATCTGCATGTGCATGTTTTCATGTCTGTCCTATTGAGTCATTGCAGTCATATCTGCATGTGCATGTTTTCATGTCTGTCCTATTGTTTTTTTTTTTTTTTGGTTTCCTGTTGAAACTAACCACAATATTTTTGTCATTTTTAGGGGCACAGCAAACACTACGGTGGCATCGCCACACAAGACGCCGGTCCCGGCCCCTCTCTCCAACCCCCAATTCCTCTATTACCCCCTCCTCCCCAGACCCTGTGGCCGAAATTTCAGGCCTACTTCCCCTCCAGCCCAATTCCCCCTCTCCTCCATCCGTCCCTCCTCCAAATACCCCCTCCCAGGATCCCAAAAACACCTTGCCCCTCGGGTTGGGGAATGTAGCCACCTCCGAGGTGGTCCAGGGAGTGGCTTCTGGCTCTGTCGTTTTGGAGAACGGTATGTTTTTAAAGTTTATTTTGGACACCACAAACTGTTTGTATGTAATCATGTGCCGTCCCCATTTTTTTGACTTTTTGTCGCCTTAGGGTATTTTTGGGGGTTGTCTTTACCTGTTCCTGCTGATGTCACCATACACATATCACACCTGTGTGCCTTTTTTTAGGGCCCTTGTATTTTTGCCCTTAGACATTTTGGGGTGCTGGGTTTTATCCGTGTAATGTTTTTTTGGCCCACAAGCTTGTAAGTTTTGGTTTGCTTGTTTTTTGTTTTTTTACAATGTTGCTTCATTATCGATTTATTAATCCCCAAACTTTTGTCACCCACAGAGGAACAGAGGCGTCGGGAAGAGATAGTGAATTGTGTGGGCCGTATGCGGGACCAGGTCACCAGGCTTATGCAGGGCCTGGACCATCTGTTGGTCCTCCTTAGGAATTAGTTTTTTTTTTTGTTTTTTTACAAATTGTTTCTTAATAAATCAGTTTTAAATCAAGCTCTGTCTCATGCGTTTGGAGTAAATCCAAGATTCTTTACACTGACATAAGTAGACTCTTCAAGCAAGGTTTGCCACAGAATCTCACTACAGATTGTGTGTTGTATTTTGAATGCAAACAGACACAAGAAACACCTCCCAGTACCAATGTAATTTTCCTTTTTTGTGGTGGAGGCTGAAGTGGTATGTGAGTACCATCCACAACCCCTATGATGTGTGGGAAGCCAGCTATTTGGTAAAAATTGGCCTTGGCCACACTAAGGGCACCCATATCCAAAGGCATTTGAATAAAATGATGGAGGTGCTTGAAAAGTGCCTCCATCACTGCCCTCAGGATCCGGGAAAAGGAGGATTGTGAGATGCCCGCCACTATTCCCACCGTTGTTTGAAACGATCCTGAGGCACAGAAATGTAACACCGCCATAAATTGCGTAAGTGGTGGTATTGCTGTAGGACTGTCAATTTGCCGCTCAAGATCACTCTCTATTAATGAGAGAGTGTCTATGATGATTTTGGGAGGAAGATGGTAGCGTCTTAAAACCTCATCATCGGGCATTCCAAAAAGGGTGACACGTGTTTGAAATATCTGGGGCCTTGCACGCCTACGATGCCTATGCCTGGGACGAGATTGAGGTTGGTCGGCTTCCGGGAGCATGGCCAGAACAATCCGCCCAAGATCAACCTGAAATGGCAAGATTGGAATGTAAGGCTTTGGACCCACCCCAAAAGAAAATGAAAAACAACTTAGCTTGATGATACCATCCATTGCTGCTTACATGCCGGGGTATTGTCATGATACGTCCAAACTGAAATTAATCACAAAAATAATTTGACAAATTTCACTCTGTGCATTTTTGTTTCTAAATTTTGTGCTAGACAAAACTTAAAATATGCGAAACACACATTTGGCAAAAGAGCAAAACGACATTGCACACAGTACATCAAAATGGGTTGAAATGTTTGCCAAAAAAGCGAAAGGGCAACCACAAAAAATTTTACAGGATTAATAAGCATTTAAAAATGCGCTAATTAGTTTGCAAATACAAGTCACAATAGTAAGTAGTAAAAATGTGCAAATTAGTTTGCAAATACAAGTCACAATAGTAAGTAGTAAAAATGCGCTAATTAGTTCGCAAATACAAGTCACAATAGTAAGTATTAAAAATGCGCTAATTAGTTCGCAAATACAAGTCACTATACAAACTGAGAAAAATGTGCTAATTAGTTCACAAATACAAGATAAAAAATGGACTTACCAAGAGCAAATATATAAGAGTCCAAATCAAAAGGTCTTTGGGTCCAAAATTAATAAAAAGCTAAAATATATGAAATTATGGATCCAAAAATTAAAAAATGAGAAGAAACACAATGAGACAACAATTGATCAAAAGTTAGATTTCACAAAACTTACCAAATCAAGAAACGAGGCAAAAAAAAAAAAAAGAGAACGGAAAATAAAAACGCAAATCTAGCAAACAAAATAAACTCCAAACGCCAACTCCTTTATCCGCAAACAAGAAACTCCAGCCAAGGTAACCTCCAACAATCCAAAAACGCCACCTCGACTCGAGACACACCAAGCCATAAATAGCGTTTTGTTTCCTGCACAAATTAAGGAGGGATCATAGGAACGCACAATCAATGATGCGGCCGCAAAATAAGGACGCATGTATAAATACATCACGAAAACACATTAAAATTCTGGTGTATTTCTTGTTTGAACCTCAGACATGGCGACAGACCAGGGAAACAATGCCCAAGAGTCAGGCGGTAAGTCTTTCATGCATTTTGTATCAATGATTAATTTGAAACATAAGATTGGGCAAGTTGTGAATTTGTGAAATATGAATATTTACACAAATAGGTGAGGAGGATGACATGGAAGAGGCTGCTGGGCCCAGTATTCCGGCCAAAGCTGCCAAAAAAAAAAGGCAGCCACATTTCACAAGAAAGGAGATGGAGGTTTTGATACAGAAGTGTGTGGACATCCTGCCACAGACAGACAGGAATATGAGTCTAAGCCAGAAGGGGAGAATGTGGGAAGAGGTAGCCGTTGCTGTCAATAGGGTGGGTGATTATGTCCGTCTAGCCCGGGATGTCAAATGGCGGTAAGTAAACACTTGCCCCCCCTAAAAACAAACACCATTTTAAACAAAAGGATAATGGCTTCCATTTTTTCCCACAGATGGGGCTACTTCAAATATCGCCTAAAGCAAAAACTCGCGGACAGGGCTAGGCATGCAAGGGGGACAGGTGGGGGTCCCACCCCTGTGTCATTGGAGTTGACGGATTTAGAAGAGCTGGCACAGGGGTGTGTGCAGCCTGTGGAGGTGTTTGGCGTGTCCAACATGGATACGGACAAGCCAGACTTTGCGGCTCCTCATGTTGTCCCAGGTAAATCTTTTGATGTCACCAACTCTGAAATGTTATTGTGCCAATATGTAGATTATAATGTGAGTCTTTTCTCTTTTTTCCTAACAGAGACACAGGCAGATGAGTCTGCTCCAGAGGGGAGCCTTGGCCACCGAATTTCTGCTGGCTCGGCAGGGGAGGAACCAGTACATCCGGCTGAGGACCCTGCAGAAGCCAGTCCAGGGCAATCCCCCTCGCAGGCAGTGGCCCTCCTCACAGAACTCAATTTCAAATCAGATTTCCATACGGAGATTCTGCAGAGGATGGACACCAGTCTGCTACGGGTGGCTGAGGCCCTGGAGCAAAATGCTGCGGCCAACGTGACCATTGGTCAGGCCCTGGCGGAAAATACCAGGGCCAACATCCGCATCGCCAATGCCCTGGAGCAGCTTGTTCGCCAGCACATGGTGGAGCCGACCTCCCTTCAAGCCACAACATCAGGATCCTCCACCTCTGGCACAACATCAGCCAATCCTCCAAATGTGCCTAGCCCTGTGCCTAGTCCAGAGGCCACAACATCTGCCTCTGGACAGGCCAGCCCAATGACATCCCGGACCCGGTCTGGCGCCCTCCCTCCCCCATCCAAACGGGTGAAAAAACGGTGACAGCAATGGCAACTTTTCCCACAATCCTTCTGTGCTTGGCTCATATTCCTTTCTGGTCAAAACTTCCCTCTCCTTTCTTGTGAAATGTTTTTAATTTTTTGTTGTATGTTTATGTCAACAGTTATGTTGGGCCAATTTGTTTGATTTTGGGACAGATCTTTACCAAAAAAAGATGTCCCCAAATTTTTTAATAATTTTTTTTTTGTTTGACCAATAAATTGACACCAAAAATCTGACATTGGATTGTGAAATTATTGTACAAATGGGTTACATTTAATCCTCGACCAAAAGGCAAAAACTTGGCAAAAAAAAAAAAAAAATGGGCTCTTTAAGGAACGTTTAAAAATTCATATAACGAGGCAAATTCAAGAGGCAAAAATAAAATGGTGAGAAAATTTAAACATGATGACATTATTGTTACAATAGGCCCTAACCACCAAATTGAGGGCAAAATAAACCCCCACAAATGTACGCAAATTGATTGTGTCATCCTGACATTAGCAGCTCTGATTTCCACCTGCGTATGGTTTTGTGCTATCCCAAAAAACTGATTTCAAAACACATACCAAGCCGGTTTTCAATCCAACACTAATTGCTTTTCAGCCCTCCCGCGATTAATCGCAACAACATCGTGGAGTCCCGGGACGGAGGAGAAGGCCATCGCCAATGTGGTCGAGTAATCCAGACCCTAAGCTGTGCGAGCATTTTGAAGGGAAAGAGGATCATCCAGTGACGTATGAGTCGGTCCGAACACATTTTACGCTCGCATCTGCTAATGTATGTACGCCCCAAAAACGCCTCACCACGCCTGCGTTTTTCCATCTCCACCCCCGTCAACACCCAAAAACGCCCTGTTCTGTCAATCACATTTGACATGTCACTTCCTGTACGCTATTTGACGAACGAGACCAAAAAAGCTTGCAATCTGCCGTGCGCACATGTGCAGTGTTACACCGACGCATGCGCGGTTATTCAACATCGGAACGCAATGAGCGTACTGCTGTTTGCGAGTGGCTCTGAATGAGGGCCATAATAACAACTGATTTGCACTATGGAGGCATGTTTTTTTTCTTCATATAACGACTACTGTCAGGATTTGAGACCTATCCAGATCGATTCATTGTTGCTATTGCAACTACCGTAGGACCACGGTGTTGATTTGTGTCCATTCTACTGATCTCACCTATAAAGGGTGAGTATATGTCTATATACGTTCTTTTTTTGGTTTTCTATCACAGATTTACACTATATTTTTTTCCCCAAAATAACACCGATCCTTGGGAGCGCCGGAATACCTCTATACAAAAAACATAAGAACATCTGCCTATATGACACTATCCGGTGGCCTGGGGCAGGGGGCTACAAAAGATGATAGAATGGTGTCACATCTCCTGTCACTCTTTCATTCACTATTTTCATAGCCTGGTCCCATCCCCTTAATGTAAGCATGAACATTAGCTTCCTCAACTGCTATTCCAAAAACTATTAATCCTCTAAATTAGGCCTGTGGACTCCAGATAACAGGTAATGTTTTATACATGTTTTTACTTAGTCTGCTCTCGGATAAAGGTACTGGTGAAAAGAGAGTAATTACCTGTTTGTACTGTACTTCTGCTTGAGTGCCATTATGGCATACTTGCCTATTTTGTAAAAGCATTTCATGGAGATTGTGAAAGCAACACCTATGAGCCCAGGTACATCTGAGAGGCATGCCATAATACTGACTTACATACAAATGTAAATGAGCCCCAAAGCAGTTTAAGGGCCTATCCATTAGCAGATAAATTGAACAACTGAACGATATATCGTTCAGTCATTCAATTTATCTGCTATGGATAAGCCCTGAATGATGACAGATGCGCACTCCCGCGGCCGATAAATTGAATCTTTCATCTCTCCAACTTGTTGGTCAATTAATGCATATTGCTACCAGATATTATTTATTATTACCAGTTATTTATATAGCGCATGCATATTCTGCAGCGCTTTACAGAGAATATTTGACCATTCACATGTCCCTGCCCCAGTGGAGCTTACAATCTATATTCTCTACCATATGCTCACAAACATACACACAAAGGTCAATTTTGTGGGGAGCCAATTAACCTACCAGTATATTTTTGGAGTGTGGGAGGAAACCGGAGCACCCGGAGGAAACCCACGCAAGCACAGGGAGATTATACAAACTCCACACAGTTAGGGCAATTACACCGTCTGTGCTGCCCCAAATATCTGGCATTTTATATGCCATAAATGATGAACGATGAACGAAGAACGACGAAAGATATTAGCAGCAGCTACAGAGCGCTGCAGAGAAAAAAAATCCACTCCCTGAATGATGTCATGCGATATCGTTCATCGTTCGTCTTTTGCCAAAATCTGTCATGTACATGACAGATATCTTTCAGCACAGCCACCGGAATTTTCAATAGATATCTTTTGTCTTTCATTGCTCAGAAATACATCTGCTAATGAACAGGCCCATTATGTAAGATTTATTTGTTGATGAAAACACACTGATACTTTTCAGAATATGCATGCAGCCATAGGGATTATTGTGCCTTATAATCAATGCAGGGAAACTATACTAATGATCTCATTTCAATGTATATATCTCTGTTTTTTTTCTTAATAGAACAGCTTCATAATGGGGATAAGGTGCAATCAGGGAGATTGGTAGACTTTTCAGGGAGTCTGGGAGATTGCTACTATTTCAGTGAGTCTCCCTGACAATCAGGGAGAGTTGTGAAGTATGCATAATGGGTGGAAATGTATTTAACCCAGACTTGCCTACTTCTGCAATCTAGTTTCAGGGAGATTACAGACTTTAGTAGAATACGCAGAGCGGCGGGGAGGCATCGAGGGGGCGTGGCCAGCTCCAACCAAAGGGCGTGTCTAACTTCACTTAAGAGGGTATCTATTCCCACTAAGGGGGGTGTACTGCAGTGGCAGGTGTGACCTGCTTGTGAGAGAGCTCACAATTTAATGGGAAACAGAACTGGCACAAGAGAAGTGTAACTTTTGCTGCACTATGGGGACAGTAACAAGGGTGCACCAGTGTCAGTATAGGTGGGAGTATTGTAGATTGTTGTAAAAGGGTGGACTAGTGAATGTGAGAGAGTTCAGGGTGAGGCTGGGGCTGTCTGTACTAACTGAATTGCGTTATCTTACAGGGATATGATCTCATTAGACAGCTCTCTGGAATGACAGGCAGTCTGCCCTCCCAGTGGGGACTTGCAGAGTGCAGACTGCCTGTCATTCCAGAGAACTGTCCACAGAGATCACAACCTTGCAATATAAGGTAATCCCAACCTTATCTTATCCCTCGATCCTTCCACCCACAACCATGTGCGCAGAGCAAAGCATGTAAACAAAGCTGCTTAGTGAAGCTCTGTCATATAGTAAACACAAGTTCCGAGTCCCTGGCTCCCTGCTACTCACAGTTACCTTTTTCTAAGACAGCAGTTTAGAGCTACCGTACCAGGGGAAGGATGAACTGCTGCTGCCTGCAGTCACTGCCATGAGACTCCGGGTGGGAAGTCACTGCAGATAGTCTGTCTAATTATGAGCTAGGCAGCCACCGCTGCGCTGCTCACAAACCCTGCGGTGGCCAGCCTGTAGCACTGCAGCAACAAAGACATGCTGTTACATCCTCCAGCCCCGGCCCCGTCCCATCCGGACTCGCGCATGCGCAGTCCGGATTTTCAACTACACAGTGAGGAAACCGGGAGGTTCTCATCACTGTCCGGGGTAGCGGGAGCTCCCATCATAAAACGGGAGGCTCCCGCGGAAATCGGGAGGATAGGCAAGTCTGATTTAACCACTTGCCTGGCATGGCGGCATCATTTGTGACAACACCAGGCTGTCTGTTATCTTATTTGGTTGCAAACAATGCAACCAGTCAGCTACACAGTGTGTAGCTGCTGCTCTCAGAGGGACCTTCCAGTCCCTCAGCTTCCCTGCACCCTCCCCCAGTGTCTGCTGTGCTGCTGACCACTGCTGATCAGTCAGCACAGCAGGACTCCCCTTCCAGCAGCTGCACAGCACAGGAGGACTCCCCCCCCCCCCCCCTCAGCCCCTTAGTGTGTACCTTGTGGTTGCAGCGCTGGGAAAATGAAAGTTGCGAAGGTCGCAATGTTCCTGATGTCCCAAAGGTGGTGATCCAGATAAAATGTGTGGTCAGCATGTAAGGCTCCCAAGTCATTGTTTGCAAAGACAGCTTGTTTTGCAGCTTGAAAAGAATCCTCTTGTTCTGTAGTCCACACAAATTCAGCCTTTTTCCTTGTGAGATTGTAATAGAGTTTAATAATTAATGATTCCCAACACATTTTGTGCTTCTTTCGAACATGTAGGAGTTTTTAACTGTTGTATTGTGGGCCTGATTCAGCAAGGATCGCAGTTTCTAATACTCACGCAGTCAGACGATTGTTGCGTTCTGCACATGCGTATGCATCATAGTGCGCATGCGTCACCCAGCCACTGCAATCATGACTACAATCGCAGCGGCTATGCAGACCCATCACAGAGTTATTGACAGGAAGTGTTGTTTGTGGGTGGTAACAGGGGGTGGTCGGGCAAACGCAGGCATGCCAGTGTGCTTCAACGGCGTTGCAGGGGCGTGCATAAATTATTCACTGCGATTCCATACGCAGCCTGTGGCCTCATAGCATGAGCTGAAGTTAGCAATTTCTGAGTGAAGTCAGACCCTACCTTAACTGTGCATATGGGTCCAAAATTACTCAATGCTACCGATTATTTTGCTATGTTGCCAGAGTATACTGATGTGTGTGAGGGGATGTGGGTGCCCTTATATTATGCTGTGATTGCAATGCAAACATTTACATATCACCGCTGATATTAGCAACTGCGTTGTGTGGCTAATTAGAAAAATAGTGATCCAATTCTGAATGTGGGATAAAGGGCTCGATTCACTACACATTACAATTGTGATTACGCACGCAGGTCTGCTGCGAAAATATGCTAATGAATAAAATCGCAAAACCATTGCAGAGGCAGCATAAAGGCACTTATTACCACTATCTCCCATCCACAATGCCTTGCAGTCCTGCATATACATCGGGAACATCAATTATATCGACCCCTCATGCACAATTACAACAGGTCTGACCTTACTTAGAAATTGCTAACCCCTTCGCACACAGTAAGTACTCAAGCTGCGTATGCCATCGCAGTGGCTAATATATGCATGTCCATGCAATAACATTCAAACAGACAGGAACGCCTGCGTTTCTCTGACCACTCCCACATCACCAACCCAAACACTGACATCCCGTCCCTTGATCTGCGATGGCTTTGTATCTGCGCAAGTGATCACAGTGCAATCACAATGCCAACTCACATATACACACTGCGGTGCATACGCATGCGTAGTACACACCATCGTCCAAACTGCGTACACTGTTGCAGTTGCGATCCGTGATAAATCAGGCCCAATATGTACATTGTACTTTCCTGGGTTGATCATCCACCCTCTGGTTAACATATAGGCCCTGATTCAGACCCACTCGCAAGCGGCTGTCCGCTCGCAAGTGGGTCGATGGTCTGCACTGAGCATGCGCACGACGGAGAGAGCTCCGTCGTGCGCATGCGCCAGACACGACGAGCGAAGGAAAGTCGATGTTGATTGACAGCACGCCCCCTTTGGAGGGCGTGCCGGGGGCATGCCTCCCTGACGGGGGCGTTCCCAAGGGAACGCCTCCCGTCAGAAGCCGGCCCACTGACATCACTAGTGATGTCAGTGGGAGTGATTTTGGCTCTGAAAAAGCCAAAATCACTCCGGGCCTTGCGGTTGAAACCTCAACAGCAGGCTCCGGCTCGCAGTTTCAATGGTCGCGATGGTCACGACCATCGTGGCCATCAAACTGCACGCTCGTATAGGCTGTGGGTGGTGACCCACAGCTATACGAGCGTCCAGGAGGATGTTCCATTTTTATGGAGGGCGGCCCTCATTCAGAGCGTGCGCTCTGCTCAGAGCATACGGCTCTGAATGAGGGCCATAGTCAGCCACTTATTTTTAAATCTGCAGCTCCATAATCGCTCGGAGGTCTGCTGTGAAAATATGCTAATTAATGCAATTGCAAAGCCATTGCACAGCCAGCATAGAGACGCCCACTATCTTACATCCGTAATACCTTGCAGTCCTGCATATACATCGGTAACATAGTACCCTCACACAGAATTACAGCAGGTCTGACCTGCCGCAGAAGCTGCAAGTCTTATTAAATGCAGTGAGTACTCAAGCTGCGTATGCCGTCTCAGTGGCTAATTTATGCACATCAAGGAAACGGCGTTCAAATGGACAGATACGCTTGCGTTTCTCTGACCACTCCATTGTCACCACCCCCAAACATTCACAGCCCGTCACTCATTCTGCAATGGCTTTTATTCTGCTTAATGGATTGCAAAGTGATCACAATGATAACTTACGCACAATGCGCCGCATAAGCATACGCATTATGCACCATCGATCGATCTGCTAACGCTGTTGCAGTTGAGGTCCATGCTGAATCAGGCCCTTAGCATGAAATCTTCAATATAGTGATTCAGATGACACTGAAAATGTACCTATGATGTTTGCCAGCTCCATGGACACAAGTCCATGAAAAATCTTAAAAGATATATCTCTGGGCAACTGTGGTCAAGGGCCCTCATTCAGAGCCGTACGCTCAGAGCAGAGCGCACGCTCTGAATGAGGGCCGTCCTCCATAACTATGGAGCGTCCTCCTGGACGCTCGTATAGCTGTGAGTCATCACCCACAGCCTATACGAGCGTGCAGTTTGATGGCCGCGATGGTCGTGACCATCGCGACCATCGAAACTGCGTACAAAAGCCTGTGGTTGACTTTTTCAACCGCAAGGCTCGGAGTGATTTTGGCTCTATCAGAGCCAAAATCACTCCCACTGACATCACTAGTGATGTCAGTGGGCCAGCTTCTGATGGGAGGCGTTCCCGTGGGAACGCCCCCGTCAGGGAGGCACGCCCCCGGCATGCCCACCAAAGGGGGCGTGCTGTCAGTCAACATCGACAGCACGCCCCCTTTGAAGAGACACTACGAGCGAAGGAAAATCCTTCGCTCGTCGCGTCTGGCACATGCGCACGACGGAGCTCCCTCCGTCGTGCGCATGCTCAGTGCAGAACATCGACCCACTTGCGAGCGGACAGCTGCTCGCGAGTGGGTCTGAATCAGGCCAAAGGTGTATTGTCTACTATCCCAGGTAAAAGCAAATTGATCTTAACACTCTGGTGCAATGGGGATGGAGAAGAAACATTTATTAAGTCCAACACAGCATGCCATTGCCCAGCTGTTTCTGTAATTTTATACACAATGGCAATCATATCAGGTTCAAGAGAAGCAATGGGTGGAGCAACCTTATTTAGTTCTCTATAATCGCTAATTATGAGATATGATCCACCAGGTGTCATTGCAGGATACATGGGTTACTGCTTCCCAGAATACACCAACTTGTAACAAAACTTGCACATTCTCTCCAATTTAATTATCGTTTTTAAACAAATCCACAGTAGAGATACCATCAATGTTTTCCTTGGGGACCCCAGACTTTAACGGGTTGGGTATAAAATACAGATGGCTTACAAGCAGCTGGTTCAAATCCCAATGAGAGAAGACCGACATATGAAAATCCCTATGTTGGATCGTAAGTATATTTAACCCTCTACTCTCCCCCCCTAACCCTCCCTTATGGGTGCCTAACCCTAAGACTTGGGGGGGTGGTGCCTAACCCTATGTCCCCCCCCCTGGTGTCTAACACTAAGTCCCCCCATGGAGTCTAAACTCCCCTCCCTGCACCCTAAACATAACCCTAACCTCCAACCGGTGGTGACTAACCCTAACCCACCTTTCCCTAGCCTAAACCTAACCCTACTCCCTGCGGGAAACATGTCTCGACACCCGGCTAACCTACATTGGGTATGCCAGGCATCAGGATTTCGACATGGGGCTAATGATAGGCATCAGTATTTAGATGCCTATCTTTAGTCCCATGCTGGGCTTTCAGTGTCAGGATTCTGGCGGTCAGTATTAACATATCGAATTTAACATATCTAAAAACATTTGTTTGCATGCAACTTTGTAATGTGGACCTGCACTGGTGGTCTGGTGTTCTTAGTACTGTTTCTGTGGTGCCCCCCAATCTGTATAATTCTTACTTGGGGCTTTTGTGTTGCTCTAGCTCTACTAACTGACACAGTGTAGTACAAACTTTAAATACATTGGCATCTGCAGTCTTTTTTATAGCCAATTCAGCTAACAATGTAGCTTTCAAATGCATAGCGGTCACTGCAACAGCTAGCATCCTGCAGCCGAGTAACTACAGCCCATCCTGCCCAATATGCAGGCACTTCTACAGGAATACAGACTAACCCTGACACTCTAATACACTTCAACTCTCTCATCCTCTGTATGTACATACAAAATCAGGCCGTGGTTGTTTGGATACTATATCCATAGGGTGATCATGCACCTGAGCTAGCAAGTCCTTCACAAAATGTAATAGAGTGAATCAGGGGCATCTTAAGAGAGGAAGGGGCCCATGTGCATTCCCCTGTGCAGGGCCCCCTCCTCTTTCCCCGGCAGCTGACTGATGCGGCCACCGCAAAGTCAGTAGACTCTGGGCACTAGAGTGTGCCCAGAGTCTACTGCGCATTTGCAGAACTCTGGAAAAATGGCTGTGGTAGCCATTTTCCAGTGTTCTGTGCAGCGCTGACACCCGACATGGAAGCACGGACAAAAGTGTCTATTAGATAATATGGGTGCGGGGCCCCTCTGGACTCAGGGGCCCATGTGCACCGCACACCCTGCACCCATTATAGATATGCCCCTGGAGTCCTTAGTTTCTCTAGCACATTGCATGTAAAGTCGCACTCAGGTCTCAGTGCACAAAGAACCAAGACCAATACTTTCAGTATTTGACACACTCACCCCTTCAGCTCAATTCTCTACATCCAGAGAACCCCTGTCAACAAACCCACACCTGGAATTGTTTGGGTGTTCTAATTTTTTCTGTCCAATTAATCTCCCATCGTTCATCTACATGCTACTTGTCCTCTCTCCCCTATCTATTAATGTTGTTTTTCTATAGGCAGCAGATCCCCTGCTGTTTCTGTATACTCACATACCTCATCCAAGGATTCTGCATCAAACCCTTGATCAGCCCACCAATCCCCCTGCTATATGAGTGTACTCACAGAGACTGGATTTGTGCTCTGTTTCTTTCTCTGCCTACATTGTTTCGTGTTCACTACATTCACAATGTATCCAGCGAATAGCTCCTCTATTTCTGTCCATGCACACACACTCAGAGAACAGCCAGCTGAGTCTCCAGATCTTTTTTTCTCAGAGTGTATTCAAGGTCACTTTCTTGTTATGCTAACAACACATACACTGCAGCAGCTGCTTGTTGTTCCTTTCTATCATGTATGCCTAAGTTAATATCCAGTGCCACTAAGACTAATGGGGGTCCGCCATATGCACTGGTTCCACATATATTATTCCTTCTCTCATACTTGGGGTCCAGGGAGTGGTACTAAACCACCATGTAATTTTCTTTTAATTTCAACACTTTTTCACCACTTTAGGAACATTGGGCCTGATTCACTGCCATACGCAACTGTCATTACACACGCAATTGGCCAATTGTTGCGTACTGTGCATGTGTATGCATCGCAGTGCGGCGAACTAGACATTGCAAGCGGGACTGCGATCACAGTGACTATGCAGACCCATCACAGAGTAATTGACAGGAAGTGGCATTTGTGGGTGGTGAGAGGGGGTGGTCGGGCGAACGCAGGCGTGCCAGTGCATTTCAATGATGTTGCAGGGACATGCATAAATTATCCACTGAGATGGCCTACGTAGTCTGAGGCCTGATAGCGTGCATAGTTGTTAGCAATTTCTGAGTAAGGTCAGGGCTTGTGCAAGTGTGTGTGAGGCATGCGATAGTACTCGATTGTACCGATGGTTTCGCAGTCTTGCTAAACATTACAGATGTGTGTAAGGTAAAGCAGGCCTCCTTATGTTATGCTGTGAGGGCATTGTGATCGCAATGGATTAGCATTCTATCACAATTAAATTGCGTGCATAATCTCTTTGCATTTGCAGTTGCGTATGGTCGTGAATCAACCCATTGTCAGAGATTCTCACACTTCCTGCTTCAGCATCTGCACAAACCTCCTTCACACTCCACAGAAGACACAAAGAAATATGTGCTATAGAGGACAGAGCAAAACCCAATCAGAGCATCCAAAAATATTGCTTAACCATGATATTTTCTCATAACATCATTAGCTTCAGATCATAGATGTACATAAAAGGATTGCCAGGGGAGCCCCACTGTCAATTAGGTATCCAGTATGAATAGCTAGGAGACTGTCAACTGTCAACGTTATTCAAGGAGATGCTGCTTATCTCCTAGAGGCATTGGTTTATATATCACAACATGACTACTGTTTACCTAGATATATATAAAATACTTTTATTGTCATTGTAAAAGAACAAAACTACAAACATACCATATTTGGTGATAACAATTAACAATACATGGTTATTTTACATACAATATGGATATAAGTACAGAAGCATAATGATCAGTGAGGATGCGGCAAGATTCAAGTACACACTTCTGTTAATGGGTATAGTAGGTATCACTAAATCCTAACAGTGGAAGCCTGGCACCAGTGAAGATTCTGACTGCTAATTAAGTGAGTATCGCTAACCTAATTCCCCCCCCAACCCTAACCCTCTTTTAGGGGAGCCTAACCCTAACCCCCTCTAAGTGCCTAAACCTAACCCCCCCTTCCCCTAGCCTAAACCTAACCCCCCTGGTGGGGTGCCTAACCCTAAGTCCCCCCCGGGAGCCCTGACACCTAACCCTCCCCCCCCCCGCAGCTGTCCGCGCCTGGCTTAACTTCATTCAGTATACCGGGTGTTGGTCTCCTGGTGTAGGTCTGACAGGCATCGGGATTTTGATGCCTGTCATTAGACAGTTGGGAAGCCAGCGGTCGGCATTTAGACCGTTGGCTTCCTGACTACATCCCCTTTTAACCCTTAGTGTTATACATGGGCATTAATATGGAGTTGGACCCCCTTTCTGATAATGTTTTCCACTAGATTTTAGAACAAGTACAGTATGTGGCATTTACATTCTTTCTGCCTAAAGAGCATTAGCGTGGTTGGGCACTGATGTTGAGTGATTACTTGGTATGCAATTGACATTACAATTATTTGTAAAGGTATTTAATTTAGATCTGGGGTCTGTTCATGCCTGGCAAGTTCTTTTAATGCACATCCCTCTGTACATATGGGCATACTCATGCTGAAACAGGAAAGGACTTCCTCAAATTGTTGCCACTAAGTTGGAAGCACATAATTCACTAGAATGTCCTTGTATGCTGTAGCTTAAGGGGAGCAGGAGAAACCATGAAAAACAGCCTCAGACTAGGACGCCCCCTCCACCAAAGGGTTGGCAGTATGTAGTCGGACAAGAAGCAATCTCTTGGCATTTTCCAATCCCAGATTTGCCCATCAGACTGCCAGATGTTAAAGTGCGATTTTTTTACTCCATATAATGCATTACACTGCTGCAGAATCCACTACTCCAGCTGATGTTTTGCATTGTGCAGGATGATCTGAGAATTGTGTGTGGCTGCTCAGAAATAGAAAACAAATCTATTGTGTTAAGCTCCTGACAAATATCACTGGTGCTTCCAGAAACAGTTTAGAACATTGTATTGAGTGTTGCAACCAAGGACAGACCATTTTTACATGTTATGCTGCCCCACTCTGTGACCATGTGTGATCTACTGCTTCATGGCTGAACTATTGTTGCTCCTAGGTATTTTCAAAAACAGCACTTACAGCTGACCAGGGCATCTCTTGCAAAAATATGATAAGCTGATTAGTTGGAAAGGTGGCATGCTATGACAGTGCCATGTGGAAAGGTGGCATGCTATGACAGTGCCATGTGGAAAGGTGGCATGCTATGACAGTGCCAAGTAGAAAGACTTTTAGTGCCTGATTAAGAGGTGGATGCTGATGCATGTGCAGCTGCAATTTATTTCAGATTTGCAGCTGTGATAAAATGCAAATGCTAGTCTCAGCTTACCCTTTTGTAATTGCAAGTGCTGGAGACGGCAAACACTGAGGTGCCCACTTTCAATATCCATGGACAGTGGAAATCCACACTCCACCATCGGCACACCAATGTGATGACCATTGACATTTACAACACCCTATGACTGATGCAGTGTCTCCTTCTGAACCTCTATACAGTATGATATTGCCTTATTTTGAGTGTGGTAGTATTTACTGTTTACGGTCTTCTAATGGATACTTACTCGTTCTCTTATTACCCATACAGATTTCTTTGGTGTGTGTGTGGGCTTTGGGCCTGATTCAGCAAGGATTGCAAGGCTCCGTTCGTATGCACTTGGCCGATACGGGAATATGGTAATGAATGCAATTGTGATGCCACCGCAGCATGAAAAGCAGACACCCAGTAATACATAATGCCGCCTACTTCCCTTTACTCACATCCGTAATACCTGTCATGACTGCGTAATACATGTCAAGACTGCGAAAACATCGGTAACTTCGAGAGGCATCTGACCCACACGCACAATTGTGGTTGACCTGACCTCACTCAGACATTGCTAAACTTTCTATGTGTAACTAGACATCAGGCTGTGTATACTGTCGCAGGGGCTTAATTATGCATGCCCCTGTAATGGCGGTCAAACGTACTGACCACCCTCTGTTCACCACTCCTAAATGGTCACTTCCGGTCAATCAATGTGTGCTGAGACTGCGTGCTCCCTGCGTTCACTACCGAATCGCAGAGGCCGGTTCACGCACTGCGACGCATACACATGCACAGTGCAAAACAATCGTACGAGTGCCTGCGAATTCGCGGCTGCAATCCATGCTGAATCAGCCTCTTTGTGTGTGTGTGTGTGTGTGTGTGTGTGTGTTTGATATATCTTTGCCTCTCTTTCGTATTGCATACATGTATTGTATTTTGTGTTGTAATGATCTTATCTATTAATTTTACCAGGTTCACAGAGATACTGAACATCCATTGGCTACTTTTGACAACTATTATACTGCAAGGGTACAATTTTAATGATTTTAGTTGTTTTATGAGAACAATACATTTTTTGTCTGAATCTGCTTTCCTGCACACAGATAGACACATTTACACACATACGAACATATGATTGCAAGATTTGAGCATATTTTTCAAATAATGATCTTGTCACAATGAATTCCACATGCATGCAGAAGCAACTGAATATTTTATGATAAAGAACCTAATTGTGACAGTCTGCCTAACGACATATCTGTTCTCTGAAAAATTGATTTAATAGATTCATATATACTCTGCTCTGATGCATTGGTTACTGTCCTGAAATAAAACATTAAAGTCATAAATCATTTAGCAAAACATTTTAATTCTGATTAATATGAATGGGCAAAAGAAAAGTTCTATAAATACACTCACTAACATATTAAGTACAAGTCTAACTGTGTATATACTGTATATTGTATGTGTGTTACTTTTTTTACTCATCACCTATAGATTGGTTATAGACGCGCTAATAAATGGAGTAACTGAACAAATGATCTTAATGGGTTAAACGCGGTCCCAGCAAAGATGAATGACAAACAAACACTCAATACATATGATTCATGACAAAATGTAAATAGCGCTTTCTGTGATAAATGTTTTATATGTTGGATCTCCCCGTGACTGCCAAAAGGATAGGAGCACTGAGAAAACTCGCCCTACCTTTCCCTGTCTGAGTCCCGCTTGGTGTGCGGCTGGTGTCTTCAGCGCTGCTGTTGACGGATCAGCTGTGCTGCTTCTCCATCCGCTCACAGCCCGTCTGGAACGCCATCCTTCCACACACCCTCGTAGCTGCTGCTCACGTGTAGGTAAGCAGGAATCCTCGCGCTCACCAGATAATGACGTCAGTGGGGGTCCGACACCAACGCGTTTCATCACATGTGACTTTATTAAGGCACAGCTGATCCGGCAACAGCAGCGCTGAAGACACCAGCCTCACACCAAGCAGGACTTAGACAAAGAAAGGTAGGGCGAGTTTTCTCTGTGCTCCTATCCTTTTGGCAGTCACATGGAGATCCAACATATAAAACATTTATCACAGAAAGCGCTATTTACATTTTGTCATGAATCATATGTATTGAGTGTTTGTTTGTCATTCATCTTGCTGGGACCGCGTTTAACCCATTAAGATCATTTGTTCAGTTACTCCATTAGCGCGTCTATTATACATTATACGGTTTTCATTGGGTCATTTTTTGACCACATTATTAGACAGCTGCTAACACTAGGTCTGGGAGCGCAGGATTTATAATTCAACCTATAGATTGGTTGTTGAGACAGAAATGCTGGCTTTTGAAGAACTCAAACAGCCTTTGTTAGTCAACCTTTTGCATGAAAAATATGTTTTATTATTTATTAGATATGTCTTATTTACAAAGCTAAAACTGAATATATAAGTATCAATTAAAAAAATAAACCTTCTTAAACACAATTCGAATTTTTGTAATTGTATGTCTTATGGGCCTGAGTCAGAAATGTACGTTAATGCAATCAAAACTGTGATCTCGTATGCGGTGGATTCACAAAAATATGCGAATGTCACAGATGCTGGGATATATATTGAGACGTCACAAGTCCAAGCAACTGCTTACAAATATGCAACCACCATCGCAGATCATTTGAAAATCATCCATATGAGTAGCCTTATGCTCATGCAGAGTGGCCGCCTGAACTGAGATGTCGGAACCACTTTATCTGTTTTTTTTATTTTGGGGTCCCGATTGCTGATAACAAGATGGAGGGTTCCATTCCTTGTTTGTCATTTTTGGGTATCAAAAATTCATTTGATACCTGTGCTAGGTCTTTCCACCTTCCTCAAGGTAAAGTGAATAAACTTCAAGTTACTATCGCAGCCTGCATGGCTGTGTGTAAAGTAACCTTTTGCTAGGACCAGTCATTATTGGGTTTGTTTAATTTTTCTCAATGGTTAATTCGCAAGAATAGAGTTTTTTGTCGACAGCTTGGAAAGGCCACGGCTGGGGTGTTCAAGCCTCTCCATTTAATTTATCATCCAAGATTAAATGGAATCTGATTGGGTTTTTTTTCTCACGGATATCAATGATGTTTGGTTGTTGATCGCATCAGACGTGGATTATTTCCTGTTAGAGATGTTCACAGATGCTTAAGGGTCTATGTGGTTTGGTTCAGTGATTGCTTCAGTGATTCTTGGTGTGTAGCTCTCTGGCATGACGAATAGGTCATTACAGGCTTAACTAAAGATCTTTTACTTTTTGAACTATTCCCAATCATAGTTGTGTTGGAAATGGAGCTCCACAGGTTGTGGAATCTTAGGGGTAAATTTACTAAGAATCATGTTTGGGCGAGATAAACAGGTTTGCACAAACACACAGGAGTTTTCCCAGATGAAACTCGCAAATTTACCAAGAGGCAAGTTCGACCAAATCGTGGCGTGTCCGTTCCCACGCGAGTCAAATCTCACATGGAAATGTACATGGTTTTTTAACAACACGTGCATTGATAATTAAGTAAGAGAACAGAAGTGAGTTGTAAAAACATACACGAGATCATCATGCTTGAAAAGTGTTCTGATTGGCTTAAGCACTCACATGACATGTTCACACTGCCCAAGCATATAAAAACACCCTAAACAGGCATACCTTTGAGGTTGTTGGTGTCAGGAGTTTGAGAGGAGAGATATTAGAGGTTGAGGAAAGAGATTTTGTACTTGATTGGTCAGTGTTAGTTGTTTTGTGCATATTTGTTGTCTTGTTATTTATAAGTTTGTCTAAGTTTTCTGTCTTCAGTGTTTTTTTTTTTCGTCCCGTCAGTGTTTGTTTGTGTGTGTGTGGGGGGGGGACTAGGAGAGCAGGTTTGTGTTAGTTTGTTTGTTATTTCTCTGTTTTGTGTGTGGTCAGGGATTATGTCTGGAGAGAAGAGGCAAGCAGAGAGTGAGGTGGAGGAGGTAGTTGCGCAAGAGGCCCTAGTAAGTTCTTCTGTGATGAGGTCCCCAGACAAAGGGGCAAGACTAAGACAGGGTTCAACATAAAGTTGTCGATTGAGGAAAATCATGCATTGGTGGAGGCAGTCATGAGGTCCCACAACCTCCTGTTTAGTAGGAAGTGTCTCAACACGCCGCAAAAATGCCATCTGGGCAGGTGTTATGCATGCCATTAATGCTGAGCATACCTTAGATAATTGCAAGAAACGTTTTTCGGACATAAAGCAGCATGTCAAAGATAAGATGGCAACAGAGGCAAAGGAGGCACACAGAACAGGCACAGGATCTCTGTACTAGGTGAACTACCTTGATTATGAAGAGCCCGTGAAGGCTGTGATTCCTCCCGAGGTTATAAGTCGGCTGAATGTCCTGGATACAGATGATCCCAGGCGCAGTGGTAAGTGGCATGTTTTATTCATGTCATTTTACAAAATGATGGCATTAAATTTAAATTATGCATTCAATAATCATTGTTACTATACTTTAAAATGTTTTTTTTTAAAACTGCTGGTTAGTGTCATGTTGTTTTTACAAAAAAAGTTTTAATTTAAATCCAAAAGAAAATTCATGTTTACTAGGGCCATGCCTTTTCCAATGTTTAGCTTGCAAAATTAAAATACACATTTTCGCAGGATAACCCCCTTACAATGTTGTATGTTCTAGCATCTTTGCTTTAAATGTTGCTTTGTAAGTTGTAGCTTTGTAGCTTTGTTGTGTTGGCTATTTTTTTTAAGTGTCGGTTTTGGTTTTACAATGATACTACTGTGGTTGTAATGTTCATTTATATCCATACAGCTTACTTTGTGCAGAAAAATATGTTTCACTTTGCTTTGGAAAAGGGCCATAGACTGCACACCCTGGCCACAACCACAGAGATGGCAAACATACGTCTTCAAAGGCACAGGAGGTACTAGCCCCACTTTGGCTATGACTGTTTGCCCGGAAAATCTGCTTTTTGAAGGTTAGTCTGTGAAATACAGATATACTCTTTAACTATACAGTTTTTCCAAAAATAGAGCAAAAAAACGTTAAGCCACGTATCCACTAGCGATTAAAATGAGCGATTGAACAATAACGACATCGTTATCGTTCAAATAGCTCATTAATCATTCACAAATCAGGCATAAAGATGTTGAATACGACCAGCGATGTGTGCTCCTGCTGGTCATTTTTTACATCAATCATCGCCTGAAGGAAGACAGACACAAATACACTTATATGCAGATAGATTACTATTGCAAAATTGGTTGCTGCATGAAAAATTTGAAATACTAGGGAAATAGAATATAAAAGACATGTACAATAACAAACCACCAGCTAAGAGTCATTTCCATCAAGAAGAGGTCTGTTAACACCAGAATGAGGAGTTGTTTTGCTGCATACATTAGAATGCATGCCCACATTTTAAAGCAACACACCACAAAGATTAAAGTGGCCCAAACTTGGTTTACCAATGCGCTGAAGTATTTTAAAGTGTAAGATTGAGCTAGTTGTCCAAGACAAAACATCAAAACAGTAAAGGAGCTATTCAATTATTGGTTGTGATAAACATGGGGACCAAAAAACAATTGTGAGGTGCAAGTAATAAGCATTGAAACATTATTGCCACTCCAAAGGATCTCTGAAATTAGGAGAGCAAAATGCATCCAAATCACATTTCCATTAAAAAAAGGTAAAGTGAATATGTAAGGATACTTACAGCTGAAATGCTGGGTGATGACCATTTGCCTAATCTGCCTCCCACTCTCTGTCTTTAAATTGTCACCATATTCAACAGAGTCCCCTGCCTGCTCACTGTCATGCATAATGTCATGCACTAATGCATAATCAGCCAGAAGCAGCTGCTGCAAACACAAATTATGCAAAACACAGCAGCAGAGCACGATGTAAGACACTTTATAAGAAGAATATGACAAAAGACCATCCGATTTATCAAGACAATAGAACCGAGACACTCACAGATTAAGTGGACTTGTGTGCACAATTATAATTATGCTCAGCAGGAGAATTTGGAAGTGACAATGGAGTCAGAAGCCAAGACAGACACCCATACCCGGCATCCTTTGAAATACCAAATAAAATTAAAAATAGGAACATATAAGCATATATGTAGCATATAAAGTGTCTGGGCAATATTTACATGCCCAACAGCCATCCCTCAGGCATTTGTCCATCCTCAATTCTCTCATGGAGGGATGACTGTCTGAGGATGAAGGCATCATGACATGAGCCAGTATAGCTGACTACAACACTCATGATTTTCAGTTTTGCATCACATACCACCTGCACGTTAGTTGAATGGGCATGGTGACTATTAAGGCAGATGTTCGCCCTGGTACTAGGTCATCTCAGCTCAATGTGTGCAGTCAATAGCACCCAAGACATTTGGCATGTCTGCAATGCTAAAAAAAGCTACCCTGACTGCATGCCACTGTATCTCCTGGCTAGGGAAGCAGAAATGCCACCAGTACCTGTGTAAGATATTGTGAAATGTGGACTGGGATATTCCTAGAACTCTACCAGTGACAGACTAAAAGTTCCCAGTTGCAAAAGAGTGAAGCATAGCCAGAAGCTTATGCAGGCCTGATATAGAGTGGAAACGTGCTGTGTCAGGGTCTAGGTCAAGTTTGACAAGGTCTTAAGGATGGAAGATGTTGTTACGGTTCAGCTGGAACATTTGTATGACCTCACCATCAGCCAATGCGTTCAGGTTCAAACGCCTCAAAAAAAATGTGGCCTGAGCAGCCTTTGAGGTACCTGCATTACCTCCTGAGCTTGCTCAGTTTCTTGCTCCTGGTTGTTTTCAACCTGCTGGTAGAGCTTCATAAATCCCAGCCACATGCAGTTCACAGCAATGCTACAGAACTCTGCCTTTTTAACTACACACAAATCAATGCAGCAGCTTAAGCCCTGTCACAGCTGCTGACACTTGAGACTGCTGGAGGGAGGCAGGCCTACTAGGCACAATAAACTGGGGTGGTCTTAGGAATGACCTTTCCATGAAACTCAATGGCACAGGATAAAGGTAAAATAGAATTTATTCACATAAGAATTATAAACAGCAAGGTCTTAAATAAAGTCTCAAACAGCACAGAGGTTCACATATGCAATAATATGTATAGGAGAGAATTCCTAAATATATATAAGCAGTTTTTAGCATTAAAGAACTAATGTGGTAGTGAACCCTGAGTCCAGAATGAGGCAAACACCTCAAGACGACATTAAGGACCTTTGCCAGGGTAGAACCCTGTAGTAATGGAAATACGGAACAGAGCAGGCCCTGCAGAATAATATAGTTCCTGGGACAGGACCGAGCCCCGCGGTGCAGTGAGAGATGCAGCAAACTTGAGCCTTGTGGAGTAGTGAAGTCGGAGCAGGGTTAAGCCCTGTAAGACAATGAAATTCCAGGACAGGGTTGAGCCCTGCGGCGTGGCTAGAGTTTGGAGCGGGGTTGAGCCCCATGATGCAGAGAGGATTGTAGCGGGGTTGAGCCCCGTGATGCGAAGAAGATTGTAGTGGAGTTGAGCCCTGTGATGCAGAGAAGATTGTAGCGGGGTTGAGCCCCATGATGCAGAGAAGATTGTAGTGTGGTTGAGCCCCGTGATGCAAAGAAGATTGTAGCGGGGTTGAGCCCTGTGATGCGGAGAAGATTATAGCGGGGTTGAGCCCCGTGATGTGGAGTACATTGTAGCAGGGTTGGGCCCTGTAGTGTGGCCATGGTTTAGAGCGGGGTTGAGCCCCGTGATGTGGAGAAGATTGTAGCAGGGTTTGGCCCTGTAATGTGGCTAGGGTTCAGAGTGGGGTTGAGCCCCGTTCTGTAGAGATGACACTGTACAGTTGACAACTGTAACAAGGATGATTTCAATATCCACAGGAATGGAAAGACAACAGGCAAAGTAAATAGTGCAGCAAAATAGTGAAACTGCAGTGATGGAGCAATCAGCAATACTTAGGCAATAGGAATGCTGGGCCCTGTAGTGCAGCAGGTGACTGACATCAGAAGTTCATCTGCAATACAACAAAGTCCACAGCAATACACAAGCATAGCAGGGATCTGGCAGGATTCAGAAAAAAGACCTGAAAGCAACATTGCACAGACACTGAGACACAGTTAGTATCAGACTTTATACTAGAGGTCTGTGATCCATAGGAAGTTTCAGAACATGTGACCCAAATGGAAATAGGTTTGAAATAATGAGCAATCTAGGAATCCCACAACCTGACGACACCTGGGAAACAGATTATCACTTTAACACTCTATCCCCTGAATGAGAAGCATGCCAGCAAGCAGGATAGCTCCTCCAATGACCACAATGGAACCCAGGCAAAAGTAGTCTATCTTTATGTACTGAAATAGTCGCAGTCCTGACAAGCCCCTTTTACTGGCATCATCATTGTGTTCCCGTTAATTGCAAGTAGAAACACCTGTGAACACTAGCAAACTCTCCCAAACACTCATCTCAGAAGGTTGTCTATTTAAAAAGTCTATTTTGGATATTTCCGTGCGAGTTTCAAAACTCTTGGTAAATTTGTGAGTTGTATGGTTTCCAATCAAAAGTACTTGCGAGTTTGGTCGATGGTGTATTTGGATGTGTTTTGAAAACTCGTGCGAGTTTTGATGTCTGTTTCCTGCAAGTTCACATGTGTTTGCCCTTAGTAAATTTGCGAGTTGGAAAAACAGGCTAAACTCACGTGAGATTCTTAGCAAATTTACCCCTTAGTATCTTGCTGAGGTGTGACAACCTTGCAATTGTACACTCTATTAATGGTCAACATGTTACATCGCTGCTGGATTTGTAAGCTCTATGTACTGTATCTGGCAGATCCAGATTTCTGTCTTTCGATCCTTGGTGAGGATTTCTATCTTTTGGAAGTTGAAGGGCTCTCTTGTCCCTGCCAAGAGCTTTATTATTTAAAGCCTTGAAGTGTTTGATATGTCTTTCCCCAGCTATTGATTACAAATTACTCCCTACTTATGCTTCCATATATTATGGCATTTAAGGCATTTGATGCAGTTAAGATTGGGATGGCCCTTTGGATTTCAGAGATGGTTGTCAGTAGACATCTGTGCTATACAGGTTGCGAAGCTCCAAAACTGACCATATTTGCAGGGGCAGGTGTGTGAGGAAATATAATGTGTAAGACTTTTTAGCCTTTATGTTTTGTCCTTGTCCATATGCCTGTTTTATAATTTTTTTAGTCTGACCTAGCCTCACAGGAAGTAACCAGTAGAGAAATGTAACATCTCACAGGAAAATCACCTCATGGGTTAAATTCCACCTCCCCAAGGGACACTCAGGACTTAAACCAATTACCTTGTCATTGTTCCTTCTATTTGCCTCCCTTTGTTCCTCTCTGAACTTTGGCAGACTGCATGGAGCCAAGCCAGCATGTGTTTGTCATGGAAGTGATATCTGGGGGAGGTAGGAGGAAGGGACAGGATAAGGGACCCACATCAACCAGAAAACAGTCCAACTTCCCTGGGTAGTCACAAGCACCATTGGAAATTGGAAGGTTTTATAAGAGGTCTCTGAGGGCAGCTCCTGATGTTTGTCACTGACTTTGCCTAAGAGTTAACACCCTTCCAAGGTGCTTAGTGGAATGCATCACCAGTTCTGTGTGGACTTATACATTGGAAATTTGGTGTGGACTAATCTGCTATTACCACTGTGTGGATTTGGTAATAGTTTCTCCTGTGGGGACTGTGCATCTCTAGCTATTTTGTGGAATTGTTCTGGAACTTTATCCTCTACCGGGATGGACTCTGTCTGGACTGCTACATACCTATTGCCTGTTTGCTGTATTTACCTCTTGTCCTTGCATATTATCTATTACTGTGTACCATGAAAAATAAACCACCACTTTGGTTTCATCTGCTCGGTGTCTGGGTTATTGAGAGAACCCCGTATCCTCATAAGGTGGAATTCATTGGCTTCCAATCAGAACATTCTGGTCTGCCCTTGATAGAAATTATTTGGTCATTCTTCCTGACTGCTCTTTGCTGAATCATCCCAATGGTGTGTCTGGCATCGGCCTCTCACCACAACATTTTGGCACCCATTCCTTTCATATTGGTGTTGCTGGTTTGTTAGTTTCTTAGATTAAAGTTCTGGGCCAATGGATATCAGCCAGTTATAGACATTACATTAGATCTGTTCCTTGAAGTTCCAGTTGTTTTTCTAATGCATTTCCTTGTTTTATATTGGTTATTGTTTGTGTGTGTTTGGGAAATCTGTGTTGGTTAGTTGGTCATGTCTCCCTTGTCCATCCTATTCAGGCTTTACTACATGACACTTTTTTAGCTTGAATTTTTGAGGAATTTTTATTGTTTGCCTAAACTGATGGACCTAAATTGTCAATTTGAATTATATATTTGAGAAAATAATATAGGGCCTGCTTCAGCAGCGAACTCAATGGCGATTATGGATGCAGATTGAGCAATTGTTTGCCATTGTGCATGCATGTAAGCCATACTGCACATGCGCAGTGGTCCTGTTGTGATTATGGATTCACAGAGGAATCCATCGCATGGTGAGTGACAGGCTGTAAGCATTTGGGGGTGGTGACAGGGTAGTCTTAAATATGCAGATGAGTCTGTCCATTTGAACGCCGTTTCATGGGCGTGCATATATTAGTCACTGCCGAGTGGACACCTCTGTTTGTGTTTTGATCTGTGATTGTTCATCTTGGGCAGTATCCACCAACAATGCATGTAGTTGATAGTTTGCCATTCATTGTTGGACTGCTCGGATTATGGACATCTTTTCTGTGACACCATATTAATAATTTTAATATTTATATAAATAGATAATATTGCATACATATGAATAGCAGGATGTTGTTATTATACTTGATTTGTTTATATACTTGGGGATCATACACAAAGGGAATGTTATTCAGTTTTATTTTCCTATTTTTTATTGAAATTTTTTAAGACTTGCTTAAGACTTAAGAATTGCTTAACAGACAATACTCTTTCACAATTCATTTTAAGCATACTTAAATTAACTTGGTCAAAGGAATTAAAAAATAAACTCTCTTTGTGGGGGCACTAATTATTATCTGCTAAAATTCAATTTTATTATAAATCCGTAAACATTAAAAAGTACTAAGCCATACAAACACAGAAACAGAAGACTTCAAATGAAACCTCATTTATATATCAGTGGGATTATCCACATATTCACACCCAGAAAATTCCAATCTATTCTAACAGGTGTTTTCCGGATAAATGGAATGCACTTATGTCCAGTATTATACTCAGATTATCCTTTATCCAGTTAAATGGAACAATTGTTCCATGTATTATATTACAACCAGATTCTTGATTAAAATACTTAAGTATCCACATATCTCCTGAGAAAAAATATTATTTGCAGTAATATTTTTTTATCTGATTAGTTGTTATGGCAACATCTCCACTTCTTAAAACTCTCACTTTAGTAAATTTACCCCCTATGATTTGGAGGGACCCGAAAGACAATTCAACTTATTGCTATTTCTGCTTAACTAACATTAAAGGAGTTACATCTAAAACAAAATATACAGTTAACTATCCTAACTTGCCATCTGCAATGAGACCTATATTACATAGTGAAGAGTTTCCTCTACAAAAGTGTCCACATTTTGTAACTTTAAAGGTGCATACACATGTAACAATTTTTGGAACGATTTAACTATAATGACGTCGTTATCGTTTAATTGGTGAAAAAATCATTCAGTTTCTGAGTTATAACGATGAACGATTATCGTTCATGCGCGTTCCCATTTGTAGTTTGTAGTTTATAGTTCATTCTGACTGACCAACTGAACGATTTTCATTAAGGGAAGTTACAAAAAATCATTTGTAGTTCCAAAAATCGTTCATTACACTTTAAAAAATCTGACAAATAATCTGACAGAAAATCGTTCATAAAATCATTGGTAACAAAAGTGTTGTGTGTGTATGCAGCTTAAGTGATAACTTTGACTCTGATCTAACTCATACTGAAGAAGCAAGTTGTTGATCAGCACCTAAGTTGTTATCTCAAGCAGATCTTAATGATCTTATTCGGGATTTAAACTTGTCTAAACATCAATCTGAACTTTCAAGTTCCAGGTTCAAAGGAATCTACTCCTCAAAGATGTAAGAATATGCAGTTATCGCAGTTATAGTGATTTAAAAGACTACTTCTCTGAAAATAAAGGTGTAGTTTTTTGTAAGAAAGTTTGTTCTGTTATGGAGGTTCTTTGTCACCAACACTAGCCAGATGAGTGGCGATTGTTCATAGACTCATGAAAAGTTAGTTTGATGCCTGTGCTTCTACATAATGGCAATAAATTCCCATCTATACCTGTAGCACATGCCGCTGATATAAAAGTATGAATTTGCTGTTAAAAAAAAATCCAGTATTAAAAATATAAATGTATTTATTTATTATTTATTAAAAGTTATTTATATAGCGCACACATATTCCGCAGCACTTTACAGAGAATATTTGTCCATTCACATCTGTCCCTGCCCCAGTGGAGCTTACAATCTATATTCACTACCACATGCTCACAAACATACACACTAGGGTTAATTTTTGTTATGACCCAAATAACCTACCAGTATATTTTTGGAGTGTGGGAGGAAACCCGGAGCACCCGGAGGAAACTCACGCAAGGACACGGAGAATATACAAACTCCACACAGTTAGGGCCGTAGTGGGAATCGAACCCACATAAATGGAATAACTATGGTGATTTGAAGGTCATTGCTTTATTGCTTGGTTTGCAACTTGTGCAAACTAAATTCTACTGTTTCTTATGGGAATGGGACAGTGGAGATAGGTAGTCTCTCACTACATTAGAAAACAATGTCCTAAATATGAATCTCATATTTAGACTTATGTAAGTACTAATTTAATAAAACTTTAACCGTATGTCACAAAAAAAACCTGCCCGATGGAAAATATCTGAATGCATATACAAATTCAGCACAAAATATTAATTTAGATTCAGTTTATATAGTTATTGTAAACAAAAAAAGTTTATTTTTGTAGATCAGTCTTATTAATGAGGATGTTGATGATGAAGGTTTGCGGTGGAGATGGCATGTGATGTGACCTATCCATGTTACTGGTAGCTGATGCTAGACTGCTTGTTATTATTTCATAGGATTTTTCAGATGTTTATAAATAATTTGTATGAACTCGCTGCAAATGAGGGAGGAGGTGCCTAGATGGGTAATGTCCCTACTTCTACTTATTTATGGTACAGATGCCTTGACAAATGTCATAATTTCGGGGAAAAAAATTATTCCACACGGAAGACGTGGATTTTTTGATCATATGCCCAGGCATGACAATATCCTTATTCTTATCACTGGCAAGAACTGCTTCCACTGGTGGTTGACTTACTTTGACACAAACAACATCCTGAATTTTATCACCTACTTCTTGTCCATCACATTCATCATCAACATCCTCATTAGCGTAGGATGCACAAATATCTTCTTCATCCTGCTGAACATTCACAGTAGCATCCTCAATGTCTGTTATCTTTATCACTTTTACTACTACTTATTCTCTCATTTGTAGAGAATTCAGAAATGGTAGAAGGAGGCTTCTCTGTGATTACAGTGTCAGAAATGTGAGACTCACACATAGCAGTCGTGGACACCTATACACTCTCCTCGGGAAACTGTGAAGTTTGTGAACACAGAGGGCCTGATTCAGACCCGGACTCAAGCAGCCGTTCGCTCGTACGCATTCGATTTTTTTCAACCACGCATGCACCTGTGTATAACTGCGCATGTGCGGCCATATCTTTGCGGTCATTTTTATTTCGTTCATATACACAGTGAGCAGGAAGTGACCTGTATAATTTGATTGACAGAATGGTCCGTTTATGGGTGGTGATGGGGGTGGAGATGTGAAAACGCAGGCGTGTCAAGGCGTTTTTAGGGCGTACATTTATTTTTGGCTGCGAGCGGAAAATTTGAGCGGAATTAGTGATACGTCACTGTGTGATCTGGTTTCCAATCTGACTGCTTATTCTGCTTGTGGTAGGGTATTGGGTCTCACAAAGACGATAGTGTCTTCGTAGCTACCTAAGCAAATCGATGTTTGTTTGTTTTTTTAAAACAAAGCCACACCAATTAACTAATAAATGGAACACTTGTTATACTGTGATTTGCAATGTGCCTGTTATATTTGATACCTTCCGATCGCATGTTGTTTTGCTAATTATTTATAAAGGACTACACCAATTAACTAATAAATGGAACACTTGTTATACTGTGATCTGCAATGTGCCTGTTATATTTGATACCTTCTGATCGCATGTTGTTTTGCTAATTATTTATAAAGGACTACACCATTTATTTTATTTTTTTGGGTGGTAAACACAAATCCAATCACATACTAATCGCTTATCTTGTATTATTTTTCACTTTCCTGTTACCTTTTTTTTTTGTGGGTCACCTTTGTAATATTTATAAGTATGTTAGATAGAGTCACTTTTACCCAGTTGTCAATGATGTTTCTTACACTTTTTTTGTTAAAGGTTTTTTTATTTGAAATATAATAAATATATAAACCATATTGTGTTTTTTTTGTAAACACATTTTTGTAAACACTTTTTTTATTAATTTTAAACAAAGTCATTTAAATAAATAGAGGCATAATAATTTGTAAAAGAAAACAAAAAACAATTCACAAGAAAGGAGATGGAGGTTTTTGGGGTGCACAAATATGGGGCAAACACAGAGATGGAAATGTAGCCAGTGCTGTCAACGCCTTTTTTGGCGTTTGGCCTGCTGTTGTTGTGTGGAAGATTTTGTCCGTGTACTCCGGCAGCTGGCCTGGCCAGAGGCAGATGTAGAATCCTCTGGCCTAGGCATAGGGCTATGCACATTTGGAGGGATGGCTGATGTTGTGCCAGAGGTGGAGGGCCCTGATGGTCCGACAGGAAGGGAGGGTGGCTCCAACTCGTGGATGAGCTGCTCCAGGGCATTGGCTATTCTCACATTGGCCGAAGCATTTACCTCCAGGGCGTCCACCACCCATAGCAGATTGGTGGCCATCCTCATGAGAATCTTGGTGTTCTTATCCGTTTTCTCATTGAGATCTGTGAGGAGGGCCACTGCCTGCGAGGGGGTATGCCCTGGGCTGGCCGCCACAGGGTCCCCAGGTGGATATGCTGCTTCCTCCCCTGTGGAGCCAGCAGATCTGCTTCGGCCAAAGCTCACCTCTGGAGCAGACTCATCCTCTTCTGTGCCTGTAATAAAAATATATATATTTTTTTTTTATTGGTTGTTAAATAATTTGAAAATATTATAAATTCCCAGCAGCAACATGTGGAGCCACAAAGTCTGGCATGTCTGTGTCCATGTTGGAAATGCCAAACACCTCCTCTTCCTGCACACACCCCTGTGCCAGCTCCTCCAAATCTGTAAGCTCCAGTGACACAGGGGTTGGCCCATCACCTGTCCCCCCTGCATGCCTAGCCCTATTGGCAAGTTTTTGTTTCAGCCGGTATTTGAATTCGCTCCATCTCTTGTTAAAAAAAATTATATTTTGTTAATTTTTTCAGTTTCAATTTACATTTCAAATAGGTGACTGCAATTACGTACCGCCTCTTGACCTCTTTTGTGGATCGGACAAAATCTCCCACACCATTGACAGCACTGGCTATGTCCTTCCATAGTTTCCATCTCTGTGTTGCACCCATATTTCTTGGTGCCTATGTTAAATTGTCCATGCACCTTTGCACCAAAACCTCCATCTCCTTTCTTGTGGCTGCCTCTTTCTTTTTCATGGCCCTGGCTACTTGGCCCCACAGCCTCCTCGTTCTCAGCCTCAGCACCTTTCAATAAAGGAATAATTATTGTTTATAGTTTAAAAAAAGATAGATTCAACTTATGTTTTAAAAATATAATTGTGGCGTACAGTTTGGCAATCTCATGTCTGTCATTTATGCGTATTTTATAGCGTAAATTAAAAATTGTGGTGTACAGTTTGGTGATCTCATGTCTGTCATTTATGCGTATTTTATAGCATAAATTAAAAATTGTGGCGTACAGTTTGGCGATCTCATTTCTGTCATTTATGCTTATTTTATAGCATAAATGAAAAATTGTGGCATACATTTTGGTGATCTCATGTCTGTCATTTATGCGTATTTTATAGCGTAAATTAAAAATTGTGGCATACAGTTTGGCGATCCCATGTCTGTCATTTATGCATACATTAGATAAATATAAAAAAAAATCAATGCATGCAGTGGTGTTCTTGTGTGCTTAGGCCGCCTTGTCATTTAATAATTTTGTGTTTTGTTTTTTTGGCTAACATCTAAAAACTGTAGTTTTTCCACAAGATGTCCCTACCCAGCCTTGTAAGAATCTGCCTTTTATTAATTAAGTTAAGTTTATTTTTTTACACTCACAATTCTAATCCCTTAAAAATCTGCATAACATTTCAGATTGATGTTGTGCATCTCATAGTGGCGATGGTCCCAGACCCCGACCATCCTGGACATCCTCCTAGGCATAGGCCTCGTAGGCATGCAAGGCCCCAGATATTTAGAACACATGTCACCCTTTTTGGAATGCCTGATGATGAGGTGTTAAGGCGTTACCGCCTACCACCTAAAATTATCCTAGACACTCTTTCATTAATAGAGAGTGATCTTTAAAGGCAAATTACAATTCCAACAGCAATACCACCACTAATGCAGTTTATGACGGTGTTACATTTTTGCGCCTCAGGATCCTTCCAGACCACAGTTGGAATCATGGCTGGAATTTCACAGTCCTCCTTTTCCAGGATCCTGAGGGCCATGATGGATTCCATATTTAAAAACCGCCATCATTTTATTAATATGCCATTGGATATGGGTTCCCTTACTGTGGTAAAGCAAATTTTTTTAGAAATTGCTGGCTTCCCACACATCATAGGGGTTGGCGGATGGCACTCACGTACCACTTCAGCCTCCAGCAGTGCTGGATGCTATATTTAGGAACCTCAAACATTTTCATTCCATGAATGTAATGGTGGTATGTAATGCCTCCCTCCAGATACTGTACCTGAATGCAAAGTTCCCAGGAAGTGCACATGATTCTTTTGTCATCCAGCAATTAGGGCTTTGGTGTAATTAAACAACCTATGAGCTGGTGATGCGTGGCTTCTGGGTAAGTGGGACCCTTAATGTTTTGATGTTACAATTTTATTTTACATAAAAGTTTAAATTTTTTTAACGCAGGAGACAGTGGTTACCCTTGCACACCCTGGCTGCTCACTCCTTCTTTGGTCCCTACACCAGGGCCACAAAGTCAAGTTAATTCTGCACTTACTGCCACCAGGCAGGTGGTGGAGCACTGTATCGGCCTTTTAAACGGCCGATTTAGATGCCTCCACTGCTCTGGTGGCGACCTAATGTATTTGCCGGCTATCGTGTCCTAAATTGTGGTCCGCCAGAGGATGCCTTGCCAGAGGATGGCCCCCCGGAGGTTGGTCAAAGGACTGTGTCTGGGGGGGCCATATGCGATGACGTGGTTTTACATTTATTTCAGGTAATTTTTTTTAATTACAAATTAAAAAAAATGTAAATCATGTGTGTAAACTATCCTGTTTTGTTATTTATAATTGTTTTTTTCCCCCAAAAAAACACCAACCTGTTTACTCCATGAAATGTAAAGACTGTGACAATAATGACCAAAATCTGAACATGACAATTGTGTCTTTTGCCTGATTTTGGACATCTACAACCAGTTCTTGATTTTGTGGTGTTTGGATTTGTGAATATTACTCTTGTTTTTTTGTGTGTGCATTAAATTTTGAAACATTAAAAAAGTGTTTTTTTTAAGGTTTTCAAAAAAACATTGTGGAAAAAAATGCCCAGTACATTTGATATTTGTTGACAAGTATAAACTGTCGTTAGTTTTTTGCCCTAAATATTTGAGTAAAAAATTAACACACATGTTGGCTAGTTTGTTTCAACATATTTTCAGTTTGATTTACATTTTTACAAAAAAACAATTTAGAATACTAAAAAATGCATTAACTACATAAGGGTATTATGGGGAACCATTATGGAGGTAATGACAATTACAACCTTTTTATTGTGTTTTTATTAATTTGTATATTTTGCAGAAAATTACTCAGATTGTCGGTAATGTAATTTTTAAATAAAAAACATTTTCTTTGGCCCTAAAAAATTAACGATTTTCTCTGAGGAACATTGTTTGATTTTTTGAAAAAATTTGTTTATATTTTATCTAAAACCCCATTTAACACATACAAAACAAATTGATTGACCTTATAATGTTTGAGGCAAGAAATGAGATTTGTTGTAATAAAAAAATTTTCTAATATAAACAAAAATAAAAAAACTTTAGGAATGGCGCATTAACGCAACCAAATGGTCCACAGACACCATAATTTGGATCAAATTTTGCCGAATCTGGATCAACTCTGTGAGAATTTGTTGATCTCGCATCCTTGGCTCTGTTGAAAGAGAAATGTGTGTATTAATATGAAATATCTATATTTTGAAAAGCAAAAGGACAGTATGATTAACAAAGAGAATTAGTTACCATACCAAGCAAATTGTATTTTGCAAATATATTTCTTATCTGTAATCTCCAAAATGTTCAAATTCCAAATTAAAAAAATTACAAAATTTAAAAAAAAAAAATATGTACCAAAAACATGAGAAGAGTGGGCTGAGAAATCACTGTTGCATCTGAACTAATCCTAACACAAGTTGTATTTCATTTTTTAATTAAAAAATTATAAAAGCCACAAAAGTCGAGTATTGGCCTATGTCAAATGTGCTATGAAACAAACTTTTAAAAATTAATTTTAATATAAATTCAAACTATTTAAACTGCAAAGACATTTTGATGTACACAAAAAAAAAAGGAGACATTTTTTTGATAAAAAGGGACAAACAATTTGAGCAAAAATGTAAAAAATGAGTACCTCCATGTGAACAAATTTAAACAATAATAACCCATATAGAAAAAATATGGAATGCCCTTAGATTGGATTACAGGATACCACAGTGTATGCATATAAGGCACATTTACAGAAATTACTTGCACAAAAGTAAAACAAATTACCTGCAGCATCAGGAACAAGGGCAGAGTGGCCCGGATCTTCATCAGAAGATGATGGCCAATGTAGGGTAGAAGCTGGAGGTGTGATTTCGGATGGGGATAAAGGGGAGGGAATGGAATATTGAAAGGAAGGATCAGGGGAGGGTGCTGTAATGTGGATGGGTAGGACAGGGGAGGGAGGGGTTATTTGGGATTGGGGAGCAGGAGAGGGAGGGGAAATAGGGATGTCCAGGTCAGAAGAAGAGGGTGGAGAAATTTGGGAGGAGTGGGCAGGGGAGGACATGTTGGGAGTTGGTGAAAGGGGATGGGCAGGCCTCCGGCGACGGCTCACTATCCGCTCCTGACCTAAATGAGGTATATTTTGAAATATTACTAATTTTAAAATACAATAAAACACAAACAACCTAAAAAATGTTTACAAACCTAGATCTCAGCACAAAAAAAAACACACGCATGAATGCAAATTTACATTAGTAACGTACAAAATGAAAATAAAATTAAGACATTAAACTATTCACATATCTACTTACGCCGATGGATCCGCATCCGAAGTTGTTCTAGCAGGCGTGGTGACCTGCATCGCAAATCAGGCCAACGCCTTTCTAATTGGCCGATGGTCCGGCGAAAGACCTACGTACTTAGCCACTGCCGCACCTGCGTGTATGCCTGTCGCTTCATCATGTTGGTGACGGGGGCGGCATGTCCATTATAAGGTGGTCCACAATTTCAGTGAGCACCAGCAGCTCACGGCATGTAAAAGCACTGGCTCTCATGATGGCAATGGTTTTTTTTTTACACACAACAGTTTTAATACAGCGTCCCTAAAATTTTGATTGGCTAATGTACTTTCATAAATTACATGAACAATTCTATTGGTTAATGTGTGAGTCATGTGAACAACCCAGAAAAATATATTGGGACTTATGATTGGCTTGATGCATTTAGGTGCGTTAGCAAAAAACAGAAAAAACACATTTACAGATTTTCATTATCATTAAAAAAAATAAAACATTAATACCAAATAAACAGTCTCTGAAATTACAATAAACAACAAGTTTGTCTTTAAATCCAGACGCAATCTACGGAACAAATGGAAAACAAAACAAACAATAAAGTTTATTGACATTAAAAAAAAAAAAACAAGATTGAAATCATTCTAGCAACATTTAAGTGAATTAATGTAATGATTGGCACCAATCGATTCACGGATGTTTGTAGAACGAGAAACAAGGCAATCGACAAATGAAGGCCTACTTCCGGAAATAACTTGTGTGAGCGCACACATCAACAAAAGATGAGTAGAGCACTCGCTATTTCGGACGCTCATTAGGTAGAGGAGGGGTTGGGCAAATATGGGGCGGAAGACTAGCTACGAGCGACCACAAATGCGAGCGCTTGATTTTACATATTTACGGTCGTACCTACTGCGGGCGAACACAGTTTTGCGTCCGGGTCTGAATCAGGCCCAGAGTTTGTTTCTCAGCACCCTATTCATCATCAGGGGCCTTATGGCTCCCAATGATTAAATGTCCACCTCGCTGCGGGGGAATACTTAAGTATCCACCTTGCAGCAGGGGATACTTAACACTAGATCTATTCCTGCTCTTGGATCCCTATTCACATCCCCAGAACTCCTTTCCATAGGAAGGAGCACGTCTATAAGAACAAGCACCATCTGATGTTCTCACAGGCAAATTCCAAAAATGTTAAATTTTTGGAGTTTGCTGAATTACAGGTGGCAGTTACAAGCCACCGTATTGTGAATGCCAGGCATTATGAATGCCAGAGGATCGATCATTGAACTCCACCCACTGGCTGTCTGTCTGGATTGGCTCCTGTGGCTTTTTCTTGCTTGTGCAGAGGCTGCTCAGATGCTGGTGATAGCATCTCACATGTTTACAGTTCTGGTGTTTGAATCCTGTCAAGTCTCGAGTGTCTCTGCCGCCTGTGTCATCCCGGCGGCACAGTTCACAATCCAGCATTTCCTGCCTATGCAATCCTGCTGCTTGTGTCATCTCGTCACCACAAGCTGCACTCCAGTTCCACCTGCCGCTTGTGTTATACCGGCGGCACGGGCTGCAACCCAGCATCCATTGCCGCTTGTGTCATCTCAGTGGCACAAGTCGCACTCCAGTGTTTCCTGCTGCTTCCATCATTCTGGTGGCACAGGCCACACTCCAGTATCTCTTGCTGCTTGTGTCATCCCAGTGGCCCAGGCTGTAATCCAGCATCCATTGCTGCTTGTGTCATCTCGGTGCCACAAGCCACACTCTAGTGCCACCTGCTACTTGTGTCATCCCAGCGGCACGGGCCTCAACCCAGCATCCATTGCCACTTGTGTCATCTTGACAGCACAAGTTGCACTCCAGTGTGTCCTGCCACTTGTTTCATCCCGGCAGCACAGGCCACCACCCAGCATCCACTGCGGTGTGTGTCATCTCAGTGGCACAGGTCACACTCCAGTATCTCCTGCCACTTGTGTTAACCTGGTGGCACAGGCCACAACCCAGCGTAAACTGCTGCTTGTGTCATCTTGGTGGCACAAGTCGCACTCCAGTGTTTCTTGCCGCTTGTGTCATCTTGATGGCACAAGTTGCACCTCTGCATCTTTATGCCGACACAACTCTGTGACTTGCTACTCGGTCTAAGGCCGCATCTTGTCTTGCACTGCCAGCCATCAAGGATGCTCCACGGCCCAAAGACTACATATTGTCTTGCTCTGTCAGCCCTCAAGGCTGCTCCATGGCACAAAGGTCACACTTTGCCAAGAGCCACCAGCCCCCAAGGCTGCTACTTGGTCAAAGATGAATCTTTTTTATGTTTCCAGCCCTCCAGGCTGTTGCTGGACTTCTGTCCTGGGGTTTACCCCGACAATCCTTACTATGTAAACCTCAGCACCATTGGATCCCATAGTAATCTCATGTGAACCGCTACTACTCTGAGTACTAAGACCAGGTGGGCACCTAAGTACCAGTGATCTTTTATAGATCTAAGGGAACAATGGGTGGCTGTTAGTGTTGGAAGACCTTGCTAGCCTGGATTATAGGGGGTTGACATGGAACAAGTTCTGGGATTCATTACAGTGGCCCTATTTGGACCCCTGATGATAAATGGCCCAGTAACCTAAATATGCAGAAAGTAGCATTTCCACGTGGTTAACGGGCCATTTATGGTATGATTGGATAAAGAGACCAGATTCTAGCTATTATCTTCTAAAGGTGCTAGTATAATAACTGGAATCTGATTGGTTGCTATGGGCAACAAATCCACTTCTAAAAACCAATGCTTTAGTAAATATACCCCTTAGTGTTCTTTTTGTGCACTGCTTTGCTTGTTTTAAATGTAACACATCAAGACTCAGAGTGAAAAGGTGTTTCATGCAAGATTACGGAAGATGCCTGACTGTGTTTGCCCCAGGCTTTTGCAATGGGAAGTCTAGTCCATAAAACAGCAGTAGTAGGACTAGCACTCACAAAGAGACTCCATGGTGTGAGCCTTTCCTTACCACTGTGTGTGGTGAATGGCATGTTGACAATTTTTTATTTTTTGGCAGTAAATTTTCCCTTCATGGTTAGAGGAGATGTTTTCTTTATGATTGTGAAATATAGTTTAGATTTGAGCTGCCCTTTACACCTTCTTTCCCCTTGACCTTCTTTAGTAGATGTTGAAGAAGTACTGGCAGCACTAATACTTGGTTGCTTCTGATCCATTATTGTTTGGCTTTTACACCAGGACAGGAGTAGAGCTACTGTAGTTGTTCTTATCTGCCACCACACCAAGTGAACATACAGTAAGACAGGGAAAGGACTGACTATTACAAGTACTATGCAGTTTTAGATTTTTTTTTTGGACACCAGCAAAAAAAGTTTTTTTTTCTGCTGAGTTTTGGTGTGCAGCTGATGGGGACACAACAACTCCCACTAAGTACATAAATGTACACTGCATCTCAAAGAGACACTATTTGAATTTTTAAATTCTATAAGAATTCTATAAAAAAAAACTGGCATTTTTTTTTTTACACATCAGGATTAGAAAATTAATTATTTGCAATAATTATTTTGAGGTAAAGATGATGGGGATACCACCATACACAGTAATTACATGCTTTGTCTCAAAAACACACTATACAAATTCATTTACAAAAGACTAACAATTTTTTAAACACACCAGGAAAGAAAATTACTTCTTTTCAAATATTATTTTAGGGGAAATATGATAGTGACACTATAGCGTACAGTAAGAACAGTCATTTACACTGTGTTTCAAAAACACACTATACAAATTTTTAAATTTGATTAGAAGAGACTGCCAATTCTTTTACATACCAAGATAAGAACATGACTTCTTTGCAATAATTATTTTGGGTAAAGATGATGGAGATACCATCGCACACAATAAGAACAGTAATATTTGCTGCATCTCAAAAACACACTATATGAATTTTTTAAATTTGATTATAAAAGATTGGCAATTTTTTTACACACCAGGATAAGAAAATTACTTCTTTGAAATTATTATTTTTGGGGAAGATGACGGAGATACCACTGCACACAGTAAGAACAGTAATATACGCTGCATTTCAAAAACACAACATACACATTTTTTTATTCGATTATAAAAGACTTGATGGGAAGACCCGAGCTTCTGGATGTTAACCCTATGCTTTACCAATAAGAATGAGGGCATCCTATGTAATACTGCATACAATACATTGTAAAGAAATGTAAATTATTTAGAAATATTATAGCCTATAAATATGTAAATCCTGTTTTATTTTCAAACGTATATGGTGCTTTCTATATAAACTTTCTCTGAGAGCAAAGTATAACACATGCACACACATACTGTATACACATGCAAATACCAACACATGCATTTATATTGAGTGCCTTTAGAAATTATGGGGTATCTTAACACTCAATGTGCACAATCAGACACCAAGATCACATTTTCTGTGAACAATGTGGGCTGTGTCTGAGTTTCTTACTATATATTATAAACTAATAAACCACACTTGATCCCTATATTATTTAGCACCGCCATTTAGCAGCAAATATATAACCACTACATTTTTAGAACATAATCCAGTTCTAGAGTCTGCATTCAGTATGGACTCCAATGATTAAGCACATTATAGATGCCATTGAGCCATAATTCCCCATTATATAATGTCACCCTCAACCCCTAAGCTGTTGCTTATTACTACCAGAAATCAAGCTAGGTATGCTTTTTACAGAGACAGATACAATATTAGCATTTTATGTCATTATTGGATAGTTACTATGTTGCAGGGGCTTCTCTGGAGCAAGAGCTACTGTAATTGCAGTCTTCATTTATAGAAGCCACCTTTCCCATAAAGTTTGGTGTGCTCATTGGTACTTGTTTGCCCCCAGATTTTGTGTGACTGGTTGTAGAGTTTTACTTGGAAATGGTATATGGCAATGCAAGAATGATCAGGCAATAGACAATGGTCAGATCAGGTAGTGATTATAGGATAGTCAGGTTACAAAGGCCAAAACAAGCTAAATCAGATAGCAGAATACAACAGCAACATGAGACAGGATGGCCACACTATACAATAAATAGGGCACCGATAGCCAATGATATGATATACTGAAACCATGCCCCCAAGCAGCACAGTGGTGTATCCTCCAAGGCTGGAGGTTGTGTAGTCCAAACTGTCCCCTGCGCCACCTTCTTCCACAATTGCATAAATGTGCTGGCATATTTGTGCAGGGGGGCTCCCAGGGCTATGTCCTTGAAGTTCCTGACATTTTAGTTCTTCCTACTTACTGGCACCCAGCCACTATATTGCATGTAGTCCACTCACAGATCAGTCCATTGCACTTGGAGCAGGACGCCAGTCACGGCAAAGAGTAGATGCATTCCTCCTCCCCTATGATACAGCTGGCTTCCTTATAGTGTGGATGCAATATTGTTCTGCTACGGCTTTGTCTATACTTTTGACCAAAACAACAGAACTACAGTATGTTGTAAAGGGGCATTCTCACATAAGTAAAGTTCAATGAGGACTTGTTGAGATAATTTTGGGCTATACAGAGTTGGTAATAAGCAGAAAGATGCCTGTTAGGAGATGAAACTTTTGTACCTAGGATAGGGGATATGCAAGTACTCACTGATGATGGTGAGTGATAGCACACCAGGTGCACACATAGAGGGTGTCCCATTGGGAGACTATTACAACTTTGCACATGAGCAGATATATGCATTTTTGTCATATACACACCTTTGAGCTACTGTACACATGCCCAATTTACTTCCAACTCTATGACAAATTTGTTGCAGAGGAAAATAATTTTAATGTGCCTACACTGTAGTGAAATGGGGGGTGTTGGAACATCTTCTTATAGGGTAAATGCTAATAAACATTACTAGTCTCAGTAAGTAAGCCACAGTCCACATTGGGTACAAGTGACCACAAATAGTCTTATTGAAAGATACAGTATTTCACATATACGTACAGTATAATACAAAAATATCTGTCTTGCTCTAAATAAAGAATATGTGGGCTTCAGTATAAAAGTTTCATGTATGCACTTTGTTAGTGTAGAAGTGATATGTGGAATACTGTATATTATATATGAGGTAATATTTGGTATATATAGGTACACTACAAATATGGTATCCTTATCATTGTCGGACTACAAGGAAGGTGCATTTAGAAATTTGTTTTTTGAATATCTGGGTGGATTACAGTATGTTTGGTTATCTGTAGTTTTGTATTTTAGAAGCCCTTTATAATGGGTGAATATAGAACTGATAGTAAAAATAATCTGTTTAATATATTATATACATTAAGTAAAACAATTAAATGGTAAATTAAATTTACTAATTGGCTAATGAAACTAAATATTAATAGTTAGTGAAACAAGAAATTATATTTAGGTACCATTTAGATTAAAGGGGGAATAACATCAGAGGAAGAATGATGCGTATAGATAGGCTAATAAGTACTGTAAAAGGTTAATGAATATAATAAATACAATGAATTGTAATCAGTGTGGTTGAATGTACAAGTCTTTAAATGTCATTATGTTCTATAGAAGCTGTCTTGGTAGATGTAGAATGGTCCCTTCAGTTATGTGGATGCATATTGATTAATAAAATAAAGTGAGAAAGGAATAGATTGATATAAGTAGAGCAAGGAAAATATAATGTTTTAAATATGCTTTGAATGTAATCCCATATGTGTATTATGTTATCTATATTTTTTTTTCATTATTTCTTATAATTTATAAACAAATTTTAATATATTCTTACACTAATTTGAACATTTTATTTCTCAACCAACTAATTGTATTAATTAATATTCATCTATACAACTGTATTCATTACTAAACATCTATCATTACCAGATCCTATACAACATATAAAGAAGAATACATCTATTATACTAGTGAAGCATTTACAATATTTGTTATTCTATTAACTGTTTTGTTTGTAACATTCTGAATATATTTTTAAATCCCATTCAATCTAATTATATAATTACAAACCATAAATTGTTTTTTTCACTGACAACTCCAATATTTAACATCTTTTCTATGTTTGCCCTCCACCACTGGCTCCCAAAAGTCTTATAGAACAAGTGTGAGCGTGTTTCAATTTGTTAGGATGGTTAGTATCTGTGGGATGATTATCAGGGTAATTTTAATTGCTGGATGGTGTGGGTCATATATGGATATTACAGGTAATATGCTAAAACTTCTTTGCCAATAGGTGAATTTGGTTATGGTATCCGCATATAATTAGTGTTGTGTTGACTATGGATAATATGTGGAGTATGTATATTGTGACTTTAGTGTGTATTGTTCATTTCTGTGTTATGCTGGTATGTGTAATAATTGTTGTTCTATTTTTAGGGGTATATGGATTCTCCTATTTAGGCTAATTGATTGGAATCATCATCTGTTGCATCTGTTTTTGGTTAATGCTAATGCTAAAGTTTTGTTTGGTGTTTGTATAGTAATGGGGTAAAATTTAGGGCAATAGGGACCTGCACTGTTGGGTGTTGTGTTATGCTCTAAGGCATGGTAGTTACAGAGTAGTGTATTGCTATAGAATTCAATGTTGAGCCCTTTGGGTTCCAGTATTTGAAGTTGCGTCCTCTCCAGTTGTGTAATGTTTTTTCTATTGTGAGAAAATTATGATACATTGGGTTAGATTGGTGTGTGTCTTTACAATGTTTAGAGAACCTGTGGTTTTCATATCTGTGTCTGATGTGCTCATACATTCTATTTTTGAGAGGTCTCACTGTTCTTCCTATGTAGTCTAATCCACATGGACATCTGAGTATGTAGACAGCATCTTTGGATTTACATGTGACCTCTGATTTGCTCTTGAATTCTTCTTCTGTTATTGTGGATTTGAATGTGTGTATTGCTTTGGTGCTCCTTTTGTTGAAAGTCTTACATGCTTGATAATTTCCACAGCAGTGCAAGCCTATTTGTGTGGTATTTAAGACTGTGGTTGGAATATATTTAATGGGGGGTATGCGGTTCCTTAGTAGTTTGCTTTTGAGGTCTGATGACATTTTATATAGTATGTCGGGTTTGTCTTTGAGTATTTCATAGGGAAGTTGCAGGAGATGCATGACTGTGTTGGCCACTCACCTTTGAATTGGGGTTGTTTCTGCTAGTACCATGTTAAGCAAAAAGTGTTAGCTATTTTCCTTCTTTTGGCCAAATCACTACATTCATCATAAATTACACTCTTCCACAACCAGTCACATCACCATGAGCTGATGTTTATTTGACATTGAGCAAGACTGATTTGGAATGGCCTTACTTACAGTAAAATTTCTTCTTCCCACATTGTTTCCACTAGTAGAACACACTGAATTACTAGTATTAGTATTATTAGTGCCATAGACTGATCCATTACTGATTCAGTGTCTGATTTTACAATTACACTGCAACAGCCAAATAGTGCAATATTATTATACACAGTGATAGAGGGAAAGATGGCATGAATACCTTGCAGTTCACAAAAAATACCAGCATAGAAGCCCAAACTTTTGCAGAATCCTAGGTAAACTGTGATATAACCCTGCATGCAATATAAATACAACAAGATCATTTTTGGTGTTTTTTTTCAGAGATGTGGGTTTCGGTTTCCCTGAAAAACAAACACACCCAAACTTAGGGGTTCCAAATTGAATCGAGTTCCAGCTTGAATCACTGTTGGGGTTCTGAGTAGAACCAAGTCCTGGTTTGGGTCTGCTGTAAGTTCGGAACTCAGATTTAAAAAAACAAATCTCAATTTTGAATTGCATGAAAATGTGTCAGGTCATGTCAAAATTACATGATTTTAGCTGTTTTTATAAATTAAAGAAAAATCCAAAACCAAAACCGAATCCAAACCAAAACATTTGATGGTGGCTTTACCAAAACCATAACATTTGAGGATGGTTTTGCCAAAATCAAATCCAAAATATGGGGTTCCGTGCACATCTCTAGATTTTTTAAGTGTTGAAAACGTAACATTTTTTTGAAGGGTGGGTAGGGTGGATAAGTTCACTGACAAATCCCAGCATAGTTGGGAATTGCTAACGTGTTTTTTATGTGGTTATTAACTTATCAGCATTCTTGTAAGAGGGGATTTCCAATGTGTGCTTTCTACTCTATGTACTTTTGTACCTGTTAGGCTTAAGTAAGTTAGTCCTTGTACCTTTGTACCGGTAAGGCTACATCAGCATTCTGTTGTGTTAAGCTCTACCAATCAATGTTATGTGTAAGTCCTGGGACCCCCTATGAAAAGGACATGCAAGAATCCAAAGCAGCCTCATCCTGGAACCAATTGATTTTACGGTGTCCAGTTCACTCCACAAGTACAGGCATCTAAGATAGCAGGGCCCTCTCTCATGTAACCATTTGTAGACTGCTTTGAATCATTCCTGAAGCTTAGCATATATATCATTTTAATAAAACTATGTTTTATTGGGATTTTGATGTTTCGACTCTTTTATGTTCAAATATTAACACCTTGATATCCACATTAACATAGCACCACCAAGAACAGTTGTATCACAAACTTTTATATGTATATATTTAATACAATGGTTTGCAGTGCAAACTATTTAAGTAGTGCAAACAAAATAAGTAAGATAATTTTTTAGCAGGATGGAAAATCTTAGAATCTAGCAGACTCTGAGCCTGTCTCACACTCATTCTCAGCCTCTTGTGTCAACTTAAAGTTTATAATAATAATTATAATTTGAAGACTGATCTGTTTAGCAAGGTAACAGGTTGTACTCGACTGTAGCTGCAAGCAATGCAACAGAGATGCTGATGCAACCTACAGACCAGGGTATAGGAGTTACTGTTGTTTTTTTTAGATCTGAGTCCTGACACTGTAGTGGAAGCAAAGATCACTGTAACTGTTGTGTTTAAATGTAATTTCTAACATGTGTCAGAATTGCAGAGCAATCAGCCCATCAACGTCTCTGACTTTATGCAAATGCTTAAAGTCGTCCATCTTTGACTTTAGGCATTTGCACACAGATGGACGAATGCTAAAAGAGGCAGCCATAGCTGCATCTGCATCTACCTCTGAATCAGGCCCAATATTTCATTAGAGAAGTGAACCATTTGTCACCCAGTTAGTCACTGCCAGAGTTACAGAATGCCTGAGCACTGAATGGCAATATTCTACTGCAATACAGGAATAGATGTTATTTAAATTGCAGAACAGGTGATGAATTCCTGCCTTCTCATTGGTTGCTTAATGAAGAATAATTGTAAAAGTAAGCTTTGCAATTATTGTTTATTTGCAGTGGTTTCAAACTGCTTCTTCCACTGGCAGAATGCCTGACATGACACAGTAAAGTTATAATTATGTTAAGTTACTATGCAGGTACTCTTTCATAGTAACTACAGCATCTTTCAGCCAAGCAAAAGACAGTCACAGGAGAATAGAATTACAAAGGCTACCCTTAACACATTTTATATTAATATATAGATTTTGGCTATAAGATTCCAGTTAAGTGAATCTTGTTTGTACAAAAGGGACCATCATTGTTTTGTTATGAAGTTCAGTTATTTCTAGTTGTGTCTCTGAAAGCCAGACACATGAATTATGAAGAATATTCAATATTCACAAAGTCAGTTGAAAATATGATTGCAATTTGTATGCTGAAATGTACTGAAGTGGGTTTCTGTAAACTGCCAGCCGCAAACAATGCTAAACCTAAGAAAAATATTTCAGTAAATAGACTTTAAGTACGGACTTATGCAGCCATTTCTGAAATTACCTGCTCACATAGGCATTAAAGATATAATTTTCTCATTTGACTGATTTATGGGCCATATTTGTTATGAAGACTAATTGCTTTGCGGTGTCTGTTGAACTCTATCACATACTGTAGGATAAAATGAAGAATTGAAATTGTATGTATGACCCATTGCACAGGGCAATTATCAAGTCCAGTTATGAGATAATTACTATAGTGTGTATTTTAACAAGTCAATATCTGATAGTTTATTGCCTTAACTGCAAACAATATAGTTAATGTGGTTTAGTATTGTGCAGGGAAAACATAATATTTCTGATACACTCAGGTACTGTATCCTGGCATTTCCACACCATCCTGTACTCTGCTACTCAATTCTTAGAATCTCTAGAGGCTAATTAGGAAAGGGACCTAGCGAAAAATTTGAAGCAGGAGGGATGGTTACTTATCAGGCTGCTTGTTACCAAATTATCTATAAACATTGAGCTAAGAGGAAACACCTTCTGGCTGTGGATGCTGTATGAATTGATCACACAATGGGGCTTATGTAATAGGGTGTGGTCTGATGACACTGCAAGAACTCCTGTGAGTCTTCCCATATTTATAAAGTTTTAATCATTTTAAAGGCAAATTCAAGCTGGTTTTTCCTTTAAAATCATTACCTCTTTAAAAATACGGGAAGACTCGCAGGATTTGCCGTAGCAGCTCCAGATGGCACGCTATTACATAAGTCCCCACTTATGAGTTCTCAAACAAGAGCAATCTGATTTGTCCTACTGTGTATTATACTTATTGCCTAAGATGCATAAAATGCTCAAAGCCCTTCCTGGACTGCCAATAATATCAACTAAAAGGTCAGTACTTCAAACTGTAGCTCGGGATCCCTGCGGTCAAAATCCTGGTGCCGATATCCCGACTGGATTATGATTCTGACACCTGTCATTAGGTATCAAACCCTACCTCTATCCCTAACCCTCCCTTCGGGACGCATGTAGTTGAGATGCCGGTGCCAGGATTCTGACAGTTGGCAGGATTCTGACTACAGTATTCTAAGCACAGGTATCCCAGGTGGCGGGATCTAAGCACAACATCCCATGTACCAGGATTCTGACTACATCCTCAGTATGTGTAAGTAGATTGTATGAAGGTTTTATAATTAGGTATTGGCTAAAACTATAGTTGAGCTAATTTATATGATTATTAGTTGCATGATTATGTTATTTATGTTATTTGACATATGAATTGTTTTTAAAATATATGTTTTAAATGTGAGGATTATCTGGGTTGAATTTAAAGACTCATGTATTATGTCTACAAAATAATGTAAACAGAAATATATTTACTTTCCAGTTACTGGCTGATGATAATTGATTACTGATACATTTAGCAAGAGATATTTAAAGATGTTTTAAAGTTTTGTTTTCTAAATGGATTTACTTTATGTACATCTTTTACTTTACATTATTGTCCTACTAGGGATTTCGTAAATCACTGAGTTTACATTAATTCTGAAAATTACTGTATATAGGAAAATTGGATACTAATTTAGAGCTAATCTGCTATTTTTAAAGACTACATATAATTCTATTTTGAGAGAAAGAGAAAAAAATATACGGTATACAAGTCCAAAATTCTATATATTTATTTTTGGGTAATGAGTAAAATATGTTATGTTTGATACAAATTGATCCTGCAATTTATTGCAGCAACATGGTAAAAAACAATAGAAAGGTTCAGGCGCTATAAAAAATATAATGTGCAATATGCATACATATATACGTTGTCAGCTGCAAAAAGGCATGGGTGCTTGTGATGGCAAACACTAGACACCCACACAAGTTTTTTCAGCAAGATTTACATCTGGCCAAAAAAAGCACTTGTTTGTAATTTTTTCTTGTGGACTTTTTCAGATCTTTTTTGATCAAATTGGGACATTTATTTCAGGTTTATGAATAGTAATTGATCTCCACTATTTTTAATACATGTTCTATTGTGTGTATATATGTACAACCTGTTTTTGTGATATCAACATTGATATTTTATATGTTTATATATATATATATATATATATATATATATATGATATATTAAATATCTGAATTTTGCCCATCAGACCCACTGATAATTGATTAGCGCAATTGGAGATATATAGATTCCTGATCCAGAGGTGCATGCAAGCGGCCAATGTTTTCAGTCTGCACAAATGTCAGAGACGCACTGTGCATATATACTGATGGTTAACGCCGAAAGCAGCAGAAAGATTTTGGATGCAGAGAGGAAATTTTAGTGGGCATTCCTGAGTGAAAACGGGGATAGCTACCCAGATGCAGTGCTGCAGTCCCACAGATTTTGGTGGCTATGTTCAGATGGACATTTCTGCACCTCCATGGGGCTGGAGAAATGTTTGGAGGTTCAACCTATGTCTTAATATGTAAAGAAGAGGATTAGCACTGCAGCCGATGAGTATATCTGTATGAATCCCTTTGGCTGCAGCTGTAAAGCTGTGGCAAATGATGCAGTCGCGACTCTAATAGAATGCACCACTGAATCAAGCCCTCCTTTGGAAACCACATGGTAACTGCTGTTGAATAACTGAAGAAGAATGTGATCCAAAAGAGATATGAACAAAAGAACAAATGTTCTACAAGTGTTCATCTTTCTGCAGCACTTATTAAGAGGCATTGTACTGGGCTAGGTTTTGATTTTACTGTAGATCATCAGTTTTCAGGAGGAATCAGACTCAATCAAGATGTAATCTTTTCTGGGACAAATCAGGATATACAGTATGTGCTTTTTATTGCTATTGTTGAGTGTGTTAATACTCAACATAATACCACTCATTTGGACATACAGTAAGTAGAAATAGTGTTCCTATCAAGGAATAGGGAGGTGATTATTGTGGGATTTTCAAGGATTATTTGAAGAAATTATTCTAATAATAGTACATTATTTATAGTGATTAGTGTTTTAATTGCTTTTTATCCAAATAATAAAAAAGGAGTGAACTATAGACTGTTCATATTTTTTTAGGGGTGTGCACCGGCCACTTTTCGTGTTTTGTGTTTTGGTTTTGGATCTGGATCTTTCTTCGTGTTTTGGATCTGGATTGGTTTTGCCAAAACCACCCTTCCGTGTTTTGGGTTCTGGGTTTTGTGTTTTGGATCTGTATTTTTTTTTTAAAAAGCATAAAAACAGCTAAAATCACAGAATTTGTTGGTTTCTCTGCTCCTATGCTATTATTAACCTCAATAACCTTAATTTCCACTCATTTCCAGTCTATTCTGAACACCTCACAATAGTGTTTTCATGTCCAAAAGGTTGCACCGAGGTAGCTGGATGACTATGCTAAGCGACACGAGTGGGCGGCACAAACACGTGACCCATCTAGGAGTGACACTGCAGTGGCAGACAGGATGGCAGTTAGAAAAACTAGGCCCCAAACTGTACATAATGCAAAGAAAAAAAAGAAGTGCAAGATGGAATTGTCCTTGGGCCCTCCCACCCACCCTTATGTTGTATAAACAGGACATGCACACTTTAACAAATCAATCATTTCAGCGCCAGGGTCTGCCACACAACTGTGGCTGAAATGATTGGTTCGTTTGGGCCCCCACAAAACAAGCTGGCAATTAATGTGTCCCTGCACAAACTGGCTCTACGGAGGCAAGATGTCATCCTCATCCTCCTCATCCACCGATTCCTCACCCTCTTCAGTGTGTACATCCTCATCCTCACAAAGTATTAACTTGTCCCCACTTGAATCCACCACCACAGGTCCCTCTGTACCTTCTGGAGGCTGGTCTCCCTGGAAGAGCTGATAATTCATTTTGATGAACATCATCTTCTCCACATTCTGTGGAAGCAACCTCCTACGCCTTTCGCTGACAAGGTTCCCGGCTGCACTAAACACTCTTTCGGAGTACACACTGGAGGGGGGGAAACTCAGGTAAAATAGAGCCAGCTTGTACAGGGGCCTCCAAATTGCCTCTTTTTCCTGCCAGTACAGGTATGGACTGTCTGACATGCCTACTTGGATGCTGTCACCGATGTAATCCTCCACCATTCTGTCAATGGTGACAGTATCATATGCAGTGACAGTAGACATGTCAGAAATTGTTGCCAGGTCCTTCAGTCCGGACCAGATGTCCAAACTTGGTCCTGCCTGCCCTGCATCACCGCCAGCGGGTTGCTTAGGATACCTAAGTTTTTTCCTGGCAGCCCCAGTTGCGGGAGAAAATGAAGAAGGAGCCGTTGACGTGTCACGTTCCGCTTCAGCTGACAGTGTGTTCACCAGCAGGTCTTTGCACCTCTGCAGGCTTGTGTCGGCCGGAAAGAGAGACACCACATAGGCTTTAAACCTAGGATCAAGCATGGTGGCCAAAATGTAGTGGTCTGATTTCAACAGATTGACCACCCTGGAATCCTGGCAAAGCGAATGAAGGGCTTCATCCACAAGTCCCACATGCCGAGCGGAATCGCTCCGTCTTAGCTCCTCCTTCACTTTCTCCAGCTGCTTCTGCAAAAGCCTGATGAGGGGAATGACCTGACTCAAGCTGGCTGTGTCTGAACTGACTTCACGTGTGGCAAGTTCGAAGGGCTGGAGAACCTTGCACAACACGGAAATCATTCTCCACTGCGCTTGAGTCAGGTGCATACCCCCTCCTTTGCCTATGTCATAGGTGGATGTATAGGCTTGTATGGCCTTTTGCTGCTCCTCCATCCTCTGAAGCATATAGAGGGTTGAGTTCCACCGCGTCACAACCTCTTGCTTCAGGTGATGGCGGGGCAGGTTCAAGAGTGTTTGCTGGCGCTCCAGTCTTCGGCACGCAGTCGCTGAATGGCGAAAGTGGCCAGAAATTTTTCGGGCCACCCAAAGCGTCTCCTGCACTCCCCTGTCGCTTTTCAGAAAATTCTGCACCACCAAGTTTATTGTGTGAGCAAAACATGGGACGTGCTGGAATTTGCCCAGATGTAATGCCCGCACAATATTGGTGGCATTGTCAGATATCACAAATCCCCAGGAGAGTCTAAGTGGGGTAAGCCACTGGGCGATGATTTCCCTCAGTTTCTCTAAGAGGTTGTCGGCGGTGTGCCTCTTACTGAAACCGGTGATACACAGTGTAGCCTGCCTTGTAACGAGCTGGCGTTTCTGAGATGCTGCTACTGGTGACGCTGCTGCTGTTGCTGCGTAAGGTGATACATCTACCCAGTGGGCTGTCACAGTCATATAGTCCTTAGTCTGCCCTGTTCCACTTGTCCACATGTCCGTGGTTAAGTGGACATTGTGTACAATGGCATTTTTCAGGACACTGAGTACACTTTTCTGACGTTTCTGTACAGTCTCGGTATCGCCTGCCTAGTGAAGTGGAATCTAGACGGGATTTGGAACCAGGGACACACTACCTCCATCAATTGTCTAAATCCCACTGCACTAATGGCGGATACCGGACGCACGTCTAACACCAACATAGCAGTCAAGGCCTCAGTTATACGTTTTGCTTCAGGATGACTGCTGTCGTACTTCATCCTCCTCGCTAAGGACTGTTGGAGGGTCAATTGTTTAGTAAAAGTAGTGGTGTTCCTACTTCCTCTCTGGGATGATGAACGACTCCCAGCAGCAGCAACAGCAGCAGCGGCAGCAGTAGGCGTAGCAATGCAGGATCCTCCAGAGGAATCCCGGATAGGAGAGTCAGTCATGCCAGTGACATGGCCTGCAGGACTACTTCCGATCCTGACTAAGGAGGAAATTGACGAGGAGGGAGTTGACGGTGTGGTTTGCAGGCGCTTGGATACAACAGGACAACGGGATTTAGGTGTCCCTGGACTGCTTACGGTCTTAGCCAAAGTTTCTGAACTTGACAGTAACTTTTTATGAACGCGCTGCAGGTGCCGTATAAGGGAGGATGTTCCTAGGTGGTTGACGTCCCTACCCCTACTTATTTCACCTTTACATATGGTACATATGGCAAGACAGTTGTTGTCCGGATTTGGATAGAAATATTGCCAGACCAAAGAGGTGGAATGTTTGGTCTTCTGCCCAGGCATGACCGTGATGGGCTTTTTCATCCCACGGACAACAACTGTCTCCCCCGGAGCCTGATTTAAACAAACCACATCACCATCAGAATCCTCCTCGCCAACTTCCTCCTCAGCGCCAGCTACACCAGTATCCTCATCCTGTTGTACTTCAACAGTGACATCTTCAATTTGCATATCAGCAAGTGGACTGTGGGTGCTCCTTTCAGCACTTGCAGGGGGCGTGCAAATGGTGGAAAGAGCCACCTCTTCCCGTCCAGTGCTGGGAAGGTCAGGCATCGCAACCACCACCACACTTGGACTCTCCTTGGGGATTTGTGATATCTTCTTAGAAAGCACAGTTCTTCGCTGTGCTTTTGCCAGCTTAACTCTTTTGATTTTTTTAGTGGGAGGAGGGCTTCCATCGTCATGTGAAGCTGAACCACTAGTCATGAACATACTAGGGATCGACCTTAGCCGTTCCTTGCCACTCCGTGTCGTAAATGGCATATTGGCAAGTTTACGTTTCTCTTCAGCTGATTTAAATGTCTTTTTCAAGGTCATTTTCCTGAACTTTGCCATTTGGGATTGTATGTGCCCTCTACTATGACATTGGGCATCGGCCTTGGCAGACGACGTTGATGACATGTTATCGTCTATGTCATGACTAGTGGCAGCAGCTTCAGCACTAGGAGGAAGTGGTTCTTGATCTTTCTCTATTTTATTTTTATCGGAGAAAGTTTGGTCCTCCATTTATGTTATATCGATTTGATATATACGTGCGGCTAAACACAGAAAATATTTTTTTTTTTGGTTTGGACTGGAGTGTACTTTGTGGGTTACAGCACCCTTTAACGGTCAAGCCAGCCGGCCCTTTACTTATGACACAGGCGCACTCTTGGCACTACTTTGTTGATGCACGTGCGGCTACTGCGCACACAATTCACAAACACAGAAAATAATTTTTTTTTGGTTTGGACTGGAGTGTACTTTCGGGGGTTACAGCACCCTTAACGGTCAAGCCAGCCGGCCCTTTACTTATGACACAGGTGCACGCTTGGCACTACTTTGTTGATGCACGTGCGGCTACTGCGCACACAATTCACAAACACAGAAAATTATTTTTTTTTGGTTTGGACTGGAGTGTACTTTTGGGGGTTACAGCACCCTTTAACGGTCAAGCCAGCCGGCCCTTTACTTATGACACAGGCGCACGCTTGGCACTACTTTGTTGATGCACGTGCGGCTACTGCGCACACAATTCACAAACACAGAAAATAATTTTTTTTTTGGTTTGGACTGGAGTGTACTTTTGGGGGTTACAGCACCCTTAACGGTCAAGCCAGCCGGCCCTTTACTTATGACACAGGCGCACGCTTGGCACTACTTTGTTGATGCACGTGCGGCTACTGCGCACACAATTCACAAACACAGAAAATAATTTTTTTTTTGGTTTGGACTGGAGTGTACTTTGGGGGTTACAGCACCCTTTAACGGTCAAGCCAGCCGGCCCTTTACTTATGACACAGGCGCACGCTTGGCACTACTTTGTTGATGCACGTGCGGCTACTGCGCACACAATTCACAAACACAGAAAATAATATTTTTTTTGGTTTGGACTGGAGTGTACTTTGGGGGTTACAGCACCATTTAACGGTCAAGCCAGCCGGCCCTTTACTTATGACACAGGCGCACGCTTGGCACTACTTTGTTGATGCACGTGCGGCTACTGCGCACACAATTCACAAACACAGAAAATAATTTTTTTTTTGGTTTGGACTTGAGTGTACTTTGGGGGTTACAGCACCCTTTAACGGTCAAGCCAGCCGGCCCTTTACTTATGACACAGGCGCACGCTTGGCACTACTTTGTTGATGCACGTGCGGCTACTGCGCACACAATTCACAAACACAGAAAATAATTTTTTTTTGGTTTGGACTGGAGTGTACTTTCGGGGGTTACAGCACCCTTTAACGGTCAAGCCAGCCGGCCCTTTACTTATGACACAGGCGCACGCTTGGCACTACTTTGTTGATGCACGTGCGGCTACTGCGCACACAATTCACAAACACAGAAAATAATTTTTTTTTTGGTTTGGACTGGAGTGTACTTTGGGGGTTACAGCACCCTTTAACGGTCAAGCCAGCCGGCCCTTTACTTATGACACAGGCGCACGCTTGGCACTACTTTGTTGATGCACGTGCGGCTACTGCGCACACAATTCACAAACACAGAAAATAATTTTTTTTTTGGTTTGGACTTGAGTGTACTTTCGGGGGTTACAGCACCCTTAACGGTCAAGCCAGCCGGCCCTTTACTTATGACACAGGTGCACGCTTGGCACTACTTTGTTGATGCACATGCGGCTACTGCGCACACAATTCACAAACACAGAAAATAATTTTTTTTTGGGTTTGGACTGGAGTGTACTTTCGGGGGTTACAGCACCCTTAACGGTCAAGCCAGCCGGCCCTTTACTTATGACACAGGCGCACGCTTGGCACTACTTTGTTGATGCACGTGCGGCTACTGCGCACACAATTCACAAACACAGAAAATAATTTTTTTTTTGGTTTGGACTGGAGTGTACTTTCGGGGGTTACAGCACCCTTAACGGTCAAGCCAGCCGGCCCTTTACTTATGACACAGGCGCACGCTTGGCACTACTTTGTTGATGCACGTGCGGCTACTGCGCACACAATTCACAAACACAGAAAATAAATTTTTTTTGGTTTGGACTGGAGTGTACTTTCGGGGGTTACAGCACCCTTTAACGGTCAAGCCAGCCGGCCCTTTACTTATGACACAGGCGCACGCTTGGCACTACTTTGTTGATGCACGTGCGGCTACTGCGCACACAATTCACAAACACAGAAAATATATCATTTTTTTAGCACTTGGGGGGAGCACCCCTGATGGACAGAGCACCCCCTGGACAACACTACAGCACTCCTTTAGGACTGGGACACTGCACAGGACTTTGGAGTGGACACAGCCCCTATTGAGAACTGACTGCACAACACAGTCCAGCCAGCCCCTATGGACTTTGAAGTAGTGGCCACAGCCCCTATTAACAACAGCAGCACAGCACAACACAGCCAGCCCCTATGGACTTTGAAGTAGTGGACAACAGCAGCACTACACTACACTACACTACACAGCCCTAACTCCCACCCTCCCTCTTCACTGTCCACAGCCGAGTGAGAAAATGGCGCCGACGCGGGTACCTTATATAGGATCCAAAACCCGCGAGACTCGGAAGGCGGGATGATGACGTTTTGCCTCGATTTCAGATCCGAGTCAGGCGGGAAAAGTCGAGCCTGACTCGGATCGGACTCGGATCGGGGGGGCTCGGGGGGGTTCGGATTTCAGAAATCCGAACCCGCTCACCCCTACATTTTTTGGTTGCCACTAAACCTAAAGGCTTTCTTAGGTGTGACAGGGATAAGAGTTACACATAACATAATTTGTAACCAACAATGTATACCCAATTAAGAGCCAGGACAAATTTTGTCCTGTGATAGAACACTTCAAAACTCCTCACTGACCATGTGTGCTGCACTCGTTGGTCATGTTCAGGCAGCACTCTCTAACCAATGGTGTTCACACAGGATCACACTATTACAGTGAATCTTGGGATCTCCCCATAACAGTGTCGGGATGCCTGGTCCTTGCAATGAAATAGTTGATCATCATTGATAGGTAATAAATGGTGCACTGTTTCATGTTTTACCAGCATGCTGCTAAAACCATATAAGTGCTTTTACACAAGGCTGTACTGTAATGAGTAGCAACATTGCCAAACATTTCCTAATGTAAAAACATAGCTGTATGGAGGGACTACTAAAAATTTTAGCTATTTGGCATTAACAGCTGCTACTTACATGTCAGAGACTGACACACTAATTTGACTTGGGCTTTGACCAACAGTCACCTGTCTATCATTCTGCTCATCTGCACTTAATAAGTGTCTTATCTTTTTCCAGTCCTTTTCTCTGGATAATTATCATGCACTTCATACATCATCATAGATAAGACTCTACAGTCTCTTTTATTCTGTATTGTAGTTTTAGGTTTATTAGGCAATAACATTATGGGCTGTATTCAATTAGGAGTGAAAAGCCATTTTCAACCATTTTTTTCAAAAATTTACCCCTGAAAATTTATCTCTGTATTTAATTTGTCCGTTTTCGCCAATGCGAAAAGTCAGTGCACTGAAATAGGCAAAACATTTTCTCCACAAAATAGCAGGAGATAAAAAAAGTGTAAAATCTATATTTTATGGTGCAGATGTCGGAAAACCACTCATAACCCTTGGTACACCCCCCAAAGGACAATTCACCCCCAAAAAAAAGAAATAAAAAATTGTATTGATCTGCCCATGACACGCCTCTGCCAGCCAGCAGCATGTCTCATGGCCCATATAAAGATTGCTCCACCTACAACTCATCTCCACCCGCAACCTGTGACTCATTACTCCTCACTGACCTTGTGTTCTGCACACATCAGACAGACATGGTCAGTGAGTAGTCAAAAGTCACAGTGTGAAAAGGCTGAAAAAGATTCAGGGAGAGGAAGAGGTGGGAACCATCATCCAGGGCAGACAATGCTCAAGTTGGGAGAGAGATTTTACCTCTAGAGTCTTAGAAAACAGTATCTACAGAAGGGGGTGATTATACATAGGATCACCTCTGTATGTTCAGGGCTCTGGCATATAAAAGGGCAATGGCTTGCTGTGCTGGATATATAAGCTCTAGGCTGGCATATAAGGGCATAAGGGGGCTCTGGGCTTACATAAAATGGCATGAAGGGGCTCTGGTCAGACATATAAAGGCCTGATGGTGCTTTGGACACACATTTAAGGACAAAAGGGGGTTGTTAGGCATACAAAGGGGCCTTAGAGTGTGCTGTGGGCTAGCATATATGGGCATGAGGGTTACGGTTACATTAAGGTTAGGTTGCAATAAGGATTAGGCTGAGAGTTAGGTTTAACTTAGAATACCATTGTTGACATTCTGACTGTCAACATTGAGGCAATGTCGACAATATGGCAATGTTGACATGTCAGTATCAACATGGTGATTGTCGACATACTGATCATGTCGGGATCCTGAATGGCGACATTCAGACCATGTCGACATTATGTTTTTGACATTCTGAATGTTGACATAATATACCATACCCCATACATATACATTGCTAGTAGTTATTATTATGACTTATATAGTAATTTGATCATAGTGCAGTAATGGTCAAAATAAAATGCATAATTTAAAATTAGATGGTTTAACTGTACATCTCAGCACATATCCTGTAGTATGTAAGTAATCTGTAGTTATTAGTGATTTTAATCCAGTTGTTTATTAGGTAATCTAAGTGGTATCATTTATTTTATATATTTTTTGTTATTCACTGCAAATACTATACCTAATTAGCAAGATCATAAGTAAATGGTGAATAAATATAATCTATTAATGTACAAGAAACACACTAGTGTTACACATAGGGATTATTTACTTAATCACTTACTGTAAATACTAAGCATTGTTTATTATTTCATTGTTTTATCGGTCTTTGCATGTTCCAATATAGAAGAACCTATAGTTGGAAACAGGACAGTAATGGGGTGTTTGCATATATTCTAAATTTGCCATGGGCATATCATACACATGTACACATATTTGCATCCTATATTGAGCTGTACATATGCAAAGATTCATCCAATTTCAGTCAGATCTGCTGTACCAAGGATGAGCTGGTACAAATGCTGATGATTATAAATACATTTTACAGGTGTGGTAATAGATCAAGAAAAATAATTGCAGTGGTTCCACTCTCATCTGCCAAGCTCCACGATCCAGTGACCGCTACCCAGCTCCAGAGTCCAGGGCCCAAAGCCAATCTCTAGAATCCAGGGACCACTGCCAAGCCACAGAGAGCAAGGACTGTTGCCCAGCTCCTTAGTCCAATAACTACTACTCAGCCATCAGATTTGAATCCTGGATGGATTCATCAGTCTTTTTTGGAGTTGATGTGCCAAAACATTGATAATTGCCAGTCTATCATTTGCTCATGCTGCATATGGGAATTTACTCAGACAAGTGAACAGATCACCTGGTATGTGTGAGTGGGTAGGTGTATGTAATAAACTTTCACTTGCCACAGTGTGTGTGTGTCCTGTCATTATTTAGCTATATATTTTACAGAGGTGGTATGGGTGCCGCCAGTCTGCTGTCACTTGTAGTTCCACAAGTGCCAAAGGACAGGCATGCTGGCACCTGTAGTGCCACTGTAAAATACAATAGTTTACTACTATTTAAACATTTATTACCCCCGTACCCAATGCTCCAGGGGTGAGGGGAAGAGTCCCAGGCTTCAGAACAAGTCTGCGGTTTCGGGAGAGGGGGGCCCCTTCTTGGGGATGCCCCCTCCTCCCCTGAGATCCCTGGCTTGGTCTGACCAGCTTGGGGTTGTAATGCTTTGGCCACAGAGGCCCAGTGAAAGGGTCTCCAGGCTGTGGCATTACACCCCGGTCGGTTTGGTCTGGTGCTGGTTTTAAATTTAGGGGGTAACCTAAGCAATTTTTTAACCCCTATATTTAAAACCAGGAATGACCCTGCAGCCTGGTACTGGTTCATAAATTACAGTGGAACCCTACTCATTTTGTTCCCCATAATTTATATACCAGGACTGGCTGGCAAGTCTGGGGCTGGTTATGCTTTAGGAAGGGGGACCCTATGTATTTTTTTATATAACATTTAACATTTTTTTTACAGGTTAAATACACAAGCAGCCTTCACATATTTCACTGATATGTGCAGGCTGCTTGCTCGGGTGAGTATTGCAAAGAGAATACACTGCAATCTCGGGTGAGTAATCTCATCTAACCTCTCATCTAAACTTTCCTTAAACTCTCATCTAAACTCTCCTTAAACTCTCCTCCAAACTCGCAATTTGGGGGAAAAAACTTGATCTGCTTCACCATCGAAAAACTCACTTTCAGCTAAACTCACTACTTTAAATTTGCGAGTTTGATAAGGGAAAACTCAGAGTTTTGGTGAAGCAAAGTGAGTTTAAAAACTAAAAAATTTGACCAACCTCGAATCTTAGTAAATATACCCCAATGAGTTGCTGGTTTTTGCAGCTCATGTGAAGTTCCTGTGATCTTCATGTGATGTTTCCTGTTTCATGTCTATATTTCTGAGTCTGCTGCTACTGGTGTTGTTCTTCCAATATCTTGTTTATTTCTGTTGTCAAGAACATTCTGCCATGCTTCCAGTATCCTGTTTATGTTCATTAACCAAGAACATTTTGCTATGGTTTGTCACATCTGTATATTATTTATGTGACTGCATGCTATTATCTGTGCTGTATGCTTTACATTTTAACTTTGTTCATCTACCTGCCAACTTCTGAATCACGTGTGTATATTATTTCTGGATTTCTCTGCTTGCACACCTTTGACTGTATATAGCATTTTTGTGTACTGTCCAGCCTTCAAGGACACCGCATAAGCCTCCCTTCACTTGTGATTTATATATTAAACCTTTTGTGGACCTGCAACTGTTTCTGCAATCTGTAATTTGGTTTTTGCACATGCTGAAATCATAACACTGCTCAATAGAAAAAAGCTTCAAATGTGGATATCACTGTTGAAGAAGTATTTCAAACCCTCACGTCATTGCTATTTAATAAACCTCTAGATTCAGGTCCATAAACTGGATCATTATAATATATTAAATTTTGATACTGTAATTACCTTAATACACTTATTTCAATCACTCAAAAGGTACAAAGCCTGTGTTCCTACCACAAAACAGCACCAGGTCTGGTGGTGTAGCCTTCTTGTCCTCACACCTCAGCAGCAGTTAAGTTCTTGGATCTGCTCTTCTTCCCAGCATTGCTGTCTTTGGATATGGCCTCCTTTTCTTCTGTTCCATTCTCTGACTTCTCTGGCCATGTCATTTCACCCAAGAGGCAGTCACGTTGCTTCTTTAAAAATGTAATGGTTCAGTTATTTGTGTCAGTGATATCATGCTGGAGTCAAATTTGAATAGTCCTGCCAATTTTATTCTACTCCACAATACTAGAGTATAAGCTCTCTTTAGCCTTATCCTGCAATATATATTCTCATTGTTTATTCCAGTGCACCATATCTGGCTTATTCCTGTTTATTAAGACATTACCTGTGACCTTGACCTTTATTTGTCTACCATGTTGCACCTTCACCAATAACTAAGATCCCTAAATGTGATAACATTTTGAATCTGTTCTAGTGACCCTGACCTTGGCTGTTTCCTGACCAATTTCATTCCTGTTGATTCTGTACCATGCCTGGTCATTATTACTCTCAAATAACAACATCTGGGGAGCAGTTATGTGGTGTGACCAGCAGCAAAGCTCATATCACCTTGTGGTTGTTCTTCATGAAGACTGAGGAGTCTATAACACTCTGCATCCACTGGACTGACAGCATCTACTTACCCTGAAACATGAAAGTATACTCTGGCCAATATGGATGCCAATAGAAATCAATCTGCCAAGGCTCTGATCAGCATTGAGTTACCTGGATAGAAAATCAGGAAGACAGAAAGCACCAGGTTATCTAGTACTTACAATGGTTAGCTTACCACTTGGATACTCTAGAGTCTTGTCCTCAATCGGAGATTCCAACAGTTGCGACTGACTGACTGACTGACTTACATACATACACACTATGTATATAAATACAAAATAATCATAAATAATTTTATATCAATTGCAAGCTTCAAAGAGACCAGCACACCACCTTCTGAATAAAAAAAAATTATATTCCAAGTAACAAAATCATCATGACAGAGCCATAGTCTTGTATCAGAAAAAACACGCCACATATAGAAAGTTTTGTCTGATATACTTATCATGAACCAAGTGACATCATGCAGTCATCAAACAAATAACCCGACGGCCATTTCGGTGGTGAGCCACCTTAATCATGAGCATGGGCACAATAAGTCTAAGCATCTGTTAAATAGGGAGATTGGCGCCAATATTTAGACATATCAAGTTACTTACCATGAAGACGTCATGCTGTCCACCAGTTACTATATGCCAGAAGTGTCTCCTTCCTGACACATGAACATCCGGTAAACCTCCCGGCACTGCGTCATTCCCATCCCTGGTCTCTCCGAACAGCAGCGTGCTTGTCAGCGCTGTTAGCTGATTGGCAGGGTAGCAATTAGATCCCAATTTTTTTTCTGCAAAAGTATTTGCATTAAGTATCAGATTAAAGTAGCAAATCACAAGGCGTCGCAGATTTAAGTGCTTGGCACATTTGGCCACATGGCTAGATTTTAGGAAAGGTGTATGTGGACACATCTGTATTTCTCCATGGACTTAATTTCAGGATTACCAGTCTGAGGAGCATAAAATGATCTGGGTGGAGTTGGATAAGTTTTCTAAGATGGCACATTGCATACCTCTGTAAAGCTTAGCATCTGGTAAAGTACTGGCCTTGCTTTTTATCCAACACATAGGGTAGTATTCAATTAAGTGTGAAAAGCTGTTTTTGTCGATGAAGTATCATGAGTGACTTAATTTTGCCATGCAAAAAGTTTTCTCCGTATTCAATTCCGGAGACTTTTTGCCGGTGTGTAAACTCAATGCAATGAAGCCTGCAAAAAAGTTTTGCCTATGAATAGGTGTGAAAAAAAGTGCAGAATTGTGGTTTTGTGGTATAAACTTCAGAACGCCCCCCCCCCTGTACCATTGGGACAGTCCCCGAAAGGTAAACTGCATCTAAAAAAGGTTAAAAGGTACTTCAAATCACCCCAAAAAAGTACTTTCATTTTGGCGGTGAAAAAGTCCAAAGTTGGGGGACAAATTTAAAAACTAGCGAAAAAGACTCCAGGGGGGTCCCCAAGTATGCCACAGGTGTTTTTAAGTTTGCAGGTGGTTGCAGTAGGTGGATTTTTTTATGTTTTTTTAAAACTTCACTTTAGCAACTTTAAAATATGCTAACACCCATTTTCATGTACCCCAAATTTGTTGGGACTAGTTATTTTCACCAAAAAAACCTGATAAATGCTATTTTTCAACATTTATGCAAAGACGCTATTTAGCAGCTATTGAGATCATTTAAGTACCCCAAATACCTTCAGCAGGCCTATTCGGATTACCTGGGCCCGGTTATGGCAGGGGGCCTAGGCTGCCTGCAGCACATCACATTTTTTAAAAAAATTTCAACCTATATTTCTTTATTCGCCTTTACCAATCACAGCAGACAACGGGCGTCAGTTCGAGAGGAGGGGGGGAGGGGAGGGCAAGTGGGGCATAACCGCACCGTCTGTGTGACTGTCCCACACAGTGTGTGTCACTAACTTACTGGCAATGCAGGCTGCAGCCACGCCGCTGTGGAGCAGAGTCGGCTGATGCTCTTGTGAGATGTTGTGATCATCATCTCATGAGGCTCTTTCAGCAGGCACCATTTTTTTTTGTATTATTGTAATTGGCAGACAGATATATTGCAGGAGCAACAGCAGCCTCAGAGGCTGCTTCCAGTGCATGGCGGCTTGTTGTGACAAGTTTGTGGGAGCCTGAGAGAAGTACAGAGCCAACTCAGACTGGAAGACCAGCAATCACCAGCATCAGGTAAGGTAGTTTTATTTTTAAACTAATGTTCTGCTGGTGTTGGTAAGGGGGAAGATTTGTAAGTGCTGCTGGTGTTGGGGTGTCGGTAAAAGGGGGGGGAGAGTGTCTTACTGCTGATGGTGTTAGGTGGGTGGTGTAAATGCTGCTGGTATTGGGGTGTTGATCAAGGGGGAGGGTAACTCTGGGTGCTGCTGAGATTGGGGTATTGGTAGAGGCGTAAGTGTGTCTCTGGGTGCTGCTGGGGTTGGTCAGAGGGGTGGGAGTGTAACTCTGGGTGCTGCTGGGGTTGTTGGTAGGGCTGGTAGTGATGTCTCTAGGTCCTGTTGAGGTGTTAAGCGCGGGGGAGGTGTCAGGTTGCTGCTGGGGTGATGGTTGGAGGGTAAGTGTAACTCTGTGAGGTCCATTGATCATTGTATAGTTGCGACTTAATCCCCAAAACCACCAGTTTCAACATTTCATTATTATCATGCTCCCAAAGAGGTGCAGCATTGACCCCAACATGCTGTGGCTGCACCCCCTCCAGTGGGGGCCCGGGAAGTTGCTGTACCACAGCCCAAGATTTCTCTTGGCACCCCTGGGTATCTATAGTGATCCCCAATGTCAACGCATCTTTTGGGGTTGTCAGGCTGATTTCCACAATCTGACAGTACTTTTCGCTTGTTATAGTTTCGCTGGGTCCCATTTTCACTGATTTCTACTTGAAAATGGAGATAAGTGGGGATGAGCGCAATACTTTTTCACATCGAAAACCAGCCATGTCAGCAAAAAGTCTGGCATGCGAAAAGTACGGGAATTTTCGTGGCTAATTAAGTATGCCCCATAGTTTGAAAACATGGCTGTTATCAAAAGATTGTGCCTGATAGTGGTGCCCAGTTCACTTAGAGATTTTGGAGAGCATTACGTAGAATGTAGTTTTCAACAGCATACAACCCACAGTATAATGGACAGACTAATACAGGACTTGATTTTTTTTTAAGAATCTACAGTACACAATCGTTCTGCTGGTGATTAATGGTTACATCTAATACCTTGCCCAAATTCACTCATAATACTCGTAATCATTATCATGAATGCTATGCATGACCTCATTTTCTTTTAGATGCAGATTGCAGTCACTGATGCCCATTCCCTCAATATTACCTTCCACCTAGGTATCTTCTTCATAATTAAGATAACAAATTGCTCATGTCATATGTAAAAGACTATGAACATGGAGTGGTTTATACTTATAAGAAAAATAAGCCCAGTAACTCCAGCTTCTTAAGAAAAATTACTGTTTCTGTAAAAGTTTTTCTTAGTAACTAATCATACATCTAACACTCCCAGTTATGGAAGCACAATAATTTACAATCAAGGAGAAATGTTGCATGTAATAAAAAAACTGCTAGGTTAAACTTTGCTCCTAAGAAAAATTGTGACAATAGAAGAGGTATGAAAAATGTGTGAGTGCATCCTAACTTTCAAAATAAACATATAGTACAGGAAAAGGGGGAGAATGGTAACCTTCACCATCCTTTCAGTCATCAAATTCAGTTCCAGGATATGTATTTAAAAGAACCAAAAAGAGTGAGACTTCAAGGAACCAGAGGAGGAGGGAAACAGGAGGAGGATGAAAAATATAGATTTGAGGATTAGGGCATTCTTAGGGGCATATGTATCAAACCTTGATAAAATTGTGAGATATATATCACCAACCAATCAACTTCTAACTTACATTTTGCAGGCTGTGGTTAAGAAATGATAGTTTGGAGCTGATTGGTTGGTGATATATATTTCACAATTTTATCTCACATCAAGCTTTGATGCATACTGTATGCCCCTATATCTGAGTAAAGAACTCACTGTACCTTAAAAATGTTTTATTGGATGGCCTAACCTTTGTGCTTGACTCTAGTATGAACCTTTGTTATCTGTTTTGTGAAGTGGATCTATTTAATCACTATGTACTGTAGGCCAGTGGTTCCCAAACTTTTTTGAATCACGGCACCCTAGAGTATCAGAATTGTTTTCACGGTACCCCTAAATCAAAGGTTTATTGGGAAATTCAGAAAAAAAAATGTAGTGAAGTAATAAAGTAAAGTAAATTGTGCTACCTGTCATCTTCAGGTTTAGTTATGTGGTGGGGACAGGTTTGGGCTTTTGTTTGTCTACATGTTTACATTACATTAACATAAAAAATTTGATTTGGTGCTGGGCCACCAACCTGAGACACCCCTGCAAGTGTCCTGAGGCACCCCAGGGTGCCCTGGTGCACAGTTTGGGAACCACTGATGTAGACAAAGGTATTTTGCCAATAAATACATTACTATGCATTATTTAGATATCAATCCAGTGATATTAGATGCAGATCATTTTTAATGTTTGATGTTGCTTAAACATTTGTAGGAAGACAATAATGTGAGTGGTCCATCATGGGGGTAAGCTCAAAACATACTTTTTTGACCATTAATGAGAGAATTTCTGCAGTAAATAGTCATGTTTCATTAAAGAAATTTCCCTGTGTGAATATGCTTTTCTGGGAACAAGTGCAACACTACTTATATAAATAAATAGTAATATTTATTGGACACACAGTGTAGTGCACAAATGAAGTAGGTACTAAAGAAGTCTGGTAATGCAGAACACAAAAGGTAAAACCGAAATATATTACTGCTAAAGAGTCTGAGCACAAGAGAGAATACTGTACATGAGACCAAACACAGGATATATATTGCAGACAGGCATAGAGTAATGTACAGTACTTGGTAATGATGATGAGATATATTGCAGACAGGAACAGAATACTTGGAAATGCCAATGAGATATATTGCAGACAAGCACAGAGTACTTGGTAATACTAATGAGAGTTTAGCAATAGTAATAGGCAAACCTGGAGGGTGTAAAAAAACAGGATGCAAATGGAGCTGCAAGCCTAAAAGGACTGTAATAGCAGCTGTAGTCAGAAACCAGAATACTGATCAAAAGAAGCAGCCTCAGTGTTCTGACATGGTGTTTCTGACATAATGAACTGGAAAGAGAAGCACTGTGAAGCAGGTTTATATCCGTTAGTCACAGTACAGAACACAGCTTCTTAATTAGGCAATTATCTCAGGCTGTAGGATCACAGACTGACCAAGGGACTGGACTGGATGGAATGTGCTGGACAGGCACCAAAGGAGAGAGCAGTCATACTGGAAGTTGAGTAGCAATACAGGGATCATCATCACTACGCATATCTTCTATCAAAATACATTTAATGAATGTATAAAGCTTTGACAAAATGACTTCACCAATGGTATAGGGAGAACGAATTTGTCAAAGGCAGAAATATTGGCTTTGAAACAATTTAAAGATTATAGCACCATAGGTAAAAGATAGCAGGCAAATGTGATGGAGTAGTCATAACGAACAAAGAATATATTGCAGAATCCCTATGACAAGTTTCTGATAATACCTTTATACTGCACTTGATAAAGACCCTGCTACTGTGTTCCAATTTCAGATGAAGGAAATCAGCCTTGGTGGAAGGGATGAGCTCTTAAAACATACATTTTTTTATTATTTTGCAAAGGTTTATAAGTCACTGCATAATCCAGCTAGGGGAAACTATTATATCTGGTATTTTTTTTTTTACTTCTAATCCTTTGTTTTATGTTGATCACTTCCTCAAGGACCATTTTGTCACTCTGAAATCCATGTCAATAATACCATTCATTTAAATAGTCAGTTGTCTCAGATTGATTGGTAACCTGGATATGGGTTCTTCTTTACGCAAAAATTTCCAATTTGGGAGGTGTGGAGTCTGTAAAAAAATATTCTTGATTTGGATGATTAGATCGCAGAAAGGCAAAATGATTTTGTTTTTACTGATTTTGTTCTTTTTCTTCTTGTTTACAGGTTTTTGAAGGCAGTTTTATTTACAAACACTTGGGGCAGCCATAAACATGAAAGTCATCCCCAATTTAGCTAACATCTACTGTACATGGGACAATTTAAAGAACACAATATTTGGAATGTCCCCTTTCAGATAAATATAATGTACTATTGCTGATGTATAGATGGTTTATTTATTATTTGGCAAGAAGGATCTGATTTGAAACTAAATTTAGTTTCACATTTAAACCAGGGCTCAAAGTGAGCGGTATGCCATACTGCCACTTCAGACAGTGTCCCAACTCCTGCTTGCCAGTTGGTGTTGGGAGCACAAGAGCAGCTGCAGCATTATGTTTCACTGGGGACAAATCTCTGATTATCACTGGCTTGAATGAGCATCAGGTGATGGGTCCCGGTGCCAGGACAGATGCGGCGGCAGTTCAAGCCCGCCGTGGGTTGTAAACCAATCACTGAGCAGCCACAAATCAAAAAGTATTGTCAGCGGTGGCCTTTTAAATTTGGCACCAGCCACTGGCCAATCACAGCTTCAGAGCGGCAGGCAACCAGAAGCAGCGGCTTCATCTAATTGGCTGCTGGTCATTGCCATGATTGGTTCACAGCTAGCACCAAGTCCAAACTGCCACCACATCTTCCCCGGCACTCCATAATAATCACATACCTCCTCCTCCATATTCACTCTAACAAAGACTACGGCTCTTTGCACTCTCACCTTCTCTTGAGCTGCTCCCACCCTTAGTTCATCTAGACAATGGGTTCTCAAACTCTGTCCTCAGGACACCAAAAAGTGGTGCATGTTTTCCAGGTCTCCTCACAGAATCACAAGTGAAATAATTAGATGCCCCTGTGGATCTTTTAAAATGTGTCAGTGAGTAATTAATACACCTGTGCACCTGCTGGATTACCGGGAAAATGTGAACTGTGTGGGGTCCTGAGGACTGAGTTTGAGAACCACTGATCTAGACTTTCATCCAGCCTGCCAGTCTTTAAACATGCCCATAAAACTCATCTTTTCATTCTAGCTTAACACTCCTCTTCTTAACTCCACTGCATCTGTTCTCACCCTCTGTTACCCCCTCTCACTTTCTGTTTACAGTCATATCGCTTATAGAATGTAAGCTCTCCCCTTTGTGTTTCCTATATATATTTATGAAGTATGTACATAGTAATTAGGTATACAGATGTATCCTTATTTATACATAATTTTTGTGACATAATGTGAGGTACACGCTGTTCCATGGGTAGCAACTTTTGGACTTTCATACTTTTACTTATATTTAGCATCTTTGCCATTCTGCAGCAGCATGCAAATACAACGGTAGTGTACTGGGGGCTTAAGATATGTACTTTAGTCACAATTATGGTAATAAAAGGTCACACATTAAACACAATGTTGTGTAGTGAACACATGAAAGTCTGTCATATCGGCCCCTGGTCTCTTGCCTTTTTCTGACACTAGTATCCAGGGCCAGCAACATAAATCATGGGGAATGGTACAAATATTTTTTTAGGGCCCCCCCCATCCCCAGGTGAAGCAGAAGATAACAGGGATGGGGTAACAGGTAGAGAAAAAGGGTGACAAACAGAGAGTGACAGTGTAAGGGTGAGAGGTAGAAAGTAAGTGAGGGCTCTGTAGGAGGAGGAGGAAGGGAGGGAGGGAAGAAGAGAGGGGAGAGGGTAGAGAGAGCGAGAGAGAGTGAGTGAGAGAAAAAAAACAGGAAACACGAACGGAGTTACCTTTCACTCCTATGTACATTGCCCCTGGATGACGCAGTGAGAGAGGCAGGCATAGCGCCGGGAGAGAGACGGATATGACTTAGTTACCTTTCACTCCTATGTACATTCCCCAGGATGACGCAGTGACAGAGGTAGACAAAACCTTTGCATCGGGGCTGGTCACTACATTGTGATGTCAGGCCCCCGGCAACAGAAGCTTCAGAACGGAGAAGGAGAGTGGAGGAGCTGGGGCTGGTGATGTCAGGCCTCACTATCAGAAAGGAGGGGAGGAGCTGTGAGGGGAGGTAATGGCCCATGGCAGTGTACTGTAATGAGTCAGACTGCTGTCAATACCGCTGTGGGCCCCCTTGTTACCACGGTAGCAGGAGCAATGCTCCGCCGGACATAACGTCTGTTTCTGGGCCCCAGAGATCTCGGGGCCCAGTATGGCTGTGCCCCTAGCTCCCTCTGTTGTGGGGCCTGCTAGTGTCTGTGTTGCACACTAGGGGTATATTTACTAAAGTGAGAGTTTTTAGAAGTATAGATGTTGCCCATAGCAACCAATCATATTCTACTTAACATTTAAGTAGCACCTTGTAGAAGATAATAGATTGGTTGCTATGGGCAACATCTCCACTTCTAAAAACTCTCAGTTTAGTAAGTTTACACGTAGTAGTGCATGCAAAGCTGCTAGTAGTGTTCAGAGTACCCTTGACTTTTACCGTTGTTGCATTCATAGTGCAAAACAGATGCACATTCGCCAAAATCCAGAGTGACATGACACATGACTCGGTGTAGTTGTTTTTTGTGGTGCACCAAACAGGGCTATTTGGTGCAATTTGAGAATAGGTTAGTGAGGACACATCTCTATAGGTAAAGTTGTGAACTAACTTTCATTAGTTTGTAGATATGTTGTTCATTCAGTATGAACCCTTCAAGTAAAAATAAATCAAATTATTATTGGATATATACATTTAGAGTTGTATGTATTACATATGCTGCATAGTTGCACGTAAATTAATTCAAATACATTCTGTGTGTCTGCATAGTGAAAACTGCAGACTGGAAGCAAGGATGTGAACTAATTACAGTCCAGCTACTGTACTTGGCATGTGTCATTTATGTGTCCAGATTTACATTACTATTCTGTCAACCTTAGGACCGCTTGATTGTATTACATTCATTGCTTCTGTGCCTATAATAGTAAAAAAAGTAGCACAGCTTACTGTAATCCTACATACCATTAATTATTTATGTATGTGCCACCTAAGGTCACAGTAGATGGATCTCCATTAAAGTCTGTTTTTACAGACTAGTTTGCATGCATAAGAAAATGCTTTCAAACTACTTAAATAGACGATGCATCTTTATACTACTTTATGGTGCCAAAGGAGTACATTCTTTTCTAAGGTGTTGCCATTCTGCGCTTTGGAAACTTCTAATCCCTCAGGACAATTTGCTATTTTAAAGATATATGGTTTGATTTAAAATTCATTGGAATATATATCCTTGTAGCTTTGTAGAATCCTTGAACTATAGCTGTCAATCTGCACTCTAAAAACACAAGAATAAGTGAAGAATGTAAAAACATCAAGGAACAGCAATTAACACATTGATTATTAATATTGTTATGCAGCCTTAATCTGCTTTTCATGAATAAATCCTGCATGAGTAGTATTTATTTATTGCATAATAAGTATTTAGTACATGTTGAGTTTTCCAAATTATGTTTCACTATTATCATGTTTGCAACTTAGTTTCAGCAAATAAAACTGACTCAGCTAAGCTGTAATTAATTTGATGTAACTTTATGTAGAATAAATATTTTTATTGTGATAACTATTGGGGATTTGTCCTCTGTCCTTCTTCCTTATTTTTTCCAAGTTTACTTCCTAATCTACCCTCCCCCAAACAATAAGCAAGGCCCTCCACTATCTTTATCTCCACTGCACATATATATCTATATACAATATATATATATATATATATATATACAGTATATACACACATATATACAGTATATATATATATATATATATATATATATATATATACATATATATGTTTATATATTACATATACAGAGAGAGAAAGTGAAAGACATGATTCATTATGTTTTGTGTGTGTAATACACATGAATACATAAATCCATATAGGCACGGAAATGTACAAACTAAATTCATTGACCTTTGAAGTCCTGTTTCTGATAGATTGTACCTGTACTATTAAATACCACTGTCTGCAACTTTCACCTGACATTGAATTATATAACATTCATCTATTTGTGACAAATCATTTGTGACATAATTTATAATTGGGCACAAGAGAGCAAAATTCTAAGTCAAAGGCCTATAGCTCTGCACTATGTCTTTTAAAGTAGAGATTCCCTTGATGCATATTTTTGTAATGAATTTCCTATGTTTCTTATAGATTAATTTCACCATCTGGGATTGATGAAAATATTTGAATTTCAGCAGCAGCTTTTCCCAGTTCAATTATGTACTATATAGTAATAAATAGGACATTTTAAAATATAACAAAAATGTAGAGGACTGTCATAGCAGTAAATAAATAAAAAATATCCCTATTAGTAAAGAATAGGATATAGTTGCACTGTGAAATATACACATACATTACTTTTATAATGAAGTAAAGATGGTATGCACTGTTGTGGATAATATTTTTTTAAAAATATAAAATTTTTCTTTAATGGCAAGTGTGTGCAGATTTGATTTACTAATAAATATTTATATATAGCATTGCAATTTGTACAATACTTTAGGGCCTTAGATATATGATGTGCAATTTATGTAGAATTCTGAAATATATTAATAACTAGCTAATGTTCCTGGTGTTGCCCGGGTTTAAATATTCAAGTTATTAAGTTTTATTATGTGATGTGATGTCATCCAAATCCATCCAGTGGAAGGCCCAGAACAGGCTCCCTGGGTCAAAGTTCTGCCCAGTGCACTCTGCCGTGAGGTCTGACTGGGACCCCAACCACTCCATTATGCATCCGAGACCAATTGCCACCCCTCTGTGAAGTATTCATCCAAATCCATCGAGTGGAAGGCCCAGAACAGTCTCCCTTAGTCACAGTTCTGCTCAGCATCCCCGGGTCAAAGTTCTGCCCAGCGTACACCAATGGGAGGTCCAACCGGGACCTCAACCCCCTAGTATGTCTTCTGGGATCCAATGTTACCAATCTATGAAGTTTTTATGTGATGTCATCCAAATCCATCCAATGGAAGATCCAGAAAAGGCTCCCTAGGTCAAAACTCTGCCCAGTGCACTCCGCCGAGAGGTCCGACCGGCACTCCAACCACTTCATTAGACATCCCAGATTAATTGCCACTCCACTGTGATGTTTTCATCCAAATCCATCCAGTGGAAAGCCCAGAACAGGCTTTCTGGTTCAAAGTTCTGTCCAGTGTCCCCGGGTCAAAGTTCTGCCCAGCAAACATCAACGGGAGGTCCAACTGGGACCTTAACTTACCCTAAAACATGGCCAGGATCCAACTGGACCAACTTGCATTGATTTCATTCCAATAGGTGCAGGGGTGTCCGAATGCATAACCAGACAAACAAACAAACAGACCAATTAATTGTATAAATAAGATAGGTCTGAGAATGGTGTAACATTTCAGTATATGTCTTAGACCAAACATTTAGAGTGTGAATGCCAATTTATGCATTTTTTACTAAATTTAATTAGTATTTGCCTTTTCAAATGGTTACTTAAGAATATTAATTTCTGAACATAAAAATATATCTTTACTGATCTCCTTTAGAATTTATTTTTATAACATATCCTGCATATCCTTAATCATTAGCCAATACATACAGAAGGTTATAGGTGTAGAAATATATTTTTGCTATTGATTACAATCACTACAACTTAGAGAGTGACTTTGAGATGCCAGCATTGCATTTAAAATAGATTAGAAACATATAATGTAGCATATTATACTATCCAATTCTAGGCTCTCACACTCACTTATAAAGCCCTCACCCATTCTTCTCCCATTTACATCTCTGATCTCATCTCCCTTCACTCTTCTGTCCGCCCTCTTTATTCACTTAATACATGCCACCTTTCATGCCAATTGATTACTTCCTCCCACTCCCGCCTCCAAGATTTTGCCCGTGCTGCTCCTCACCTTTGGAACTCCCTCCCTCTCCCTATAAGACTCTGCACCTCTCTACAATCTTTCAAACAAGCTCTTAAGACCCACTACTTCATTAAAGTCTTCCAGCTCTCATCGTAACTTGCTGCTACATCTTCCTTTCTCCCCACCTACCCCATTCTGTTTCACTCCTGTTTGTATTCCCCTCCCTTAAAGAATGTAAGCTCTTTCGAGCAGGGCCCTCTACCCTCTTGTGCTTCTCCCTACTGTAATTTAATTCATCTTTTACTCCCCACTAGGGCAACTAACACTAGGCTGCTTATGCGGGCATTAAGGTCGCTAATATAGAAATGTCTATCCATGTCCTGTATTGTATTGTATTGTAAGTCAATGGTTACTTTTTTGTCTATGTACTTTGTAAGGCGCTGCAGAACACTTGTGGTGCTATATAAATAAATGATAATAATAAATAATAATAATAATAATAATATCCTTAAAATAGAGAAAACATAGGCTCATGATGGATGACATTTGGAAATTCTTTGTAAATGGTTATATTTGAAAAATTATCTGACTGCAAACCCTTTAAAGGCACATGAATACATGTTGTGATCTGGTGGTTACTTAGACCGTGAAATTATAAATATAAATGAGCCACACAGGTGCATGGTCATATTACTTTGATTTTACTGTTCTGTTGCCATGCCAATCAACTATTTCATAGAGCCTATCATTCACTCCTGCACTTCAGAATGGAATGATCGCCCTACATATGTGGCTATGGTTTTCATGTTTGGATCTGTTTCTCTGCCATGCTTTATCAGGTATTACAAACTAGCATAAAATATAATGGGCCTTATTGTCAAAGCCCAGACTAGAAGAAGAACAGTGTGAAATCCTCTTCTTTATTTACCCTGTTCTACCTACAGTATACAGTATGTTCTCTAAAGGGGATTGTCTTCCAGAAGAGCAGAAGTTTCCACTGGCTAACAGAGTGATTAAACAAAGTCAGGCCACTCTTTGTACATTGAAGACACACTGGTGTACAGTACAGTATAGTATAGCACAATACAGTATAATGGAGCAATGCAGTGATGCAATCAAAGCTTCCAGGACAAGATTATAAAATTAAATTACATGGTAGATAGTTCATTTTTAACCTGCTCTTTGATTTGCAGAAGGCTGCATAGCCATTTTTAGTTAGCATAAACACTTAAATTATGTACCAGCTCTTAGTTGATTAAATATTTTTTGTCATATACTGTAGTTTTAATAGGGCACATTTTGTTTAATGTTAAGAACCCTTCAAGCTTACAAGTCTTACATCTTGAGTCACAAGCCAATCATAATCATTGTCAATTATTTGGAAAAAGCCATAAATTAGAGTGATGTTAGACAGAATACAAAATCATTGTGAATAGATATATGCACTAAAACAGAAAAAGTACATACTGTATGAAATTGATGAAGGACATTCAGTTGTTTTACAGATGGTTGAGAATGTCTTACTCATGAGAACTTACTGTGCAGTTGGTAAGTGTTATGTTTAAAAAAATATCAACAAAAACAGACAGAGCAGGACTCCTGGCAAATGGGGCACACCTTCCTATGACCCTAAAAATAGCTTTTAACTCAATTCTTCAAAAAATATAAAAACTACAAAAAACGATGCACTGTAATGATCAACATAAAAGTATATATATATATATATATATATATATATATACATATATCCTAGTGGATGTAGCTTAAGGTATGCAGATTAAAAGTAATAAGATAAGTTAAGGAACATATACAAAACATGTGCAAAAATGTTGTATGTATAGCAATAAATAATAAATATTCACTTTAGAAGTGGATATTGGCGACACATATGAAGGAAAGAATACAGAAATACATAGTAAAAATACACACAGATTAAAATTGCACCAAGAAAAACAGACCGTTGACCAGTAGCTCATATATATGAGAAAAAATGCATGTGCATGTAAATGCACAGTCTTTGATTCATCTTTTGTAGAGACACTGGTATATATTAACCCTTCCATTGAAGTTTTGTAATTTCATTCAAAGTGCATTGAGGGAAGCCTCATAGATTTATATTTTTTTTCTCATATATATGAGCTACTGGTCAACGGATTGAAAGATCGAATGTTGATGGAGAATAAATTGGACTGATAGGTTAAGAGAGAAGGAGAGACATGATTGATTTTGTTGTTATATGCAAAGAGGCGGTAGTGGAGACAGAAGATTCATATTAGTTCACTGAGAGAACTAAACTAAAGGGAAAACAACAAAAGGTCTAGAACAAAGGCAACCCAACTGAAAAGGAAAGAATGATATGTCAGAAGTAGAAACATCCTGGTCCCAGTTACTGGATCTGGCGGTGGCACCATACCTCCATCTGTGGTCACTCTTCTGTATATGTGGCTGGCATCCCACTCCCAGCATTTCCCGCCATGCTGTACCAAGGTTGCCGACATCATGTATGTGAAAAATTACCCACTTTGCCAACCAGCTTCAAGAAACTGCAGTCACATATTCAGTCCAACCTATAAGCACTTGCTACACCTTATTTAAACCAGGGACTGTTGATTACATATCCCCAGTACAACTTTTTTTCCCTAGAGATACCTTGACTCCTGGCTCCGTTTAGCTGTCCTGCATTCTGTTTCAGTTACCAGCTCCAGCATTTGTTTCTATACTGGTTCTAATTACCTGCTGCAGTATTTGTTTCACACTATGCAACTGTTCCAATTACCTGCTCCAGTATTTGCTTCACAGCATTCTCCAGTTGTGCTTCTGGCACCCAGCTTCAGTGTATTATTGCAGTCCATTCTAGATTTACCAATATACTACTATATTGACAGCCTGCACCCAAAGGGCTTGACCCAAATCTATTTTGACAGCCTGCACGCAAAGGGCTTGACCCAAATCTACAAATCCCTAGTGCCATGAACACAGACATATTATACTGAAAAACACCAGATCTAAAACAAAAACTGATCAATAACCTTATAAAAGACTAATGACGAAATTCAAATTGTACCAACTACAATGGACATTTTTTTTCTATTGCACTAGGTGTATAGGATAGACAGTTGGGTTACAGATTAAGAACACCAACTACTACCTTCTTCTCTACAAACACAGTGGAATCATATCCTATGAAAGACATTTAAACCCGTGACACATTTAATGTCATAAATTTGACAGAGTTTCCTTTGGGCAACAATAGGTTGGATGAACCACTATACCCCTGAGGACACCACAAGATGAGCACCTAAGAAACATAAAAAAGGGTTTAGTATCCCATAGCCTGTCCAACCACTGTAAGGGTGAGAATAAATGAGTCACACATCGGAGGCCTAACCCTACTTATTATGTCCGGCAGTGGTATCTCATAGTCATCTGTACTTTACCTGGCCATCTGCAGAATTCCTGAGCACTGCATCTATATTGTAACCAAACAGACTAGTTGCGTATTTGTGACCATATTGGATTCAGTCATGTGATTATTCTACTCCAACCAGATCCTAGAGGCTGCACTCACATGATCTGTTTATCCAATAGTCACTGGAAGCACCCTATTTAAACAAGCTCCTAAGTCCAGTTCATTTCCAGAGCAACCTGGATCTGGCTTCAATTGCTTCCAGCTCTGTTTCTGTGTTTCTCAGTAAGTGCTCAATTTATAGGGTAAATTTACAAAATTTACTAAAGTGAGAGTTTTTAGAAGTGGAGATGTTGCCCATAGCAACCAATCAGATTCTAGCTATTATCTTCTAGAAGGTGCTAGTTAAATGTTATGTAGAATCTGATTGATTGCTACGGGCAACATCTTCACTTCTAAAAACTCTCACTTTAGTAAATTTACCCCTAAGTGTCTTTTTCTCATCAAGGGTTCTGCACTCTCCAAAGTGCCTGTTTCTCAGAAAAGACTCTGCATTCCCCAAATAACCTGATTCTCAGCAAGTGCTCTGCTTATATCATGTGCCTCAAGTCAACGGTCCAGCTGCTAGCACACTATCGATGGTAGGTGACTGGTCTCAGAATTTTTGGTATCTAATAGTTGGGGATAGAGCTGAGTCTCTCTTTTCATTACAAGTTCTGTGTATCAGTGTGTACATTGCAAGTCTGTGTGCCTGTAGACAGTTTGCAACCCTGATTTACTCAATCCTGCTCTCAGTTATGAGTTCTTGATTACAGTTTTACTGTAGCTTCAGTTCTGAGTTTTTGTTGGCTATAACTCTCTGAGGAGCTCATTCAGACCCACTCGCTAGATGCATATGCTCGTACCCAGCGTATGCAAATTTGGCTAAGTGAGGCAAATGCAAGCCCACTATGTCCTGGCGTGCGATCACTTTGTGTATGTAGATGCCCACCAGCCTGTCTTAAGATGTGCACTTCATCTCCAGGAAGTGTATGCAACCATTGGGTACCATCGGAAATTAAATCAGCACTTGAGGTTGACTATACCCTAGCACAAGCACTGCGAGCACTTCAGTGTGAAATACAACCAGGTTACATGTATTATGACTCTGCCTGTTAATTATGCAGGCCTCTACAACGGCATTAGGCACAGCTGCATTCACACCTCTACTCCCCAGTTTCTAGTGGCCTGCTCCTGTCACCACCCACAAACAGCTTCTCCTGTCACTCACTCTGCTGGGCAGTCTATACACAGCGAGCAAACACTTCCAGAGCTCTTGCACTATTTGCGCATGTGCACTGTGATGAATATGCATGTGCAGAATGCAAACATCGGCCAGCTATGAGCGAACGCTTCTTAGCATTCCGGGTCTGAATCAGGTCCTTAGTTCCCAGTACTGGGATCCAACTCTGAGTTCCTGGATTCAGGTCCTGGGGTTGAGCTCTACACAGTTTTTTTTTAGGAGACTAAAATACTCAGATTACACTCAAGCAAACATGGAATGCATACAAATTCCACACAAACAATGCTTTGGCTGGGAATTTAACTCATGACCTCAGGAAGTAATTTGAATCAATATGCCACCATTATGTTGAGAGGACAGATTTATGTAAAAGTTGAAAAAAGTAGTATGAAATCCTTGACATCAGTAGTGGGAGAATTCTAAATTCCCTTCACTCTCTTAATTAATTTATGAAATAAATCAGGTTAAGCTATGTGGTATTTTAGGAGGCTTGTATACCAGCTGGTACAGTAAAAATAAGAGTATTTCTTCTACAAGTTGAAGTGTTGACATCATAAGTCTATACAAACTATGGGCCTGGTTCAGAGATTTTCATAAAGCCATATTTAGGCAGATTGAGCAATTGTTGGCAATTGCACATGCATGAAAGTTGCACAAAGTGAGTGTTTACAGGGAGTGGTTAGAAAAACACAGGCGTGTCTCACCATTTAAACTAGAGATGAGCGGGTTTGGATCTCAGAGACCTGAACCCACCTGAACTTAGCGATCCGAGCTGAGATCCGAGTCAGCTCGGGTTTTCCCATCTGACTCAAATCTCAAAATGAGGCAAAACGTCATCATTCTGCTGTTGGATTCTTGCTGGTTTTGGATTGTATAAAAGGTCCTACGATCGCCACCATTTTCATTCTCGCTATGGAGAGTGAAGAGGAAGGAGGGAGCTGTGCTGTTGTTGTATTTTTAAGGGGCTCGCTGCTATTGTCACTTGTCAGGGGCTGGCTGCTTAATGTCCAACCATACTGCATAGGGGTTAGCTGGCTGTTGTCACTTGTCAAAGGGGTTGGCTGGCTGTTGTTCAATCCATCCATTCTTGGGCTGGCTGCTGTGCTGGACTGTGCTGTGCCTGTTGTCCATAAGGGCTGTGTTACTCTATATACTAGGATCTGTGCTTCAGACAGAAGAGGGGGCTTCAGTGGCTCCTGTGTCACGCAGTCCATAAGGGGTGTTGCTGTGTTGTCCAGGGGGTGCTCTGTCCATCAGAGATGCTGTCCACCCCCAGTGTGAAAAAAATAAAGAAATTGTTTTTATTTCTGTGTGTGCGTTAGCCACACTTATCAGCGACAGCTGCGCAGGGGTGCTGCCTGTGTCACTTATCAAGGGGCTGCTGCCTCATTCAGGGTGCTCTGCCCCCCAAGTGGCAAAAAAAATGTAATCCAATCAATCAATCAATCAATATTTTTTTTTTCTGTGTGTGCACATTAACCCCACTGACCACCAGCAACTTAGCTGTACAGGGGTGCTGCCTGTGTCATTTATCAAGAGGCTGCTGCCTTGTTCAGGGTGGTCTCCCCCCAAGTACCAAAAAAAAATAATCCAATCAATCAATGTGGTTATATTTCTGTGTGTGTGCATTAGCCCCACTTATCACCAGCAATGTATGCTGTGCAGGGGTGCTGCCTGTTTCATTTATCAAGGGGCTGCTCCCTCATTCAGGAGTATCCTCCCATCCCCAAGTGGCAAAAAAAATTAATCAATCAATCTATCAAGGTGGGGGGTTTTTTTGTGTGTGTGTGTTAGCCCCACTTATCACCAGCAACATAGCTGTGCAGGGGTGCTGCCTGTGTCATCAAGGGGCTGCTGTATTGTTCAGGAGTGCTCTACCCCCAAGTGCCAAAACAAAATGAATCCAATCAATCAATGTGGTTTTTTTTCTGTATGTGTGTGTGCATTAGCCATAACATTACAAATGCCTCAGCTGAGATTTGCATGAACATTTTCAAAAGGTGAAAATAGAGGATATGGTTTAAAAAATAGAATAAAGCAGCAAAAACTGCATTCTCTGATATAGTGTCTCTACTCCCTACCCATGGCCCCTCTACCTGAATTGCAGCGAGTCAGAGGGGCAACTCCATTCAACTGTATTCCAGAGTGCAGCTGCTCCTCCTGTAGCCCAGGTCAGAAGATGTGTAGGGGGTGTGGTGATATGGACTAAAATGGAGCTCACATCCACTAAAGTGGACGCTGAATCCCCACTCTAACAGGCAGCGCAACTGTAATTTATACACAACACAGGATGAGATGACAATATATGCTTAGGTGATGGTTTAATTTTGGGTGATGTATACATAATCTTCTTAACACAATATTAATTTGTCCCCGCTGCAATCCACCATTACAGGTGCCTCTGTAATTTTTGCACATAATTGACGGTAAAGGTCTTTCTCGTAGAATTTTTATTTCATTTTGATGGACATCATCTTTTCCACATTTTGGTGAAGTAGTCTCAGGACGATCACTGACAAGGTTCCCGGCTGGCTGAAAACTCTTTCTGAGTACACACTGGAACGTGGGAAGCTCAAGTAAAGACAGTTTGTGTAAGGGCCTACAAATTGCTTCTTTTTCCTGCCAGTAATTCTTTGCATCTCTTCAGATCTGTGTCCGTTTAAAATGCGAAACAATGTCTTCATCCCTTCTGGGATGAGAATCCACTCCCAGTAGAAGGCATGGTGTTTAAGAATTCTCAAGAAAAACACAACGTAAGACTTAAACCTTAAACCTGAAATGTTGCATTTGCTGCTCTGTTCCGCTTGTCCACATATCTGCTCTGGTTAAGTGGCAATGGCAGTTTGAAGGCCACTAAATGTGAACATGTGGTAGGGAATATAGATTATAAGCTCCACTGGGGCAGGGAGTGTTGTGAATGGACAAATAAAGTACTATAGAATATGTGTGTGCTATATAAATAACTGGTTATAAATAATAAATAAATAACAATGTATGGTATGCAAAAGGAAGGTCTGGGAGATACTTCCTCCATACTGTACATGCACCAGAGGATAATTTCTTCCTAGTCTACAAATATACAGTAGATATAGCTCATAACATATGTGTTATATTATAACACAGTGCAAATTGTAAAGTTTTGACTATGCTGCAATATGCACAACCTTTTTTACCAAATCACACATTAGGGGATATGTTTACTAAAGTGCAGGTGTTTAGAAATGGAGATTTTGCCCATAGCAACCAATCATATTTTAGCTATTATCTTCTAGATGGTGCTATATAAATGTTAAGTAGAATCTGATTGGTTGCTATTGGCAACATCTCCACTTCTAAAAACCCACACTGTAGTAACTATACCCCTAGGTATATATTTTAGCCACAATGTGAACCAGGCATGGCACTTACATAATAAAGTAGGGTTTGCATAAAAATACAATATTAAAAAGTACAAGTGACCCTCTTAATGGGTTGTGGCACTATATACTGTATTTATGCAAAAAATATTGTTTTTGTATAGACTGTATGTGCAATCTCCATATGTCCTCTTTCTTGCACACGTAAAAGTGCTTTGAACACCCTGGCACTGTTCCAGTGGCCCTGGCAATGTTTTACTGCTGATTTATCTACTGTGCATTCATATATCTCTGAAGCTGAGTATACACTATATGATATATCATTCCATTGCGTACTGGAACAATATATTGTACACATCATATAATGTGTACACGATGATCATTCATCACATTATCCCATCTGCTGTTCTGCACGTCAGATGGGATGAAGCAATGAATGACCTGACACTGTTACATGCAACATGTAATGAGAAATTGTGCTGCCGTACACTGAAATGTGCAGTGTGTACGGTGCGCGGATGTATTGTTACATCCACTCGCACTGTCAGTGGGTCTCACATCGTATAGTGTGTACCCAATTTTAGAATATAATACCCATGTCATTTTTCTTGGGATATCTTCAGCGGTGACTACAATATAAAAACATTCAGGCGGTGTAGGATGGGGTGTGATATGTATTACCGCCAGCCGCATGGCCAGCGGATCAATTCCCAACAGCGGCTGCCCGACGAAGGAGGAAATCCCGATTGTCCTAAAGGTAAGTATTTACTAACCTAACCCCCCTAACCCTAACCCTCCCTAGGGCTGCCTAACCCTAACTCCCCCCTGTGCCTAACCCTAACCCCCCCTCTAAGTGCCTAATCCTAACCCATTCATTTAATTATGTAGATCTCAAGATTTACAAAAGAAAAACTCTTCACAAGTGAGTCCAAGCTATGAGCTACAACTATGTAAATCTAGGTGCTTGATACGGGCGCCAAGCTGTAAGGAATGCATAAAACATTGACTTATAGTAATATCAATCATTCTGTATCTTTACTGTTACTGCATTGCTCCCACACAGCTGCTAACAAGTAATGACAACTGCCTTCCACTAATTACCTGTTGCCAGCTACTGCTTCTTCATATTTGTAGTGGGCTGAACTTTGACATTACAGTCTGTCAGATTTTGGGTTTGATTTGAACTCTGGACTGGGACTACTGGATAGGGCTGGTTAGTTCTGGAGTGACTGAAGCTAGGTGAATGTATGATGCATCTCCTCATTCAGTTCTCCCTATGGAATGACAGAATAGAACGGAGAACAGAACAAATATTATCCAGAGGAACTGGTGTGCACCCTAGAAATGGTGGTAGCACATTATGAAGCCTAGAACACAGATATATGAGAAGTGCTCATTTATCAGATGTGTGAGGAACAGGAATGTATGAATGATGCTCAGTATTAATGTGACAAGAACACTAGATATGAGTTCAGTCCATCTGGTACACACTAGGGATGTGCGCCGACTCCTGTGTTCTGGTTTTGGTTTTGGATCTGTATCTCCTCATGTTTTGGATATGAATTTGGTTTTGCCAAAACGGCCCCTTGCGTGTTTCGGTTTTGGATCTGTTTTTTTTCTAAAAAAGTCATAAAAACAGCTAAAATCACATAATTTGGGCCTGTTTTTGTTCCTACAGTATTATTAACCTCAATAACATTTATTTCCAGTCATGTCCAGTCAAATGTGACCACCTCACAGCTCACAATATTGATTTTTTCATCTAGTTTAGGGGCAAAAGGTTGCATCCAGCTAGCTGGCTAACTAAGCTAAGCGACAGCAGTGGGCGGCACTAACATGCAGCAGGTCAGCTTCCAACATGGCATAGAGTGGCATTGCAGTAGTAGACAGGATGGCAGTTTAATAAACTATACGACCCCTAGGAATTTTAAAAACCAAGAATGTTTTCCTTAACTAGGTCAGAAGCCCAACGGAGTTGATATGTGTTTATGGACTGAAGACAGGAAAAGGATGGAAGGATTGATTAGTTTTTAATTTATTTATTTTATTGTTTTGATTCTTAAAAACATTTATGAGGGAAGATCAATCTAGGATCAAGTTCTAAAAGACATATTTGATCTGGAGGAGGTTTTTTAATTTTTATTATTTTTTATACATCTAATAGAAATGAAGTGGCTTTGCTTGTCGAGGTGCTGCTAGAACATACTGTAAACAGATGTTTACTCTGTACTCTGGGAGGTTGTTAGGGATAATGGGACCAAAACTTGCTGTTTACATCAGAGGAAAGTAGCCTGTAGTTCTCCGGCTGAACTAGAACTCCCAGCATCTGTGTTGTTTGCTGGGCCTACTGGAAGTTATTTGTCAACAACAGGTGGCATGCTTCAGGTTACCTCAGCCTGATTTATGCACTATATGTACCATGTAAATATGTATGTATGTGATCAATATACACAACTAATTTTTGTATTAAATGTATTTGCACTTTATTGCACACATCCTGGCAGGAAGATGCTTTGTGCTGCTGTTCATATTTACCCACCCCATCAACTTGGTGGTTCCGAATTTTTTTTAAGAAAAATTAAATGGGCATACAGGAGATGATGTCTGTGGCCATTACAATTTCTGGACATTCATAAACCATAAAATTAAAAATGTCAGGAAGCAATGCCCCAATCAGCACATAATGCAAAGAAAAGAGGTGCAAGGTGCACCCACCCTTATGTTGTATATATGAAACAGGACATTCACAGTTTAATAAACTAATCACTTCAGCAACAGAGACTGCCACTTGTGGCTGAAATGATTGGTTTGTTTGAACCCTAAAAACAATCTGCCAAAGCGCAGTGGACATTGGATGCAATGGTCCCATACACAAACTGGCATAGGTAAGATCAGATGTTATCATCATCATCATCATCCCCATCAGTGTGTACATCCTATTTTTCACACAATATTAATTCGTCCCCACTGGAATCCACCATTAAAGATGCCTATGTACCATGAGAACCCTGCACAAAATGGAAATTATTCTCCACTGTGCTTAACTAAGGTGCATTCCCACTCCTTTCCCCATTTCATAGGCAGTTGTGTAGCCTTGGATAGCCTGGGATGGCTTTTTGCTGCTCCTCCATCCACTGAAGCATATAGAGGGGAGAATTCCACCTAGTTACTACCTCTTGCTTCAGCTGATGGCAGGGCAAATTCAACTGTTCTTGCTGGTGCTGCAATCTTCAACATGCAATTGCTGAATGTCGAAAATGTCCAGAAATCTTTCAGGCCACCGAGAGCATGTCCTGCATGCCCCTGTCATGTTTAAAAAATATTGCACCACCAAATTAATTGTGTGAGCAAAACATGATACAGGTTCAAATTCGCCCAGATGTAATGCTCGCACAATATTGGTGGCATTGTCAGAAGTCACAAATCCTGAGGAGAGTCCAAGCGGGGTAAGCCATTTTGCAATGATTTCCCTGAGTTTTTCTGAGAGGTTCTCAGCAGTATGCCTTTCAGTGAAACCGGTGATACACAGAGTAGCCTGCCTCTGAATGAGCTGGAATTTGTTAGATGCTGCTGCTGCTGCTGCTGTTACTGTTTGCGCTGTTGGAGGCAATACACCTACCCAGTGGGCTGTGACAGTCATGTAATCTTTAGTTTTCCCTGCCCCACTTGTCCACATATCTGTGGTTAATTGGACAGTGGGTACAACGTCATTTCGGAGGATACTAATAAGGTTTTTTAATGTCCTTGTACAGACTGGGAATTGCTGTTCTAGTGAAGTGGAATCTAGAAGGACATGGTAGCAGGGACACAGGACCTCAATTAACTGTCTAAAACCCACTGCATTAATGGCGGATACTGGATGCACATCTAATACCAGCATAAATGTTATGGTGTCAGTAATCTGCTGTGCAACTGGGTGACTGCTGTCATACTTGTTCCCCCCATGCAAAGGATTGTTTGACAGTCAATTGTTTTGTTAAACTACTAAAAGTAGTCCTTTTCCTGGTCCCCTTCTGGGATGCAGATCCACTCACAGAAGCAGCAGCAACAGGCATATCACTGAAGGATCCTTCTGAGGCATCATGGATAGGAGAGGAGTTAGTCATTCTTATGAAATTTAATGCAGGACTACTTCCGATCATGATTGAGGATGTTGATGATGATGCAAGTGTTGGTGGTGGAGATTGCAGGTGCTTGGATCTAACAGAGAGAAGGGAGCAGATATGTGACACTGGACTGATTGCTATGTTTTGAGTTTTTGAAATTGAAAAACACTTTTTAATTTGATGAATGCGCTGCAAGTGATGTAACAGGGAGGAGGTTCCTAGATGGTTAAGGTCCTTACCTCTACTCACTCTTGCTTGGCAAAGGTTACAGATGGCTTGACAACTGTTGTACGGATTTAAGTGAAATTAATTCCACACATGTGAAGTGGATATTTTTGTCTTTTACCCCGGTATGACAACAATGGTCTTTTTCATACCATGGGCAACAACTGTGGCCTGATTTACACAAACAACATCCTCGGCATCAATATCCTCATCGTCATCAACATCCTCATCATCATCATCCCTGTTAGCGTCAACTACAGAAATAACCTCCTCATCCTCCTGGTGCAATTCCACAGAAGCATCCTCGATTTCTACATCAGCATGTTGACTTGTGCTGCTCATCCCCACATTTGCAGATGGCACACAAATGGTAAAGGGGGATCCTCTTCAAGTACAGTATTAGAAAAGTCAGGCTCACACATGGCAACAGCACACACACTTGGACTCTCCTCGGGGATCTGTGACTTCTCTAAGCACACAATTGGTTCATGTGCCTTAGCGATTTTAATTTTTGTGACACTTCTACAGGGAGAAGAGCTTACATCATCATAAGATGCAGAACCACCAGTCATAAATAAAGGCCAAGGCCTTATCATTTCCTTGTCACTTCATGTAGTAAATGGCATATTGACAATTTTTGGTTTCTCTGCAGCTAACTTAGCATTTTTTTTTTCTTTAACACTGTAAAACATTGCTTGTTTGATTTTGACTTAAGCACTTGGCCATCGGCCTTCATAGATGATGTTGATGGCCTTGCATTGTCATCTTGACTGCTGGCAGCAGCTGCAAGACTGGTATGTGGTTCCTGCTCTCCTCTTATTTGATCCTCCTCCATTACAGCAAACTTACACTGTGGTCTGACCGGCAGTGTCACAAAACAATATTTTTTTTGACACTGGGGAAGAGCACCCCTTAATGAGGCAGCAGCTCCTTGATGAACAACACAGACAGCACCCTTTTATATGGACAACAAAGCACCCCTGCTGAGTGTGGACAGACCACCTGCAGAGTCACAAATAAGTGGACGATAAACTGTGGCAGTGTCACCATACAATAATAGCACAGCTAAGTTACTAACACACACACACATGCTGAAAAGAACACTTTTATTTTTTTTTACACTGGGAAAGAGCACCCCTAAATGAGGCAGCAGCCCCTTGATGAACAACACAGGCAGCACCACTTTTTTATGGACAACAAACCACCCGTGCCGAGTGTGGACAGACCACCTGCAGGGTCACAAATATGTGGACGATAAACTGTGGCAGTGTCACCATACAATAATAGTGCAGCTAAGTTGCTAACGCACACACACACAAAAAACCCTTCTATTTTTTTTAAACTGGGGAAGAGCACCCCTAATTGACAGAGCACCCCCCTGGACAACACAGCACCTCTATATGGACTGCAGCCCTAGTCTGATGGACAGGACAAATAAAGCCACAGGTAATTGACAGGACAAGTGACACAGCAGCTGCAGCACCCATTGAAGGAATCCCCCCTATACTGCAGCCTAAACCCATTTATGGACAACTGACTGGACACACACACTGAGTGACTGACAGTGTCTGACTACATCTGCTAGCTTCTCTCTCTACAGCCAGAGTTAAAATGGTGTAGATCGCGGGGACCTTTATATAATCCAAAACCTGCAAGAACCCGACAGCGAGAGGATGATGCATTTTGCCTTGTCTTCGGATCTGAGTCAGATGGGAAAATCCAAGCCTAGCTTGGTTCTCGCCTCAGATCAGGAGTTTCGGGTGGGTCTGGTTCTCAGAGAAACGGACCCACTCATTTCCAGTACACACTAGAGATATGTGCACTTTGCATGGTATTTATGCAGGCTAGAACTGGAGCTGCACTCTGGTATATGCAGGCTTTAGCTACACACTGGTATATGCAGCATAACTGAGATATGCAGTCTGCAACTGGAATTGAACACTTAGCTCAGGGAGGACAGAAACCTTCCAGAGAGCAGAATGGCATAAACTGTAAATAAAGACTGGATTACGCAGGTTGAGGCAGAGAAGCACACTGGTGTTTTTTAAGGACTGAGCATCAAACTGAAGCAGGAAGCAACAGGAGACAGGTGCTCTCAGCTGGGAGGTAAAGAACACAGGAGCACTAGCAGGAGAAACATGAGTCAGAAGGTAGGAACAGGTAAGATACAAGTTGTACTGGCAGCACAAGTGAGGATTTGCTTAAATAGGACACTTTGGACAGTCATTGGTTGCACAGGTCACATGGAAACTAATCCTTCAGGGATTAGACAAATCCAGAGTCATCTGACTGAAGCAAGATGGTGGGGCCCATGCCGCACTGACCTCAGGAGAAACACCAACACATAGATGCAAGGTAGTGACATGATGCTCAGAATGGAAAGACTGAACAGTGGAAATGTGCCAGTAGATGAAATGGCAGCGCCAGGTGTGGTAAGCGAGTCTGAGAGCTCGCTGTGTGATACAGACCAGCACCACACTCCCAAGAATAGAGGATGCCGATGCCCAACTTTAAACTAGGCAAGAAGTAAGGAGGCCAAGGCCTCACTCGAGGTGGGGTATCCAAGGTGCTCTGAATGCCTGCATGCCACATGGCCAATTTTTATAATGTTCCATAATGGTGTGCAGAGAAGTCCATAAAAGCTAATAATGTAAAATTGTGGGTCATTAGGCCAAGCAAATAACAGAGCTTAAAATACCAGCAGGTAGTGAAAGTGGAAAGGGTGGGTAGGAGAGATTATGTCTTGCATCTGTCTTCATTGTGATGGGCCTGTCTCAAACACTCTGGAATTTGTCCTAACATCAGTGAGGTATGTCTCTATTCATGCTGTCCTGTTTTGAGCTTGGTGACCAAGGATCCTGGTGCCTGCTTCAGTATATACTCTCCTGCCTAGCCACCCAGCTCCAAGCATGTAATAGACTTGATATCACCAGTCTATGCTGTAGCCTCAGCATTTTTACCTCTGTGGATCTGTCTGCTGGCTTCCTAAGCTCCTAGATCCAATGCTCACCTCCAAACTGGACTATGCCTCCCAGTTGTGAATCCTGCTCACAACTGGATTTAATACTGTGCTCTGATCCAGCTTCTACCTTAGGCCATGGATTGGGCCTAGTTGCAAGCCTGCCTTCTCCTTCTGGCTTAGCATCACATAAGGCCTAGATACGTCCAGAAGTGAGTTATAAAAGTGATGTTGCCCATAGCAACCAATCAGATTCTAGCTATTATCTTCTAGAAGGTGCTATTTAAATGTTAAGTAGAATCTGATTGGTTGCTATGGGCAACATCACTTTTAAAAATCACTTCTAAAAACTCTCACTTTAGTAAAGTTACCCCTAAGTGTCCACTAAGAGAAATAAATACAGTATGTACTAAAAAAAAAAAGGAAGCATCAGAGCAGTGGCACAAAAGCACGTCAGTTTAAAAAAATATAGGACATCTATGAAACATTTGCCACACAGCATTTGTAGAGCAGATGACAGTTTAATAAACTATACAATTAAAAATGTCAGGCAGCAATGCCCCAAACAGCATATAATGTAAATTAAGGAGGTGCAAAATGGAATTGTCCTTGGGCCCTTCCACCTACCCTTATGTTGTATATAGTAAACAGGACATGCACAGTTTAACAAACCAATTACTTCAGCAACAGAGACTTCCAATTGTGTCTGAAGCAATTGGTTTGTTTGGGCACAAAACAAGCTACCAACGGGCAGCTGACATTGCTGGCAATGATCTCTCTGTGCACAAAATGGCTCTACAGAGGCAAGATGTTGTCGCCATCATCATCTGATTCCTCACCCTCATCAGTGTGTACATCATATTCACACAAAATTAATTTGCCCCAGCTGAAATCCACCATTACAGTCTCAGGTACCTCTGTAATTTGTGGATGTAATTGGCAGTAAAGGTCTTCCTTGTGAAATTTGTAGTTCATTTCAATGAACATCAACCTTTCCACATTTTGAGGAACTAGCCTCCTATGCCGATCACTGACAAGGTTTCTGGCTGTGCTGTAAACTCTTTCTGAGTACACACTGGAGGGTGAGCAGCTCAAGTAAAGCAAAGCCAGTTCATGTAAGGTCCTCCGAATTGCCTTTTTTTTCCTGCCAGAAGTGAAATGGACTGTCTGACATGCCTATTTGGATGATATCATTAAAATAGTCCTTAACCATTCTTTGGATTGTGACCATATCAGATGGAGTCAGGTTAGAGGTCTCATTAATTGTAGGCATTTCTTTTAGACCTGACCAGATGTAAAAACTTGGTTGTGTTGACTCATCTGCATCATCAGTGGGTCTTTTTTTTGGAAAGTGGAAAGAGCTTTTGCTGCATCACGTGCCACTTGAGCTGACAATTTTCTTACCAACAGCTCTTTTCATCTCTTCAGATCTGTGTACGCAGGGAAGAAAGACATGACGTATGACATAAACCTAGCATTCAGCATGGTTGCCAAAATGTATTAATCCAATTGTAAGATCCTGACAAACCTTGGATCCTGGTGAAGCAAATAAATGACTTGATCTACAAGTCCGACATACTTAGAGAAATCACTTCGTTTAAGCTCCTCCTTCAGTTTATCAAGCTACTTTTCCAACAGTCTAATTAGGAGAATTACCTGACTCAAGCTGGCAGTGTCTGACCTCACTTCACAGGTGATTACTTCGAAGGGTTTCAGCACTTTGCACAACACAGAAAGTCTTTTCCACTAAGCTTGAGTAAATTACATCCCCTCTCCTCTTGTTATGTCATAGTTTGTTGTGTAGCTTTGGATGGCTTTTTGCTGTTCCTCCATCTGCTGAAACATGTAAAGTGGAGTTCCACCTTGTAACTACCTCTTACTTTAGCTGGTGACAGGGCATATTCAACAATTCTTGCAGGTGCTGCAATCTTCAAAATGTACCTGCTGAATGGCGAAAATGTCCAGAAATGTTGTGGGCCACAGTGAGCATCTCTTGCATGGCCCTGTCAATTAAAATAGAATATTTGCACCACCAAGTTGATTGTGTGAGCAAAACATGGGATGTGTTGGAATTCACCCTGCTGTAATGCTGTCACAATATTGGTGGCGTTGTCAGAAAATACAAATCCTTAGGAGAGTCCAAGCTGGGTAAGCCATTTTGCAATGACATCACTGAGATTTTCTAAGAGATTGTCAGTGGTATGCCTTTTAGTGAAACCGGTGGTACACAGAGTAGCCTGCCTTTGAATGAGCTGCTGTTTCTTAGATGCTGCTGCTGTTAGTAGCGCTGAAGGCAATACACCCACTCAGTGGGCTGTTACAGTCATGTAATCTTGCATTTATCCTGTTTCACTTATCCACTTATCTGTGGTTAAGTGGAAAGTGGGTACAATGGCATTTTGGAGGACACTAACTTCTTGGACCAGCATAGATGTTATGGCATCAGTGATCCACAGTGCAACTGGGTGACTGCTGTCATTCTTGCTCCCCCTAGCAAAGGATTGTTTAACAGTCAATTGTTTTTTGGAACTACTATGAGTAGTCTTCCTGGTCCCCTTCTGGGATGAAGATCCACTCCCAGCAGCAGTAGCAGGCATAGCATTCAAGGATTCTTCTGAGGAATCCAGGAGAGGAGAGGATTGAGTTGGCCTTTTTAAATTGGATGCAGGACTACTTCTGATCATGATTGAGGATATTAAAAACAAAAGAAACTGTACCTTGCACCTGAGACTGCTGCTAAGTATTAAGTCCAAGGTTCACCAACCTTAACAATTATATATAAACAAATGGAGTAATACACCAGCGCTGTCTAAACAAAAACACAGGAAAACATACAGGTTTTATATAGCTAGGATATGTAATTCTCCCAATTTGGGTTCTCCACAGGCTTTCAATTCACTGCTGTGTTCAGATTAATTTGGATAGAACTCACCAAGTAAAAACCATACCGGTCCTTGAAAGGTTTCTTTTGTTAACTTTTTCTTCCTTTCTTATAATGATTCTCCCCACAAACATAAAGCATATGGAATGGGACACCTATATACCCCATGTCACATTCACATAAAGGTATCTTTATGGTTGGATGGTCTCCAATATATTTCACCTCCGTTTCCAAAGAGGAAAAAATAAGCTTCTTCAAAATCATGGTTAGGGTCTCTACATCTAGACAATGAGTACAGATGGCTTGACAATTGTTGTCCAGATTTGGGTAGAAATTAATCCATGCATAAGAAGTGTTTTTTTTTTTGTTTTATGCCCAGGCATGACAATGGGCTTTTCCTTATCTTGGGCAACACCTGTTTCCAATGGGGCCGATTTACACAAACAAAATCCTCATCAACAACATCCTCATCATTAACATCCTTATTAGCATCAGTTACACAAATATCCTCCTCATCATGGTGCACTTCCACAGAAGCATCCTCAATTTCTATGTAAGCATGTTGACTTGTGCTGCTCATTCCCACATTTGCAGAGGACCCACAAGTTGTGGAAGTAGGCTACTCTTTGAGCACAGTTTTGTTAAGGTCAGGATCACATATGGCACCCACTTAGACTCTCTTCAGAGATTTGTGACATTTCTGAGCACACAATGGGTTCCTGTGCTTTAACAATTTAAATTTTTTTAAATGTCTACAGGGAGAAGGGCTTACATAATCATAAGAGGCAGAACCACCAGTCATAAATAAAGGCCAAGGCCTAAGCCTTTCCCTGCCAATTCATTTGGTGAAAAGCATATTGCCAATTTTATGTCTTTCTGCAGATAACTTTCCCTTTGATGTTTTTTCTTTACCAATGTAAATGATTGTCTCTTTGACTGGAGATGCCCTGAATTCAGCTGTGTATGCCCTTGGGCATTGGCTTTAGTAGATGACGTAGACAGATAGTATCGGCATGACTGGTGGCACTGGCAGCAGTTCCATCCCTAGTATGTGGTTCCTGCTCTCCTCTCAATTGATCATTCTCCATATCAACAAACACTAATGATGTGGGTTACACTCATGTCAATTTGTACCAATTTTAAATATTATACTGCAGTATCAATGACCTAGACGGACGTAACACACTGCTCTATGACTTACAGTGTCACAAGATTTTTTATTAGTAAAACACTGTGCTACCACTTACAGTGTCACAACAGTTTTTAAGAGTACTGTAAAACACTGTTCTACAACTTAGTGTCACAATATTTTTTATGAATAAGAAAAGACTAACACACTGCACTACCACTTAGTGTCACAATATTTTTTATGAATAAGAAAATAATAACACACTGCGCTACCACCAACAGTGTCACAAGATTTTTTTAAGAGTAAAACACTGCACTACCACTTACAGTGTCAGAATATTTTTTTAATGAATAAGGGTAACACACTGTGCTATGACTTATAGTGTCACAAAACGTGGCTGATAAACTGTGGTCTGGCCGGCAGTGTCACCGAACAATAAAAGCTCAGCTAAGTTGCTAACACACACAAAAAAAATAAAGAAAAAAAGGGTTTTTTTTTAGTTTTTGAGGAATGCTAATTTTACATTTCACTTTTATTTATTTTTACACTGGGGAAAAGCAGCCCTGGACGAGGCAGAAGCCCATTGATAATCAACCCAGCATCCCTTTATGGACAACAATGCACCTCTGTGGAGCAACAGAGTGTGGACAGACCACCTGCAGAGTCACAAATACGTGAATGGAGGGCAATGTTGGAACTGGATTTGGACTTTGAACTATTTTCTAATCCAAATGGAACAATTTCTCAAACACTGCAGCTCGGGAATGCTACCACTCCACCTTCAATTCACTGCCCCCCCACACACACACCTTAGACTGGGTTTGCAGGCAGTCTTACGCTGCATTCCAATCACACTCAACAAACTTCTGGATGTGACAAGTTCACACACAAACTAGGGAAATGCTTGGTGCACTCATGTTACCTGTTAGAGTTTACACCGTTATTTTTAATTTCTGATTAACTTTAACATGGTTTTTACCTTATAATGCTGTCTCTATTATTTTAAGATGGCCTTTTTATACCTTTGTATTTAGCTTCTCATTCATTATTTTTATTTTATCTCTGCCTGGATGTTATACATCTACTACTACTTGCTACTTTCATACCCTGCCAGATGTAACCTACACAATGAGCCCCAGATGGCTGCCTGGATGGTTATTTCTTAGCAGAATGAACAAACACGTGGATCTACTGAGTCAGGGTGTATTATATTACAAATGTTTCAGTCACCCATATACATCATGCCCAAACTCTGTCACTGTTTGCAGTATTTGCTACTCCTTGTTTTGAGCCATGTACTTCCACCCCACTGTATGATATTTCTGTGTGCTACACCTCCAATGTAGTGCATCCTCCATAGGCAGTATGTACTTCACATGGATCTATTCATACTTGGTATATCATACTGCCACACACGTCAGTTTTCCCATATGTGCCTTGGGTCCTTGTACAGCTTATCTCTCACATTGTAACCTTCGTAGTGCGCCCAACATGGCAGCCTCACCTGGTACACTCGTGGATGGGATGAAAAATACATGGACCTGACGATTATGGTGGGACCCTACTCCTAGCGTTAGGATGCTGCAACCACTCATTTTGTGTGATCTATTCTAGGCATAACCTATTCCACCAAGGGTAATCCTACGTAGTGCGCCCAAGATGGCTGCCTCCTCTGGGACATTTTGTTGGTGAAATATATAATCCATGGAAGTACTTTCGCAAAATGTCTACACCAACTCTGCAATATGTTTATTGTGCTCTTTAGGTTCTGGTTGTTTTTAATTATCTCCGTGGGGTTTTCTATTTTCTGCAATAAGTAATCCTTGAACAATGTACCATGTTTTCTGATGTCTGTAAAGTGACTTTGAGTCCTGCGGGAGAAAAGTGCTATATAAATACTATTATTATTATTAGTAACTACCTGGCTAGATTTTAATTGTAACTTATTTTTTATACAGTGGGGAAGATCACCCCTGGATTGACAGAGCACCCCTGGATGACACAGAACCCTTTTATGAACTGCAACCCTAGCCCCTTGATTGAAAGGACAACACAGCAGCACCCCTGTATGTACTGCAATACAAGCCCGTTTATGGACAACACAGCAGCAGTCTTTTATGTACTGCAGCCCCTGCCCCTTGATTGACAAGACAACAGTGAGTGACACAGCAGTGTATCCCCCACTTTATGTACTGCAGCCTCAGCCTGATAACATTGCACCCTTGAACAAATGGTAACAAGTCACTGACAACAATACACAATACACCATAGAAGGACAGAGCATGTTTGCTCTGTACACTGGGCCTGATTCAGAACCGCTTGCTCTGAATCAGGGTGTTTTTTTCTTTTTTGTGCAGCCTCCTGGCCGCATACATAGCTGTGGGTGCTATTGCGAGTGGCCAGGTGATGGTCACGATGGTCTCAACCACAGCAACCATCAGGGCTTGCGACGAGACCCTTGTGGTAGGGTCTCGTTCCCGGAAGCTCCAGTGAGCTTCTGGCTCTTAATAGAGCCAGAAGCTCACCACTGACATCACTCGTCAGTGGGGCCACCCCCAAACAGCAGGCATTCCATTGGGAATGCCTCTGTTTGGCCAGCCGCCCCCTGTGCCCACCTCCATAACAGTGTGAGCTGTTGAACAAAATCGACAGCCACCCCCTTTTGGTGCGAGACCCGGGATGACGGAGCGCCCGTCACTAGCCGGGTCTCGCACATGCACACGTCGGAGCCAGCTCCGGCGTGCGCATGCACAGTGGCCAAACATCGACCCGCTCATGAGCGCATAGCGCTTGAGAGCGGGTCTGAATCAGGCCCTCTGTCCACAGCCGGAATGAATGAAAATGGTGCAGATCACTGGGACCTTTATACAATCCAAAACCCACGAGAATCCGACAGTGGGATGATGACATTTTGCCTCATTTTGGATTTGGGGTTAGGCAGGAAACCCTGAGCCAGACTCGAATCCTACTTCGATCCCCTATGTTCGGGTGGGTTTGGTTCTCAGAAAACCGGACCCGCTCATCTCTACTAACATTATGGCTATATGTGTACAAGTTTAAGAAGAAAGATACATTTTTAAAATGATCATTAACACCTAGTAGAGTGTGTGGCCTTCTTCTCTTGACTTTGAGAGCACAAGGCCCAGATTTACTAAATTATGTATAATATATATATATATATATATATATATATATTTATATAAAAGTTCTAATGAAAAGGTGAAATCTTATAGCCTTATATAGCCTTAAGGGTATGTTAAGGAATAGTAAATACAGATGAGAATAAGTCTTCAGATCTAAATCACTTTCTTCTCTACAGTTCACACATATCCTTCAGAGGTAGCCTATGGGAGTTTAAACATTTTATGCTATTTGATGTTCACTCTTGAAAATGTAATGAAGAGTTTCAGTTCATTTCAACACAATTTGTTTGTAACTGCACCTAAACTGTATTTAAAATGATGAGATTAAATTATTTTAATGTTAATGTGTACACACTTGATGTGAGGCCGAGTCATACTAAGCGTGTCTTTATACAAAATATCTTTGCTAATAATATGACTAAGTAAATACTGAATGCACTATTTGTGAAAACTGCAGAAAATATTTTCTTATAGATTTCAATCCTCAATACATTATTACCTAAGCACTTACTTCACTCCCAACCCAATTTATTTTCAAATAGAATAATATTATTAAATATACTTATACTGTAATATAAATACTTCAGCGTCAACCAGTTATGTTTGGGCCACCAATAATCAACAATTTAACAACTGAAAAACATATGAAAAAGGGGACAGACATGTGACCTGAAGTGTCCCCAAGATCATTAAAAACACCTCTTATTTCCTTTTAAATATCAGCAACATTGTTATAAAACAAGTTTGCTACAGATTAATATCATCAGAAGTCCAAATGATCAGAAAATCATTCAATTAAAAAATGTTAGTTTGCCAGTTGTTATATAACTAAATGAATGACTGTCTTGGGAAAACACGGTCTATTTTGCAGTTACTGGAACTCCCCCCCCAATTCTCCCTCTGTTAGGATTTAGCAGCAACTACATACTCTGTATTTCATCAGAAGCTATACTGGAGGGACAGTAAATCATTAATCCGTGATCTCTCTGTTTGTTGTGCAAATGTACCTCTTGTATCTTCTTGTTAATCTCCCAGGTTATGTTATACAGTTTTATGTATACTTGTCAGAGTAAAGTTTATCCCATAATATTTTCCTGCATTTTACTTGAACAATGAAGCATTTTCATCCCAGTGTGACTCCAAATTTGCGGCATCATTGAAATACTGATCTAACCGCACGAAGCTGAGTGGAATTTTCATTTAAGTGAGATGTTTACACAGACTAATCAAACAGACTAAGGGGTCTAAGCCTAACCCACCCCCTTACTGCCTAAACCTAACCCCCCCAGTGGTGCCTAACACTAACTCAACCTGGGAGTACCTAACCTTACCCCCCCACACCTAGTCTAACCCTAACCCCCCCTGTGATGCCTAAACTTAACCCTCCCCCCCACAGCTAAGTTCTAACCAGCCTCACTATACTCACGTTCGGCATCCTGGCTGTTGGTATTCCGGTGCCGTTATATCTTCAGCCGGGATGCCGCACATTGGGATTATACCTACATCCCCTTGAGATATTATACTAAAACCAATGGAAAAACTATATGGAAATTGTTATGATATGATATTTAAAAACGAAAGTGTTCTGGAGAATGTAATAATTACAATTTATATTATTTCAATGCATTCTGCAGAAATTAATTGCTTTACTAATATGTGTTTATTGCACACAATATTAAAACTGTAACTAAACAGTTTAATGATCTTGGTGAGAGAGAGAGATCTCTGGCATAACCCCTCCCCATATCTCCTGGCCTGGGACAAAACGATAGTCTTAATAATAATTTGCATATATGGGGCATGTGGAGGAGACAGGTGGCACATAATGGGCATCTGGATGAATCTGACAGCAAATAGGGAGCATGTTGTGGGGTATCATGGCATATAACAGTATATGGAGCAGTCTGATGGCACATACATCTATCCTCCATGCACTACAAGTCATGTTACACACGGGAGCACCATGTGACTCTGGTAGTGCTGAGCGTCTTTTCGTGCAACTTCTCTCCTTCAAAAATATCTTAATCGCACAGCGATGTGAATAGGACACACAAGCAGATCCTGATTAAAATTATATGTGGCATGACTATATTTTGTGTGTGACTGCGGGTGTATCTGCAGGATTGGTGCTAACTAATTCTCACATACATGTTAAAATCAGTCAAATTGCTAGTATAATACTAAAGGTGGCAATGAAGATCTCTGACAGTCATATGCCTATTCTTTCCAATGGCAACTAATGTACATTGGGAGCAAGATTTTTTTGTTAATGAGATTTTGGTACAATATTGCAGTTAGTCAAGAAATATTGTGATTTATTGAATTGCCCCCATAAAATAAGGCAATGTGTGCATAGGATTAAATTGTTTTTCAAAGTTCAAAAACTCAACCTTGACCTTTCCCAATGACCCTGTGGTGTCTCATGTATTTTACAATGTTTACTGCAATTCTGTATGTCAACTTTGTATAGGAAAATGGGGATGAGGATATCCTAAGCACTTGTGGGACTACTGACAGAATCACTTGTATAGTAGATGTATTCCAAAATAAGTATACTATGTGGGTCAAAATCCCAAGAAGTCACTCTATGGAGGTGCACCCTCGAGTGTTTTATTATATGAGAAGAAAAAGAAAGGGAAAGATACTCTCTTTTTGTGGGGCACTCAAACTACTAGAATATATAAAACTTAGTTTTTAATATGTATGCTATTAAAATAATGAAATAATGTGACAAACATCTATATGTGAACACTGAAAAAACAAAACAAACACAACATGTAATCTGGGCCACAGTAGGTCCAGTTATGAGTGACTGATAAGAGATAGGTAAAAAAGTTTTATATATATCTGATGAAAATAAATAAATAATAGCGCAAATCAAAAGTTGAAAGCTGAAGTGACAATGTTTTGTGTAGTGGTGTCACTTGATATATGACGTAGGCAAAGTGTAACAACTTATATCACATTTATTAGGGGTAAATAACAATCTCATATATAAAAAGTTACATCTCCTGGATAGTAACTGAGTGCTTGATGTGCATAAATATAAATATATAATCAATACATAAAAATAAATAAATAAAACATGGATGTTAAAAAATCATAAAGATGAATAATGGATATAACATATAAATTGAGTCAATGCAGAAGATAATATAAAAGAAACCCTAAGAGGGAAATCTAGAGTGTTTCAGCGCGTCACTGTGTTATAAATAAACCTAACCTGCAGGTTGGCATTAGGGTGATCCGGGTGTCACGTAATATCAGGTCTGTGTGAGATCTTCCCCATGGAATGACGGCTTTAATAGCTGCTGGTAAGTAGTCCAGGGGGAAAAGGTAGAACTCTGGACATGGTAAGGTAGTAATCCTTGTCCCACTGGTGGCTCTGGATGGATTGGTAACCAGGTATGCTCCCAGATGTAATGCAGCTCAGCGGCTAAGCAATTTAATGCTGTAATTGGAGGCAGATGTACTCCCAGGGATAATGCAGCTTTGTAGCTGAGCAACTTAGTGCTAAGAGTCAGGAGAGGTTGGTGTCCTGTAGAAATGGTAGCTGTGTGCCAGCTTGGGGCCAGAGGACAGTGTGCACTCTGGTGCAGTGATGGCGCAAATGTCAAATAGGTACAATAGAGGTGTCCGCCTAACGCATTTCCCTGTCTAAGACAGCTTCATCAGAGGCTAGTGACCCTGTTGTTTTATATGCAAGTTTAAATACCCCCTTTCATTAGGCTGCATAAGGTGCAGCTGTTCTTTTTCAACATTAGTTAATTGATGTGCTCTAAAACAGAGGCACAGCGCATAACACATGCATCTGTGTCCATCAGAAATATTATATGCCTGATCATATACCAAGAGGTAGGGGGGATAAGAGAAAAGATGGGGAAAGAGAGACATAAACAAATAAAAAACTTAACATCAGGTTTTCATACCTAAATAGCCGTCTCCTCTTGCGCGCCGGAGATTTAAAACACCGGGCTTAGTGTGCATCCGGTAGCCCTAGCAACTCTTCTTCACATTTGAATATTGAATTGTGATAGGTCCACATGTTAGAACATGTGGTTTGATATGTAATGGTGAGCTTATACGGTTGTTAAGCAACCCATGGAAGCGGCTGAATAAAGAGAAACCCCCGATGTTTGTTTGTTGGAAATCCTGTACACATTACATCATTATATGTTTAGGTTGGAGGCAGCTATTTAGTATTCTAAAAAATGTATAAAATAAATCGAACAGATATTCAGATTATACATAAAGAAAAAAATTATTATTTAACCTTATATACTTTGTATGTACAGTTGTTATATCTATATATTTAATTATGTATTTTTTGTATATTCATATGTGACCTTAAATAAAAGGCTCAAATAGGTTCATAAATACATGTATAGAAAAAGTAAATGTCAAGAAACCAAGTTAGTATTCCCAATAAGAGAGAACAGGGAAAGATGAATTATATAGATAAATCTGCACTTTGTAAATATTAGATATCAATTACCTCACAGGTGTCCTAAACACATGGACATATATTATCCAATGGATGTGCAAAGTAGAGTAGATAGAGATGGAAATATAGACCCCTACGTGTATCACATATCCATGGATCCAGGGGAAATAAAGATGTTATCCATAGAACATATGGACGTGTGGGCTCTTGTGAGATGCATCGTTAGTGGTTCCTACTTGATAGTGATGTTAGGCAAATTGTGTAGGAATATAATATATCTAATGCATAGGTGATGAGTGGTGACCATTGGGATGCAGGGGGAAGGACTGTAGAGTGATATGACCAACATGTTGGAAATGGATAGAGAAAATGCACAGAGGGTGTCTGTGTGTGACCAGGATGGTAAGCCCCTGGAATCCATCGTGGCAACACACAGACCCCTATCTGATGGAATTTAATTATACTGCTTCATTGAGGCCATCTGGGTATATGGTGTTTAGTTTGTACATCCAGAAAAGTTCTTGTTGGCAGAGGGGTAAATATCTATCTCCACCTCTGCTAGTGGTCTCGATATGTTCAATCCCTATAATTTTAAGTGTAGATGGATTGCTCTGATGCATATCTCTAAAATGCCTTGGAATACTGTGATTCATAACTTTGTTCAGAATATTTCTTCTATGTTCGAGAAACCTCTTTTTCAGGGGACGTGTGGTTCTGCCTACATAGAAACATGGACATCCACAGAAAAGTAAATAGATCACATACTTAGTTTCACAGGTGATACATTGTTTGATCTCAAAATCTGTGTCTAGATCCTTTAATTTAAAGGATTTTTGTCCATTTTTTATATGGTTGCAAGTGATGCATTTGGTTTTACCACACTTGTAGAAACCCTTTGGGGGGGGTGGTAACCAAGATTTTTCTACTGTTTTCTCCAGATGGTATGTTGCTATGTAGCTGGGAGCCAGAATTTTTCTCAGATTCTGTGTAGGGATCTGGTTGACCCTATCGGTGTGATGGGATGTCTGGTGGTGTTAAAACCCTTGTTTTGATTCTTATGTGAATATAAATGTTTGTTGGTGTGGGATCTGTAGCCCATCCCTTTGCGAAAGGTTCTGACCTCCCCTTCTGTAATCTTCTTGATCCCTTCTAAATTTCTTTTGTTTGGTTTCAACCAGATTTTTTTCATATTCCTCTACTCCTCTGTTTATGTAATGATCTTTTTCTTCATGCTCTCTCTGTTCTTTGTGTGAGTCAAGTTTAATTTTTAAAGTCTCTATTTCCTTTTCTAGATCTTTGGCTTTATTACTCCTATATTTAACTAATAAATCCATTAGTTGAAATGAACATTTATCTAAGATTTGGTTCCACTCAACTTGGAGTGGGGTATCATCTTCAAAAATGGATTGTTTTGTTATTCTCAGGCCTCTTGGTATCATTTCATTATCAATATATCTTTGTAAATTCACACTGTCAAACCAGTGTCTCATTTCAGCTTTTAATAAATTTTCCAGTAAGTAAAAATCTTCACTGAGATTCGAGGAGTTATCTTCCTCTAAGGGGATATTAGATGTAAATGAATTTTGATATGTCTGTCTGCGTGTTGTTCTGTCTGTAATGCAGAAACTGTTCAATACAAGAACTATTTCAGAAACAAGCTGGAGAAATGATACAAAATTTCAGAGATAGATCGTACCCTGATTATATCTTACAAAATGCCTTTGAAGAGGTGACTAAGTTAAATCAAAGAGATCTCATATTCAAAGAAAATGAAAACAAAAATAAGACCCTTGAGAACTCTACATCTCCTGAGACAGATTCTGTGTTATTCATATATAAATTCAATAATAGATCAGGGGACATCAAGAACATAATTAAGTAAAATTATAACATCCTCAAAAGTGACCCTCTATTATGTCCATATATACCACCAGAACCGATGATAATATATAAAAAGAATAGGAATCTGAGAAATATTCTGGCTCTCAGCTACATAGCAACATACCATCCGGAGAAAACAGCAGAAAAATCTTGGTTACCACCCCCCCCAAATGGTTTCTACAAGTGTGGTAAAACCAAATGCATCACTTGCAACCATATAAAAATGGACAAAAATCCTTTAAATTAAAGGATCTAGACACAGATTTTGAGATCAAACAATTTATCACCTGTGAAACTAAGTATGTGATCTATTTACTTTTCTGTGGATGTCCATGTTTCTATGTAGGCAGAACCACACGTCCCCTGAAAAAGAGGTTTCACGAACATAGAAGAAATATTCTGAACAAAGTTATGAATCACAGTATTCCAAGGCATTTTAGAGATATGCATCAGAGCAATCCATCTACACTTCAAATTATAGGGATTGAACATATCGAGACCACTAGCAGAGTTGGAAACAGATATTTAAACCTCTGCCAACAAGAACTTTTCTGGATGTACAAACTAAACACCATATACCCAGACGGCCTCTATGAAGCAGTAGAATTAAATTCCATCAGATATGGGTCTGTGTGTCCCCACAATGGATTCCAGGGGCTTACCGGCCCTGCCATCCATCCTGGTCACACACAGACTCCCTCTGTGCATTTTCTCTATACATTTCCAACATGTTGGTCATATCACTCTACAGTCCTTCCCCCTGCATCCCAACGGTCACCACTCATCACCTATGCACTAGATATATTTTATTCCTACACAATTTGCCTAACATAACTATCAAGTAGGAACCACTAACGATGCATCCCACAAGAGCCCACACATCCATATGTTCTATGGATAACATCTTTATTTCCTCTGGATCCATGGATATGTGATACACGTAAGGGTCTATATTTCCATCTCTAACTACTCTAGTTTGCACATCCATTGGATAATATATGTCCATTTGTTTAGGACACCTGTGAGGTGATTGATATCTAATATTTACAAAGTGCAGATTTATCTGTATAATTCATCTTTCCCTGTTCTCTCTTATTGGGAATACTAACTCGGTTTCTTGGCATTTACTTTTTCTATACATGTATTTATGAAACTATATGAGCCTTTTATTTAAGGTCACATATGAATATACAAAAAATACATAATGAAATATATAGATACAACAACTGTGCATACACAGTATATAAGGTTAAATAATAATTTTTTTCTTTATGTATAAAATGAATATCTGTTCAATTAATGTTATACATTTTTTAGAATACTAAATAGCCGCCTCCTACCTAAACATATAATGATATAATGTGTTATGATAGAGGGGAAAGGGGGGGGGAAAGAAAACACAGCACTGATGAAATAGACTCGTAAAGTCAATATTAAATGTCAAAATTACAATAAGAAAGTACATAGATTGTATGTCTGAACATCAGAACATGGTGGTGCTACCTAGAGTAAATTATGATATAGAAAAAGAAGCGTTTGGTTGTAAAGCAACCAAACAAAAGTACTCTATAACGGTGCACTCATATGTGTAATCTGGGGAAGATAATAAAACTTAACTTTTAATATGTCAAAAACAATAAAAGGTTAATAGCAGACATATATAGAAAGATGGACACAAAAACACGGCATGTAGTGTGAAGCCGTATATAGTGAATACGCTATTTGTACAAAAATGTAGGTTATATCCACCTTAGATTAAATCAGATGAAAGTACTTATAAGCATCACTCACAGTAACAACACAAAACATATAAAATATAGAGACACACCAGGTAATATAGGTGCTATAGTATACTGAAGCATATAACGTTGCAAAAATTCCTATCCAAGAGAAATAAGTAAATGTCGGGAGTGGTAGAAAGTTGCTGACAGACTCTGCTTCTTACTCTCTTACTGATAGTAGAGGAGAGAAAGTGAGCGATCTGACATAGCATACATCCCTAGAAACAACAGTCAACTGGGGTTCCCTTCATAAGCCCTAATCTCTGCTGTTATTTGTCTTGCCCCGTGGTATAGGACAAAATAATGAGAGGATAAATAGGCTGGTATGAAAACTTCAGGGAGAAGTTACTACATATACACTCATTATATGTCTGTATACCCTAGATGCTATTTGCCTGATTAGCTGTTTATTTCTACTAGGTCGTCGTAATTGTTGTGAATTTAACAATCAATCCAGGTTATTTTTCTTATATTCACCTGATCTATACTTTCCATGTGGTTTTCATACCAGCCTATTAATTTTCTCTTCATTTTGTCCGATGCTATTAGGCAAGACAAAAGGCAGTAGAGATTAGGGCTTATGAAGGAAACCACATTTGCCTGTTGTTTCAAGGGATGAGTGCTTGGCCAGATCTCTCACTTTTTCTCCTCTACAACTAGTAAGAGAATAAGAAGCAGAGTCTGCCAGCAACTATTACCACCTCCGACTTTCACTGTATATCTATATTTCTTGGAGCTACATTCTAGCTTTAGTACTACTGTTTTCTCTACTGTTCTATACTCTCCCTGAGGTTTTCATACCAGCCTATTTATCATCTCATTATTTTGTCCTATACCACGGGGCAAGACAAATAACAGCAGAGATTAGGGCTTATGAAGGGAACCCCAGTTGACTGTTGTTTCTAGGGATGTATGCTATGTCAGATCTCTCACTTTCTCTCCTCTACTATCAGTAAGAGAGTAAGAAGCAGAGTCTGTCAGCAACTTTCTACCACTCCCGACATTTACTTATTTCTCTTGGATAGGAATTTTTGCAACGATATATGCTTCAGTATACTATAGCACCTATATTACCTGGTGTGTTTCTATATTTTATATGTTTTGTGTTGTTACTGTGAGTGATGCTTATAAGTACTTTCGTCTGACTTAATCAAAGGTGGATATAACCTAGATTTTTGTACAAATAGCGTATTCACTATATACGGCTTCACACTACATGCCGTGTTTTTTGTGTCCATCTTTCTATATATGTCTGCTATTAACCTTTTATTGTTTTTGACATATTGAAAGTTAAGTTTTATTATCTTCCCCAGATTACACATATGAGTGCACCATTATAGAGTACTTTTGTTTGGTTGCTTTACAACCAAACGCTTCTTTTTCTAAATGATGTAATGTGTACAGGATTTCCAACAAACAAACACCGGGGGTTTCTCTTTATTCAGCCGTGTCCATGGGTTGCTTAACAATCGTATAAACACACCATTATGTATCAAACCACATGTTCTAACATGTGGACCTATCACATTTCAATATTCAAATGAGAAGAAGAGTTGTTAGGGCTACCGGATACACACTAAGCCCGTTGTTTTAAATCTCCGGTGTGTAAGAGGAGACGGCTATTTAGGTATGAAAACCTGATGTTAAGTTTTTTATTTGTTTATGTCTCTCTTTTCCCACCTTTTCTCTTATCCCCTCTACCTCTTGGTATATGATCAGGCATATAATATTTCTGATGGACACAGATGCATGTGTTATGCGCTGTGCCTCTGTTTTAGAGCACATCAATTAACTAATGTTGAAAAAGAACAGCTGCACCTTATGCAGCCTAATGAAAGGAGGTACTTAAACTTGGATACAAAACAACAGGGTCACTAGCCTCTGACGAACCTGTCTTAGACAGGGAAATGCGTTAGGCGGACACCTCTATTGGTACCTTTTTGACATTTGTGCCATCACTGCACCAGAGTGTACACTGTCCCCTGGCTCCAAGCTGGCACACAGCTACCATTTCTACAGGACACCAGCCTCTCCTGACTCTTAGCACTAAGTTGCTCAGCTACAAAGCTGCATTATCCCTGGGAGTACATCTGCCTCCAATTACAGCATTAAATTGCTTAGCTGCTGAGCTGCAATAGATCTGGGAGAATACCTGGCTACCAATCCATCTGGAGCGACCAGTCGGACAAGGATTACTACCTTACTATCTCCAGAGTTCTACCTTTTCCCCATGGACTACTTACCAGCAGCTATTAAAGCCTTCATTCCACGGGGAAGATCTTGCACAGACCTGATATTACGTGACACCCGGATCACCCTAATGCCAACCTGCAGGTTAGGTTTATTTATAACACAGTGACGCACTGAAATACTCTAGATTTCCCTCTTAGGGATTCTTTTATATTATCTCCTGCATTGACTCAATTTATATGTTATATCCATTATTCATCTTTATGATTTTTTAACATCCATGTTTTATTTATTTATTTTTATGTATTGATTATATATTTATATTTATGCACATCAAGCACTCAGTTACTATCCAGGAGATGTATATATGAGATTGTTATTTACCCCTAATAAATGTGATATAAGTTGTTACACTTTGCCTATGTCATATATCAAGTGACACCACTACACAAAACATTGTCACTTCAGCTTTCAACTTTTGATTTGCGCTATTATTTTTTTTTTCTACTATACCCATGACCACTGTGCACCCTAATAGCAGCAGCTAAATTTCCAGTCTGTAAAATCCATCCCATTCTGAATGGTATATATTTTAGGTGACTATTAAGCGCGGTCCTTAGATTTATGTCACATATATCTGATCTCTAAATCCCAATATGGATCAGACACAAAAATTATGACACTGTGGTCAAAAAGGCGAAAATATGTATATATTGAAGGGGGTTTATATAAGGAAATATAAAGGATATCTGCCCTTCAATGTAATAGTCGGTAAATAGGGGTAGTTCCAAAATTGCTGTCTATACTGATAAATTTCATACATGAAGCGTCATCATATTGGAACAAATGTATAATACCACAATAAATGATTATCAAAATAACATGCGAGCAGAAAAATACATAGACCACATAAATTACATTGAAGGGCAGATATCCTTTATATTTCCTTATATATACCTCCTTCAATGTATACATATTTTCACCTTTTTGACCACAGTGTCATAATTTTTGTGTCTGACCCATATTGGGATTCAGGGCCGCCATCAGGGGGGGACAGCCGGGCCTCCAGTCCCAGGCCCGGAGAGAGAGGGGGCCCGGGTGGCAGCGGCAAGTAAAGTCATCAGCGCTGTGGCATGTAAACACTGGAGCTGGCCATGAGCCAATCATAGCTCGCAGAACGGCAAGCAATCAGAGCAGCCTCTCCTGATTGGCTGCTGTTCCGGCTCCAATTACAGCTCGTGGAACAGAAGGCAATCAGAAGCGGCTGCTCTGATTGGCTGCCATTCTCTGAGCTATGATTGGCTCACGGCCAGCTCCATAGCTCACATGCCGCAGTGGCACACTGATGGTCTCTCTGCCTGTCTGCCACGAGTGCATTCTTTGCTCATCTCTCTCAGGACAGGAAGTGCCATGAAAAGAACAGGTAGGTTGTTCCTGCCTTGTGCCCCCCGTGAGTCCAGCCAGCCTTACCTGCGTTGCCCCCTTAGTCCAGCCAGCCTGCCCACCCCCTAGTCTAGCCAGCCATTCTGCCTTCCCCTCACTGTCCCCCCATTCTAGCCAGCCTTCCCTGCACTGCCTCCTAGTCCAGCCAGCCTGCAATACCCCCTAGTCCAGCCAGCCATCCTGCTTTCTCTGCACTGTCCCCCCAGTCTAGCCAGACTTCCCTGCAGCCCCCCATTGCAGCCATCCTTCCCTGTCTGCTCCCCCATCCCCAGTCCAGCCAGCCTGCCTTCCCTGCCCAACCCCCATTCCAGCCAGCCTGCCTGCCTACTTTCTCTGCCCCCCCCCTGTCTAGCCAGCCATCCTAAGCCCCCTCCCCAGTCCAGCCAGCCTTCCTTCCCTGCCCACTGCACCACAGTCCAGCCAGCCCTCTAGTTTAGCCAGCCTACCTTCCCTGCCCCTCCTTCAATCCATCCAGCCTTCCCTGCACCCCTACCCTCTCCTAGTCCATCCAGCTAGCCTGTCTTCCCTGCTCCAGTTCACTCTTGCCAACCCAGTGCCCCCACTTGTCCAGCCTTCCCTGCCCTGTGTTCCCCAGTAATGTCCATCCTTCCCTGCCCTTTTACCCCCCCCACTAAGTCTAGCATCTCTGATTTATGCACAAATTGATGCACCACCGCCGAAGTAGCTCCACAGCTCCACTCAAGTCTGCCCTATATCCCGGGGGGCCCTGCCTATTTTGTCAGTACCGGACCCCACAATTTCTGATGGCAGCCCTGTTGGGATTTAGAGATTGAATATATATAAAACTTTTTTCCCTATCTCTTATCAGTCACTCATAACTGGACCTACTGTGGCCCAGATTACATGTTGTGTTTGTTTTGGTTTTTCAGTGTTCACGTATAGATGTTTGTCACATTATTTCGTTATTTTAATAGCATACATATTAAAAGCAAAATTTTATATATTATAGTAGTTTGAGTGCCCCACAAAAAGAGAGTATCTTTCTCTTTCTTTTTCTTCTGCAATTCTGTATGGTATGACCTCAAATTTTTTTTTATTCAGAGCGCAAACTCATGGCATTGTATTATTTTATATGTTTGTAATTTGTAATTAATATTATTTTGTTTGCATTTTTGTTTATTGTTGACATGCTTTAATAAAAATAAAATAAAAAAATGATACAGTGATGATAAGTAATGACATTAAGCAAGGTGTCTAATAATACATGTTAAAATTACTTGTTAGACAAAAAAACTGCAATTTTTACAATAGAATTCCAATAGAATGTGAAATATTTACCATTGCTTTTTATAAAGAAAATAATAAGTACAGAACATAGAAAAAGCCATTGATTTTACATGCTCTTCAACTGACTGTAAGCCACTGTGTACTAACTTTCTTGGCAAGTCACCAAAATTTTGTTCTGGATCATCAGTAAATAGGAGAAGTTTAATTCTGTTTTTTCAGCTGGGCAAAAATTTTGTGTACCATAATCACAAAATCAGTGTCAGTCATTTTGGTTTTGTAGATTCTAATGAGGACCTTTGGGATTAGCTTCATTAGTAGGAGAGTATATGAAGCTTAGGACCTTTATTAAGCTTAATTTTATGGACCAACGCTACTGGTTAGTGTCTGAGAGTGAACAGATATGGGCAGTGGCGTATCTAGGGTATTTGGAGCCCAGGGCAAGATAAAAAATTGAGCCCCCCTATGTGTGCGTGTTGAAAGGTGGGCATGGTCACATGCCACAAGGGGTGTGGCCACAGAAAAATGGGGCATGTCATCATGACAACCCCCCCTATCTCATCACTCTTGGAACATTCCATATGCACCTTAATGCCCCCAGTAGTAGTGCCCCTTATGCAAGGCCCACAGTAGCAGTGCCCCATGTAGTAGTGCTCCAGTACTGCCCCTTATACAGTGCCCCCAGTAGTGCCCTTTATACAGCGCCTCCAGAAGTGCACCCTTATACAGTGCCTCTTATGCAGTGCCCCCAGTAGTGCACCCTTATACTGTGCCTCCCTATGCAGTGCCCCTTATACAGTTCCCCCTATGCAGTGCCTCCAGTAGTGGTCCCCCTTATGCAGGCCCCCAGTAGTGCCCTTTATACAGTACCCCCAGTATGCAGTCCCCCCAGTAAGTAGTCCCTCTTATGCAGGACCCCAGTAGTGCCCTTTATACAGTGCCCACAGTATGCAATGCCCCCTGTAGTGGAGCCTCTTATGCAGGCCCCATTAGTGTCCCTATTATTTCTATCCCCATGCCTGTGTCATATTATTTCTATCCCCATGTATAGGGTGGAATCCGCTCACACAGTGTCCTATGCTTATGCAAGACACTCTGCAGCAGCCATTTTTCCCATACAATAGTGGAGAGCCTTTCCTCCTTTAAACTATCCTGCTTTCTATCACACTTGGAATGAAATTATCCTAAGATCACGGATATTATATTTCAGGAAGTACTATCTATATACACATGTGTATATATGTGTGTAGTTTTTTATATTTATATACATACACTGTGCCCAGGAGAATAACTACAATTCATGTGGTCAATTTTTTTATTTTTCTGCTCGCACATTATATTTCATTTATTGTGGTATTATACACTTGTTCCCATATGATGATGCTCCATGTATAAAATGTATCAATTAAGATAGCAATTTGGAGAACAACTGTAATTTATGTGGTCTATGTATTTTTCTGCTTGCAAGTTATTTTGATAAATCATTTATTGTGGTATTATACATTTGTTCCCATATGATGATGCTTCATGTATGAAATTTATCAGTATAGACAGCAATTTTGGAACTACCCCTATTAATAGGGAGTTAGCTAGGTAGTCACTGACTATTACATTGAAGGGCAGATATCCTTTATATTTCCTTATATAAACCCCCTTCAATATATACATATTTTCACCTTTTTGACCACAGTGTCATAATTTTTGTGTCTGATCCATATTGGGATTTAAAGATCGGATATATATAAAACTTTTTTCCTATCTCTTATCAGTCACTCATAACTGGACCTACTGTGGCCCAGATTACATGTTGTGTTTGTTTTGTTTTTTCAGTGTTCACGTATAGATGTTTGTCACATTATTTCATTATTTTAATAGCATACATATTAAAAGCTAAGTTTTATATATTATAGTAGTTTGACTGCCCCACAAAAAGAGAGTATCTTTCTCTTTCTTTTTCTTCTCATATAATACAACTCTCGAGGGTGCACCTCCATAGAGAGACTTCTTGGGATTTTGACACACATAGTATACTTATTTTGGAATACATCTACTATACAAGTGATTCTGTCAGTAGTCCCACCAATGCTTAGGATATCCTCATACCCTTTTCCCTATACAAAGTTGATAGTCTGTAGGTGTACAGAAGAGAATGACTGTAGCACAAAGGCTGCAGTCAACAGCAATAACTGGACTAAAGGACTGCAGTACTGCAGAAGTAGACCATAGATGCAATAGAAATGGAGTGCTTGTAGTAGCTGTGTGGAGTGCTGCACATGAATCAAAGCAGGCTGCAAATTATATTGGACCTGCATGTTGTAAAACACCCACTAGAATAGTTGTAGATTATATTGGACCTGCATGCTGTAAAATACCCACTAGAATAGTTGTAGATTATATTGGACCTGCATGCTGTAAGATACCCACTAGAATAGTTGTAGATTATATTGGACCTGCATGCTGTAAGACACCCACTAGAATAGTTGTGTATTATATTGGACCTGCATGCTGTAAGACACCCACTAGAATAGTTGTGTATTATATTGGACCTGCATGCTGTAAGATACCCACTAGAATAGTTGTGGATGATGTGCATCCCAGTAGACAACTGGGATGTTTGCTGAATGCTATAGACTGGAAACAAATTCAGGTACTGGATGCACTTAGCAATAAAGGTAACTCATGACTGTGTCAGATTATGAATGCACTTGGTAGTGCAGGTAACTGGAGCATGAGTCAGACGCAGACTGCAAGGGGTAATGCAGGTAACTGGAGACTAAGGGCCTTATTCAGAGAGGATGCTAATGTGATCGCAGCTGTCATTTATTTCACAACGCAGCTGCAAAATATGCTAATGTTAGCAAAGATCACCCGAGCATAAAGACGCCCACTACTGACTTCTTATCTGCTTTTGATGATGCATACCAGTGTAAATATCAGTAACATCGCCACACATTGGTGGCCATCTTGCCCTTGCGTCAGGTCTGACCTGCCGCAGCCTTAGAAGCTCTTCAGACACACATAACTGCATATGCACTTACAGTCTTATGCACGCCCATGTAATGGCATTTAAATGGACAGACACGCCTGCGTTTCTCTGACCACCCCCTGTCACCACCCCCAAATGCTGACAACCTGTCACTCACTCCGCGATGAATTCCAATGTGCACCCGCAATATTTATGTGACCACTGCGCACGTGCAGTGCGGCTCATGGGCATGCACAATGGCAAACAATCTCTCAATCTACTGTACGTGAGAATCGCAAAAATGACCATTTCTGAATCAGGCCCTCAGTCAGATGCAGAATTCAGTCAGATGCAGAATTCACTAAGTAAAGCAGATAACTGGAGCCTGAATCAGATGCAGAATGCACTAGTAATGCAGATACCTGGAGCCTTCCTTACTGCCTGAGGAAGTGGTTGAGCCATGAAACATGTTGCAAATTTTCAAATAATTGAGATTCATTCTGTTTTTATTATTATTTTTTTTTATTATTGATTCACATTTTGAACTGTTTGTATTAATCATCTGACTTTTAGTGCCATCAGCATAGTTAAATTTATTTAATTTTGTTTATTAAATTAGTCACTGTCTGTTCTATGAACTGACTTCCAAGGTATATTTATATCTTATATACCATATAATTTAAAATAAAAGAAATTGCTTTCACACCTACTGTAAACTGCTGTAATGAACAATTCTCCTTTTCTTGTGTGCATAGCTCATGTAAAGTGAATAAAGAATGAGGTTGTTCATTGGACAAAGTCTTGGTCATACATGGTACTATTTATTCACCGTTAAGGTATTTATGCAAAGTTACACTAAAACAGTGCTGGAGATTTTCTTGTACAGGTTGAGTCTCCCATATCCAAATATTCTGAAATTACGGAATATTCTGAAATACGGAATTATTTTGGCATGACTGATATAATAAAACCTTTGATTTTTGATGGTTCAATGTACACAAACTTTGTCTAAGCACAAATTATTAAAAACATTGTATAAAATTACCTTCAGGCTGTGTGTATAAGGTGTATATGAAACATAAATGAATTTCATTTTTGTACACAAACTTTGCTTGAGCCACAAAATTATTGAAAATATTGTATAAAATGACCTGCAGGCTGTGTGTATAAGGTGTATATAACACATAAATGCATTTCATTATGATATGCAATTTTTCTAAACTACGGAATATTGCGTTATCCAAAATACCCCTGGTCCCAAGTATTTTGGATATGGGAAACTCAACCTGTATATCCATCTTTGGAAGACATTTGGGTAGCTTCCATTTGTCTCTTTGGCTGCAGTCTTTAGATGCTGTGGCACCAACCATCTACTTTGACCCTGTAACCATCAATTCTCTAGGGATTCCAGCCATGGACTGAACAGTCTAGGGCTGTTTGACATTATACCAGGGTGACCCCACATTGCTTGTTGCCATGCAATAGTGTCACCAGCCCTAGCTGGTTCAGCCTAGTGCTGGTTATTGAAACATAGGGCGGACACCACACCATTTTCTTCTCTGATTTCAATACGACCCTAAGCTAAGAGTATTATCACTGCTTAGAATTTTAAGGAGGACCCCAGTGCATTTTTTTTAAAATCCTATCATTTAACAGTTTTTAACTTCAATATGATTTATGCAGTTCTTAAAACCAGTGGCAGGTTACAGTGTATTTTTGAAACAATAAAACAATATCACCAAAACAGATCCTGCGGTGCTGAAGACATTTTTTCACAGGTAAGTAGCATTCCTTCCAATTGACCCAGAAATTAACTTAGGGAATCTGGATAAAGACTAAAGCATATAAAAAGTGGTTCATAGTATAATCCTGTCTACAACGTTGAATAACGAATTTCAAATCTCTATATAGATTGCCTACCAGATAGAGTGGTCTACGTGAATTTATAGACAATGAGGCGCATGTAGGAGCAGATGTAATCACAATCGATCGATATTTACCCTTTAGTCCTGCATTTACTCCTCTATCAAGTGGTTTATGCAAAGACAAATTAGAAAAAAGCTCACATAGCATAATACTGTATTTATTAAAACATATCATATTCCATAGAACATAAAACAAAGAACAAAAACTTGTCAAGAAATAGGGAAAGGTATAATTCACTCACCGAATATAATTGTCTACCTGATGGAATAGTAGACAAATAAGGTAGAAAAAGGAAAAGTGTTCCAGGCATCCCAGGTATACTTCTCCAGCCACAGGTGAGGTCCAACAGATTCCCAAAGGTAGTTTCTCAAAGTCATCCAATGCGTTTAAATACATTTATGTGTGTATCTTTATCAAGGCATAAAGGAGAAACTTCCCAGAGTAGGTATTTATACCCACATTACAAAGGAGATATTCCTAATTCCAGACATAGCTCATCTAACTGCTAATTTGCCCCTTATCAACAATCACACTTTGGTCCTTTTGCCATTCCACTCTTTCCCCAATTTTATATTTTCCTGCTGAAATGTAAAAGGATGTACTGTACATCATCAGACTGGGCTGATCCTTCAGTCACCACCGATAATCAACATCCAGAAGTGTGTTTGAAGGTCCTTTCCGTTCCTTAGATTTAGCAGAATTGCAGTCTCCATTTTTGCGAAGCCTCATGGTCCATAAGTAATGAAGGTTAGGGCTGGTCTGCGGCAGCCATTTTGTTGAGGATCATGTATTGCTGGATACAATAGTCGAATACAAATGCCCATTTTTGCGGAGTCTCATAGCCCATAAGTAATGGAAGTTGGGGCTGGTCTACAGTGGCCATTTTATTGTGGATCATGTGTTGTTGGATACAATAAAGTGATAACGTGCCTATTTAAATATAAAACATCACATATTAGAGGTATATCAATAAAGATAAAAGATAGAGAACAATAAAACTCCCCTTCATAAAAACCATTTAATTTAAAAATCTTTGTTAAGACCGATGGATTGAGGGTTTTAAAATTATACATAAAACTCATTTCTTGTCAGGCTAATTTTTGTGTTACATCATTTAGCCTGGCTCCTGGAGTGACTTTTTTAAGACCATAAAAACTAGTAATATGTGTGGTAATGCACTGATGGACTTCTTTAAAATGCACTGATAGTGCATGTATTTCCAACCCTTTATTAATATTACGAAAGTGCTCACTCACACGCACTTTTAAAGGTCTACTTGTCCTCCCTATGCAGAACTTTCTGCATAAGCTTTCTATTCCATATATTACATTTTGTGAATTGCACGTAATAATTTTATGTTCCTTGTTACTGATATTCACTGAAGTCACTTTATTACCAAAATTATTTCTCTTGGCAGGATTCTTGGAAGCAGGAGGGTCTGATTGTAAATTTTACATTGTTGGAACTTTTTCAAATAGTTGTATTGAAACTATGGTCAGGCAGCATACACAGGATTTTTATTGGTTTAATGTGTGGAACAAGCAATTAACAATCAGATGTCTTTGTGTCCACTTTCAGGGTGGACAATCAGATGGCTGAATAATTCTCTGGGAGGCAATGAGATAAATTTTATGTGCTTGCATATGTGGTTGATGATTTTAGCTCTTAGCTCATCATATCCTTATATTTGGCAAAATAATTTTTATCTTTTCTCACCAAGTTGGATGTTATCAGTGCATGTTAGCATTTGCTTATGGGCATTATATCCAAGGTTAGTTTGTCTTGAATGGTATTTCCAATTTTTTCCATAGAGACCCAACAAAGTTGTTCAAAGCTCTCCAAGGATGGGTTAGGGCAGCTTTCAATGATAATACTAGAAATTGTCAGTTCTGCCACGTTCTATGGATAGTGAATGAGTTCTTGGTAACCCTCTGACTGCATCTGCATATGTTTGATCATCGGAGAAAGAGACACAGAACACCAGTGCTTGTGACCACAAGCATCTCCTTCTGGCTTTTAATGTTGCTTCATATTTATACCTTTTAATGTGGCTACACAGAACATCTGTTCAGGATATACATTAAAACTTTCAACCATTCACAAAGAGGTCTGCTTTTCATTAGTGTCAGTAAATATCATCCTGTGATGAGCTGGCAGGAAAACTAGGCTATAAGATTTGAATAACCCTTTCCTATCCTTGTACATATAATTATGTGTGCTTACGTGTCACATTCTGCAAGTCTAAAGGCAAGAATGCCAACAAAATGGCTTTCATACTTTCACATCTCCCTCCTTTTTATTTATTGTCTTTCTAGCTAACCTAGCAATGGCCCACCCCCCTACGTATCCATTCCTTTCTTCACACAACAATTTTATCCCTCCTAATGAGGTATCTGAATGGGGCAGTGCCCATTCAAGACCACATTGGTGATGAATCCCTCAGTCCCTACAGTCCTGTGTCTTCTTTTTCATCCATATTCTTGTAAATGTTTTCTATTATAGCCATGCATTGTTCGCACAAGTAATGGTTCCTTTGTTTTGGAGATTACACAGAAGGTCTGGGTGTGTTCATGGAACAGGACCATAGCTGTCTCTGATGTTTCTTTAGATGCTTTAAACCTAGAACAACAATCACATGTAAGTATTTTCTTTATTATCCATACGACAAGTCTAACAACAACAAAAATAATTACAAGCAATGCCAAACATTTGGCTATTAAATGAAAGCCATCCTTCTGTCCCCTTGAACCAATTTGCAGGGTTCAACCATTCAAACCATACATTACTATCAAGATCATACTCTGGATCATTATTTGATATCCTAAACTGCTCTTTCAATTCCTTGACTTTCTCCAAGTGTGCATATATTGGGTCAGTGAAATTATCAACTATATAATTACAGCAAGCAGGCCTCACTATCTGACACATGCCCCCTTTGTGAGGTTGTTAGATAGTCCAGAACCAGATGATGCTGTCTGAAAATCTTGGTATGATACCTTAAGGTATTATCCACTATATTTAATGCATCCAATATTTCATCTGTAACTTTATCAAATATTCTGACTAATGCTTTTATATTGTGAGCGTTCTGTACACTAAGTCCAGATATTGATAAAGCTAGGCCCATTTTCTTATACCATGGGATATATACTAAATCATGGGTATGAGTTTTACTTTTTACAAGATACTTCGTTACTCGATGATTGGTTGGACTGTTTGTTATGTCTATGGTTTCTGCTATCCATGAGGCTGGGCTACCTGACCCTCCCCAAGGTAGATATTTATATTCCTTATGACCAAACATAAAATAATACCCTTCTTGCAGTCTAAGCTGCCATTCTTTGATAATTCGTTCAGCATACCATAACATCTTTGTGGGATTTTTTACAGGGCAACCCTCTATCACATTTAACGCACTTTGGTCTTCCGAAGTGCATCATGTATAATTTTTGGTGATATCCCAAGCACCAGATTGAATGATATATTGTACCCATCTATTATCGCTAGCGTTATACATTATTTGTTGATGATATATCTGTACCTCACCAATATTGCAAATTAGTTTTTTCGTGTAGAAGGTAACATTTACTTTAAAGTGAATAGTCCATACAGATGTGCCCAGCTAGTTTGTTGCTCCATACACCATGTAGCATGCCATGCATCTCACGCCACACACTACGCCTTGAGTTGCGCCACACAGAATGTTCCATAATGGAACATAGCGTATCACTGAAAAAAAGTCATAATGTGTAAAACAACTTTTTGTCACTTTTCCTAAACTACACAGCGCATGCGTCTGATTTCCAATGCATTTTCTGTATCACCGCCCGATGATTGGCTGACAGAAACAGTGATTCAGTACACTATAGTACAGCAATTTCCTAATGGTATCAGGGCTGTAAAAGAATGTCTAATAAAGTTTTAAATCATTAAGTGTGTGAGTCCTGTACTTTTTTATATAAATATTTCACATGCACGCACAGCTTTTAATGAGGTGGGATAAATATTCACTAATGCTCCCCAACCATCATTTGCTTCTATTCAATGCTGCCAAACTCAATACATTGTCCACAACAACACAAGTTCTGTCATTTATACAGGTATCTCACTTGACCAAAAAGATGCACTCCAAGCATTGCATATAGACAGAGCAATTGAAGTTTGGTATTCTTATCAAAGCCAACTGAACTCAATACATTGTCCACAACTTCATACCACCTGGCATTTCTAAGCTACTTTATGCCACCCAGCTGTACAGATCTCCTTGAAGCACTATAAATTGCCCATGTGACTGCTTCCACCTGAGCCTTGATAAAGACCCATACCAGGGTTGAAACACATCGGAAATCCACAGGTGGACTCAGTCATAATTTTTTTGTGAAACAATCTTTTTATTGAACAATCTCCATGCATCAAATCAAGTGAGAATGTTAGCTGGTGAATGCATACAGACGCCGTGTGCAGTCAGACCTTTAATAGAGAGAATTAGCTTTCTCAGTTTTAATTATAAATAGGATACATATTTTTTTTTTAAAAGGAAATTATTGCATGAAGTTACATAGTTACTTCCTCATGGTAACAACTACAAAGTGTTTTTTGGCATTATGAGAGGATGCATAATATAGATCGATACAGTGTGGAGCTTGAGATTGGAATTTGGATGGGTAAAAGCACAATTTCCCCCTCTTTGAATAATATTTTGGAGATGCATATTACATAGAAATGTAAACATCAGCACTGTCAAAATCTATAAAAAATCTTGTTTGCATATTTATGTATTTGAACAGTGGGTTGAACTGTTTGTTTTTGTAGAAGATGACTGCACCTGGAAACAGCTTTAATTCAAGTTTTTACAATTAGGGACTATATTTGGAATCAGTATAGATATTTACAGTATGTCCTTCAGCATAAAGGCTTGCATCTTTCAATGCCTCTAATTCAGCCTCCTGGGCTGATATGTTAGGTGGTAAAGGCTCTTGAATTATTGGCTCATGTGCAGTGGTAACTGCATATCCCGTGTGTGGGTGGCCATCTATGTTGTACCTTGAACCATCTACAAACAATTCTAACTGTGCATTAGGGATTGGTATGTCTAATACAGGAGAGATCTGTGCCATTTCCTGTTCCATAAGGTCAATGCAATAATGCTCACAGCATGTGTCTGAAGAAAAAGGATAGTGATTGTCACTTCCCCTTCTGCTATTGTTACTGTCACCAGAAGCATCACTATTAATTAGCATATCTGGTGCTGCTGACATTTCAGTTTCTCCTTTTTCTAAACAATAATTGTTGTCTAGACTCCCCCCTTTTGATTCCTTCGAAAGCATTGATGCTGGATTCAATACTGTACACCTCTATATGTTTACATTACATGGGGTAAGTAATGCTACACTGTATATCTTGTAGAAATTTCAATAATGGTACATAACAACAGATCATCTACATACTGGATGAGTACTGTTTCTGGATCTGCTGGTACCCATACTAGTACCCATACTTTTAATACCAGTATCATAGCCTTTGAGAAGGCACTAGGTGAAGTGGTAATCTAGTCCATGTGCATTGTTGATTTTTGTGAGTGAAGGCTAAAATTAATTGACTTTCTTCCATCAGAGGGACTGAGAATAAAGTGTTAGCAAGATCCATGACTGTGAAGTGTACAGCAGAGAGAGGGATCTGATTTATCACCGTATGTGATTTTTTCCCAATAAGACTATCAATTACCATATGCTTGTTAACCTCCCTAAGATCATGAATTAGTCTGTAGGATACTGGTTCATGTCCTTAGTTCATTTCTTAATTGGGTATAGTGGAGTGTTCCATAAAGTTCTACAGGGTTTTAACACTCCTGCTTGTACATACTGTTGTTCCTGTGTTTCTATTGTGTGTGTCTGGCCTTCATTAAGGGGATACTGTTTCATTTTCTCAGGTGTTGCTGTAGGTTTAATTTTGATTGTTACTGGATCTACTGGTAGAAGCCCTATATCAATTTTTCCCTTTGCCCATACCCCTGATGGTACCCTTGCATCTATTGCAACAATAAGGGTTGCTCCTTTTGTTCAGTGGGTAAACATATCATTAGGGCATGTACAGTGTCATAGGTCATAGTTTTGATAAAAAAATATATATTCTGCGCTATGGATGTTATTTTGAAAGCAGCTCCTAATAAAATAATTTCAATATGTAACAAATAAAGAGCGCTTGTGAATAAACATGTATGAATGTAACGCAATACCTGAAAAAAAAAAAAAAAAGGGGATTAGTAAAAGATGTTTAAAACCCTTTTTTTTAATATTTAGGAAAGTCCATAATTGACATCAGGGTTCCGATAACATGCCTTGCAGTGCGGTGTGATACTGGAGTCAGATGTGAAAAACTAACTGTCTCTCCCTATATCTGCCTACCTTGAAAAAGGGCCAGGAGCCTGAAACGCGTTGGTTTTAGCGCACATCTGACACACAGCGGAGACATAGTGACATCATCACACTGCACCTTTGCAGCATCGGGCCGTTTACACGGACGAAGAAGACGATCACCCCGTGCAGGGAACCAGCCAGATGGAGCAGAAGCCATTAAAGGTAGGCAGATATAGGGAGAGACAGTTAGTTTTTCACGTCTGACTCCAGTATCACACCGCACTGCAAGGCATGTTATCGGAACCCTGATGTCAATTATGGACTTTCCTAAATATTAAAAAAAGGGTTTTAAACATCTTTTACTAATCCCCTTTTTTTTTTTTTTATCAGGTATTGCGTTACATTCATACATGTTTATTCACAAGCGCTCTTTATTTGTTACATATAGGTCATAGTTTGCAACTATCCTGCTGATGTACTCAACATAACTTCCTCATTTCTGTACACTATGCTAGCTTCCAGATCTGCCAGTAGGTCAGCTCCTAATACATTGACTGGTGAATGTTTTGAGATTAGACTCAGGAGTAATGCTAACAACCAAGAGTCTAATTGAATATGTACAGGTTTGGTTTTGGGGAGTCTGATAATTTGGTTGCCCACTCCCACTACATTAGTGGAGCCTGCTACCTTATACTTGGTTTCTACTATAATTTCTTTTAAGAGACTGCAGCCCCAGAGTCTAAAAGACACTTTATGTTTTTATCTCCCAATTTAACAGGTATCATAATTTGTGGTCCTTTTGGGGCATTAAATATTAAGGGACAAATTATACTCTGGGGGCCTGTTTCATATTGCTTGCTAAAATCCCCCAAAAGGCTGGGGTTCTTTAACTTGAGACAGTTCCTCTTAATGTGTCCCTGCTCCATGCAATTGAACCAAAGCCCTTTTTTCATACAATCTTCTGATCTTTTAGATTGTTGACTACTTTGACTGCCTGGTGGCTTGGGTAGTCTATATCCCTGTTCCTTGCTACCGTTCTGATTTGAATTAGGGAAAGTAAGAACATACATGGGCTTGGGCATGGCATCTTTCTTTTTATCATACTTTTCATGCCTTCCCTTAGCATTATCTTCTATAGACCTTAGTATAATTGATGTCACATAAATTCAGGATTCATTCCTGCAAACAAGGTTAATTTCAGAATTCTTATGTGACCAGGGTCTTGCAAATTAAACCACTGGTCTGTATGCCTCTTAAAAAGTTGCTCATAATATTCCACCACAAATTGACCCTTAGTCTGGTTCTTTTCCATAGCGGGCGTGTTAGCAGCCTCTTTTTGGGCACAAACTTTGCAACTAATTACCCATTGGGTCCCACTTTCTGCTGTTGTCTGGCTTGCTATGTCTGTTGGATTAAAATCATTATTTCCAATTGCTGCTCTAGTCTGAGCTATTATAATTGGTGGCATGTACTCCTGATGCTGTTTCAGTGAGATCATGCATATCTAACCATGTGGCATTATGAACACTTCTAATCCTTTCCATATACATGTGGAAACCCATAGGATTGTTTCTGGGGTCTGGTAAATCTTTTATGAACCCCATTACTTCCACAGGGGTCCAAGGCTTATAGGAGGAGGTGGTACATACAACATTACCAGCATTGTCTCTTGACTATGAGACTGAGACTTGAAATATTGGTCTGGTGTCATAAGGTGGTGGGGCTGTAGCCCCTGTAGGTACTTCAAAGAAAGGGTCTCTTCTATTACTTCTCAGAATCCTACAAATGGTGCATTGTTTATCTTGCCAATAGTGGCAGACTCCACAGTCACATCTCCAAGTATGTTTAGCTGGATTTCTGATGTGATACAGTATTTGTTCTGGAGTCAATGGGTTTCAGGGTCTTAGGTAACAATATTAGAAATGAACCTCTATGTACCCCTGCCTGTACCTTCTAAAATCCTTCCTATAAACCTCTAAGGATGACGCTAATTTGCGTACACAGTCACACCATAAATAAAGACTTAGACATAAAACTTGTGGTTCCAAAGCACAAGTGATATTCAGGTAAAAGTTCAGACAGTTACATGCAATTGATCAAGACACAATTTAGGCGCAAAAGTAAATCATACAGACCACAAGTACAGTATACGTACGCAGGCGCTTCTGGACCCAGAGATAGGCTTCAGCAAGAGACCCCTCGTCATTCAGCATTCAGCACAAAGACTCCCAAATAGTGTCCGTGCACCCATACTAATACCCCCCCAGTATAAACAAGACAAAAGGTATGTCTGTTGCTGATGTCATTGGTTCTCAGAGGTGAAGCATCTGTTACAGTGCATCTAACAGGCTGGTTTAAACAGACTTTCCCTACCTCTAACAGCTAGGGGTCTTCCTCCTCACGCCTTCTTCAGCATCCTAACAGTTGAATCTAAAATATACATTTTGGTTGCTTGTAGGTTCTGCGGTCCATAACTCGAGGATGCATAATGCGATCTCCTCACCGATAACACCGGGAAACTGTGGAAAGAGTATGCATCAGAACAACTCTAAGAATGATGTGTTTATCTTGTATAATTCCTTAGTTAACAAATATCTTTATTTCTTAGCATTTAAACTAACTGAACCTTCTTGAATCATACACTTTAAAGCTAATTGAACCTTATGTATGAATATGAAATATGTGGGTATTCAGGGTTTGGTATAAAGACATATTTAATGTGTGTATGAAAATGCATTTGTCTCTAACTGAGTGAACATTTTAGCAGTGTGGCATGCTGGGTTAGATAGTTCTACATGTCCTGTCAGCAGGCCCTCCCACCTTTCCTGTGTCATTACAGGAAGCTTGCTTATTTATTCTAGCCAGACCACCCGTAGTGAACAAACACTATGCAGGAAACTTATCTACCCAAGCCAGTTGTCACCTGGCCACTTGCTTCATATGATAATGGACACAGATGCCTTCACATGATGCTAATGGTATTATCGCCACATCTACTAAAATGTGAGTTTATCTAAAATGGCGCTTAGGTGGCCATTCGCAAAATGGCATCTTGCGATCGCATTTCAAAAATGGAGTCTTGCGGCCAGTCGCAAGATGGCGTCGCTGTGATTGAATTTTAAACTGAACTTGTCTTACTCAATTATTCAGCTTCGACATAGGTTATAAATCAGTCCTAACCCACAGGTTGGAAATTGTTCAGACCACAGGGCCTGACAATTTTTGCATATTGAGTCACCTGGGACATTACAAAATCCACAAGCAAGACATGACCAATTTGGATATTTTTGTTGATATAGTGCCCTACCAGGTGGTGTGGGTCTATTTGGAGTGGTTCTGTTGACCCCTGGTTTGTCAATTAGTGACAACTGTTCCATCTACATTTCAAGTGTGTCATCTGAACTGTCTTTTCCTAATTTACCTCATCTTTCAATCCAGTTATCTACTTCATCTTCTACACCCTGTTTCCTTATCTGTGATCTATGTTCTCTTCTTAAATCAGATATTTTTTTAGAATCAAACCAGTGTTCCTCACCTAATCCTGCCTTTTTGAACCCCTTCGCAAAACTGTTGCCCTTTGTATTGCCATATAGTTTCTTTATCACCTGCAGGGCACTGACTTACTGTCAGTATTTCCCGTTGTTAGAACTGTCCCTACTCTAACCAAGTTTGTGGTCAAAGTCCCTTATGACATATGGATGTGGACCCTACTGGTACCAAAGTATCTAAACTATGGACCTCCTTATTGTGAAGGGTCTACTGGCTGATTAGTGCTGTTTACTGGATTATGTTTCCCTCTAATTTGACTGGTCACTGTTTTCTAGGGTCTACCTCTCTGTTTTTCTGATAACCAGAAGTGACAACAGACTGTTCTAAAAAATTCTGGCCCCTCTTGCCAATACCCAGTGGGTGTTGACTGCAGATCTAATGGACTTTCCTCAGGTTCTTCTATATCATAAACAAACCAAGTGGACCTAATGGAAATCTGTAGGATATACTAATGTGACTCTAACTACACATTATAAACAGGTTAAATACATTACATAGACTTACAAGACAAACAAGACTTATTCCCTGACCTAGGGTGCCTCATATGTGTCAACCATAGGAACTACAGGAAATCTGGCCAAAATCACTGCCTGTTTTTATACAAAAGGACTTCTCACACCTGATAAGACAATGCTCCATATATTCTTGTCTCAGTGATCCAGCGGTGTCCCAGCAATGTGTGGTATACACCACCTACAAAACCAGGGGTTGTCTTTGGTCTCAGAGAGGTGAACAAGGATGTACATAATACATTCAACTATCATTCACTGAACATACAGTATAACAACAAACAATACAGATTGGTTAGTACATTTCAGAAGAATAGAGAACCTTGAGGGTGACCAATAAATACCCAAGAATGGCCCTTAGAAAACACCTTAATGTCCGCCCAGTGGTCAGTTCTGCTGGGTATCTCAGTGGAAACCTCCAGATTGTCAGTTCTGCCACTTTCTATGGATAGTGATAGAATTCTTAGTAACCCTCAAGCCTCTGACCTCAGAAGCATATGATTGATCATCGTAGAAAGAGACACAGAACACCAGTGTTTGTGACCATAAGCATCTCCTTCTGGCTTTTAATGTTACAATGCTTCATATTTATACCTTTCAATGTTGCTAGACAGAACATCTGTTCAGGATATACGTTAAAACTTTCAACCATTCACAAAGTGGTCTGCTTTTCATTAGTGGCAGGAACTATCAACCTGTCATGAGCTGGCAGGAAAACTAGGCTATAAGATATGAATGACCCTTTACTTATCCTTGTGCAAATGATTATGTGTGCTTATGTATCACATTCTGTGAGTCTAAAGGCAAGATAGGATTTGTTACGAACAAAATGGCTTTCATACTTTCACAATATATTGACATTGGACCTAGGTAATATTTCACGCTGTCAGCATTATGTGAAGAATCTGGGTTTAAACATTCAGTCTGGCTGCTTGATGTGATGCTGAATGCCTTTAATTGTTTGCATCACAGATTTTTTCCTGGATTCATGGCTCCCTTGACTGGTGGCCATTGTTTTGTCTTTTGGGATGAGCACCTTATCAACTGCATGGGAGCATCATTCCCAATGCCATATTGCTGTGTCCATTGGTATTGGATTGACATTGCAGCACATGCCAATATAATTTTTCATTTGGGGACAATAAGATCATTACTGAATGCTGGCCACATGTTAAAGTGGTGTGGTGAAACATTGTCCCTAGGAGGGCTTGGAGAGGTATGCTTGGGGAGGGGCAGATTTAAATGGTATGAGAAGTTAAAAATGTAGTCTGTCACCATGTGTTGCTTCTTGTACGGGGTGGTTAGGCACCCCAAAATTCAGCATTTTAGTAGACCGTTTTGAATGTTTTTTCAGCTGATTTTTTCTCAATAGTACTGTCAAGTTTGGGACTGGTGGTGGGCCAGGGTTTTGACTCTGGCTTTGGCAGGAAAGCATTATTAGGAAAGCATTATTAGTTGAAAGCCAAATTGAGCATTAGCGAGGCAGACACATTTTGAGGGAAAGGTCTAGAACCATATTACCCAGGTTACTTCAGGGGTTAAGTATCCACCTCATATAATTTAAACTGATTGAGATTGACTGTTGTCAATGTTTTATTGCCACCCTAATCTCCAATTAATTTCAAATAAAAGTTGTGCCATTTCACATCAATCCTATTGTCCGTGTATTAATTTATTTATGGATAAATCATTAATTATGAGTATATATTGAAAAAGTTTAGATCATTATAGCAGTTGGTTGATTTATCTACAGTTAAATGGTTCCTACAACTACAGTATAAGAGACTTATGGGTATATTTATTAAAAGTCAATTTTGATTTAATTGTTTTTTTAGTCTATTATCTATCAATTTTGCAAATCAAATATTTTAAAAAGTCAAAACCGACTGAAAAATCTACCATAAACCAAACTTTTGACAAAATTCAAACATCGGACCAACATTGATACTTTTGCATAGATGACTATAGAATTACCAGATTTACTAACAAAAACTCACACAAAAACAATGGCAAACTTGACCAAATAATAGACCTATATCTGGTTGGAAAGTTTGGGAGAAGCACTGCACAAAACAATATGATCTGTGCAGGATTTTTAGGGTTAATATAAAAAATAAATAAAAAGTACAAAAAAATGCTTGGGGTTACCCTTTAAATCCGTAAACAGCCCTGAACCTTTCAACCTGTTCTGTTCATGGAGAATTGGGGCAAAAACAGCCATGGGGTCCCCCTGATTTTCATTAACTAGCAAGAATCTGAACCAGCTGGAGGTCTTAAATTATAGCAGGGAGACATAAAGCAGGGAGATATTCAGGTCCACCCCCCACCAAAAAAAATGGGTCCCGCCTTACCAAGGATCTACCAGTCTTGAGCTATCCATGCACCTCTGTTGGTTGCAGTGCAGGGTTAATTATATAAAATCTAGATGATAATATTGTTCTCTACAGGTCCAGCAAGCCTAATTCGGCATGCTGGCACTTGTGGAATAACAAGTGTCAGCATGCCCAGATATTAAGGGCCCACTGCCACTTAGGGGCTAAAGAATATAAACAAAATATCCAAAACAACTACCTCATGTATAACTTGTTCAATAATTCACAACCCCTTTTTCACAGTTTAGCATGTTCAATATCTTCAAATGTAAAAACTTGTTGATCTAAATTGTGCTTTATATTATAATGTTTGGGAACAGAATGATTATCTAATTTATTTTTTATTCCCCTAATGTGCTTCTGGATTCTTATTTTCAATGGTTGTTTCGTTTCCCCTACATATTTTAAACCACATAGACACTCTAAACATATTACACTAGCATTATTATAATTTATAAAATCTTTAATAACATTTTTTGTATTATTGAAATGCTCAAATAACCTTGAGTTATTGTGTAAATGTTTATCTATATTACAATGTCCACATTTAAAGAATTCAGTACATTTTTTACCCCATATATTATTAGTAATTTCTTTGCTTAACATTCTTAGAACTAAAATATACTGTATATCACATTGTTAACCTTTTTGAAAATGATCTGAGGTTTCACAGGTAAAGTAGTATTCAAAAGAGGATTCATTTTTAAAATATAACAGTTTCTTCCTAAGGTCTTCCTTATAATTTTTTCTTGATTATTATAGGTTATAAGAAAATTACAGTTATATTTTCATGTTTTTTTTTCTCTTATATTCTAACAAATCCTTCCAAATTGTATTTCTAATTTTATGTAGAGCTTCTGTAACTAGAATATAATTTTTTTCTTTAAATCTTGTAGCATAGATATTGATTTATTCTTCAAAGGTTTTAGGATTCTCTTTATGTGGCAAAATTGTGAAAAAGGTATATTAGTTTTCCAACATTCAACATATGTACTATTGAAATGTAGGTAGCTGTTAGTATTTACAGTTTTTATTAAATGCTTAATTATAATCTTTCCTTCCTCATTAAGCAATACTAGATCTAAAGACTTAATCTCATCTGTACTGAATTTAGGCAGATAAGTTAAATTCATTGAATTTTATATACTGGTCGATATTTGTAAGCATATAATAATCTCCCGTGCAAATAATGATTATATGTCATCAATATATCTCATATACTTGAATATGTTATTCTTATACTGAATGTTATTGTAGATATATAACATTTTTCCTATTGCTGTGCCACAAACTTCTAAGTAAAATTATAAAAAAAAATATTCTGATTAAGGATATATTCAATAACATTTAAAACAAACTCCCTATGTTACTTTGTAAATGTTTAATCATGTTCTTAAAAAGCTATGACTGAATTAGTGTTATATTCAATCAATGTATATCAAAGTATATAATGATTGCACAGCTATAGTAACAAATGCAAAGCCAATCTACCACTGCCACTCTACATAATTTAAATCTGTAAAACAGATGTTGTATCCTTAATATACAACCTAAGTTTTTTTTACTTGATCTTTAAGGAGAACATACACATATCCCAAGCAATATACTGTTAGAGATTTTATGTCCATCACAATTGGCGTACCCTGCAGGCACGCTAGACTTTTATGGATCTTGGGGAGGAAATAAAATATAGGAAATGTAGGATTCATTTGTATTAAGATTTGGTATATTTATTAATAATTTCCCTGTGTAGAGCTTCCACTAGTAACCTCCTCAATTCTGAAACATAATTTTTAGTTGGATCTCATAGTAGTAATTTATTAGAGCTTTTATTTTTCAGAACTCTAATTGTTTCTTTCGCATAACCTTTTTTTTAATAACCACCCCATCTACCTGTTTCAAAACAATATCTACATTATTTTTGATTTTTTTTCCTAAATTAGTAAAACTTCTATTTGTATTTTCAGAATTATCTTTACAAAGATATTTATTGACAAGTTCAGAAAACATCAATTTGGCTACTTTTTGACTCCAATTGATAAAATTTTGACTAGATTTTGAATATCACTAATAGTTTATCATCATACCTGTTTCTTTCTTTAGGAAGTGTCTTTTAAGAGTTAGTTTTTGTACAAATCTATTAAGGTCTATAAATAATTGAGAATTTTTGGTTTACTATGTAGTTGGGGCAAATGATATCCTTACAAAGTAATAAGATTTAATTATTTAAGCTATATATTTTTTTGGGTGGAGCCTGTTTGATTTATATAGATACTCTTGGAGTGAAGTTTCACATTTTGGTTGCTTGAGCACTCTTTAAGCGGATATGTAGAATCAAACACATGCATTTGGTGATGTGAGTTTGTTACCAGAATTACACTATATTTGTTTTTTCTTTCTGTATATTACAATATATTCTGGATTATGGAGAAAGATGTCAATTTTTATGGAGTTTTAAAATATTTACATAAATCATTGTGTGTATAAACCTTTTGTGGATTATGCCAAGGTGAGGCCACCACTGGAACAAGCAGCTGAAAGAGAGCAGGTGGGACATGCATAAAAATGAGAGTAAGTGCAGCATAAGATATGTTTCCTGAACTCTCTATGTTTACTAAGACTTTGGCTCTGTATACACAGTCCCATTGCCCTTTCTCACTGCTAAACCCTTAGTGGCATGACCACTTGTCTCATATAGGTGTATCAACCATCCCTGTTTTAAGGCTGAGGGATCCTCATCACTCTTAAGATGCAGCTAGATATACACAATCTAGTGTTTTTCCTGATGTAAATTGTAGACCTCCTAGATTTAATTCACCAGGTCTGCCGCAAACAGTGATGTGAATGATCTGGGAAGAGTTTCATCTTGAGGATAATAAACAGTCACATCTGGTCCCTTGATTATGGTCCTGTTATGTACAGTCAGTGTAGCATTAGAAGATGAGTGGGCAGCTGAGTGGACTATACATGTTGCCTATGCTGGCACTGAGCTCCACACCATCACGCAGGAGTGCCCTTCATACAAGACAAATCCACTTGGTTGTTTTGCATACTTGGTTAGACTATATCATATGTACAATACTGTTTATGTTAATTTACTCCAACTCATAACTGTTGTTTTCACAAAAGGAAAGACAGTGTTAAGGCAGTTAAAACAGTCACTTAATTCTATACTATTAAGGATTTGGGTGGGGCATGGGCAGCATTTACATGAGTGATACAACACTTACTTCCTCCTAAAGTTTATTGGGTAAAATTAATGACATCACACCAAAAAACTAATGAGACTATTAATGAGTATTACTCTCATTTTACAAATTTAGTCACATTATATAGTCATATTCAAACTTATTTGACATGACTGACATGCAGTCTCTCATACGTACAGACTTTATGGAGGGATTTTGACAATTTCAACCCCTGCAAGGAAAGTTTCAGGTTTAAAAACACCTATTGAAATTGCAAAAAATCATGAGGCTAATGTGGAAGCAAAGAAAGAAAACACATCTATCTAATTAATGCAAATTCAGTTTAGGGCAGTAGAAGCCACCTGTAAAAATGGCTGCTGCACCCAGAGGGGACAACACAGAGAACCAGAAATCTAATGACAGAGGTTGTTTGTTTTAACTGTCAGGGAAGTTGAGGGATAATTATTCATACCCCCACCCCCTCCACAGGTCACTGAATCAGAGGAGAATTTAATACAATGACAGAAACAGCCTGCTCTCTTGTGCGCTTCCTCCCTTGCACTGTTTCAGAGCCAGCTGTCCAGATTAACATGATGGGAGGGGCTGGGCTCCTCCTTTCTAGTGGACACAAAAATCTAATCTTGCAAAAGGGATTGATTGTGTAAACTAAACTTGTACAGTTTGTCGATGATGTCCTGCTTTGTTCTCCATCAAAGCAGGCCTTACTGCAGGATACAGAAGAATTGCTTAGCTTCTTTGCACACAAAATGCATAAGGCATCCAGCTATGCACTTCCAGAATTATAAATATAGAGCATTGTCTTTCTCCAGGCTATCTGCTTCTAACAATGGGGCACATAGTAAGTGCTAAAAATTACATACCAAACAATAAGAATCACATAGCAGCCTTTTAAGGCATGACACAATACTACACACAGTGGATTCCTAATTATTCACAGTTTTATTAATCCCCTTGACTCATTAACCAAAGACTGTAACATTTTGTTTGAAGAAGGGTACAACTCACTTTTACATCACAAGGTCTCGAAAACTAGCAATCAGACTAATTGTTGGATTTGTTCACAATTGCCCATTAGTGTTGCCAGAGGTTTTCCATTGATAGTACACTCAGAGACTCTAGATGATATGTTACATATGTATTGGGCCAATTCAAATATGGGAGTTAAAATAGTCAAGGTATTAGCTGCAGGAATACTTAATTCCCCTTATTTGAATGAATATTGTAGCAAGACCCAACCCCATATTTTTGTATGGATGTAAAGGGTGCTGCCAGAATGTGATACTAGGTTGACTATAAAACAGGGAGGGCAGAATAAGTATAAAACTATAACTTTATTCATAGGGACCAGTGAGTGTAGGCATTTATCCTATCCCATGAATTTTCCTTTTTTCTTTGGGTTTTGTTTCTCATACCCTCCTTTAGAAGCAGAATAGATCAGGGAGAGGGGCTTCATTGTGATGCAAGCAGCATTAGAAGAAAGATTGATATAGAAGGTAATATTGGTAAACAAGATGGGATTTGGATTATCTAATTACAGGCATTGCTTATTGATTTTTATTAGTAGTTCAAGTTTGCTTATTATTCAGACATGCATTTAAACTGTAGCTAATATACAAATGTAAGATGCGCTGCTTGCGCTTGAACTTTAGCATTCATATAGAATGTACCAGAATATTTTTAGATGCATGCAGACACCAAGCAAGGGACATTCTACATTTACTGCTCTCATTCCCTCTTATATGTATCCTCATGTGTATTTTTATATCATGTGATAGTATAGTATGTCGAAGACTAATTTACATAATTCCATATTTACATATGCTTTATGCTGTATAATGAAGCAGTACATGAGATTTAACAGGGCATTGGTACTTCCATTTTGTTTCTCTGTCCAAACTCAGATTTAAATGGAAACTATTGTGATGTCTTTAAGGCCGCACCCTAGGGAAACTGTTTATCTAACACAGTGAAGAGATCATGCCCATATATGTATGCTTGTGCTGAGGAAACTATTCAGACTATATATGGGATGCACCAAACGATGAGTATCACTCAAAAGGAATTCAGTTTCGAGTCTGATTGCTAAGGAGGAGTTAACAAAAATAAGCTTTGTCTATCCGATAATGGTAGTGGGTGTATGAAAGGGGCGTATAATCTGAATATTGTAATAATGTATAAGTACTTTGTGACAATGTCAATCGTGGTTATTCCTGCATTATAACCCTGGAAGAATATGTCCCAGTTTAAAGGGCTTGATCTAATTAATAAAATGACAAATTCTTAAGTATACTGGATTGGAGAATATTACTTATTATGGAACAACACCAGGTTACAGGTAACATAAACAGTTTTGGAGGCACTTGCTTACGACTTTACGATATCCATCATCTACCTGTGCACCTGTCAGGTTTCCTCACTACCTCAACAATGGGAGAGGAGTGGCTGTACCTGCTGTCTGGCCAGCAGCTGGGACATCCAATCTCCAAAATCTTCGTGAGTATCAGAATTAATTATATATATACATTATGTGTATATATATGTATGTTTCCGTGCTCCGAGATGTTATGTAATGAGAGGCAATGGTGTACCACGTGATGAAGGTGGTTTAGCTAAAGTTGAACTCAGAGATGATTTTATATTGTGTGTTGTTGCATTTAAGTAATATTGCTAAAAAAAAATAGAGTTAACTGGTTTAAGATGCTTTAATAATTTTATACTGTGATCTGATCACTCACAGTCAAAGGTTTATTTAATATTTGTGTAGTGAAGAATGTATGAATTATTAGTGTATGAAATGTGGAGATGTACCTGTTTTTTGACAGATAGACATGTCGCAAGAGGTAATACAAATGTGTTTGTATTTGCTTGGAGAAAAACAGGTGATCATAGAAAGCTTGTTCTGACTATGTGCGTTTCTATGGTGAGTGTTAAAATGACAAGAGATGATAAAATGTGTATTCCAGTGGATGGAAATAAAAAAAGTGCAGGGTAAAGTGTGAATTTGTAATGTTTACATAATTAGTATAAGTAATTCTAAATTAAATGCAGAGATCAGTCCGCGCGCGTGCGTAAAGTATTTCACGATAAATCTGTACAATTTCTTAAACAAATGTATGTTGTTGGGAACACAATGGCAGGCTGCAGCTGCTATTGCTATTTCTATAATTGTGTCTGTAATGTTTAAAAATATTCTTGAAATCTTTAAAATATTGTTTAGTATCTGGGAAACAAAAAGTGATTCTGTCATACTATCTGAAAAAAAGTAGAGGCAGAGTTTACGTTATTGTTTGCCAAGAAAAGTTCTTATAAGTTCAGAATGTCCCAGACAAAAGACAGAGTTTACAAAAGCAAGAGAACTACAAAGGCTTATAGATTTATTACATTATCATTGTTACATAAACCAATAGAGAAAGTTTGGAAACAGCTAATTTTTAGAGAAATGTGATTTTTTTAGATAAATAGTGTTGATGTTATTAATGACCATAAGCCAAATGTTTAATGCTACGCTATACCAGACTAAAAAAGAATAAGAGAGTTGCTGCTAATCATAAAGGATTCCACATGATTACATGCTTAAGGGACTTTTTAAGGCTAAGATTGAATGATGCATAACGTAATAGGACAGCATTTTAATATCTAGAGTGGGAAGAACTATACTTTAACATAATATCCAACTTAACAAGGAGAGGACAGACGCAGATCTTGTGCAGAACAGAGATGTTGGGTTGCAAAATATTTTGATATAAGTGAAGAGATGTATGTTGGTTTGGTTAATAGCGTCATTAGAGAGCCTGACAGAGTAGATTAGCAGACACTGAATGTTTGTTGAGAAAGTTCAACTTTGCAGCTATATTCAAAATGCCGTATAGTGGGGAAAACCAATAATGAGACTATTACAATTGTCTATGAGGAAATAATGACTCCATGTGCTAGATTTGTTGCATTGTCTTATGTAAGATATGGTCGAATTTTGGCTTGTTTTTAAGATGTATGTAACAGGACTTAGAGACAGTTGAATGTGAGAAACATTAGACAGTTTAGAGTCAATGATGACACCAAGGCAGCGAGCTTGTGAAGTGGGGGTGATTGTCGAGTTATCAAGTTGTTAATGGTTATAGAGATATCAGGATGGTAACTATTATTGGCTGGTAGATATATAATTAATTCTGTTGTGGATATATTAATTTTGAGGTGGCAAGATGACATTCCAAGATGAAATGGTGGAGAGATATACAGTGACACAGATGAGTGCAGTTAGTGACAAATCTGGGGAGAATAGGGAGAATTTGAGTATTGTCTGCATACAGATGATATTGAAAATCAAAGCAGCAGATTAGTTAGCTAAGAATGGAGGTAAAATCAAGAACAGTGCACAGTATAACAATGATTATATAAGTAGGATGTCAATCAAGAAGGGATGTGTCTTGAAAACCTAAGGATTATATTGTTTGCATAGGAAGAGAATGCTGTTTCTGTGGAGTATTAGGAATGAGATGAAAAGAGTGTAGATACTTCATCTATATTAGAGGGGTCTAATAAACATGATCCTGTATACTTCCTATGTTCAGAGCAGGATTGTAAACTTTTGTAATGACAAACTGTTTAACTCATTCTTTCAGTATTTTCAGAGTGAGAAACTGTCTGTCTGTGTAACTTTGTGCGTCAGTGTGAGTTTAACTCTTCTCTGTGTATACCCCTCCCAGATCGAGAAGCTGCACTGAGGAGGAAAAAAAAAATACAGTTTTGTTTCAGACAAATACTTTAACTATCTCAGAGCATGAAACTGTGTCTGTATTCTTGCATCATAGGTTTCTTTTGTACCTCAGCTAGGGTACTAATAAAAGAAGGTTATGAAACATACTTTTTAGTATATACGTAGTATCTACATAATGTTTTAATAAAGCAAAAGGATATATTCTGAAAAAGTTTACAAACAGTTTACAATATTTGCAAAATAATCTGACATTTTTTATGTTCTTTCAGATGACGCAGTCCTTATCTAACAGTGATCTGTGGTTATATTTAAAGTTATTTTAAACTTCAACAAGAGATACTAACAAACAATTGTTTTTCTTTTGCAGAGGCAAGTCGAAAGTTTAATGGGACAAAATCAAACTATATACTAATAATTTTAAATATACAGGACGTTGTTTACCACCAGCTCGAAGACATTTATATCCTTAAAGGGTGGCATTTATTGTTAAATTGGATTGCATCTATTTGTTTTTACATACTGTTATTCAGATATTTAATAATGCTCAACTTAAATATGTTCCTACAGCCAGATTTTTTCGATGGGGGATAATATGTTAGACTTATATCAATCTTACATATGTCATAATTTCAATTGTGCTACATTGATCTTCTTTATCCTCAACAGGGGGGAATATGGCTGATTATGGTTAATGGTGAGGAAAAAGGAAGACAATGAACATGTTTGCAAAAATGAAATATAAAAATATTTTTCAGTAATGGAAAGTGTCATTAGATAATCCTGACTTAGGCCCTCATTCAGACCCGAACGCAAGTGGCCGTTCGTACGTTCAGCGTACGTACACACATATGTTAATTCAAGCACTCGCTCGTATTTTCGAACGCATCGAAACATCCTCCCCAAACTCTACTGACCCCTCCTCTAACTAACGAGCGTGCCAAATAGTGAGCGTACATCCCCAATGTGGCTTGAAGGGAACGCACGCACAAATACAAACCGGAAGTGGGTCTGTCAGATTCTGATTACCTGCTCCTTTATTCTGCCTACCTCCCTCAATCGTATCATGCCAATCAATATATCAATTATCTTAATTGTTTTTTGTTTTTTTTGGACAATGCAATAAACTTTACTCTTGTCCGTGTTTGTGTTTACCCGCAGAATACGTACGGCTTAAACATTCGCTTTTCTTTGTCAAAATACATGTTTGAGCCAATTAAACATTTGTTTTATTTGTTTTTAACCACGCATATTTTCCTGGGTTCATTTCTTTATTTAAATTTGCTTACGCATGTCACTGCATCAAGCCTATCATAACTCTCCAGAGATTTGTGGCCCTGTCGAACACATGACTCATACACTAACCAATAGAATTGGTCCTGTTAATTACCCAAATACATTAGACAATCAAATTTTTTTTCGGGTCTTTATTAAAAATTATTTTTAGAAAATACACCATTGCCATCATGAGAGCCTCGACATTCACCAGGCGTGAGCTGCTGGTGTTAACCGAGGTCATGGACAGGCGGATCACCAGCTAGCCTCCCCCCATCACCAATAGAGAAAAGCGTTCCACATATGCGGAGGTACGTGGCCGCCTGTGTTCCTTCGGCTCACGCCGCCAGATCGGCCAGCTGGAGCGCAGGTGGTCCGACCTGCAACGGCGGACACCCCGCTTGCTGGCATGCTTTCGCATGCAGATCGCGGAAAGTACGTTTTTGTGACTGTGGTTTTCATGTTTATCTTTGTACTCATATGTGCATGGCCATGTTTTCATGTATGTCCTATTTATTCATTGTACTCATATGTGCATGGCCATGTTTTCAAGTATGTCCTCTTTATTCTTTGTATTCATATCTGCATGGCCATGTTTTCATGTATGTCCTCTTTATTCTTTGTATTCATATCTGCATGGCCATGTTTTCATGTATGTCCTCTTTATTCTTTGTATTCATATCTGCATGGCCATGTTTTCATGTATGTCCTCTTTATTCTTTGTATTCATATCTGCATGGCCATGTTTTCATGTATGTCCTCTTCATTATTTGTATTCATATCTGCATGGCCATGTTTTCATGTATGTCCTCTTCATTATTTGTATTCATATCTGAATGGCCCTGTTTTCATGTATGTCCTCTTTATTCTTTGTATTCATATCTGCATGGCCATGTTTTCATGTATGTCCTCTTTATTCCTTGTATTCATATCTGCATGGCCATGTTTTCATGTATGTCCTCTTTATTCTTTGTATTCATATCTGCATGGCCATGTTTTCATGTATGTCCTCTTTATTCTTTGTTTTCATATCTGCATGGCCATGTTTTCATGTATGTCCTCTTTATTCTTTGTATTCATATCTGCATGGCCATGTTTTCATGTATGTCCTCTTTATTCTTTGTATTCATATCTGCATGGCCATGTTTTCATGTATGTCCTATTTATTCATTGTACTCATATCTGCATGGCCATGTTTACATATTTGTGTTGTCAAATATTAGTGTTTAACTAGGTCTGGGTTGAAAATAACCACAATTTGTTTCCCATCTTTTAGGGGCAGAGCGAAGACTACGGCATCATCGGCATCAAAGACGGCGCTCTCGGCCCCTCTCCCAACCCCAAGCCAAACATCCACACCCCAAAATTCCCATATTTCCCCCTCCTCCCCAGCCTGCACAGACCCTGTTGAGGATGTTTCGGGGCTCCTTCCCCTCCATCCCAATTCCCCCTCTCCTCCAACCACCCCTCTCGTAACTACCCCCTCCCCTGAATCCCAAATCACCCCGCCAACCTCATTGGGGAATGTTGGCACCTCCGAGGAGGATGAGGGAGTGGCTTCTGTAGCGGACGTTATTTTGAATGGTATGTTTGTTTGTTTTTTAGTTTTTAGAAAAAACTGTTTGTATGTAATCCTGTGTCTGTGCCTTTTTTTGTGTGGTTTGTGAGAATTTGGTGTAGATTTCTGTTTGTCTTTACCTTTTACTGCTGATTTCCCCATACACATATCACACCTGTCAGAATCTGATTTTTTTTCTTGCAATTTTTGGGGGGTCCATTTTTGGGGCCTTGGTATTTTTGGGGTAATTCTGCTTTTGGTCACAATATTGTCATTTTTGGTTAGCTTTGTTTGGCTTGTTTTTGAATGTGGTTTCATTATTTATGTATTAAGCCCCACACTTTTCTAACCCACAGAGGAACAGAGGCATATGGCGGACTTAGCCGGATGTGTAGAACGGATGTGTGCCTACGTTATCGGGCTGCTGGTGGTCCTTGACCATATGTCTGTCATCCTGCGTCCCTAATTTTTTTATATCCTTTAAAAATTGTTGTCTACAATAAAAATTTAATTTTAACGTTCTGTCTCATTCCTTGTCTCCAAATCTGAGATTGTTTACACTGACATAAGTAGACTCTTCCAGCAAGTATTTGCAATTATTATCACTAAGATTGTGTGTTGTATTTTGTAGAAAAACAGGCACAAGAAACACCTAACAGTAACAATCTGATTGGCCTTCTTTTGTGTTTGACAATTTATATATTACTACATTTTACAGGTTCCAATTTGGGGGGCAACCTGCTTAGGCCGAGATTAGAAAGCCAACTGATTGTACAGGATTCCTTTTGGTGTTGGTTTTGACCCAGAAAACATCTTACCCCTTATTAAATTTTAACGTGGGTGAACCTGGTTACACTTGCTTGTAATTGGCAATAAAATGACCGAAATTACACTCTCAAAACATTTATTCACAACATAACTAAAATAGCAAAGTGTTCACTCACAAACCATACACACAGTGATAAACAAAAATACAACCCATAAAACAACATTTGTTAAAAAAAAATGAAAAATCAAGAACTGGTTGACGAAGGACCATGCCAACATGATTCCACAAATGTTGCATGGCAATATTGGTTCCAGAATATATATCCAATGTGTCCCCATGAATAATTTTTTAGGGTAGCAGGAAGTAGTCATCGTTGGAGTCCCAAAGATTATGAAATCAAACAGAAGATGTGGAAAAAAAAAGAAAATAATTAGATGTTCTCCAAAAATCCTTACCACATTGTGTCTAAACACTGTTGTGTTGCCATTAATTATCTAAAATATCTGGCCACCACATCATCGCGTATGGCCCCCCCACATACTGACCTCCGACCAACCTCGGGGGGGCCATCCTAAGGTAAGGCATCCTCTGGCTGCATTGGGATACCACTCCTTATGGCGATGTTGTGAAATATCCCACACAGGACCCCAATTTTCAAAACCATATCCGGCAAATACATGAGCTCGCCACCAGAGCAGTGGAGGCATCTGAATCGGCCTTTTAAAAGGCCGATACAGCACTCCACCACTTGCCTGGTGGCTGTAAGTGCGGCATTAAAATTACTTTGTGGCCCTGATGTGGGAGCCAAATAAGGAGTGAGCAGCCAGGGCGTGCAAGGGTAGCCACTGTCTCCTGTGAAAAAGAAGTGGCAACATCAGGATCACTGTGTATCAAGCTTAACATTGTTATGTACTAAAGGTCTCCACTTACCCAGAAGCCATGCATCACCAGCTTGTAGGTTGTTTAATTTGTGCCATATCCCTGATTGCCGGATGACGAATGAGTCATGTGCACTTCCGGGTAATTTTGCATTCAGGGACAGGATCTGGAGGGAGGCATCACATACCACCATTACATTCAGGGAGTGATAGTGTTTACGGTTGCGAAATATGGACTCCAGCCATGCTGGAGGCTGAAGTGGTATGTGAGTACCATCCACAACCCCTATGATGTGTGGGAAGCCAGCTATTTGGTAAAAATTGGCCTTGGCCACACTAAGGGCACCTATATCCAAAGGCATTTGAATAAAATGATGGAGGTGCTTGAAAAGTGCCTCCATCACTGCCCTCAGGATCCGGGAAAAGGAGGATTGGGAGATTCCCGCCACTATTCCCACCGTTGTTTGAAATGATCCTGAGGCACAGAAATGTAACACCGCCATAAATTGCGTAAGTGGTGGTATTGCTGTAGGACTGTCAATTTGCCGCTCAAGATCACTCTCTAATAATGAGAGAGTGTCTATGATGATTTTGGGCGGAAGACGGTAGCGTCTTAACACCTCATCATCGGGCATTCCAAAAAGGGTGACACGTGTTCGATATATCTGGGGCCTTGCATGCCTACGATGCCTACGCCTGGGATGAGATTGAGGTTGGTCGGCTTCCGGGAGCATGGCCAGAACAATCCGACCAAGATCAACCTGAAATGGCAAGATTTGAATATAAGGCTTTTTTCCCAAAAAAAAAATGTAATTTTACTTAGATTGATGATACAATCCAATGATGCTTACATGCCAGGGTATTGTCATGATTGGCCAAACCTATAAATAATCACAATTTAAAAATGCAACAATTTAGGGTGGGCATTTAGGAATCTAAATTTGGTGCAAGACAAAACATAAAAGGGGAGAAACACACATCTGGGCAAAGAGCAAAACGACAGTGCGCAGACTACCTCAATTTGGGCCCAAATGTATTAAACAAATGCTAAAGGGAAAACACAAACAATTTCACAGGTCTAAATAAGCATTTAAAAATGCGCTAATTAGTTCGCAAATACAAGTCACAATAGAAACAGATAAAATGCGCTAATTAGTTCGCAAATACAAGTCCAAAAATACGCAGATATAAAAACACGAATTATTTCATACATTTCTGACTAACAAAACCAAAGGTTAAAAGTGTAAGGTCAAACAAAGTTGCGTAAATACAAACATGAACATTTAATAAACAAGTGAAAAAAAAAACTTACCAATAGAGAATATATAAGTCTCCGGATCAAAAGGTCGTTGGGGCAGAGCCAAAAGAAACCTAACAAAGGCGACAATTGGAAACATTAACGAGCCAAAATTCACGAAAAGAAGGAGACACAAATTGAACAAAAGTTAGACGGCCAAAAACTTACCAAATAAATACACGCCAAAAAAAAAACCACCAGAAAAAAAGCGAACGGAAAAAAATTAAAGAAAAAGACAAACCAAAAACAACTCCCAACATCGTCAAATCCAAAACCCGCCAACAATCCACTCCGACCAACGTAACCTCCAACAACCAACAACCGCCACCTCGACTCGAGATGCCCCAAGCCATAAATAGTGTTTAGTTTCCTGCACAAATTAAGGAGGGATCATAGGAACGCACAATCAATGATGCGGCCGAAAAATAAGGACGCATGTATAAATACGTCACTAGCCAAAAAAAACGTTATGGTGTATTTCTTGTTTGGAGATAAGACATGGCTACAGACCAAGGAAACAATGGCCAACAGTCTGCCGGTAAGTATTTCAGGCATTTCAAAACAATGATTAATTTGAAACATAATATAGTGCAAGTTGTGAAGCTTAAAATTCTCAACATTTAAACAAATAGGTGAGGAGGATGACATGGAAGAGGCTGCTGGGCCCAGTATACCGGCCAAAGCTGGCAAAAAGAAAAGGCAGCCACAATTCACAAGAAAGGAGATGGAGGTTTTGGTTCAGAAGTGTGTGGACATCCTGCAACAGGCAGACAGGAATATGAGTGCAAGCCAGAAGTGGGGAATGTGGGAGGAGGTAGCCAGTGCTGTCAATAGGGTGGGTGATTATGTCCGTCTAGCCCGGGATGTCAAACGGCGGTAAGTAAAAACTTGACCCCCCTAAAACCAAAACCCATTTAAAACAAAAGGATAATGGTTCCAGTTTCACCCACAGATGGGCCGACTTCAAATATTGCCTGAAGCAAAAACTGGCGGACGGGGCTAGGCATGCAAGGGGTACAGGTGGGGGACCCACCCCTGTGTCATTGGAGTTGAATGATTTAGAAGAGCTGGCACAGGGGTGTGTGCAGGCTGTGGAGGTGTTTGGCGTGTCCAACATGGATACGGACATGCCAGACTTTGCGGCTCCTCATGTTGTCCCAGGTAAATATTGTGATGTCACCAACTCTGAAATGTTAGTGTGCCAATATGAAGATTCTAATGTGACTCTTTTCTCATTTTTCCAACAGAGACACAGGCGGATGAGTCTGCTCCAGAGGGGAGCCTTGGCTGCAGAATTTCTGCTGGCTCTGCAGGGGAGGAACCAGTACATCCAGCTGAGGACCCTGCAGAAGCCAGTCCAGGGCAATCCCCCTCGCAGGCAGTGTCCCTCCTCACAGAACTCAATTTTAAATCAGATTTCCATACGGAGAATCTGCAGAGGATGGATGCCAGTCTGGTATGGGTGGCTGAGGCCCTGGAGCAAAATGCTGTGGCCAACGTGACCATTGGTCAGGCCCTGGCGGAAAATACCAGAGCCAACATCCGCATCGCCAATGCCCTGGAGCAGCTCGTTCGCCAGCACATGGTGGAGCCGACCTCCCTTCCTGCCGGAACATCAGGATCCTCCACCTCTGGCACAACATCAGCCAATCCTCCAAATGTGCCTAGCCCTGTGCCTAGTCCAGAGGCCACAACATCTGCCTCTGGACTGGCCAGCCCAATGACATCCCGGACCCGGTCTGGCGCCCTCCCTCCCCCAGCCAAATGGGGGAAAAAACATTGACAGCACTGGCTACTTTTCCCACACTCCTTCTGTGCTTGCCCCATATTCCTTTCTGGCCAAAACTTCCCTCTCCTTTCTTGTGAATTGTTTTTAATTTTTAGCTTTAAGTTTCCATACCTTTTATGTTTGCACAATTACAAATTTTTTGGGGAATAACACTGCAAAAAATGTTTGGGCCAAAAATGTGCATGAAAATGTTTGTATTTTCCAATAAATTTTTAAAAAATGTTCGACATTGTATTCTGACATTATTTTAGAAATGGTTTACATTTAATCCTGGCCCACAAGGCAAAAACGAGCTCCCCCAAAATTTAACCGAAAAAAAAGGGCTCTTTAAGGAACACTTTAAAATTTGCATAAGTATGCAAATTCTCCAGGCAAAAGCAAAATGGAAAAAAACACACAAACATGATGACATTATTGTTACAATAGCCCAAAAACCAAATATCAACCCAAAAAAATTCACTAACAAATGTACGCTAATTGATTGTGTAATCCTGACATTAGCAGCTATGATTTCCACCTGCGTACGGTTTTTTGCTAACCCAAAAAAATGAATTCAAAACACATTCCAAGCCGGTTTTCAATACAACACTAATTGTTTTTCTGTCAAGCCGTGATTAATCGATGCAACATCGTGGAGGGCCGGGACGGAGGAGAAGGCCATCGCCAATGTGGTCGAGTAATCCAGACCCTAAGCTGTGCAAGCATTTTGAATGGAAAGAGGATCATCCAGTGACGTATGAGTTGGTATGAACACATTTGACGTTCGCATCTGATAATGTATGTACGCCCCAAAAACGCCTCGCCACGCCTGCGTTTTTCCATCTCCACCCCCGTCAACGCCCAAAAACATCCTGTTCTGTCAATCACATTTGACATGTCACTTCCTGTACGCTATTTGATGAACGAGACAAAAAAAAATCGCAATATGCCGTATGCACATGCGCAGTGTTACACCGACGCATGCGAGCATTCTCAACATCGGAACGCAACGAGCATACTGCTGTTAACGAGCGGCTCTGAATCAGGCCCTTAGTTCTCTTTACTGATCATAACTGTTACAGATGGAGACATAATGTTTTTTTTGGTTACAGGGAATGCATTACAGTGACTACCACATTGAACATAGTAAGCTGAATGTAATGTACAGTATTGATTATAGCAATTGGAACCATAGGTGTTACCGCATAGCTTCTGGGAACTACAATTTTACATGTACAAACAGTTAAAGAACTGAAAGAAGCAATATGTTTACTAAAAATGAGTTGTAGTAATTAAGTGTTGGGTAAAAACTAAAGAGATTGATATTATTCTCATGGGTAACATATTAGCTGACAGAGTAGTATGAAAGGTAATTTTAAGTACATATGATGAGCCAGTTATAGAAACTCAGTACAATAGAGGTTTAAAGGGAAAGGAGGTGAGTGTGCAAACAAGCAGCTGGTGCAAATGGTGTCCAAGAGGTACCCTCCGCCCTCCAGATATAAACAATGTAAAGAAAAGACAAACACCCCAGTTCCAGCGCTATGAAATACTTATGGTAATTAATAGGAGCTGTGTCCTGCAGTATCCAACAGTTTTAAACGTTTGTCCTTTTTCAACAGGCCAATATTTCATGTAAAAAAGAGAAAGGTATATAGTGCAATACCATTTAATCACATAAGAAAAAATTCACATAAAAAACACAATAATAAAATGATGATGAGTGCAAAAATGGTCTACAAATGAGACTATTTAGGATCCCCAAACAGCTGGAGGATAACAATTACCATATCATAGAAGAAAAATAGCAGGAAACAGGTCTTTTTCGTGCATCTCAAACACCGAAGTCCTGTATACGATATCAGGAAAAGGTTCACCGTCAGTGTCCCTTGTAGATAGGTAGTTTGCATCAAGTATCTCTGAGTCAGCCAGTCTGCTTGCTCTCCCTGGTATGAGACCTGGGAGAGCAAGCAGACTGGCTCACTCAGAGATACTTGATGCAAACTACCTATCTACAAGGGACGCTGACGGTGAACCTTTTCCTGATCGTATACAGGACTTCGGTGTTTGAGATGCACGAAAAAGACCTGTTTCCTGCTATTTTTCTTCTATGATCTGGTAATTGTTATCCTCCAGCAGCTTGGGGATCCTAAATAGTCTCATTTGTAGACCATTTTTGCACTCATCATCATTTTAATATTGTGTTTTTTATGTGAATTTTTTCTTATGTGATTAAATGGTATTGCACTATATACCTTTCTTTTTTTTACATGAAATATTGGCCTGTTGAAAAAGGACAAACGTTTAAAACTGTTGGATACTGCAGGACACAGCTCCTATTAATTACCATAAGTATTTCATAGCGTTGGAACTGGGGTGTTTGTCTTTTCTTTACATTAGTTATAGAAACTCAGTTGATGGTGTTTAAGGATATCACATTTGACCAATTAAGGCAATATCAGGAAAATACTTCTCACAATAAGGTCAATGTCTGGAAATTAGAGCATTGTTACAAGAGAGGATGATAATGGATATTTGAGTAGAATTGAAATTAATACAAGCCTTATAGAGATGTTCATGGGTTAGTACATTTAAGAGCAGATAATATGAATCACATTGTACAATCTTACTGGTATGCTCGAGCCAGAGATAAAGTGAAAATGTGAATGTTTATGTAATTCAGATGATAAATAATGAAGAGAAAATGATACCTACTAAAACATTTTCAAAGTACTATTGATAATTGATTTTATTCAGTTACCAATGAAGAAAAAAGAAGGATTAAAGTATGTAGATGAGAAGGATTTGGGGTATGTCGATTAGAAAGGAGTGGCGCATGTCATTTAAGATGATTAAAGTATGTTCTTATTAAGGTTTCGGGATGTTGTAAAATATAGTGTTAGCATGTTCTTGGAGTTTACTGAATTTATATCTCCATAATGCTAAGAGAAGAGATTTTGGAGGAATTTGTATGTAAGGTATAGTTTGCTTACTGTAAGTGTTATTGAAAGATACAGGGGAAGTTTTTCAAATAAGTGAAATGATGGGAATAAAATGAAAGTTACACACAATGGTGTTATAAAAAACAAATGAGTTAAACTTACAAAAGAGACAGGAATGGCATTGTTTGAAGGCCTAAATTTGGAGCTTCATAGTAATAGAATCACACCTGAGCCTTATCTCACTCTCTCCTTATTATTAATTTTTTTGAACTACAATCAAGATATGTTACTAAACCAAAGACTGATTTGAGATTACAACATGATTTGACTGTTCAATATTTTATACAATTGTCTAAGCAGCTACAACAAGAAGACTTTTGGGGAGGCTCAACAGGATATTCAACCAACATCAGCATTTGATGCAGAAGATGAAATACAGTCTAGAGACTATGATGGTATGATGAGAAGTTTGTTACATTCTGGTTCCCTTACAGATCAATGGGATGGTCCTTGGCATGGCAAAGTGATGCTGACAACAGATACAGCTATAAAGATTGCTGAGAAAGACACCTGGAGTCATGGCTCACATTAAAAAAGGTCAGAGAGAGATCGAGCTTAAAGGGGACTTATTCTCAGACTCAAGTGCTGATATAAAGACTGTGATATAAGACTATGAGAACTCTTCAATCAAGATGGAGATTATTGCTCACAATAGACTATGATATAGACTGATGACAAAGGAACCATAATTTTTCTTAGCTGCGTGATGGAAACAATCGTGTTTATTGCAACATTGAGACTTATTTTTATTTTGGAGAGAGGGTGAGCAAGGGTTCATGGTCTGGTATGACTACACATCCAGTAGTGTGGATGATGGGGTTATTCTAATAAGTCCTTTCCTTCCTCTTTTCTAAGCAGGGAAAATGATCGGTATCAGAAATCTGATTTATCATCTATTGAAAAGTGCATTGGCATTTACTGTACTAAACCAGAAGAAAGATGTAAACTATGGTGTATGGATAGTATTCAAAAGAGTATCCAATTCTACAGAAATATTCATTGATGGGTAAAGTATTAAGTGCTACTAATTGTTGAATTTGTTCCAGAACCATTCTTGAGTTGAAATATACCGAAAATACTAAGATAATTAACATAAAAACATGTGAGAATTGTGAAAGAAGGTTGTAAACAGGAAAAAGGGTTACTGATAACTATAAGTTAACAAAACCACTAGTAATTATGTTATTTTCATATGTAAGAGACATATTCCATTTTGTTTTAATATGAAGGTATATGAAATGAAGCAGACTACACTTCAGATCTGAATAACTACAGGAATGTTTACTAGTCCAATACAAGTAGAAAATGTTGAGTCATAATATTGTAATAAAATCTTTACTGTGTACAAACCTTAAATTCCTTGCTATAGTGAACAATGTAAGGAAGATTTTAAAAGGACTAAATGCTTATTATGTACAATGTATTTTTACAATGAGGCATTTGATTATACACTGCTAGCGATTAGTTCCAATATTGAGTGTTCCAAATAGTGATACAGATCATATAGTTCAGACATGTTAGTAATGCTAATTACTATGGTGTGTAGTGGTTCACACCATAAACTTCAATGGAGATTTCTCTCCATTGAAGTCTATGGGTAGACAGGCTGACCACACACAGCCAATCAGTGAGCTGCTCCAATGGAGATGCCTGCTGATTGGTTGGTGGCTCCTTCAATGATGGGGCACACGTGTGCCCCGGTCATTCACGCGGAGTAAAGGTATGTCCGGCTTGGATTTGGGAGCACCTGTTTTTTTGTCTTAAGCCCATGGATGCCTACTTGGAGAAGAGGACGTGAACTACGCATACTTGAGGTGAGTATTGATTTTTTTACAGGTACCCTAAGGATTATTTTGGATAGTAGGGGAGTATGTGTGATAGTGAGTGTGAGTGTGCATGTATGTTATAAAAAAAATGTACTTTCACGGTGTATGTTGTGTTTTTTTATTGCTTTGGTTGTGGAACTATAAGTACCAGTGGGTCCTTAATGCCCTGCATGCTGGTATTTGTGGTTTTCCAAATACCAGCATGCAGGGGAGGCTTGCTGGTATGTGTAGTTCCACAACTAAAGACAATATTTAACCATTTATTTTACACTACACACTAACACTATCAACCTGGCACCCACCGCCCTAGGGGGGCAAAGATAGCCCCGGGCTATGAGCCTAGGACAGGTTTGCCCTGGAGAGGGGGGCCCTTTATTGGAGGGGTCAACAACACCCCTGGGATCCCTAGCCTGGCTGACTAGCAGTCAGGGCTGATGCTGCAACGGGGGGGCCCGGTGAAAAGGCACCCCTGGCTGGTGCATCAGTCCTCCACTAGAAAGGGTCCAGGGCTGGTTTTAAATACATGGGGAACCTCACACCAATATTTAAAACCAGCTCTGCCCCTGCTGCCTGGTGCTGGTTCTTAAATTACAGTAGAACCCTAAACATTTTTTTCCCTGTCATTTTAAGAACCAGGACTGGCTGGCAAGTCCGGGGCTGTTTAGTCTTTTGGGAGGGGACCTCACGTCATTTAAAAAAAAAAAAAAAACCATTTTTACAGGTACAACACAAGCGGCTTACACATATCTCACTGATATGTGTAGTCTGCTAGCTCGGAGAGAAAACACTGCAATCTCGGGTGAGTAATCTCATCTTCACTTGCAACTCGGGGGAGATATCTTGATCTGAATCACCATCGGCATTCTCACTTTCAGCTAAGCTCACTTCTTATTAAATTTGCGAGTATAAAAACAGGAAAATCACCCGAGATTCGGTGATGCAAATTGAGATTAAAAAAACTAAACTCAACCATTCTCGATTCTTAGTAAAATTTACCCCCTAGTCTTTTCCCAAATCTGAATCAGGCCCATTATGTATCCAAAGAGAGTTTTTAAATTAAGAAAATGTTATATACAGTAAGTAAGATTTAAAAAAAACACACAAAAGAGGGTGCTAATAATGTAGTATTTAAATACACACAACTTGTGTTTAGTTCAATTAAAGTATAGTACACACTTGGAAAAAGTAAAAATATCTTGATGATAGTCTTTGCATTTTTTTTAAGATATAGCAATCCAAAATTATAAATACCTTCATCATTTAGCAGAATTACACATTGGATTTCAATTTTTTCATTTATGATTACCCTCCAGATAAGGATTTTGTATTTTATATCCAACTAATTACATTTAGTAACCTATACACAAATTATGTCTCTTTTGAAATATTACACTATGAACACTCTCTTCTATGTTTTAATGTGTTTAGCTTTCTCTACTGTAATTCAATTTTTTTTATTGATTGTGGATTTAAATCAAGAGAAGAGCTGCTGTATTATGTGATAGTAGTTCTTGTTTTTATTCTAATCATTTGTTTTATGTGTAATGGTGTTTTGAGTTTTGGTTTAGGATATGTTATTCTCAAAATGTTATGTAACCTCACTGTAGTGAGCAGTGTGGTGCGAGGTGTATATGTGGTGATACACCTCCTGTTGCCCCTGGCTAGCTCTCCAGGTTGTGAGCAATATCTGAGAAGGGGGTCCCTGCCCATACAGGATTTATTACAACGACACATACTGTACACAGGTATAGACATATACAGCAACAGATCTTGTTGAATAATTTGGGTGCCAGAGCTACTCTTATAAAAAATAGACTCTTTTATTCCTCTCCTCCTGCAGGTGACTTTCAAAACAATTAGAATATGCTTACAGTAAGCTACTACTCTCCCTCCTGCTTAAACTCTTGGCAAGTCAGATGACATATGACAATCTTATGGATAAGGTTACATTACATCACACTCTTCTTCACCAGTACAGTCTCAAAGCACAGTTACAATAAATGTTTTGCACATACTGTACAGATCCACATGGCTCTTCACTGGCTGGTGCCTGTATTTCTCCAGCTCATTTCTCACTGTACTCATCTCTGCAGCTTTAATGGAGGACATGCACTATGCAAGTGTCTTATTCCTCCCTTGTGTGCTACTATACTCTGTATCTCTACAGACAATGTACAGAATGCCTTACACCCAATCTGTTCTCTCACATCTGCCTCAGTTTGCACCCCTTTTCATGGAAAAAATTAAGAACATATCTATATCCTTTCATATATGTAGTATTTTAGAGCAACACTACAGTTAATAATAAGAATGTTCCTACAACCCTTTAACATTTAGAACTACAATTAGAATTTCTATCAGAGAACTTAGTCAATTTACAGAATATTAGCTGTGGTGTAATATGTACAACTGTTCAAGTATTCATGATAATAATGGGGAGACCTTTGTTGGAATCTCAAAAATGTATTTCAGAAATTAGAGTTAGCAGACAGTATTTTTCTATAAAGTGTTAATATAAATTGCTTAGACTAAAATCCACTTGATATTTTTAATTACATTGGATTGCATACGTTGTATGAAAAACTGTTTTGGAAAGTAATAGGCAGTGAAGATCTTTGCTTTTTGTTTGCAGTAATTATTTATCTGTGTGTTTCTTCTCTAGCATTCAACCATGACACCAAAAGAAATATGAGGCTGAAGTCATGCCATAACTTAAAAACAAAGAACAAGACTATTCCATCCATTCATCCACCTTGTCTTATCTTAAGGGGATCAGTAAGTCCCCTTATCATCTGGAAGAAGACACCAACCTACCAACAAATAAAGTAAAACTGTCTGCTAAGTTCTCTATCATTTCATAAGGCATCACAACAGATTTTCAGACAGAAAACAAGAAATTAATTCATAATTTATATTCGAATATGACATCATTTGTGAAACAAGACTGATGCTGTGGAATCTAAAACTGATAATGTGTCTTGATTTCAAGAAAATATTGAAAATGATGTATTTACTATTAAAGATGAAGTTGAGTCTCTAAAGGAGATGCACAAAGATCTGGAAAACAGGTAGTGGAGAAATAAAATAAGAATGAAGTGTGTTCCTCCAATAATGCATAACACTACACTCCAATACAGGATGTGGTCAGCATGTTGACGGTCACAATGGCGACATTCAAAAAGTGGATAGAACAATGTCAACAGTTATGATGTCAACATTGCTGAAATTTGACAGTTAACATGTTAACATCTGCAAATTGTCAATGTTCACAATGCCGACATTACGATTAGGAGGGTGTTTAAAAAAATCTCCCCTGGACTTTCAGACTCCAACTTAAAGATGACAAGATGTTTGTAGAAACATAGAACCCCTCTAAGCGCAAAGAACTGTTCAGAGCCTGCCAGTGAAATTAAACACAATGAGGAAATAAAAATTCCACAGCATAAAATATTGCAAAACAAACAGTAGTGATAATTTCTTGGGGCTCAAATGTATATTTTCTCCTATCCACTTGTATATTACTAATTAAAAATTAATTAAAATAAATTTTATTAATGGCATAGTAAAGTAAAATCCACAAGTGGTAGGATAATATACAATATAAGGTATTACACAAAAAATCCTGGATAGTGTCACAAAAAATAAATAGATGAATAAATAAATAAATAAAGTGCTAAGTATATTATTGCACAAAAAGTCCTGGTAGTATTGCACAGAGTCCAAAGTGCTTAATACTGATGTAAGTGCTGGATAAACATAAATAACAAAGATGATCCTACCCAGCAGAAGATATGGAGCCACAAGATGTTTCAAAATACAGGGTAAATCCGGATTACCCTTGATAAGCTACACAGGATTTCATCCAAAAAGGCAGAATCATCTCCCAGGTCAGTCCAAATGGAGGTGCAGCATGCAAGATCCACCAATGCATTTTCAGCTGCTATGGAGCTCTTTGTCAAGGTGTAGATCTTAAGAATGCTTCCTGTCTCCTTTTATACCCTGGCTGAATGGTCTGAATGCCGCGGACCGGCATTCCAGTGTTCCTGCATGCACACCGGAAGTCCATTATCCCGTGACTTCTGGTTTCTTGTACAGACGTCGATTGCAGAGTAAGGTTTAGACAGGTTGATAAGATGAAAAGTCTCAAAATGTTATTCAATAGAAAAGTGGATTCTTTATCATGTATCCAATAAAAGTTCAATGGTGAATCAATAGGTACCTCAAATAAACATAAAAAGCAATTAGTAATTATGTTAAAAGATAATAAAAAACTGATTAGATATAGACATTAGGACAATTTAAAGCAATGAGAGTGTCAAATACATTATTAAGTGCCTCAAACAGACATGTATATATAAAAAAAATATATGCTATATCAATAAAATATAATTTTGTTATGGCAAAGAAAAGGACAATTACAAAAACCATTTTAATTTGAAGTCCTTATTAAGACCCCTAGGTGACAGCATTTTTAGATTAAAAATCCACTGCATTTCTCTTTGAGCGAGACGGCTTTCAATATCTCTATTCTTCCAAGAACTTTTGATGCAGTCTATTGCCATGAATTTTTTTACATAATTCGGAGAACAATTGTGAACTTTTTAAAATGTTCCGATAAGGAGTGTGTCTCCAGTCCCTTTTATATATTTCAAATATGTTCATTCATGCGTGTTTTTAGAGCTCTTGATAATCTACCAATATAGGTCAAACTGCATGTGCATTTGATTAAATAAATAACATTGATGGAATGACAAGTTAAAAAATGAGAGATAGAAAACTCTTTATTATTAGTATGAAACATGGATATTTTAGCTTCTTTACTTTTTACTGTTCTGCACATATTGCAGAGACCACAATGATGAAATCCTTTAGTTCTGATTCTCGTTTGAATGTCCAATTCTAAAGTGCTTTTCACAAGTTTATTTTTTAAATTGTCCGCTATTCTGTAAATAAATTTTGGGAATAGGAAGCATTGAATTAAGAATACTGTCTTTTTTTAAAATGTGCCAATGACATTTAAAAGATTTTTCTAAAAGTTTCAAATGAGATCCATACTTAGTGATGAAAGCAAAATCCAAATTCTGAGTATTTTCTTTCCTTTTATGAGTGAGTAACGTATTTCTATTTAAAACAATAGTTTCATCTTTGATCGTCTCAAGATTTTTTGGATCATATCCTCTTGCAATGAAATTGTGACTCATATCTTCAATTTATTCTCTACATATTTCATCTTCTGTACAATTACATCTTAAAAATTGGCTTCTTGGGACACCTTCTAGCCATCTAGTAAAATGTTCACTGGTCTTGTCAATATAGCTATTGGTGTCAGTAGCTTTCCTTTAACATTTGGTTTGTATGGTCCCATTTTTTATATAAATATTTTAATCTAAAAAATTGATCTCTTCATTGCTGATGTTAAAACTTAATTTGATGTTCAAAGAACTATTATTCAAAAAGGTGCAGAAACTCTACAAATCTTCTTTATTGCCTTTCCAGAAAAATATGATGTCATCTATATATCTGTGCCAGGACAACAGTTTCTTACCCCAAGCTGGATCATGCCAAATGGTGTCCTCCTCCCAATTCACCAAAAACAAATTGGCATAGCTTGGGGCGAACCTGGTGCCCATGGCTGTGCCAATCATTTCATGGAAATTATTTAAGTAGAAACAGTAATTATTATATAAAGTAAAATTAATACCATCTTCCAAAAACTTTTTCTTTTTTGGTTCCAGAGTAGAGATTTCCTAAAAGTATCTTGTAGCTTCCAAACCTTTAATATGATCAATAATAGTATATAGGGAAGATATGTCTGCAGACACCATAAACATAACTTCTGTCCATATAATGTTGTTTAATTTATTTAAAGTGTCAGTAGTATCTTTAAGATAAGAAGGATTGGAAATAACTATGGGTTGCAGATAAAGGCCAATATATGATGATAAATTGCTAGTAGTGGATTTTTAATCTAAAAACGCTGTCACCTAGGGGTCTTAATAAGGACTTCAAATTAAAATGTTTTTTGTAATTGTCCTTTTCTTTGCCATAACAAAATTATATTTTATTAAATTATTGATGTAGTATATATTTTTTATATACAGTATACATGTCTGTTTGAGGCACTTAATGTATTTGACACTCTCATTGATTTTAATTGTCCTAATGTCTATATCTAATCAGATTTTTATTATCTTTTAACATATAATTACTAATTGCTTTTTATGTTTATTTGAGATACCTATTGATTCACCATTGAACTTTTATTGGATACATGATAAAGAATCCACTTTTCTATTGAATAACATTTTGAGACCTTTAAGTTTATCAACCTGTCTCAACCTTACATCTGAATAAGAAACCGGAAGTTACGGGACAATGGACTTCTGGTGTACATGCAGGAACATGTGGATCTCAAACCGGAAGTGCACAGCCACGCACTTCCGGTCCGCGGCATTCAGACCATTCAGCCAGGGTATAAAGGGAGACAGGAAGCATGCTTAAGATCTACACCTTGACAAAGAGCTCCATAGCAGCTGAAAATGCATTGGTGGATCTTGCATGCTGCACCTCCATTTGGACTGACCTGGGAGACGATCCTGCCTTTTTGGATGAAATCCTGTGGAGCCTATACAGGGTAATCTGGATTTACCCTGTATTTTGAAATCCTGTGGCTCCATATCTTCTGCTGGGTAGGATCCTCTCTGTTATTTATGTTTATCCAGCACTTACATCAGTATTAAGCACTTTGTACTAAGTGCAATACTAACCAGGACTTTTTGTGCAATAATATACTTAGCACTTTATTTATTTATTCATCTATGTATTTTTTGTGACACTATCCAGGATTTTTTGTGTAATACCTTATATTGTATATTATCCTACCACTTGTGGATTTTACTTTACTATGCCATTAATTAAATGTTTTTTAATTAATTTTTAATTAGTAATATACAAGTGGATAGGAGAAAATATACATTTGAGTGCCAAGAAATTATCACTACTCTTTGTTTTGCAATATTTTATGCTGTGGAATTTGGGAGTTCCTCATTGTGTTTAATTTCACTGGCTGGCTCTGAACAGTTCTTTGCACTTACAGGGGTTCTATATTACTACAAACATATTGCACTTTTCCCTATTAGATCCTCCTCAAAGCAGCAAGCATGTTCTCACATTTTCATGATAGAGAAAATATTGTAAAATCAGCTTTTAACCTTGATTTTAAAGAGGTAGATGTAACGGACGATAATATTGAATCGGCAATGTCCAGTATGAGTAAATGTTTACTTAAAGAAAATAAATTATGGTGGGAAATTGCAGCCTTAGAAAGATATCAAGTGGAGAAAATCATTCCCAAAGGATTACAAATAAAGAAAACACCCTATTTTGGTGAAACATCATTAGAATTCAACAATGAGTGGAATATAATCCTGAACCATTGTTCATTTTCATTAATAGATCTCATCGTTAAGGAACATAAAAAGGATTTGAAATTTTTAAATGAAAGGATTGAAATCCTAAACTCATTAATACACCCTTTCGAAAAAATAAAGGAATGTAGAGAATTGATAAAAAAGATTGAAATTAAAATTGAAAATAATACAAGAAAATTGATAAATAAAAAGTGGAAGAAATTCCAACGGGATTTCAATTTCCTTACAATAGGAAATATTATTAATACCAGAAAACAAAAAAACAAAAAAGATAAAAAAGAAAAGAAAACACAACATAAAGAACTTTCACCCACACTAACTCATATATCTAGGAGAAAATTACCTAATCATAAGGAATATATGTATAGAGATGAATTAGGACAGGAAGAACAGAGGAGGAAATACAATTCTTCTCATTCTTCTAACCCATCAAATTTTAGAAGGAGAATCAATCAACCACAGAAATATGAGATTTGGCATACGCCCAAACATACATGGAGACCCTCAATGAGAGATGTTCAGGGTCGAGACATTCAAATTTCAAATAGATATAATCCTTTGGAAGAAGGCTTTTCATCAATGAGAAGTCCTTTTTTAGAAGGAGGGAAACGACATTGGAAAAATCGATATTAAACTACCCAAAAACTAGAAGAGGAAAGAGGGGGGACAAAAAGAAAAAAAGAAAAAGGAATAAAAAAAGAACTAGGATGCAACCTGTTGAAAAACAGATAGATGACCAACCTTGCCAGATTTTTAATTTAAGCTCTAGAATCCTCACTGAGGAGGAAGAATGAGTACTTCAGAGGGGCTTGAAATTTGCCCCCACAAGTAAAATAAATGCATTTCAATCGTTCATTGATGTTAAAAGATATATAGGAAACTCACCTTTAAAAAAAAACTTTTCAACACAAGAATTTTTATCCAGCCCACATGAAAGGACCCTTCATAGAAAGTAAGTTTTAGTAAGTTGGTTCTGGATGATTTAGAAAATATTGAAAAGAAAAAATACATCAGAAAATGGAACCTTACGATCAAAGTAAGAAAAGCTTTGACAAATCTACAGAAGGACAAAACTATAATTATAAAACCATCTGATAAAGGAGGAAGTAGTTATTATGGATAAGGTGTGGTATAAACAGGAGATTTTTAAACAATTACATACTATAACATACAAGAAACATAGGGTGGATCCAAAACAACGTATCACTCAAAGTTTACACACTCTCATAGAAACAGCCAAACAAACCTAATCCATCACACATCAGGAACGTTTATTTTTAGAGATTCAAAACCCTCTGACTCCAACAATTTATTTATTACCAAATGTCCATAAGGATGACAAAACCCCTCCGGGATGACCAATCGTTTCTGGTGTCAACAGTATTACTAGCAACTTATCATCATATATTGACTTTTATCTGCAACCCATAGTTATTTCCAATCCTTAGTATCTTAAAGATACTACTAAAACTTTAAATAAATTAAACAACATTATATGGACAGAAGATATGTTTATGGTGTCTGCAGACGTATCTTCCCTATACTATTATTGATCATATTAAAGGTCTGGAAGCTACAAGATACTTTTTGGAAATCTCTAATCTGGATCCAAAAAAGAAAAAGATTTTGGAAGATGGTATTAATTTTACTTTACATAATAATTACTTTTTCTTCTTAACCACTTAACTGGCGAATTCTTTTTCCAAAAACCGCTCCAAAATTGTCGGTTTCTTTTATGATTGAATTAAGTCAAGAACATAATTTTAAACTTATCCATCATGATTTTATTTGAAATTTTTTTTTTTTTTTAAAACCAAGTATACCATAAAAATAGCACTTTTTATATTATACTGTAGTGATGGCCATTGACAGCTGTACCATTGATGGTTCAACCATCGTCAGAAGCAATCAATTGTTTAGTGATTGGGCAAGATCTGTGTAGACCACAATTGTCGATGTTTCCTAAACATCGATTGATGGCTACCATCGATGGTGCAACATTGATGGCCACCAGCAATGGCAAACCACTTGATTTCAGTCAGACCATCGATGTTTGCAAACCATCGATGGTTGATTGACATCCCTAAACAGAGGCTCTGCGATATCTGTCGAACATATATATATATATATATATATATATATATGTGTATATATATATGCATATATATATGTGCATATATATATATATATATATATATATATGCATATATATATATATATATACATATATATATGCATATATATATATATATGTGCATATATATATCTATATGTGCATATATATATATATATATATGTGTATATATACATATGTGTGTATATATATATATATATATATATATATGTGTATATATATATATTTATTTTATTACGGCCAGGTCCCTTATAAATGTGGGCATTATTTGGGAGGAGGAGCAGCTGAGGCTGGAGGGAGTGGCCCGGATACTTAGAACAGCGGCAGCTACCAGAGCGGCCGCTGCTCTCTATACACGGCCAGTGATCACTGTGTGATCACTGCCGGAGCCGCAGTGGGAGAGTGTCCCGCTGGTGGCCCGGACCCATGGCACAGTGGCGGCTTCCAAAGCCGCCGTTGCTGCTTCAGCTCAGCCAGTGATCACTATGTGATCACTGCTGTGCCGGAGCCACAGCGGGAGGGTGTCCCGCTGGTGGCCCGGCTACTCAGCAGCAGCGGCGGTGGCTACCAGAGCCACACTGCTGCCGCTTCTACACAGTGATCACACTGATCACAGTGTGTTCCCGGAGCCGCAGCGGAAGGGTGTTCCGCTAGTGGCTTCTATACATAGCAGCAGCGGTGGCTACCAGAGCCGCCACTGCTGCTTCTACTCAGCCAGTGATCACTATGTGATCACTGCTGTGCCGGAGCCACAGCGGGAGGGTGTCCCGCTGGCGGCACGTCTACTCAGCAGCAGTGGCGGCAGCTACCAGAGCCGCACTGCTGCTGCTTCTACACAGTGATCGCTCTGATCACTGTGTGTTCCCGGAGCCGCAGTGGAAGGGTGTTCCACTGGGGGCTCCGATATATAGCAGCAGCGGCGGCTACCAGAGCCGCCGCTGCTGCTTCTCACTGAAGGGGATGGGGCCGGCTGGGCAGCCTGATCACTGCTGGCCACAGTGATCGGGATATACTGGAGCCTGCAGCCACGCCGGGAGGAGGGTGCCACCAGATGCCCGATCACTGTGGCCAGCAGTGATCAGGACACAAAGGAGGGGGTGCCGCAGGTGTAGAGGGACCAGAAGGTCCCTCTAATATAGGCGGCAGTGGGAAGATTAACTTCCCATAGCCGCCTAGCGGCCATTCCTGACTGGTCATATCAGAAACGACCATGTCAGGGAAAGCCCAGCCTGGTGTGGTCGTATCTGATACGACCATGCCAGGCAAGTGGTTAAATAATTATTAGCTTCAAATGATTGGCACAGCCATGGGCACCAGGCTCACCCCAAGCTATGCCAATTTGTTTGAAGTGGGAGGAGGACACCACTTGGCACCATCCAGCTTGGGGTAAGAACCTGGTGTCCTGGCACAGATATATAGATGACATCATATTTTTCTGGAAAGGCAATAAAGAAGATCTGTAGAGTTTCTGCACCTTTTTGAATAATAATTCTTTGAACATCAAATTAAGTTTTAACATCAGCAATGAAGAGATCAATTTTTTAGATTTAAATATTTATATAAAAAATGGGACCATACAAACCAAATGTTATAGGAAAGCTACTGACACCAATAGCTATATTGACAAGACCAGTGAACATTTTACTAGACAGCTAGAAGGTGTCCCAAGTAGCCAATTTTTAAGAGTCAAACTTATTTGTACAGAAGATGAAACTTGTAGAGAACAAATTGAAGATATGAGTCACAATTTCATCGCGAGAGGATATGATCCAAAAGATCTTGAGAAGATCAAAGAGGAAACTTGTTTTAAATAGAAATACGTTACTCACTCATAAAAGGAAAGAAAATACTCAGAATTTGGACTTTGCTTTCATCACTAAGTATGGATCTCACTTGAAACTTTTAGAAAAATCTTTTAAATGTCATTGGCACATTTTAAAAAAAGACAGTATACTAAATCCAATGCTACCTATGTACCCAAAATTTATTTACAGAAAAGTGGACAATTTAAAAAAAAAACTTGTGAAAAGCACATTAGAGTTGGAAAATCAAACGAGAATCAAAACTAAAGGATTTCATCGTTGTGGTCTCTGCAATATGTGCAGAACAGTAAAAAGTAAAGAAGCTAAAATATCCATGTTTCACACTAATAATAAAGAGTTTTCTATCTCTCATTTTTTAACTTCATCATTCCTTCAATGTTATTTATTTAATCGAATACACATGCGGTTTGACCTATATTGGTAGAATATCAAGAGCTCTAAAAACACGCATGAATGAACATATTCGAAACATTAAAAAGGGACTGGGGACACACTCCTTATAGGAACATTTTTAAAAAGTTCACAATTGCTCTCCGAATTATATAAAAAAAATCATGGCAATAAACTGCATCAAAAGTTCTTGGAAGAATAGAGATATTGAAAGCCGTCTCGCTCAAAGAGAAATGCAGTGGATTTTTTATCTAAAAACGCTGTCACCTAGGGGTCTTAATAAGGACTTCAATTTAAAATGTTTTTTGTAATTGTCCTTTTTTTTGCCATAACAAAATTATATTTTATTATATTATTGATATAGCATATATTTTTTATATATACATGTCTGTTTGAGGCACTTAATAATGTATTTGACACTCTCATTGCCTTTAATTGTCCTAATGTCTATATCTAATCAGTTTTTTATTATTTTAACATATAATTACTAATTGCTTTTTATGTTTATTTGAAGTACCTATTGATTCACCATTGAACTTTTATTGGATACATGATAAAGAATCCACTTTTCTATTGAATAACGTTTTGAGACCTTTCAGTTTATCAACCTGTCTCAACCTTACTCTGCAATCAACGTCTGAACAAGAAATCGGAAGTCACGGGACAATGGACTTCCGGTGTACACGCAGGAACATGTGGATCTCAAACCGGAAGTGCATGGACGTGCACTTACAGTCCGCAGCATTCAGTCAATTCAGCCAGGGTATAAAGGGAGACAGGAAGCATGCTTAAGATCTATACCATGACAAAGATCTCCATAGCAGCTCTAAATGCGTTGGTGGATCTTGCATGCTGCACCTCTGTTTGGACTGACCTGGGAGATGATTCTGCCTTTTCAGATGAAATCCTGTGAAGCCTATACAGGGTAATCCGGATTTACCCTGTATTTTGAAACATCCTGTGGCTCCATATCTTCTGCTGGGTAGGATCCTCTCTGTTATTTATGTTTATCCAGCACTTACATCAGTATTAAGCACTTTGTACTGTGGGCCTGATTCAGAGCCGCTCGTAAGCGGCCGCTCATTCGCTCCGAGCGATGTTCGCACATCTGCGCATGCATATGAGTTGTAATGCACATGCATCAACCAGTCAGTGCAGTTGGAAATCGTGTGTTTGCAAAATAGCGAGTGCCTGCTAATTTGAGTGACAGGATGAGGCGTTTGTGGGTGGTAACAGGGGAAGGTGCTTGAAAACGGGGAGTGGAGATAATATACTTAGTACTTTATTTATTTATTTATTCATCTATGTATTTTTTGTGACACTATCCAGGATTTTTTGTGTAATACCTTATATTGTATATTATCCTACCACTTGTGGATTTTACTTTACTATGCCATTAATAAAATGTTTTTTAATTATTTTTTAATTAGTAATATGAGTGGATAGGATAAAATATACATTTGAGCATCAAGAAATTATCACTACTGTTTGTTTTGCAATAAAGATGACAAGAGTTCAATAGACATTGTGACCCATAACTGGACCTCTTGCACAACTAGCACTATAATAATACACTTTCATCATTGTAAGATTAAGGAGCAAATTATGTTCCATGAGTAACAATTTCTTTATCAACTATGATAATCTATGAATCCAGATATTCCAGGCTATGAAGCATGTTATAGCTCAGAAAAGACGGGAACTGCAGTGAGTTACTACACATCTATGACAACATAATTAAATGCTTCTGGTCTCTATGAGATGTTTTTTCAGGAAATTCTTAACTGATAATATTTGTGTTCTCTTGATGTTATTAATTAATTTCATCAGTATTTATTTCACAATTACTGTAAGTTTTTTGAACATGTACATTTCATATATAATATTGGCTTAAAATACAGCCTCTTGAGCTGCTGGGTGCACAGATGTCCTTCTCTTTTCATACTAGGTCGATTTTGTAGTCGATTTCCAAGTTGATTTAAATTGACTGAAATCGACATCCAATCAACACCATGGGCCAAATGTAATAGGGTGAGAGTTTAGAAAAGTGAGAGTTTCTGACACTTTTTAAACTTTGATAATGTAATAGAGTCCAAAAAGAAAGTAACAGATCAAACTTGCATGTTTTTTTAGGCTTAAAAAACTCTCACGATTAAAAATCTCATTCAGATGTTTTCCCATTTTGAAGATAAAACTCAACCAATGTGAGAGTTTACTGCTAAACTCTCACATTTTCTAAACTCTCACCCTATTACATTTGGCCCTATGTTTGACTGGCCAAATCACACATTTATTATCAGTCATTTTTTTTTAGCAATTTCAAAACTAACTTCGATGTGGGTCAATTTTTAACAGTGTAAACTTTGTTGGTTTTGGATGTCCAAATCAAACCTAATATCACCTATAAAACCAACTTCAAAACAGGACAAACACTTCCTTATGAATTCCTATTGGCCAAAATCTTACCACATGCAATTATTAAATTAGCTACTGCATTCTTGCTCGCAGCCAGAGAGTCCTTTGTGGCCCTCATTCAGAGGTGGTCGGAGGATGCAAGCGGTCGCTCAGAAACTGGGCGGTGCTTGCATCCTGACCGGCCTCCTCTGTTTCGGTCATTAGGCTGTGGGTTAACACCCACAGCTCTAACGACCGCTAGGGTGATGGTCACGATGGTCATTGACGATCGGGGCTTACGATGAGACCCTAGGGTAGGGTCTCACTTGTCGTAAGCCCCAGAGAGCTTCTGGCTCTGTCAGAGCCGGAAGCTCTCCACTGACATCACTAGTGATTTCAGTGGGGCCTCCCCCAAATGGCAGGCATTCCCATGGGAACACCTCCATTTGGGCTGCCACCCCCCAGCCCGCCTTCCAAACGGGGTGAGCTGTCAATCAACATCAACAGCTTTCCCCCTTTGGAAAGAGACCTGCTACGACCGGCACTGTCAGTTGTAGCGGGTCTCACGCATGCGCACGAAGGAGGAGGAGTAGACCGTATGGCCGCCTCTGAATAAAGCCCTGTGTCTCTAGAGATCCACTATGTCTGCAACAGCTGATACTTACACACAAGGCTGATGGCTGCCTGATGTGCACTCGATGTTTCCAGTTTTGTGCATGAGCTGCTTTGTGGGCATCTCGAAGCACTGGACAGTGAGTGAGTCATTAGCATATTTTCACTATTGTGATACATGAGAGATCACAGCTGCTGTGGCATTTGCGTCCATCTCTGAATCAGGACCAGTAATTGCTGCACATTGACTCTTGTCTTTTTCTGTAGTTTGCTGTCAGTGTGATGTTTGTCTGATTTTTTTTGTCTAGGGTCATTTGTTCTGTTTTGTTTTTATCAGTGTTTCTGTGTATGTGTCTGGAAAGTGTTTGTGAGTATTTTAGTGTTAGTTTTTGTGTTATTTTTTGATTTGCATCACAGACCAACTGCACACTCATGGAATAGGTGTGATATAGATTAATATACAATTGTGCACTATTCCAATGTGGTCCCAGCCTTTGTGTGTACACTCTATAGTGCCCAGCACATTATTCATGCCTGTGAGACTACAAAAAGCTACCCTAACTTCATGCAACTGTGACTAGCTGGGAAAGCAGATGTAAGTGTCACTAAAGAGGGATGATTACTGCCATGACTTGGGTGAGTTTCTTGCTAAATGTAGTCTGTGCTGTGGCCATCACTTTCCATGACTGACTGAAAGTAGCCAGCGACAAAAAAAATGCAGAGCAGACAGCAGCTTGTGCAGGCCTGATACAGCACATGACCTTGCAATGTTTTGGCTCCTGTAGTCTTGACAGGTTATACATCATTATGTTAGAATGGCTGAGGCGTAACATCTGTATGGCCTCGCCAGCAAACAATGCATTGATGTTTAATTGACCATGAGGAAAGTAGGCCTGCATAGGCTCTGGGGTACTTCAAGGAGCTGCTGTTGTTCTTCTAATTCTGCTTCCTGGGCCTCTTCAGTCAGTTGGCCATATGCATACTGCAGGAAAGTGGACAGCACTGAATAGCCTTTTTTTCTGCAGCTACAGTCCACCACATGGTGGTGTCCCTTTTTATAGATATCATAATTAAGTTCTGACCAATAGAATGGAGTTTAGAACCTAAAATCACCTCTCTGTTATTAATCTATTATTTTTGTGATTTGTCTGTAGGTTTTATTTTCAAGATTTTTGTTTGATTTACAAACCAACTATTAGTAAATCAGAGGTTCTTGTAATCACCTATGTAAAGGTATCAATGTTTGGTAAATTTTTGGTTTTGGTCAGAATTTCGTTTTATAGTCAAATCTATTGTCGGTTTTGCCTTTAATAAATCTCTTTTTTGCAAAAGCGAATGAAAATCAACTACAAATAGAACAAAAACAAAATCAACCTTTAGTAAATATATCCCTAGGTGTACTGTTTACACTCACTTAGTATATTTGTTTTTTAAAATAAGACATCAGATTAATCCCCTAATATTGTTGTTCATGTAATTTCTATAATGTTTTATGCCAATTTCAGCCTACTTGTAGCAATTTTTCTGTCTTGAGTTGTACAAATTTGTCTTCCACCATGAGCAGTTGATTATATCATTACACTTAGGGGTTTAGACTATGACTTAAAAGGTACTCAGCAAATAATGCTATCTAATATATGGTACTTTCTATCAATTTTAACAGCCACAATTCCCCAAGCAGATTCCACAAGAATGCTAAGTGTTCTTAGGTGAGAGAATATTTATATAGAGAATATCAACAAACCCTTCAAGAAACACACTTCACATGTATACATTCCTTTTTACAGAGCAAAAAATGTTCTCATCGTTTTTGCTTCTGAAGATTTCAGGAATAGTAATGTAGCTATTTTCATTAATAGCAAAATTCCTTTTTATCATCAGGGAACTTATACAGACCCTAAGGAAAATAAATAATTGTTCTTGGTTCCCTGCATTCTCTTCTGATTACACCAGTCCGATTACATGCTCCATCTCCTGTATGCTTAGTATCTGCCAACCATTTCTTAAATTCAATAGTGTACTCTAGGACAGCACATGAACCTTTTTGAAGATTGTCTAATGTAGTGTAGCTTCAGCTGTTGCTGTACAATGGACATTGTCAGATGTTTTTCCAAAAGCTTGTAAAGATTGTGGGAGAGAATAAAGGATAGTGTTTTGTCTTTCTAATTAAGAGGTTCCCCAGGTCTATGCTTCCCCCTCTAACACTGTGACTATGAGCCTGCCACTTATGCTGAGTACACACTGGCAGATATATTGGCCGATCATTTGAATGGCCAATATATCATCTGTAAGTTGGCCAGTGTTTACCAACGATTTGTCTGTGAACGACGTTGTTCATAAACATATCACGTTGGGTGTGATGCACAGCCGATTGCTGATATATCTGCATATTTATCTGCTTATCATGCTGTGTGTAAAGGTGGTCAGCCGACCACCTGTACACTTGCTGCAGAGGCCGTGGGGAGAAGGGTGCAACGTGACCCCCGCCAGCGGGATCAGCGGCCAGATGACAGATGATGGCTCTTCAGTGTGTATGATCACCAAACCTGCTAGATGCGTACCCAGCTTTACTTTCAGAGATTCTATATAGTATGTTCGAGGACTCATCTGAAACCCAAGAACTGGCGATACTTAGTCTAGTCCCCATCATACTTTTTAGGAAGTTTAATTAATGGTTCAGTATCATTGCTTGTTACAGGTTCCAACATTGCTGCCACCAATGGGGTTTGAACTGCATGAGCTATTTTCAGTGATGTGCGGTCAGGTGAGGCAGAGCCTTTTTTGTCATACATAGGTATACTCCAGAGTCTTTACTATTCAAATTATTAGAAAAACTTTAAGAAAATATAAATACCTTCTTTGTATTATTGTAATCATTTTTATTGTCAAAACTCTGGAGTAAGAAGTGTATGGCAGGTGAGGCACTGCCTCCCCTGTCTTCCTTTTCCACACATCCCTGATCAAAACACACCAAATTTCCAGCACTATATACAGCTGCACCTTTGTATAATGCCCACATGAACCCTCAGGTTCATATATGTATGTGTAAATCTGGCTCTGATACTAGCCAGTCCACCCCAGCCATTTACCTCACCGCACATCACTGGCTATTTTTAGTTCATATGGCTCTACGGGGAAATGAGCAGAAAAATGTTGTGGAGTGGACCTCCCAGGCTGTTAGAGAATGGGAGAGGAAGCATTTTTCTTATAGTCTATATGTATATATTTATGTAGGATCTGACAGGGAAAATAGCTGTAACAGCAGTTCTCTATAGTACGTGAATCCACAGTGGCGTTGAGATTTTGGTCTCTACCACATGTCAGGAAAGGGACAATTGGTCCCTGGAGTACTGCCTTTGTTCTGATCTACCTCTCCGGGTCTTGGGAAGTGTTGCAACTCACGGATGTATAATGGATGCTAACCCATACTTAGGGATTGATGAGACCCAGTACTGAGATGCAGAGTCTAACATGCTGGCGGTATTCACCAGGGACCCTAGCAGGGAGGTTTGGACTTAGCTACATACAAAGCGCAGGTTGCAGCCCTCAGACTTAGTTGCCTTACAGGTGCTGGTGTACTTTGGATAGAGCAGATGCAATTCAGGTATATAAGTAGTCAACAAGCTGGGTCTAAACCGAACTGACAATACGGTACTCTAAGGAGCAGCAAAATCAGGTCATGGAGGATAGGCAAGGTCAAAAATGGAATACAAGTACAGTACTAGTATCTCGGTACTGGGGTGTCCCAGCACCTTTATCAACCACTTTCAATGTTCTGTGAGGACATGAAAATGAAGACAACTGTAAGGCAGTCGACTGGAGAGCAGATAAGGCACACGAGTGTGAGCTTTTAAGTTGCACTGAACTGCTTCTAAGGGCTTGTTCAGAAATCAATTATATTTAGTGAAAACATAAAAGGAGTATGGTTCACATTATAGCCAATCACTTTACTTTTCAGATAAACAAGTTTCATAAGTACATTCTCCTAGAATTGTTTAATATTTTTTTATTTTATTCAAGGTTTGTTATTAAGGAACATAACAATACTTGGTAAATTGAGAACAATAACAAAATAATGTACCAGACAGTGTATTGACAAATTATGCTGTGGTTTCATGTCATGTCATGAACGCTGATTGTTTTGGGAACATCGAAGTACAGGCCTTGAGTATAGGCATTTCTCCTGATAACAAGTTCTGAGGTTTTTGTGACCTTCTGCAAGAATCTAATGCAGGAATAGAACCACAAATAAGAATTGTTTACTTAAAGCAGAAGAAACATATGAATTAATAAACCATATAGAAATGCTTTTAATCACACAAAATCATATAGGAATACCCTTATAAACCCCTCTTATGATTAAAACATTCACATAAAAATCTACCTGAGACACCACGATGATAGAGAGGATATAGTTGCTAGTACCTACTTTCCTCACATGTTATCATAAGGACCACATGCGAGAAAAGCAATACGTCATTCGACACATAGCAATCAGTCTCTATCATCCTATGCAGAAATACACAATGTTATCACTTCTTTGTCTTTACTAAAAGCCAGGCTGCTGGTTTCTGAAAACTTCTGGCAGGGTCTAAACTCTAGTGTCCTAACCCATTACTGGAGTATACCATATTTTGGGGAAGTCAAGGGCATCCTTTGTTCTGTTCTTTGTATCATTTTCTTAAAACTATATGACAAATAACAATTCCAAATAATGAAAACAAATAATATGATTTCAATCACCACTATGGGTGTATCAATATGTTAGTAACTTTGGCCCTCATTCAGAGCCACTCGCTAGCGGCAGTACGCTCATTCCGAGCGATGTTCGCACATCTGCGCATGCGTACGGATCGTTATACGCATGCGCGAACCAGTCAGTGCGGCCGAAATTCATGTGCTCGCAAAATAGCGAATGCCTGATAATTTGAGTGACAGGATGAGACGTATGTGGGTGGTAACAGGGGAAGGTGCTTGAAAACGGGGAGTGGAAATCAGAACGCAGGCGTGCTTAAAGGTCAAAACGGGCGTTTTATGGGTGTGCATATTTAAAACAGCAGCGTCATTGACCACGTCACTGGGTTTTTTTTAAGCCAGAACTGTTCGCAAAATTGTGGTAGCAAAAACCAACCACAAGAATAGCGAGCAGTTCATACGCTGGTCGATGTACTCGATTAATCTAATAAATAGCGGACATGATGTATGGTGCGAGCGGCCAGGGGGCGTTTTTAACAAATAAACGAGCGTATGTTTTGCTCGCTCGTTCAGACTTAGAGGTGTGAACAGACTGCAATTTGCGAACGGATCATTTGAATAGCCACCCCTTGTTTTTGAACGAACGACCGCAAATAGCGAACGGCTCTGAATCAGGCCCTTTGTTCAGTGATGGTGAGCCTACAAACATGCCCCACCAATTGGATTCTAATCCATCCTTAAGTCTAGTGGCCAGATGTTTCAGTTCTCCTTGTTCTACTACTGTAGTCATTAGGGCGTGATTGGTTGAATAATTAATTTTCTTAAGATGTTTTTCAAATAGCCGTGTATTGTTTACAGCATCAATGAGGGCCTGTAAATTAAATGAAATTGCAGTATTTATGGAATAACCTAATCCTGTAGCTGAACAGTTTTTCATCATCTTTAAAAAATATGAAAGTATATCTAATCCAATCTAAGGATGAAATATTATACATACAGTACACCTTGAGAATGGTGCCTGCCTTCCCAACTGGTTCATATCTGACTGATTTTTGCTAATAACACAGACAAATTTGGGGACCTAGGGCCTGATTGAGACCCGGTCGCAAGCAACTGGGTCGATGGTGGGCCAGTGCGCATGTGCACAACGGAGCCGGCTCCGTCGTGCGCATGCGTGAGACCTGGATAGGGACGGGCAATCCGTCGCTCTTGGTCTCATACCAAAGGGGGCGTGCTGTCAATGTTGAGTGAAGCATGCCCCCTTTGGTGGGCTGGGCTGGGGGAGTGGCTGCCCAAACGGAGCCCGGCCCTGATTCAGAGCGAGTGCTCTGTCAGAGTGTCTGGCTCTGATTCAGGGCCCTAGTTCGATGAACATATCTTTTTCAGGATAATGCAAGGCCCAATTATAGGCACTAGTTGGATGATCCAATTTACAAGGTTCATAAAATGTAGGATGCTGATTACATACCATCCCTTGAGATGCAGATATTCAAAGGGATAGATTGCATGTTTAGTAACACATTCCTTAACCACAGGCTTATAATTTTCTATACAAACAAATCTTCTTACTCCCTTTAAATGTTAATACTTCTTCATTCTCACTTTTTGCATCTTTTTGTTCTAATCGCTGCAAAAGCTCCCCAGGTGTCCAAGGATAATTAATAGATATATGGACACCACACAACATGAAAAGGATATACGACTTCATTTCACTTTTTCAATGGAACAATCTATTTTTTGCAATGTGATGCGTGTACCCAGGTGTCTCTTCCTTCCAGCTTCACAGCTGTAGGCGTGATCAACAGTACTTGATAAGGACCATCATATCTGGGTTCCAAAGTTTTTCGTACAAGTCTTTTCAAATATTCAAAGTCACCAGGATGTAAAATAGGAGCTCCTGCAAGAGACTCTGGATGTGGAAGTGAAGAAAAAACCTGAACATGCATTTTAGTTAGAATCTGTGATAAAACACACATGTAATCAGTTCAATTACCATGAATATACTGTAATTGCTGAGGAAAATAACATCCTGTCTTAGGTGGACTCCCTAACAAAATTTCAAATGGTGACAACTTATGAGGCCTAAATGGTGTAACTCTAGCAGAAAGTAACATTAATAGTAGACATTCTAACCAGATTTTCCCTGTTTCTTATATAATTTCGCCTGTAAAATGAGTACTCCTGTCTGACTCTGACTTATGGTACTCCTTATCTGCATCACTTCTGAAATCAATTTCCTTGCTGTTGTTTTAGCTGTTGCTTTCGCTACTGGCCAAGCTTCTGGCTAAATATGTCCGTAACCACTAACACCTACTCATGTGTTCCACATTTTGGTAACTGGATATAGTCTATTTGTAGTCTTTGAAATAGGTAGTATGCTTTTGGAGTGTGTTTTTCAGGTACCTTGACCTTTTATCCTGTATTATGAAGTCCACATATCCAGCAAGCTGCGGTGTATCTTGTAGCTGCCATGTTAAATCCTGGTGCTATCCAATGCTTGTGTACAGTATTGGTCATAGGTTGTTTGGTTAGATGAGTTGGAACATAGCTGGGTATAGCGCTGTTGGTAAACACAATTTGCTTCTTACACACCACAATAGTTCGTCATTCTGGTATGCTCTCATTTTAATCCAAGTCTTATATTCTGCTTGTGTAGCTTGTTCCTTGAACTTGCGTAGAGTCTGGAAAGTATCCTGATACTCTTTTTGTTCTTCTTGTGGGGATTGTTCTGTAGTATTTTGCAACTGAGCCAGACAGACAGGTAACTCCCTCAGGGCTGCCTCCTTTGCTGCTGCATCTGCAAAAGTGTTACCTTTGACTTCTGGCATCTGTTCCTTGGTATGGGCTTGAATTTTGATTATGGCCACTTTAGTAGATAACTATAAAGCAGAAAACAAATGTCTAATAAGAGTTGCATGTTTGATGGGTTTTCCATTGGAACCCAAGAAGTTCCTACTCTTCCAGATTGGGCCGTAGTCATAAGAAACTCCCCAGGAGTATCTTGAGTCTGTATAGAGATGTTCGCTGTTTGTCCTTCAACCATAACAGGCAGTGAGCTGGTAGGGCTTCCTGAAGTAGTATTGCATGGTTAGAGGTAACAGCATATCCTGTTCTGGGTGAAACATTAACATAGTATCTTGACCCATCCACAAACAAGGTAAGGTTAGCATTGGGCAGACAGTCTTCTGTGATGTTAAATAGTGTACTTATCTCAGTCTCCATAAGTTATGAGGAACACATTTTGTGTGTACATTTTCTTCATCCTCAGACAAATATCCTGTATCTACATCTTCAGCTTCATCCTGTTGGGTTACTCTTTCAGGAGATATGCTTCGGTATGTGATACCCTTGTCTGATGATTCATTAAAATTTTACTGTGCACTCCCCTCATTTGAATCATCAATAGGGAGGAGAGTGGCTGAACTGATAACAGTACATCTCTTGATGGTCACATTTGAAGAGCTGAGTAGTGCCACTTCATATTTAGTCAATCTTGCTGCTGACAAGTGTTTAGTTCTGGCTTGATTGAGAATTTCTGTTACTGAATGTGGTACTTTAATAACAAGTGGATGATCGAAGACTAAATCCTTTAAACTTGCTGCTGCTGCTACTGCTTTGATACAGGACAGAGGGCCTGATTCAGACTCGCTCACGAGCGCTGAGCGCTTGCAAGCAGGTCGATGGTGCCCTAGTGTGCATGCACACGACGGAGGGAGCTCTGTCATGCGCATGCGCAAGACCCGGGGAGCGACGGGGAAGCCGTCACTCCAGGTCTCTCACCAAAGGGGGCATGCTGTCGATGGTGAGTGACAGCACGCCCCCTTTGGTGGGCATGCTGGGGGCATGGCTGCCAGATGGAGGCGTTCCCATGGGAACGCCTACCGTCTGGGTCCAGCACCACTGACATCACTAGTGATGTCAGTGGGAGTGATTTTGGCTCTGATAGAGCCAAAATCACTCCTAGGCTTGTGGTCACCGAGACCCTACCGCAGGGTCTCAACGCAAGCCCGATGGTCGTGATGGTCTTGACCATCATGACCATCATCATGGATGCTCGCATAAGCTGTGGGTGGTAACCCACAGCTATGCGAGCGTCCAAGAGGCTGCTCCAAGTTTAAGTAGGAGGGCCTTGATTCAGAGCGAGTGCTCTGGTCAGAGCGTCTGGCTCTGAATCAGGCCCAGAGTTCCCTGTACAATGGGATCAAGCTGGGCAGAGTAATATTCCACTGGTCTTTGATTTGTTCTATGTATCTGAGAACTCCTAAGACATGTCCATTCTCTGCAATATCCTATAAGTCCCCAAAAAGCTCTTATCTGTTTTATAGTCTTTGGAAGAGGTGCTTTTTGTATGGCCTCAGTTCTGCTTGTTGTAAAAAGTCTTATACCTTGAGCAATACAGTGTCCCAAAAGTACAACTCTCTTTTGTACTGCTTGCAATTTGTCTCTGGATACTCTGCAATTCTGTAAATGCAGAAAGTATAGTAAAGATAATGTTTCTTCTTTACACTGATCTTCAGTTTCTGTGGCCAGCATCAGGTCATCAACATATTGAATCAATTGTGTAGTTGTCCACTTAGGTCTCCATCCTTGCCATTTCAATCTCATGGCTTCTCAGAATTCAGATGGACTGGAGCCACCCCCTTGAGGCAATCTTGACCAGCAATACTGACGTCCGTTATATGTGAAGGCCAATATCTATTGAGTTTCTTCAGTAATAGGTATGGAGAAAAAATGCATTTGCCAAATCAATGACAGTAAACCACTCAGATGTTGACAATATCATATTGAGCAGGGTGTGTGGGTTTGTAACAATAGGTGTGTTGATCATCAACCTTTTGTTGACTTCTCTGAGGTCATGAACCATCCTAAAATGTTCCTGTGTATCTCCGGGGATGGCCCTTTTCTTAACTGAAAGTCTTTGGGGTACTCCATGGGGATCTTGATTCTTTTAATACTCCTGCATCTTTATATTGATGAATCTGTAAGTCGATTGCAGCTGTCTGTCTTGTATTCAGTGGGTATTGTTTGATGCTGAGAGGTTGAGTACCTGGTTTAAGCCTCAACACTACTGGGCTGACACTCAATAGTCCCACATCATTCTTCCCTTTAGACCAGTCCTGTGTTGGGACTTGCTGTAGCCATGCTAAATCAGGCTCTTCCCTTTGTTCTTCTACTTTGAGTAAACATACTGCAGCCTCAATTTGTGTTTTAAGTAATTGGTCTCCTCTGGCTGTCATGATGACTCCATTTGGTGTATACTTGATGTTAGCTTGCAATTTGAACAGGACATCTGCTCCCAACAGATTATATGGACAATTGGGTGAAGTAAGAAACCTTATTGGGACTTCAATATGCTCATTTCCAACCTTTATCATTGTTAGAGTACTTTTCTTTAAAGGGGTTGGGATCCTATTAAACCTGTGGCTGTAAGGGTTAAAGGGGTTAATAGGTTAGTAGGTACCTCCTTTTCTCTTAAAACTGTGCATCAATTAAACAATTGTACTCTTCTCCAGAAGGTAGGCTCAGAGTAATGATACCTTTGATGATATCAGTTTCTTCTGTAGTAGAGAGTCAGGCCTGCTTCATATTCACTATCTTTCTCCTTGTCTCTGTTTTCCTGCCAAGTCTTGTATTTAGGGCAGTCCCTTTTCATGTGTCCTTTTTGCTTGCAGAAGAAACAAAGTCCCTGTGATCTCACTTGTTCAGAAGTAAATTGTACTCTCTGGCTGTATTGTCTGTTATTTCTTTTTGGGATAGCCCCTAATGGATTGTTCAGGGCTTATTGCATTATTATTGCACTACATACACTGTTACCTTTGGAATAGCATTTTGTTAATTAGCCTTACTTTGCTTTTCTGTTTCTCTATTTAAAATACCTTCCAAAACCGTTATAAGGGCTTGTAGCATCATAGTTCCTGCTTCAGGCCTGGTCTGATATAATTGCTGCCTGTAGATTTCAGACAAACCATTCAGAAATTTTGTCTTGAACAACCTCTGATGCTGTGGGGTTTTACCTTCAAAACCTTCATCTTGTTGTTTCTTATTATGTTTCTTTAGCCAAGCTTTATGTCTGCTTCGAAACAATTTCCATTCCTTCTACTCTAAGCATCCTGTAGGTGAAATGCCTGCCTTCTTGAATATTTTATGTATTCCTTTAATGGCTTCCCTACCTTCCCTTCATAATCTCTAGGGGTGATCCCAGGAAAATGGGATCCTAACTGTAATGTGCCCCCATGACTGGGTTTCTGGTTAAAATTCTGACTAGAAATGATGATACCTTTATGGAAAGGGAAACTCAATGGGTTGCCATGTGATGCTTTGCCTTGCAAAATGTTTCTAAGAAGCCCTCCTATAGAACAATATGGACAGACCCCTTCTACCCTCGTCCAATAATTAGTGATATAAATAATGATGTATCACCTGTAAAGCGTCTACTGACTGTAAAACCCACAAGTGTAGCGGAAGCCCTTGTTCACTTTTAGGACAGGTTATAACATTAATAGTATTAAAAGGCAATGTCACCAATCCCTGGCAATAATATAACACCGCCCATGGACAACCAATATAAGGATCAAGATAAGTTGGATAAGGCAAATGTGTTCCTAAGACAATATGAGCATTATTAGGGCAGCACAGATGGTGTAATGGTTAGCATTACTGCCTCACAGCACCGAGGTCGTGGGTTCAATTCCCACAATGGCCCTAACTGTGTGGAGTTTGTATATTGTGCTTGTGTGGGTTTCCTCCGGGTACTCCGGTTTCCTCCCACACTCCAAAAATATACTGGTAGATTAATTGGTTCCCAACAAAAAATTAACCCTAGTGTGTATGTATGTGCACATGTGATAGGGAATATAGATTGTAAGCTCCACTGGGGCAGGGACTGATGTGAATGGCCAACTATTCTCTGTAAAAGCGCTGCGGAAAATGTGGCGCTATATAAATAACTGATGATAATAATAATAATAATAACAATAATAATAATAATAATAATAATAATAATAAATAATAATTATTTCTAGGATCTGTAAATGAGGATGAATACACACCTGGTTTTGCCATTATGGGCAAACTACCTTGAAAAATCAGTATCTCTTAATTATCAGTTGTTATCAATAAACATCCCAGACATTTGTACATGAAAATGGCATATCAGTGAAATCTAATAAATCATACAGACTCATTTATACAATATATTTTGATCCCTTCAGCCCAGTTTTTAAACACCACAATAATATAACAACAAGTATAGTTATAAACACACTTCCCAGACAAATCACAATTGCATCATATACTGTCATTTGAACTTATGAATTTAACACCCATTAAATACAATGGTGTCTTCACACCTTCTGGAAAACAGTATTACATATATGGACATATATATATATATATATACATATAGTTTAAGTTACCTGTAACCTGGTGTTGTTCCATAATAAGTAATATTCTCCAATCCAGTATACTTAAGAATTTGTCATTTTAATAATTAATTAAATAATTAGATCAAGCCCTTTTAATTGGGACATATTCTCCCAGGGTTATAATGCAGGAATAACAACCATTGACATTGTCACACAATACTTATACATTATTACAATATTCAGATTATATGCCCCTGATACGCCCACTACCATTATCAGATAATAGACAAAGCTTGTTCTTTCTAACTCCTCCTTAGGAATCAGACTTGAAACTGAATTCCTTTTGAGTGATACTCATGGTGTCCTGCATCCCATATTTAGTCAAAATATTTTCCTCAGCACAAGGACACATATACGGGCATTCTCTCTTCACTGTGTTAGATAAACAATTTCCCTCGGGTGCGGCCTTAAAGACATCACACTAGTTTTCATTTAAATCTGAGTTTGGACAGAGAAACAAAATGGAAGTACCAATGCCCTATTAAATCTCATGTACTGCTTCATTATACAGCATAAAGCATATGTAAATATGGAATTATGTAAATTAGTCTTCGACAGCTCCACCCTTAGATAAGCACATTGATTACATGTGCTATATCTCATCTCCATTTCTTGTATGGTTTAATTTTTTACAGTAGCCATCTGAATACAGCATAGGCCAACTTCAAAGAAAAATCTGGATTACAATTTCAAGAATAAACTTTGTCTGTACATAAAATATGTTAAAAAACATTTCTAAACCTGAAAATCAAAAATGAGTAACTAATCATGATCATCATAAATCACTTTAGAGTCTCTATCATAATGTATTCATAAAAATTCTTCTTTTATAGTATAAACCTCATTTATGCAATTGATAATAATGGTTTCTTCATCTGTAGTATTACTGGTCAAATAACTTCAACATTGAATTTCAAGGTTTGTATAAAAAGTTCGATAATATTCTCCAGTCTGTACAATTAAGCAATCAATTATGACGGTGTTGTAATAATAGTTCATTCCGGAATATTTTAATAAATGTCCAACATATATGAATGTCTTATCATATAAAGTCCAGTATCATTGTCAATAAAGTTGTCCAGTTCAATAATTTCATGTTGATTATTCAAATATCCCCAATTATCATACGTAAGGATGTTAGCAAAGGTGTTTCCAACATGATGTCTCACTGAAGTATCAATCAGAGAAATGTATTTTTATTCACTGGATCAATATCTCTTGTAAAACGTCTGGCATCCTGCAAAAGAACTTATCACAAATTATTATGAGTTATAACATAAAACAGTAGTATCAGTTTGCCTAAAAAGGAAATATCTTCTGAATTAATTGGCAATAATTTGTAAGCATACTTTCCTCATAGGTAATAAAGATTATCTGGTAACAAGAAAATAACATCAAACCCAACTATGGTAGTAATTAGCATTACTAATGTCTGAACTATATGATCTGTATCACTATTTGGAACACTCAATATTGGAACTAATCCCTAGCAGTTTATAATCAAATGCCTCATTGTAAAAATACATTGTACATAATAAGCATTTAGTCCTTTTAAAATCTTCCTTACATTGTTCATTATAGCAAGGAATTTAAGGTTTGTATGTACACAGTAAAGACTTTATTACAATATTATGACTCATCATTTTCTACTTGTATTGGACTAGTAAACATTCCTGTAGTTATTCAGATCTGAAGTGTAGTCTGCTTCATTTCATATACCTTCATATTAAAACAAAATGGAATGCATTCACTTACATATGGAAATAACATAATTATTAGTGGTTTTGTTAAGTTATAGTTATCAGTAACCTCTTTTCCTGTTTACAACTTTTTACTAACACAATTTTACACATGGTTTTATGTTAGTTATCTTAGTATTTTCAGTATATTTCAACTCAAGAATGGTTCTATTTAATACTTTACCCATCAATGAATATTTTTGTAGAATTGGATACTCTTCTGAATAATATCCATACACCATAGTTTACGTCTTTCTTCTGGTTTAGTACAGTAAATGCCAATGCACTTTCCAATAGATGATAAATCAGATTTCTGATACCGATCATTTTCCCTGCTTAGAAAAGAGGAAGGAAAGGACTTATTAGAATAACCCCATCATCCACACTACTGGATGTGTAGTCATATCAGACCTTGAACCCTTGCTCGCCCTCTCTCCCAAATAAAAATAAGTCTCAATGTTGCAATAAACACGATTGTTTCCATCACGCAGCTAATAAAAATTATGGTTCCTTTGTCATCAGTCTATATCATAGTCTATTGTGAGCAATAATCTCCATCTTGATTGAAGAGTTCTCATAGTCTTATATCACAGTCTTTATAGCTCAGTCTCTATATCAGCACTTGAGTCTGAGAATTAGTCCCCTTTAAGCTCGATCTCTTTCTGACCTTTTTCAATGTGAGCCATGGATCCAGGTGTGCTTCTCAGCAACCTTTGTAGCTGTATCTGTTGTCAGCATCACTTTGCCATGCCAAGGACATCCCATTGATCTGTAAGGGAACCAGAATGTAACAAACTTCTCATCATACCATCATAGTCTCTAGACTGTATTTCATCTTCTGCATCAAATGCTGATGTTAGTTGAATATCCTGTTGAGCTTCCCCAAAAGTCTTCTTGTTGTAGCTGCTTAGACAATTGTATAAAATATTGAACAGTCAAATCATGTTGTAATCTCAAATCAGTCTTTGGTTTAGTAACACATCTTGATTGTAGTTCAAAAAATTAATAATAAGGAGAGATTGAGATAAGGCTCAGGTGTGATTCTATTACTATGAAGCACCAAATGTAGGCCTTCAAACAATGCCATTCCTGTCTTTTTTGTAAGTTTAACTCATTTGTTTTTTATAACACCATTGTGTGTAACTTTCATTTTATTCCCATCATTTCACTTATTTGAAAAACTTCCCCTGTATCTTTCAATAACACTTACAGTAAGCAAACTATACCTTACATACAAATTCCTCCAAAATCTCTTCTCTTAGCATTATGGAGATATAAATTCAGTAAACTCCAAGAACATGCTAACACTATATTTTACAACATCCCGAAACCTTAATAAGAACATACTTTAATCATCTTAAACGACATGCGCCACTCCTTTCTAATCGACATACCCCAAATCCTTCTCATCTACATACTTTAATCCTTCTTTTTTCTTCATTGGTAACTGAATAAAATCAATTATCAATAGTACTTTGAAAATGTTTTAGTAGGTATCATTTTCTCTTCATTATTTATCATCTGAATTACATAAACATTCACATTTTCACTTTATCTCTGGCTCGAGCATACCAGTAAGATTGTACAATGTGATTCATATTATCTGCTCTTAAATGTACTAACCCATGAACATCTCTATAAGGCTTGTATTCATTTCAATTCTACTCAAATATCCATTATCATCCTCTCTTGTAACAATGCTCTAATTTCCAGACATTGACCTTATTGTGAGAAGTATTTTCCTGATATTGCCTTAATTGGTCAAATGTGATATCCTTAAACACCATCAACTGAGTTTCTATAACTAATGTAAAGAAAAGACAAACACCCCAGTTCCAGCGCTATGAAATACTTATGGTAATTAATAGGAGCTGTGTCCTGCAGTATCCAACAGTTTTAAACGTTTGTCCTTTTTCAACAGGCCAATATTTCATGTAAAAAAGAGAAAGGTATATAGTGCAATACCATTTAATCACATAAGAAAAAATTCATATAAAAAACACAATATTAAAATTATGATGAGTGCAAAAATGGTCTACAAATGAGACTATTTAGGATCCCCAAGCTGCTGGAGGATAACAATTACCAGATCATAGAAGAAAAATAGCAGGAAACAGGTCTATTTCGTGCATCTCAAACACCGAAGTCCTGTATACGATCAGGAAAAGGTTCCCCGTCAGCGTCCCTTGTAGATAGGTAGTTTGCATCAAGTATCTCTGAGTGAGCCAGTCTGCTTGCTCTCCCAGGTCTCAGAGTATAATATTTTTAAAAATAAGGGAGCTGAACGTGTATTCTAAATGAGATAAATGTATGTAGTGAGAAGGATGTTGGAAGCCAGTGAGATTGTTTTGGTGATCAAATGGGAAGATTGTGGGCACTGAGTGGGATGTGGGAGCTACATAACTGCTTTGACCTCAGTTGCATAGACTGCATGTGTATATTCCAAAGAGCACACAACTCTGTGAATTAGCAGCTCCACCATTTTGTGAGTGATAGCAATCTCATTCTGTGAGAGTGCTGAATCTGCCGTTAACCACAGGATGTGATGGCATACCATATCTGTATTGAGCAAGGAACACGTCAATTAAGGCGTCAGCCTTAATGATCAGAATTTCATTGCTTTTTGGAGTTTGAGTGGCAGAAAATCAATAGGTTTTGTGAATTTTCAGATCATGTCTAAGCAGCCTTAATGGGACATGTAAAACCGTAAGGTTTTTTTTTCTATGGAATTTCATGGCTTTTTAAAAATGTATTAACTATCAGTTGTAAAATAGCAAAAATAGATAGCGCTGCAATCAATAGGATAATCCACACAATAATTTTAATATGTAATATACATGTTTATTAATACAATATTTAAAATAAAAATTGGCCAATATTGAAGAGAAAAAAAAAAAAAAAAACAATTATAAAAAATGGACAAACATTGTATGCAATATTCCACTTGTTCTAATTGACAATGAATATAAACTAATCTCTTATAAAAACACCATTAACATGGTACCATCAATTAATAGCTATATACTCCACACATGCAGAGACTGCACATTGAAAATGAGCATATATGTTTTAGATAAAGGGGGGGGCATTATCCTTTTGAATATTGAAGACTATTTAATTGAAGCATATCGACAGCTGAACAATCCCTGTTTCTATGTGAGGCTACAGTCGGACCCGACGGAGCTCTACAAGAGACAGCTTAAAGACATGCTAGACGATGCCCTGAATGTGAATGTGATCTCAAAGGACATATATCATTTTCTTTATTCACAATATCCAGTGGTCCCTACATTTTACTATCTGCCAAAGATCCATAAGTCATTGACCTCACCCCCTGGTAGACCTATTATCTTGGGGGTGGGGTCAATGACTAACAATCTTTCGGCATATGTGGACAGTTTTTTACAAAAATATGTAAAGTCCCTAAAATCTTATATAAAGGATACTACACATTTCCTAAATATGATAAGAGTTGTAGAATGGAAATCCACTTATCTTTTGATTACTTGTGATGTAGAATCACTTTCCACTAATATTGAACCGGTGCTGGGTATTTAAATGGTGGATCATTATTTAAAACATGACAACACTATTACAGATGAAACAAAAAAATGTATTCTTGCATCCATACAATTTATATTATGTCACAATTATTTTCTTTTTAATTCACAATATTTTTTACAAATACGCGGCACGGCAATGGGGACCAGGTTCGCCCCGAGCTTCGCCAATCTGTTCATGGGGAGGTTTGAGGGTGAGCATATTTGGGGGAGCTGCGGGGCGAACTTTGTCCTTTACGGTCGCTATATTGATGATTTATTTTTTATTTGGGATGGGGATTTAGTTTCAGCCACTAACTTTACAGACAGATTAAATCAGAATAATTATGGTCTAAAATTCACTAATACTATACATGCTACACATATGATGTTTATGGATATTGCACTTTCAGTGGTGGATAATTGTATTACAACAGAGACCTATATTAAAAAGGTGGATCAGAATAGATATTTGAACTATGGTAGTAGTCATCATATCAATTGGAAATGTAACATACCTAAAGGACAGTTCCTCAGAGTGAGGAGGAACTGTTCATCTATTGAAAGTTTTAATAAACAAGCAAAACTTTTGTACGATTCATTTATAGATCAAGGTTATCCGACTGATCTTTTAGATCGAGCACTTATACAAGTACGACAGTTAGATAGATCATCCCTCTTAACTAGTCAAGATAGAATCCAAGCTAGTGGGACTATTAAAAATAAGGATAGAACAGTAATGTTTGTGACACAATTTAATGCAGAAGCACATAGGATTAAGAAAATAATAAGAAAAAAATTTCACATTTTACAATTGGATGATGTATTGGTTAGTACTGGACTTTTAGACAGCAATGTTAATTTCAGAAAATCAGATAATTTAAAACAGAAGCTTGCTCCAAGTTTTTTCAGAAGAAAAAGGGAATGTAGTGAGAGGAACATCAACACATGGATTCCGGAGAGACCAGTAGGGTTCCATCAATGTGGGAAAACTGGGTGTTTCACTTGTAAATGCTCACAGAGGAAGACTGTTGAGTTTAATTCATTTGTAACCAAGGAAGTTTTTCACATTAGGAGTTTTTTGAATTGTAGAACAGATTATGTGATATATGTGATGGACTGTGGGTGCGGCTCTCAATATGTGGGCCGTACCACCAGACCATTACATGTAAGATTTATGGAACATAAGAGGAATGTGCTTATGAATACCAAAACGAATTTTCTGTATAGACATATGACAGCTTGTCAAAAGGGTAACATGACTAATATCAAGATAAAAGCAATAGAACAGGTGAAAATTACAAAAAGGGGGGGATAGATATAATAGGTTATGTAGAAGAGAGGCCTTCTGGATCTATAGTTTAAAACACTATGTCCAGGAGGTCTAAATGATTCAATTGAACTTAATAATGTCTAGGTGGATTAAAATAGGAACTAATTATTATTCTCTGCACTGGATATGCTCTTAGATTATAGTTAATTACAATCAATTAAATTGGGATAGACAACACCAATGTTTAGAAAATATAGAATATATCTAGGGAATACAAGTTTTCTTGGGTGATTTGGATATTATATAATTTATATTAATTATTTATTAAGTTTTAGTTAGATGTATGCATTACATTGTGTTCTAATATTGTGATGGATATATTATGTGTGGTCTGTGATAATATAGCGGACAAATGTGCATATCAACCATTTGATATAACTTGTAAAAGGTTGTTAAAATACATAAATGAAATGGCCCCTTTATATAAAAAAAAGGGTTAAAGTATAATAATAAGAGAGATATGAATGGCCATCAAAATGTATATATATATATATTAAAAATTAAGTTAAACACATGGGAGAAATAGAATATGTCAAACTCCATTAGATATGGAGTGAAAATGGCTGCTGGAACGCAAATGAAGCCTTTTGGAACGCATGATCAAATTAAACAGTCATCTAAAATGGCCGCTGGAGCACATATGATGCCAGTTGGAACGCATAAAACCGGAAGTAGCGGTAATAAGACTCGCACTGACAGGAAGAAACACAGCAGGATCTAATCCTGCAATTTGCAAATGATCAAGGAGGTAAAAAAGCCCCATCTTTAATATGGAGAGTATTCTGTCTGAGGAAGCCGCTGAGACTCTGAGAGAGGCGGGGAAACGCGTTACATTATACCTACCAACGTGCATGCTCCACGTTACCTGTTGCATGCAGCAAGGACTGTTCAGCTTTAAAGCACACTAAGCCTGGGAAGGAGTATTACAATATCCCTCTGCTAAGTTCCCAGTGAGTATTATCACATGGATATGTGCTGAAAAAGCCATTAAGAGGATTGAACTCTGATATCTACATCACAGTGTGTTAACCATCTAAGTGCTGGACTTCATGCTTTTATTTAATATGTTGATCTGTACCTCAGTGTGATAACCATCTCAGTGCTTGATATGTGTTATAGCAACTACTAAGAGGATTAAATTCTGAGATCTGTATCTAGTGAATATTATAACATGGATATGTGCTAAAAAAACACTGAGAGGATTGAACTTTGATATCTGCACCACAGTGTGTTAACCACCAAAGCGCTGGACTGCATACCTTCATTTAATACGGTGATCTGTACCTCAGTGTGATAATTATCTCAAATGCTTGATATGGGCTTTTAAAAAAAAACAAAGAGGATGGAATTCTGAGATTTACACTACAGCGTGTTAACCATATAAGTACTGGAACGTATGTTTTTATTAATGTGTCAATCATTCGAACAACTGAATTAATGAGACTTGCACCTTAGTGTGCTAACAATCCAAGTGCTGGACTGTATGTTTGTTTTTTTTCTCTCTATAATCACAAAAAAGCAGCATTATCCTTGGAATTTTATACAGCCCTGCATAAAAAAGCATGACCAGTAATTATTGATTATCTAAACCATATATGCTCATTTTCAATGTGCAGTCTCTGCATGTGTGGAGTATATAGCTACTAATTGATGGTACCATGTTAATGGTGTTTTTATAAGAGATTAGTTTATATTCATTGTCAATTAGAACAAGTGGAATATTGCATACAATGTTTGTCCATTTTTTATAATTGTTTTTTTTTTTTTTCTCTTCAATATTGGCCAATTTTTATTTTAAATATTGTATTAATAAACATGTATATTACATATTAAAATTATTGTGTGGATTATCCTATTGATTGCAGCGCTATCTGTTATTTTTGCTATTTTACAATTGTATCTTTCAATAAGGGTTGGCGATCCCCTTATATACAACAGATAGCTGCAGCAAACATATTGGTTGTATCCATAAGTGCTAGGTTGGCTAGGCGCCAGGATTCCTTTATTCCTTATTAACTATCAGTGTTTGGATGAGCAAACTGGACCACCTGCAGGGGAAAAGGGCAACAAAATGGTACTCTAACACAGGTGGCAGAGGGGACAGCACACAGGAGGTTGGTTTGGGAGGTGCAGAGTGCGAGATGGCTGTAGGCATGTGGGTAGCGGCAGCAGCGGTGGTGCAGAGCAGTGGCAGCGGTGCAGTGCAAAGGGGGCATCAGTGGGCGACAGACAGTGGAAGAGGGGACAGCACACAGGAGGTTGATTTGCATACCTGCCAACTGTCCCGCTTCCAGCGGGACAGTCACATTTTTCTGGGACTGTCCCGCCAGCAGGCTGCAGTGTCCCACGGTGGGGGGGAAGTTGGGGGGAGCACAAACTGCTGCTCTGCAGGAGGAGAACAGAGGCCTGGGGGCTGCCCAGCATCTTGAAGAGATGCCCCAAAGTGACAAAAACGGTGGAAGCCTTGAGGCTCAGCCCCTTTTACAGCAAGCAAGTGTGCAGGAGGAGAACAGATGCCATGTGCATGTGCATGGCATCTGTTCTCTTGTGTAGGAAGAGCCTGGGGGTTGGCCAGTGTCTCGGAGAGTGCTGGGCACACCCCCAAAGTGACAAAAAAGGGGGAAGCCTCAAGGCTCTGCCCCTTTCACAACAAGCCACGCCCACTTTTCAGGCACGCACGCCAAAGGCGCGCGACCTGTCCCTCCTCAAGTTCTTTAAATGTTAGGAGGTATGGGTTTGGGAGGTGCAGAGTGCGAGATGGCTGTAGGCATGGGGGGTTTCGGCAGCAGCAGTGGTGGAGAGCAGTGGCAGTGGTGCAGTGGAAAGGGGGCATCAGTGGGTGACAGAGGGCTCACTGGTAGTGCATATACACCTGAGAAAATCAAATCAATAAGTCACAGACGGACGAATGCAGCAGTGAGATCTACTCATTCGGGCTTTGGAGCCCCAGTACTGGTTGTGCTAAATACAGGGGAGAAATGACATAGGGGGTCCACTGTATTAAGCACAACCAGCACCAGACTTTTGAGAACCTGTCCTGGTTGCCATATTTAGCGCAACCAGCACAGGGCTCTGAGCCGGTCCTGGTTCTGGAAATTCAGGGGGAAAAAATGCATAGAGCTACCCCTGTATTTCCCAGCACCGGACTCTGTCTAGCAGGGGGGTGATGCCACAGCCAGGGGAGCCCTCTTACCAGGCCACCCAGCCACAGCATCACCCCTGACCACTAGTCAGCCCAGGCCAAAAATCCCTGAGGAGTTGGGGACCCAGGCCCAGGCTGATAGCCCGGGGCTATACCCAGCACCCCTGGGCAGTGGGTGCCAGGTTGATTATGTATAGTATAAAAAAATATAAATATTGTCTTTTGCAATAGTACTACAGGTCCCATCATGCATACCAGCAGGCGGGTATTAAGGGCCTGCTGGCACCTATAGTAACCCTGCAAAAGAAATATTCAAATAAAAGACACAGACACAGTCTTCTAAATCTTTTATTTACTGGGACCTTCACCTGGAGCGTGGCGGCCAGTAAGCTCTTTTGCATTTTATCCCCCTGTATTTCCAGAACCAGGACTGGCTCAGAGCCCACTGCTGGTTGCGCTAAATATGGGGAACGCCTACGTCATTTGTCCCCCATATTTTGGCAACTAGGACAGGTTCTCAAAAGCTTGGTGCTGGTTGTGCTTAATATAGGGGACCCCTACATAATTTGTCCCCTGTATTTAGCACAACCAATACTGGGGCTCCAAAGCCTGGGGTGGGTTGTTTTCTGGGGGGTGGGGCCACGCCATTTTTTTGTAAAACACAGACAGCCAGTCATGGTTGTGCTTAAATGCAGGTAACAAATGACATAGGGTTCCCCCATAATTAAGCACAACCAGCACCAGGCTAGTCAGAACCAGCCCTAATTGCCAAAATACGGGGGAGAAATGACATAGGGGTCCCCCGTAAGTTATGCAACCAGCACTGGGCTCTGATCCGGTCCTGGTTCTGGAAATACAGGGGGAAAAAATAAGTAGGGTCCCCCTGTATTCTCCAGGACCAGCACCAGACTATTTCTAATGGGGTCTGATGCCACAGCCAGAGGAGCCCTTTCACCGGGCCCCCCAGCCACAGCATCAACCCTGACCACTAGTCAGTCCAGGCCAGGGATCCCTGAGGAGCTGGGGACCCCCCAATAAAGGGGTCCCCCTCCTCAGGGCACCCCAGGCCCAGGCTGATAGCCCAGGGCTATCCCCAGTACCCCTTGGCAGTGGGTGCTGGGTTGATTGTGTTGTGCATTTTAAAGAATATTTTCTTTTGCAGGTGAACTATAGGTCTCAGCACACCTCCCTGCATGCTGGTACTTTGAGAACCACAAGTACCAGCATGCTGGGCATTAGGGCCCACTGCCACCTGTAGTCCACCTGTAAAAAAAAATATTCAAATAACACAACACACTTTAATATTGTAATATTTTATTTTACAGGTTTTCACCTGGGGGACGGCAGCCTTTAAGCTCTTTTGCATGGCTGCTACCACCCCAGGACTTAGGCATCTTTGCCAGGGCTCCTGCGTTTTTGCCTGGTGGGCACCAACCTGCCAGGTCTTTGACGACTTCACCTAGTGGGCAGCAGCCTGTGATAGCTATTTTTTATGGCTGCCTCCCACTAGGACTTCTGGTGTATTCGCCTGGTGGGTGCCAACCCGCCAGGGCTTCGACATCTTCACCTGGCAGTCACCAACCCACTAGGGCTTCCACGTCTTCACCTACTGGGTGACAGCCTGTGTCAGCTCTTTTTCATGGCTGCCACCCACTATGACTTAATGTATCTTTGCCTGGTGGGCACCAACCTGCTAGGGCTTCGGCGTCTCCATCTTCGCCTGGCAGGCACCAACCCCCAGGGCTTTGACGTCTTGACCTAGTGGGCAGCAGCCTGTGATAGCTCTTTTTCATGGCTGCAACCCACTAAGACTTCTGGCATCTTTGCCTGGTGGGCACCAACCCGCCAGGGCTTCAGTGTCTTCGCCTAGTGGGTGGCAGCCTGTGACAGCTCTTTTTCATGGCCGCCGCCCACTAGGACTTCCGGTGTCATCGCCCGGCGGGTGCCAACCCACCAGGGCTTTGGCATTTTCGCCTTGGTTGCCAACCCACCAGGGCTTTGGCCTCTTCACCTAGTGGGCGGCAGCCTGTGTCAGCTCTTTTGCATGGCTGCCACCCACTAGGATTTCCGGTGTCTTCGCCCGGTGGGCGCCAATCCACCAGGGCTTCAGTGTCTTCACCTGGTGTTTTCCTGCCATGGCTTTGGCATGTTTGCCTGGTGGGCGCCCACCCTCCAGGGATTCTGGAATCTTCACCTAGTGGGTGGCAGCCTGTGCCAGCTCTTTTGCATGGCCGCCACCCACTAGGACTTCCGTGTCTTCGCATGGTGGGCGCCAACCCGCCAAGGCTTCAGCGTCTTCGTCTGGTGGGTGCCAACCCACCAGGGCTTCAGCGTCTTCACCTGGTGGGTACCACCCACCAGGGCTTCTGGCTTCTTCACCTGGGGGGTGGCTGCCACCTCCTATGGTCCTCTGCAGGTGCCGCTGCCTCCAATGACATCACGAGTTATGATTGGCTCGTGGCAACCATCTTTTAAAATCAAAGATGGGTGCCACAAGCCAATCACTGCTGGAGACGTCATTATCGGTGGCAGTTGTGGGACCAGCGCCTGTTCGGGTGTCGGCGGCAGGCCTGGATCCGAGAGGATCTAGTCCCCACCAGCCATTCTGCAGAGTATGGCAGCGGTGTACATTATAAAATTCAAAGATGGCCGCCATGAGCCATGATTGGCTAGCTGCGGCCATCTTTGAATTTCAAAAATAGCGCTGAGGCGCCATTTTTGAAATGGGTGCAGCTGCCGTATTCGGCATAATTGCTGGCGGGGTCTGAATCCTCTTGGGTCCTGGCCCGCCGCCAACACCCTCACCGCTGCTGGACCTTCTGGCACCACCAGACCCTCCGCCATTGCTGCCACTGCTGCCACCACCACCAAACCCTCCACCGCCAAACCCTCCACCACCAACACCGTGCCCCTGCGACACCTGCATCGACCGCCGACAACCGCGACCCGCCACCTGCCTTTGCCGCTGAGGTCCCCACTGCTGCTTTGCCCGCTACTGCCCGCAAACTACGGCCATCTTGCTGCACCCAAGTGAAGCCACTATGAATCTCTTCTATTTCAAGCTTTAGATGAGGTAACCAAGATGGATAGGTCTACTTTATTTCTTGATAGAAAGAATAAAGAAACGGAAAAGAAGGAAGATAGTGGAGAGATGGCATTTATATGTAAATTCAATAATCACTCTGAAAAGATCATTGAAATTATGAATAAGAATTATAATATCTTGAGATGCGACAGTATCCTTCGGGAGATTATACCTCCTAGACCTAGAATTATCTTTAAGAAAAATAAATCTCTTAAAAATATGTTAGCTCCTAGTTATCTGAAAATTTGGGATCCTAATAGATCCAACTTAACCAAAACTTGGATACCATGTAGACCAGCTGGTTTTTACCAGTGTGGAAAATGCAGATATATTATGTGCAAACACACCAAGAGAAGAACATTAACTTTAGATATGATTGGAGAACAAGATCCTTTTTGGATTGAGAGTTTTATCAATTGTGACTCCAATTATGTAATCTATATGCTTCTTTGTGGTTGTGGTTTGAGATACGTGGGATGCACTACTAGAAATCTTAAAATACATTTTCTAGAACATCAGAGAAATTTTGTTAATCAGGTGCTAACCCATAGTGTCTTGAGTCATTTTCATAATTTTCATGAGAGTGATCCTAAAACATTGGAGATTGTCGGTATCCAACAGATCCCCATTTCACCTAGGGGGGGAGACCAATATAATCATCTTTGCTGACAAGAGATTATTTGGATTTTTAAAATGAACTCCATGCATCCTGTAGGCCTTAATGAAACTATGGAACTGAACATCTGCTTGTAGTTTATTTAACTGTGCTTTCAATATAGGGGGAGAAAGGGTCCCCTTCACCTCTAGTTTGCAAGTATATGATTTGCCATCTCACTAGCCCCATAGAATACAAACTATTAATTATATAGATCACACTTATCCTGACATACTCCCAGTATAACATCTTTTCAATATTCCATTATCTTATTATTTTCTATATTTTTTCTCCAGCCCTTTTCCCTAGTCCAATTCAAATGATATTTTGTTTCTCATGGAATACACTAAAAGTTTAACTGATTTCTCTCCAGTCCTTGAGATTGTTTTTTCTAAGGAATTATTGATCTTTTCCAAAAATAGTTATTTAATGAAATTGATCATAGATAAACAGTATATTTACAAATGGTATATATTAGTTTCGTTTAATAATATTATTATTTTATCAATATAGTGAACTATATATTATTATTGTTTAATACTGTTTTTATTTGAGTATTAATTAATTTGGTATTTGAACTATGTTTCAATTTTATGTCATATATGAAATAGAATACTCAAAATAGCATATTTTAGGTGTTTAACTATTTACCCCTTCCCTTTAATAATGGTATTTATTTTTATTGTTCTTTAATACAACAAAGCTATTTGTTTAGTTTATATTTATTTTTAGTCTATTATAATTGAATATTCAATAATTATTTGTATAATTTAGATACTTAATTGCCACCCATTCTATCCGATAACATGTGGTATTGATTATGTGTGTCCAACTCCGAGACACATGATCTAGAGATCACATGACCGGAGCATACTGGAGGATCATGTAAGGTTAATCATTATACTTCAGAGGTTCAATTTCCATGACATGTGATTAGAGTATAGTCATGTGATCGGAGCATGTGGGTTTGTTATGAGAGGTCTAGTTCCGGAACAGGTGACTGGAAGATCAGTCGCATCATAGGAACTAAGCAAACGGACCCCGTGTAACAGGTTTTTAATTGTTTTTTCTTTTAGAATTTCACATTGAAAAGTACATTTATTAATGTATAATGGGATTGCCTTCCAACAATATGTGGTATTCATACCTTTTTTAATGTGACTAGGTTCTTTCATATAACAACACACACAGGTGTTATGTATTAATTTATTATCTGAGGGTATATAAACCCAAACAGAACAGCACAGGTTATATTTGCTTCTGAAGAAGCTGAGATTACTCAGCGAAACACGTTAAGCAAGGACTACTATTCCCAGCATTCTCCCAGGATTATCTATTGGACCCTGCACTGCACTTTATTTCAGCCATAACCTTTGTGTTGGAAAACAAAATTATCCAGTCCAGGACTCCAGGAAACAATACAGCTACTGCGAGTCATCTTGCACATTACCTGAGAAGACCTATTATGGACTGGTAAAACAATTCTCATCCACATCAGTTTACCATTAATACCTATGGAATTTCTAATGGCTTAACTTTACATATAACTGTATTTGATATACGGATCCTTTATGCAGATTTATATTCGGGACTCCATCCTGGGATTATTTGTTTTATTTGCTTTATGCTGCTAGTTTTCCATTTATTTTTTTTGTTATGTTTTATCATTATTGAATGTTTTACTATTATGTGATAATAAATTGTATATGTTTTTTTGATGAACCTAGTCACCAGTCACAATTTTTAATTGGAGCGCTGTAATTATATATTATATATTATCCTTTTTACTTTGAAGGCTCACATCCTTCATTTATACCGCTGCTTATTCTGAAGGTATAGCGCCTTAATTTGGACACCTAATGTGTCATTTTTTTCTACTATGACTACACTGGCTAGAAGCTCCTACTGCGGCTGTGCAACAAGTTAAAAAGTCCTATATTTATAATGGCGCATTCTTGAGGTAATAGTTTAAATACTAATTTACCTGAACCCTACAAGCACATAACCTGGCACAATAGTTACCTAATAAAACAAACCCCAAGTCTAAATTTGCCCCCTACCCTGAGTTTTGCCTTCCCAAAAAACACCCATAGACTATAGCAGAAAAGTTGTCCTAATTGAGAATGTCAGAAAAATGTGACAGTTGGAGATTTAGATTACCCCCAACTCCTCATTTTGTTTTAATGTTTTTGCCCTGAAATTTGGCATGCAGCACCCACTAACAGTTCTACCTGGCCATGACAATTTTCAGATCTGTACCTCCTACAGCTTTTGAGGTGTAGCCCCTTCAGAATTCTCTATGGAGAAATCCATTTTTTTAGATGCAGCCATAATATAAGGGCATGTCTGTGCCCTTATAATAATGTGATTTACAATAATCTGTAACTGCAATTATAATACACGTAGTTATTCCTGATGGCTTCTTTTACACAATGTGTGTTACACCTTGTATGCCTGTTCTTAAAAAATAAAACACCAGCACAAAGATGATAACAATAACAATGCCTATGCACATAGTTATAAATTCATCAGAACACAGCTTTCTTGTTTGCTATCTTGAAAACTATAATACAAGTATGCAATCAAACTTTTTTGGTTTAGGCAAACAGAATTTAATATATGGACATATTAAATCATAAAATGGTTTGTAATGATTAGCTGGCCAGGTAGCCAAACAATTAGACCACTCTTGCCCCACCCTTTGCAGTAAAATATCCTTATTCAAATGACTATTTAAAATAGTTATAGATTGTCTATGCACTGGATCAAATACTGTATGTGAGTAGTCCTACAGACATCAGTCACTGCATTTATGTGGCCTGCCTTTATACCACCAGGTTGTTGCAACACAATACTACATGTACATTTAGGACAGTTTCCCTGCAATCTAAATCCTGCTTTACAATTTATCCCAATAGAATTTCCCTCTGCCAGTTTATAACAAAATAACACTTTTATGTCATTAAAAACATTGGATTCTTAGGATACCCGCTTAATCTCAACAACTGGACACCTTAAATACCTCTAGGAAGAGCTGAAAAGGCTGTGCAAATACACACTGTAACTTACCCACCGTACAGAGTTATTTAGCTTATTCCTAGGCACTTTGCGGTCTGTTCTGCCAGTTGTAGAAATTGTTGGGGTATCCCAGATGAGCCCCCAGAAAATGTTGGGGTACTGGGGTGTCCCAGCACTTTTATCAACCACCTTCAATGTTCTGTGAGGACATAAAAACAAAGACAACAGTAAGGCAGTCGACTGGAGAGCAGATAAAGCACTTACATGAGTGTGAGTTTTTAAGTTGCACTGAACTGCTTCTAAGGGCTCATTAAGAAATCAATTATATTTCTTGAAAACATAAAAGGGGTATGGTACACATTTTAACCAATCACATTATTTTCAGATAAACAAATTTCATAAGTACATTCTCCTAGAATTGTTTAATATTACTTTCTTCAAGGTTTGTGATTTAGGAACATAACAATACTTGGTAAATTAAGAACAATAAAAAAATAATGTCCCAGGTGGTGTGTTGACAAATTCTGCTGTGGCTTCACATCATGAACACTGATTGTTTTGGGAACATTGAAGTAGAGGCCTTGAGTATAGGCATTTCTCCTGATAAAATGTTTAGAGGTTTTTGTGATCTTCTGCAAGAATCTTTCTTAAGGAATAGAACCACAAATAAGAATTGTTTACTTAAAGCAGAAGAAACAGATGTATTAACAAACCATATAGAAATCCTTTTAATCACACAAAATCAGATGGGAATACCTTCATACCAGGGAGAATACAGAATCAGGTCTCAACAAGCAGAACTCTTAAGGAACAATGGAGTAAGGTTTAGGAGCCTTTACTCTGTCACTTGTTTAGTGCCAGAGACTCTCTCTTACAGGGAGGTATACAAATCTTACGCCAAAAGTGACTTCACACTTCTTGCACCTGTCACTTTAAATTTCCATGCAGGTGGGTGTGCGCACTAGGGTGGGTTGTAAAGTGGGTCAAACTGGAAAATGTATCGGCATTAATTATGAATGTCAAAAAAAATTGATTGTCATTTAGTTTTTCAAAATCAGATAATATCTTAGTATGGCAACCGGTGCTAAAGATTTTGTATATATGCCCTATAGACACCCCTAGGGGGAGCTGCCGCTGCCTGCACTTGCAGTGGCATCAGCAGCGGGTGCTGGGGACTCCCTGCCCACTGCTCACCTCCGCCCGGGACCCCAGTGCTGACAGACCCAGTAAGTAACGTCCTGTGTCCAGTGCACTGTATCAGGAAGTTGTGTGTCTGCCAAAAGCAGGAAAAACAGTGACCCAGGACTGTTGCCTTGCTTTTAGCCTCAAAGGAGAAAGGGGCTGTATCCCAGAAGAAGCTTGGATAGACAGCAGCACCTAAGAGTGACTGGGATAGTGGTGATGTATTTTTCATTATACTCTGCATGTTGTCTGTGCGAAACTGTTGTGATATTTGTCATGGGTTATTATTTAAATTTTATAATTGCTGTTTGGTGCATTACCATTTTGTTTATTATTATTTAGGTTAATTAAGATATTTGCCTGGGTGATAGTTGAGCCTTGGATAGGTACTGGGTAGGCCAGCTATGCAGCACAGAGTGATACACTAAGGACATCTTTTAGCAAAGATCACTGATACGATTGCGGCTGCAATCGCACACACAGTTCTGCTGGGAAAGTATGCTAATATTTGCAATCGCAAAGCACTCACACAGACAACATGCATATGCCAAATTCCCCTCTCACACATCCATAATACCTTGCAATCCAGCCAAAACATTGGTAACATTGAAGTACATTGGAGCCACTCACAAATTTAAAGCAGGTCTGACCCTACAACTACATTGTTAACTTTACTGCATGCAGTGAGAGATTAAGCTGCATATTACATTGCAGTGGCTAATTTCTGAATGCCCCTGCAATGGCCTTCAAATGCACTGGCATGCCTGCATTTCTCCAACTCCCCCCCCATCACCACCCCCAAATGGTACTTCCTGTCAATCACTCTGTGATATATCTTAACAATACTGCCTTTGAACCTTATAAATACCCCTGCCTATACCTTCTAATATCCTTCCTATAAACCTCTAAGGATGACGCTAATTTGCGTATGCAGTCATACAGTAAATAAAGACTCCAGACCTAAAACCTGTGGTTCCAAAGCACAAAGTATTATTCAAGTAAAAGTACAGCAGTTACACGCTATGATCCTCATATAATCTTAGCACAAAGAGATTATACAGACCCAAGTACAATTATACATACACAGCGCTCTCTGGTCCAGATGTAGGCATCAGCAAGAAACTCCTCGTCAGTCAGCATTCAGCATGAAGACTAGGAACCCAGGGTCAGAGCACACATATTTATAACCCCGAGGAATAAACAACACAATAGAGGTTTGTTGCTAATACCATTGGTCCTAAAAGAGAGGGGATATGTTACAAGGCATTTAACAGGTTGGTTCAAATAGACACAATCCAGCCTCTAACAACTGGTGGTCTCTGGTTTCCCGCCTCATGTAAATCCTAACAGTTGTTCATATAATGTACATTTTGTTGCTTGAAGTCTCTGCGGTCCATAAGTTGAGAATGCATGTTACGATCTCTCCATCGATATTACCGGAATACTGTTGAGAGAGTACGCATCAGTACAATACCAAACTTGGCTTACTTATCACATATAAAACCTTAGTTACGAAATAACCTTTATTTCCTAGCAATGATAATAAATGTGCATACTCGAATCTTATACCTTAAAGCTTATGGAACCTTGTATGTGAATATGTAATGTGTGAGTATGTGGGGTTTGATATAAAGACACTAGTTAACTTGGGGCAGATGCGTGTGCATGGAGCTACTATTCAGCATTTTCATACAGGGTCTTATGCATTCGCTAATATGCAACTAGTTAACAGCGCAATTGTGCGTATTAATGTGTGTATGAGAAATGGTGCACTTAAATCTCACTTAAACTCACAGAGATTACGCAATTATAGCATGAGCCTCTACAGGCACGTGAATTCATTAGAGCACAGAGATAACGCTGATCTGAAATCTTAGAGAATCTGGGTGGAGGGAGACCACCATAGACCGACATGGGGAGCACTTCTTTACTCTCAGCTATCCCTAGAAGTGAACACCTAGCAGTGTGGAATACTGAGCATTCTAGTTCCATGACTTGCTCATGCCCCAGCAGCCCCCACCCTTTTAAGGCTCCAAAATACTGGTCTTTGTTCTCCCAGGGCCTGTGTAGATGCAAATTAGCACAGCTACAAGACCCAAACCTCAGATAACACTCTTGGCTTTGAAGGTATTTTATTGTAGGAAGCCTGCTAATGTAAGGTGCTACAAACAACCCTCCCGCTGTATTCGAGCAGGGCCACCTGGAGTGAGAGCAGACGTTATGTCCATGAAGCTTGTCTTCACAGGCTAGTTGTCACGTGGCCATTTGCTCTGTTTAGCTATTGCAAACCAATTTTGACATACTGTACAGCCATTTCTGAAATATATCCTTTAGGGGAATTATAATAATACACACACTTTTTCTAGAGCACCCAAACTACGTAAAGTCATGAAATGGGCTTTTGATGAATCGCCATAAGTTATGGCAATGGTCACAGATGCAATCGCATGATGCTAATAGTAATATCGCCACATGTACTAAAATGTGAGTTTATCTAAAATGGCGCTTAGGTGGCCATTCACAAAATGGCATCTTGCGATCTCATTTCCAAGATGGCATCTTGCGGCCAGTCGCAAGATGGCATCGCTGCGATCCAATTTTAAACTGATCTTGTCTCAGCCAATTATCCTGCTTCGACAGTCTGCATAGTCACTGTGATCCCAGTCCTGATCGCAATGGCTAGTTTGTATATGTGCACTGCGATGCCTACACATGTGCAGTATGCAACAATCATCCAATTGCATGCATATTAGCAACTGCGTTACTTGCTGAATCTTGCCCCAAGCCCAATATCGTCAAAGGGGTCTTCACAGAAAGGACTGGGAAGATGAGAACATAAATACACAGTTACATATACATTTATAGACAACTTGGCAATAAATTAGTGGTAAATTTAATCTCATAAACAATTGCCTTGAGGGGAATATTTGTGAGGTTGCACTAACTGCATTACAAAGGATGGAATCATGACCATTGCACTTTTTTCAGTTTCTGGATTCCTCTCTATTACAGTTTGCACATAATTAAAAGATAGCAATATGTTTATATGCAAATAATTCAAATGTTGTTTATCACACAATCCAATGTGAAATGTAGTTTGAACTACAAAGCTCTCACCAAGAACTTGTATTTAAATGCTACCTCTTGGGTACAGCCTACCACTTTATTTGAAAGTTAGTTACTTCGGGTGATGATTTATTTTATCATATATGGGCAAGTGTCAGCACATGACATGTGGATGGCACTGCAGGCAGCATATGAGGACAAGGGTCCCATGAGATGAATTAATCTAAGTCTATTATATAATACTAAATTGATTGAATGCACAAGTATGCATTGATAGGATGATGTCCATATCTCCACAGTTAATGTTGGTAGGAGTCCAAGTCAATGATGAGGAGATCACCATGGAGATGCTGCAGAACTCAAACTCTGATTTCAATTTCCTATTGGTAGAAGCTAACACAGCCAAACTATGTACAGAGACTGTAAAGATAAAACTGCTACAGTTCCAAGAATGTGTGCCAGTTGAATTGCTGAAGTTCTGAGAATACTTCATTACACAATAAAGATGCAAAGCTTAGACAATTCAGGTACAAGTGTTTATGTATGTCATTAGACAGAACAAAGTATTTCAATGCAAGCTAATAAATGTAAAGGCTACACAGAAAAAAAGTGAAACCATGATAATGAGTCAGCTTTAAGTATCACAGACAGCTGTATATGAGATTGATGGTATATTGACTCAGGTGCTACTAGACACTTCACCTGCAATCAGGAGTGGTTCATTACATTGAATATGTGTGATCTTATCACAGTCAAAGGAATAAAACATAAAATTCTTACAGCTGCAAAAGTTAGAACTGTCATAACCCACCTAAGATTAGGAAGTGAAACCAAAGTTATAGAATTCCAAGATGTACTATATGTATCAGATATGGGGTCAAACCTCATATACATAAGTGTCCTAGAGAGGTTTTAAAGTCCAATTCACAGAAGAAAAGTGTGTTGTGTAGAACAAAATAAGACCTGTAATAGCAAGTGGGTACCCTGAAACAACAACTATATAACCTTGACACAGAGGAGTGTTTTTCAATAACTTCTGACTCACAGATAATGGAACTATAGCATAGAAGGCTAGGTCATCTTGGATATGACACCATCCAGAAACTTATAGACAGCAATGTGAATTAAATATATATGATGGACACAGAAAGACCAATATCTAAAAGATGTATAATAGGCAAGCAAAGCCCTTTCCAAAATCAGTTACCAGAGCTGAGGCACCCCTGGAACTGGTGCATACAGATATCTGTGGTTTGATGGAAGCTAAATCAATAAGTGGATTCAGATACTTCACAACATTCATTGGTGACTTCAGTCAAATGACACATTTATTTAATCAAATAAAATAATGAAGTAATCAAACTGGTCACAAATTGAAGGTTTCAAGGTCTGACAATGGAGGAGAATATCTAAACAAAGATGTTGACACCATCCTGAAAAAGCATGGCATTAAACATTAACTGACCACTGCATACATGCCAGAGCAGAAAGGTATAAGTGAGCATGCAAATTGTACCATAGTGGAGAAGGCTCAATTTATGCTGAAGAATGCAGACTTGAACAAATGCTTTTGTACAGAAGCAGTGTATCTAAAGACACATGTTCTCATAGTTTCACTAAAAGAAAAAACACCAAGGAGACATTGTCTGGTGGAGAACAAAGTGACCAACAACTCAGAGTCTTTGGATGTATTGCATATAAACACATCCCCAAGGAGAAGATATATAAACTGAATCCCAAATCCATAAATGCATTATGCTTGAATACTGCCAAGAAAGCAAAGGATACACACTTTGGGACTCCAAAAGGAAAAAAACATATAAAGTAAAGAGATGTTATTTTCCAAGAAACAGCACCATTTAAAACAAAGTTGGAATTGTATTTATAGATGTATGTGTCATTGGAAATGCCATCAGCTGAAGACACACTGTACTTGAAATAGAAACCAACAGTGTGGACATCCAACTACAGAAAATAACTTCTGCAAGATAAAAACCACCCAAGAAATATTAATAGGCATTTGCAAATATCATATTCTGTAAAGCCCAAAATATCCAGTAGGCAAAGTCAAGCAATATCTGGTGTGAATGGAAATCAGCAATAAACCAGAAGATGATGGCATTCAATAATAGCAAAATATGGACTGTAGTTGAGAGACCAAGTCACAGCAAAACTATCAAAAGTAAGTGGTTTTTCTGCAGAAGGATGAAAGTAGGTACAATCACCTGTTACAAAGCTTGTCTTGTTGCAATAGGCTATATGTAATTACTAAGATAAAACTTAGGGGTACATTTACTAAGATGGCAGTTCTATTTAAGAAGTGATGTTGCCCATAGCAACCAATCAGATTCTACTTCTCATTTATCTAGCACCTTCTAGAAGATAATACCTGGAATCTGATTGGTTGCTATGGGCAAAATCACTTCTTAATAGAACTCCCATCTTAGTAAATTTACCCCTTATTCTTCAGTAGCAAGATATAGTACACTACAGTTTGTGATTGCTATATCTGCCTTATACAACATGCTGCTGTACCAGTTAGACTTTGTCTCAGCTTTATTGAATGAAGATCTAACAGAAGAGATATAATGGAACATGCAGAGCATAACTGCAAAAATATGGCCCAATAGGAAGAATTATGTCTCTTAAGAAAGCTCTTAATAAAGTTGCCATTGTTGGTACATCAAGCTAGCTGCAGAACTGGATTTTGTGTGTTTAAAGGCTGTTTACTGTCACACAACTACATGACTATAATGTATATGTGGATGATCTGTTACTAGAAGGCCAAAAAGAGCACATCATAGTTATCAAGAAGCTGTTAGGACAAAAATTCAAGATGAAAAATTTAGGGCCTCATTCAGAGCCGCTCGCAAGCGGCTCGATGTTTATGGTCTGCGCATAACCGGCTGGTCATCTCTATGCTCCATACCACCTCTGTTGTATGCTCCATCAATGCTATGTGTACACAGAACTGAGAATACAGCTGCACTATCACTGAGCATTACAATAAACACTAGTTCCTGGCTAAATCTATCCACCTGGTGTGTCTACCAAACTATTATCCTCTGTGTCTAGTTATAACATCTAGTATAAACAGCTTTATGGTATGTTTATTGTACATATTTATATGCACTTATTATAACTGCATGCCGAAAATGTAGACATAAGGGTGACACTTTAAAGAGGTTCTCTATGTAGTCATTATTTTGACAGTGACTACAGTATATTGTATAAGAATGTTGGTACCAGTATCCCAACATTATTGTAATGCTACAGAACATGCCAGCATGTTTTTTACGTTATTATGTCTGCAGTTAAGAGTGTGATACAAAATGTCAACATTTAGAATTTAGAAATTCAGAATGTTGACACTACAATGTCAACATGTTTTTAATGAGTAACATTGACATAATCTCGACAGAATGTAAACATTATCTATGTTGACAGTATTTTCAGATGATTTTTGTCATAAACCTACCCTACCTTAAACTGCAGACTTACCCTAACTGCAGCCTAATCCTAACCCTAACACTAAAATGGACTGTCAACTTTGGCTCTTGACAATCACAATGTTGATATCATGGCAATGTCTGCATTATGTGCATGTGATCAATCTGTTGTTGACATTGTGAATGTTGATATAATGACTGCATACCACAGTTAAAATGTTCTAAGTAGCATTACAACCATGTTAGGATCAGGGGCATCTTAAACGAGGAGGGGACCAGTGTGCAGACTCCGTGCGGGCCCCCTTCTCTCTCCGGCTGTCCCACAGAGCAGTAGATTCTGGCTTAGTGCCAGAATCTACTGTGCATGCACGAGTCTCTGGGAATATGGTGCCTGCGCAGTTTTCCCAGGGACAGCAGTACTGCACATGTGCATGTCACCAGGAGAATGGCTGCCGCCATTTTCCCAGTGATTTTTAATGCTCTGCAGTGCCGGCTTGGTGCTGCAGAGCAGCACTATGGCAGGTAAGTATAAGACTATGGGTACAGAGTGTGCGGTGTGGGGCCCCCACAACCTCCACCCATTATAGATATGCCCTTGGTTGGGATACTGTGGCAGCATTTTTGATTCGACATAATCACTATCAACATATTGACTGTCAAAATAATTTATGTATCCCTTTTAAGATAGGTTTACTGATATAACTACTGAAAAAAAGAGTTGCACTTAATTTTGTCAATATAATCCTGAAGGTCAAAGTAATTGATATTATATGCACCCATCTATTAACTTTTTAATGATATGTGCAGATACTAAACAAGAGTCCATGTGTCTTTCTTTTCCCTTCATTTTGATGAGCACTTATTGTCACTGAATCATTTTGTCCAAAATGCAGTTTAAATTACTATAAATCTTGTTTTTACAATGTACTATTTTACCAGTACTGTTAGTCATGCATCATAATTGGTGCAGACAGGCTTATGGAAAAGGATTTTTCAAACAACATTTTTGACAGACTGATTTATTTAACATCAAACCTTGAACAGGTAATACGTAGATGTTTAATTACACAGTGCATTGATTTTATTATTAGGTTGAAGCACAAATATGTCGTGAGAATAGAAAACAATGGCAAAGTCATTATTTTGCAATCTAGCAAAAACTTTGTAAAACATATACTTTATATTATTCATGTAATCACTAATGTGTGAAAAATTAAAATTATGCTTATTACTTATTTAAAGTTTGTTCATAAAAGGTGGACAAGGGCAAGACAATTTGATCCTAAATAAAATGCAAATATGAAAATAATAAAGTCCCTAAATGTCTCTAAACCACTGCACTGGTTTTAAATTAAAGTGTTTACCATTTTGTATTTACAGCCCAATTCAAAATATAATTTCTCCAAGTCCGGACAACTCTTGAGGGCAGAGAAAACATTTTTGAAGTTTAGAACTACATTTGTTTGACTGTGATGACCTGGCATATGCCGGATCTATTTTCTAGTATTAAATTAAAAATATAGGCCCTCATTCAGACTCGGACGCAAGTGGCCGTTCGTACGTTCGGCGTACGTAAAAAAATATTTAAATTCAAGCACTCGCTCGTATTTTTGCTCGCAGGCAAACATCCTCCCCAAACTCAAGTGACCCCTCCTCTAACTAACGAGCGTGTCAAATAGCGAGCGTACATCCCCGAAGTGGCTTGAAGGGAACGCACGCACTAGTACTACCCGGAAGTTGGACTGTCAGATTTCGATTAACTGCTCGTTTATTCTGCCTACCTCCCTCAATCGTATCATGCCAATCAATATATTAATTAGCTTAATTGTTTTTTTTTTTTTTTAATAACACAATGCAATAAACTTTAATCATGTCCGTGTTTGTGTTTACCCGCAGAATATGTACGGCTTAAACATTCGCTTTTAATTGTCAAAATACATGTTAGCCCCAATTAAATAATAGTTCTATTTGTTTTTCTACCAGCATATTTCCCTGAGTTCATTTCTTTATTTAAATTTGCTTACGCATGTCACTGCATCAAGCCTATCATAAGTCTCAAGAGATTTCTGGCCCTGTCGAACACATGACACATACACTAACCAATAGAATTGGTCCTGTTAATTACCCAAATACATTAGCCAATCAAAAATTTTTTGGGCACTTTATTAAAAATGTTTTTTCACAAATACACCATTGCCATCATGAGAGCCTCCGCATTCACCAGGCACGAGCTGCTGGTGCTAACGGAGGTCATGGATAGGCGGATCACCAGCCAGCCTCCACCCATCACCAACCGCGAAAAGCGTTCCGCATATGCGGAGGTACGGGCCCGCCTGCGCTCCTTCGGCTCACGCCGCCAGATCGGGCAGCTGGAGCGCAGGTGGTCGGACCTGCAACGGCGGACGCCCCGCTTGCTGGCATGCTTTCGCATGCAGATCGCCGAAAGTAAGTTTGATGGACTGTGGTTTTCATGTTTGTCTTTGTGGCCCTAACTGCGTGTGCATGTTTTCCATGTAGTTCATATTTATTCATTGTACTCATATCTGCATGGCCATGTTTTCCATGTAGTTCATATTTATTCATTGTACTCATATCTGCATGGCCATGTTTTCCATGTAGTTCATATTTATTCATTGTACTCATATCTGCATGGCCATGTTTTCCATGTAGTTCATATTTATTCATTGTACTCATATCTGCATGGCCATGTTTTCCATGTAGTTCATATTTATTCATTGTACTCATATCTGTATTGCCATGTTTTCCATGTAGTTCATATTTATTCATTGTACTCATATCTGCATGGCCATGTTTTCCATGTAGTTCATATTTATTCATTGTACTCATATCTGCATGGCCCTTTTTTTTGGGGGGGGGTTAGAAAATGGTGTTTTTTGCGGATTTGTGTTGAAACGAACCACAATTTGTTTCACATCTTTTAGGGGCCCAGTGAAGACTACGCCGTAATCGTCCGGCCAGACGGCGCTCACGGCCACTCTCCCCAACCCCCAGCCAACACTCCACAACCAGTAATTCCCCTATTCCCCACTCCTCCCCAGCCTTCCAAGACCCTCTGGTTGAATTTTCGGGGCTCATTCCCCTCCGTCCCAATTCCCCCTCTCCTCCAACCACCCTTCTTCGAATTACCCCCTCCCCGGAGTCGGTAATTACCCCGCCCCGATCGTTGGGGAATGGAGGCACCTCCGAGGAGGACGATGGAGGGCCTTTCGGAGATGGCATTTTATCTTCCGGTATGTTTTTCTTTGGGTTTTTTTTTCAACACAAACTGTTTGTATGTAATCATGTGTGGTTCCTTTTTTGGGGGTTTTTTGCTAGGCTTTTGGGGATTTTGCCGATTGCCTTTACCTGTTTCTGCTGATTTCAACATACACATATCACACCTGTCGGAATTTGTACATTGGCCTTGTATTTTTGGCCTACAACATTTTTGGTTGATGTTTTTTAATGGTGTAATTATGGGGTTTTTTTGGTGGGTTTTTTGGGTTTTGGTTTGGGCTTGTTTTTTAATGTGGTTTCATTATTGTTGTATTAATCCCCACACTTCTCTCACCCACAGAGGAACAGAGGCGTTGGGCCGAATTAGCCGCCTGTGTGGCCCGGATGCGCCACAATATAATCGGTGTGCTGGTGGTCCTTGACCATATGTCGGTCCTCCTTAGGGACTAGTTTTTTTTGTTTTTTCCCTATTTTATAAATAAAGTGTTATTTTCTAAGTAATGTTCTGGCTCATTCGTTTGTTCAAAATCAAAGATTGTTTACCCTGACATAAGTAGACTGTTCCTGCAAGGATTACCAATTTTGTACACTAAGATTGTGTGTTGTATTTTTATGTAAAACAGCCACAAGAAACACCTAACAGTAACAATCTCATTTCCCTTTTTTGGTGTAGTCACAATTAGATATTACTACATTTTACAGGTTCCTAGTTGGGGTGCAAGCTGCTTAGGCCAATATTACGAAGCCAAATGATTGTACAGGATTCCTTTGGGTGTTGGTTTGGACCCTGAAAACATATTACATTTTAGCTCAACTGGTGTCAGTACTGGATTACCCCTTAGTCAAATGTAATGTGTGTGAACCTGGTTACACTTGCTTGTAACGTTCCAAAAAAGGTAACAAATTTCACTCTCAAAACATTTATTCACAACAAAACTGAAAAATCAAAGTGGTCACTCACAAACAAAACACACAGTGATAATCACAAATACAACACATACCAACCAAACCAAATAAAAAAACAACAAATCAAGAACTGGTTGACGAAGGACCATGCCAACATGATTCCACAAATATGGCATTGCAATATGGGTTCCATAATATATCCCCAAAATGTCCACATACAGGTTTTTTTATGGGTAGCCGGAAGTAGTCATCGTTGGAGTGCCAAAGATTATGTGAAAAAACAGAAGATGGAGAAAATTAAAAAAAATAATTAGATGTTCTCAAACAAACCCTACTACATTAGGTATAAACACTGTTGTTTTGACAATAATTACCTAAAAAATCTGGCCACCACATCATCGCGTATGGCCCCCCCACATACTGACCTCCGACCAACCTCGGGGGGCCATCCTCAGGTAAGGCATCCTCTGGCTGCATTGGGACACCACTCCTTATGGCGATGTTGTGAAATATCCCACACAGGACCACAATTTTCGAAACCATATCCGGCAAATACATGAGCTCGCCACCAGAGCGGTGGAGGCATCTGAATCGGCCTTTTAAAAGGCCGATACAGTGCTCCACCACTTGCCTGGTGGCTGTAAGTGTGGAATTATACTCACTTTGTGGCCCTGGTGTGGGAGCCAAATAAGGAGTGAGCAGCCAGGGCGTGCAAGGGTAGCCACTGTCTCCTGTGAAAAAGAATAGACAATATCAGGATCACTCTGTATGAAGCTTAACATTGTTATGTACTAAAGGTCTCCACTTACCCAAAAGCCACGCATCACCAGCTTGTAGGTTGGTTAATTTGTGCCATATCCCTGATTGCCGGATGACGAAGGAGTCATGTGCACTTCCTGGTAATTTTGCATTCAGGGACAGGATCTGGAGGGAGGCATCACATACCACCATTACATTGAGGGAGTGATAGTGTTTCCGGTTTCGAAATATGGACTCCAGCCGTGCTGGAGGCTGAAGTGGTATGTGAGTACCATCCACAACCCCTATGATGTGTGGGAAGCCAGCTATTTGGTAAAAATTGGCCTTGGCCACACTAAGGGCACCTATATCCAAAGGCATTTGAATAAAATTATGGAGGTGCTTGAAAAGTGCCTCCATCACTGCCCTCAGGATCCGGGAAAAGGAGGATTGGGAGATTCCCACCACTATTCCCACTGTTGTTTGAAATGATCCTGAGGCACAGAAATGTAACACCGCCATAAATTGCGTAAGTGGTGGTATTGCTGTAGGACTGTCAATTTGCCGCTCAAGATCACTCTCTATTAATGAGAGAGTGTCTATGATGATTTTGGGCGGAAGACGGTAGCGTCTTAACACCTCATCATCGGGCATTCCAAAAAGGGTGACATGTGTTCGAAAAATCTGGGGCCTTGCACGCCTACGATGCCTATGCCTGGGACGAGATTGAGGTTGGTCGGCTTCCGGGAGCATGGCCAGAACAATCCGACCCAGATCAACATGAAATGGCAAGATTTGAATGTCAGGCTTTTTGCCCCCCCCCCCAAAAAAAAAAAAAAACACTTAGCTTGAAGATACCATCCATTGATGCTTACATGCCGGGGTATTGTCATGATATGTGCAAACTGGAAAAAATCAGAACATAAATATACATCATTTTATGCTGGCCATTTCTGAATCCAAATTTTAAGCAAGACCAAACATAAAAGGGGAGAAACACACATTTGGGCAAATAGCAAAACGACATTGAGCACTACGCCAAATTGAGACCAAATGTAAGCAACAAATGCTCCAGAGAAAACACAAACAATTTTACAGGATGAATAAGCATTTCACAAAGCGCTAATTAGTTCGCAAAGACACGTCACAATTGAAAGTAATAAAAAGGCGCTAATTAGTTCACAAAGACAAGTCACAATTGAAAGTAATAAAAAGGCGCTAATTAGTTCGCAAAGACAAGTCACAATTGAAAGTAATAAAAAGGCGCTAATTAGTTTGCAAAGACAAGTCACAATTGAAAGTAATAAAAAGGCGCTAATTAGTTCGCAAAGACAAGTCACAATTGAAAGTAATAAAAAGGCGCTAATTAGTTTGCAAAAACAAGTCACAATTGAAAGTAATAAAAAGGCGCTAATTAGTTCGCAAATACAAGTTAAAAAAATGCAGCTAAAATAAACAAAAAATAAACACAGATTTCGGTTTAGGAAAAACAAAGGTTACATGTGTAAGGCCAACCAAATTTGTGTAAATACAAATAAGAACATTTCCAAAACAATTTAACAAATGAACTTACCAAGAGATAATATATAAGAATCCGGAACAAAAGGTCTTTGGGGCAGAGCCAAAATAAAACCTAAGAGAGATGAAATGACGGAAACCAAAAATTAGAAAATTCTTAAACAGAAGGAGACACAAATTGACCCAAAGTTAGACTTCCCAATACTTACCAAAACTGTAAATGACCAAAAAAATTACAAGCGAAAAAAAAAGAACGCAAATCAAAAAACGAATATATCCAAAAAAACAACTTCCAAAACGCAAACTCCTACACCAGCCAACAATCAACTACAACCAACGTAACCTCCAACATTCAAAAAACGCCACCTCGAATCGAGACGCCCCAAGCCATAAATAGTGTTTCGTTTCCCGCACAAATTAAGGAGGGATCATAGGAACGCACAATTAATGATGCGGCCGCAAAATAAGGACGCATGTATAAATACGTCACGAGACACATAAAACATTCTGGTGTATTTCTTGTTTGGAGCTCAGACATGGCTACAGACCAGGGAAACAATGGACAACAGTCTGGCGGTAAGTATTTCAGGCATTTTGACTCAATGATTAATTAGAAACATAATATTGTGCAAGTTGTGAAGTTGTGAATTCTCCAAATTTACCCAAATAGGTGAGGAGGATGACATGGAAGAGGCTGCTGGGCCCAGTATTCCGGGCAAAGCTGCCAAAAAGAAAAGGTAGCCACAATTCACACAATTGTGGTTTTGATTCAGAAGTGTGTGGACATCCTGCCAGAGGCAGACAGGAATATGAGTTCAAGCCAGAAGTGGAGAATGTGGGAAGAGGTAGCCATTGAGGTCAATAGGGTGGGTGATTATGTCCGTCTAGCCCGGGATGTCAAACGGCGGTAAGTAAACACTTGACCACCCTAAAACCAAAAACAAAATAAATAAATAAATAATGCTTCCTTTTTCACCAACAGATGGCAAGACTTCAAATATCGCCTGAAACAAAAAATGGCGGACAGGGCTAGGCATGCAAGGGGGACAGGTGGAGGTCCCACCCCTGTGTCATTGGAGTTGACTGGTTTAGAAGAGCTGGCACAGGGGTGTGTGCAGGCTGTGGAGGTGTTTGGCGTGTCCAACATGGATACGGACATGCCAGACTTTGCGGCTCCTCATGTTGTCCCAGGTAAATATTGTGATGTCACCAACTCTGAAATGTTAGTGTGCCAATATGTAGATTCTAATGTGAGTCTTTTCTAATTTTTCCAACAGAGACACAGGCGGATGAGTCTGCTACAGAGGGGAGCCTTGGCCGCAGAATTTCACCAGGCTCTGCAGGGGATGAACCAGTACATCCGGCTGAGGACCCTGCAGAAGCCAGTCCTGGCCAATCCCCCTTGCAGGCAGTGTCCCTCCTCACAGAACTCAATTTTAAATCGGATTTCCATATGGAGATTCTGCAGAGGATGGACGCCAGTCTGGTATGGGTGGCTGAGGCCCTGGAGCAAAATGCTGCGGCCAACGTGACCATTGGTCAGGCTCTGGCGGAAAATACCAGGGCCAACATCCGCATCGCCAATGCCCTGGAGCAGCTCGTTCGCCAGCACATGGTGGAGCCGACCTCCCTTCCTGCTGGAACATCAGGATCCTCCACCTCTGGCACAACATCAGCCAAGCCTCCAAATGTGCCTAGCCCTGTGCCTAGTCCAGAGGCCACAATATCTGCCTCTGGACAGGCCAGCCCTATGACATCCCGGACCCTGTCTGGCGCCCTCCCTCCCCCAGCCAAACGGCCGAAAAAACGGTGACAGCATTGGCTACTTTTCCCACACTCCTTCTGTGCTTGCCTCATATTCCTTTCTGGCAAAAACTTCCCTCTCCTTTCTTGTGAATTGTTTTTAATTTTTGCATTTACGTTTAACAACAATTTATTGTTTGCACAATTAATAAATATTGTGGAATGAGCAAAGCCAAAAATATTTTGGTTAAATATGTGCAATAATTTTTTTGGGAATACCAATAAATTTACATCAAATGTACGACTTTGTATTCTGACATTATTGTAAAAATGAGTTACATTTAATCCGGGCCCACAAGCCAACAACGTTCAAACGAAAAAATTACACATTGGAAAAAAAGGGCTCATTAAGGAACATTTAAAACATTACCTAAGGTGGAAAAATCACCTTGCAAACACAAAATGAGGCACCAAACCTAAACATGATGACATTATTGTTACAATAGTCCAAAAAGAACACATTGCGGCCAAAATACACCCCCATAAATGTACGCTAATTGATTGTGTAATCCAGACATTAGCAGCTATGATTTCCACCTGCGTTCGGTTTTGTGCTATCCAAAAAAACTGCTTTCAAAACACATACCAAGCCGGTTTGCAATCCAACACTAATTGCTTTTCTGACAAGCCGTGATTAATCGATCCAATATCGTGGAGTGCCGGGACGGAGGAGAAGGCCATCGGCACTGTGGTCGAGTTATCCAGCCCCCTAAGCTGTGCGAGCATTTTGAAGGGAAAGAGGATCATCCAGTGACGTATGAGTTGGTACGAACACATTTGACGTTTGCATTTGTTAATGTATGTACGCCCAAAAAACGCCTCGCCACGCCTGCGTTTTTCAAACTCCTCCCACGTCAACACCCAAAAATGCCCTGTTCTGTCAATCACATTTGACATGTCACTTCCTGTACGCTATTTGACGAACGAGACAAAATAAGCTCGCAATCTGCCATACGCACATGCGCAGTGTAACACCGACGCATGCGCGGTTAGTCAACATCGGAATGCAATGAGCGTACTGCTGTTAACGAGCGGCTCTGAATCAGGGCCATAGTGCTTACCTACCATCCTCACATATGTCACTTTTAATTGGTAGCTGGCAGGTTCCAGTGACATTACTAAACAAGTGGAGAGGTGGCAAAGGTAGTGGAGAAGGAAGAGGTGGCAGAAGGGGGTGGTGGGAGAAGGTGCAAAACATATTAATTACAACTTTTGTCAAGAGGTGATGTGGCCATGCAAATCACTTGAAGACTGCTACAATAGTTCAATGTGTCCTCCATTGTGGTCAACAGCAGTTTTCAATCCAAAAACAGCATTCTCCACAACAGAATGTATCATATCAGGTACACATAATTTGTAATGATGACTTTGAGATCTAACATGGTACTGTATGACATCCTTCCGATACACCTTTTTCTTCAAAATCTCTCAACAAAAAGTCACATTGGATGAGGTCCGGTGATTGGGGTGGCTAAGAAGTCTTAAAGCAATGCTTTAGCAATTGCATTGGTGTTCAAGTTGTTTGTGTAGCCATTTTTCCATCTGGTGACAAAAATTGTTATTAATATTTTTTCTTTCAATAAAAGGCTACTGTATCTTTTAAAGCACTTAGGGCCTGATTCAGACCCACTCGCGAGCGGCTGTCCGCTCGCAAGTGGGTCAATGTTGTGCACTGAGCATGCGCACGATGGAGGGAGCTCCGTCGTGCGCATGCGCCAGACGCGACGAGCGAAGGAAAGTCCTTCGCTCGTTGTGTCCGATCAAAGGGGGCGTGCTGTCAATGTTGATTGACAGCACACCCCCTTTGGTGGGCGTGCCGGGGGCGTGCCTCCCTGACGGGGGCGTTCCCATGGGAACGCCTCCCGTCAGAAGCCAGCCCACTGACATCACTAGTGATGTCAGTGGGAGTGATTTTGGCTCTGATAGAGCTAAAATCACTCCGGAGCTTGCGGTTGAAAACCTCAACCGCAGGCTCCGGCTCGCAAATTCGATGGTCGCGATGGTCTCGACCATCGCGGCCATCACAAAGCACGCTCGTATAGCCTGTGGGTGGTGACCCACAGCTATACGAGCGTCCAGGAGGACGCTCCATGAAAATGGAGCCCGGCCCTCATTCAGAGCGTGCGCTCTGCTCAGAGCGTACGGCTCTGAATGAGGGCCTTAATGCGCAAATTTATCTTCATTATATGCCTTAGAACTCACTCCGGAGTGCTCTAAGGGAAGGTACATTCATTTTAACAGCCCCATATAAATACAATAGTGTGACACATGTAGAAATATTTTAACCATTACCACACAAATAAACTAAATGATGTCAAGGTACTGTAAAGAAAAATAATGAATACTTAGCAAAAATGTTCAATAAAAAGATTTATTACAAATCTTAGAGTCATAAAAAAAAGATTGAAATCACAAAGTTCCAGGGTATGTATTCAATCAGAGAGTTTGCCCAAGATTTGCTAGAGATATATCCAAACTAGAAATGAGCCGGACCTGCCCGAACATTGCAATCTGAGCTTGGGTTTTCCCACCTGACTCAGATCCGAAAACGAGGCAAAACATCATCCTCCCACTGTCGGATTCTATAAAGATGTTACGAATCCCACTGCCTGCTCCATGTGAGACCCCTAGAACCCGGCTAGCGAGATATTCTGCCAATAACAACCGCCCATTGTTCCCTTAGAATTAGGATACCTTCACCAGTACTTAAGCGGCTGCCTGGACTTATGCTCGAGATAGTAGCGTCTCACGTTGAAAAAAAATGGGAATTCAATAGGAAAGTAATGTACAGTTAGGACTGACACAGCTGATGGACATTGATGATACAGATGTTGTGAGAGTACAGCTTGGCTTTCTGGGCAATAGCTTGGGAGTTGATGGTGTGGCAGCTGAGCCGATGGTGCAGCAATGGCGCTGATGGTGCGGCAGTGATGCAGATGGTGCGGCAATTATGCCAATGGTGCGGCAATGGTGCCGATGGTGCAGCAATAGCCATAGACAAACAGTCTAGGGTTAGTAAATGGCTTTGAGAGCCGATGGCGTGGCAACTGTGATGATGTTGCAGTGATGGTGCCGTTATTGAGGCAGTTGCCATAGATAATCAGTCTATCGTTTGATAAAGGCTTTGAGAGCCGATGGTGCAGCAAGTCTGACGATGTTGCAGCGATGGTGCCGATGTTGGGGCAGTAGCCGTAGATAAGCAGTCTATGGTTTAATGATGGCTTTGAGAGCCGATGGTGTGGCAAGTGTGCCGATGTTGCAGCAATGGTGCCAATGTTGGGGCAATTGCCGTAGGATGAATGTTGGCAGCACGGGAGCAGCTGGATACAGCTAGGAAGCCATTTGGAGATTGGTGGTAGCACGGAAGCTACTTGGAGCGGCCTGGAAGCCGTGTGGTGAACGATGGCAGCACGGGAGCTGCTGGATACGGCTAGGATGCCGTTTGGAGATTGGTGGCAGCACGGTAGCTACTTGGAGAAGCTAAGAAGTCGTATGGTGAAAGTTGGCATCACGGGAGCTGCTGGATGCGGCCAGGAAGCTGTTTGGAGATAGGTGGTAGCACGGAACCTACTTGGAGAGGTTAGGAAGCCATGTGGGAGTTCAGTGAACTGGAGAACAGGAACAACCTGACTCTGCAGCCAGGTTGAGGGAACTCACAGAAACTCTATAGTCGGCACAGGTGCAATAGATAAGTGAGTATAAATAGGCTGAAGTCCCAATCAGGTTTGCACTTGTGAAAAACACATCACTTTCTGAGGTGTGCCGATGTCCTAGCAACAGGAAGAACTGGAGTAATCCCGTCCTGTCTGGGCATACTGTCAGAAAGTATCAAGTCGTGACCGCAACTTGTAACAAAAGGTCCCGGTGATCGGTGCCATTTTCACTCCGGCTGTGGAGAGTGTGCAGAACAGGCATACTCTCTCTGTGCTGCTGATATTCAAGGGTGCAGTGTTGTCTGGCTGGAGGTCTGTGCTGCTGATATTCAAGGGTGCAGTGTTGTTGGGCTGGGGGTCTGTGCTGCTGTAGTTCAAGGGTGCAGTGTTGATGGGCTGGGGATATAGTACATAAAGGGGGCTGCAGTACATCAAGGGTTGCTGCTAAATTGTCCATAAAGGGGCTGGGGCTGCAGTACATAAAGGGGGGCTGAAGTGCATAAAGGGGTGACGCTGTGTTGTACATAAAGGAGCTGGTGCTGCAGTACATAAAAGGGTGCTACTGTCATCCAGGGGTGCTATGTCAATCCAGGGGTGCTCTTCATTAGTGTTAAAAAAATAAAAGTAATTCAAATTATCATTCCACCAAAAAAAGATCTGTTTTGAATTTTTTTTGCTTGTACTACTGTAGCTAGTAGCCAAGCTATTATTGTTCGGTGACACTGCCGGCCAGACCACAGTTTATCATCCACATATTTGTGACTCTGCAGTTGGTCTGTCCACATTCTGTAGGTGTGCTTTGTTGTTCATAAAGGGGTGCTGTGTTGTTCATCAAGGGGCTGCTGCTTCGTCCAGGGGTGCTCTTCCCCAGTATAAAAAATATTAAAGTTAAATAAAATAATCATTCCACAAATCATAAAAAAATAAAGATCTCTTTTTTTTTTTTTTTTTGTGTGTGCTAGCTACATTATTATTGCTCGGTGACACTGCCATCCAGATCGCAGTTTATCATGCATGTATTGTGACACTATAAGTTGTAGCGCAGTGTGTTATTCTTATACAAAAATAATATTGTGACATTAAGTGGTAGCACAGTGTTTTACTCATAAAATATCTTGTGACACTGTAAGTGGTAGCACAGTGTCATTCTTTTCTTATTCATAAAAAAATCTTGTAACACTAAGTGCTAGCGCAGTGTTTTACTCATAAAGAATCTTGTGACACTAAGTGGTAGCTCAGTGTGTTATTCTTTTCTTATTCATAAAAAATCTTGTGACACTGTAAGTGTTAGAGCAGTGTTTTACTCATAAAATATCTTGTGACACTGCATGTGGTAATGCAGTGTGTTATTCCTTTCTTCATAAAAAATATTGTGACACTAAGTGGTAGCACAGTGTTTTACTCATAAAAAAATCTTGTGACACTGTAAGTGGTAGTGCAGTGTGTCATTCTTTTCTTATTCATTAAAAAATCTTCTGACACTGGTAGGTCATTGATACTGCAGTGTAATATTTAAAATTGGTACAAATTGATGTGTGTGCTGTACCCCACTTCATTCGTGTTTGTTGATATGGAGAACGATCAGTTGAGAGGAGAGCAGGAACCACATACTAGTGTGGAAGCTGCTGCCAGTGCAACCAGTCATGATAATACTAGTCAATCTACATCATCTACTAAAGCTGAGGCCTATGGGCATATAGAGCTTAAGTCAGGGCATCTAAAATCAAAGAACCAATCTTTTATAGTGGTAAAGAAAAACACATCAAAGGGAAAGTTAGCTGCAGAAAGACATAAAATTGCCAATAACCTTTTCTTGCCATTTCTTGTGGTAAAAGGCATAAGGCCTTGGCCTTTATTTATGACTGGTGGTTCTGCCTCTTATGATGATGTAAGCACAAATGAACATGCTGACATAGAGATTGTTATGTTCTGGGTTGTTTGTGGACCCGGGGTGGTAGCAGGAGCGATCACAGAAGCAGATTTGAAAATAAAACTAGGGTCTTTAATAAGTGCTTGAGTAGACATATAATGTGGCAGTAAATAAAAGTCCAGGAATATATAAATGTGCACAAGAGTTCTGTGGTGGGAGCAAAAGGGTTAATGTCCAAATAGAAACAATTAGAGCTGTCCAGGTGTGCAGGTAGTGAAACTGAAAATAATCAAGCCAGGTTTGCAGATAGTGAACTGAAAATAAACAAGCCAGGTTTGCAGGTAGTGAACTGAAGCGCAGGATGTCAGCAGGCTCAGGCACTCAGGTATGGGCAAGGGTGATGGAGGAAGCGAGGTAGTCCAGTGGGAGCTAGGAGCTGACAGGCAGACTGGCAGACAGCAAATTCACAGGAACAGGAAAGCACAGAGAACTCCCTCTCAGCTAGGCTGAGATACACGTTGCACTGGCAAAGAAGGAAGGCACTGACCCTTCCTAAATACCCCATGCCGTGCAGTTACTGGCCGGAGGGAACATGTGACTCACCAGGATTGGCCAGCCGCATCACCTGGCCAGAAGGCAAGATGGCGGCGCCCATGCCAAATGGAACGGAATCCAGACAAAAATTGTCAAGCCTTTGGTTTGTTTGGGCTCCCAGAAGACAAGCTACCAATGGGCAGCTGACATTGCTGTCAATGATCTCAAACTGGCTTTACAGAGGCAAGATGTTGTTGCCATCATCATCTGATTCCTCACCCTCATCAGTGTTTACATTATCTTTCTTCAAACAATATTAATTAGTCCTCACTGGAATCCACCATTACAAGTGCCTCTGTAATTTTTGGATGTAATTGGCGGTAAATGTCTTCCTCATGGAATTTGTAGTTCATTTTGATGAACATCATCTTTTCCACATTTTGAGGAAGTGGCCTCCTATGCCAATCGCTGACAAGGTTCCCTCTGTGCTGAAAACTCTTTCAGAGTACACACTGGAGGGTGAACTTTCTAATAAAGCTAAGCCAGTTTGTGCAAGGGCCTCCAAATTTCCTTTTTTCCTGCTAGTAGTGAAACAGACTGTCTGACATGCTTATTTAGATGCTATCATTAAATATAGTCCTCAACAATTCTTTGAATGGTGACCATATCAGATGGAGTCATGGTAAAGGTCTCATTAATTTACTTGTAGACAATTCTTTTAGACCCAACCAGATGTCAACACTTGGTTGTGCTGTCTCAACTGCATCACCAGTGGGTATTTTTTGTAAAGTTTAGTATTTCCTTGGCAGCTGCACTTGCTGGAGAAACTGAAGGAGGAACCATTGCCACTTGAGCTGACAATTTACTTACAAACAGGTCTTCGCATCTCTTCAGATCTATGTTCATTGGGAAGAAAAACATGACATATGACTTAAATCTAGGACTGAGAATGGTTGACAAAATGTATTGATCCAATTGGAAGGTCCTGGCAACCCTTGGTTCCTGGTGAAGCAAATAAAGGACTTGATCTACAAGTCCAACATACTTTGCAGAATTGCTTTGTTTCAGCTCCTTCTTCAGTTTCTCAAATTGCATTTACAACAGTCTAATTAGGGAATTACCTGATTCAAACTGACAGTATCTGAACTCACTTCACAGGTGACCACTTTGAAGGGTTTCAGCACTTTGCTCAACAAAGAAAGTATTTTCCACTTAGCTTGAGTAAGGTTCATTCCCCCTCCTCTTCCTATGTCATAGTATGCTGTGTAGCTTTGGATGTCTTTTTGCTGTTCCTCCATTTGCTGAAGCATATAAAGGGTGGAGTTCCACCTTGTAACTATCTCTCAGCTGTGGTCGGGGCAAATTCAATATTTCTTGCAGGTGCTGCAATCTTCTACATGCACCTGCTGAATGGCAAAAATGTCCAGACATTTTCAGGCCAGAGAGAGCATCTCCTGCATGGCCCTGTCATTTTTAAAACAAATTTGCACCACCAAGTTGATTGCTTGAGAAAAACATAGGACATGTTGAAATTCACCCAGCTGTAATGCTCTCACAATATTGGTGGCACTGTCAGAATTTACGAATCAAGAGGTGAGTCCAAGCGGGGTAAGTAATTTTGCAATGACTTCCCTGAGTTTTTCTAAAAAGTTGTCAGTGGTACATTATGCCTCTTAGTGAAACTGATGATACACAGAGTAGCCTGCCACTGAATGAACTGCTGTTTCTTATATGCTCCTGCTGTTGGTGCTGCTGAAGGCAATATACCCACCACATGGGCTCTTGTGTTTGCTCTGTTCCACTTGTCCACATGTCTGTGGTTAAGAAGACAGTGGGTACAACGGCATTTTGGAGGACACTAATTAAATTTTTTAATATCCCTGTACAGGCTGGGAATTGCTTTTCTAGTGAAGTGGAATCTAGATGGGACCTCAATTAACTGTCTAAAACTAAAACCCACTGCATTATTGGTGGATATTGGATGCACATCTAATACCAGCATAGATGTTTTGGCATCAGTGTTCCACTGTGCCACTGGGCGACTGCTGTCATACTTGCTCCCCCTGGCAGAGGATTGTTTAACAGTCAATTGTTTTTAAACTATTACTACTACTTGGATGAAGATCCACTCCCAGAAGCAGCAGGCATAGTGCTTAAGGATTCTTCTGGGGCAAGGACTCCCGACTCCCTCATAAATTTGCTTTGGATTTAAGATATTAAATTAAATTTAATACTAATCGATCCTCTCTTTCCCTGCCATTAACTACATACATACTCCAACTCCCTCAGGCCTCTTTAATAATAAAAACATTTGTTCCCTGATGTGCCATGTTAGAAGTTGAACTGCCACAGCTGCTGAATCTTCTACATGTGGTTAACATGTGCCAAATATGTCAACTGAGGCATACCACCTGTTGTTGATAAATTACTTCCAGTAGGCCCGGCAAACATCATGGATGCTGGGAGTTTTATTTCTGCTGGAGAGCTACAGGCTGTTTTTTCTAATGTAAACAGGAAGTCTTGGTCCCATTAACCCTAACAACCTCCCTGAGCACAAAGTAAACATCTGTTTACAGTGTGTACAAGCAGCACCTCTAAAGGTAAAGGCCACCACATTTCTATTAGTTGTATGAAAAACCTACTCCAGATCAAAGATGTCTATTCTGTCCATTCCCCGCCTTTAGTCTTTAAACATATTCCAACTCCCTCAGGCCTTTGAACTAGTTTTTGATTAATAAAAACATTCTTGGTTTTTAAACTTCCTATGGGGTTGTATAGTTTATTAAACTGCCATCCTATCTACTACTGCAGCACCAATCTGTGCTATGTTGGAAGCTGAACTGCCACATGTTAGTCCCGCCCACTGCTGTCGCTTAGCTTAGTCAGCCAGCTAGTTAGTTGGATGCAACCGTTTGGCCTAAACTGGATAAAATCAATATTGTGAGCTGTGAGGTGGTCACAATTGACTGGAAATGACTAGAAATAAATGTTATTGAGGTTAATAATACTGAAGGAACAAAAACAGGCCCAAACTATGGGATTTTAGCTCTTTTTATGATTTTTTAGAAAAAGATACATATCTAAATCCAAAACACATAAGGGTGGTTTTGCCAAAATCAAATTCAGATCCAAAACATGAAGGAGATACAGATCCAAAACGAAAACACGTTTCACAAGTGTGTCAGTGTGGATTCAGAGGCAAATTGGATTCTAGCAGCCTGTAACCACATTAATCTATACTTAATACTAATACTAAGCCAGACTTGCAAAGTATGAGACATGGGATAAAATTCTATATCCTACGGCATATGGAGAAGATTATACAATAGCTTTTTTAGTGGACAATTCGTTTAGCAGAAGTCCCTGCAATATGCTTCAATATTCGGATGATGACAGTGAATAGCAGTTTATATACATACTACAGTAACTCCCAGAAGCCAGAGCAATAGATGAAAAGCCATGTCAGTCCTTCACACAATGGATTACTACATAACACCTGCAGATAGAGTTAAGTCTCAATAGACCACTGAATACTGTCACTGTCATTGCAGTATTGTCATTCATACATTTGTGATAAATTGCAATTAAAAAAACTTGATATAAATTTAAAATCTCTCATTAAGCAAACATATAACCTCACGAATTTCTTCACTATAGGAGTGATTAATCGGATATATGCCTGATGGAAATTTGGCATATACAGTACAGTACTGGTACAAACCTATAAAATTTGCATCTTTGCATATGCATGCAATTATGGTTTCTTAGTGATGACAATGAAAATTTGCGAATTTTGATGTGATGTCTTGTACTTTAGCATCAGCCCCTTTGTGAACATATGTCATGGTAAAATAAAAATTAAGGTTCACAAAGGAGAAGAAACTACAGTATTTGCATGTACTTACTAGATCTAAATTAATAAGGATACATACTATGAACATGTGCAGCAGGGTTGTCTAAGAAATGGTAAAATTTAAATGATGTCAATTAAACACAGCCCTGCAAAATTTCATTACTCAGTTGATATGGCATCCACAGTTTGATGATGCATAATGTAAAGGAAGAGGTTTCTTTTATTATTTAATGTGTTTAGTAAAGGTATCAATTTGGAAAGACCTAGTCAATATTAGGAGGTTTTGATCGATTTTAAATCTAAAAATCTTTAATTGTGTTTCTGAGGCTAAATCCCACATTTGCTAACACTTTAAAAACCAAATAAAAAATTGTCGATTAGTAAACGTGTGATTTAGCCCCAGAAACATAGCATCGATTTAGATCAATTTAAAATCAATCAAAAACAATAAATATACCCCCAGGACTCTCTAGAAAAATGAGAAATGCACATAAACTTGTCAATGAACATAACCCATGCACAAGCATATATAGTAATTCAGTTTGGAGTCATTGCTGCAAAAGATACATAAGAGTGAAGTATCAAAAATTAATTAAAATGTGAAATATGATTTTATGTGATTTTGCTTCTTAGATACTTTTTATAATATCTTATGTTTATGTGCAGTAGTGATTACATACTTTTATATAATATCTTATGTTTATGTGCAGTAGTGATTACATACTTTTATATAATATTTTATGTTTATGTGCAGTAGTGATTACATACTTTTATATAAAATCTTACGTTTATGTGCAGTAGTGATTGCATACTTTTATATAATAACTTACGTTTATAAGCAGTAGTGATTACATACTTTTATATATCTTATGTTTATGTGCAGTAGTGATTACAAACTTTTATATAATATCTTATATTTATGTGAAGTAGTGATTAGATATTTTTATGTAATATCTTACGTTTATGTCCAGTAGTGATTGGACATGATGCTCCATTGTAATACAGGTTTATATATAAAAAAGGAGACTTGTAAGCCAAATTGTCACTGTGTTTTGTTAGACCTTTGGCTTTGATGTCAAGAATATCATTGTAATATTTCTATTCTTATTGCCTTCATCAAATACAGGAGTGCCTGCAAACTAAATCTTAAACTCTGTCATCTTCCCTAATAGATTTTCTTGGCAAAGCCTGATATTAGCATTAGTGAACACAATTGTCAATCTATGATGAAATAAGTTGGTTTGTTCTTTCACAGCTTAGATCACAGGCAAAAGCACTGGAAACTTTTAGCAGCAGCTTTGTAAGTGTCTGTGATCACCTCGAGGGCATAAATACTTAATGGACTTATTACAACGTGAAACAAAGAAGGAAAAATAGCTATGATATGATATATGTGTGTATATAAAAGGGAGCAAATTTAAGAACAAATAGTGCAAGTAGAAAATATTTTCCAAACATAGCAACATAATATTATTACTAGACTAATATATCATATGTAGATATTATTGGTCATAAACCCATAATATTTGTTTACATATTATACAGTATGTATTTTCTTTTCATTTGATCCATTTTTTAATTTATCGTAAAAATGTCACCGTCCTTTCTGTAAAGTGGCCTCACCTTATCATAAGATTTCTAGCAGCATAATATGCTCCAAATGTGCTAATTACTACAGTAAGTATGTCATACTTGCCTACCCTCCCGATTTGGTCGGGAGCCTCCCGAAAATCGGGTGCCGCTCCCAACCTCCCGTGAAGGCAGGCAAGTCTCCCGGCGGCTGCAAACCCCTCCTGCCCCCCACCGCAATTACAGTAAAATCCTCGGCAGCAGGGGGCCTGTGACGCATTTCATGTCGAATCGCGTCATTTTGACCCCGCCCCCTGCTTCACGCTGCCTGTAATATCGGCAGTGTGTAGCGGGGGCGGGGCCAAACTGACACGATCATGTGGCTCCGCCCCCGCTCCGCCTGCATACTCTTTTAGTCTGGCCGGCCCTGCCCTATTTGCTGGCCACGCCCCCCAAGTAAAGCCGATCTGGCTGCTCCCTCCCGGAAGGGGCAGCCAGATAGTCGGCAAGCATGAAGTATGTTAACCAACCTCTTGCAATATGCTTATTTATTACTGTAGTTACTGCAGGCAATCCTCTGAAAACATCTGAATTAGGACTATTTAACATGGGGCTTACTTCAACTGATATCAGGGATATCAGTAATATCTGCAGCTGTCACACAATTTTCATTCACAAAAGCAGTACCCATATGCCAATCATTATCATTGCATATTTTGCAGCAGGGGTTGAGATACTCCACCTTTTTATGAGGACTGTAAAAATACCCTGTTTATTAAGCTCTGAAAAGCTTTGCATTTTAAATTTGGCACCCATTAGCTAATGTCATCTGGGTGCACTTTGCTGGTCACTAAGTCAGGTTGCTAACGCTTATAAAAACAGCAATGATGAATCTGATAAAGAGATGGACACCTACCTTTTATTAGGATCTCTGCTGTTTTTTCTTGAGACATAAGCACTGAATCTATAACAAACATAATTTTACTCACTCCTAGACACAAAACACAGGGACAGCGTCTGTGCAGCTCCCTCCCTATTGGGGGAAAGGTACAGTAAGTGGAAACTCTTTTCACTGACCCTGCCCCAGCTACTCATCTTGTCCACCAGTTGGTACCATTGGCAAGACTCCTGAGGAACAAAAACTGGTGCGTCCTAGAGGTGATGTGACCACATATACTCCATGTATTGTGAACGTAGCTATACTGTACCAAAAACCTGGTGCTATATGTGCAGCCTAGTCAGACTGACATTATGCTGACCAAAAGCATGATTGATATTTACAGTAATTTTCCCTTGCACATATTACACCACAGTTGGGTATTTTTATGGGCAGATGGGGCAAATGGTAATATTAAATTAAACCTAATCTAAAAAAATATTCTATAATCATTTCTACAATAACAGAAATTATCAATTATGAAGATATATATTGTGGAGTTCCATGGTGTAAAACAAAAAAGTATAAAATAAATTAAAAACAATATACATCTTGTATTTAGTGTTAACATTAATGCATGTTTGTAATAGTACACAGGCGTAGCATTATGAAGAACCTCACTAATCATCATTTATATGGTACTTTAATTAAAAGAACTTTACAGATATATTTTGAAATAAACTTTGCATAAAAGGCTCACAAAGAAAAAGTAATAAGAAAAAAAGTGTTCTTAAACAAAATCTTTTAGCTCTTGGTGAATACCATTAATAGCGTGGCAGGTGGGCTGCAAGGTGGTACATTTCAAAAGAAATATCTGAATATGTCAAGGTGACTACTTGAACTGTGTTCTTTTACATCCATGTTTTCTTTTTTTTCCTTATATTCATTAATATTATAAAAATGTGCTCTCCTATCATTGTTGAATCTATTCTGTCAGCTATAAGTAAATGAAAAATGACTCTTATGTTACAAAAGATTCTTTGTAAAGGTGAATTCAAAACATAGCTGTGGCCCTCAGTCTTCAATATTTAATTGGATGTTTTTCTTTGTCCATTTAATGAAAACCTATAAAGAGGGTAACATCACAGCTTGATGTATGTGCTTTTGTGCCATTTCTTAATTTTTCTGAAACAATGTAAAGGCTTCTTCAATGCATTAAATACACCATGCACTTAACCTTATTGTTTCTGCTAATCAAACAACATGACATGAGATTGTAAGTGTTTTATAAAACGGCTCCAATCATTCTATAATATGCTTTTCATTTTATGTTCCTGCATTTCTTTACTAGGCATCATTTTATTTTACATCATAAAACTACTAAATCTATGAACATATCTGTCCTCTAGCTCAAAGAGGTGCTCAATGTATTTCCGAGAAATACCTCAAGTATATACCATTAATCCAACACAATAGTCAGGGATGCTGGTGTAAGGAAATAACCTAGCTTGAGGCCTGCCAGCATCTTGTGAGGGTATTTCTGGTGTGTGGGAAAATATTGTCCACAAGCAGATTTTGAAACTGATGGACAGAATCTATACATGCAAAAAAAATCACCCATGCACAGACATTCTAAAAAGTCACACACAACAGCACAGTGCCACATTTTCAAATACAGTTGTGAACTAAAGACAGACATATTGGGTTGCCTGCAGCACATAGTAGACTCTAGGAATGGATGTGGCAAAAGGTAAGGTCATAGGAGAGCTGTGAGGCAGTGTGTTGTGTGGCCGGGCACTGTTAAAAAAAATTAAAATGATAAAATTTGTGTTTTAAAAATATAAGTGCATTGCGCTCACAAGCAGGTCAATGGTGGCCCAGGGTGCGTGTGTGAGCCCCGTAGCAAGTGAGACCTTCACTTACTCCGGAGTTCGCAGCAAAATAGGGTGGCTGTCAATGTTGATCGACCGCTCGCCCCGTTTTGTAGGTGGGTAAGGGGGTGGCTGAACAAACAGAGGCATTCCCGAAGGAACGCCTGCCGTTTGTGGGCAGCCTTACTGACATCACACTATTAGAGCTGGAAGTCCACTTGGCATTGTGTGTGCTGATACCCTACCACAAGGGTCTCCTCGCAATATCGATGATAATTGCGACCATAGCCAGGCCGCTCGCACAAGCTGTGGGTGGTCACCCACAGCTGTTGTGAGCGGCCTGGAGGCTGGAATAAAAAAATACTCCCTGCCTTGATTCAGAGCGTGCACTCACAAATACCCAAGCGGCTCTGAATCAGGCCCTGTGTTCTATGTTCAGACACTGTTATAAAAAAGATTATTATAAAATTTATGTGTTAAAATATATAATGTCATTACTTTGCCACCATTAGTAGGAGCGCTTTGAGGCACTGTCTAAAATATTAACTTGTATGTTAAAAAATATAATGCCATTAGGGTGCCACCTTTATACTACAAGCACTGTGAGTCAATATGGATCTGTTGATACCGGCAGTCATGACAATACTTCAACATATACTAAAGGTGTTCCAGGTGAAACAAATTTTAAGAAAGAGTACCTGAAATCTAAACAATATTTCACAATGTTAAAGAAAACAACAGCTCTTATAATACTGGGATAACTTACTGCTGAAAATGTAAAAATTGCCGACATTCCATACAATACATGCAGTGGCAATGAAAGGCCCTGACAGTGGCATTCCTTTGTGGGAGGTGGTCCTACTACTGATGTTTCATGCACAAGAATACCAATTGTGGAAGCTGGGGCCAAACACAGTCAGGAATCTTCTGAAACCTAACATGCAACACATTCTCACTTTAAGTCTACATGTGTCACCTTAAAATCAGACAAATTAGTTCACCAGAACAAAACTAAGGCTAAATAACAAACTGTGTGTTTACAAACTTCACAGATCCCACAGGAAAATCTAAGTGTGTTCATGAGTGCTATGTGTGAGTCTGACATTTCTGACACTACACTCTTATAGAAGCCTCCTTCCACCATTTACACTCTCTGAAAAAGTGGGGCTAAAAGTAAGCATTATAAGTAAAGATGGTGACTTAGAAATTGAGGATGCTACTGTGGATGTTCAAGAGGGTGAGGGGGATATTTGTGCATCTGACGCTAATGAGGATGTTAATAATGAGGATGTTGTTTGTGTAAAAGGTAGTCAGCCACCATTGGCAGCAGTTCTTACCCATGATAAGAAGAAGGCCATATTCATGACTTGGTATAAGACCAAAAAAACTACCTCTTTTGTGCGGAATTATTTTTACCCAAATCATGACAACATTGTCAAGCCATCTGTACCAATTGTAAAGCTAAAGTAAGTAGAGGTAGAGAAGCTAACCATCTAGAAACCTCCACCCTGTTACATCATTTGCAGCAAATTTATGCAATCTACACTGGCAACACCTTCATCATCAATTTCCTCATTAATGATCTGAGGTAGTCCTCCTGCATCCAATTTGCAAAAGCTATCTTACTCCTCCCCTATCCAGGATTCCCCCAAAAAATCCATGTGCACTAGGGCTGCTGCTGCTGCTGGAGGTGAATCTTCAACGCAGAAGGGGACCAATAAAAGTAGTTTCAAAGACCAATTGACACAAAGTTGCACAGGGAATCACTAAAGCCAGGATGACTATGCTAGTATTACATCTGCATCCAATATCCACCATCAATGCATGTGGTCTTTGTCATGACCAGCTGGCCGATTCTCCAGATACCTCAATCTGAGAATCACCACCAGTGACTTATGGTTACCTCAGCACGTGCGGTTAGTCTAACATGGTACTGCCACCACCAACGAAGTTCAAAGGGGTCATTTGGTTCTCCCCTCAAATATCAATTTGCACACTCACTTACATATAGATACATAGCTTTGACCTCACAGGCTCATGAATTCGACAAGAACACAGAGAATACACTGGATTAAGAATGTTTAATATAAAAAATATTTCCAAGGTTATTGATTACAGAAAAAGGTAGTAAAAATATGGACAATACAAATATATCACAAATAAGTTTCAGAAAATAAAATGAATTAAAATGAAAGAGAACCCAGAGTCATTACATCTAGGGGTAAATTTACTAAAGTGAGAGTTATTAGAAGTGAGTTTTAAAATTGATGTTGCCCATAGCAACCAATCATGTTCCTCTTAACATGTAGCTAGCACCTTCTAGAAGATAATAGCTAGAATCTGACTGGTTGCTATGGGCAACATCACTTTAGTAAATGTACCCCCTAGACTCAGTTGTGAAGGAGACACAGAAGCATTGGATTCAGGCCAGTCATCAGAACTCTCTTTAGGCACAAGAACACTTATCATTGAGGGAGAAGCACAGTTATACCCCCCACAGCTGCACTAGCCACCACCTTTGGGTTTAGCATATCACACAGGGTGTGATTCAGCAAGGAAGGCAGTTGCTAATATGTACGCAATCGGGTGATTGTTGCATACTGCGCATGCATCGCTGTGCACACTAGCTATTGCGATTGGGACTGCGATTGCAGAGGCTATGCAGACCCCTCGCAGATTGATTGACAGGAAGCACCATTTGTGGGTGGTGATGAGGGGTGGTCTGGGAAATGCAGGCGTGCCAGTGCTTTCACACTGGCCATTGCAGGGGCATGCATAAATTATCCACTGCGATGCCATATGCAGTCTGTGGTCTCATAGAATGCGTGGTTGTTAGCAATTTCTGAGTAAGGTCAGGGCTTGTGCAAGTGTGTGTGAGGCTGCGATGGTACTCAATTGTACTGATGGTTTTGCTATTCTTCTAAGTATTATTGATTTGTGCAATGTAAAGTGGGCGTCCTTATGTAGTGCTGAGTTTGCGATTGCAATGGATCAGTATACTATCGCAGTTGAACTGCATGCATATGCAATATTGTGTACCGTAGTGAATCAGGCCCATAGTCCTTTTGATTATTGGGTGTACTTAAGCTGCCCAACCTTCAGTGTGTACTGGGAAAGAGTGTTTAGTACAGCTGAGAATTTTGTGATCAGCATATGAGGAAAAACTGGGGAAAAATGGGGAAAAACTTATGTTCACAAAAATTAACATATATTCTATGGGGAAGACCTATGTTGCCAGATGCAAAAAAGTTCAAAGATTTCTGTAACAGTTGATTCCTGTGGAGATGAGCTAATATTGTGTGGTGGTGATGATGATAACACTGATGATGGTGAGGAAGAAGACTTCCCAGTGTAAAGATTATTAACAAAGTTGTTTGCCACCTTTAGCCTATTGGTAGCTTGTTTTGTAGGGGCCCAAACACACCAAGCACTTCAGCCACAATTGTGGCAGTCCCTGTCACTGAAGTGCTTGGTTTGTTAAACTGTGCATGTCCTTTTAATATTCAACATAAGGGTGGATGGGAGGGACCCAAGGACAATTTCATCTTGTGCCACTTTTCTTTTTATTATTGGCTTGAGTTTTGAGGGCATTTGTGATGGTCTTTTTTGCATAGACAAACTTTTTTATTAGTTATTGCTCTAATAAATTACTAATTTGAAACATATTTTTAACCAGAAATAATGGTACCTTACAAAAATGAAAGATCTACAGACTTTAGGAGCATATTTACTAGTATTCAGTAAATGTGAACAAAATAAATTGTATTATTTTATGGACTTTTCTCAGTTGCTGTAAAATAAGGCCATGTCTCAAATACAATTTTCTTAATCAATTGATCAATCATTTAATCAACTGTTTACCTCTCTTCCACTATATACATACATTTCCATATACTGCCGTCAGGCCTCTGATCTAGTTCTTGATTAATGAAAACATACTTTCTATGTTTTTCTATGGGGCTGTATAGTTTATTAAACTGCCATCCTGTCTACCACTGCTGTGCCACAATGTTTTATATATGTGCTATATTCTTTTAAACTGCTGTGTGTTTGTGCCACTGCTCTATTGTTTAGATTAGCCAGACTTTGGCCAATATTCGTTAACACTATTGTGAGCTGTGAAGTGGTTAAAATGTACTGGAAATAACTGGAAATTAATGTTATTGAGGTTAATAATGCTGTAGAAACAAAAACATGCCCAAATGACATGAGTTTTTTTCTGTTTTTATTGATCTTTAAAAAAAAAATACAAAACCAAAACGCAAGTGGTGTTTTGGCAAAACCAAATCACAATGATGAATTTGAACCAAAACCAAAATACAGGGGTCTTTGCACATCTTTAGTGAATACTCCTGTTTTCAGACAGACCTATTTCACCAAGGATGACAGCTATCAAACCATGCATATTGATGGGGTGGTCCAGCTAAAAAAATGTTTACATACAGTATGGGTGTATATCTATTTTTAGTTTTGTGCACACAATCTGGCTGTAATAACGGTGGCCTTACATTCAACTCTGTATTTGCCCAAATCTTTAGTCCAGATCGAATCTTTCCCACATGACAAATTATTGAAGCTTGACGCTGACCTCACTAGAGTCCAATATGAAGTCAACTATACACTCTATATGTGCACAGGATACATGATTTGTTGAATTGTGTTTTAAGGCTAATTGACCCTTCTGTAATGCCTTAAGTAATGAAGTATGTGTATCATGAATGGACTGGCACAGGATTGATATAGCTAATAGAGCCATTCCAAGAAGAAGGATAAACATATGGATGGAAACAAGGAATGGAATGCAGTCTGGTTGGTGTATTAGTTTAGAGAGTCATTATAAAAAAAATGAGCCAGAATCACACAAATTAGATCAACACCATTAGAATGGTAAGAGCTTGGTAAACCAGAATTTCCACAGTTATGAGACTTATGGGGGAATTAAATTAGCCAAAATAATGTGATAACTTAATGCACATTAAATTATCATACCCTTTGCCTGTACCCCAAAAAAGCCAAACTGACTATAAATAATAAAAGTGTTTGAGGTTTTTAAAATGTGTCAAATGGCTGGTATTTACTTGTTTCTAAAAAAGTGAAATAATGATTGAAAGCAAGTGTTGTTTTGGCTAAATAAATGTTATTTTTAAATTGGGGGTGCATTAAAATGCCTATTAGTATATATTTGTGGCATTAAAAGACACTTCTAAAAAAACTTTCAAAATATGCCTTTGAAACCCATTTGCCATCTTAGAACACATGCCCCATTCATACAGCACTTGAAAATACTTGTTCCACATCAATTACCCCATTTTCCAAGACAGGCCAAATTAAGCTAATTAAAAAATATTTTTGCCTAATTAGTCATTAAGAAGGGTGTCCCAGTGGATCTGAACCAAGGTCTCGACATTTTTAGTCAATAATAGGGGTTATGTACAACTTTTCACCTACTAATAATATGGTGAAAACCTTTTGGGGCAAATGGTATGGAGAATTCGCACCCGTATAAAGTTGTGGCTAATAGGATTGCACGATAAATACAAATTCACATGATAAGCAGTTTTTAGCAGAAAAGCGGCTTATCATGGATAATTCAGTTCTCCCCTTAGAGGGAAATGTAGTGATCTCCAATTTTGGCAAATTGTTCTGTAACTTTTGCAGCATAATATAAAGGGGTGCTTATTTTAAAGGCAAAATCAGGTGTGTTTTACATTAGCCACTTAAAATTGCTCAGAAAAAAAACTGTTGTAAATCACAATTTTTTTTATCTGAGCTCATTACATTTCTAAATGTTTAAAGCAGCCACAAGTAGTGCAACAGTAGATGCTGCCTAGTGCAGGTGGTGACACTTATTAGAATAGCAGAAATAATAGATGATTAGTCTACTATAATTATTTATTTACCTAATGTTCTAATCAAGAAGTAGATAATATCTATCAATCAATACATGGGAAGTAATAGTATGTTATTTAACTGCTTTGGACATCCTCAGGGGTACCTTGATACGCAGTGGTATAAAGGGCACACTTATCTTAGGCCCCGAGGTTCAGAAGAGCAAAAAAGGAACCACATTGCCTAATTGCTATTTATAAACTAACGGTCGACTGGTGCGGTGAAAATGTGCAAAGATAATCAAATTATCAAGTGGCAACTGGCAAGGGTACCCCCATCACCTGGTCCTGTCTGCCTTCCTGCCACCACGACCTCAGTCAACCTAAGAGGATCAAGAACAGAAGCCTGGAGACGAGCTCGATTTGTGAATGGAACTTCCGGGCAGTGAGCATTGCACAGCTTCAAGCAACAACAAGCTGCAGGCACTGTCCACTTCCTGCAGACATCCTTCCCAATCATGAGTCTTCAACTGCAACGGATTGACACTGACATCTGCAGCCTGCACCAGAGACAGTGTGTGGTTTGGTAAGCCAAGTGACAGTGTATTTTTATTTTAATTCAATTTCCATTTTTAAGAAATTCTTCTGTATCCCCTGTTAACTGAATCTGCCCTTCTGTTTAAGATTAATATATCCATTGCACTGTACATTGAATATTAGGCAGCTCTTATCTATGTAGCCCACATTAATAAAGACTACTATTTTAGTTGTCTTTATTAATGTGGGCTACATACTGTAGATAATTGAGGACAGGAGTTTAGGTCCATGTAATTAGTTATCTATCAAGGGATTATTTGGGGCTGCAGTCTTGTTAATTCCTTACCATATGTCACTGTCACATCTGGTCTTGCATTCCAGGATGATATGCAAACAGAATATAGCTAGACTAAACCATTCTTACCTTCAGGAGAAAGATGGGTGTGCTTTGTGACTAACACTTCCAGTTTTTGCACTCCAGGTTGGAACACAGACCAGAAGTGGTTTTGTACAGCAGAGACACAGACCGTGTGTAAGTTGATCAATTTCCTGGAGGCAATATAGATATTATATAGGTAGAAGTGGCACTTTGCAACATGATATCTGTTTGTTATTGGCCTTTAGAGTGTTATGAGTCCAGGGGATTGTTTAACATCTAAATTGTTGGTGAATACATAATTTCCAGCAGCTTTATATATGGCATACTGGTACTTGATTGAGGTGGGTACTTACAGATCCCTAGGATCACATTGGTGATGTTTGAACTTTTCAGCATGATTACTTGTCTTGTCTCATAGCAAACCAAAATGTCAACTTGTGACATGTTGGTATTAGACAAATATATTTTACACACATGCATTTATGTATGTTATATGGGAAGCTCTGATGACATTTGGGGAGGTTTTAGAGGCATGCACAGGGAATATGATGGGATGTCAGAATGTAGGTAATCTGTGGAGATGTGAGGAGGTCTAATGAGCATCTGTCTCACGTCAGTATTGTGGGGAGTTCATCAGATGTGTACCAGGGCTCCATGGTACACATCTGCTTCTTCCACATCCATGGCAAGGCATGTTCAAGGAGGGCCTGTTTGTGTCAATTGTACTAGGTACCATAATTTCTGGTGGCAGCCCTGCATGTAAACTTTATAACATAACATGGAAGATTACCAACAAGGATCTGGAAGAGAGTGTACTTGCACAACAAAGACAAACAAGATAACGATATGTGGCATCACCTATTAGATTTATTCACATCTAAAGGACCAGTTCACATCTAGAGCACTGGTGTCCAGGTTCCTATCCTGGGCAGCACTTGTGTATTATGCTCATATGTGATTTGGTGTGATATATACACCACCCTAACCAGTACGCTGCTCTTTGTTTTTGTGGTGGTGAATTTGATACTTTAATTTCAAGTGTGCTTGTATTTTGTCCACTGTGTTTGAAATAAATGGCATTTCACTATGTTCAGAATTCTTTTTCTCCCTTTATTTATGTAATGCAGACATAAAATCTTGGGAAGTTTGAGGAGACCAAGAGAGACTGTACTGAAGTGGCACCTGGGACTAATATGTGGAACAATGGGATGATTAAGAAGTATCCTACTTTGGATCATATCCTGAATTTCATATATAATCATAATTCGTTGACTGTAACCATTGGGACAGTTTAGTATATGATCTTTCATTATTGTTTACGTCTTATCCTAGAAGTTTGTGCCATAGCTTCTCAATTATGCCTGGCCTGTAGATATTGCCATACTCCAACATTTATCAACCTTTATTCATCTTTCAAACATAATTTACAAACTTTTCAACAAACAGACTCAAGTGATCTACATAGGAGGATGTGATGTTAGATAACTCCAGTTCTGCCCAGCAATAACTAAAAAGTGCTAAGTGTATGAGAGCCATTTTATTTTTCAAATTGGTTATTTCATTAATCTGATACAATTTCCAATCATAAACACATTTTAGAAAGCTCCATGTGTTCATAATCATGCTTTGTGGCAATATATTTAATAAAAACTAAGCTTAAAATAACTGACAGACATCATTCATATTTTAAATATGAATGAAAGAAAAAACAGGCTGCTTAATATAAGTTTTATAAATTTAAATGTTTAATGGCATAATTTATCAATTGCATTATACAATATTTTTTTTTAAGATTACAGAAATAAACTTAAAGGAAACATTTTAAAAAATAATTTAACAAAATCAGATCAGACAGCCCAATCTTGCTAGTAAATTATAAATCATTAACATAAAGTATTCGGTGCATTTCAGAGAGAAAAAAAAACATCAAAACAATGTGCTGTCTTCTGGTCCAAGTGCATGATCATTCTGTATTTTAAATTATTATATAAAATTGTATCTCCCAGAGAGATAATAACCACTTATTTTGTTATTAAAGTCCCCGCAATGAAAATATATCTGTACACCAACGTAAAAAAATGAGTATTTTCATTTGTGATAATGCAAAACTGCAGTTTAGCAGCATAGTTTGTTTTGAAACCAGAGTTTATTACATTTTAATGATACTTAATTGAATACATTAGTGTAAAGCGTCTTGTGTCCAGATGTTGGTTTTAAACTGATAATGCTGGAAACAATGAACAGGTCTTATAGCTTTGTAAATTGAGCCTTCGGTACTTGCTGTGTTCCTATGGACCTTAAAATAAAAAGAGAAGAAAACCATTACCTTAAAATACTGTAGACGAGTGTCTTGCGCAGATACAACGTAACAAATGTCAGTAGGATACAAAAAAATAAACAAATAGTAATTTCAACATTTTGCTGCACATATTCAGCACTTGTTCTAAAAAATCTATATTAATAACCACAAAATCACTGAAGCTCCCATGTGGTAAGTGTGGTCAAACTGTAAAATATAAACAAAGGTTTGGTAGTTAAATGTAACAGAAACTTAAAACTTTTGGTAACTGGCCTAATTAAGTAGTTTCACGGGACACCCTGGGTTACCTGTTAATAAAAAATCATCAGTACAGTCAAACGGACAGCAGGAAGAAGAGAGCACCGTTCACATGTCTGAGCATATTGATGTTGGTCTTTTTTTCTGAAATTATGTTGTGTATTTATAGGCTCTCAACATTCAGGTTTCCCCAACAGGTCAGATTAACTCACTTGTGAAGATAAAAGAAATCTATAAAACCTGGTGGTACCTGAGGACTGGAGTTGAGAATCCCTAATGTAGTTGTACTTGCAGCACTTATTGAAGAGAGGCTGCATCTGACCCAAGATCATGTTGCATGCAGTGCACACACCCTTTCCTAGCTACTTGAATAGCAACCACTGGTTAATTTTGCCACACTTGACAGACCTTTACACTCTTGATTGTCAGATGCTGAGAACCAGAAGCTGTGTGCAGGTAATGGATGGGATCCCCATAACAATATCCAAAAGTGAACAAAACCTTCCAAAATATACATTTGGCTATGCTTCCCCTGCACTCCTGGGGCCCTACAGAGGCTGCTACAGACTTGACTATGGTAACTTCTTCCTTTCTGGTCTACATTATGTTGTCTCTCCCTACTTCAATCCATACTTAACTAGGCTATCCGACTAATTTTCCTCTCTCTCTGTATAGTTTCTGTTTCTCCTTTCCGCAATTTCTTCACTGGCTATCAATCACCTATAGAATCCAGTTTAAACTTTTCACCCTTACCCTTAATCACTCCTTCCTTACCCACATCTCCAACCTCATCTCTGTCCACACTCCCTCCTGCTCTCTACACTCCTCCTGTGGCTGCTATCTCACTGCTACCCTGTTCACCTCCCATGCCCACCTCCAAGATTTATTTTTCAGTGCTTCACTCCTTTGGAACCGACTTTCTTCCACCTTCACCAACTTTAAACAATTCCTATAGACACACCTTTTTTGCTAAAGCCTACCAGACCTCCTCTTAATGCCTCTCCATCTTCCTCCTCCTTAGACCATGTCTTCTTTTCAGTTCTCCCACTAACTGTTTACCCTACCCTGGTAGAGTGTTAGTCTTCAGGCAAGGCCCTCTTCACTATTGTCCTTTCCCTGCACCATCTTTACCACCATTGACCCTTGACTCTAGTTTCCTTCTCCCATTCAACAAAATCAGACGCTGTCTGCTCACTCATACAATGGGTGCAGGATCACTAAGAATTGTTTCCCCCTGCAACTCATCACTGCCTGATGACTCTAACTACAGTGAGTTGCTCTATCTTTCCCCCTGTTCCTGTTATTACAATGTTTGTGTTTGTGCTCTGCATTGATTATTGTGAATTACATGTATGCCTTGTTTTTATGTATATCTCCTGTATGGAACTATGCAGAGAGGAACTGTATGGAACTTTATGGAGTCAAACCAATAAAACATAATAATAATAAAAATAATAATAATAATAATAATAATAATAATAAGTCTGCTAGTTAATAATATTTACTGGTTATGTCATGTTGGGTGTTTATTTGGAGAGATATGGGGACTCAAGTGATGCAAAGGGTGTGCCCATGGCGATGGCATGTTCTTTACATTAGTAAAACAATAATGTCCGGGTACCTACACCAACCTAGTGTTGGGAGCTATGAACTGTGCTCCCATTCATGCATAGGTGCATGTTATTACTTCCATTTCAGGTGATGCTGCTGGAAATGTACAACTGTGATTGCTATTAAAACATTAAGGTTTTGTTCATTTCAAGATCCTGTATAATGAATGTGAAATTTAACTAAGACTGCTATGCTTATAATTATAGGTTTTACAGATTGATCTGTGGAATATTAATATGCTGCCATTGTAAATAAAATGTTTACAGATGCAGTTTGCTTGCTGAGAAGTACCAAGGCAAACCGTTACTGACATTCAATAGCACTAACAGAAAAACAGCAGCACAAAGTCTAACAGTAGTGGATAACACAGCAGCTGTCATGTTCCCCCAGAGCATTGGGAAAGCGCATTTGTTTGTTGCAGCTCTGGGGAATGGAAGTCTGGCCTTATCCGTATGCAACTTCAGATGCTGGTTCTGCTACCAGCTTTTTTTTCCTACTTAAAGTGCTAATATTTTATGGGATAATTCTGCTACACACTGTTCAGAAAACATGTAAATGCAAAAGGAAACTTATTTAGTCATCCAAGCTATTTTGTTGTTGGATGAAATTGCAAATGAAGGTCAAGAGATATTGATACTGATTTTCATAGATAGAACCTAAGCTATGCAAAAATGGCTGGAAACTCCAAATATTAGAACAAAAGTGTGTGTGGAGAAAAGAAAATAATTCAAGTGCTTCCTCTGCTACTTTAGCTTCAATGACCAACATTATATACAACATACAAGACAAATTAACAGTATAGATCAGTGTTTTATACAGCTTGCATTTATCAGCACTCATATCAAGCAAGTTATAGGGTATAGATGATCAGCTTGTTATAAAGCCCCAGAATACTATAGAGCAATTTCTCAATATTGGTCCTCATGGAACACTAACAGTGCATGTTTTTCAAATTATCTAGAATACCTTGACTGTTAGGGTTCCATGAGGACCAAGTTTCAGAAACACTGCTATAGAATCATACATAATTATATATTGTGCAGCTCCAATACTCAATATATTTTATAGTCCCACTTTCCAACATGCTATATAGTCCACAATCACATGCACTAAATACCTAAGGATTCCTTTTTCATCTCCTTCTGCTGAAAGGCAAATACTGTATAAGAATGTAACATGTGTTGTCCTTGGTCATTAACATTGACTTAAAGTAATTTTCTGAAGATCACTAAAGGAAAAACAACCATAGTAATATTGTCCATGATAGTGAGGATTTATTAATAGGAGAGCCATTGGTTTTATTCACCTTTCATACTACAAATACAATTTATCCTTTTAATTCTGCTTAGTTGATATTTTAAATGTAGAACAGTAGACATGCTGTAGCTGATAATTCATTATAGGGGATTTGGTGTTATGAAATTACAGCACCTGAATAACAGTAATAATAGTCAGCACCTAGCCACCACATTACTAAATGAAGACTGTAAATTACAAAATTCATTAATTGTTTGAGAGAAATTAGATTTTTAAACAAAGCTTATTTTGTTTTGTTTTCTAATTAGCATATAATAGAACATTTTTAATAGGACAGATCTATCACATGCAAAAAGCTATGATGTTTAACTTTTTTTTCTTAAACATTGCTGTGCCCTTTATAGAAGTGCATAATAGTTGTAGTTTAAGGCTGAGCGCTATAGCACACACACCTCCGTTATGCAGATATTGTAGGAGCTGATGCAGATTGAGCATTAAGCCAGTTTATCTTATGTAACATCACACTATGCTTAGCCAGAATTGCTAACTTTTATGATTCTATAGCTAATGCCCACCTGTACCTGGACAGGTGGGTTGGGGTAGGGACCATCGATATTTAGCAATCATTGATGGTTAACTGTTGATGGTCGATGGTTTGCCATCAATGTCAGAGAGCCAATGGTTCTCTGCCATCAATGGACGAGCTGGAGCTGATTTTTTTTCTATTTTGACAGGAGTTTAGCTCCACCCCCAGCATCTGCTAAGCCCCGTCCCAATTTTTGATAGGTCCATAGCCCACTGTGCACCCAGCAGTGGTGGCCATCGAGGAGTGCAATCACAGATGTACTCATCGATGGTAACCATCGATGGACACCTGACTGATGGCCATCCCTAGGTTGGGGTGACAAGGGAGTTGTTTCTGCTGTATTAGAGAGGGTTTTTAAGCTTTATTGACGCCTAATAGCAAATGGTTAAAAACGTGTGTAAGCATATATGATGTATGGCTGTCATAAACCATGCACATATGCTAGCAATGCAGAGCAGTGTATATTACATCTGTTTAAGGCTTAGCAAATGGATGGGAGTACAGATTTGTGTGCATTTAATTTTAGAGGAAATTATAACCATCTTGTGACTTTGCATCAGTTCCATATTATATATTATTCATAGCATAATGAAGGAAGACTGCATTACTTCTTTGTAGGATATGTTTTTATACAAAAGTTATTCTAGCTTGCACAAATAGAGATTTTTCCTAGATATTTTTACCAATTGGTAGCACTGTCCTCTTGCTGGTAATGTCTAATTTTACTATCAAAGAAAACAAATAATTCAAATTCAAAATAATAAATACAAATATTCAGAAATATAAGGTTCAATGTGCATAGCCAACTTATTGATAAGCTAACTCAGGGTTTCCCCAACCCAAGGCACCCTGACAGTCCAGGTTTTAAGGATATACATGCCTGTGTACAGATGGCATATTCTAACTGAATAAGGTACTAATTAAGTCACCTGTGCTTAAGCATGGATATCTTTAAAACCTGGACTGTTGGGGTACCTTGAGGACAGAGTTTGGGAACCATTGGGAAACTACATTGCATGCATAGTAACGTACAAAGCTACAGCAAGCAATATTTCAGGTTGTTCTAGTATTTTATCTGTTTACATTACAATTCTGTTAGTAGCTGAATAGAGTCCTACAGATGCACTTAGTGTATGTCAATATTTACTGTATATACTGTATGTGCAACTCCAACCAAATGATGCTCTAAAAAGGTGCTGCAACTTGAAATGTCTTCTTAATATCCCAGTTATACAGCTTTATTGAGACACAAGTTGCCAATGTACAAATAAGAGCTATAGTGCCTTCAACTGGCAAGATAGATATGTATGCCCTTTTGTTATTTGTCATTGCTCTTTGGTCAGCCAATTTCTTGCTAACCTGTAATAGTAATTGGAGTCAGGCTTAACACATGCCCGTCTCAAAAGTAAATCTTTTAACTTTGCTGTCAATGCTGTAATGTACAAGATATACTCATCTATGTACTGACATTCTCTCTTTAAGATTAATTTAAAGCACCATGTCAACATAGTAGTCTTATGGCCAAGAAGTAATAGATAATGTACTAATATGTCCTGCACAGCCCCTAGGCAAAATCTGTGCCATAAACATAAAATGGCTTACTCAACAGCTTACAATTTTATAACCATTGCAAATGATTATTTTGCGACATAAAAAAGTACACAAATAATTTTATTATTGCATAATACATAACATAATCTTATAAAATAGGTTACTTTACATAATCTACCAATTTTCAATATAACAAAATTCCCTTACATAGCAGAAATCCTATACCTTGCCAGAAATGCTATCACTGGCCAGAAATAATTAGCAATGCTATTAACATTCCTTGGGAAATATGTCTTCCAAAATGCTTAATTGTTTTACAATATGAAGTCATAACCAAGAGTACAAGGATTGCCTCCAGCCATTCTAGGAACTCATATCATGTTGGGTTTTACATTACATAGACATTAATATAAAGCTATATCTAATCACCATTTAAGTAATTGGTTTGCACTCAAAATGCTGATAGCTTTTGTCAAAAGGTAAACCAATCAATGCCTTTGCTGCAAGGCAAAAAGTTACAGCAGACATAATTTTAATTAAAACTCTCCTACAAAAATATAAGATACAGAAAAATATTGTTGCTTTGTGATGTTGTTTTATAGAAAAGCATTTCTTTGAGAAAAAGTTAGTTTAATTACCCCCTGACTTGAGTATGTAAAATGTAATCTACAGGCAGCTAAACAGGTTTGGGAAAATATAAAATTTCAACCATACATGTATGATTGACAACAGATAGAGTTAAACCTAATGTAAGAAATGTATGATATTAAATACAGTAACTGTACAGGGTCATAACTAGGGTGGTGCAACATGTGCCATGGGACAGGGCACTGCGTGGCAGGGGGGCTGTTTGAGCCTGTCAATTTTTTATAATCATTTACACTTGATGTTTCCTCTTCTTTTATCCCTGGCATCTCTTGGCCATCCATATCTCCTACCTGGCCAACTCCCCCTCCATCTGGCCGCCCCAAGCACCTTCAGTCATATCCTCTTTTATTTAAAACACACATTTCAAAATATTGTCATACCTAGGACTCAAACCTATCACCTCTCACATGGCAGTCAGACACCTTACACATGGCGCTACCTGCCCCACAATTTCTGATGGCAGCCCTGAACACAGCTGCCATAGCCCTTTATCATCGGACAGGACAAATCAGACTTATCATGGCCTTTAACAATGAGGCCACGCTCCTTTTTTTGACGCACGTCTTATGTCCATATTTGCAAAATGGGGGGGCGTCAATGCTCTTTATGGTACAGGGCCCCAAAAAGTCTAGTTACAGCTCTGTAACTGTATATCTTTGATAAGTGAAATCAGTCTAGGTCAGAACTGGCCAACCTGTAGATCTTCAGCTATTGTGAAACTACAAGTCCCAGCATACTCTCCCACCAAAAAGCTGGTAAAGCATGCTAGGACTTGCAGTTTCACCCCAGCTGGAGAGCCACAGGTTGGCCAGTCCTGGTTTAGATTATTTTCTGGTGTCTTTGTGAACTAATTTAGTTTGTCTATATGTGTGTCCTGATTTAACTATCTTTTCTGCTGGACATTTGCCTGTAATGCTAGAGGTATCACAAGCTGGTATTCTATAGAGTTCTATAGAATACTACTGTAGTTTGTTACACCAGGGCCGAAACTAGGATACCTGTCACCCGGTGCAAGGCAGCAATTTGCGCCCCCTCCCTTCCTGTACCTGAAGATTGTCCTTGCTCGTCCATGTGGATGGCTGGCATAAACCCCCTGGCAATGAGCATAAACCCCCCTGGCCAGTAAGGACCTCTAGCATTTGTCTCCTCTTTGGCGGCGGCCATTTTTGGATGGCCGTTTTCTGAGTCTGCAGCCCCCAAGCCACCTTGAGTCAGCTTTTTTCACCCCCTGCAATCTGGCACCCGGTGCACGTGCACCTCTAGCCCCCCCCTAGTTGCGGCCCTGGTTACACCTTACAATATCATGATGATATCTTACTGTAAATCTATTTATCTTTCTTCCTCTGACACCTTTACCCTCTTTCTCTTTCCCTTTTCTCTTTTTTTTATTTCCCTTCATATCTCTCTCACTACAATGTATCTCTTGCCTTTTCTCTCTCTCATTTTACCTCTACTCTGTTTTGCTCTCTTTTCCTTTCTTGTTGTCCTGCCCCTCTGTGTCTGCATCTATGTTTTTATCATGAGGTTGTATGTGATGAGTAAGTGCTGTATGGGAAATAACAGAATTTTGGAGACTAAAGATGTATGTTATGCCAGATCTCTTTGGAAGTAACATCACTGACACTGATTGGACAAGTTCAAACCAACTGTTATTATATGCCAACATGATGACATATTTTTATCAGCAGTCAATTTTATTTTATAGATTTGTTTGGAAAACAAATGTAGGTCACCAAACTCTATGGCATCCCCACCACCCACCATTGAGAACACTGCATTATTATAGTAACACATAAGTGGGGATAGTGTACAGAGATCTTCTGTATTCTCATTTCAGGAACTGTTGAATTACATGTGTTTTTTTTCACTTTCAGAGCACTTGATGGAGAGGGTACAAAAAAGAGACAGAAGTGCAAAATTATTAGTGATAATTAAGAAAATGAAAAGCATGCACACAAGGTTTTTTATGGGTATTTAAGCAATTCATATTGACTTATCCTCCATTTTGATTTTTACAGAGGTGAGATGGGTGTGATATGTATTACCGCCGGGCGCATGGTTGGCGGTTCAATTCCCAACATCGGCTGGAGGAAATCCCGATCGGCCTAAAGGTAAGTATTTACTAACCTAACCCTAACCCTCCTTAGGGGTGCCTAACCCTAACCTCCCTCCCTGTGCCTAACCCTAACTCCCCTCTAAGTGCCCAGAAGTTCTGGATCAATGGTGCTGTAAGGAAAAGGGGATGCTATAGGGGAGAAAGTGTGGCCTGGCTATTTGTGTACATAGAAATGGTACTGAATTGGTAGATATTACATGCCCTAACAATAAGGATGATGAACAAGTACAGGGGAAAGCAAACAATCTACTTATTCCATCCTTTGCTGTTTTGTCATAAAGCTTAGGTGAAATTTGCATTTATTATATAAGCACTGTGATCTCTTAATTTTGCCCAAGTCTCCCCATTATTTAAAAGTCTTCAAACTCATTTGCAATACTGCAAAACAAATGACTGAGTAGATTGCTGCTTCAATTATAAGCCTTATTAGGTATCCAAGAAGTAAGTTTAGTATATACACATACTAATACCCCTTTTCCACCAAAATTCTGGGTCTGACCCGGAGTTGGAACAGGGTTCCTATCCAGAGCAGACCTGTAATTTAGCCGGCGCCGACTCGGGATATTCCCGAGTCGACGTTGCTCTCACCGCAGTCGGGTCTGCATAGACCCGGCATTTCCAGCGTGAAAGTGGACACTTGGTGATTATGTCATCTCCAAGCGCCACTGAAGCCGGACCAATCGGCTGGCTTGTGGTGCACTGCAGGTCATCAAGACCTGGAGTGCGCCATACACACAGCAGGGTTTCACGGGTTACTCCCGTGTTAAACCCTGCTATTTATCTGGGTTGGATTGCCGGGTCACTCGCCCCGACGATCCAACCCTTACCCCTTTTACAACAAGGAGCTGCCTGGGTTAACCCTGCAATAACCCGGGTTTTAGCTCCGGTGTAAAAGGGGTATAAGTAAGTGTTATACTTACAAAACGTAACACTTTTTGCTCTGCCTCTTTGGGGCACTCTCTATTTCTTAAATTATTTGTACTATTTGTTACAGTTCTATCCTGGTCCTGACAGCTTTGTTCACCCCAGTTCAGGTTCATAGAGACCACTGCCTAATGTTCACTGGTTAGGAAATTGTAGGTATAATATCTGAGACAACTATTGTGTGAGTACCAATTTGGGAACCATGGAACTGTGGAGCTCATTCAGATCTGCTCGCTAGATGCGTTCACTCGCACACAGCGTATGCAAATCCTGCGCACGCCCATCAAGGCAGGTGATCACACGGCAAGGTATTAGAATGCTCACTATGTTTTTGTGTGTGATCACTTTGTGTATGCAGACACCCACCAGCCATTCATAAGATGCCCACTTGTGCACATCATCTCCTGGAAGTGCATGAAACCATTGGTACATCGAGCACAATCGGATACGATCGCAGTGCTTGAGGTTGACTGTACCCTGCTGCAAGCTCTGCGATCACTTCAGTGTGAATTTCAACCAGGTGACATGTACAATGACGCTGCCTGTTAATTATGCACTCCCCTGAAATGGCATTGGAACACTCAGGCACGCCTGCATTTGCACCTCCACTCCCCCGTTTCTAGTGGCCAGCCCCTGATAACACCTACAAACAGCCTCTCCTGTCACTAATTCAGCTGGGCTGTCTAAACTGGGTGAGCAAATGCTTCCTGATCTTTTGCAGAGGTTCGTGCACCGTGATGCATATGCATGCGCACAATGCGAACCATCGGCAGCTACGAGCGAATGCTTCTTAGCGAGCAGGTCTGAATCAGCTCCTGTGCCCCCATTTGTTAATGTCATTTTTTTTTTAGTTTGCCCACATAACTTCAAAATTATGCTTGTTCCAAATTACTTTCTTTAATTGCATTTTTAAAACATAATAGTATTGATTTTAAAGAAAGAAAAGTACACTGATTAACTTTAATAAATATTTCAATACAAAAAAAATCTCATTTTAATTTGGAAGAAATGGAGCAAGTAAATGAAATGTAAAACGATTGTCAGCTTTTGGCTATAGAAATAGACAGAAGCAAAAGTCTCTCTAAACTGAAGTGATGCACTGTCTCAAATTCCCCTTAATCATGTCCATCTATAGCTATGTTACTTACAAATAATACAATATAATACACATGATAAAATGTTATTTTAATAAATTAAAGTACAATATAGTAAAATACCAACATAAATTACACTTACAATGAAAATACAATGTAATCAACTTTGAAGAAAAACTCAATTATCTACAATTAAAGTATCGTAAAATGCCACTAATACTGTCGAGTCACATTTCATGTGAAATAAATCCATAGTTAAAATTACATTGGAGTGGGAATTAAGAGGTAAACTGAGTAATCATAGATCAAAGAGATTGCAAGGGAGTTAATGCTGGGCATACACTATACAATTATCTGTCAGATATCTTTCCAAAAATGGCGAATGTCCCTAAAGTCAAGCTCCAAAAATATTTTTGAAGCTTGAGAAATTTAGGTCGGGACAGATCGGGATTGAAAGGTAAACAGGAGATATCAGTGCTATATCCTGCATTACCTTTATAAGGAAGGGCCCCAATCCTTAACTTCTTCAAAAGTAGGTGAAAATAATAATTTTCACCTGCTTTTGCAGAAATTAAGTGATGATGAATGGACCCCATAGTGCCTTAAGCAGTAACTGAACTCACAACCTTAGGGATATGAGGTAGTTATGCTAACCACTTATATATGTACTGTTATCATGCAGTACTTCAATTGTAATTATATGACCCAGAGTGGGTGCTACCATTATGTAGCAATAATTATTCTGGGGTGAGCGTTTGGGAGTGGGGCCCCCGGGGGGGTTCTGACTGGGCCTTTCTCATGGCATCACCACTTAATTCACATAGAATACTTTTATCACCTCTCTATTTGTTTGTACATTATTTATCATTTCATTAACACTTATTGATTTATATTTACACATCTTTTCTTTATACTTCACTATCACCTTTTTCCCTTTTTCGTGTGATGCCCTGGGGATGGCCCTTGGCTGGAATTTTCTTGGGGTGCCTTGCTTCTCGGATGTGAGCCCCTTAATGTTAGGGACGCCAGTATAGAGGAGCCTTGATGATTGGCCTGGCGCTTATTCATATATTTGCAAATGTGTGTAACTAATACCTCTAAATCTCTATTATCATGTAGGATTTAAGTATTGTTTTTGCTGCAGTGTGCTGGGGGGCAAATCTCTTTTTTTCTATGCTAACCACTACACCACATAATACTTGACTACCTTTGGAGGGCATGGAGCTGCAGAAGAGGGCAGTGGTGATGTGATCATGTCATCTGCCCAAGTGAAGTAGGTGACCGAGGTTGGAGGTGGCTTCTGGAGATTTAGACATCCGATTTCCGGGAGCCTCCAGGCCGTTATGAGAGATTAGGCAGGTATGTACCACATGTTCTACTTAGTTTATTATACCAGAATATTAGTGGTTAGGAGAAGCAAAAATCAGTCATACAGTATTATGTTTACTGCATAATACTAACAAAAATAAATAAATGTTAATGTTCTGCTTATGACAGACATGCATATACTGTATTTAATCTAAGCTGTTCTGAACCTGCTTTTACTAAAACAGCTCAAATGGATGGGTTTCTGGACACATTCACCTTTGATCCCCTCTACCATGAGATGAACCTCTGCAAGACATTAAGAAATTTCAGGAATCTTAAATTTACTGCCTGATGACTGTGGGCCTGATTCAGCAAGGAACGCAGTTGCTTATACGCATGCAATCGGTCGATTCATTTGCACTGCAAATGCGTATGCATTGCAGTGCGCATGCCAGGCACTGCGTTCAGAACCGCAATCACAGAGGCTACACAGACCCAAGACAGAGTGTTTGGCAGAAAGTGCAGTTTGTGGGTGGTGACGGGGGGGATGGTTGGGCAAATGCATTCATGCCTGTGCTTTTCGGATGCCATTGCATTGGCGTGCATAAATTAGCCACTGCGATACCAAATGCCGCCTGAGATCTCATAGCGTGTGCTGAAGTAAGCAATTCCTGAGCAGAGTCTGAGCTTCCTTAACTGTGCGTATGGATCGGATTATTGATTTTATCTCTATGTTATCAAAGTATATGGATGTGAGTAAGGGAAATGGGTGTCTTTATGTCAGGCTGTGATTGCAATGCGAATGCAAACATTTACATAGCACCATTGATATTAGCAACTGCGTAGCGTGCATATAAGCAGAATAGTGATCCATAGTGAACCAGGCCCTGTATGACTTAATCTGCATCCTAAAAGGTGGTTCCTTAACCCCTTGCCTGGCATGGTAAAATGAGATGTGACAACACCAGCTGGGCTTTCACTGACATGGTTTCATCTGATGCAACCATGCCAGATATGCCCAGCTCTAGCTGGTGGAAAGTAATCCCTCCCCCTATTCCTCTCTTTCCTCAGCAGCCATAGTGAAGGCTAGTCCTCATAGGATCGTCCAGCCACAGCTGCAGGAAGACACAGTATAATTTTATTACCAAATTTTGGGGACATTTTTGGAAAAAATATTAGCCAGTTAAATAGTTATTGATTGCCACATGTTCCACTATTGCCAAATATAAAAACAAATTGCCAAATTTGTTGGAAGTCCTAAAATGTATGTATTGTATAATTGTTAGTATTGTTATTTTTTGGTTCATTCAATGGCCTGTAGATAATTAAGGATAAAAACTAGACATAACATTTTATTTTTAGTTAATTTGATTTTCTTAATAATGCAAGGACACTTTGGAAAGCCAATCTTTGCAGCTTGCTCGCTCATAGCACAAACCCTACATTCCTCGAGGGTTGGACTGGGTCCTGAAGGGCCCACCAGGAGAATGTAATAGCAGGTGCCAACTGAACAGGTGTGACCAGGGCTGCCATCAGAAATCGTGGGGCCTGGTACTGACAAAATAGGCAGGGCCCCCCTGGGGAATGGCGCAGTGGTGGGTGGAGCTGTGTATAATGTGGGTAGAGTTACACTGGGGGTGGGGCATCAATTGGTGATTAAACCAGTTTAAAAATTCTCAAAGTTTGGGGTCGGGAAGGAAGTATGGACATGGGGACACACGGCTGGGAATCCTGGACTGCGAGGGCACAGAAAAGGCTGAACTGGGGGTGCACAGGGCAGGGAAGGCTGGACCTTAATTGGGGGGCACTGGGCAGGGAAAGCTGGGTGGAGTAGAGGGGGCAGGGCAGGGAAGCTAGGTGTACTAGTGGGGAGGCACACGGCAGGGAAGGTTGGACTAGGAAGGGGGGACAAGGTAGAAAAGACTGGCTGGATTAGAGGGCACAGGGCAGGTAAGGATGGCTGGTTTAGGGTGAGCACAGGGCATGGACGGCTGGCTTGATTAGGGGGAGCACAGGGAAGGGAAGGCTGGCTTGATTAGAGGGAGCACAGGGCAGGAATGGCTGGCCGGACTGGGGGGCACAGGGCAGAGAAGGCTGTCTGGGCAAGGGGAGCACAAGGCAGGCAAAGGTTGGCTGGAGTAGGGGGTTAGGGTAGGGAAGGCCAGCTGCACTAGGTGGAGGGGCATACGGCAGGGACTCAGAGTCCTACCTTGTTTCTCAGTGTCAGCAGGAACGGCCCCGGGAGACAGTGGCGTAGATATACAACGGCAGCCTGGGAGAAACAGCTCAGCGCTGCTGGCGGTATTTCAAATATGGCGTTGGCCACGAGCCAATCACAGCTCGCATACCAGCAGCCAATCAGGAGCAGCCATCGCGGCCACTCCTGATTGGCCACCGGTCCGCGAGCTGTAATGCTCGTGGATGGTGCCATGTTTAAAATACTGTCGGCGGCACTGGGCTGTTTCTCACAGGCTGCTGAAGCCCGATTCATATCTTCTGCCCTGCTGTCACCGGGCCCCCGCTCTCTCCGGGCCCAGGATTCCAAGCCTGGCAGACCCCCCTGATGGCGGCCCTGGGTGTGACCAGTCATTGGGTAGGTGTGGTCCATTTGCAGGAGCATAAACTTCTAAAAATGAAATGGCATAAATATTATACAGTCTCAGATATGCATGAACAGTTCTGTAGGTAAAAGCTTGATGTTTTAAAAAAATTGTTGATATGTCCCATTGTATCACACTAAGGACCTGATTCAGTGAGGGAAACTAATGCAATAGCGGTTGTAACTTTATGCAAATTCTGAAGCTGATGGGCTGTACTGAGGAATAGTTTCACCATCTTGTGGACAATGGCCACACCCAGAGCTGTAACTAGACTTTTTGGTGTCCTGGGCCACAAAGAGCTTTGGCACCCTCCTTCCTCCCTCATATTTTTTAAATTTGGACATAAGACGCATGCCTGAAAAAGAGGTGTGTCCTCATGGGTAAGGGTCATGACAAATCTGATTTGTCCCACACGATAATGAAAGGATTTGTTCTTCAGAACAGCCGTGCACAAGCCTGGAGCTGGCAGTGTAGATCACCGACTGAAGGTATGGAAAAAATGTGCTGCTGGTAGTGTACATACAGTAAATATCAGTAGTGGGAAGATCCGTGTATGTACCCTTTGCTGGCAGCTGAACTTGCTGGCAAAGGTACTCGAGTTGTGCTGGTAACACCTGAGTCGGGAATTGGTGGCTGTGTTCAGGGCTGCCATCAGAAATTGTGTGCTGGTAACACCTGAGTCGGGAATTGGTTGCTGAGTTCAGGGCTGCCATCAGAAATTGTGTGGCAAGTACAGAAGCTCTATGTGTAAGGCATCTGACTGCCATGTGAGAGATGACAGTATGACAGTGTTTTGAAATGGGTGTGTTAAATAAAAGAGGATGTCACTGAAGAGTAGGTTGCCAGATGGAGGGGGAGTTGGTCAGGGAGAAGATGTGGGCAGCTAGGAGATGCTAGGAATACAAGGAAAGGAAGCTACAATTGAGAATAATTATAAACAGAAAATTGACAGGCTCCAGCAGCGTCCTCTGCCCTGTGGTGCCCTGTGCCATAGCACATGTTGCATCACCCTAGTTATGGCCCTGGCCACACCGATGGACATTAGAGCAACCCTATGGTTGCTCAGAATGTCTGATGCACATGGCTGAAAGTGTCAGTGGAACTGTATCTTCTGACACAGTCCATGACCCTGACACACCCACCGATGAAAACCATCCCCAAGTTACTACTCAGGTACCCCTATTAAAATTGAATGGATCTCCATGAAATTCTGATCTGCTTGCCTTAATGATAACTATTGGGATGTATGTGCAGTGTGTCTTGGAAGTATTTGGAAGAATTAAAACATCGGGCAAGTTTTAAATGCGTCTACCTATGAATCAGGCCCTAATTTACAGTATGTCCAGGCAGAAGGATAGTTCAGTGATGCAGAAGAAATGTGACATTTACATTTAACAACACCTTGAGAGAAAATAGGTAAACTGGATGTATTTCTGAATGGGCCGATATTGTAATTGGACTTGCTGTGTTTGGAGTGAGGCTGGTCACATTAATGGTATGTTAGCATGGGTATATACGGTTAGTCAGACTATTGCATTTATTCATTAGTATCTATGAAGCTGCTATGCAGGGCATCGGGTGGTGTATAATATGCATATGACAGTGGTATAAATGAGGCTGTTGTGCTGTGCAAAATAATGGGTATGGAGAGTAAGGGGCTGGTGGATGGGCAGATGTTATGCTAGACACATGGCTGTGGAAGAGGACTATGAAATGAGACTATTATGCTGAGTATGACATTATTTAGGGTGGACATGATATTGATAGACATAAGACAATTGTGTCAGGTACAATGCTGTTTTCAGTGTGTAATGTACTGTGGTGGGGTTGAAGCAATTTTCCTGGTCCCAGACATTGCATGGTAGACATGAGTGTCTTCAGCATAGGAGTGCATATGGTGGATATATGGCTGAATGTCAGTCATTTATCAAACTAAATAGTCCACTTCTATCCATATTGTTGTTAAGGAATTCCACCTTTAGATTTTCTGAAACTAAACAACTTTATTATATTCTTCAGAAATTCATTAGATACAAAACTGGCTTATTACATTATTCATCTATTCATAGCATATACATAATATACATGCAAATGCAAACATGCTCTGGTGGTCTTTAATATAAGATAAACACCAATCCCTTCACTAACATGTTAAGCATAAACCATGGAAGCTTATGCATTTTTATATTATACTTATTGCTTTATGATGCATTGTTTTCTTTCTATTTTATCATCTTAGCCTCATTTACAACTTTGCTTAGATACAACCTGTTTGCAATTTCTGCCCGCAAACATGCTTTATCTGTGTTCTGGACAGAACAGGAAACATAAATGCTACAACAAATCCAAGTGACACTACATTAGGCCTTACTTCTCCTCTGTATACGTTCTGACAGGCTGTTGCTGTGAAATTTATCACGCATGCAAAAGTAAATGAACAGAATAGATTCAATAAGACTGACTAGAGAGCAATCAAGTTAAAATAACATCCCACATATATGCTCTTGAGTATGTCAAGACATTTTATCATTTCTGGCCACATAAAGCCCTGCTAGATTTTAACAGATGTAAGGAACATTTGCCACTGGGAATTCTGAGACTCTTTTCAAATGTAATACTAGAAACAAAGACTTGATATAAGAAACAATAGCAATGGCAAATAATAACAGATAATAGCCCAATACTCATATTCTTACATGCTGTATGGCTATAAGTAAAATACCTAGGGATCCATCACATTTTACAATAGGCATATCAAGCCATTAAGCTTTACAAAGAATAGGCACACAGTTGATAAAGATACAGGAAACTTCATATGCATTAGCTATTGTAATACTGAAATCATGTTCATTAGTAATAAATTGTACAAATTAATTTAGAAGTTCAAAAATACTTGTATGTTTACTAATAAAAAAATAATCTGCAAATATCTGTGACTTGTATAGTTACCCATGCAAATCCTGAAACATGTATCTGCTCAATGTGCTTTATGCAAGAAAAAAAAGATGCGCTATACAGTTTTATGGCTATGTTATCTCTCTAGGGGGTATATTTACTAAAGTGCAGGTTTTTAGAAGTAGAGATGTTACTCATAGCAACCTATCAGATCCTACTTAACATTTATCTACAACATTATAGAAGTAATAGCTAGAATATGATTGGTTGCTATGGCCAACAACTCCACTTCTAAAAACCCAAACTTTAGTAAATATACACCTAGGATTTATGAAGTTAGGGAGTTGCATTTCCAACCTATTTGCCTGCTTTCTCTTGTTTTCAGTTCCATTACTGCCAACTTTTGTCATTAATTCTACCCATTTTGGTGCTTCAAAATACTGCTACATGTGACAAATTTCATAATTATTTATATATATATATATATATATATATATATATGATGACTTTTTATATTGCTCTAATTGATGTTGCTGTTTTAAATATTTGCCATTTTCTACATGCTTTTATGGTAACTATTTGTAAGTCTTTAATAATTTGTTCTATATTACGATGATGCCATTCTATAATATGCAGAATGGAGGTTAATGTTGTGATGGGGTCCAGCTTATTGTTTGGTATGCAATGCTTTTCTTGAACTGTTTTATATGGCTCTATGATTTGTTTACCTGATCCTACTTCATGCAGGAGTACTGTACGCCGAACCTTATCCTGTGGAAGGAGCTGTAACTGGAGCAGGAGCAGTGAATCAGACAATCAGAGCAAAACACAGGAGGACCAATGAGGTCTCACCACATTGAGTCAATTATGGCTCACCATATCATCATCCCACCCACTCATGGTAGCCATATATCTGGGCATTAATTGCAGACATGCCAGTTCATCTGCAGAGTTGGAGCACAAAAGAACTCCTTAAGTAAATGAAAGACATAATTGTCTGGAAGAAGCACTGCATTTAAGATAGAAAGACTGCCACAATCAAGAGGAGAAAACATGCCATAAAGAAATAAGACTTTAGGTGTAACTGGAGATACAGGGGAAAAAGGCACAAGCCAGAAGTGGACAGAATGATAAAGAAGAAAAATCCAATCAGCAAAGTAAAGTGTTGGAAAAGTAAAATAGCTACTGTAACACTATTCACCCAATGTTTCCTATCCTATGTAGAACAAGTAAGACATATTTTATTATCTAGACCCACTGGACCACCTAGGAGTTAGCCCCTTGTTTAAGCCCCTATTAGATCACTGGGGTTGCAGTATCCCTAAAGGCCTAGCCCCATGCCACTAATAGCACCTAGGCCTCTATTAGCCATATCCCTTGACCTGCTTCCCCTTGCATTGGGCACTCCATTAGACATCCAGGGAGTATGTCACATAGAGAGCCACCACTTATATGTGCTAGAGACAGAGACACCCTTAACGCGTTTCTTTCTCCTAAGAGAATTTCTTCAGAAGGATATCATTTATATAATTTTTCTTTAATTTGATCATTCTATTCATTAACCAACCCTTGAATAGTTCTCTCCTTTATCAATTACATGTACTTTATCTATATCTCTTGTTTAGGATATTTACAGTTCTTCTAAGAGAGCTGTTATATTAAGACCATTGTTTTATAGAGCTTAATAAATCTTATTACAATTTATTGTGTATCTCTTTGGTCCATGTTAGACGCTTGGCGCTATCAATTTGCTATGCCAATAAAGTCTCCCTGTATCACTATGCACAAATGTTCCCAGTTAGTCAAACCCCCATTAAAGATAGGTAATTGGAGTGTTCCTGTTTGCTGAACTCTATTTTATTTCCTGCTATTTGTATTTGGTGTATTGTAATTGTACACGTTTTTGGGCCTGATTCAGTAGACAAATGAAATTGGTTGATTACTGCGTACTTTGAATGCCTATGCATCGCAGTGCGCATGCGCAAACTAGCCCCTGTGATCAGGACAGCAATCGCAGAAGATATGCAGACCCATGGCAGAGTGATTGACAGGAAGTGCCGTTTGTGGGTGGTGATGGGAGGGTGGTCGGTCAAACTTAGGTGAGCCATATATTAGCCACTGCGACACCAGAAGCAGCCAGAGGCCTCATAGCGTGCACTGAAGGAATGTCTGGGCTTCATTAATTGTCTGATGTTACTCGATGTTACCGATTGTTTCTCTATGTTGGCCAAGTATATGGATGTGAATATGGCGAAGTGGGCATTCTTTTGTCAGGCTGTGATTGCAATGCGAGTGCAAACATAAATATCACTGTTGATATTAGCAACTGCGTTGTGTGCATACAAACAGGATAGAGATCCATAGTCAAGCGATCGTAAAACTTTAATTTGAAGTCCCAAAACTCATCCCAAAATATGAAAGCTTCTCCCCACCAAAGAAAGTATTTAGATAGCTTAGCTATTTTACATTAACACAGGGAGTCAGGGGGAGAAAGGGGGGCTGTCACAGTCCATTGTAAGCAGATAATGCAGTAACAAACTGAAGTCAATGGGCCTGATTCAGACCCACTCGCGAGCGTTCGCAAGCGGGTCGATGGTGGCCCAGTGCGCATGCGCACGACGGAGCCGGCTCCGTCGTGCGCATGTGCGAGACCCGGGCAAACCATCGCTGCGGGTCTCGCTACAAAGGGGCGTGCTGTCGATGTTGAGTGACAGCACGCCCCCTTTGGTGGGCATGCTGGGGGCATGGCTGCCCAGATGGAGGCATTCCCATGTGAACGCCTACCGTCTGGGGCCGGCCCCACTGACATCACAAGTGATGTCAGTGGGAGTGCTTTCGGCTCTGTTTGAGCAGAAAGCACTCTAGGGCTTGCGGCAACGAGACCCTACCACAAGGGTCTCGTCGCAAGCCCGATGGTCGCGATGGTCTTGACCATCGTGACCATCTTTCTGGCCGCTCGCTACAGCTGTGGGTGGTCACCCACAGCTATACGAGCGGCCAGGAGGCCACTCTAAAAATCAAGAAGGACGGCCCTGATTCAGAGCGAGCGCTCTGTTAGAGCATCCGGCTCTGAATCAGGGCCAATGTCCAATCTTAGGAAATTCTTCCGAAACTCCTCACACCAAATTAATATCATAATTTGTGTAAGTGTACCTGTTCTTTTATTGCTCCATTTTTATTTTATAGAAATGTATTTGCATAATATCTTTTTATGTCCATTTATTTAGTAATTTTTGTGTAACTGTTAAACATTGTGGGCCAAATGGTATAGGGTCTGAGTTTTGAAAATGTGTGAGTAAGAGCTATACTGACACATTTTTAGAACTCACCCTATTTAATAGAGTGTGAGAAAATGCAAACTCGCATGTTTTTCACACCCCTGCAACTTGCAATTGCAAAACTCCTATTCAGATCTTTTGCCATTGTAAGGATACAACTCGGCCAATGTAACAGAGTGCGAGTATTAAATTACCTAAAACTCATAAAATAATAGACCTGTTTCAAACTAACAAGTTACACAGAAACATGCATGGATTAGTGAGATCTCTGAATACTTCTGTTAAAAAAAAGTTAAATGTTAAAAAAAAATCACAAAAAAATGTATGTAGGTTTCCCCCCCTAAAAGCACAACTAGCACTGGGCTTTTCTGTGAGCCAGTCTTGGTTGTGGAAATACAGGGGACAAAATGAGTAGGTGTCCCCTGTATTTTCCACAACCAGCACTGGACTCTTTCTAGCAGGGGTGTAATGCCACAGCCAGCATTCAGCACCTGACCACTAGTCAGCCCATGCTGGGGATCCCTGGAGAGGTGGGGACCACACAATAAAGGGGTTCCCCATCTCCAGGTAACCCCAGGCCTGGAATGATAGTTCGGGGCTATCCCCGGCACCCCTGGGCAGTGGGTGCTGGGTTAATTGTGTAAAAATTTGATGAGATAATATTGTGTTTTACAGTAGAACTAGATATCCCAGCAAGCCTCCCCCACATGCTGGTACTTGGAGAACTACAAGTACCAGCATGCAGGGCATTAAGGGCCCCGCTGGCACATGTAGTTCACCTTAAACACAGGACACGGATGGTTTTATTATTTTTTTTCAGATGCAGTCTCACAAATACTCACCTATAGTCCATGTAGCATCCATGACACTTGTAACAAAAAATCCATACTCACCTACCCCTTGTTGCGGTCCTCTTCTGTCCATGTAGGCATCCAGCATAATTGGAAAACATTAAAGTGAGAAAACCGGACCACACGGACATATACCAAGCCTCTGCCTCTCTCAGACAATGAGTGGTTCCCATCATTAACTTTAATGGTGAAACCGCTAGGTTACCTTTAGTAACCGCGCAGGTTCCACCATTGAAGTAAATGGTGGCACCCACTCATTGGCCGAGAGAGGCGGAGGCTCGCCTGTCTCAGCCAAAGAACACTCAGCCAATGCATTTCTAGGAAAAACGTTGTGACTGAGCCTTCATTCGTGAGGTACCAACCTTAGAGGATGGTACATGTCCATGTGGTTTAGTGTTCTTGGTTTGCCGCATTACAAGGTCCGAGTTTTCATATGAGAAAACTTACACAGACTCGCACAATGTAATAGCCTTGGCTCACAAATTTGCAGGCTATTACATTTTCTGAGTTGTGGGACAAACTCAGAACTTCCAAATGTGCGAGAAGGTCTGAGTATTAACTCACAAAAAACTCTAACCCTATTACATTTGGCCATGTGAGTAACCTTTCTCAGATTAAAATGTAATTTAATCTATTTGGACTTTATGATTCTTATTGGATTCATAAGCCTGTGGATCGGCAAGTGCATTCTACATGTACTGTATGTGTATTGTTTGGGTAATAATGACTGGGTTTCAACTGTAAATCATAGGGAAAATTTAGGGCTTCCAAATTAGAGTGGGACATTCCTGAAATAAGTCTTTGTGGTGGCAAAAATATTTGGAACATTAATAGTGAGTGGGAATGATACTGGGGCAGTGTAATCATTTCTGTAACAGACCAGTGCTCAAGTGAGTGCTGACTTTACAAAAGTCATGGAGAACGATTACTGATTAAAGTAACTGGGAATTGGCCCTGCAACTTCATCTTAGGAAAGGATGTTCTGGTAATGGGTGGAGGGACTTCTGTTAATGTAAAGAAAGGGGAGGTTCTGTGCGAGTAGTCCTGTTGTCTGCTTAAAAAACAAAGTATATCCATTATATCAGCTAAGAATAGACCCACTTTAAGTTATATGAAATAAAAGCATGTTGGTCTTAAAGAAGACTTGAAAGATGATTATACACATGCAAAATTCCATGGTAAAAAAAGTGTACTAAAATACAATTATTTGGCCCATACCTCATTACCATTTTTGAATGATACTATCACTGTTTTATATTCTAAACATTGTGATATTATTGTTGAGAATATGTTTTTACAGAAATGGTTTAGCAGAGTAATGTACACACAAGCAGAATAGTACTTGACCCAATCACAAGTCCAGTGACTTAACCAGTATTGTAGTTTATTGATAAGTGAAGGTACAGCCATACTCATTGTTACACTGGTTGAAGCATGAAACGGAGCAAGGTTGGGATAGCTCACCAGCCGGTGACTGTCTTCTGGATGTGTATAGTGGTGCAAGGTACTGGAACAGCAGTATCATGGGTAAAAGCAGCAGGTCTCTTTGATATAATGGGAGACCTTTAACTCTGTCTACACATACCGGGTTAAGATGGTACAGTGCATGAGCAGTAGTAACTCTGGTGGCCATCTTATTAAGGGAATAATGCATCATACCTGGAGGAGCCATATTGGAAAATGTGCAGTAATACTCTCCCATTCTAACAACCGCCCTCACTACAAGCTCCTCCATGTTACACAAAATCATAAATGAAGCTTTCACATAGCAATGTGTAAGATAGGTGAGGTTAGACACATTAAAGAACATCAACATATCAACAACTTTGGTTTGGTTTTCTTGAAAGGCACATCAGCAAGACTCCTCTCACTGGCTGCACAGGCCTTGGCTTGACTCACAAACTATGGACTATTGTCACTGTCACAATTATTGATATCTTTAGTTGTTTTGACTCCCAAATCTTGCAAAGTCTGACTCACACGAATCAGTCTTTGACTTTCACTCACGAATATCTAAAGGTTCACTTAATGTGATGTTTGCAAATTCCTCATATCTTTAGGTGGCTTGCCAATATTTGATCTAGCAGATACTTTTTTCTGTGATTGAACTTCCACACTAGTTGTCTCTGATTCAGTTATATCTTCACGTACTGGCATGTCCAGTGACACATACTTGTTTGGCAAAGCTGTAGCAGGTCGTTATTGTATATATATGTGTGTGTGTTAGTTTGCATGGTTGTTGATGCTTGATTGCTTGTGTGAGTGTGGGGTTCAGAACCTATTAGTGGCATAACAGTATGGTGATGTTGAAATGAATGTGGAGTCTTCTGGGTTCCAGCGTGTTTAAGGGATAGATCCACTTGATTTCATTCCTATTCGTGGTATGTAAGAAGTCAACTCCTCTCCAATTCTGTGCAGGTTTTTCTATGGCTAGGAAGTCTAAATCTGAGGTGGTTAGAGTTTTGTATGTCCTTGAAGTGTTTAGAGACGCTGTGATTCTCATAGCCATTCCTGGTGTTTCTCATTACAGTATGTTCATATATCCTTGTTTTAAGTGACCAGATTGTCCTCTCATCATATTCTAAACAAAAGAGAAACCTTAGTAGCGAGCACCCATAGACTGATACTTTGATTTTGTTTTTATTGCTACAATTACATTGCTGTAATAGTGGGCTATTCCTTTGCCTAGAAATAAATGTATTAATTCTGGAGCCTCAGGGTGTCATTCAGACCTGCTCGTGAGCGGCAGTACGCTCGCAAGCAGGTCGATGTTCCCCCACTGCGCATGCGCGAGACCCGGCGAGCGATGGGCTCTCCATCGCTCCGGGTCTCGCACCAATGGGGGCGTGCTGTCGATGTTGATTGACAGCACGCCCCCTTTGGTGGGCATGCCTGCCAGACGGAGGTGTTCCCATGGGAACGCCTACCATCTCAAGCCGGCCCCACTGACATCACTAGTGATGTCAGTGGGAGTGATTTTGACTCTGATAGAGCCAAAATCACTCCAGGGCTTGCGACAGCAAGACCCTACTGCAGGGTCTCCGTCGCAAGCCCGATGGTCGCGATGGTCAAGACCATCGCGACCATCATCATGGACACTCGCTATAGCTGTGGGTGGTAACCCACAGCTATGCAAGCATCCATGAGGATGCTCCAAAAAAAGGTAGGAGGGCCCTGATTCAGAGCGAGCGCTCTGGTCAGAGCGTTCAGATCTGAATCAGGCCCTCAGCCTCAACATCCATTCAGTTTTACTCCCAGATTCCCTTCCCACTCACATGCAGGAGTACTCACAGAGTAGTGTTGGACCAGCAGAAAACACTACATTGGTAAGTAAGTTTTCTTACCTGAGTCACACTGCTTTATAGTGTAGTTGAAAAGATAGGGGGTATACAGCGCACTGAGCTATGGGCTGGTTGTGCGGGGGGGGCAGCGTTAGCAGTGGAGGGGTATCAGGCCTCCTATTTGATATATACTAAACAAATTGGATTAATGCACTCTATAGACCCCTTTATATGAGGGCTCTAGCCTGCACTGATGTAGAGATATCGTAGGTAAAACTGCATATATCAAAGAATTGATTATGTTCATTTACCATATTGCTGCAATTTGTTTTCTTTTGGTAACTCATATATTCTGATGTGGAGAGCCTGCTCCCATCATTACACGTGTATTCATTATTGATATTTTTAACTATTTTCATGTTCTGTGTTTTTCATGTTCTGTGTTTTGTCCAACCATTTTGATTTTCTTCTAGTAAAGAATTATTGAACATTTCAGAACATTTCCTCTTTATCAGATTTACATAATCAATTCTTTGATATCTGCTTGATAGTGTCCCTGTCACTCTGAATCTGCGCTCATATCTCCGAGATAATGTGAGCTGGGAGGAAAAGGTTAATCACCACCACCATGAGGACTGATGATTGATGTAATCTGAACACATATTGGATTTAACCATGGACATCTCCACCCCACTATTGTTCACATATTTATACTGAATTAATGGCCTACAGTTTTTGCCTACCAGGTTCCGATATAGACTGCTACATAAACTCTCCTGAGACTTTATCACGATACATCGATAAGTCCCAGCCTCAAGTTATTGCCTACTGGACATTCCACATATATTGACCATACTATATTAAGTAGCTATAGTTACACGATACTATCATTCCAGCCAGATAATATCAATAAGATAGCCTCTTAAATTCCTACCTCTCCCATTCACCACAGAGCGCTTCCTTCCTCTTTTATCTGTTCGCTTTAAATTAGGGAAGTGAGGACAATCCCTGAGGTAGCAGCTAGTGGTGCCATATTAACCCTTCTTTAGGAGCGCTGACCGCACAACCTAATATACTTAGTAGGTATATGATGCCCTTGGAGTCACAAATTAGTTCTGGTTTGCTGTGTAATTATTGTCCTGTGGTTGTGGATGTGAATTTGTTGATGATTTTAGTGCTTCACTTGGTGAGCATCTGTCATGCATGGAAGTAGTAGAAGCCAGGGGTTTTTTCGATTGTGATCATGGTTTGTGTTTGCTTCTAGGGGGTATGTTATTCTTGACAAGTTGTTTATTCAGGTCTGGTGCCTTAGTGTAAACTATATCTGGTGTGTCTCTTAGTACCGTGTTTAGATCATGGTCCTAAAGTAGGATGTTCCAGTTTCTATTGCGTATGTTCCTGAAGTCCTTCGCTGCTTTGTTGTATTGTGTAATGAAATAGGTCTTGTTCTGTTTGGTAGTGTCAGTCTTGGTTTGGAGTGGAAGAGAGTATCTCTATCTATGTGTTTGATCTCAATGAATGCTTTTTCTACTTGTATCTTGTTGTACTGTTTGTCAATGAATTGTTCAGTCAGTCAGTGTGCTTCCTTGTTGTATGTAATCTTCTAATTTTGTGTAATTACTTCTGATGTGTTTGAATTGGCCTGCTGGTATGTTTGTTAAACAGTTGTAGTGTATTCCACTGGTGGTCAGTATGTAAATGTTGACATCTTCTGGTTTCCTAAAATTTCTGGTGTGTATTTGATTATTGCTTTTACCTTTTTATATATTATTACATAGATATTAGACCTGTGAGAAGCACAAGTTTGGATATAAGGTGATCTTTTTGTTATTTATTTTGCATTAAAGGAGCACTACAGAGAATATTACAATTCAGTTATTGTCTGTTGTATATAATGGTCTGGGGTGTACTTTTATTCATAATGCAAAATTACAGGAAAACCTCTGACTTCAAAAATGGAGTAAATGGCACAAAAATTTAACATTTCTATTAGCACAATAATTCAGAGACGCATTCAATTAAATATCAATACAAGCTCCCTTTCCAAGTTACAAATTTTATAATACATGTTATGGGGTATAAACTACTTAATCTATGGTGACTGCAGTTTAATACCTTAATTAAATTGTTAATGAGAGTGCAAATGATATTGGGTTTTGAAATAGCTTACATTTTAATAATATACAACCACCATGTATTTGAACTTTAACTAATCCTAGATTAAAATAAATGCTTTGTAAAACAAGCAATTAGCTTTAACCTGATATATATCTCTGTATGTATGCCTGCAAATGACAAAGCAATATATCCCTTTGTACTACGGAGGAATTACAATCCTTAGACAGGATAAATGGTCGCCTTCCATGCAGGAAACAAATGTACTAGACATTATTAGTAGACTAAAGCCCGTACTCAAATTGAGGTGAAAAGTCCAGACCTTTCGCCTACTGGACTTTTCGCCTCCTTCGCCTGTTTTCCAGGTGGAGAAGTATCATGCGTGTGCCCGCTATTCCCCGTATTCAATTCCAGAATAGGCGAAAACGGGAACAGGCAAAACTTGGATCCGGGACAAAATACGGGAATTTTCGGGAAATAATTGTAGGACCCCCCTAAAGATGTCCAGACCTGGGGTATCACTATGGGTACCACCATTTTTGCCTGCAGAAGAAAGTCAGGATTTTAAATAGCCACGGCAGGTGCTTTTTTCCCGACATTGAAGAAATGATGCAGAAGAGTACTTAGCTTTTTTTTTTTCGTTTTAAAAAGTGGTCCCATCAAATTTGGGGTACTTGAAAATGGGTACTAGCATATTTTTAAGTTCAAACATAAATGACCAGGGAAGGGGGGAATAGGGGGATATAGTTTGAGCACAGGATATAATATATTGGATATAATTAGTCAAAAGAATAATGAAAATCCACAATTATAAATATCAAACCCTAGTATAGGTGTCAAGCAAAAATATTGTAAAGTGTGGAGGTGCTCCCCATGAGAGTATAGATAAACGTAGTATGGGGGAGAAGAAGAAAACTCTCATGTTGGGGGCACTCGAATGTAAAGGTTATAATAAGAATAATATATAAAAAATAACTTTTATTAGATATATTTTAAAATACCAAAAACAAGTCTGAGCCTGTTACTTATTGGCATTACTGTTGGAATAACAGCTATAAATTATCACAAGCAGAACACGAACATACATAGAACATAAGACAACATATAATACAATACTTATCACAATTATGTGAAGCTAAGTGAAATATTACAAATAGGTCTATAATTCTCTGTCTCATACAATATTGAGACCTATATAAAACATATACTAGTTCAATGACCTCATAATGTCGTCATAGCACAATGGCTAATCAGAATTACGGCAGAAGCATACAAGGAAATCTTCTAGAAAAGAATGTGATTATAACCATACAATATTCAATATAGGTTACGTGAGATATCACAGCACAATAACACTGAACAGTAATCAGAGAAATACAATGATAAGGGGGTCAGATGAAATAATAGCTGACCCTGCAAATATCAAAATGAATATAAGTAAATCACAGGTTGTAATGAGAGGCAGATCACACGTAGGTCGCCTGTGATGCCACCCAGGTACTTGTAGACAGTAAGGTTATAGGAAAAAGTAAAGCTAATCCTTTATGTGGAGTTTACAAAATAGCAGCTGCTGCATGCCATTGTATAACCATTGAATGGCATGTGAGCGTACTATAAAGGTACTCCCAGGGTAGGGAATAAGTACAATGAGTATCTGCTGTTGGACTGCGTTAAAAAGAAGGTCCTGGTGTAAACATTGCAGGAACCTCTAATAGGCGCACCCCAATGAGAGTACTCATAGAGACAATAGTTATCGTAATGAAATAACACAGCATAGGTTTGCGATTTGTGCTGCTGCCAGTCATATACCAAAGGTAGTGGTGAGTGGTGGGAAACCCAGATCGCATATGCAGTGATAGGAAGAAAGAGTATGAGTGTAGCTGCACTATGGCTAGTACAGGACAAGTGGAGCTCTGTTGCCCTAAAGGTATTGCAGGGTCACAAACTTGTCTCTGTTAAATAAAGCCACTCAGTGCGCTAAAGAAAGTGTAGCATGAAAAGTACCTGAGCGCTTACCTCCAGGGAGCCGGTGTGTAGTATAGAAAATCTGCCACTAGAAGAGCCTGTCAGTATGCTGCCATGACGAATCCCGCCTGTACACAGCCGGATTCGCGGGTCTGAGACGCGCGTTTCACTGTCGCTTCCTCAGTCAGATGCATGTGGACTGTGATACACAGGTGATCTTTAACCTGCGTTGTGACCAATGGGAGAGCAGGTGCTGTGTGTTGCAGATGCAATACCCTTGTCAATAGGTCCAAGTGTTAACTCCCTCTATTGGTCCACAGCAACAGGAGGGAGTGAGTCATAGGAGGGGGGAGTGTTTGGGTTAGATGAAGCTCATAACGATCAGGCTAACAGGCTAAGGTGGAAAACCTGACTAGTAGCTAAAGTGTCTGTCTTGCAGCAAAAATAGTTATGCAAAAATGCTAATACCAAACATACAGATATATAAATAGTAGATATAAATAAGTGTGTATAAAGTGATTAGAATAAAGAAAATGTCACTTCCTCAGTCAGATGCATGTGGACTGTGATACACAGGTGATCTTTAACCTGCGTTATGACCAATGGGAGAGCAGCTGCTGTGTGTTGCAGATGCAATACCCTTGTCAATAGGTCCAAGTGTTAACTCCCTCTATTGGTCCACAGCAACAGGAGGGAGTGAGTCATAAGAGGGGGGAGTGTTTGGGTTAGATGAAGCTCATAACGATCAGGCTAACAGGCTAAGGTGGAAAACCTGACTAGTAGCTGAAGTGTCTGTCTTGCAGCAAAAATAGTTATGCAAAAATGCTAATACCAAACATACAGATATATAAATAGTAGATATAAATAAGTGTGTATAAAGTGATTAGAATAAAGAAAATGTCACTTCCTCAGTCAGATGCATGTGGACTGTGATACACAGGTGATCTTTAACCTGCGTTATAACCAATGGGAGAGCAGCTGCTGTGTGTTGCAGATGCAATACCCTTGTCAATAGGTCCAAGTGTTAACTCCCTCTATTGGTCCACAGCAACAGGAGGGAGTGAGTCATAGGAGGGGGGAGTGTTTGGGTTAGATGAAGCTCATAACGATCAGGCTAACAGGCTAAGGTGGAAAACCTGACTAGTAGCTGAAGTGTCTGTCTTGCAGCAAAAATAGTTATGCAAAAACGCTAATACCAAACATACAGATATATAAATAGTAGATATAAGTAAGTGTGTATAAAGTGATTAGAATAAAGAGAATGATACCAAAATAAAAATAAATAAAAATAAAAATTAAAAATATTAAAGATAAAAATAAAAATAAAAATAAATATAAATAAAAATAAATATAAAGATAATAAAAAAAAATAATAATAATAATAATAATAATGAGTAGATAATAAATAATTAATAAATATATGAATATGAATAGTGATGTGATGACAGTGATATATTCTAGAAAAGTGTATACAAATGTGAATACAGATTGTGTGCAGAAATACCTTGACATAAGTTGACATGAAGTATAAGGTAAATACCAAAAGGATATGTTGGATGTATAGAGTGATCAGGAATTAAGGTTATAAAATTGATAAAACATCAAAGTGATGAGAACATGGCTAAGATAAACAAATGAGAAGACAAATGAAAACAGTGTGGGGTAATGAGTATTCAATAATAATGCTGAGATATGTATTTATACATAGAGAATAAGTGTATGTGGAGATGGTGGGAGAGAAAAAAGTGTAAAAAAATGTAAAAAAATATATATTGAGACAGTATCTTTCTCTGAGAGGTCTTTTGTCATTAAAACTTATGTCATGTCTGACTAATTTTTATATGCAAGCCGCAATGCACGATTATTGGAAGCTTAACTCCAACACAGACATCATTTTAGTATTTTAGTGACCAATTCTTAAACTTGATATTTCACATATTTCTTAATATATATTTTTTTACATTTTTTTACACTTTTTTCTCTCCCACCATCTCCACATACACTTATTCTCTATGTATAAATACATATCTCAGCATTATTATTGAATACTCATTACCCCACACTGTTTTCATTTGTCTTCTCATTTGTTTATCTTAGCCATGTTCTCATCACTTTGATGTTTTATCAATTTTATAACCTTAATTCCTGATCACTCTATACATCCAACATATCCTTTTGGTATTTACCTTATACTTCATGTCAACTTATGTCAAGGTATTTCTGCACACAATCTGTATTCACATTTGTATACACTTTTCTAGAATATATCACTGTCATCACATCACCATTCATATTCATATATTTATTAATTATTTATTATCTACTCATTATTATTATTATTTTTTTTTTATTATCATTATATTTATTTTTATTTTTATTTATATTTATTTTTATTTTTATCTTTAATATTTTTAATTTTTATTTTTATTTATTTTTAATTTTGGTATCATTCTCTTTATTCTAATCACTTTATACACACTTATTTATATCTACTATTTATATATCTGTATGTTTGGTATTAGCATTTTTGCATAACTATTTTTGCTGCAAGACAGACACTTCAGCTACTAGTCAGGTTTTCCACCTTAGCCTGATCGTTATGAGCTTCATCTAACCCAAACACTCCCCCCTCCTATGACTCACTCCCTCCTGTTGCTGTGGACCAATAGAGGGAGTTAACACTTGGACCTATTGACAAGGGTATTGCATCTGCAACACACAGCAGCTGCTCTCCCATTGGTTATAACGCAGGTTAAAGATCACCTGTGTATGACAGTCCACATGCATCTGACTGAGGAAGTGACATTTTCTTTATTCTAATCACTTTATACACACTTATTTATATCTACTATTTATATATCTGTATGTTTGGTATTAGCATTTTTGCATAACTATTTTTGCTGCAAGACAGACACTTCAGCTACTAGTCAGGTTTTCCACCTTAGCCTGATAGCCTGATCGTTATGAGCTTCATCTAACCCAAACACTCCCCCCTCTTATGACTCACTCCCTCCTGTTGCTGTGGACCAATAGAGGGAGTTAACACTTGGACCTATTGACAAGGGTATTGCATCTGCAACACACAGCACCTGCTCTCCCATTGGTCACAACGCAGGTTAAAGATCACCTGTGTATCACAGTCCACATCCATCTGACTGAGGAAGCGACAGTGAAACGCGCATCTCAGATCCGCGAATCCGGCTGTGTACAGGCGGGATTCGTCATGGCAGCATACTGACAGGCTCTTCTAGTGGCAGATTTTCTATACTACACACCGGCTCCCTGGAGGTGAGCGCTCAGGTACTTTTCATACTACACTTTCTTTAGCGCACTGAGTGGCTTTATTTAACAGAGACAAGTTTGTGACCCTGCAATACCTTTAGGGCAACAGAGCTCCGCTTGTCCTCTACTAGCCATAGTGCAGCTACACTCATACTCTTTCTTCCTATCACTGCATATGCGATCTGGGTTTCCCACCACTCACCACTACCTTTGGTATATGACTGGCAGCAGCACAAATCGCAAACCTATGCTGTGTTATTTCATTACGATAACTATTGTCTCTATGAGTACTCTCATTGGGGTGCGCCTATTAGAGGTTCCTGCAATGTTTACACCAGGACCTTCTTTTTAACGCAGTCCAACAGCAGATACTCATTGTACTTATTCCCTACCCTGGGAGTACCTTTATAGTACGCTCACATGCCATTCAATGGTTATACAATGGCATGCAGCAGCTGCTATTTTGTAAACTCCACATAAAGGAGTAGCTTTACTTTTTCCTATAACCTTACTGTCTACAAGTACCTGGGTGGCATCACAGGTGACCTACGTGTGATCTGCCTCTCATTACAACCTGTGATTTACTTATATTCATTTTGATATTTGCAGGGTCAGCTATTATTTCATCTGACCCCCTTATCATTGTATTTCTCTGATTACTGTTCAGTGTTATTGTGCTGTGATATCTCACGTAACCTATATTGAATATTATATGGTTATTATCACATTCTTTTCTAGAAGATTTCCTTGTATGCTTCTGCCGTAATTCTGATTAGCCATTGTGCTATGACGACATTATGAGGTCATTGAACTAGTAAATGTTTTATATAGGTCTCAATATTGTATGAGACAGAGAATTATAGACCTATTTGTAATATTTCACTTAGCTTCACATAATTGTGATAAGTATTGTATTATATGTTGTCTTATGTTCTATGTATGTTCGTGTTCTGCTTGTGATAATTTATAGCTGTTATTCCAACAGTAATGCCAATAAGTAACAGGCTCAGACTTGTTTTTGGTATTTTAAAATATATCTAATAAAAGTTATTTTTTATATATTATTCTTATTATAACCTTTACATTCGAGTGCCCCCAACAAGAGAGTTTTCTTCTTCTCCCCCATACTATATTTTTAAGTTCCTAAACTAATTTTTCAAAATTCAGCAAAAATGCACCTGCTGCTAATAGCCTATTCTAGAAAACACCTGCCACATACTTGCAGAACACCCCTGAACCTATTTCCCTACTTTTAAACACTGTTCCCCTTCTTTTTTTCCCCAAAAATTTTAACACCATTTTTCAGGGATTCCTGAGGGTATTTAAAAAATGGTTTTTGACACAGTTTATCCTAAGGGGACTTAATAAAGGCTGCAGGCTAATTTTTTTAACCCTACACCCCTAAACCCCAATTCTGCACTTTTTTTCGCCTGCTATAGGCAGGCGAAAAATTATCCCCGTTTTTTTACATTTACTTTTCGCACCAGCGAAAAGTCAATGTAATTGAATACGGGGATATTTCAAATAGGCGAAAATTACGTCATCGGTGATAAATTATCGCCGATTCCGACATTAGGACACAATGCCAATATTTTCACAGAATGATCGATTGTTTGCTATTGTGCATGTGCAAACGCCGCACTGGGCTTGAACAGCAATTGCATTGCAGTTATGTTCTTACAGAGGAACTATTCGCAAAGTGAGTGACAGGTAGGCAGCGTTTGTGGGTGGTAACGATGTGGTGGTTAGAAGAACGCAGGCTTGTCTGACCGTTTAAACACCATTTCATGGGCGTGCATAAATTCGTCATTGCGTTCTCATGCACAACATAAGAGCTCTCTGCATGTCAGGAGACCTGCAGTATTTGCGGCTGGTCAGACTTGCCTTACATGCTGCAAGAATGGCCGATGTGCATTGGTGGTACTGATGTTTACACTGTTGTACATTGTCAGACGGATATGAGAAGGCAGCAGTGGGCGTCCCTATGCTTGCCTGTGCTTTGGAAAGCATTAGCATATCTTAGCAACTGCAATCCATGGGAGAATGCAGTTACGATTGCATTACTGTCCATCTGATACTAAGTTTATAATGCAGAATATTATTTAATGTAAGGCCAACAGACAATATGACATTTGTTTCATTTTGTTGCATGAATGTGTTCACATTACAAAGTGTCTGAAGCAAGGCATTCCAAATCATGTTACCTGTCTGGTCACCAAAGGTGTCACATCAGTGGCGTAAATTCATCCCAGATGCCCCGGAGGCAAGTTATAATTTGCCCCCCCCTCCCCCGTCACAGCTGCTGACACTGTAATGTAGTAATTTGCATGCAGAAAGGCTATAGATAGACTAAGGCAGCATCTGATAATCTAACATGGAGCTCTCCACTAGTGTATGGTGGCTTCTTAGGTGCCGGGAAGATGTCCCATGTATTGGGAGGCTGTGATGGTACGCTCTGGGTGCATAGTTACAGCCCTATGTGGGGTGAATGTTGTGGGCAATGGAGGAGGTGCCCCTTCAGAGCTGGAGCCCAGAGGCAGGTGCCTCCATTGTCTCCCATAGTTCTGCCCCTGTGTCACATTTAATGAGGGAGTTTCAATTCCTTCTCATTCTCATGATTAATTTAAATCATATAATAGGATAAGGCAGAGTTTCCCAAACTCTGCCATTACAGTCCAGGTTTTAAGGATACAGGTGAGTTAATTAGTACCTCAGTCAATTTGATTTAACCATCTAGAATCAATAATGGATATCCGTAAAACCTGGACTGTAATGGCAGAGTTTAGGAAACACTGGGCTAAAATGAACAGTATTTTAAGAAAAAAACTGAAATGTTTAACTAAAGGAATTATTCTAAAAAAGTAAAAGGTTAGACATTGATTTGATTTTTATACTATTGCATAGTACAACATTCAGATTTTGCATTAGCGTGGGCACTTCCTGAGAGTGGTAAACTTTTAGGTGAACTGGGCATACCATTTAGGTTTCCTAGTGCAAAACCAACATTTACTTTGTAAATTAGATCTAATATTGAAAAATACGACATTTAAAAACAGATGTACTTACATTATTACTTACTTCATGGTTTACAAATTCCGTCTGCGTGCATTTATCTTGCTTGGAAAAATGTAATGACTGTAAAGTTCGAGCAGTTTTCTGTAAAAGAGGAAAAACAACATTGTAAGGTCAGAAAGGACACTTCATATATCAGTGTACAACTGACTTAGAATTACATTGTTTTAGGTAAACTACATGCTGGAAAATCTACTTTCTAGTTTTCATAAATTTTTTACTACTCATCACACAGAATTCCCACTTCCCAGTTATGGTTATTATAAATAAATAAATTTATTTATTAATCTTGAAAGTATCTTCAATATAATATTAATATTGGTGTTCCTTCTTTATCAATTTAACTCTTAAAATTATTGAACTATTTAACAGCAACAAAAGGGTTAAGTCAGCGTTGTTGCCTAGCAGATTCAGCATTATTAACTGATGGCCACACCTATAGGCTGCTTAACCTGTCCATCAGTATCTGAATCGAGGCCATTGGTCAGCTCTGTTACATAGGACTATATTACCCAGGAAATCCCCTTCCTGGATCACCTCCATGATCAAGCTAACAGCGAAACGCGCGTCGGGGAGTTACGAGTGCCCGCGGCTGTACGGCACGAGGCACCGGCACCATCATTCAGTACCCAGCTAGACTCGATCTCCACTTACTTCCTGGTATTGTATGAGAACTCAGAGATAGCAGTGCGCGAACGGCAGTCTCGTGCGGTGAGGCTGTTTCACCAGCACAGACTATGCATTACTATGTATGTATACTTGCTCATGATTTTGAGACCCCAGAGTTAGCAGTGCGCGAGTGTCAGTCTCGCGCAGTGTAGCTGTTTCAACAGCATGGGTTATTTATTACTTTGTTCACATGTTTATGATTCACACGTGTTTATGTTTATTCACATTAATGCCCTATATATCTGTGTGTTCATTTGCATTAGTGCTCCTTAGTAATTGTGACATATTATATAATCAGAACAGCAAGAACGGGTTACTTATCAATAATTGAACTATTGGTTTTCTCTGTGAGATCTACATATTCACATTTTGTGTCTATCTGAACAGCGTTGATGTATTATATTCAAGTAGCCAGATAATCAGATTCTCTGTGAGAATTACCAACTTACAGCACTATGATATATAACCTGATGTGTTTTACACTCTTATCTACTGTGGATATATGGAGATATGAATTATGAAGGTATATAACCCTAGGCGTCTCTTATTCTTTTTTTATTGTACCATTTTCTCACGGCCATATTTTACATTTCTAAGATAGATGAGATTTTCTCCTTTTGATATTATATTAGCCAACACAAATTTTGCACTAAGAGTCTGAATTTTCTAAATAGTGGTTAGCATGGCCACAATTGTGTCTAGGTTGCCTCAAATATTTTTGCTCTGCACCTATGGATGAATTATTATAAAGTGTTCATGTAGGTATGAGTTATTAACAGACTAAAATCTGCTCATACCTAGCAATGTCAATAATAGGCATGCACATTAATTAAAAGCTATGCAGGGTTGTCATTATTATTTTTCTTAAATTAATTCCACATAAGATTCTTTTCACTATTTATTCTTTCGCTCTATTAACTGCGGATGATCTCATTAAAGTAGTTCTCTCATTGGGTGTCCAATGCGTTGAGTATGACACCTAAAAGCAGAAATGAAATGTGAGTAAAGTCCCCGTTTAACTGTTGTTTCTAAGGACAACCTGCTCTCCGGTAATCCCTCACTCTTCATAGATAGCAATCAGCAGAGGTGAAGAGAAGTAGAATGAGGAGTAGCAGTCCTATGCTCCGACTTTTCCTATTACACTCCACACTTGGATTTATTGTGGTAATGCTATAATGGGTACTAACTGACTTTCAGTAGATTTATATAATTTATTAAATTGATTATAATATTGTTACTATTTATATTTCGCCTATTAGGAGAATACTACACTTGCCGTTTACATAGATGCGAGCACGCTATAACATTTATTCTAGAGCAAGTGTTTCCCTTTTTTCTGTTATATGTTGTATGTGTCTTTGTACATTCAAAATTGAGTGTCTATTTGGTTAGGTTTGGTCAATAATGTGACCTACTTTTTAATTATTCTTATTAAAAGTTGAATTTTAAGGGGTCTATGTAGACTTATGTTTGTCCCTTTTTTCTGTATCTGACCAAGAGTGCTCACCAAATAGAGTTTCTTTTCTTTCTTTTTTATACTGCATTGTGTATTACTCTAGTGAGCACTGCCACTTTTTCTACTATAAATTATAAATATGTATTTGTATGATTCATTTACATTGTACTAGATCAGTATTTATAGTGGCTTTGTCAACATATGTTTAATAGATATTACTGTATTATAACAAGCCTGTGCAACATATTTCCCTTCCCCTTTCCCCTGAAGCATAGTATAAAAACACACAAAAAAATTGACTTGTCTTTTAGTTTCACACTTCTGTTCACACATCACTATGCATTGTCTGCTGTTACTCATTAGAGTTATTGTGGTAGAGTTATGAAAGCTAAAGGTGACTATTTCAATTGCATATTCACAGGCCCAGTTTCTGTACACCTGCATCAATTCACAGTTTGTAACAGTCAGTGGTCTTGAGTGAAGATGTGTCAAACCTGCTTTGTCTTTTGTATGCAACAACAAACCTTTTAATATCAACTAGCAATGTAAAAGGAATTAAGAGAATAGATGCTGAAAGCTGGACTTAACCTAGAGTGTCAGCCTAATGCCCATTACATTACATGTGACAACTAAGTACAAGTTCTGTTTTCTTTAATACCAACATGTGTATTTATTTACTTCTAAAACTAACTATAAGTCCCCAACAACCAGTTTATTTGTTTACGCCATACATATCCCATAATAATGTGTGTGTCTGTGTATATACATATATATATATATATATATACACACATATATATACAGTTGTGTAGTATTCTACTAGTGTGTGGGTATATATGTTTGTGATATATATCTATATATATCTCAAAAACAAATACACCAAGAGGGTGCTTATAGTATAGTAATTTTGGGCACCATTAAGAGTAGTTCAATCATGGGGTGATATGTTTGACACTAAATCATGTGGACAGCTGAAGACACAAAGGAAGCACATACCTTCAAGGGGTCCCTAGTGGACTAGTTACAGTTTTGGATGCTGTACATGTTTAGTACTGTGCTTACAAAGTGATTTTAAATGAGTATATAAGCTGGTTTAATAGATGTATTCAAAGAATTGATATGCTCTGCAATGACTAGCCGTAGGCCTTGTTTTTTGGGTGCATTTGATGAAAGTGTAGATCTACAGGTATAACGTCCAATTGCTCACATCATTAGCAATTTTCTTAAGAAATAGTGCACAAAAGACTAAAAGATCCTTAAAAGGCGACATCTATAGTGAAAAGATTATTCAGATAAGCAAATGGTAAAGATTTGTATTGAGCTACCGTACTCTTAACAGTGTTCAAAATTTCTATACCACAAGTGCCCTTTTGGTTTTCTTGTTTGTTTGGGATTTGTTGTAGATTCGGATTGGCAGGGGCCTAACAACAGAAGCGGCTCTTTTGATAAGATCTAATCAAATTTTCTAAATAAAGAGAATTCTGAAAAAAAGACAGATAGATAGATAGATAGATAGATTTGCTTCTTTTATTTATATAGCACCAACTTATTCCACAACCCTGTTTGGTTAGAGAAGGCAATTTTAACGTATCATGATTAAAAATACAGGAACAGACATTGGAACGTATGGCTCATGGACACAATCATCAGTTAAGAAAGGGTAGCACAACTAAAAAGTATAGCGGAAGCAACTGGCGTAAATCAGATCAGAATGGCTCCAATGTGTACAAATAATAGTTGCTCAAAGTTAAATTTAAGTTTACATTTCTTGCTTGGTACATTGTAACCTTAGATCTAAACAAACAGGGGGTTACAATCACAAAGGTAAACATTGTCAAGAAATGTTATGTTAAAATACCGCCACTATTTATTGTGCAAAGCAACAAAACTGCTTTGAGTAGCTAATTTGCTGGATGATATAACAAGCCTGGAATGTGCAGATATATTGCATAGCATTGTACACAGTGTGTACAATGCTATGCAATAGGAGATAAATGTGATGCTGCACAAATAACTTACAATCTGAGAGATGTGGGTAACATTAGATACATAAGGTAGCAGAAGGGTACAGAATAACAATTGTATGCGCTGGTATTAAAAGTGTGAGGGGCTAAAGAAACGCAGCTAAAACTGCAACAGCATGGTTGGAATAAAGAGAGAAAGCATAGTGAAGACATGAACCATGCATTAATCATTAGGAAAGTCTTAAAAGTACAGCTTATGAAAACCACAACTTTACATCTCCATTTATTTTAATTAAAAATGATTTCCTGTTCTAGTCCTGCAGATGGAAATCTCAGTCATGCTGCACAATGCCAGGATTATGAACAGAGGTTGCAATATAAACAATGGCATACGGAGGTATTCCACTACACCTTAGCCCATTTCCACTGTTTCACTTAACTTTGAATACTTAATTACTTAACATCACTAAACAGCACTGTGGTGGCTTGTTTGATAGACTTATTATGATTGATTCCAGAGATTTTATAAGGCTGTCAGCAATACACTTTTACTGCCTGGTATAGTGTTAGCTTGCACAGGCACTGTACTTAGTATCTGTCTGTCTGTTGGCCAACATTTTTGACCATCCTTGTCTGCTGCCGGCCCTAACCATGGTTTGCGACCCCCCCTACCATTCTTATCTGTCGATTGCCCTGACCTTGTTTGTTGGTTATCATCATATGTCGCGACCACAGTTTGTGACTATTTTGTGCCGCATGCTGTTATTTTGGATTACACATATCTATTCTGCATTTTGTGTTAAGTTTGTGTGATTCAGTGTATTAGTCTTTAGTATTTGATTTGTATGCACCAGCTAAGTAATATAAGCCTACACAATGGCACAAGGCATGGGGCAACTGAGCACTGGTATACCATGGAAAATAGGGGCTGCTTTAGGTTAAGACCAGAACTACTGATGGCATACAGTACACAATGGCAGTCTTGTTTCTATCCATTGGAGCAATGTTTGTCGCTCTGTGTTTTTCTTTTGTATCACACTCACTGCTGGCAGCTGAACCAGGATATTGTCCTTTTGTTTGGTCGTAGTTGTTATCACTAAAGCTGGGCATACACTATGCAATTATCTGTCAGATATCTGTCCAACTGGTTGGAATGAAAACCTGGTAATGTATGAGAGCAAATGACAATCGACCATATGGTCTTAAACACTAGAAAATGGACAAAAACAATTGTTCAAATTGGTTAAATATGAGTGTTTTAACCAATTTGTCTGAACAACCATTATTGTCTGTTTTCCAGTCTTTGTGAGCAAATAGATGATTGCCATTTGCTCCCATACAGTACCAGGTTTTCATTCCAACCAGCCAGATTGGACAGATATCTGACAGATAATTGTATAGTGTATGCACAGCATAAGGAGGCAGTTGAATTCAACAAATGAGGAACAGACATAGTAACAGCAATGTCAGTTAACCTCTAGCAGCTGAATTGAGTTGGTACTCATAGATATTCTAAACATGCTGTCTTTGGTATAATGACACTCATCTTTACCAGCTATGTAATTTTTTACTGCCTTTACTTTTTTTCTTTTTATATTTCTGTAAAGAAGATTACATATGAGGAAGGGCACAGAGCTTATTTAAAGCATTCAGAGACACTATAGAAGATACAGTATATTTCAAAGACTGATTATGATGGAACTAGATAATTTAAATGAAATTACTGGTATGTTTATACTTATCTTTTCTAGCATAGGGCTCAGAGTGACTGACAGTGTGGTAGTCTAGGTTTGCAGAAATTAACTGTTTGTATTGGCCAAGTCATGCACAGGAGCAGGAATGTCACAAAAATGAAAATGACTGCAATCTCTAGCTTTATACACATTAGATCATAACACTGACCTAAAATTAAATGAATGATGTTTTGAGTTTTTTCTGTAATATTGTGGTCCTGAAAGTTCTACAGACATACTCACGGGGATATATTTACTAAAGTGTGGTAGTGCAAATGTTGCTCAAAGCAACCAATCAGATTCTACTTAACATTTATCTAGCACCTTCTAGCAGATAATAACTAGAATCTGATTGGTTGCTATGGGAAACATCTCCACTTCTAAAAACCTGCACTTTAGTAAATATACCCCATGAAGTCTTTCCTATGAGCTACGGTACTACAAGCTATATGTGGTACTTATAGCAATATAAAATTAAAGCTGGGTAATGTAAACAAATTGAACAATATGAATACAGTTAAATAGGCATACGTTCAGGATCCCGACAGCCCGGATTCTGGTGTTCACAATGCCGACGCCGGAATCTCGACACTTATCGGAATACCAGAGCTGGCATCCCGACCGCCGAGATCCTAAAGATAAGTAGCGGGGTTAGGGATTCTGACCGCTGGTATCCCGAGCACCGGTATCCCGTACCCAACCGGTTAAATAAAGTAACTGCTATCCCATATAGGTAGTGATCAGGATGATTTATATGCTGATAGATAGAAGACAACAAATACCATGATTTAATTACTAATTATAAACTACATTTATATTATTGATACTGTCAATTTTGCCAAATCTTAACTGTTTTAAACCTTTAATAGCTTATGTAGAGTGTGATGCATTCGCATTGTGGTTTTTCCATAAAATAGCCATATTGTCTATGCGCACAAAAACAGACATACATTTGTGCTCCTACACCGATTCATTTGCATCTTCCGGTTATGCCTTCATATGCTTCGAGAGACAGTGGGAAGGGGTGTGCAAGCATAGGCCAAGTGCAGTAACTGAGGTAGTCCTGGAAAAATACATATGCACCTGTAAGGAGAAATATCTCTTGCTGGTGTTTAACCTCTCGTGTAAAATATGATGATCACAATCAGCAGTATCTTCTGATTGACTGATTGTATCTGGACTTCCTCTACAGTACTTACAGTATATAAATCGTTACTGTGACTGCACTAATATATATTAATTCACATCACTTAATTGATTTATTCTTTTGGAATGCAGCAAAGATATTGTCATTTGATTTTTAAAGGGAAAGACAATTTTATTTAATTGAATTTATGCTTGTATTTTTTTTTGCATTTTATAGTATTTTACATGGTAAATGTGACTTCTGCCTTTATTAGTAACACAGTGCAGACACTATTCTACCTTATGTCTGTGACATTTTATTACAGTATTATTCTGTGTACATAATTGGGTAATGTGACTTTAGCATTTACTACTAACAGCGTCAAGTCACATCTTTACATTTTTCTTACTCCTGTTGTAGACCAAGCACATATGTAAATTAGGGGTGTGCACCGGCCACTTTTCGTGTTTTGTGTTTTGGTTTTGGATCTGGATCTTTCTTCGTGTTTTGGATCTGGATTGGTTTTGCCAAAAACACCCTTTGGTGTTTTGGGTTCTGGGTTTTGTGTTTTGGATCTGTATTTTTTTTTAAAAAGCATAAAAACAGCTAAAATCACAGAATGTGTTGAGTTTTCTGCTCCTATGCTATTATTAACCTCAAAAACCTTAATTTCCACTCATTTCCAGTCTATTCTGAACACCTCACACCTCACAATAGTGTTTTATGTCCAAAAGGTTGCACCGAGGTAGATGGATGACTATGCTAAGCGACACGAGTGGGCGGCACAAACACGTGGCCCATCTAGGAGTGACACTGCAGTGGCAGACAGGATGGCAGTTTGAAAACTAGGCCGCAAATAGTACGTAATGCAAAGAAAAAAAAGAGGTGCAAGATGGAATTGTCCTTGGGTACTCCCACCCACCCTTATGTTGTATAAACAGGACATGCACACTTTAACAAACCAATCATTTCAGCACCAGGGTCTGCCACATGACTGTGGCTGAAATGATTGGTTCGTTTGGCCCCCCACAAAACAAGCTGGCAATTAATCTGTCCCTGCACAAACTGGCTCTACGGAGGCAAGATGTCGTCTTTATCCTCCTCATTCACCGATTCCTCACCCTCTTCAGTGTTGTGTACATCCTCATCCTCAGAGTATTAATTCGTCCCCACTGGAATCCACAACCACAGGTCCCTCTGTACGTTCTGGAGGCTGGTCTCCCTGGAAGAGTTGATAATTCATTTTATGAACATCATCTTCTCCACATTTTGTGGAAGCAACCTCCTACGCCTTTCGCTGACAAGGTTCCCGGCTGCACTAAACACTCTTTCAGAGTACACACTGGAGGGGGGGCAACTCAGGTAAAATAGAGCCAGTTTGTACAGGGGCCTCCAAATTGCCTCTTTTTCCTGCCAGTACATGTACGGACTGTCTGACATGCCTACTTGGATGCTGTCACCGATGTAATCCTTTAACTGACAGACACACGCTTGTCGCTGCTGCTTTGAGGATGCAGGTGTGGCTACAGCCCACACAATTCACAAAGACAGAAAAAAAAAGAATTTTTTATTTTTTGTGGAGCGCACTTTGAGGGTTACACTATCCTTTAACAGACAGATGCAAGCTTGTCGCTGCTGCTTTGAGGATGCAGGTGTGGCTACTGCGCATACATTTCACACACAAACAGAAAAAAAAGATGATTATTTTATTTTGGTTGGAGCGCACTTTGGGGGTTGCACCACCCTTTAACAGACAGACGCATGCTTGTCACTGCTGCTTTGAGGATGCAGGTGGAATCTAGACGGGATTTGGAACCGGGGACACACTACCTCCATCAATTGTCTAAATCCCACTGCACTAATGGCGGATACCAGACGCACGTCTAACACCAACATAGCAGTCAAGGCCTCAGTTATACGTTTTGCTTCAGGATGACTGCTGTCGTACTTCATCCTCCTCGCTAGGGACTGTTGGAGGGTCAATTGTTTAGTAATAGTAGTGGTGTTCCTACTTCCTCTCTGGGATGATGAACAACTCCCAGCAGCAGCAACAGCACTAGGAGGAAGTGGTTCTTGATCTTTCCCTATTTTATTTTTATCGGAGAAAGTTTGGTCCTCCATTTATGTTATATTGATATATATGTGCGGCTAAGGCGCACACAAAAACAGAAAATAATTTTTTATTTTTGTTGGACACTAGTGCACTTTGTGGGTTACACCACCCTTTAAGAAATGAGCCAGCCGGCCCTTTACTTATGGGACACAGGCGCATGCTTGGCGCTGCTCCTTTGTTGATGCACATGCAGCCACAGGGAACACAATTCACAAACACAGAAAATATTTTTTTATTTTGTTTGGAGTGCACTTTGGCGGTTACAGCACCCTTTAACAGTCAAGCCAGACGGCCCTTTACTTATGACACAGGCGCACGCTTGGCACTACTTTGTTGATGCATGTGCGGCTACTGCGCACACAATTCACAAACACAGAGAAAATATTTTTTTTTTGCACTTGGGGGGAGCATCCCTGATGGACAGAGCACCCCCTATGGACAACTGACTGCACAACACAGTCCAGCCAGCCCTATGGACTTTGGAGGAGTGGACATAGCCCCTATGGACAACAGCAGCACAGCACAACACAGCCAGCCCCTATGGACTTTGGAGGAGTGGACACAGCCCCTATGGACAACAGCAGCACAGCACAACACAGCCAGCCCCTATGGACTTTGGAGGAGTGGACACAGCCCCTATGGACAACAGCAGCACAGCACAACACAGCCAGCCCCTATGGACTTTGGAGGAGTGGACACAGCCCCTATGGACAACAGCAGCACAGCGCAGCACAGCACAATACTACACTACACAGCCCAGCCAGCCCTAACTCCCACCCTCTCTCTTCACTGTACACAGCCGAGTGAGAAAATGGCGCCGACGCGGATACCTTATATAGAATCCAAAACCCGCAAGACCCGGAAGGCGGGATGATGACGTTTTGCCTCGATTTCAGATCCGAGTCAGGCGGGAAAAGTCAAGCCTGACTCAGATCGGCCTCGGATCGGGGGGGCTCGGGGGGATTCGGATTTCAGAAATCCGAACCCGCTCACCCCTAATGTAAATGTTTAATCAAGGTATTAATCTAGCATAAATGTTACTCTTGCAGAGTCAGACACATCTTGAATAGTGTCCAACTCATAGTACACACAGATTTGTGGGCTTTTTTTCCCAGATGCATTGTATATATGAGCATCCTAATGTGTTGATTTGGCTAATCCAGATTTTATTACCATAATTTGAAAAAGTTTTCCAAACAGTAATACATTATTTATAGGTAAAACAATTTGGTATAATATATTACTAGCTCATTTATTTTCAGCTGCCCATGTTTAAGGATTAGGTCTATTTATCATGTCTCGCAAAATGCCCCCGTAATCTACAATTTCTTATTGCCGCACAGTGTTGCAATAGCAAATGATTTTTCAACCCAATTTATTTAAACTTTCTTGTTCGGACAGTGGCTCAGATAAGAGCACATCCCTGTGAAGTGTAAATAATGATAAGTACCACTATCACTTTACCGCTGGGTACAGACGTGGCATTTCTACTGCTTATCCGCAGCCACCGAACCATACATGTGCAATTATAAGGTGCTAAAGTGGGATCCAAAGGTCCTACTAAAATAATTGTTCATGCTAAAACCATCTAAAGATGGCATCAGCTTTTAGGGACAAACTCCTATGGGGACTGCTTATGCATCCGAAAATAAGGGCGTCTGCCACATATATTTCTGATAACTGCAGCAGTACCATCATAATAATTAATTCAATAATTTGAAACCATCCTAAAACAGCTGTTTTGAGAGGATTGCTGTAAAATTTACATATTGGGGATATGTACTTGAACTGCAAAACTAATTTCTTAAATAGGAGCCAAGTCATTTACAGTATATTAGCAATTTCCAGCTAAATGTACAGGAGATATAAACAGTGCAAACTTGTCAATTACATTTAACAGTAAATAAACTAAATATAATCTACTGTATTTTCTATGCCTTCACTAATGTGCTTGCACATGGTAATACATTCTCGGGTGATTTTTACTTTTTTATTATTTTAAGCATCACTGTCATGTCAAATATGTTATCCTACTGAAATTTTTATATTGTATTAAAGAGCTCACAGACTTGATTTATTTACTAAAGCACTGGATAATGATACTTCAATTCACATTAAGGACATTGGACCTACTGAATACTGCAGTAATTACAGCTCTGATGATAGCGAAAGATCTGTGTACCATATGTGCTGAGAATATTAATGTGAATTCAGCAATAAATGAGTTGTTATTCATCTGAAATGTCAAGACTATATAAGCTTTATGAAAGAAAACATGATGTGTGCTTTATAGTCAAAAGAAAGAAGCAAACTATTGTACATGTTTTAGTGTAATTGTATTTATTTTAGTGTACTTGTATTACTTTATTTTATATAACAAAATGGTGTAGATTGAGGCCATCATCTGCAATTGTCCTTGACATTTACACACTTAAAAAGCATCTATTCATGTTATAGAATACATCAGAGATACTGCAACACTTTGTCTACCTCAGACAGTACTTAATTTTTTTTACAAAAGAACTGCACTGTATATATTTATTTCTGCATATAGGAAGACAAGGCACTTTTTTATTCAGTTTTTAAAGGAGAACAAGATCAATTTTTACATCTATAAATAGCAATATCCATCACTCCTGGGTTACCAATATTATGGTGCGTACACATAGGGCCTGATTCAGACCCAGACGCTATGCTGCACTCGCTCGCATTGAGCTAGTTTGTTGCAATCTGCGTATGAGTCGTAATGTGCGTGCGCGAACAAGCCAGTGCGATGGGAAAGTGCTCGCCCGTAGCCCGCAGTCGGGTCGCTATTTTGAGTGACAGATAGTGCCACTTGTGGGTGGTAACAACGGAAGGTGCTTGCAAACGGGGGTGTGGATGTGCGAACGCAGGCGGGCCCGACCGCCAGAACGGCGTTTAATGGGTGTGCATAATTAGCAAAGTAGCATCATTACATACGTGACTGGGTTGTATTTTAGCCTGAACTGCTCGCAATGTTGTGGTGGGAATAGGCTACCACAAGCGCTGTGAGCAGCTCTGATGGCTCTCGATGTTCCTGATTAATCCTACAACTGCCGGAGATGACATGTGTTGCGAGTGGCAAAGGGGCATCTTTATACAGGTGCGAGCGCATAATGCAGCCGCTCGCTATTACTTAGTGGGCGGCTTTACGCGACGCAGTGCGAGCACATGATTTAAATTGCCGGCCCCTTTTAGCCAGTGACCGGCCGCAAATAGCGTCCGGGTCTGTATCAGGCCCACATTACGATAAAAATGAATGTTATGAACAATAACAATATCCTTCATCGTTTTAGCGTTCATTTTTTAGTACCAACCAACTTACCCATGACCAACGATGCGTGTTACCGCATGGACGATAACGATATCGTCCATTGGCCATGCATGAGGGCCAACCTGGACGATATCGTTATCTCTCCATAGGAGTCCGCAATCATTGATCGTGGGTCTTTGGTGGTTTTTTGGTGTGTGGATGAACAATAGCGTTCATCCAGCACACCGGGATTTTTAAAGGGAGATCATTCAGAGATATTGTTATCGCAGACGATCATCCCCTGTGTACGCACCATCACTTTAGATAAATAGATATGAAGCCTGTCCCCCAAAATATGTTTTACAGTATCTATGCACACAACTAAGAAAACCTTAATAATAGAATAATTTAATGTTTGATACAGTGTGCTGTAGGTCCAATATTGTGGGTGATATTTGTTACAAAGCATTGGAAGTCTTAAATCTTGTTTACTATACATACTAATACTGTTTACTTATTAAAATATATAATACAAAGCATACAATGGGGAAGGTAAATATTCTAATATGTACATATTCTGCATATCTATAGTATGATCACACCACAGGCTAACTGACTACTAAATTCCATACAGACACTACAGCATAACTCCCAGACCCTTTGCCTCTTCTAGCACAGTGGACTGGATGATAGATTTACCATACCAGTCAAACCTATCCATCATATATAGTGTTTGAGCTAGTGTTATGACATGTAATCACACCAATTTGACATGACTCGAGGCAGTTTACTATTTTTTATTGTATACTTTGGATGTGTGTCTATGACATTTCTTCAGCCGTGCCACACATTATTTAAGCACCAATAAAAGTTTTTTTTTAAACTGTCTTTATTCAGAATCTAACTTATAAGTATTTATAAGATTTCATTAGCTATTCTTATTTCAAAGAGTCCAAAATGTGTAATTCATTGACTCTAGGTTATGTAGTCAATCCTATCATTTTAATTAAGCAACAGTTTACAAGATCCAGGTGCCCAAGAGGACTTGTCAAATATTGTCCCTTACAGCACTTTGTTGTAATGCATGTAATATATAATACATGTCACTGTATTCTGTTAAATGTTTGAAAAACAACATAGTCTGAAACGTTCATATAATAGGAAAATGTGTCATCAGTATCATTTTTTTGGCTGTGTCAGCTAGTTTTGACAGTATTTTAGCAAGTCTTAATGTATCAAGTCATGTTCTGGAATCAGAATGAGTGGTTTGTCAATTGGAAATTGATTTAGTGAAAGGCTATGGTGTAAGGTGACAAAATTTGACAGGACAGAAATGTCAATCAACTATAACCCTCAGGATGTGATTACAGTATATGAGGTTAGTTGCACTTAGACACAAAAAAGACTTACTGGTGGTCTCAGGAACTTGTTGCCAATATTTTAATGGGCACATAAAAGTACCATTTGGAAGTGTTTTGTCTTCTATGCTCTTAAAAATGATTTCTTGTTTTATATCTGATGCTGGGTACACACCAGAATGATCTGGCAATTTTGGGATAGACTGGTACAATGTAAGAATATATCCTGCACAATATATTGTTACAGTATTAATGTTAGCAAATCACATCATACAGGGCATCATCCCATCTGATGCAGCACTTCAGGTGGGGAGATAGTATCTGTGTGGTTGTATCTCCGAGATACAACCACACAATTCATCAAACAATAAAGTGAGTGTACACACTATACGATGGTCATTGCATTCCATCACAGATTGCAAGATTGGTCAATATATCATACAGTGTGTACCCAGCTTGAGGGTAAGGAAGGAGTCACTGGAATGGTCATAGAGTGAAAAGTGTGTGGTGACAGCAACATAATATTCTACACCAGAAGTAAAGTAGGGAACCTTTGGCTCTCTCACTATTGTGGCTGAAGGACTTGCAGCACATGCTGAAACTAAAGCAGTTAAAAAGATCTGGTGTGGTATGGTAAAATCGGAGGTATGCCAGGAAAACTGTGGCTCTCCAGCTGTTTTTGCAAAGCATCTTAAAACTTTGACAAAATCTAGGACACAAGTCCAAATCCGCAGTAAAGTATCACGAGTGACGTCATTTCACCAGGCAGAAAATTTCCACCGTATTCAATTCTTGCGTCTTTTCGCCGGTGCGGAAAGTCAATGCAATGTCAATGGGGGTGAAAAAGTTTCGCCTATGAATATCCGGCGGAAATAAATGTAGAATTACAGTTTTGGGGGGTGCAAAGGTGCGGAAACCACTCTGCACCCTTTGGACAGACCCCCAAAGGATAACTGCATCAAACAAATGCAAAAGAAAAAAAGAGGAACACCCCGAAAAAGCACTTTGAAAGTGGGGGGCGAAAAAGTACAAAGTAGGGGTACAAGACTTTTGGGGGGTCTACAAGTATGGGGGAGGTGTTTTTTTAATTACAGGTGTTTGCTGAAGGTGTGTTTTTTGCAGCACTTAAAACTTAACTTTAGCAATTTTTACGTATGCTTGCACCCATTTTCAAGTACCCCACCTTTGACAGGACTAGTTATTTTCACCCCAAAAACTGCTTAATGCTATTCTTCACCACTTGTGCAAAGCTGCTATTTTGGAGCAGGTGCTAGCACTTAAATACCCCAAATAGCTTCAGTAGGGCTAATCATGGACATATACATAGATCCCCAATGTTAGTGCATCTTTTGGGGGGTGTCAGCCTGATTTCCCCACTTCTGCCAATACTTCTCGCCTGTTTGAGTTTCGCCGGGATGCATTTTAGCATCCTTTGGGATTGAATACGGCGAATATCGGGGGCGCGTGCGATACGTTTCCGCGGCCAAAACACGCAAACTCGGCAAAAAGTGCGGCATGCCAAATAGTATTGCGGTTGCGAAACTAATGGAGTACGTCCCACAGTGTGTTAAAAAGCAAATTAAATATCAGTAGTTTAAAAGTGTTCATAGATATTTTGTGCGTCCCCATTGTGTACACAGTGCAGGCCTCCTCCCCATCAGGAAAACATTCTTGCCACTTATCAGAATGTCTAGGAAACTCCTGAATTTACCTGTGCTCTTTTGTTTTGTTTAGTATACACAATGTATTGTATGTCAGTCATTACAATTCTTCATGTATTGTACAGAGGTCAGTATATTGTGTTGTTTAATGCCCATTAGAATTATATCTGTAATTAATAAATATATATTATAAATACACTGTATTTGGATCTGTCACTTTTAGGATGCCAGAACAATGGCATGGTATAATCATTAGCCCCACACTTTTTGTGGTGGGTAATAGATTGGAACATTTGTACAATTCACTAGATACAACCAACATATTTACAATGGCAAAACTTTGATTCAAGAAGCCGGGCTGACTGCACTGCATTGCAAAAAATGCTTTCAATCCCTACCCTTTGTTTCATTATTGATGCATGCTCCTTTTCTCTTATGTAACATAAAGAATCAAAAAAATGATCAGAGGCAAAAAGCCTGAATCAATACAGTATCTTTTTTCCATTGCTTCACAGTATTATTGGACTCTACACACTGACACATAACATATTTAATGGACTGCTATTCTGCAGTGGGAGATAAGGATACATTACACACTACATCTGATTAGACAATGAAAGATCTGCACTAATAACACCATAGACATATTAATTGTTTTATAATACAGGTGGAAAAGGGAGATATGTACACATTTCTAATCACTTCCATTTGTTCACATTGGAGTTACACAGCTTAATAATAAACAGTCATATCAATTGTTTGTTTAAATTCAGCTTCCCACTATAAAGAATGTCATGCATACAAGATATTTTACTGACATTTCATTATGCCCTAAAATGGACGTTCTATGATTTTCAAGTTATTTTCTAGTTATACAGATATTAATGACAGTTTGGCCACTAGGTGTACTGTTCTACTGGGGTTAATAGGACAACTATCATGGCAGTTCTTACTCATGTTCATGCTTTTCTGCAAAAATAACTTTTGTGCATAGAAGAAATTAATGTTAAAATGTTTACCTTGTCAAGCAGTTAAATACAGTTTGCGATTTACCCAACATACAAAATAAAGATAAAACCATGAGATGCTAAATTTAAACTTCAACTTTAACATCATTTTGTATCAATGCTAAGTATAAATGATTTAACACAATATTGTTTAACTTATGTTTATGAATAAACACATCATTCAATAATAATGGCACTATGATTTGATATATTTATATATATTTTATTTATTATTTGCTTTATTGAACAGTTTTGTAATAAAGGAGGAAAGCTCAACAAACATAAAAAAAAGAAAAGGTACATACAGATATGTCAGACACATGGTGCGAATGATATGCTCCGCAGTTCCCAAAGTTTTGTACTTTTTCCATAATTTAGTATTTCATTTGTGTAGTAGCTGCATACAACATCATGTGCAGTGTACTATGCTCACTACATTAGTAATTGGTATGATGGCACACTTTAGCTCACTCATATAAGACGTCCATATTTTGCCTTATTACACAGGTTAGCAACTCAGTCATGCAAAGCAGCTGCATGCACTGCCAGCGCAATGTGAATAAAATACATATTATTACTATTATATTTTCAGAGCTTGACTGCGGGCACCTTTGCCATCTTAAGATGGCATTTGTTCCCGCACTCCTGCTCCTTCCCTATGGGAAGGAGTCCCAGGTTCCGGCTCCTTCCACCGGACGCCGGAGCTTTGTGCATCTGTTAATGCAGGCGCATTTGCATAACTGAGTCAGACTCGGCAGTGCTAACTTTCACTGCTATGGAAGTAGCAGTGAAAGAGATCACAGAGACAGCTGATTTTTGGATCAGCTGGCTCCACAACAGAGCAATATTGAATTGTTCCATTGAATATGTAGCCACTGCTGCTACTTTCAGCGAGTTGGATACTTAATTATCATAATGAATAAGTTGCGATGTCTGTTGCGTGCTAAAGGAGGCTACAATATCTGCCAAAATTTGAGGATAAGTGTATGTGGGCACTTCTGTTTACAAAAAAAAACAGAAAATAGGAGAAAGGTAAAACAAAAAAACTGTCATAGATATACATACCCATCGGCAAAAATATAGTAAATACCAAATAATCTTGGTGTTTTTATTTATAGAAGTTATTAAACTGTAAGGTTCCAATGAAGCAATGCTCTAAATACTTTATTATATTAAAAAACCTCTACGCCAATATTTGCTAATCCAGGGTCTCTAAATACTATTGTGTTTCAATTTGTGTAAATATATACAGTATTTTCAATTTCAAAAATCCAGAGAAGGGGAATAATTTGTCACCCATAGTTTCCTTGTATTGTCTACACTAAATTTTCATTCTTCATTGAAGCAATCTTACTATGAACATAGTGTAAGTGGGATTTTTTTTTATCATGTCTCACTTTCTAAACAGAACTGAAATTTGCAATATAGTACATCAGCTCATTATCTGTGATGCTTAGGGCATCAACAAATCATATGACATAAGTCTGCAGTGTCTACATGAGATTAATACATTTGTAATTCAAGCATATAGTCTACTGTCACTAAAAAGCCTTTCTGGAGTGTTGTAAAGAAAAAGTACTTGTGTTTAAAAAGACATCCCCTTAGGTTTTTAATTTGTATTTCCACTGTTGCTCCATTGCTGTCCCCATTTCATATGGCTATGTTTCTCATACTAGTAATTCCACTTTCCCAAATGCATCATGTAACCTCTTTTTTCAAAAAGTCTTTCATGGAGACATTTGGAGAAATTTTACATGGCAAAAATGGACAGTAAAATGTGTGTCAAACTTTGAGAGCCTTTAGGAACATTTAATTAAGTTTGTAAATTCTCAAATTAATTCAAAACACACTGATTGTACAACTGTATAAGCTTATTTGCATACTGTACCTCCCTTAGATTTAGGGAACTAAGAAAAAATGTGTGTGCCCACGAAGGGGGCATGGCTGGGCATCACAAGGGGCATGACCTGTGCTTCTATGCACTAAGCTGACCACAACTTCTCTTCCCTCCTTCATATACCTCAAAACATTCCAGTCCAAAAAACTCAGTTGCCAATATTTTAGATGGTGAAAACGTTCCCACAAATTGGGACTGTCCTGCTTAAATATGGGACATATGACAGGTATGTTTCACTACATATAATGCACCTACTCTGACATTTGGTATCTCCTGTACATACATGGTTCCATAAAGGGGTACATTGTGTTACTCTCATGGGAAATGAGAAATTTCTACATTTATCTCAAAGATATTTAATCATCCCTGGTGTAAGTAGTTTTCTAGTGCTTGCAACTTTCTTTACTTCAAATTGCCCTGTGAAAACAGAAGTATGTAACCACCAAGACAATATTTTAGGTGAAGATTCAGTGAATGTAAGAGCACAAATTGTGCACTGAGATGCCACAAAATGTTCCCCATTACACAGGTGAGTTATGATAAATGTATTACAACCAAGATTCAAGCACATTATAATATATTAACTCTTTATGTAACTTTCTGGTAGCTCACAATATACTGTATTAGAATGTTTGATTTGCATTGAGCATTAACCATATGCCCACTAAGCTTAATATACTCAGTGACATTACTAGCCCAGTGACCCCCATATACTGTATCTAAACATTTTCTACACAAAATACTGTATGTTAAATATGCTTGGCAATGGGTCTACTGGAATACATTTTGACTTATTCCAATTGATATGTCAAACTGTAATCACATTTAACATCCAAACAAGGCTAGTTTTTTTACTGCTGATAACTGCAGTCACACCTCTAAAGAGGGTGAGTGATAAGGGTCAGTCCTTCGCTGTGCCCTTTTGAAGCTTAAGACCTAGTCACTCAAATGTGCACCCTTGGATTACTATAAAAGAGCTTAACTCATTTAATAAGATTTCAGCAAATATTATATTTAATAAAATAACCCGCAAGAAGAATCAGTCATTTACATTTACCACCTTACCTGTACCACTCAGTTAACTATATTTCAAAGTTTAACTTGTTAATTTAGAAAGAGGTGTCATCAAATATTAATTGAATTTTTTTGGTATAAAACTGGCGTGTATTATCTGCATTGCAGTGGAATGAGTCTGTGGAATAAATTGTGTTCCTTTTAGCACAGGTTCTACCAAATCTCAGTCAATTCAATAATATTAAATCAATTCTGATTTATTAGGCATTCATCAAAGATTTATGATATTCTATCATATCTATATTCCTTGATATCTATATTTTACATTAGAGTACATAAATCTGTTACATGTTTATCGGGTACATTGCCCGCTTCCTCAGACTGATGTCTACATTTAAATATGATGTATAAAAAAAATTATTGCAGAAAATATTCATATTTTACAATAGTTTGTGGTAAAAATATAAAAGTTTAATAATTCTATAAAATACTTTTTAGATTCAAAGAGAATAATGGGTTAACGTATCAATAGTAAGGCTAATGTGTTTAAACTGTACCAAACATTCAATGGCAAAATGTAAGTTAAAATGACTTGGTTAGGGGTAATTAAATAAAGTAAAGCATTCTGTGTTGAAAATATCTATCAATAGTTTCAACAATGTAACATAAAGCATAGTACAACATTACATATTTGTCACAAGTCACAGATGGGTTGTGGATGCGAACCCGTATTTTGTGATTGGCAAGACCTATTACTGAGGCACAGAATCTAATGTGCCAGTGGTATTCACTAGGAGGTATGGACTTAGCTGCGTCTGACACTAGGTTCCTTAATACAGGTGCTGGCATGCTCTGGATGTAGCGAAGTACAAGGAAAGATGGACAGTGTGGTCGACAAGCCAGGTCAAAACCAAATGGACAAAACAGTACCAGGGAGCAGACGTATACAGAGCAAAGCCAGGGGTCAAACCAGAATACCAAGCATAGTACCGGGGAGCAGATAAAGTCAGGTAACGAACAAGCCAAGGTCAGGAACGAGCAGTAGAATCACAAACATGAACACTGGAGTAAGGTTTGAGAGCCTATACTCTGGCACCAGATTGTCCTCAGGAACCTCCTTATATAGGAGGAGACTAGATTTGGTGCCAAAGTGACATCACCCCCACTGGTGCCTGGCCCTTTAAGAGTAATACTGGGCAACCCATGTGGCCCTATGGGAGCCATAGGCGCTCACGGGGGGAAGAGAAAACTTCCCGCTGGGACCACACACAGCATGTGCTGGGCGGATGCAGAACAGGGAAGCCGGATGGATGTTTAAGCAACGGGCATCGGGAGCCACCCAACCGCTGCCCCATAGACCACCAGTGCTGCTGGACCTGGTCAGAAGATGCCAGGATCTGGAACACCATGACATTACCACCTTCTCTATGGGTGGGCAGTGAACAACCCACAAATGGCTTGTTAGGGAAGCTCTGGTGCAACTTCTGAAGAAGTTGGGGTGCATGAATATCCACTGCCCAACAGCATTCTTCAGGACCATATCCTTTCCAATCCACCAGAAATTGAACTGTTCCTCGAATCACTCTAGAGTCCAAAATCTGCTTTACCTCCTGATGTTCTACTGAAATAGCTGAAGTAGGGTCAAAGGGCCTCAAATATTGATTCAGAACCAGCAGTTTAAAAAGAGATGTGAAAGACATTCGGTATATTAAGTGTGCCAGGGAGCATTAGGCGATATGCCACTGGGTTTATCACTTGGAGAATCTGGAATGGTCCAATTACTCTGGGGGCAAACTTCATTGTAAGCACCTTCAGTCGCCTCTGTCACCTTTTTCTTCTCCTGCCTGCAAACACCTTATACTTCGAAGAAGGTCTGCACAATTTTTTCATTACTGCTGTCCAGATTTTGAGGAAGCATCATGGATGACTGGAAGTGATACCGACCCAGGGGCTGGCAATTCCGGTAACATGGGGTGCAACCCATGCTGGATAAAGAATGGAGAGTAGCCCACTGTCTCATTAAATAAATTGTTGTGAGTGAATTCAGTCCATGCCAGCAAGGAAACCTAATAGTCCTGATTTAATGACACATACATTCAAATAAATGTTTCCAAATCCTGATTCACCTGCTCTGTCTGACTGTTACTCTGGGGATGGTAGGCTTATGAAAAACTCAGGTTAACCCCAAAACATTTACATAGTGCCTTCCAGAATTTAGAGGTAAATTGCACTCCATGGTCTGACACAATGTCCTTAGGGAACCCATGCAACCTTAAAATCTACCTTATAAATGCCTCTGCTAGCTTTAGAGCCGAAGGTAGACCTTTAATTGGAACAAAGTGAGTGGCCTTGGAAAACCTTTCCACTACTACCCAGATGGTATTGAAACCTAGGCATAATGGCAGATTAGTGATAAAATCCACATAAATATGGGCCCAAGGACAGTCAGGCACTGATAATGGATGCAGATATCCTGAGGGTGGGTGAGATGGGACTTTGGGCCAGATTCAGACTCGAGAATAGAGTGAGATATATCTCTCAATTGTGAACCTGAACAAACCATATTGCAATGCAAGGGGTGTAAATACATAATTTTTTTTCATGTACTGTAAATACTGGCTGCTTTTGCATGTAGCCCACAAATACTGCACAGCTTTATTATTACTCTACAATTTAGATGTCAGTTTGAAAACACTCCTCCCAAATCAAAATCTCTCTGCACATTTTAAATTTTTTGATATGCAATCATTTTAATTCCATTTTTAGAATTTTTGAAGTCATACTGATTTATGATCACTATTTATATATTAATTTTAGTGTTTTTTTCCTCTTTTTAAACATAGGATGATTATTTATGTGGTTTCTGGAGTGAAAGAGCATGCGCATGCGCCCTATATAGAGGGAATGCGAAATGTCTAGTAGTATGTAATCGGGCAAACATCTCCATCATTTACACCCGGATATGCATTCCACGAGGGTGGAACGCGAAAACCGGAAGTCCGAGACCTGTCATGTGAACGGAAGCATCCGCCTTAGAGTATGCGCTCCATGTAGTTGGAACGCAACAACTGGAAGTCCGGGTAATGGACACGTGAGCGGAAGCTCATTCTGGAGGTAGGAAATAGAGGATGAAGCTCTAACTAAACCGGGACGCTATTGTTAGGTATGGTGTTTGATAGGGAATTAATTATTAGTGGTACCATTTGATGTCAATTAAAGGAAGTGGATATGAGTCCACGCTACCAGAACCAGAAGTACTATATGGTCCGGTTTTGGAATGCAATTAAAGATTTTTTCATCTAATAAAGATCTTATAAAGTTTTGTTGAAATAAGAATAAACCTATACACAGAAAGGACAATTTTGTGTATTTTTAAATGTGAACATTGTGGATTTATGGATTGCTTATGGAGTTAATGCTTATAAACCTATGCACCAATGAGTGATCACTTCGGGGAATATAAGCTAGTGAGAGTCACCATTCACATAGACCCTGAGGAAGACTCCTTGTCTAGAGTCGAAACGCATTGGTGATCAGCATAAGGGCCTGGAACCAGAGAGTGGAAGGAGTGTTTGGCAGTTTTGGTGACAGAATTTTACTGTATTAGCCTGGACAAAAAAAAATGTTTCTATTAAAAACAATATTATGCTATATGGAGCATCTTTTCGTCTATTTTATGTGACCTGGCAGAGTTATTGTGAGTGAAAGGATTGAAGTGAAATTACACCCTCATATAAGGAGAGCAGTTTATCTAATTATCTAGAAGGTTCAAATTTGGCCATGCATGCTCCACACAAAATGACAGAATGTTCTCCATTTAAGAATCATGCTTTAGAGGCATATGTATCAAGTTGTAGTGGACCTATGTACTAAAAGCACAATGCAGGAGATTTAACAGAAATCTCCAGCAAAGTGCTAATTAGCGCTGCAGATCGCAGTCCCCATTATTATCAATATGGACTATGATCTGACCCCTATTATAGTTAAAGTTTAGCCCCAGTAGTTTACACCATTTGAAGATGCTGTAAATTTCTTTTAACCTATGGAGACTCCAGGGGCAGGAGAGAGATCTTTCAATCTCTCTCTCGCAGCCCCCGGCCTGCCCCGGAAGCAGACACTGTACACATGTGCAGTGACAGCTTCCCCCGGGGAAGTCTTTCTCTTATGTGAAAAACGTCCACAATTTGCCGGGGATATAACTTATGTGCACAGCGGTTACTGCAACCGCTGTCCGTGCAAGTTCCCCTTTGAATATAGTGGGAATATTTTCATTAAAAATTAAAATATCCCCTGCGAGTTGGACCGATAATAGTCACGGCAGTACCACGATTATTGATACGTAGACCCCTTAGACTTAAACAGATGTTCATAATAGACTTTGATCTCATTGTCCATTCACTTAGAGTAGGTCACCTGCTTACCCATTTCAGAAACTAATTGGTAATATTTGCAAGGGCATTATCCAGTCTAGTTGTATAGACTTGTAATGTACCAGTAATCTTAACAGGTTTAAAATTAGATTACCTTTACATTGTTGTTGGATATGCTGATAAATTTCCATATGCTCACTAGATGGATTGGTTATCTACTTCCACCTCATTAAGACATTTGGCCATACCAACTTGGTTTACTTTTTATGTCTGTTATCTGACTAACTGGTGCTCTCCTAAACTATTTTGAGAATAGCATTTTTTGCATTTACTATGTAAGATAGTTTTACGAATGGCTTAAGTTTATAAATCCACGTAGTAGTAGAGTAACAAATACAGAGAGAGTGACCAGAAATCTCTCTGGACTTATGGTCAACATAAATAGATTGCAAGTAACATCGCAAGGTGCATATCACACCATGTAGGGGGACCTTTAGCAAACAGTCAGATACCATTGTAATAAGTTCATACACTCACCAATCAAACGTTTCACTCACCTTGATAATGGGAGTTGACTGCATAGAATCGACATACAAGCATAGATAAAAGTGGGATTATATATTTTTTGAAATGTACACAAAAAAAAAAGTACATTTCTTTTAATTGAATATTTCCGGTCTGAGATTTCTAAGCTAACAATCTTCTTAATTGGAAGAGTACAAAATGCAAATAAATACTTTTTAATTATTCAAGTAAAAAAAATTCAGGGGAAAAAAATAAAACTTTTATGTTCTAAAATTGGGGTTTTACTCTAACCTAGATGCTTTGATGATGTAATTAGTTTCTAGTGAATTGATTATTGCAGTTTTATGAATGTAGGTAAATAATCCAAAAAGACATTATCAACTGTACAATAGCTGGTGTATACATCGAATGATTAAGTTATTTTTATTAATCTTGTAATGTAATCACTTGCAAGTTAGAATGTGCTGTTTATGTTAATCACATACTAGTAAGCTAATTTCAGATTTAAATTTACTCAATTCTGTCCACATACTGAGAATATTTATGCATTATATATTCTCATGTAGATATTGTGACATTAATAAACTAATGGAAACCTAATGATTAATTCCCAACATTACAACATTGTAACCCATTATTTAATATTCACATAACTTAATCAACTACATTATTGTTTTCATCAATCAAAAAAAGTTACAAACTGATGTTAATGTCAAATAGAAAAATGATAGGACACCGCAAACTGCTTGAATAAAACCTCAAAATGTTTAAATGCACATAACACTAGCTGTGCAATTATCTTATTGATTATATTAAACAATTATGGTGCAATAATACATAGTTAAAAGTAAAACCCACATTATCGAAATATCATATCTACTTGAAATAACCTGTCTCTATTGTTCACGTTCCTATATAATAGCACATACTTTACTAATCGAACTTGGAAAATAACCATCATAATAATACCTACTTAAAACGAAAGGCACTCCAAAGAGGTCCAGTATTCTTACTAATACCTATAGGCTAAGAAAATCGATCAGGTAATAAATAAAAGCATGTGTAGAATACTGAACTTTCCAGCTGTGACTAGACTGCCATCACATTATAACAACACTCAAATTCTACAGCTCGGGGACTGTCAATATAAAATGAGATAATAACCTCATTAAAGTTACATTTAAAAAAAGAAAGTAATAATAAGTTATTAACTTAGAACTTTTTTTATACTATTTTCATAAATACAACATGTATACACCATATATCCTCAAGAATTGCTAGTGAATGCCACTTTGTTTTAAAATAATAGAGTAGAAAATACAATTCTCAAGCAAAAACATTGTTTTACATGGTAAATAATTCAAAATGACACTGAACTAGGTTTAGTGACGTCTACACATTAATTTGTGGTCTGATTTTAATACAACTATTTGCTTATTTTGCACCTTGTGTTGTATTGTTGTTAAAGTCCAATCCAAACAAAACAACAGTTTTTTGTATTAATGTATGACTAATCTCCATATATGGTAATTACTGTATTTAAGAACAATTCACCCAGGGTCGTCACTCAGAGTTTCTAAACCTTTCCCATAAGCACTCCCAAAAGTCTATGAATTGTGCATGTTCCTATGTAAAAATGGCAATAGCTTTGCTATAGCAGCACCCCCATATCCTATATGGTCTATAAGGAAGTTTATGGTATAGGAATAACATAATGCAACTGGACATCACATCACAGTGCATTGATAAAACATGTAAGAATGTAACCAACACTATATTAATATCACAATGGGTATAATGGTTTAACCAAGTTTTCAATTCTCTTCTCAAGTATATGCAATATAATGAATTTACCTATGTAAAGTACTGTATGTTATTATCATTATAACTTAAATGGCACCAAAGCAATGGTAAGAAGCAGCAGGAGAGTGTATTGCCATCTTTGTGGGTTGGCAGGGTCACCACAAAACTGGGGATGCATTCTGCCATCAGCCCTAATGAGGTGGGGGTATACAAGAAGAAATGAGAATAGATGGCCATGCTTGTGTGATTTTGCAATCTATAAAACTACTGGGGCTAAATTTACTAAAGGGAGAGTTTTTAGAAGTGAGTTTTAAAAATGATGTAGCCCATAGCAACCAATCAGATTCTAGCTATTATCTTCTAGAATGTGCTAGTTAAATGTTAAATAGAATCTGATTGATTGCTATGTGCAACATCACTTTTAAAACTCACTTCTAAAAACTCTCACTTTAGTAAATTTACCCCCTGGACTGGTAATACCAAGTTATCTTTCAATAAATAAAGGGATTGTACATCTGAGGATAATCCAATACCCCATTTGTGTATTGATTTGATGAGGGTTCAAACGTTAATAGTTATCACCAACCCTTACTTTAAAGCAGCCCTCACTAAATGCTGAGGGAGCTGATACTTTTCATATAGGATTTGTGCTGGGAAATCAACCTGCTCAGCTAGCAAGAGGAACCCGGTTGGATGTTGTGACTTCTGTGCAATCAGATCAGATAAGTATTCATTATAAATCTCCCAACCTACAGTATTTATTTGCAGCTACCACACACAGGTGCAGTTCAGCTAATACTATGAAGTATTGATGGAAGTTCCAAGTCGGACACATTGGTTGTATTTTGCAGTGCGGATGAAAAAATGAAACCTTTAAGACTTGAAGTATTAAAACAGGTGGTTATAAAACTCAAGGATATGTTAACAACTAATGTAGAGGTTTAACATGTGTAGTTATAGTCTTGACTTAAATATTACACTATTTATATATAGAAATTGTTCCTTTTAATGTGAATTCTATAACTTTATCTTTATATTTAATGTGTTAGAGGTGAAATAATCTGAATTTTAAATAACTAAAAAAATTGGACCAAACAACAAAGATTAGAGATTTATAGCTATTTGAATTAAGACTGGTTGCTAGGGATTGGCAAACGGATATGATCATTGATTACATCTCCTGAATTTTATCAGATTTTGTCCCAGATAATTAAAAATATAGTGCACACTAGCAGAACAATTTCTTATGGCAAATAAATTACTTTGAGTGGAATTAAAAATGCTAATTGAAAATGATATTATAAATCTGTTTATTCAAAATACTGAAAGCAGCAGTTTGCATTAGGCACAATGGTTATTGAATCCAAAGAGCAGGCTCCCTGTAAAGATTCTGATTAAGGTCATATATTTAAATCTCTCTGAAAGCACCATTTAATCCACAATAATATTGGCCAGTATTTTAGAGGTGACCTTGGAAAATAAGTGGTGCTTTTTCTTAAGATTTTACCATTTTTTGAAATTGCAAAATACATTTGTTTTGAGACATTTTTACTCTTAGGTAGCTTAAAGGGGCCTATCCAATAGCAGATAAATTGAACGATTGAACGATATATCATTCAATTTATCTGCTATGGATAGGCCTTGAACGATGACAGATGCGCAGTCCCGTGGCCGATAAATTGAATCTTTCATCTCTCCAACATGTTGGTCAATTATCGCATATTGCTGCCAGATATTAGAAAGATCTGACAGTTTATAGGCGGTAAACGACGAACGACGAACGATATTAGTAGCAGCTACAGAGCATGCAGAGAAACAAATCCACTCCCTGAATGATGTCTTGCGATATCGTTCATCGTTCGTCGTTTGCCAAAATCTGTCATTTACATGACAGATATCTTTCAGCACAGCCACCGGAATTTTCAATAGATATCTTTCGTTTTTCATCTTTCAGAAAAACATCTGCTAATTGATAGGCCCCTTTACTGCTCCTGTAGATAGTCATAATCATTAACACACAAGCTTGAAGTGTATTATTAAAACCTATTAGTATTTTAATAAACGTTTGGAGGTTATTAAAAATCACATTCATTTTATTTGGATAATCACATTTTGTGCTCAATGGGTGGCTTTAAATGAATGCATTTTTTAATCATTTGAGATATTTGAAAACAAACATAACCTACATTTTCATTCTTTTAACCTTTTTGGTATTATACACAATGGAATAGTGGCCCTCATTCAGAGCCGCTCGTTAGCGGCAGTACGCTCGTTCCGAGCGATGTTTGCACATCTGCGCATGCGTACGGTTTTTAGTACGCATGCGCGAACCAGTCAGTGCGGCCAAAAATCGTTGGTACGCAATATAGCGAGTGCCTGCTATTTTGAATGACAGAATGAGGCGTATGTGGGTGGTAACAGGGGAAGGTGCTTGAAAATGGGGAGTGGAGATCCGAACGCAGGCGTGCTTAAAGGTCAAAACGGGCGTTTTATGGGTGTGTATATTTAAAACAGCAGCGTCATTGTTCACGTCACTGGGTTATTTTATAGCCAGAACTGCTCGCAAATTTGTGGTAGCAAACACCAACCACAAGAATAGCGAGCAGTTCATACGCTGGTCGATGTACTCGATTAATCTAATAAATAGCGGACATGACGTAGGATGCGAGCGGCCAGGGGGCTTTTTTAACAAATAAACGAGCGTATGTTTTGCTCGCTCGTTCAGACTTAGAGGTGTGAACAGACTACAATGTGCGTACGGATCATTTGAATAGCCACCCCTTGTTTTTAAACGAACGACCGCAAATAGCGAACGGCTCTGAATGAGGGCCAGTGTTTGCTACCTCCCAATTATTTTGCTGCAGTGAGGATTCATTGATAACATTTGGGAGTGACACTGTATTTGCAGCAATTTAAGTCAGTTTATTTATGTCATATAGAGTACAGTAGTGTAGTGGAGTTTATTGTCACTTATCCTTTTAATTTACATTCAACAAAAGTTTATGGGGCAGATGTAGAGTTAAATAAACTGAGTGTATATGACCTCCAAAACTACTTGTAAAAAAAAATGGTTACATTTGCCCATATGCAGAGTTGTACACATCCTGTGATGTGCCTGTCCCTTACATGTACACTTGGTTTTATAACTAGTGATCATCATCTTTAGCACCTGCATCTACCCAATACTAGCTGTAAAACACATGCCTCCAAACAAGTGTATTTAGGCTTCCACCAAACTCTGCTTAGCACAAAGTTGCGATGACCTCATTGAAGCATGCCAAATGAAAGCACAGTTTTGCAAATGTAGATGCAATTGAAATGCATATAATTATGCATCACCTACTATATATTTGCATTTGCTCAGTTCCACAGCATGCATGGTGTGAAAACACACAAGATACACTCCACCAGAAGTCAGCCATTTAACTCAGTACCATACACAATATAGTTTTAAAAAATCATATTGTATTTGTATTTTAATTAGAAAAATGTGATTGTACTGGGAAAAGCAGAACACAAACAATATCATAAAATGGTTGCTCCATGGCTTAGGGCATTACTCTATTACTCTACAGTCCCTCTGTGCAAAGGGCAGTTCCTATTCTTGTTTTAAGTCATTTTGTTACTTTTTGTTTCCAATGTTATGTATTGTATTGATTAATCGCTCTATTGGGTTTATGTGACTCACAGTGTAATAGCACTCACAAGGTAAACCTTATAATTAGCATGGGTTTTCAGTGTATGCAGTTGTGTATTGTAAGCTGAGCTTATCAGGACCATAACCAGTGCCCATGGTGCTGAGCCCTGGGGGCGGCACCTTCACTGCCCCAAAGCCCCTGCATCTGTTTAGCTGGTTGCCTGGAACGTCACCACGCAGCCAGAATTCCTGCTGCAGTGCTGCCCAGAGTGTCCTTTGGATGCTTCAGACATGCACTCTGCAGCCTGTACAGCCGTGCTCCAGATAGTGCTGTATTTCCCAGTGCTGGTGGCCCCTCCCCCTTGGTGCAACATCATGATGTATGCACTCAAGGGGCAGGGGTGGAACAGGGTGCAGTTAGGCCATTAGAGCTTGTCACAATGTTAGGTGTCTGTATCACCATCCCAACCCGGCAGTTTTGTTCTGCAGAACATAAAGCTAGGATGTACTTTGGCTCCCTGCTGATCTGCACAGCAAAACTTGACACTCACTTGACAATGGTATGTGCACCATTGAATGGGTCTTTTGAAGGGAGAACATGAGAATAATGGGAACCTATTGGTTTAATAGCACTAGGCTTACTGCCCAGATGTGTAGCCATGTCAATTCATGATGTGACCATGCCTCCTTTATCATGTGTATTAGCTGTGTAACCAGGGTTAAGACACTGGGTAATCTATTATTAGAGTATTACCAAATTTCAAGCTCTTAATGGTACTCTGAGCCATGGGAGTACTGAAGGTGCGCTGCAAAGATGCTGGTGGCGGTTAGTCCATAAGTGAAACAGCTTAACCAGTTCTTAGGTTTATTAATGAATCAGAAATACAGGTGGCTGTTGACTCAGGTATAATGCAGGCACAATATAACTGGGTAATAGATGCAGCCTGGAGCAATTGGGTATGCTGGATGTTGTAGTAGAATTGGAGCATACACCCTAGTGGTGTCTGGTGCTGTGCTCCATTAGACAAGTGGTGGTAGGACAGGGTGTTTGTGAAGCATGTGTGGCCTTGTATGGCAGAAATGCTGGGGAGAGTCTCAAGACACATCATCTTAACATAGATGCCACAGAGAAGTCACGCATGTACAGTAGTGCATTTGGTCAGGCCTTCTTACAGAGCCACAGCAGGTCCTAGAGATTGTCGGCTCTCACTAATGGATAAAGGCACAATGTGGCCTTTTCCGATTCACTTTCTGTCCATATATGAAAGCAGAAAGTTGTGAGGTATGGTTTATGTTAGTTGATAATTAATAGATTGCCTTCATGCATATCAATATGAAATTTACAAATCACAAGCATGCAAAACCCCACAGCCCTATAGCCGCTGCACCCCCCCCCCCCACAACTTTCCACTGGGAATGAGTATAACTACTGTACTTTTGCCTTCATTGGACAAACATTAACTTTTGTGTCTTTGTGACTGTAGTATTTTCACCTAAATTTAGGAATTATCACGAGAATGTATTAACATTTGCAAGCAAGGACAGCGCTTGTGAAAAAGCTCTATCACTGCGAATCCCCACCGCACAATTCTCACTGTAACTTTTGGAAAAAATACATGGAGAGTGCCTCTTTGCATGTGCCAACACCAGCTAGCACTACACCACGATTGCCCACCCCCCAACATTGCCCCCTTCCCCCTTGGCTGACACTTACCTTTGTGATCGGTGACCTCTTTCCTTCACCCATCTGGTCGCCAGGGCTCCTGGTCTGTGACTCCATCAGCTGAGATGCTGGTTTACAGCACAGCTGACCGGGGTCACAGCGCAAAAGCCCTGGCGACTAGCTGACTGGAGGAGAAAGCTCACCGTGTAAATGGGTCCCTGAAAAATAACCTAGGTCAAGTGACCCTGCAATCCAACCCAGGTAGCTGCCAGGGTTGGACCCAGGATGGACCCGGGTAATGGTGCAGTGTAAACGGTGCAACCCGGGTTATCTGACCTGGATCATGCCTAAAATGAGCTGATTGGTGGCTGTGGAGCAGTCACCTCCCACTTTTAATGACCTCACAGGTTTAGCAGGGCAGACCTGAGTTCAGTGTGAACAGGGCTGACCTGGGAGTAACCCAGATGAAAGGTGCAGTGTAAATGGGTCTGACCTAGGCCTGACCAGGCTTGGAACCATGTCCAAAAACCCAGGTCGGACCTGGGTTTTTGGTGGAAAAGAGGTATTAGACTACAAAGCTGATCACAGAGGGCCAGCTTCCAGCTATGTTCTGCCTGTCAGAAGGAGCAGGAGTCCGGGAACCAGAGGGGAACCCTACTTAACGCCACTCCCAGATGGCGATGTTATAGCAGGGCTCCCACCTGGTATTTTATTTACAATTGCCCCTTAGTAAATTTCAGGCAGATCGCATGTCCCATTACGAGTATAAGAAATGCGATCTGCTTGCTAAAGAAATTAGAATTAAAAGGCTTGGAGTCGTTTTTCGTAGAAAACTACTACAATTGCTCTTTAATACATTTCAGAGAAACTAAAATAATGTGAAAAGGGTGTGAAAACACCCTTTTTCACATTATTTTTAGTAAAAAAAAAAGATTAATAAGATAAATAGAGCCCATAAAGGGGTAGAAATGGAGCATTTACAGGGACACTCCCTGCTTGGAGGGAAAAAAAAAAGTCCTCTTCAAGGCATAGATTGATTTTAGGATTGTGAAGTTGGTTGTTGGTTGTTGAATATCTTGCTGTATAGCTACTGATTAACTATAATTTCAAATACCAACTAATTTATCCAGGCATGATGAATTTAAACAACAAATTGATCAATTTGGTTGTTGCTTCAGCAAATTTAAATATTGTGACTGACAAGCAATTACAATAACCTAGATCAGCAAAAATATTGGCCAAATACTGATTTTAACGATTAAGTGCACTGATTTTTTTATTTTAAGAGATTCACAGAACATAAAGGGGTACCTTATAGTTGTTAAATTGTCAGGTACAAATCTTTTAAACCTGGCACTACTGTATATTCTTAACTTTGACACAACTGATTACTATGTTGGTGCTGAACTGCTTACAGTTGCTTTGTTTGCAGGATTTTGACAGAGGAGCAACAGCAAGACACAAAATGCAATGATATACACAAGTTATTATATTTAATAGGATGCTTCTTTGTAAAAGAATAAAGTTGCTATTAATTGTTAAACAGACACACATTTAGCTATGGACTTGCTTCTATGTAGCGCTATGACAAAAGCTAAAATACCCTATTAGTGACTCAATCTCACTGATGAGACAATTATATTATTAGACAAACGAGTGATCCACTCCCTTGCTGTTAAGATCACATATATTTATAACATGACATGTTTATAGCCTCATTTTTGCACCCGTAAACCACAGTTGACTGCACAATACTATCAATTAAGAGCCATTATAACGGCTTTTCGCAACATAAATGTGAGGACAAAACACATTTCAGTGTTGAATTGTGAATGTGTTGGGAATACTTTTTTTGCACTTACACATACCTATGCTGTTTTGTAATGGGGCTGCTATGTTCAGGAACAATATGGGAATACTTTTTTTGCACTTACACATACCAATGCTGTTTTGTAATGGGGCTGCTATGTTCAGGAACACTATAATCTGTAGCTTGTGATGTCTAGTGAGAGGAACCCTGGTATTTTGTGTATTATGTTAAGTTATTGTTCTCTAAACCCGCATATTGGGCCTGATTCACTACAGATCACTATTGTGATCGCAGCTATGATTACGCACGAAGGTCTGCTGCAAAAATATGCTACTGACTGCAATCACAAAGCTAGTATAGAGATGCCCAAAGCCAGCATGGAGACGCCCACTACCGCTTTCGCATTGGAAACATTGAGTAACACATTGCTAACCACATTGCACGCAGTGAGTTCACAAACTGCATATGCCATCGCAGTGGCTAATTTATGCAAGTCCAAATAATGGCGTTCAAACGGACAGGCATGCCTGCTTTTCTCTGACCACTCCCCTGTCAGCAGTCTGAAATGCTGACCTGGCATCACTGCAATGGCTTTGTAACTGCATAGGCGATTGCAGGGTGATCGCAATGCTAACTCATGTACGCGCACTGCGATGCATACGTATATGCAGTATGCACCATTGACTGTTCTGCATAAGTGGTTGCAATTGCAATCCATGATGAACAAGGCCCATTATACAGACCTGCAGAGTAGGATGGTACTTTATAAAATAAAGGATACCAATGATAATTGGTGAAAACTGTTTTTTTTCTAAAATGTATTAAAAAGGTATTTAATATTTCAAACTAAAAGACAAACAGCGCAGAGTCCAATTCATATACTAATGACACTAATTGGGTATATGCCCAAAAAATCTTTATAAAAAAAAGTAATCAAAATTGATATACAAACTACTGTATGTCTGTTAAATTAAAACAATAAAACATATTTTATTAATTCCTAAAAACATATAATTCAATAAAAAAAAATATTTTAGAATTAAAATTATACTAGCTCCTTCTGAAGACTAGATTAAACATAATAAGTTCCGAGAATAACTGTGCACCATTAGAGTTTTATCATCTCTAATGACATTGTAGCATTGTCACCTGCACTGATAGGGACTAAAATAACCTACCTCGACATTCAATTTGTATCTTCTCACATGATTCAGTAAGTACAGTAGATCCAGTCAGGAAAATGTCTTTTAACCATTCAAGGTCAGGGACTGGAGAAATTAGAATAATCTATGTCACAAATTGAGGTCAGAATTGGAAGGAGGAGAATGGTCTAGGTCAGTGGTCTCCAACCCTTAGCTCGTGAGCTACCTGTAGCTCTTGGCCATAATTTGGGTAACTCTCCTAGCTGCAGTAGTGCTGAGGCAACTAGGAGGCAGTGACCTCTGACAAAGCCGTGGGTGGAACTAGGGGGAAGCGCGTAAGGTGATTGCCGTAGGGCGACACAATACGTGATGGATACCATCTGGATATCACAGGAGTCAACTGCATTTGGGACGAGTGACTCCTGCCCAGCCCTGACGAAAAATCGATAGGCAGCCCTGTCTATATCTTTTGCTCCTCTTCTGTACTTACATCCTTGGAGCCAGCAATTAAAAGTGAAATGTACAACAATATCACTGTATTAATGAAATGCATTGTTATTTTCTATTAAATATTTTTTTCATTTTCATAAAATGATCTTTAATTTTTCAGTTATTAGCCAGATTTTTTTTTTTTTAATCAAAATGTTAGTAGCTCTTCAGGAGGTTTCATTTTTCTCAAGTAGCTTACATACCAATTAAGGTTGGCAACCACTGGTCTAGGTCTAGGTCACTAGGCAATGCCTTGAATAATACCCTGGGTAAAGGGCTGTACTTTTATTACAGTCAGTTCTACTGTGCAGATAACTTGTCCCTTTTTGCACCTTATTATAACTATGCCATTGGTTGAATTGGAATGATGCTGTTACTTAATACCATTTAGACATCATATTTTCACTACAATGCTACCAATAGTAACACAGTCTAGCACAATCACTGATTGGATGGGATTATCTAACTAAAGATAGGTGAACATACAATTGCTTGACTACACATTTGACAGTTATTGCTAAAGTTTTCTTTTTCTTGTCAAGCAGCTTGTGACCACAATATAGGAAGAATTTTATGATTACATATCTGTGCAGTATGTTTCAGAGAGATTCTGATCAGTTAAAAATTTACTGGATTAATTATTAAGGATGCTGAGTATTTACTACCACTACAAATTCAATCTGTTACTAAAGTCAGTTAGAGATGTATATCCAATTGGACTCTATAAACAAACTAGAGTGATATGTTTGTGATTTTATGGGATGTAGTCAGCATCCCGGCGTGCGGGATGCTGACGGTCTAATACCGGCACCGGAATCCCGACCGCTGGCATCATGAAGGCAAGTATCTAAGGTTAGGGGAGGGTTAGGTTTAGGGATAGAGGTTAGTGTTAGGCACTAGGGGGAGGGATAGGCACTAAAGAAGCAGTTTTAGGTTTAGGGTGCGGGGAGGGGAGGTGGAGGTTAGGATTAGGCACTAGGGGTGAGGTTAGGTTTAGGCCCTGGGGTGGGAGGGTTAGGGTAGGGGTTATGGTTAGTTGTACTATACTTATCTACCACTGTCGGGATCTTCACTGTTGGGATCCACTGCTGGTATTTTGACCAGTGGCATCCCGACTGCCGGCATCTCATACCCAACCCAATTTTACATATCACAAACTGTTATGTATATTACATTGTTATTAGGGTGAAGTTTTAAACTGATTAAAATGTCTCAATATCAGTAGAGAAATATTTTTCTTTTAAGCACCAGATAAAAACATAATTCCAATGTTACTTTGAGGTCTCTAATCCTATTTGACTTAGTCTGATGGCATTATGTGGTAAGAATTAGATGGTCAACAAAACACTTCATATATAACTTTGGACAGTTCAAGTTCTGTTTTTCTTTCACAATTTATCATGGGGACCCACATTTAATTTAAAAAATGTTGCTCCCCTTGCTGGTCATGTTTACAATTTTAAATTTACCTATTTAATGGTACTCTACTGATACTAGAAAGCTGCCACAAATCAGTAAGCTTTGACAGTGAAGAGTGAAGACAGCTGCAAGAACGTTTGGCATTTCTACACTGTGTCCCTTTACTAGGGAGGCATATACATTTCAATCTTGATTATTTAACTTATTTAATTTAGGGATGAGCGGGTTCAGATTTTCGAACCCCCCTGAGCCCCCCAATCTGAACCGAGAACCGAGTCCAGATCGGGTTTTCCCGCCAGACTCGGTTCCCAGGAACGAGGCAAAACATCATCATCCTGGTGTCAAATTCTCGTAAGACTCGGACTTTGCACATTTCGCACCTCCCGCTCCACCATCTTCACTCCAGTCCTGGAGAGGGTAGTGAGAAGACGTCTCTCTAGTGTCTGTGAGAAAGTGGTGTGGCATGGTGACCTGCCCTGCTGTATCAGTCCAGTCCAGTGGTGCTATGCTGCTGTATCAGTCTGGGGGTGACCTGCTCTGCTGTATCAGTCCAGTCCAATGGTGCTGTCCTGTGCAGCCCAAATAATTTTTACAGGGGCTGGCCCTGTGTGGTGTAGGGATACACTGCCCTGTGCCCTGTGTATATTCACTCCAAATAAAAAGTGGTGATTTAATTAATCCAAATAATTTTTACAGGGGCTGCCCTGTGTGGTGTAGGGGTATGCTGCCCTGTGCCCTGTGTGCTGCCCTCTTGTGTTGCTTAGCATAATCATCCAGCTACCTCGGTGCAACCTTTTGGCCTAAAATCAATATTGTGAGATGTGAGGTGTTCATAATAGACTGGAAATGAGTGAAAATGAATGTTATTGAGGTAGGAACAAAAAAAAAACTAATTCTGTGATTTTAGCTGTTTTTATGCTTTTTTCCAAAAAAATACAGATCCAAAACCAAAACCCAGAAGGGTGGTTTTGGCAAAACCAATACAGATCCAAAACACGAAGAAAGATCCAGATCCAAACACAAAACACCAAAAGTGGCCGATGCACACCCCTTATTTAATTAAACAAAATATTATACATTTAATTACTGCATTATATAATAAACTAAAACAAATGACTTGATGGAAAGAGTTCTAGGAATACTTTTGTATTTCATCATTTATAAATTGGATGTTACACATAACAAATTCAATGGGAAGAGAAAAGCATTATCCATTATATGTAAACATCAAGAATTCAATGTTCTGGTTCCTTTCATCTGATAAAACCCTGCAGACAGCATTGCCAGGGGCAGAAGAAGCAGTATATAATCCAGCAGTGTTATTTTCATTTCAAGGAATATATTCCACAAGCAATATCATTTTGATTATTTATCACTTTTCCTTTTGTGCATTAAAAGAATAATGACAGGTCCTTGAGTGCTAATGGAATATTTCTAACACAAAAGCGGATTAGAAAACAATTAAACACGTACTATATATTTGCTGGTGACAGCTGTGTTTATTTATGCTAGAATAATGCTTTTTTTATTTGCTTATTCTGACAAGTGATGTACCATATGTATTTTGTTATGTTAACTTTTAACTTTTTTTTAAAAGAGACAAAAGACAATTGACTGTGATGTGTTACTGCACCGTGAGTAGAAAAGCAATAAGATTTGCCATATAACAATAAACTTTTCTTTAACGTTAACATGCTTGGACAATTACCTAATTCTTCTGCTGTTATGGGTCCATGTCTGAATCTTAAGAAAAAATGTTGTTACAATGATCAATATAAGAGAGAGTTACCATTGCTAATAGAGATAATATGCCCTTACAAGAAAAAGGGGTTACTGCACAGTGTGAAAGGGGCCAGTTGAAATAACCCGGCATTTCAACTCGGGTAGCGAGCAGGGTTGAACACTAGTTCAACCCGGCTCGCAGTGTGAACGGGTAACCTGGGTCAAGGCGACCGGGATCATGTTCACTGCATAGGGAGAGCCGGCGCTTGAAGATGTTCTCATCTCCAAGCACCAGCTCATCATGTGATGCCGATGGCATCATCAACCCGACATTAGTGCCGGGTCGGGCCGCCAGTCTGAAAGGGGTCTCATGCGGGTCGCACCTGGGATCGACACGTGCACAAATCCCATGTGTGACCCGCAATTAGCGAAGTGAAAGGGGTATAACAGTATCAAGATTTACCAAATAAGGCAGGTGATGAAGTATACAAGCTGTTTTGAATAATTTCTAAACAACAGCAGTAGGAGAGCTGAACAGCCTGTGGAGAAGATGACACACTTGTATGTGTCATATCCAGTGAAATGAAAACCAAATACAGAAGAAGTGATTACTCAATCATCATTCTAACTGTCTATCTGCTTCACAACAAGGATAAAGCAGAAGCTCAAGTAAGCAACAAGTTTGGTAGGATACCAGGAAATAATATGGGCAGGTTTTTGAAGTGGATACACAAGTAGCAAGACATAGAGGTTTATATTTGCTTAATGCCAACTTTTTAAAGCCACCAATTTTTGGTGGTTTTAAAAAAGAGAAAACTTGTATTCCATACTGGAGTACTATACAGCCCAAACAGAGAACAGAGAGAAAGGACCTTACGCTATGTGAAGGATGGTGAAATACATTATTTAATCCAGTAGCCACTGGCATTTAGGGCAAAGCAATAATGATAACTTGTAATCTCCAAAAATGTTTTATATAGTAAGCTCCATATGAACAGTAGAATGATAAGAAGGCTGATTTGCAGCATAACAGATTATTTGACATATAATTGTTATAAAAAAAAACATTCCAAATACAGAGCTAATGCAAAGAAATGTATTCTGGCAGGCTACAGTATAAGCAGTGAGATGACAACTATCAGAAGTGTGGTGATTGACAAAGACTCTTTATCACTCAGGTTTCATAAGCAGGTCAGCCTGAGCAACACGTTCAGTCAATAACAGGGAAGACCAAAGTGACAGTGAAGTCAAATTACAATAGATGATCTGGCTATAAAAAGGGGAGAGAGAAACACCTACTACAAGAGCATTCCAGCCAGGCACCTGTCCCTCTGTACATGGTTCCAGCAGCATCTCACTGAGAGGTAGTGCCATAGAAGAAGATGCAAACATTATCTCTTTACAAGAAGCAGATGCAGATTAATGCAGATGATAAAAGGATAACAATTCTTAACCAGTTTAATTCAAAAACAGGTATTCATAATGTTACTACCTGGTAAGTGAGCAAGGGATATGGTCACATGGTCAACAGTTACTATGTTGATATTTCTAATGAACCATGTTGACACTAGCATATCAACGTGATTCAACGTGTTGACAAGCACCATGTCAATATCCTCTGAATGTCGATATGTTAACAATGTCGAAACCTAAAATGTTGCCATGTGAAATGTCAACATTCTCCAAATTACAGGGTTAGGGTTAGGCTACAGAGGGGGTTAAGGTTAGGCACTAAGGGAAGGATTATGGTCAGGGCTAGGTATTAGGGGTAGAGGAGAGAATACTTACTGGAATGCCACTGCCAAGACGTCTTCACCCAAACTACTCCTCACATGACTGCCTGGACCTGGAAGATGACGCTGGAGATGCCACTGTCATCGGACCAGATAAGACACCACTAGACTACCAGGGACGGTTTGTCGACATTTTATCATGTCGACATGTCATCCATGTAAACATTATGAATGTCGACATGGTCACTGTCATCATGCTAAGCATGTTGACATGATGCATGTAAAAATGTTGACCATGTCAACATTCTCATGTCGAGATTATGCATGTAAAAATGGTAACTGTCGAACAAACATACCAGACCCAGTATGCAATATTGTATTATTTAAAACTACTGTAAGTGCAATTTTGAAGGCAAAGTTTGCAGATATGAGGCAAGCTAATTTGCAATGGGATAATGTTAGAATAATTATTAGACAATTATGATGACACATTGACTCCAATGGTTAAAGAAAGTATGTTAAAGACACTGATAACTGTGACAGCTGTACAGAAGACAGAAGGATGATATCCTGATGTCAAAGCATCCTTCCTCTATGGTGACAATAAAAAGGATTTGCAGGTGTCATGTACTGGAGATAATTCCAGAGAAGGAAAAGAGTGCCCTGGTTGCAAGTTATATGGGAAATCAAGCAATCAGTCAAAGAATGGAACTCTAAGAGGACAAGCTGTTGTTAGAGGAAGAGTTCACTGGAAACCAAGTTGATATACAGTATGCTTGCATATCCAGGTAGAAATATGCACAAGGGATGTTACTAGTTTTCCATGTGTTGGCTAATCCTACTACATCAAGCATCAAGTGTCAGGTGCATCATCATCATCAGGCAAAATGTATATCAGAAGACTATGCTAGTCAAAACATGATTTGATCTGATTGTGTGAGCTGTTAGGGGACCTCATAGAGAAAACTGTTCAATCAACATGTAATTATTAAGCTTGAAAATAGTGTGAAAATCAATTAAAGAACATAGTATATTAATGTTAGACAGTACCACTTAGCCCTAAATGATGTGATTGTGCTTGTATCCTGTGAGACTGACAAGATGACAGCTGATGCTTTAATAGACCCACTACCAATAACTAAGTTTGAAGAACTGAGGAGAAAATGGTGCTAACATGATAAGTGGATATCGAGAGATGTTAGGACGATGATTATTTATATGTTATTGTGACAACTACTTTACTGTTTGTGTTTTTCTGCTGCTAAAAGAAAATCAAATCAAATGAGACAGAATACAAAGTAGAAACAGATAGCTGACTGATCTATATTTCTGCAATGTATGAGACAGCTAGTATTATTCAACATACCTAGACAATGCCCTGAATGATCTGCTGCTTTGTCCTCAATGCAATATTGAATTTGATACAGCTCCTGGAGTGCTGTGCATGGAGAAAATGTTTTCTGAATAGGAGGCATCTCTAACATTTTCAGATCTGACAAACTGAAAGCTTTGTTTTATACCTGGGTTATCTTACCAAGTTACAGGTCTTCCTTAATCATATGTTTGTAAATGTGAGCTTAAATTGAATGTGAAGATTGAACACATTCAAACACTACATTTATCAGATATAAATGATCCATACAAAAACTCTTGATATATTTAGATAGTAAGGAACAAATCATCCCAAGTGGTTTTCTCCTGCGCATCCCCTCCAACATAAAATATGTTTTAAATTTGTAAATCTGAAATCACTAAAACTGAAACGGCACACAACAATTTCAATTTGATTAAATAAACTGGATAAGAGAGGCTCAGGGGAGATACGGAATAAGATAAGAATGATATCCAAAAGCTATTACATTACAAATTTACTATTTGTTGACATATTTCTTCTGCTTCAACATCAAGGATACTGCTACAATTAGGTGAACATTTTTACTTATAAAACCAATAATCTCTTGAGCAGGGGTTACTAAATACTCTATACTAGACTCTAAATCAGTTATGAACAACTAATAGACCTCAAAGTTGCCACATGTGGTCCTCCTGACCAGGATAATATCAACTATACCTAGTGACTCTAAATATATGTGTTCTAATGGAAATGAGTATTAATGCAGATATTTAAGATGTGCACGTGTTTTGGTTTTGAATCTGGATTCAGCTTCGTGTTTTAGTTTTAGTTTTGCAAAACCAAGTGTTGTTTTTTTGGATCTGGGTTTTTTTTAAATTGAGAAAACATTTTTAAAAACAACTAAAATCATGTAATTTTTGCAATCCAAAACCCAAAATTCGGAATTAAAATCCAAATTCTGAATCATGGGAAGATCTGTCTGGATCTCCTCAGGAGATTAGAAAATTCATGTGGATTTGGATTTCTGGAGAACTGAACCACACATCTCTAGCAGAAATGCTGCTTGTATGCATTCTGCAGATTTAAAAGTTATGGGGCATATTTATCAAAACATATTTGTGGGATATCCCCCGCGAATATCAGTTTTTAAGGGCTACCTACAAAATATTAAGCATCCCCAGGATGTAAGTACGAGGAACCACAGCTGCAAAGTCCTATTTTTGACAGCAAAAGCAGCCCAGTAGGTTTCTAAAATGCCGAATTCACCAATCTTCACAATGTGAAGCATTCCGCAGCTTGGCCCCGGCAGCTAACACAATCTTTAAAACCAGGAAGGAAAGTGATCACATCAGTGATCACTTTGCTTCTAACACATCACAAGGACGGGCTACTGTTGGAGCTACTGTCCCTGCATGTGTTCAATGATACATCTTGGCGATCCTTACTACCTGATTTCCTATTGGAATAAATTTATGATATTAATGTTTGATGATGTTTTAGAAAAATAATAATTACAAAATGCTTTTTTTCACTGTTACTTGTTAGATTAGATTAATTTACTTTAGGGATTACATTATAGTGAGGTTAACATTTTTATTTTCATATATATTAGAAAACACCAAACATTTATTTATTTATTTTTATTTATTAACAGTTTCTTATATAGCGCAGCATATTCCGTTGCGCTTTACAATTGGAAACATTGATAGAACAAAACAGGGTAATAACAGACAGACATAGAGGTAAGAGGGCCCTGCTTGCAAGCTTACAATCTATAGGGAAACAGGCATTGATACACAAGGATAGGTGCTATATATATTGCAATTTGGTCTGGCCAGAATGCAGAGTTTCTTGGTGGGCTGCTTGATCCAGTCACATAGGAATGTCGGCAAAATGTCAGGAGTATGTGAAAGAAAGACAATATGTGAGGTTATGTATGGACTGTGAGAGGGGATGTGATAAGACATGGAAGCTATGAAGGTTATGTGGTCGGTTCTGGAATCTGATAAGCTTGTCTGAAGAGGTGAGTTTTCAGGGAACGCTTGAAGGATTGAAGAGTAGAGGTAAGTCTTATTGTGTGTGGTAAGGCATTCCATAGAGTAGGTGCAGCCCGAAGAAAGTCCTGTAACCGTAAATGGGAGCAAGTAATGCATGGGGATGAGAGACGCAGTTCTTGTGCTGAGCGGAGAGGTCGGGTTGGGAGATATTTTGAGATGAGTGAAGAGATGTATGTTGGTGTAATTCGGTTAATGGCCTTATGTGTAAGTAACAGTATTTTGTATTGAATACGGTAGAAAACTGGCAACCAATGGAGGGACTGACAGAGCGGGGCAGCAGACGATGAACGTTTGGCAAGGAAGATAAGCCTCGCAGCTGCATTCATAATGGATTGTAATGGCGATAGCCTGTTTTTGGGAAGACCAGTAAGGAGACTATTGCAATAGTCAATGCGGGAAATAATGAGTGCATGGATTAGAGTTTTTGCAGTGTCTTGTGTGAGATATGGTCGAATTTTGTATATGTTTTTTAGATGTATGTAACATGATTTTGAGACAGATTGAATGTGGGGAACAAAGGACAATTCAGAATCAAGGATGACACCAAGGCAGCGAGCTTGTGGGGTGGGGTGGATTGTTGAGTTATCAACAGTGATAAAGAGATCAGATTGGTAACTGTTATTGGCCGGTGGAAATATAATTAATTCTGTTTTAGAAATATTAAGTTTCAGGTAGCGAGATGACATCCAAGATAAAATGGCAGAAATACATTCAGTGACACGGACCAATACAGATGGTGATAAATCTGGAGAGGATAGGTAGATTTGAGTATCATCCGCATACAGATGGTACTGAAATCCAAAAGAGCGGATTAGTTTGCCAAGAGAGGTGGTATAGATTGAGAATAGCAAAGGACCTAAGACAGAGCCTTGCGGTACTCCAACTGATAGAGGTAGCGAAGAGGAGGCAGAATCAGAAAAACGAACAGAAAAAGAGCGATCAGATAGGTAGGAAGAGAACCAAGAAAGGGCTGTGTCCTTAAGACCTAGGGATTGTAATGTTTGTACGAGAAGAGAGTGGTCAACAGTGTCAAAAGCAGCAGAGAGATCTAGAAGAATTAGAAGTGAGTAATGGCCTTTAGCCTTGGCAGTGACCAAATCATTTACTACCTTAGTCAGTGCTGTCTCTGTGGAGTGCTGGGAACGGAAGCCAGACTGAAGTGGGTCCAATAAGTTGTGGGTGTTAAGAAAGTGTGTGAGGCGGGTGTAGACAAGTCTCTCCAGTAGCTTGGAGGGGCATGGGAGCTGGGAGATAGGACGGTAATTAGAGAGAGTGTTAGGGTCAGAATTTTGTTTTTTCAGAATGGGAGTAATCACTGCATGCTTGAACAGTGATGGAAAGATGCCAGTAGAAAGAGAGAGATTACAGATTTTAGTTAGGGTTGGGATGAGCACAGGAGACAGAGCTTTACTAATTTGTGAGGGTATAGGATCTAGAGGAGAGGTAATAGAGTAGGAGGATGAGAAGAGTGTAGATACTTCATCTTCATTTGTGGGGTCAAATGAAGAGAATGTGCCAGAGGGTTCAGGTAGGGAATTGAGTAGGTCACTAGCTGAGGAAGAGAATAACATTTCATTTCGGATATTATCAATCTTGTCCTTGAAATAGGAAGCAAGATCTTGTGCACAGATAGTAGCAGGTGGCTTGGGTGAGGGAGGGGTAAGAAGCAGTTTAAATGTATTAAAAAGTCGCTTGGGGTTAGAGGCTTGAGCAGAGATTAGAGATTGGAAATATATTTGCTTGGCAGTGTCCAGAGCAGTACGATAAGAGTTGTAGATAGACTTATATGTGAGGAAGTCACTTGGAGTGCGAGACTTTCGCCACTGACGTTCTACTTTACGTGAGAGTTTTTGTAGATGCCTTGTTAAGTTAGAATGCCACGGTTGACGTCTGAGTCTACGCGGAGTGTGATGGGTAGCTGGAGCTACTTCATCGAGGGCTTTTACTAAAATCTGGTTTAGCTGTGATGCAGCATTCTCAGGAGAAGTGAGTGCAGAAATTGGTGAGAGTTGTTGTTGTAGAGAGGTAGATAGTTGTTGAAAGTTAATCACATTAATATTTCTGCGGGTTTTAGTAGATTTGGTTGATTTCACTGACATTGAGGTTGATGTAATGGAGGAAAGTGTGCAGGTGATAAGATTGTGATCTGAGAGAGGGAAAGGAGCATTAGTGAAATCAGAAACTGAGCATAGTCTGGTAAATACAAGATCAAGGCAGTGGCCCTCCTTATGAGTAGAGGAGTCAGTCCATTGGGAGAGGCCAAGAGAGGAGGTTAGAGAGAATAGTTTGGTGGCATGAGGAGATTGTGGACTGTCAATGGGGATATTGAAATCACCCATAATGATGGTGGAGATGTCTGAGGATAGGAAGTGAGGGAGCCAGGCTGAAAAATGTTCCAGAAATTGGTGCGGTGGCCCAGGCGGGCGATAGATAACAGCAACTCGCAGAGAGAAAGGGGTGAAAGTCCTGATAGAATGTACTTCAAATGATGTAAATGTGAGTGAAGGTACCTGTGGGAGAACTGTGAATGTGAAAGATTGGGAGAGTAATATTCCTACCCCACCTCCTTTACAATTGCCAGGCCTGGAGGTGTGTGAGAAGTGTAGGTTACCATGTGAAAGTGCAGCAGGGGAGACAGTGTCTGATTGTGTTAGCCATGTTTCTGTTATTGCCAGAAGGTTGAGGTTGGTTGAAATAAAGAGGTCATGGATGGAAGTTAGTTTGTTGCAGACAGAGTGTGCATTCCATAATGCACATTTTAGTGACTTGGATGGTGAAGGGAGGCATGCAATATTTATGAGGTTAGCTGGATTTATAGTTTGTTGTGGGTGTGGCATGTGAGTTGGGCCTGGATTTGGAGATATGTCACCAGCTAATAGAAGCAACAGGAGCGAGATATAAATATATTTGTGGGATTTGACAGAATGTTTGTTATGGCGAGAGGTTGTGGATGTTATTGTCAATGTGTTTAGATAAGTTAAAAGCTCATATGTGTTTGTAAGAGAAGAGGAAAGTACTGAGGCAGCAATATGTACAAAAGGATGAGCTGCAGGGAGAGTAAAGGATGTAGTAGTCTTAGAGATGATTCCATGGAGTGAGATCATTAATAGCAGTTTTTGATACATTTTTGCAATACATTCAATAATGCACAACACACAAACTACTGGTAAGGAATGATATTGTAATTACCTTGTTGTAGATGTTGTTCATTGTTTGTTCAACTGTTTTTTTTTAACTGTTATATAATTACACTTTGTGTTATAACACACTTAGTGCTTATAATACACGGCTGCCATCGACATCCACGGCTGCCTCTATACTGATTCTAAACTTAAAGAAAGTCTGATTGAGACATGCTACAGCTGACCACAAATGCTAACTAATCAATGAAGAAATTTGGCACTGGGTTTGTGTAAACACAAGCAGTATCCTACCATAAACTAGGCATCACTGAACAACATCCCCCACCCAGGTAATACAAAATACAATCAAGTCATTACATCTATATCTTTGCTAACAGAAATAAAATCCATTATGCAGAAATGTAAGAGCAATATGTTGCTTGCTAGATGGGAATGGGTAACATACTTTTTAAAATCCAAACAGCTGATCTGAGTGATTGCAAAGCACTAGTTAGACTATGCAGCTTGTAGAATGGGTAACATACTTTTTAAAATCCAAACAGCTGATCTGATCACATTTCAGTGGATGTACTTACAGAAGTGTCAACATACCCCTGGCCTGAAGTGTGCCAAATAGCCACGATTGGCACTCCATGGATTTTGTGATTTAGCCGTGCAAAGCATCTGACCAGTGGCTTTTTACAATATATTCATCTTATTTGCTCCACTAATACAACAAAAGGACAATGCATGGAAACCCTGAATACTGATGCTGGCTGGCATTTCATGTACAGTATTTCTGTTTGCGACTAAGTCGCTAATCTGGGTAAAAAGGCTAAGAACAGAATTTCGATATAAGTTACCCACACCATGCCTCACGCTACACATCATTATGCTTAATCTGTGACTTTATACCAATTCCTTTGCAATAAAAATACTAATCCTACAGTAAGTAACCAGTACAATATAAGCAAATTCAGGCCCGCCAAGAGCCGCGGCTGGTGCCGGGTAAAGGGGGCGTGGCCTAATTGGGAGGCGCTGGTGAGAGGGGTGCTCTGAGCCCCCTCAGCCTGGCGCTTAACTAGTGAGGGGCGTGATCAGCTTGATCGCTCCCCCCACAGGCATAGGAGACTGCTGTGGCTGCTTCATAGCAGCTGCAAGCAGTCTCCCAGTGCAGCCCAGCACACAGCAGCCTGCGCTGGGCTGCTGTGATGAAAGAGGGGGGGAGCAGTACCGGACCCGGGCCCCCGCCGGGCCCCTCCAGCAAGCCCGGGTAATTTGTACCCACTACCCCCCCTCTCGGCACCCCTGAGAAAATTAGAGGCAAAATTCAGGAGAAGGAACAAAATTATGGGAACCATTACCAGAGGTGTAGGCTGTAGCAACTACTGTAGGTTGGACCATGTACCTTGCACAAAAAGGATAGGTGCATGAGGACACAGCTCATTACTATCAAGGTTTTTAACAAGTTAACTGGTGCAGCCACATGGGATGTGACCGCAACCAGTTGGGCTTTAGCTCTACTTGCATTGGGGGTGGGGGATGGGGGGTGATACCCATTAAAGTCATTTGACTCTGGGGCTCAGGGGGTGTAGACTAACAAAATATTACACCAGTCAAAAACAGGGACTTATTACACCGTGTGTGGGGGTATGTTTTACCACTAAAGGAGTGGGGGTAATGTTGTTATTACACCTGTTTGTGCTCATTCGTGGAACCATCTTTAGAAAGAATGATGGCTGCAGACATGAATTAAAATACAAGAACCATGAAGACTTGCAAAGGGCAATTTACTAACTAAAAATTCTAGTCAATAAGAACAATTAGTTTCAGATGTGTCCCAGGTTTCCATTGCAAAATCCTGGGAGCCATAATTTGTAATACAAAAGGACAGTATATACTTTTACTTACAGAGGAGTACTGGGGACAGCGAATTTGTCCAGACTCCAGTGGATACAGAACAACACCTAAACCTGCATGATATGTGAAATTAGTAAACACCAATAACAATGAATTAATATTAAACAGTATGTACCATCTCTTTAACAACTGCTAGATGACATATACTGTAATTTAAATTGACATTTAGTGATATAAGTATTTGTGTAAACATCTGGTGAACAAATTAGGGAAGTAGGGAAGTATGCTTTTACAAAAATTATTACGTGAATTTGTCACTCCTGCTGACACTAACCACAGGCTTACTGTATCTAAAGATAAATACAGGTCTGGTTTCTTTACAGAATTTCCCTTCTGATGTAGAGGGTGTGACCCTTATTGCTATTCCCCAGTGACATAGAAATGATATTCATCATAGTCATATACTATACAAGTGAAAATGATCTACAGATCAGTAAAATTACTGTAACATCACACTTTTTTTCTGTATTTGTGGTGAGACTCATTTCATTTTGTGACCTAGTCCAAAATCACAATACACCTCCAGCAGAATTCCTAAATTGTGCTGCCAGACAGTATCTTGCTTTCTAAATATTCTGGCACAACAAGTGATAAAATTCCCTTTGGTATTTGATTGATGTAATCTACTTGTCTTTTACACTATGAATTGGAAGCAGAAAGTATCTGTAGAGTATTAGCAATATTAATTCTCAGCAAAGTTGGATTTGTTTCCTTTAGATATTTGCCTGTAAATGTGTGTGTAGTCAGGGGCTGGCTGGGAACTTTCAGCCTGGTGGGCAAACACAAGCAAGTGGTCCCAGCTTTTCTACCAGCACATTGTGAAGCATTTAGGAGCATGGCCCCAATAAGGTAATGCCTGAACGCACCATCACTGGAAAAGCCTACCTCCCGCTGGCATTACTAGATAAGCGGGAAGGGGCACAGCAATGCAGCACACTCTATTTGTATATACACACACCCGTGCAATATGGGGGGCAAGAAATTATAATTATCAGGACTAGGAACCGATAATTAATAAAAATGCTGCTTTGGGGCCCCATATGAATGTATATTTAAATACAAACATTATATATATATCCATCAAACAGTTCCCACCCACCAGGGGTGTATCTAGGGGTCTGACCACCCCTGGCAAAGTAAGGGACTGCCCCCTCCCCATATTTTCAGAAGAATTACATCCTCAACTTATATTTTTAAAAACTAAAAAACTTAAAATAGATATTAATTTAATATAAAAAAGTACCCACCTTCACTGACTAGTTTCTGCCTAGGGGGGAGGGCACAATGATATCAGAAGCTTTCCTGTCTGCAAGCATCGCTCCCAGTCATCACAAACAGTACACTTAGCTGCTCAGTCTCTGTCTCACTGTCAGTATGTGTCACTCAAAAGTTGTAATCCTTGTGGACAGCATCAGAGACTATAACAGTACCTGCCGAAATCACTGCGGTGCCAGAAGTGCAACGTTTCAGTAATTCACACTGAGGGCTCCCCATCCCATACTGTGCTCCCCTTCCCCCCTCCACATCCCACATTGTGCTCCCCTTCTAAATCCAGCTCCCACACTGTACTCCCCTTCCCCTATGCCACACTTTGTGTGCTCCCTTGTTTCCCCTCCACTTCTGTGCTCCCCCTCCCCCATCTACATTGATCTCACATTTTGTGCTCCACAGGACCAGATGCCCCCCAGCATTAGTTACTTTAAGTAACTTACTAAAGGCACGTACCCACTAAACGATTTGCTCCAAAAAGTGATTGGAATTGGTGAATCAGTGATTGGAATTGGAGAATCAGGTTGTACAACATGTTGGATTTTACTGATCAATCGGGGCTGTAGATTGCTAGTGCATGGTAACAATCAGCAGATTTGCATTCCATTGTTGTTATTTTACTAGTAAAATGGGCACATTCATGATTCACATATCTGATCTTTGTTTGAAAAAGATCTGCATATCGCTGAAAAATATTGGCAATGTATGGGTGGATTGGAGAATTGTTAAATTTGGGAAAATATTAAGAATCTGTAAATCTTTTTATGTGATTGCTGATGTATGGGTCCCATATGAGTTGGAAAAGGGAGCTGCTTGAAATGCTCACTTTGTGTCAAGACTAAAAATATATATCTGCATTGACCAGAAGAAGCATGCCCAGTATTAAATAAAGACAGAGCAATTCAAGTTCAATATTCTTTAGGAACACTGTGCCTAACTCAATACATTGCTCCCAACCAGTATAATGTTGGTTAAAAAGGACTAGATATAGACACATAGATAAGCTAATAAAGAATTCAGAAGAAATTATGTATCTTACCTATAACTTATAAATAAACGAATTTAGGTAATAATGGTATTTAATTAAATTGAAGGTCAAACCAAGAAGTGGGCAGCACAGATGGTGTAATGGTTAGCGTTACTGCCTCACAGCACTGAGGTCGTGGGTTCGATTCCCACCACGGCCCTACCTGTGCAGAGTTTGTATATTCTCCCTGTGCTTGCGTGGGTTTCCTCCGGGTGCTCTGGTTTCCTCCCACACTCCAAAATATACCGGTAGGTTAAATGGCTCCCAACACAAATTAACCCTAGTGTGTATGTGTGTGCGCATGTGATAGGGAATATAGATTGTAAGCTCCACTGGGGCAGGGACTGATGTGAGTGGCCAAATATTCTCTGTAAAGCGCTGCGGAATATGTGTGCGCTGTATAAATAACTGGTAATAATAATAATAAGAAGAAGAGAATAAGCAGACGGTGCTACAAAAGCTTTGTTAGCTATTTGATGCATGCGCTGTGCAGTTTAGGAAAAGTGACATCTGGTGGACCTAAAATTGTATTACACTCTATGGCTTTTCCAGTGCTTCAGTACATTACGTTGCGCCTTATTGCAGCATGACGTGACTTAGAACGCCAAGCAGCAACACAACAGGGCACGGTGCGCTACATGGTGTATGGAGCAAAGATGTAGCTGGACACATCTGTGCAAAGAAATTGTGAATAGAAAAAGTTGATTGGTTTGAATTTGAATAATAAAGGATATTTTAAAAAAATCACAGTGATAACTAGTTTTCATTAATGATGTAGAGATAAGGAGGTGGGAGCTGTTATGTGTTTTAAATATTGGGTACAGTGTTTCACCAATCTTACAGATAGAGGACATTTCTTTGTAACATATGATGACCACCAAACAATAGAATACTATATAGGCCTAATCACACCATATGATGCACTCGTTATGTGTCTTCTCTTTTTTTTTTTTAAATGTGGAGTGTGGCACAATTACTCTATATGTGATTTTGTTCATCTGGGGGAATATTAGGGCCCTTATAGCCTTTAAAACTCTGCAGGGTTAGGGGGAAGGGGTCTGAGCCCTGTCAGATATGCAGCTTTATTATCTTTCTGTCCAATTAGTACACTTGCATTACTCCAAAGGAACTAAAGATGAGTGGTTTGATTTTGGCTTGAATCTTCCCGCCAAGTTCGTATCTCAGTAAGAGGCAACGTCATGGACAAAGATGAAATTTGGTCTGTAAAAGATGATGTTTTGTCTTGTTCTGAGATCCACACTTAACAGGAAGATCTGAGCCAAAACCGAATCACTCATCTCTAAATGGAATGGATGGATGCACCTCTGGCTCTCCTTTAGGAGGGTCAGTTTGGTGTTTACTCAGTTACAATTTATTTTGGCTGATCTTTGCTCGTTCACTGCCCCCACTCCCCTATACTACAACAGGTGCATAGAGTTTGGATTGCTGCAGCATAGATCTTGGCTGAGTCAGAGCTTGATCCCTGTTCTCCACTTTGGGAAGGCTGTGCTCTCCTGGAGGTATGGAAACTTGAGGTTATATCTATGTGGATGTTTATTGGAATATTGAAATTGATGCTATGAGTCATTTATATCAAATGGGATGATCCACTCCTTTGCATATCTATCCTCTATCTACAGTACGTCCCTCTATCGCATTTGTTTTTTTTTTGTATCTGCAGCTCAGACATGCTCTCTACACAAATCACACTCATTCATACTACCAACACAACTAATTCAGACATTGTACTGGGAATCAGGGCTGATATGATAATCAGGCATGTACAGTACATAGACTAGACACAATGCTTTCAGTGTATTTGTTGTACACCAAGGAGTATTGTTTACAGCACAGTAAAAGGTGTCAGGCTATATATAAATAACATGATAAAGCAGGATCAAAAACAATTGTAGCCTGACAACAAATAGTAAAAAAAAAAAAAAACTTTGCAAGAAACTACATCTAACGACAATAACACCTACCCACTTCTAAATGTTTTATACCTCATTCCTACAAACACGAGTTTCAAAGGTAAAATATAAGCATAGGAATTTCTACTACTGCACAAGAAGAAAGCGTTTTGTCTGCATATGTGAATATAATAATATCACTGGCATCTGCCATGTTATTTATTTAGCTGAAGCAAGCCATATATTATCCACAAAAATAATACAAAGGCATAGAGCATTTTCATTTGCGTGAATGTGCCTATTTACCCTCCCAACACATTTATAGGTACACAGCCATCATGCTCTTTCAATGTCTCCTTGACACTGTGATTTGTTGATTGGAATGTGCATGGCTTCAAAAGTAATCTCAAAGTAATGTCTACAATCACATTCAGAAGTCGGAGCACTCCCTTAAACTACAGTATATTAAACAATTCTTTTTTTTGTCCTAAAGTACAACTTGTTTGTTTCGTATTTATGTTGAAAATATTGTATATTGTTAGAGAATTTTTATATTTTGAGACTGTCTTAAATTGGGTTATTTATTTACAGTTTTTTTGGCAGATGAATTAACTTTCTCTATTAAATGTGCCTCAATAAAAAAAAGAGGTTGCCTAAACTCAGTGGTTGATATTTGTTTGCTGGCACCAAGGTGGCGTAAAGCTGTGGTGAACAGTGGCATTAATGCAATTAATTAAAAAAACTGAATGAATCTAAGTTAAATCACTAGAACTGGAATTTGTATGTAGTAAGTTGCAATATATGTACATACATATATAGCAATATTTGGTGAAATATGTATATAAACAAATATTAACATGAAACTCCTTGCTCTAGTATTCAATGATCTTTCCCCACATAGCATGCAACCTCCACTCTAATCATTCAATTAGCCACATATGTTCAGATTGTGTCTTTTAGTTCTGTACTTTTTCAATCCCACTGGAATACAACTGGGAGTGTATCAGAATGGATATTCCCATGTGCCTAGCCTTCTTACAGCCTCTATCCCAGGGGTTCCCAACCACGGTCCTCAAGGCACACTAAAGCTGGCCACACACTAGACCAACTTATATCCAACCAGCCAACTAGTTGATTGGTTGGAATGAAAATCTGGTAAGGTATGAAAGCAAATGACAATCGGCAATTTGCTCCCAAACACCGGAAAATGGACAAAAACTGTTGATTAAACATTTAACAAATTTATCTGACGACCATTTTCATCTGTTTTCTGGCATTTAGGAGCAAATTGCTGATCATCATTTACTCCCATACGTGACCAGATTTTCATTCCAAAAAGCCAACTAGTTGGCTGGTTGGACAGATTATCTTTAGATGTGTGGCCAGCTTTACAGTCCAGGTTTTAGGGATAGGCATACTTGAGCACAAGTGACTTAATTAGTACCTCAGTTATATTGATTTAACTATCTGTGCACAATCATGAATATCACTAAAACTAGGAATGCTAGTGTGCCTTGAGGACCGAGGTTGGGAATCACTGCAGTCTATCCAGATGCTTGCTTTCCACAAACTCAATTCTGCTAAATGACTTGAGAAATATGTAGCTGATACACACACTCTGTAGTTAATCTTATATGTACTCTTTAGCTATAAACATATTTAATTCACATGATGACAGTGTACAATAAATTGGCAATGTCATTATTAGTGCTATTTCACAAATGCCAGCCATGAACATAAAGCTGAGGAATTCATTAACGTCAAACTGCACTTTCATTCCTATGAATTAAAGTGCAACGTACAATAACAAATAGTACACCACGTCCTACACAAAGTCATTGTATCTTCTTTATTTTCATAATATAAATATCAACTTGCATTTACAGTATTAAAGATATTTGGACACTTGTTTGTTCCATTTAAACCATAGTTGATTAATGCTCAAATCAGTAAATGTTGGATGCAACAGTGTGGAAAGGAGAATGAAAGAAATGTTTAGAGACTCAGGAGTCATTTCTATGTGGAGATTGCTGTTGTGCATAAGGCAAGACATAGAATAAGTAGCAATCATTCCACCCAGCTGCCTTTTCTAAATGTGCAAAACGACTCACTGCTGACAGAGATACAAAGATCTTTTAGTACCACCTTCCACTACACTGAACATATTAAGAGCACAAAGAAGCTCTGTTAATGCAAAACACATTTATTTTCCATGCTATACCCTGAGGTTACTAACTAGTTCAACCTACAGACACTACTAACAAGTAATGAGTTAATTTAAAACACTATGAAAAGGAGTGAATTCTATACATGTGGACTCTATAAAGCATATTCAATGAGTCCACTTAGCATTATATACATTTTTATTATAATATTTCCCGGCTTGCAGTACTTCATTAATGTGCTATATAATGTATCATATAAATATACTAACAAAGGGGGGTATTTATCAAAGCTTGAAGAGAGATAAAATTGTAAGAAATAAAATACCAACCAATCAGCTCCTAACTATCATTTATTAAACACAGCCTGTAAAATGTAAATTAGAAGCGGATTGGTTGGTACTTTATCTCTCACAATATTATCTCTCTCCCAGCTTTGATAAATACCCGCCAAAGTGTTTGGGACAAGAAAATACAATTCTCCTGAAGTGATGCATAATAAAATAGGAAAAAATACAGTTTAGCCTTCTTTATATTTTAAACTAGTAATGAGAGTGAGTGAATATCTGTACTTCTTTATTGTGTGAGAGAGTATCTGCACTTCTTTATTGTGTGAGCCATTTTTGTTTATGTGAAGCTTTCTATTACAACAGCTGCCTAGAAATGCACTTTTCTACAGAAGTGCAGCTGGGAGTACATAATGTGGCCCATTGTAAGTACACAGATGGGACCATTGTTACAATGGGACCATCTCCATAAGTACTGTAGAGGAATAGTCAAATCATTTTACAGGAAGGAAAAGGAGACGTACCTTCCTGTAATGCAGGTATTGACCAGTTAAGTGTGCCCACTTCACCCATCTTTCTCATTTCAATAATCCCATAACCAAAATTGAAATATTGTTTTTGTATTTCTGTATAAAATAAGTCAGAGTGGCACTCCCAATATCCACCCATTCCTCCCATCAGCTGGTACAAAACTCTGCTCACAAAAAATTAAGCCATCAGGGCCCTCAAATACATACCTCTTCCAACGACCAACAATGCACGTTCCCGCATGAACGATAATGATATCTATGGTCATTCATGCATGCAGGCCAACTTGGACGATTTTGTAAAGATTTGCCTGCCCTGCACTACAGAAAGTTGGATGGAAATCTATCAACGATATCTATGGTTGTTCAATTTGTTCCTTGTGTATGCAGCATTACTACAAAGCAGTTATATTTATATAAATATATTTATTTTTTATTTTTAAAGTACATTCCTTCTCCTCTATACTAAATTCTATTATAATGCAGTATCAAGGACTTCTAAACATAGCTTTTAATATAGATTACTAATATAGGCAATTATTTACAGATATTTATTTTACATCTATGTCCTTTAACACTTAAGTTGTACAGTATTTTGCTTCATGGTTGAGTAGTTTACTCAAAATTCTGTTCTTAAACATATTCTCCTTATCAACCCTGCCATCGATAATACATAATTTAGCAGTGTCATAATGAGCCTGCAACATTACCTAATTGCTGTATATAAATGGATCTGCATGTTTTGAAGCATTATTGCACAGTGGTGTCTCGCTCAAACATCTATCACAAGAATACAAAAATAAATAAATAGTCTTTCCTAATGCACAACTCAAGTTGGACTCACGCACCTGTAGGTGATGAATATAATGTTTGGGATTCCATATGTATTTACATGGCATACACAATTTTATATAATATTTGCTATCATAAGATAAATAATATATAGAAGTATTAAAACGTGTTGGATGGGCTTAATGGAGTACAACATTGTCAAATCATCCATTTTAGTGTAATTTTACAGTTAATACCAACTATCTAAAATTGGCTGCAAAACCACCATTTTTTAATGCAACCTGCTTATTTTCTCCTAAAATATACAAAGCTAGATATGTTTGTCGGGTCAGAGCATTTATGGCTGAACACATGGGTAAGCCAGGGACAAATATGTATATCCTAAGCAGATGCATCTTAAGAGAGGAGGGGCCCTTGTACATTCCTTGTCCAGGGCCCCCTCCTCTCTCCTGGCGGCCAGCCGCGTCATCATAGCAGTAAACTCTTGACACTAGTCTGTGAGCAGAGTCTACTGGGCATGCGCAGGTTACCGGGAAAATGGTGCGTCCCTTTTCTCAACGATTTCCCTAGTGTGCATGTGGAAAACGCAGAGAAAATGGCAGCAGCGGCCATTTTTCAGGTTTTTTTGTCCATCGCTACAGCCCGACGCAGGACTTCAGAAAGGTAAGTATTAAAACATATGGGTGCAGGATGTGGGCCCCCCTGGCCCCCCTGGACCCAGGGGCCCATCTTCACTGCACATTCATTATAAGTACGCCCCTGTTCCTAATCTTTATTTTTCATTAACTGTATTGCAACCATTTCTGGCATTATTCCTAATGTAAAGGATTTATGTACAGTATATATCTTGCAAAACAGTACTCAGTAGCATAATATATTATATGTACATTTAAATTGGAGCCAGCTTCTCAGCAAGGAAGGCATATCTGTGGCACACCTACAGCTATAATAGTGATATTTGAATTTGATAAATGTGTAGAAAATGATGGGCAATTGTTCAAATCTAAAAATACTTTACAGATGGGTTCATAGTAAAAGTTACTGGTGGCTGTCAATTCGCAGGTGGTGGAGACGAGGCCTGTGGCTGCCAATTCTCCTGTGAGGATGACCGGCAGCTGCTAATTCATGGGTGGTGGGCAGCCTATGTCTCATGGATGGGGAACAGCCTGTGGTAGCCAATTCATTGATGGTAGACAGCTTGCAGCTGCCGATTAGGGGGTGTGGGGCAATCCACAGCTGCTTATTCGTGGGGCGGCACGCAACAGCCAATTCATGGTTGGGGTCATGGCCCACAGTTGAAGATTATTTTAGAGAGTTAGGGGTTGTGTTGAATCTAGCTATGCATGTGGCGCTGCTAGGCCGACATGGGCAGCAGCAGCTCCAGACTGAGAGACTTGAATACTATTCTGGGTGGCTTGTAGCATGCACTTTGATTGTGTAGTTATACACTTTGATTTAGTCTTCTGGAACTGTAGTTGGATACAAGGTTACTGATTTCTAGATAATACTCAAGGAGGATTAGTGAAATTGAATTTCTGCTTGAGACTTATATAAGAAATCACATTTGTCCTTTAAGAGCACTGCATGCATTATATTTATTTAACTTCAAGCACATGGTGCAAAGGATGTAGACTGAAATTACATTAAATGTATAGCACGCAGTGATCTAATCTGTTACATTAAATTTCACAGATAAAAAGACTTGAGTAGTTTCCATTTACTTTAGCAATGATAGAGAAAAAACAAACTTCCTTAAACTTATGGTAAAATTTATTTTTGTAAGATGTAATAAATGTATCTAAGGGAAAAGTAGAATTACATGTTTTATACTAGTGATGAGTGAATCAATCTGGCAGAATTTGCTGAATTAACATAGAAACTATTGTAGATTTGCTCCCACTGCAAAAAAAACAATCTCAGTTAATGGACTTTAAGATGCCAATCAGCATGGGATGTAGTTAACTTGCCTGCGTCCAGAATGCCGGCCACCAGAATCCTGATGCGGAAAGCCTGACTTGGGATTAAAGATAGGCGTCTAAATCCCGATGCCTATCTTTAGCCCGATGCCGAGATCCAATTTCCTGCCGTGCCGATCGACGGCAAGCGGGATATGTTAGGTGTTAGCCACGGGGGGGAGGGTTAGGTTTAGGTACCCCCAGGGATGATTATGGTTAGGCACCACCCTGGGGAGGGTTAGGGTTAGGCTATGGAAAGGGGGGTTTATGGTTAGGCACCACTGGGGGGTAGTTATGGCTAGGCACCCCCCCTGGGAGGGTTAGGTTTAGGATGGGGGAAGAGGGGGTTAGGGTTAGGCACCACGGGGAGGTTAGGTTTAGGCACAACCGGGGGAAGTTTAGGGTTAGGCACCACTAAGGGAGGGTTAGGGGGAGACAGGGGAGGGTTAGGGTACTTACTAGCCCCAGATGGGATGTAGAGCATTCGGGCTTCCAGCATTGGTATTTCATCCTGCAGCTAATTAGCCGCCGGCATTACATACTGATTCCATTCAGTATGGTCCAGCAAATGTCTATTGGGTATATTTATCAAAGAAAGAAAATACTTTTCTGTTATAAAAATGGGTATTGGAAATAATAATTTTGGGTCTATGCAAATACCAATGCAAATAGTACCACGGTGTATACATGAACCAGAAAACTGAGTCACACATGACCAGATCCTCTCAAACTGGTCAAATGAAACAGTAAGACTGCTCTTACTGCTGTCAGCCAATTTTCTTACTACTTACCATTTATGTTTTGATGCATGGTATAGTGTCCCAACAATGTTGTCACTCAACCCATGGTGTCACAGAATCAGTGAACATAAAGCATGATTCAGAGATGGATGCTATTAGCATCGCTGCTGCATCTTTGGACACAGAAGCAATGTGACAAATGCTAAGGATTAAGATGCCCACTACTGGCATAGCAGTGCTATGTCTGAAGATGCAGCATCAGATCACCACTGGGCAGCCATTGGCCATATGAGTAAACCTAAGCTCAGAATGGCCATCAAACTCCTCTGCTGCAACCAGGAAATACACACTGGAAAATGCAGACCCTGCCCTCAACACGCCTACAAAATTCGGGAGGTACTCCCCCATTTAGTAAAATCATCACCACCACCCCACAAATAGCTGCAGTATATCAATTATGCTGCAGTTTAGGGGGCAATGTGAGCAATCTCGCAGACACTGATAAGCACATGCACAATACAGAACCTGCATCTGTGCCGATTGGTAACCATCGGAGTTGTACGCAAATTATGGGGTTTGCATACAACTCTGAATCACACCCATATTGTAGCTGCTTATTTCCAGAACATACAATAGCTCTAAAATGTGTTCACCCCAATGGAATTTTTCACAAATGAATCGAAATGGATTTACTCCAAAAATTATTAAACCAAACTTTTAAATTCTCCTTCCATTTTAATCCAACGCGAGAAAAGAAAAACATACAAGTCAGCACAACTGCTTGCTACATACACTCATGCTGCTGCTTGACTGTTACCAGAAATGCCCAGAACTTCAATAGCGAATCATGAGCTGCTAGCACAGGAACAAGTCTGTGTTTGATTGAGAGGCTGATAGGTGTTTTGGGCACTCCAGGTCACAGTTATCTATCAACTGGTGCTCATAGCAAGCAATTAAAATAAAAATAGTGTATCAAATGTATGCTGAAAGAGCCTATATTCAAAACACCACTTGGTATCATCTAACAACACCTGAATCTCAAACACAGTACATATATAGTCACACATTTGGGCACTCTAAAAAGGTTGTAAGTCCCTTAATAACAGCAGAAGTCCCTTGTATTCCTAACAGATGTAGACACCGAACTCCTCCTCAATAGGTTTTAGATTCCATCCACATAGAGTAAAAAATAAAGCCAATATTGTGCCATACAGTCTACAATATGATCTGGTTCCACCGCAAGTTCTACAAATAGTTTGTAAACGTGATGATGAAGAATCTCAGTCACCAGAAAATGTGCTGAATAGGTATCTCTTAAAGAACTGCACGTACATCAACACAATGTCATGCATGCCCTCAAAGATATCTTCGATCTCGTGAGCCTTGTTTTTCCATGAGAATACTACCTCAAATGTTTGGGATTCCTCCCTCCAGGATGTGAACCAAAAAATAAAATGGAACATCCAATAACGTAATAAAGTCTTATTCCAATTAATACGTAAAAATATAAAACTGAAACATTAACATATTTTATCCACAATGGCTAAAAGGGGCTCCTGCCAAATAGTAAACAGAAAGTACATGTCAGATGTTATGCGGGGAAAAGTGGAAAATGCCTGATTAAAACACTGCTCTCTAGATCTTTTCTACACTCCGGATTCCATATTAACCTTTGTGGTTAGTTCAAAATGACACAGTCTCATCAATGTTTCGATCCAAGTGTATCTTTGTCATGGCAATTAGCAAGCTATTGGATGTTCCATTTATTTATTTTTTGTTCACATCCTAGTAAGACATTTCCATACTTTAGGAAGGAAATCACATGTACGTTGTTCTAGTGAGAACCAACTCAGTCTGTTTAGCACAGGTCATAGTTTTGGATTTAAATTCTAGAGCTCTTTTTTATACTAATTTATTTACTAGTGAAGCTTCTCCGATTGTTTTTAGGAGCAGCAAGAAAAACTCCTACTCACACAGCTACATTAAACCGACGTAAACAATAATATTTGTGCAGCATGAAAGCAAAAGAGTTTTCTAGAACCAGAAGAATGAGGTTCAATTAAGGTAAATAGTAAAGGAATGTTATGGTTGACATTATCTTTTTTTCTACAGTGACTGACTCATGCTGTGTATCTCCACCTACTCTATTATTGGCTGTTTATAATGCTTCTGCCTTACAACAGCTGCACAAAGATTCACCAGCAACTACAATTGTTATTTCTGAGACCTTACAGATGTTTCCTCATTCACCCATCCTTTTAGCACCATATGGTATGAGCCCCATGGCACTACTTAGATGCCCCACCACAGGTAATGGTTCCTGGACTTTCATACCTACAGGTATTTTTTTATTTAATATATGTCTCACATTGTAGCTGCATCCACTTATAGGGGGCAAATAAATTAGCTGTAGGGTTTGCCATGTGGGAAAAAGCTCCGTGTTTCATGCCCAAAGTTATTCAATTAATGAGCATTTTTCCCGCTAACCCATAGATTCCGTGCAAAGTGCTTGAATCTATGGGCTTCTCCATGCATTAAATGCAGAAGTCTTGCAGCTCCTGAGACTGAGGAAAAATCCACCCTCTGGAGCTTAGTGTGCTAGGTTTCTGCATCTCCTTGAATTAGGCAGCGTGGATTAAACCCTGAATTTCCTCCCCCATAGTGTACTGGGCACTTAGAAATAGAATTAGTATTTGTGCCACAATGCAGTTGATATGAAGTCAAATGAAGAACAATGCTACATGGCATGATGTACAGAGGGGCTCACTCGTATCGGTCCTCTGTCTTTGACTTTTTACCCAGGTTAGTGTCTGAGTCTCATACCACTGCTGCATGCAGCACCGCCAGCAGTCTATGCTACTCATGCATTGTACTTTTAACAGATAATTAATGCAACTAAGATGCATATTCGGTACAAAACTGTGTGGTGGGATGTATGGTATAGATTAGTCACAAAATCTGTAGTGTAAAAAACAGGGATAAGTGTATATGGACACTTCTGTATATATTAATTGTTCCTTAAACTTTATAGATTGTAAGCTCTTTTCAACAGGACACAATTTATCCTCAATTTAATGTTATGGTATGTAATTTGATTGTGTTTCACTCTGCATATAAAATATAATAATACTTTTTTTTTTAACTACAATGAAATAAGTGAATTAATTTCATTGTCTATAAATTGTTTTTGCCACCAAGTGTAAGGGAAAACGATTGTTAGGTGATAAGTAAGTTCACAGGGACATGGTAGTTGAGGAGGGGATTTTCACTGTAAAATATAACCTCTTCTCCTCAATGGCTGCCATAAGACAAAAGCAAATTCACAGAACAGGTCAAAGATTGGCCGGATTTCTTCTGTTCTCCCTTCCAGCAAAGGATTTAAAAGGAGGGAAAGGTTTTGGGTCAGTCTCAACATCTAAAAGTATCTGAAAATTGTCTTCCACATGGTACTGCTCATTGGGGTATAGTTTAGTTTGCTGTCCCAAAGCACACTCTTCATGGGAATTCCTAGACAGCTTATACTCTCATCTGCAGATTCGGAATGACTTGAAGTGATGAATGTGCAGGCATCAGAGAGATCAACCTGAACAGCGAGCAATGAAGAATATGTCAAGAAGGTCTCTTGGTAGCAGTTGGCACTTTCATCATGACTGCTGACACACACACAGGAACAAAACCTGGGCCTCTTCTCAGCCATGCTAACTCAACTGTCCCTCTTGTCATATCCCAACACCCCCCAGCAGCACAGCAGCAATTCTCCTCAACCAGCATTTGCCACTCACTCCACCTACCTACCCCTGAAAGCAGAAAACAACTAGGCATAATGGTGAATATAATTCAATCTAATAGTGTTTTTAGCTTGACATACATAAGATCTTCTGAAAGCAGAATGTAAAGGCTTCATCTTATAGTAGTTAAAGTATAATGCTCTATTTCTCCCTCTCATCCATCAACCACTAGAATTTTTGTATTTTTTGTGTTTTTACAGACACCAATAGAACAGCAACTCATTGTTTATATTAATGATATAGTCATTTATGTCTCACCTACATACAGAAAGAGTCCAGTTATCTTTATATAGTAGTAGAATGATCCTAACCAGTGTGTTTTTTGCTGAAAAATTATACTGGTACTCAGAAAGAAAATATACCAGTAATCACCTAAAGTCACAAATTAACATAACATTTATAGTGGCTCTCATACTCCAGACAAGTTTTCAGACATTTACAGTATTTTAATCATTTGTGAAATTATTTCATTGAATTCTTCCTATATCTGGAACTAAATGTAATAAAAAAATGATACCGAATAAAGTGGCTGGTACAGCACAGCATTGAGTGGCATCAGAAAAAAAACATTGTTCCTAACAACCACTCTGTAACATGTTAGCGATACTACGAGTATGCGATTGAAACATTTAAAAAAAAACGAAAATAAAAATTTCTGGAACAAATACAAACCAAGAAACATAGGTATATACAGTTGTACTAATCGCAAGATTTGAGCTGTCCCTAACTCTTGTATAGTTCATCTAGGATGGAAAATGAATAGAAATATTGTAGTTATGAATTTTAATTAATTTACATAATCCAGGCATGATTGGCCAATGATGATATTTATCTTTAGCATTTTCCATGATCAACGTATGCAGGGTTACATAATGGCATACACTAATTATTCACATGGTGTGAAGTATAACTAACACTGTAAATCTACTGTATAAAGCAAGGAGAACAGAGATATCAACTCTCACATTTAAAATAAATAAATAAATGCTCTTCTTCCATCATGAACCTAATCATCAAAGATCTGTCTTGAGACAGGTCCTTGTATTGATTTATTTAAATGTCATTGCTGTCACTCTTTTTATATGTCTCAGACATGTACAAGCTCTTTACAATACACACCCTTTCACTATTCAAATGAGCCATAGCCCGGTACAAGAAATATTCTGTAATAAGACTGTTAAAAGTCTCCTGCTATGAGGCTATTTTTCACATTTAAAATGTCTACAATTAGCAATTTGTTTTTTCATTTTAGAATCTTAGGTAAAACATTACAGAACAAAAGAACCTTCTGCACTCCATGAGTTATACTGTACACATAATACCCATTTAAACTTATGTCATAGTAAAGAGTGTAACTTTAATAATGGCGATCTGTACTGTACTCGGAATCAGTATGAAATACTGCTGGCATGGCCGACAGATGCAGATGCCTGGCCGACAGATGCAGAGTTCCCGGCAGCGGAAGCCTGACAGCACTGGAAATCCCAATCGTCCTAAGGTAAGTATCTACTAACTTAACCTAACCCCCTAACCCACCTTAGGGGTGCCTAACCCTATCCTCCCCCCCAAGTGCCTTACCCTAATCCCCCCTCTAAGTGCCTAACCCTAACTCCCCCTTCCCCGCTGCCTAAACCTAAATCCCCCACGGGGGTGCCTAAGCCTAATACTCCCTCCCCCTAGCCTAATCCTAACCCTCCCGGGGGGGTGTCTAACCCTAAGTCCCCCCCGGGTGCCCTAAACCTAACCCTCCCTCCACGGCTGTCCGCTCGCGGCGCCCGCCATACCTTTGATCAGGATGCTGGGCGCCTGTATCCCTCGCCGGGATATGACAGTCGGGAAGCCGGCTGCCAGTATTAAGGCAGCCGGCTTCCCGATTGTATACCCTGTACTCTATATCAAAATGTTGACACAAATTTTTAACTACATCCCAAACATATACATATATATATCTCTTGGTGGATAGGATGGATAAAGTAGTCTTTGTTCTGTTGGGATATTTTGCAAATATCACAGAGTACTATATAAGTGAAAAACGATATTCAAGAATATTGTAGATGCTATGTCTTTTAGGAAAGTTAATATTACTTGTGTTTAGAAGCAAAGCAGTCATGGTACAATTAAAGCTGATTGCCATCTTGTCCCATACTAATGAGGGGCAAGGTGAACGAGGTTGTCAGAAGCTTTACACCTTTTGAAGACTTCCATGTAAAATTAAACCAATGCCATATTAACATGTAATTTATTTGATTGTGCACTGGCTGAAGACCCTTTCTAGGTGTCATAACTGTTTGCTATAATTCATCTCCAATGGGGGCATATCCAATGTAGTATGTGTCAGGAGAGGAGTATTATTTTAACAAAACTGAGCAAACAGAATACATAAAGATTATGCCAGAACTTAAATGACTGCACATTAGCCACAATGAAAAGCATAATAAATTAAATACAAAAAGTAACAAAAGAGTCAATGATTAAAATGACAATGAATCCCTAACAAGAGTGTCTTGCTGGGAACCATTTTTATTGAATAAAACCATCATGTAATGTCCATGTAATTTGCTACAAATGTAAAATGTGCCTAATAGATTTTATACTATACTCATATTATAAAATTGGAGCTCTGTTAGAAAAAAATGTCACATACACATAACTGGTTGCTGTAAAAACTGCTCTATTTTACCTAGCTGGTATAGAGTCACATACTGCTTAATGTTAGTTACTGCCCAGAGAGGACTACAGTTCATTTGTATATTTGTTATATAAAGGAATAAATAGTAATGGCATTAATTTCGCAGCTGCCGGTTTGCAAATTTCATAGATTTTTTTTAAATAAAAAATGTCTAAAAACACTTTATGACAATAAATATGATATCACACATTTACATATATTGTACACAGGTCGACCTAGACTGAACAACAATGTTATGCTGTGGTCTTCAAATTTATAAATCAAAATTGACATTGCAGTCTTGTTCATCAATTGTTGAGCATAAATAAATGTTACTTAGGCAGATGTCCTAAAGAGTTAGTATTAGCAAAGTAGAAAGTTGTTAATGCAGATAAGCAGGAATAGGTGTAGGCTAATGTATCCTGATGCTGTATTCAGTCTTTATTACAGCTGTTTTATAGGTCAGATATGTTACCAGTCCTCAGACTTCTAATGCTCCTTCTTCACTGGACTGTGGGCTGAAGGGCAATGCCCCATAATCACCAATTTCTAACTTGTTTACTCTGGCACACCTCCACAATGCTCTCAGGACACCAATGAAGTCGCCGCTGCCACCACTGTCTCTAGCATGGACTAGGAGCAGCATGTGAGTAACTTCCAGCGTCCTGTTTCCAACTTCCAGAAATTGCGTTCCACCTGTGTGGATAGTGGGAGTCATCTACTGATGCGTTTCTCCACCCTCACAAATGGCGGCATTCTTTTTTAGTGTATATAAATTTATACAAAGTATTGCATTAACTGGTAACATTGCCATAATAATTATATGCATGCAGGACTGGCACTATCTGTAGGCGAATCTACATGTTTATTTGCCTTCTGACAGTCTTATGCATCGTTCTTGCTTGGGTCACATTTGTTTAAAAATGCCATTACAGTATTTGGCCAATGCTTGCTCTCTATTGACCATTGCATCTATCTAAGTCTAACCAGGTGTAACCATCTGAATCTTTAGTACATAGCCAAAGATACACAAACATTTTTTATTGCGAAATGCATCACAAAAAAAGTACAATTTTGTCTCATACAGTAAGCATGGCCAAGCACTTCTCACCGGGGCCGCCGAGTATTGAATCTCACCCTGAGAGTTTATATAGCAATCATGAGCATTGTTGTGAAAAAAAGGGAGGGAAAAAATATACACCTTAGATCTTAGGCCTATCATTGTGTCAAGCCTCACATAAAGCACACATATTTAATAACGCCCTATCCAAGAGAACTAGTCATTTACTGTATATTTTAGATTAAATATCTGAGAACACAAACAATGGCAAGAGCCATATGCTGCAGTAGATATTTTACTGGTTTAATACCCATAAAACACAGACATATATACTAAAATGTGCAACCAAAGGAAAGCTCTAATTAAATGAAACACTATAAAATTCACTTGCATGAACTAATGGATAAAAAAGCAATCTCCCACAATAAAGAAAGACTACAAAAAAAGTTATCATTTCATTTGACACATTGGGGGAGATGTATGAAGGGATGATATGGGGGAGGAGTGGTATCAGTGTTATTGTGTGCTCATACTGCTTCTCCCTCATGTATAATTGTGGGGCTGGGTGGTAAATGACAGGGGCGCTATACTCCTCTATCATTATCGGCGCTACTATCTACAAGATAGAAGCACCAATATGGAGGGCAATGTATGAACGTTCAGATGCACTGACCGTTCCGACAGCTGCAGCTATTGATATCGACAGCTGTGGCTGACGTTGCCCTATAACCACAGCAGGGATAGCATTGTCCCTGCTGAGGTGGCTGCCAGCTCCGGGGGCTGCATGCAGGATCTCGCGATGCTTGCAAGATCCTGTGCATGCCCAGTGTAGCCAGCTGGGATTCAGACACAACGCATCAGCACTAGGCTAATGCGCTGTGTACTCAGGCAGGGATCGCTGGAGGGGGGAGCTTTCTTACATCTCATCATTAGTGCTTCCTGCTTCGCCTCGATAAGGAGGCAAAGCAGGAAGAGTTATAGCAGCATGAATAGTGCCACTATAATACATCTACCCCATTGTAACTACATCTACCCCATTGTAATTAATGCTCTCAGTGCCACTTCCTGTTAGAAGTCATGTGATCTGGGCTTCCTTTCAAACTTTTATTGTATTGTCAATACACAGCATGAGGCCTTTTCTACATCTGATTTCAGTTAACAAATGTGAAATAGTAGTTTGATGGATGGTTTTGACAGACATGTGTAACTGAATTGTTCAAGTTCTGTAAATAAATGCAAATCAATGACAATAATTATTACTTTTAAAGCAAATCATATTTTTAACCAACAACTGTGAGACATGTCGCCTTAATTTGTTATTTACTTTAAGAATGGAGAAATAAGCAAATGACAAAGCTATTTATTTGTGAGGATATGAAAATAATCCATTAGATCATGCTGAGCCTAATGTTAACCCACATGCAGCTGTTGAGGTAATTGCTTGTCACCACTTTAAAGTGACATATTATCTTGAGCTGAATTTATAAAAAATGTTGACTACAAAAATAACTTCCAATGGTAAAATAAAAATGATCAATGCTGTTGACAAAAATGTGTTACATGTTACTGATTTTTTTCATAATGAAAGAAAATAATATACATTATAACATTGTGTTAAACAAGATGAGTCTTTGTTAGTCTAATGTAATATTTAAGTAACATTTAATATTAATTTAAATAAACTAAAGAAAGAGATGCTGCTATGGATTTTATATATATATATATATATATATATATATATATATATATATATAGCTCTTACATCTTAGCATAATCATTAGGAAATCTTAATTGTATTCTTGCAGCTCATGCAGTACTTCCCAGTCAGTGGCTCCCAGTCTTAATTTCATAGAGCTTTAAGACAGCTATTATATGCAACAAGAACAAATCTAAAAAATGTTAGAGACAAAACTGAGATGATGTTCTTTGGTGGTGGTGGGGTGTTTGCATATAGACAAAGTTCCTTGAGGGGGTCATCCAGCCTATAGTGTACTTTAAAAATGAAAGCATATGTCTCATTGAAACTTGGGAGTTTTTCTGCTATCAACCTGATTAGTATATTATATATATATTATATATATATATATATATATATATATATATATATAATTTAGTATATTATTATTATTAAGTATATTATAGCAGCGTTTTTACTACTTTCATATTTCAAAAGTGGCTTTTTAAATAAATTTTATGTACAGTATTTGTAGACCTTTACAGATTAGAAATAGTGCATAGCCAATTAATTGATTTTGGCTGAGGCAGATTTACATTTATTCAAATTAAAATGCCAATGTGATTAAATTGAAAGGGAACTAAATCTTTCCAAAAGTTCCAAAAATGCAAGACACATTTGTTTTATTTAACATCAAATTTGTCTGAAAGAATTGGAGAAACACTAAATTAGAGGGCCTTGACAAAAAATGGATGGAACTATATTAATTTGAAAACAAATCAATAATGTCAAAGTCTATAAAATACTCAGCTCAATAATAAAAATAATTATAATAATTAATGTTTATTTATATAGTGCCTTTCTCCAAAAGGATTAAGAGCACTTTGCATTTTCATGAAATTAACTATATTACATAAAATGCAGCCATTTTGGGCACACTTCAATAGTTACAGAGGGTGAAAAAATACAACAAGTGAAATACAAAGTACAGGGTACCTGCAGAATCATGTGTTCCACAGAATGTTCATCCCACTTACCAAAGCCATAACTAGACATTTTGGTGCCCTGTGCCAGAAAGAGCATTGGCCCCCCCTCATTTTTCAAAGGGACATAATGCACCCAAAAAAGGGCCATGGCTTCATGGGGAAGGGCCAGTGTAGAGATAGGAGAGGCCAGGAGATGCTGGGGATGAAATAAAAGGAAACTACAAGCAAGAATGATAATAAACAGAAATTTGACAGGCCAAAACAGCGCCCCCTGACCTGTGGTGCCCTGTGCGATGCAACCAGCCACACTACCCTAGCTACAGCCCTGCCACTCACAAATGTACCAGGCAAGACAACCATCCAAGCTGCACTGCAAAGATTACAATGGGTGGGTTGAGCAATATATTGAGATGTGATTACAATTTGGTGTTATACAAAAACTAACAATTCAGAATATGAACTACAAGTTAACCACAGAATCATAGGTTCCATGGATTGTTCATCCATCCCAGGAAAGTACCAGGCAAAGCCGCAATCCTGGGTGCATTACAAAGGTTAAAAGTGATGGCATGAGCAAAACATTGACATATGAAACATCAAAATAACATAGTTAAAGATGAAACATGCAAAGTAAGGTTGCCCATAGCAGGTGAGGCCAGGACCATAACTGGGGGTGTGGAACCAGTGCTGCCACACCTAGCACAGGGCTCTGTGGGTGGCACCATTGCCACCCCACAGCCCTTGCTTCTGGCTAGCAGGTTGCTTGGAATGGCACCCTGAAGCCAGGATCACTGATGCGACGCTCCCAGAGCATTATGCTCCTGGAAGGCACCCTGCCCTGCAGTCTGTGCAGCAGATTAGAGCATCCTGAGTATGCCTGTACCATTCAAAGACCACAACAAATACATGGATGGTGAAGCAGTATACAACCACACAGTACATTAGGCACATAATACACAGCTGGTGAGGTAGCCATTTTGGGCACATCAAATGCTCCAGAGACCGATTGAATAATAAATGCAAAGCTAAAGGGCAATAAACTCTATTTAAAACCTGAACCAGAGCCTCATAATCTAGAATACCCAATAACAACCAATGCCATGTTGGTGTAAAATCTGAGGTTATCAAATCTAATGGTAACACATGCTTATTGTAAATGTCATATTATGCTTTGTCACTTCAACTTTTTGTCTTATATAAGAACCACATAAGATACTGTTACAATTTGTGGGTTTGACTGCAGCTGTTTGTGATAGAGGGAGATGAAGACAATAAAATTTCACCTCAGATTGCAGATAATTTAAAAAACTGTACAAGAAATAATAACATCATTACTATCCTATTATGTAAATTACATGATCTTCTTATAAAATCACTATTATCCATGTATAGAATTATAAATGTTTATATGTTTGATTATGCAAATGAGACTTGTTGAACGCTGACACAATATATGAGAAAACTAGACTTACATTCTTATCAATTACATCAATATAAGCTGTGTTTATAAAAGCATTATTTAAAGTGATATATACATTTGCTACTGTTGTTTAGTTGTCTCTAAGTACAGGACAATATAACCCTACTATATAGTTTCAGTTGATGCAAACTGTAAGTGAGATATATTAAATATATACACTAGAGTGCATTGTGTTGACCTTGATATATGATAAAATACAGTACATAGAAGTTTGCTTACTGATTCTTAAGTCTTGAACAATTTGTTGGAATTGACTTGTAATAGACAGTTGCAACCAAAAAAAGACAAGTCAATTCCAACAAACTGTTCAAGACTTACTGTATGGTTTGGTTTTATTGTCTAGAATGTTAGCAGTGATAATGGCATTTACGATAGTGTTCTTTTGTATTATTTTTGAAAGCTGTTACAGTATTTTGAGTAGTTTGTCTATATAAAAAGAATCCAATTGCACTGTTCAGCAAAGATATGCTATACAATTTGGCTTTTTGAAAGGTTTTCGAAAATAAAACATACTTTTTTAAAATTAACAAATATTGCCTTTACCATTTACATTGTTTGTTTTACAGTGTAACAATTTTGAATTTAATTGTGACTGGCGCTGCAATCTCTGTAATACTGCTGTTAGAATGCTTCACTACACTTGGAAAGTTTGGATGATGGAAATTATATTGCTGAAAAATTGTTTGGCCAAAGCTGAAGCATTTCCTTACTGTATGAGTAATCTCCTCTTTTTTTAACAATCCTTGTGCACCAACCTCATTACCACAGAATAAAACTACAGTAACTACATGGATTAATTACCACTACTTAAAGTAAATATACTTTACAAAAGAAACATGCCATCATCAATACAAGCGTATGAAGTTTTACAAATATTTAGTGTTTTCATCACATCAATCGTGACTTTCCATTATTATAGAAAGTACTATGGATACTATGGAAATTTCATGTTAGAGCCTTTGTACATAATTCACATATTATGAATTCCCAGTGCATAATTAAATCAATACAATTATGTCCAATTTATTCTAAGGTGCAGCTACAAACATGGCTGATTAAGGATACATCTTTAGAGCCTTTGACCTGCTGTCATGACAAATGTCCTGAATTTTCCTCTATAATGCCAATTCCACTCACTCTGAGAGTCAGAACAAGAAACATTCTAATCCACAACTACCAGTATTGGGATACTAGACTTGATTAGAATAGTCCTGCAAGTTGATTTATAATCAAAGTCTCCTATTATAGCTTTAGTTTGGAATCCCAATTACTGCACCAGTAGAAGAACTCAGTTACCACCCAAATGCCCATATCGAGGGGAAAGCAGAACAGGCACCTAATGTATGTGTGATGCTGAAATGAAGGACAGTTCACACAGAGCTGGTGTTGGGAAATATGTCTAGTTTACACTAACAGAAGCCAGTAATTGTAGTTTACGGAACCAGCAACCAAGAGATGGTGCCAAATAATATCTTGGATTTCTAGAGACTGCAAATTGTTTAGCCATACTGGACAATATAAAGTAGTGTGGAGCCTATTTATTAATTATCACCTGATAAATCTTGCAGTATAATAGCCACTGTAGATACCTATGAGGGCTGCTATGGAGATCAGAAAAGTGGGAACCACATCAGATATGGGAGATATCCGGTTTACCGATACACACAGCATAATCACATATATTTTTGTAAATTACAACACAAAATTTGACACCTATAATATATTCTATAAGAGTGGGAATCGGTTGGCAAATGAAACTTGTTTTTAATGTGTAGTATTACACATTAAAAAGTTTAATGTGTAGAATGAAACTAATGTTGAACATTTAAATGTTAATTTAAAATAGTAACATAAACAATATCTACATTTAAATAAAGAATACATGTATGATTGACATTTTAGAAGGTTACGAGCATTCACAGAATTGACTAACCATATACAGTGTTGAATTCTTATCATTCTACTATATCAATATCTATATATTATAAAACAAGCATTTTATATCAATTAGTTAATCAAACCCAGTTTAAAGAAACATGTCAGTGCTAATTTCAAGAGCAGGATGTAGTTGGCATCCTTGTACACTTAATGCTGGCTTTCAGAATCCCAGCGGCTGAGTATTAGGGTTAGAGTTAGATTTAGGGTTATACACTAGTGGGAGAGTTAAGGTGCCCACACACATACCAATCTGCCCACGATCAGCCGATGTGTACGATTTGTGTACAATTTCCCTTGAAACTCTCCCCGGCAGCTCTGCACACGATCTCCACATGATCTGCACATGATTTAGTGTCCAATCTTCAAACGATCTCTCCTGCAGTCAGACTTTCACAGTGCATCGCGTCCTAGATTGTCAGATCTGCCCTACTGCACGGCAGATCTGAAGATGCGATGTGTGACCAGCGGGGACGCGCATCGCATCGTGATCGTGAGTGGGGACTCACGATTTCCTCACGATTTGGCCATATTTTACACGATCTGTCGTTCCAATGTGTCGGAATCGGCCAGATCATGTAAAATATCACTATGTGTGTGGACACCTTTAGGGTTAGGCTGCAGGAGGGGAGGGTAAAAGTTAGGCTGCGGGGGGTGGGTAAGGGTTAGGCTGCGGGGGCAGGGTTAAGGTTGGGCTTTGGGAGGGAAGGGCTAGGGTTAGGCTGCAGGAAAGGTGGGTTAGGGGAAGGGGAAGGGATTACTTATCGGCATGGTGGGATTTCCAACCTTCGAAATTTTGGCACCGGAATTATGACCGTCGGCATTGCGTGTGCCAGGATCGTGTACCCAACCCAAATTTGCAGCCCATGCTGGTTGTCTTACAGGGAAAGTGTGGCTGCTTTAATACAGCTGTTTATTGTTAGACCTTTTCAGTGTGATATAGATGTGAAAGCATGGCAATGAAGATGCATTTACAAAGAAGAATTTTGAGTTGCATCTTAAAATAAGTGCAACTTTAAATCTACCATATAATAGTGTCCAGAGCAAAGATGCAACAACCATTATCATGAACTCCAAAATTTGCCCTTGAATTACATAGGTGTAGAATTTACATCTGGAAGCAAATCAATTTCAAGGTCAGTGTAATTCAAAATAAGATGAATATCAAAGGGGTGTTCATAACTTGTGTCTCTATGTCCTCACAGTACTGTGCTTGCATGTTACAACCTCGATCCCCCTCCTCAAGCATAAAGGGTTGCTAGGGCAAGATGCTTTCAACTCTTAATAAGGATGCAAATTGTGTTTATACAAATTGCGTGACATTTACATAAACACTACCCATCATGCAAATGCACTTATGTTTAACAATAAAGGGCCAAGTTATCAAAGGAATAAGAGCTCTAAATCCTGCAAAATGGCTGTTTTCATAAATGTTATAGATTATCTCTATTTATCAATCCCCACAGCTTGTGATGGGCATTGGTTTGTATTTTTTGGCTGATAAGATAAACAGTTACTAACACAAGCAATAATTAGTTTTTCACCAGCCACTTAAAAAAAATATTTCAGAGATCATTATTCTTAACAAAAACACAAGAGCGAAATTGCTCTATATTTGATAAAGGGCATTTAATTTCATATTTAATCAAGTTTAGACCTGCCAATGTATACCTGCAAAGAGTGAAACAGCTAAGAGGAATTCTTACTGGAGCATATGTGATGAATTTATGTAAGAAACACTTATATTTCCTAAATGTCAAGGGACACTTCAAACCTAAATTATTATTGCAGATTTGTGCATTTCTCTAATATTATTACTATGTAAATGTGCTTTACAGCATTGGAGAGAGAACAGCATGCGCCTCTACATCGGTGACATAACTATAATTTTTCTATATCCACTCCAAACACTGCAATATGACAATATTTTGTGATAGAAGCTTAAACTAATATGCAGAATCACCTCCACAAGTACTGGGGAATATTAAAGATTTTATCAGACCAGCAGCTTTTCATCTCAGTCCTGAAGCACGTTAAGATTGGGAGGCTAATCCCCATGGTGTATCATGGGATATTGTCATTCCAATACTCAACATCTGTCTCACAAAGCTGAGATTACTGACAGTAATTACTGCTAAAATAATGTCAGGTTTTGGATATGTAAAATAAATTTAGCATTTAAAAAAGGGATATAGAATGTGACACTTTAATAATATTAAGTATATATAATCTGTTTTTTACCTAATGTTTTGTAAAGGTGTAATAGGAAAGATTTAAAAGTGCTTATATTTGGCGAGTACATATATTACTATTAAACATGTGAAATCACACAATAGATAATGCACAACAGTATAGAAAATTTTCAGCTAAAACCTAAAGTGTATACACTGTGCAATTTATACAATTAAAACTCCATTCAGAATTATGTGGCAAAATTAGAGTCATTTTGGTGGAAACTGTTATTGCTCCTGATCAGTGGTGTAACTAAGGGAGGTAGAGCGGGGCTCGTGCCCTGGGCGCCATCAGACCGGCGGCACAGGGGGCACCCCTGGCCGTGGTCCAGGACACGGGTGGTCTGTGTAGTGCAGACCACACAGAGTGTGGTCCGCACTACACAGTAACAAATGCCGCTGTCAGCTAGTATATTCGTACTAACCAGCAGCAGTGTTTGTTTTGGAAATCAATGTCAGACATACTCTCATTGACTGCTGCGCTGCTCCCACTACCGAAGCTGGGCTGGAGCGGGCCAGCCCAGGAGGATGGAGGAGCGGATGGATTCAGGTATGTATTTGTTTTTGGGTTTTTTTTGTGTGTCTTTGGTACTGCTGTGGGGGCACTAATGGAGGCACTGCATCGGGGGGACCGTTACTGGGGGCACTGCATAGGGGGGACTACTACTAGGGGCATAATATAAGGGGCACTACTGGGGGCACTGCATAGGTGGGACTACTACTGGGAGCACTGCATTGGGGGGACTGGGGGCACTATATAAGGTGCACTACTTTGGGCACTTCATAGAAAGGACTACTACTGGGAGCACTATATAAGGGACACTGCAAAAGGGGGGTGACTCATGCGGCCACTGCATAGGGGGGACTACTACTGGGGCACTGTATAAGGGGTTCACTACTGAGGGCACTGTATAATGGGCACTGCTGGGGGCCATCATAAGGGGGACCACTACTGGGAACACTGTATAAGGGGCATTACTGGGGGCCTTCATAAGGAGGACCACTACTGGGGGCACTGTATAAGGGTCACTACTGGGGGCCTGCATAAGGGGGACCACTACTGGGGGCCTGCATAAGGGGGACCACTACTGAGGGTACAGTATAATGGGCACTACTGGGGGCCTGCATAAGAGGGACCACTACTTGGAGCACTACATACTGGGAATACTGTATAAGGGGCACTACTGGGGGCCTGCATAAGGGGGACCACTACTGGGGGCACTGCATAGGGGGGACTGTATAAGGGGCACTGCATAGGGGGGCACAGTATAAGGGTGCACTACTGGGGGCACTGTATAAAGGGCACTACTACATGGGGCACTACTACAGGTGACAGTGCATAAGGGACACTTTTACAGTGGGCATTGCAAGAGGTGCATATGTAATGGAAAGGAATGTTCCCAGAGTGACGAGAAAGGGGCGTGTGTCATGTTGACATGCCCCATTTTTCAGTGGCCAAGCCCCTTGTGACATGTGACCATGCCCATTTTTCTATACACACACACATAGGGGTGGGCCCCATTTTTAATTTTGCCCTGGGCTCCATATACTAGTTACGCAACTGCTCCTGATGCTTTAAAAATGTATGGGATTTTATCCAAAAGAATCTGCAGAAGCTCAGAAACACTCTATTGCTATTATTTTACAGATCACTTGTGAATTACTGACCTACCTCAGCAACAAGTGCAACCTATCAGTTGAGTTCAGTCCACAGTTTGTTTCCATGACTACAGATGTGATTAAGGAAGATTAGTTGTTTCCAACATCAACATCTGTCAAGTGGCAGAAATAAAATGTGTTTCTGGGATTTCAACACAAAATTTTAGGTAGAAGTTCTATTTAGGTATTGGGAATCATTCCAGTAATTTGTAGTATGCAATGCAATGATTTCAATTATGGAAAATTATTAGTCAAGCATGTGTTCAGGAACTCATAGATACTGTACATTTACATTGCACAGCAAACACTTTTAAAAGGTGTAAACAGGAACAAAAATTCAGCCTGCAAATAAAAACATGAAATAAATCAACCTTTGCAACACATAAACAAACCTTATCGAAAAGCTTTGCTGTGGTATTTACTACAAATGTGCACAAGACCCTCATTCTACTAGTTGCATCATAGACAACAACATGGCTACCTGAGACCTTCCATACTTTTTGGTGAGATGATTTACTGGTAGACATCCAACCACATTTACAAAAGATGTATATAACGCAGTGAATATACGCATTTATTTCTGTGCATGCAATGTGGGAGCATCTACGTGCAATTTGCATTGAATTCAGAATAGGGACCATTGTCTTTTATATATAATGTGCCTACACTTCTCACCCTGTATGTTGAGGAGATTGAATTACAAACAATTATCTGATACATAAGGTAGAGATAACCTTGCTATAAACACAAAAAGAAATACAAGTGCACAACTCCAAAATAACTGATTATATATAAATATATATTTGCAGTAAATAGAGATTTTTAGCATAATCATGGCCAAGGTTATGGGCCTACCCACCACATCCGGGTAACCTCTGTAGGGTAGGTCCCTAACATACTAGGGTTCAAATCCAGAGCGCAGGACACCCCCAAACTAGCCCAGCTAAGACACCCCAAGGCACCGCTATAATAAGAAAAGTGAAGTGTAGAGGAAATAGTTAACAGCAGCACCAGCTGAATATAAACAATAAAAATAAAAAAAGTAAAATACATAGATAAAAAACAGACAGTGAAGCATTAAAATGTGTTGAAAGAAAAATATGTTATACTGCGGTGCCCTGTAGCAGATCAACCAAAGCAATCCAGGGGGACCCATGCCCCAAAATTAACCAAAGCTGCACTATACAGGCAGTGTAATAACTATTGTAGCTATTGGTGGAGTAATGTGTTCATGTATATAGCATAGACTACTTGCCTAACCACCAAGGCTCACAAGAGAATATATTACTCTCCCTGATCTGACTTGTGGGACTAAGATTACAAAATTTCCCTCATTATGTCCTCATACCACCACCACCACCACCAAATCTCATTATTGTGCAGGGATAGGTCAATATGCCAATCACATCATCATGTCCCCCCACACACATTCCTTCAACTTTACCTCCAGGGTTACCAGATGCTGGTATTTGGTGATAACATACACTATGCTATCTCCTAGCTCTAGTCAGTTTAGGAGCACAGGTACAGTGAAACTGGCTGTTTGTCATTGCAGACTCAGTGCTAGTTCTTGGCTGTGGATGTTGGTGATAACAGGCTCCAGGTAGCTGGCAAATGCAGGTACAACACTCATTGCTGTCTCTGGGCAGGTATGATTACTGGCATTGTGCAAGTTTCTGCATCCAAAAAGTTGTTAAATAACCACAGGCAGGAATGCTATTTAGTATTGGTAATGGTATTATCCCTTTATAGCCTATAGTTCGTTTTATCAGAATTAGCATAATCAACTAATATGAATTTACACAGCTAAAATGTCTGGTCATACAATGTTTCATTGAAAACATGAAGTCATGACTAAGATACATTACTAGTTCCTAAGAAAGTTCCACTTATGAATATTAGTTCAGCCTATAGACTATATAGTTGGCATCCTGGCTGTCGTGATGCCGGCGCTCAGAATGTCAGCGCCAGAATCCCAACACCAGTCAGAATCATTGCACCAGTATCCCGACAGCTGGCATCCCGATGGTAAGTATTGGGATTAGGGGGAGGATTAGTGTTAGACACTAGGGAGAGGGTTAGAGTTAGGCTGCGGGGGGAAGTGTTAGAGTTAGGCTGCAGAGGGGGAGGGTTAGGGTTAGGCTGCAAGGGTTGGGTTTAGGGGTAGGGTTAGGGTACTTACCAGCCACTGTTGGTATTTTAACCCTATCGGTATGCTCATACACAGCATCAGTGACATCCAAAGGCTAAAAGCAAATACTAAAATACCAAAAAATATAATATAAAAGCATTTGTTTTTTTCAGATACATTGCAAAGGTCAACTTTATTTACATGGTATATTAAAACGTAATGTCAGTTTTTCTCTTAAAACACACTTATTGTTCAAATTAGAATAGTTATCTTTATTTAAAAAATTACAGTAACTATTGGGTACTTACCCTAAGATACAATATAACATCATATCTGAAGAAATGACATCTTAACAGTACTCACAGGGTACCCATTGTTCCATTAGGGTTTATTTATATCAGCATATTCTAAATGTTGAAATGTGTTTAAGCATGTTTTCAATCTGGTTGAAACTACAAAATATTGCATTATGTAAAGCATTAGCATCACTTTAGAAATATAAAGAATTAGTTTGCCAAAGTGACTCACTATTAGTATTTGAAGTAATGCCAATAATTTAAAAACTGATGTAAGAAGATTTAGCATGTTTGTGGAGCATTACGAGTAAGTGTAAGTACTTAAAACATAAATAAACAAAGGCATAGTTTGTTGAAGGATTATCCAATTATCTGCAATTTAACTTATAATTAGGTACAATAGCTAGCCAAACTTTTTGGAAGGTCATAGTACTTTGAGAACGGAATAGGTATTGTAGCTAGTTGTACAGTAGAATATGTTCATTCCAGTTATGATGCACAAATGATGATAAATGTGCACTGGATATACAGAATGTATAAACTTCTGTAAATAATATTTGTGTAAATGGTGACTTATGATGTCTGTGCTCATTAGGAAGACTTGTCTACAGTAAGGAAAGCCACAATGCTCACTACTAAACGGCTATAGATGTCTTATATTTAGACACTTATATATAATAATAATTATAATAGAGTACAACCTATTACTAAATAAACGACAGACACAGATTTATTAATCTTAATACTATAATCTTTATTATTAAGATTAATAAGTCTGTGTCTGTCATTTATTTTAAGTTGAAGGGAGCCTAACATAGGGAGGCAACAGCTGTTCCCATCCCAATGCAACCATCATATGAATTGAAGAAAATAGATAATATGGGGGGAGTGATGTCCTCCAAAAGTGACTGTTGACTGGGCTTTCAGACCTCTTTCATATCATGCTGCCTCATATGAGCCTGCATGGGTGATTGGCTGATTTTCCCAGCAGGGTGGTAACAGAAATACCCTACAACTGAAAGTAGAAAGCACCCAAACAAAAAGGTACCTCAAATGGTAGGCAACACTAACTGCCACAACAAGCCAAGAGTACAAAAATAAAAACAAGGGGAGGGAAGGAAGAACAGACAAAAAAGGATGAACTCCATGAAATTTACAAGTATAAAGCCCCATCCATTATTCCCCTCTCACAAGGCCCATATTGGACACAATTTTTACTGCTTAAGGTGTCATCAGGTTCAACCCATCTACAACCTCAGTATTTAACTCATTTCATTCTTATGGGCTGCATTCTCTCAGCAAAATTATTATAGGCATTAAAGTCACCGTGACCTCTATATGAAAGCATTCAGCCTTTAGCTTTGTACTTTTATACATTCAGGGACCTCCTCTGTGAATTCTAATAGTCTTATAATCTACACTGCATTACCCCATTTATACACAAAAGGTGGGTCATGTGGTGCAGTTTGTTACTATGGACCACTGCAGCAATGGTGGGCAGAGATGAGTGCAGTACACAAACAAAACATTTCATTTATATTGTGCTTCACAGTAATAAATTCTTATTTTATTGCACTATAAATGATTTTATGGTGACATGCAAACAATCAACAGCAGCAGTGTGACTCTTTACATTATAGAAATAAACTGACTGACCCCTGTTACCTGTAAAATTATTTTTCACAAACGTATTTTCCTGTGTATTTATCATGGCTCTTAGATTTTATTAAAGGATTTCAATTATTAGAAGTTAAAAGAAAGATCTTTATCTTGATCATTAGTCAACTCAGTGATTGCATTTTTAACCTGTTAATCAAGTTTCAAGTTCAACAGCTTTGATATGTTTTGTTTACTTTTGTTTCTTCCTAAATGTTTCAATGAAACTGGCACACATGATTTATTTTATATTATCTCTGCTGTTTATTACTGGTTTACATTTCTCAAAGTCAGCTTTCCAACAGCCTGACCTCATTACAATATGACACTCTCTGCTTTGCCGGTGATGACCCTACAAGCACAGCATTTTTGATTATTCTTCTGCAGCTCTTGCTTCTGGCATGTACTTAATGAAAATGTATAAGAATTAGGACACAAGAGAGATGCAAACAATAAAATATCTCTTTTTGTTCTAGAGGGACAAGCAAACATTTGTACATCCCAATACATTACAATGTATCCATATCATTTGTAGACACCTGTCAGACATTATCCCTTCTTGATAAATTTGTGTGCTCTGACCCTATGATCCCTTTCTCGTTTGTTTTGGCCTTAATGATCCTATTTAACCTGAAACTCATCTGCTTTTTTCCCAAAGAGCATTACTTTATGTTTCCACACAACGAAGACATGAGAGAAGTGAATAAAGAAAGCAAAATAAATTCTCCTCTGTATTCATTTTATGGACAGCATTTCTAAGGCAATGAAAGACAAGACACAGAGAGTTTGATGTTTTTCGATAAAAGCTGTGGCTATTACAAATAAGTATGAAATAAATAAAACAATAATGTGTGGGTAATCTGAGGATGGCTGTAAAATAGCTTGTATTTTCTATCTTTACGCTAACTGTGTAAAGCAAAATTGGCTTCAGATCCTGAGCTAGAACATAAAAAAACAGAAGAAACAGAAAAAAGGATTTAGGACATCATCTAGACTGCAAAACTAAAATGTAAATCCATCCCACATGCTACAGGTTTAAAATGTTTTTGCAAATTCCATAACAGTGTTGAAAAGCACATCAAACAAACTAGCAAGTGTATTCAAATGTAAGAATCATGATGATTTGCAATTGTACTAAGGAAGATAAACCAATGGGTACTGTATCTACTGTCATACAAGGTCAATTACGGTAGTTAATGCAGTAGGAATACCTTTTACGTGGGCGTAACCACCATAGGTGCAAGTGGTGCAGCTGCTATGAGGCCCCGAGCTTGGGGGGGGGGCATCTTCCTTGTCAAAGTTATATGTATTGTATACATTTTTCACCATTGGGTGGTAGTTAGGGGCCCTTACAAACTTTTGCTATGGGGCCTTCAAGTACCTAGTTGCGCCCCTTTTGTACTGTTAAATTAGAGCATAACTGATATTTTAGCCATCCATGAGACGCAAGCTAAATCACATTATTATTATTATTATTATTATTATTATTTTTATTAATATCTTTATTATATTGTAAGTATATACCAACATAATAAAAAAAAAATATACAGTATGTAAAAAGTGCTTGAAGGAAATGAATGTTAGTAAGCAACAGCAGATCATCTATTTGAAGAGTAATTACTACTATACTTGAGAACACAGCGTCATTTTATCAGAGGGTGCAAGTCTGCAATCTGTGCGGTCCCCCCCCTTCCCCAACTGGTTTAGTTTCATAGGTGCAGATATTGAATTTATGCCAGTGTATGGACAATCACAAACTCATGGGAAGTGTGGTCCCTAACCTACAGTAGCACTACCCTGCTGTACCATCTGCAACTGATCTTGAAAAATTACAGTAGCATTAAAAGTTAGTAGCAATAGAAATTAAGAACACATATTACGTGGCTTCTTAAAAACATGTGCTATATTGTGAACACATGCTGCAAATCAAATATTGATGCCTAATACAACACGCCAAAAATATTAAAGAAAACTACAGTACTCTACCACAGGTGTACAGTACTTATTTAACAACATGTGTATACATGAAAAAAAATATTGTACAAAAGCAATTTTGAACAGATTCAAGAAAGTAGTATTTTTATTAATCAAGGTTGACTATATATTTCAAGTATTTAGTAAAGCAGATTTGATGGCAGTATGATTTATGCAACTAGTTGTACATATGCACTTCTCTTTACAACCTACACTATCATTACTGTTTTGTGTGTTTCACTTTATTATCCCATTCAAAGTCTATTTTTTATGTAATTCCTATACTTAAACATATGTTTAATGCAATGTATTCCTAGAAGCAATTATTGCAAATCGATAAGACCTTTAAGGACCATAAATCTAGTAAGTAAAATTGTCCTGAGAGAGCTGCTAATAACATTTCTAAGTGTATATACTTCAGGAGCTTGGCAGAATTTAGGATTTTTAAAAATACCATCTGCTTAATAAACCTAGACCAACAAAGGGGCTTCTATGCCATGAAAGTGGCAACTTTTATATAATTAGTTAACCATTAAACTGTATATATGCTTTGTTGTTTGGCTGAACTTAATTGATTTTGTACAATCAATTGCAAAACAAACAGAGGTTCCAGAATCTCACATTAGAGCACTGCATTCATTAATCAGAACATTTTAATACATAGACCTTTTGCAACATAAAACTGTCAATTATCATGTATTGATTTGGTTGCTTATAGAGCCAATGCATAAGTTCTGTGTGCTCTAGGCAACATACACCATTCACTGCTCTGTCCCAGTCCATGGTACAATGCTGTCCCACCTACCTGCTCCACACAATCTTCTATTCTTGGAAGTGTGGCATGTGATTTAATATCCGATGCCATATCCTCAGCCCATTACAAACGTGAAGGAGCTGCAGTCAGCAGTTTTGCAGGTATGAATGTGTTCAGTGTGGTGGCGCCGTGATGATAATCAAAACACTGAATTAGTGATATTATGTTACTTTGAGCTCTATTTATTAACATTATTTTTACTAAAATAAAGTGAAATAGGGTATTTTCACACTCTTTTCAGTTTATTTTATTATCACCTAAAGTTACTAAAGGGCAATTGGAGTAGAATTCGTAAAATTCTACTCCAACCGCTAATTATCACTTATTTTTAATAAACAGATCGCATTTCCCATAATTGTAATGGGAAATGTGATCTGGACAAAGTTTTTTAAAATAAATTGTGAAAAAATAACGGGGAAAGCCCTGTGATAATAACGCCACCTGGAGGTGGCGTTATCCAGGGTCTTTCCCGATTACAGGACTCCTGCTCTGCTCTAAAAGGCAGAGCAGAGCCGGCCCCAGTGATCAGCTGTGTGGTCTAAACAGGCCACACACTGATACACTGTAAAAAAAAATAAAAAAAATTAGTAAAAAAAAACCACTTACCAGAATCCAGGAACCGGAGATCGGGGCTCCCTTTGATGTCCTCCCTCTGGTCAGCTGGTCTCCCATCCTGCACCGTGACCCAGTCATCAGCTGACCGGTTCCCAGTGCATGATAGGATGTCAGCTGACCGGAGCAAAGGAGGACATCACCGGAGCACCAATCACCAGAGGTAAGTGTAATAAAGGGATGGGGGTTGTGGGGGGGGAGACGGGAAGGGTCACAGGAGGACGCGGTTACAGGGGCGGGGTTTAGCAGTGGGATGAGGCTTAGTGGTGGCCGGTCGGCGCATGCGCGGGCACTTGTCACTGTATTTTTTGCAAAAATACCGTGATAAGTATGCGGAGGGGATTCGCAGGGACAGAGCTTTATCGCAAGCTCTGTCCCTGCAAGGGATTTTTTGTAAATCCCTGTGATATTGCCTGAATTCGCAATGTGAATTCAGTCGGTAACATCACACTACAATCTGTATTACAAATGCGGATTGTAGTAAATAGAGCCCTTATTGAGTTCTTAGGCACTCATTACACTTTAGTGTCATAGGCAACTACCTAAGTTCACCCAGTGACAACGATGGTCCTAGTTGCTAACCAAAAATGTATTGCATAATCAGCACATTTTCAGGAACAAAGACAGCTATAAAGAAATTATCATGCTATGTAAACTCTAGAAGGCTTATTTAATGACATGTTACAAACAGCAATGGTTTGCTGTAACAGAGGGCGCGGAAAAATTTGTGGCAAGTTAGTCAATTGCCATGGTTCTCCTGTTCCTTATTAAAAAATACATGATTACAATTGTTCACAACTAATTTACTATGAAATGCCATGGTACAGTACATTTAAGTAAAGGATAACAACCGGTGTCAGACTGGGGCATAAAAGGCCCACCAAGGGAATGCTATGATCGGGACTCATGCTTAAGGAGTGTGACTAGCCTCCACAGGGGGTGTGCCAACCATTAGAGAGGACATAGAATGCAGACACCATAGATACAGAACTGCATGGTCTGTGCCCATGTAGCAAATGCTGTCAATATGACAATATAACTGTCACTTGCTAAATTTAGCCTGGTTTGTATGCCTTGACTTTTTTTAAATATTTTCTTTACTGGCAGACTACATGTGTCAGCGGCCCTTAATGTCCGGGCATGCTGGCACATGTTGTTCCACAAGTGCCTTCATGCTGGGGCAGGCTTGCTGGGACTCGTAAAGTCTTTTATTACCATTAATCCCGCACTCAACATCCAGGGGTGTGTGGAATAGCCTTGTGGTTTCAGCCTGGGGTTGGTTGTCCCTAATTTTTTGGGGGGGTCCTGACTTAGATGGTTCAAGTTGCTAACCAACTAGGACCATCTGGGTGGTCTTGACTTTCTGAAGATTCCAGTCCTGGACTGACCTTATCTGTTTAACATTATGGCAGGGGGACCCCACCCTGTGTGTCTCCTTGCTGAGGAGTTACCCCTCTGGTTGGTTTGTCCTGGTGCTGGTTATTGGGAAATAGGGGGAACTCCATGCAATTTTGCCCCCTATTTTCTAATGCTAGCCCGATTTGGGGGGGAATGCTTTTTTATTATTTACCATTTCATATAATTTTAATTTATTAATTTATTTATCTTTGTCTACTAGGCTGTTACTCTGACTTGAGTTGCCTGTATTGACTTAAGGCCTGTGATTTGCTGGCTGGAAAAGTTTGTTACTGGCCTTGGACCTGTGAATTGCCGTTGGAGAAGTGATCTGGTTATTTAATTTATTTTCTACTTGGTTTTTACTTTTAGGCTATTAGTTCTTTATTAATGAATATATTCTATAGGTTCATATAGTTTATTAATCTGCCATCCTGTCTGCCACTGCTGTGCCACTATGTTTCATAGATGTGCTATATTCTTTTTAACTGCTACGTGTTTGGGCCGTTGCTCTATCGCTCACTTTAGCCAGCCAGCTCACTGCAGCCTTTGTTGAAAACAATATTGTGAGATGTGAGGTGGTTAAAATTGACTGGAAATCACTGTAAATTAATATTATTGAGGTTAGTAATGCTGTATGAACAAAAATAGGCCCAAATAACATGATTGTGGCTGTTTTTTATCAAAGTTTTAAAACAATGCATATCCAAAACCAAAACACTTGAGGGTGGTTTAGGTAAAATCAAAACATGGGGGTCCATGCACATCTTTAATTCTGCCTGATGATGATGCACCTGAGTGATGTTAATAAGACTGTAGGAACAAAAACAGGTCCAAGTTATATGATTTTATCTAGTTTTATATTTGTTTAAAGAAATCCAAAACCAAGAGCCCAGAGCTGGTTGTCTCTCGAGAGGGTAAACCACATTTTTTGGGAGGTCCTTACTATCGAGTTACAGCACTGGGCTGAACAATTTGGGGATGGTTGATGTTATGGCAGGGGGACCCAACGCCGTTTGTCACCCAGCTATAGCATCAGCCCCCCTCCCCCCAGCTGGTTTAGCCTGGAGCTGGTTATTTGAAAATAGGAGGAACCCCATGCTGTTTTTTCCCACTTTCCAGTACCAGACCAGACTCAGAGGCCCAGGGCTGGTTATAGATTTGGAGGGGAACCCCACACCTTTTTTTTTTAATTAACTATTTCTTCCATTTTTTATACATAACAAAACTTTAACAGATTATACTGCTCTGTGCAGTGCTTTCAGCATGCCCACAAAGGCAGAGCTACTTCAGGGAGGAATAGGAAGTAGGAAGTAGAATTTGATTATGACAGGGAGGGACTTAAAACATGTGAAATCTGACATTCCGGGAATTATGACGTTTTGCCTTGTTTTGAGATCCACTTGCTGGGAGGAACCAAACCATGCCTCAGTTCGCCTCAAGACCCCCAAGTTCTGTTGTTTTTGGATTTCACAGAATCCAAACTGCTCATTTCACCTCTATTATATATACCACATTTCTATTATATATACCACATTAATGCACTGTACATATGATAAGGGATCCACTTTCTCACCAACCAGTGACTAAAACTCAGTGAGAATTGCATTTGTTTTAGTAAAGCTCAAATGCAAGCCATTGTAACAATGAAAGGTTCAATTATCTAAGTTATTACCATTGTGTTGGTTACTTTTTTTTTTGACAATTACTTTCTAAGTTTGCAATATGCTATATTTTAAATTTTATTTTCACACAATAAAATATTATATATGTTAATCCAACTGCTAATTTTGATAGGTAGAAGGGAGAATCTTGGTGCAGTTTCTATAGAAACAAACAAAGCACCGATGTTCATCCATGTTCCCACTCTACCAGGTAACTGACCCTCTAATAGAGTAACAATGTATAATTCAAGTGAATAGTATGGAACCTGAGATTAGAGAAGGGGGCTGGGCCCTCAGGCAGTGGGATCCACCAGGGATTTTCCCTGTACCTCTGTGGTTCTTTACGACCCTAACAACAATTGAGATATCAGCATTTAATTGTCTAGTATAATCCAACAAATAAAATATATAATGTAATTTCTTGTTATAAAGCAACATTACTGTTTGTCCCATATTACACAAGCTCAATGGTTTTCCTGAAAGCTTCTTATTGGTTTATGCAGTCAGCCACAATTTTTAAAAGGTGAGACAAACCATTATTTACTTTGTTCCGTAGGTGTCCCTGGACTATATATAATCCAGCTCTGATAGCATAAATGCAATGGAATTTATTGTAGGAGCCACATTGGATGTAGTAGGATACTGGAGAAGTTAGCATTGAGTAGTTTTCATTCACAAGACTGTTATATTGATTCTGGAGCTATAGAAGACAAAGTTCCATTATTGCTGACCTTTTTCAATGTTAAGCAATTTAGGCACACCATGCACACCTATTCACGTACCTTTATCACAAGTACTGAAGCTTATTTAAGCAAGGTTGCTCCATCTGCTGTTGTTTAAAGCAAACCATAAAGAGTTTATATGTGGGGACAAAAAAGGATGTATCAACTACCCTTTTGGGTTGGAACATCAAATTTAGTCCCCCTTTTTATTGTAAGGCATGACAGACATTTTGCTGGGAAACAGAAGATTGGAAACTGACATTTGGACTCCCATACATAATACAAAGAGTGTGGGTGTGGAGTCTTCCAGCCAAAACCTTCATTCAAACTAAAACGTAGTATGTAGATTCATCTTCATGCACTTGAAGGGCATTTTGAACATTTGCTTCTATTAAGATGTCACCATTTATGTATGTTCTGCCTCAGTAAAATAGCTCTAATGAGCATGTTTTGATTCCAGAATCTATAGACATATAAATAACCATTTTTAATGAAATTGTGTATTCCATTTGTGTGTAAACCACAGGAAAATCAATGTGACACTTTTTTCTTTAATTAAGAGAGGTCATGCATTCAAAATAAATGTTTAAGCAACTGAATTACATTTCATTCTATTTAATTCTTCAGATGCATATGCTGAGCAGGAAGATGTTTATGTGTAATCTTCATCTACTGCTTGTCCATATATCCCCATATATCTCGATATCTGTTATATGAACAGAGAAATAGCAGTAGCCAGAACATAAGAATCTTCACAGAAGGACATAACCTTACACAAGGTCAGTAAGTGATAGCAGATGTGGTAAAGTGAATTGAGTAAAACAGGAATTGACAGACTAAAAGCAAATTAACTGAAGCAACTCAGGCCTTCAACAATGTCATAGTTACGTGAGGCTTCTGTTTAGAGAAGATGATGGTGTTGATTGCAACTATATGAATAAAAAATCATATATCGCCCTTACATGTTAATTCTCTTACATTGTGTGTTTTTGTACACAAGTTCTCTATGATGACCATCCATGAATCACTATGTATTGCATTTACAGTAGGTATTTTAATGTTGAGATGATTATAGATTATTTAATCTGGCTATTTATAATATTGTGTCCTCGGTAAAGCATGGGGAGTGTTCAAAATGTTGTAATTCCTTTTCACTGTTTTTCTTTTTAAAACTAGTACTACAAAGAAATATTTTATTGAGAGGTCAATGTTTAAAGAACCTAATGTAAAATGTTATCCCATTAATCCAGGAAGAGTTAATATAGTTGTCAACAAACATCCCTATGCAGAATCTTTGTAATTGAAAACTTTCACACTATACACCTGAAGAATCAAGGGAGCTAAGGCAATGCCAGGATGAGTATCTCCTTAGCTGCAGGGAGCCTTCAGCATTGAACCTCTGTGGTTCTGCTGCAATGGGGATTGGGGATATATGATAGAATAATAGAGTTCTCATTTAACAGATAAGAGTAAAATATTTTCCATGTTGTACTGATTTTGAAACAGTCTATAAAAATAAAATCCATGCAAACATCTGCAGAACACTTTTCTTTTTTAAGCTATATCGTTTGTTTTATGACTTTAGACATCTGTCTAAGCATTCTTCACAAAACAATTGTGCTATTTTTTTATTATTATTTTTCATTTTAGTCCTTATGGAGGCAAACAGACTTACAAATGTGGTGAGCAATAAAGGATGATTTTGTGCACAAACTCACATAGCTATACTGTACATCTTAATAATGGTTTGATAGTGTTTAAAATGAAGTTACTTTTCAATAACAATTTTTCTTGTATAACTTACCAACTCTTCTTGCAGTTGGTGGATAAGCTCATCTCGTTCCTTAAGCTGCAACTTTAGCATGGAGCATTCATCTTTCATTATATCCTATGACAACATGAAATCAGATGTTATAATAGGCCTAGCATTTTCCCTTTGTTCTTAACAAGCAAAAGCTGTTTCACACAGTAGGATATAATTGCATCCAAGTAATAAACCTCAATTTTCTTCTGTCATGTGTGATATTTTTGATAACATCTTCTGAAATGCAGTATAAACAAGTTAATGTGTCTATGATGAAAAATATAAACGTCTCTCAGTTCACAAGATGGCATTGCCAGTGTTTGATTGTCATAAGCTTTGTGGCAGGAACCCCTGCTGTATTTCATTTTAAGAAAACAGATGGTCATACAACTTACAGGTGCAAGATGTGATTGGAAACAAAAGCTGAATTTATTGTTTCTGTAGAATCCGGTTATTCTTTTTATTTAAGATATTTCAGTATTTAGATTTTTTTAACTTGGTGATGAGAACTTGTAAGGTAAATTTTTTTTGGATGAAACTTTGTATACTTGGTAATTAATTAAAATAGTAAATTATGTTGAATATTGTAATATACAGAGTCAACACTTATTCAACCATGTGTCAAATATAAGCTTAAAATAGCACCAAATAGTGCTCCAGGTTTATACCACACTCTGTAAAATGTCATGTTCACCATCCTTGCTTGCTGCCAAAAAGCATATATTCCATTAGATAGCATTTTGTACAATACCACCTTGCTATTATGCTAGTTTTGATCAATGCTCTAATCTGAAAGTATATTGAGAGCATACTGTAAATCATACTTGCCTACTTTTGAAAAAGCATTTCAGGGAGATTGTGAAGGCAACACCTATGGGTGCTTGTTAAAGTGGACGGGTACTGCTACATCTGACAAGTGTGCCACAAAATTGATTTACATCCAAATGTAAATGAGCCCAAAGCAGTTAGTAAGATCTACTTGTTGATGAAATCACGCTGATACATTTAAGACAATGCATGTAGCCATAGGGATCATTGTGTATTATAACCAATGCAGGGAATTGATTCTAATGAACTCATTTAAATGTATATATCTGTTTTTTATATATAACAGCTTCATAACGGAGGTAAGGTGCAATCAGGGAAATTGCTATACTCTTCAGGGAGTCAGGGAGATTGATACTATTTCAGGGAGTCTCCCTGACAATCAGGGAGAGTTGGCAAGTATGCTGTAAGAATGAGAGTGGACAGTACTATAACTTTTGCATACTTTCAGTGTACTTTTAGTGTACTGAAATATAAGCTAAAAATGGACATCTTTACCTTTACCCAGAACTCATACATCTGATGCGCTTATAGTAAATTACCAGAATTAATAGGAATGTGTTATTATTTTACTGAATTGAGAAAATATGCAACAAATGGCTTTAAAGGACTTGAGGTGACTTCATATAGAGTTGGCTTTATATTAAAGAACCCTGTAGGTTTAGGTCACACTGATGTGCATTGCTGTTCACACACATAATAACAATTATTAAATGTTGGGAAACTATGCAGATTGCAGAATTACAAACAGAGGACATTAGATCCAGAGAAAACAGTTAAAAATGGCACTGAACAAGGGTTATTTGGAACTTGACCATGAGATGTAACCAAGTTTGCTTAATGTTTCTCTCTCTCTTTCTCTCTCTCTCACTTATTTTCATTGTCTTCTTTCAAACATGACCACATACTATATTCTCTATCATAACTTTTTTTCAGACATAAAACAACAAAGATGTTTAGCTTTGGAAGAATTGTGGTACTGTACATAAATGGTTGCTTGTATTTCATTAACAGATCTGATAAAAGCTATATATTATTTTAGTCATTGAGCTAGATTATGGTTAAACTCAAGGCATGAAGATAGGATTAACATTTGTGGAATAAGTCTGGCTATAGAGTAGATTAGGCTTCGGACTAGTGTTTAGACTTGTATTCTTGCAAAATGATTAGGCTTTTAAATAAAATGTAGGCTCAGGTTATTATTGTTGACTTTTATTTATAGGGTATCATACATTGTCCACAGTGCCGTACAATGAAAACAGAATAATGTACTTAATGCAAAAAATATAAAGGATAATCAAGAAGTGGGGCAGCATGGAAGAAATCTTGGATGCGGGATTGAGAGCAGGTGATCAGAGTGGAAGTGAATGGAGTTGCAGATTAGGTGAGACTTGAAGTCAGAGATGTAGGAGGGAGAGGGCTTTATATGTGAGGATGAGGAGTTTAAACTGTATTCTGTGGTGGATGGGGAGCCAATGAAGTGATTGGGAAAGGGGGTACAATTTGGTGTCAACAGCATATAGTTGGCACTGGGAACACGGAGAGGATAGAGGAAAAGTGGTTGGAGTCAGAGCAGGAGATTAAGAAGGAGAAGGTGTTAGCAGATATGAAATATGGCTGTAATGCTAGTGCTAATATAGTGTCCAACTTGCTGCGAATTGCAGTGGTGAATACCAAATTACTGGAGCAATTCTACATTGCTCTGGTGCGTGGTCAGCTGATCTGAGAATGAGTTTTCTGTAACACTGCTACTTTGGTAGCAGTAACACTTTGCACTGCCATCTGTGACCAGTGCACATGCATGAACTGAGTTCAGGCAAGCGTACAAAGATAACTGATGTCCTGCAGAGGGATTCAAAATAGAGCGGAGGGGCTCCCTTTTTGTAACCTGGACCTATAGGAAGGAGCATGGGTCCAGGAACCAACACCATCTGAGGAATTTAGCAGGTTCGCACTGTAAAGTTCAGAATGTTTAGTATTTAGGTATAAATTTAGGGAGGAGGGAAAGAGAGAGAGGACTGCCAATAAACAGCTCCCAGTTGGACATATTTGGCTGCTCTGCACTTATGTTAGATAAAAGAGAAATACATATTCAGATTTGGGAACTATTTATTTCTTCTAGTAGATTTAATACTACAACTTGTATCCTATATCTTTTTGTTTTCTTTTGTGTTTGAGAAATGTATTGATTAGCATACAATTTTATCTGTACTGTTATTTTTACCTGCGCTGTAACATCTTTTTGCCATTACCATTGCTTTTACTACAGTATTTCTCCTCCCCTCATCCGCATCATGTCCCACCCACTGCACACACATACACAAACACCAGTTTTTCTTCTACTTTCTGCCTTAGTACTGAGTATTCATCTTCCCCAGTCTTATCTCACTCTGTTACAGTAGTTTCCCCACTATTTTACACCCCCTACTCTTTTCACACTTAATCACAAATCTTTATTCTCACCATTCTGCGCCCTCCACACTTAGTCCTGCTCCCTCCCTTATTAACCTTTTCCCACCTCATCTCATCTCGCACTGAACCCCCTCCTAGAACACCACTGGCAGATTCCAATCCTTTGTCACACTCCTGGCCTTTCCAGACACTCTCCCCACCTGTCCTTTAGCATAAAGTTGCAGATGTAACTGTAGCCAAAGACGCAAGAAAGGCCATGATTGCATCCAACTCAGAATCAGGCCCTATGAATAGGGAGTATCCCCTCCCCTAAACAGACCCGACCACATTAGGGCTACTTCTAGAAAATTTCCCAGCTGGTTTTTAATCCCTACCACCCCTTCCAAAATCTCATATTATCAGATGTAACCAAACAAGCTCTTGAGTAGAGTAGGCTGCTGAAATGTATTCGGCTTGTGTTGATAATAAAGCAGCAATCCAAAATGAGATTGGACTGTTCCCAAATTTGAACAAGTAGTCACTTGTTGGCTTGCAATCCCTCTAATCACCTTTATCTACATATCCTTGCAATTCAAGTTTACCTTCAAGTTCTGCATGTGTTTAAGGTACTGCATCCCTCTCTTAATTGCATTCTAATCTCTTGACGAGGTTTACTCACACATCACATGTCTACAAAGATGAAATATAGCTACTGAAATATCAGGCCTTGTATTAGTTGCCACTTATAAAGGTGCCCCACTGCTTGTCTGTACTTGTCATTATTTGGTAAGAGATCATCTTCTCCTTCTAATTTCAGATATGATGCACCCATTAGTGTTGTCAGGTCTTTTGCTTCTAATATTCCAAACTGATTGAAATTTTAGCAGAAAGATTGAGTAGGAAGAGTTCCATTCTCTTCTCGCTGTATGTGGATTCCTAGTTAGTATGGCAACTCTCACATGTCTTTAGTATCAAAGTGTAAGTCTAGAACTTCACTTAGTTTTGTGATTTCTTTTTCTTCATGAGCAATGATCAAAACATTCACATACGAGAGCAGGTGCATCCATTTCTTTTTTTCAAACTTTGAGTATAGGCATGGATCAGATTTACTTCTTGTGTACCCTTGTTCCAATAAAATTTTGCTAATTTTATAATTTGTTGCTTTTGTCATTTTCTTTAGACCATAAAGTGATTTTTGTAATATGCAAACAAGATGTTCTTTGGCCCTTTATGACATAATCTTAAGGCTGTGTCATGTACAATTCTTCTTCTATTTCACCATTAATAAAAGTAGTTTTGATGTCATAATACCTCAATTGCATATTTCTTAAGGCACATATGGCGATCAAGGTTCTAAAAGTACTCTGTTTAGCAACTGGTGCAAAAGTGGCATCATAATCTTCACCACATTTTTGAGAATAGACCTTTGCCACTAATCTTGCTTTAAATCTGTAAATGGTATCTTTAGAGCCACATTTGGTTTTAAAAACCCATTTACATCCAATTGCATGTTTTCCTGGAGGTAACTCTGTAAGATCCCATATCTGGAGCTGATTGAGAAATTCCATCTCTTCATCGGCAGCTTCAATCCATTTTTCCTTTTCATAGGTAGGCAGTTTCTGCATCTCTTTCCATGATTCTCCTCAGGTTGTGGTGCTGTCCTAGCAAGATAAGATAACTGTATTTGTGGTAAACTCTTGTTCCCCCTAGTAGATCTCCTCATCAAAGGCAATGGTGATCTTTCCTCTTCAATAATAACTGGTTCATGCATAATAACTTCAATTGCATTTTTCTCTTCCTCTGATGGTGGTTTTTAAACTTCCTCCTCAAGCTGTTCTGCTTATGTAGTTTCATGAAATGAGTGATACACTAAGTTTCCAGTTTCACCAATAACAACACTTCTGCTTATGTCACCTGGTTGGTTTTGCCACTTGTATATTATGTCCCATTATCTCCACATTGTGTTTTTGGAAAACAGCCAAACTTGTTCTTTACTTGAGCAAGATATTCTCAAAGTTTTCCATCCTTACTGTGCAGCAGGTAAAGTGTTGTTTAGTAATCATCATGTGAGAAATATTTATTTTGTCCTGGGGTCACATTTGTCATTGTTCCACTCCACATATATCTGTGTGAATTAGGTCTAGACACTTCTTAGCTCTGCGGTTACTGGCTGTTGGAAAACTTTTCTTTGTCATGTTCCCTTTTAAGCAACTTACCCACAACCCATGCACCAGCCTTGTTAATAGTAAAAGTTGTTTGATATAAAACAGGATGCACAAACAGTATATAGCATACAAAATGACAATTAGTTCCTTTGAACTAGCTGAGATTTCTAGTCTTGCTGTTGAATATGAATTACTGTATATTTGTATAGGGCATTTCTGTTATCAGCATGACTCAGGGCCTGTATTGTGTACAGAGATGCCAAGTGGCTGCATCTCTAATCCACCACTTATGTACAAAGACTCAGCATCAGTCACATCGAATTTCTGAGCAGCTCTATGGCTGCTACAATATCCATGAGAAGTAAGCCACCTGGGCCACTGAAGCTGTGTACAAAGACACAGTCACTGGCTGCAACATGGCCACAAAACCCTTACAACACATCTGCATTTGACTAGCCACCCCCATTGCCTCCCATAAATGCAGACTAGCTTCAATCACTCTGTGTCCAAATACTTACTACGAACGCCATTGGTAAACCATCATAAGACATGCGTAGTGCAACTTAGACTGTGCGCAGTACAAAAAACATTGGCCTGCATGGACATAGGCATAGCATCCATCTCTGAATCAGGCCCTCTATGTCTGTCATTTATACCCAGATTTCTACACTATTCTGAAGTGATGTGAATAAAAAGGACAAGATGAACTTCAAGGGATCAATATGGCATGTGTTAGTGGAGGTGGGGTGGGAAGAGATAGGGGTGGTAGTGTTACGCCACAGGACATTTTTAAACTCCAAAAAATATACATTTGCATTTTTACTTTATTAGGTATGCACATTCTTATAAAAAAAAACACCATCATGTTGCATGAAGATACATATAAAAATTGGAATGAGGATTTCCTTTAAGTATGCAAGATAATCAGTTAATCACATTTGCACAGAATTATGCAGGAACATGTGTATTTTGCTGCTTTGTAAATGTGTATATCAATGTCCAACAGTGAGTTTACTTGCTCTTTAAGAAGCATAATATGTTTTAATGTGTTTAAATCTAAAACATTGTTGTCAGTTTCTTTCCCTGACTTTGCACTTCAATCAAGAAGTACACAGCAGCAGGTGGATTAACTAATGTGAACATTTTATGAAGTGTGAAGCATTAAAGTGATAAATGAAACAAAATGACACCAATCTTAAGTAATGAAGTCAAAAGCAAAAGAAAAAAAAATTTGAAAGTAATTTTATCTCAAATAAAAAGCACTGTGTCATTCCTCTGTAGTGATCATTTCCAGATGTTTTTTTGTTTAATGCTGATCTGAAAATGGTTTGTAGGCTGCAGATTTCCAGAAACAACTCCCCACATCTTCCATTATGAGATTATGGGCCAAATGTAATAGGGTGAGAGTTTAGAAAATTTATTACATTGGTCAAGTTGTATTTTCAAAATGGTTTTTTTTTGTGTCTGAAAAACATTGAGTTTGCATGTTCTCGGACTCTATTACATTGACGGAGGTTAAAAAGTGTGAGAGTTTACTGCTAAACTTTCACATTTTCTAAACTCTCATCCTATTACATTTGCCCCTATATGTAGAATTTGTCTGTAGGGAATTGGTATGAAATACCGGCAATACCGGCAGTCAGGATACCTTCTGTCAAAATGCAGATAGCGGCATCCTGATGTCAGGTAAGTATGTTAACCCTCCCCCCTTCGACCCCTAGCCCTCTCCTCTTGCACCCCAACCCACCCTGCACCCTAACCCTCCCCCCCTTGGTGCCTAAACCTAACTGTCCCCCCTTAGTGCCTAACCCTAACCCCCCCAGTGGTGCCCAACCCTAACCTACCCCCCCAAAGCCTAACCCCCCATATTGTCTATATCTCACCCCCTTTGTGGCTAACAGCTGTGGTACCCCGCTATACCTACGATAGGGATGGCAGCCGTTGGGATTCTGGCATCGGTATGTAAACTGGCATCAGCTTTTTGCCACCTATGTTTAGTCCCAGGTTGGGATTAAGATGCCGGGATTTCAACAGCCGCCATCCTGTCCACTGGTAAACTGACTGTATCCCGTCTGTAGAGCCCAGTAAATCCTTCTATACTGTAGATGCCCTAGTAAATGAACAATCCCATTGATGAATTCAGGTCTAAATATTAAGGGTTTATTTATTATCCGTGATAGGCCCGTTGCATATGCGGTAACTCTAGTTTCATATTTTATGTAAAGGGCGCAAGCATTATTAGAGGCCCAATAGGGCCGACTAATATTCAGCAAAGTTTGCTTCCAAGAACCAATGCCATCTTCAGATGGCGCTAATACCAGATTCACCACTCCTTCCTATGGGAAGGAGACTCAGGGTTGCAAAGATTGATCCAAGCAGATCCATAGGAATCGGGATGAATTACCGCCGGACGCGGTTCAAATCCTGACAGCGGCTGGCCGACATGGCTGAAAATCCCGATCGTCCCAATGTAAGTATTAATTAACCTAACCCGCCCCTAACTCTAACCATCCTTAGGGGTGCCCAACAGTAACCTTCCCCCCAGTGCCTAACCCTAATGCCCCCTCTAAGTGCCTAAACCTAACCCCCCTTCCCCGCCGCCTAAACCTAAGTCCCCCGGGGGGGTGCCTAACCCTAAGTCTTCCCAGGAGCCCTAAACCTAACCCTCCCCCCCACGACTATCCACGCGTTGGCACCCGGTATCACTTCGATCGGGATGCCGGGCGCCGGTCTCCCGGCGTCAGTAAAATGACAGGCGTCTAGATTTAACCGCCTGTCATTTAACCCTCGCCGGGATAAAGCAGTCGGGAAGCCGGCTGTCGGGATTACGTCCGCCGGCTTCCCGACTGCATACCGATCCATACACCGCTACTTTTAACTGTGCACATGCGCATTCAGCCAGCTCCGGAGGGGTAAGAAATGTTGCTACTTCTGTAGCAGTGTTACTGATCACAGGGACAGCAGCTTTTTGGAGTAGCTATTTCCACACCAGAGCAATAATGAATTGCATCTGTACTTAAGTATCTGTCTCCGCAACTCATTGGAAAGTTGTATAATTAATTACTGGGGCTGTCCAATGATGAATAGTCCTTTAGTTACTGCAAAACATTAGCTGAAAACATTTTAGCAAACAAAAACAATGCGTAACTTTTCCAAAATGTAATCTACCTTAAAAAGCCCAGCATCAATCAAATGCCACCTAAACATGGGTGTATTTATAATGGGTACAGGGTGTGCTGTGGACATGGGTCCCTGGGTCCAGGGGGGCCCATATCACACAACATGCTCCCATACATTATAATTAACTCTCCAGAGTCCACTGTTGGTGTTGCAGAAAATTTGCACAGTACAGTAGAGAAATCACAGGGAACATGTTGCAGGCGGCTGTGTTCACTGGGAAACCTGCACAAGCGCAGCACACTCTGGCACAGTGCCAGAATCTACTTTGCAACTACCTCAGCCCAAGGCACTTGAATGCACAAAGGCCATAACACCTGGTTATTTTGCAAGAGGACATCTCAAAAATGGGTGTATATATATATATATATATATATATATATATATAGGATCCAAATGCCTGGCACTCCTGTGTAGTTAATGTCAACGTGCCCGGTGCCCTTCCTAGACGGTATGCACAATCTGACTAAGTGGATGGATGGCACTCGTGACTCTGATATTACACTAAAATGCAAATCACACTGGGACTAGCGTCTGTCTGTCTTGATAAAGGAGCTAATACTCAAATGTTGACAAACGCTAGTGCCAGCGTGATTTTTTGAGTGTATTATCAGAGCCACGAGTGCCATCCATCCACTTAGTCAGATTGTATATAAATATATATATATATATATATATATATATATATATATATATACATATATATATATATATATATATACACTGTGGTAATGTCTTGTTTGCATGCTGGAGCCAAAAAGGTTTTCTCTGTCATACTCATTAAAATGTCACTGAGCTGTGAAAGATGAACATGACAAATTAATGTTTTCTATTACAATTTACTTTGGTCCCCTACCTGCAACTGTGATAGAACACAGCATGTAATGTAAGAAAATGTAATTTGCATTAGAAGTACATAAACAAATGGAATAAGGTACAAATCCACTTTATTTTGGAAAATCATAAAACAAACGCAAATTTTAAAGTTGTATTTTTATATCAATATAGCTAATTAAAAAGCATACATTTTCTTTCATTATTATTAACTTATTAATGAAATTATTAACATTTCTACCAATGTTCCCATGTGCTATATAATGTTCAAGAAAATCAACTGAATAATGTAACGGCTGTTAGAGTATGCCCAAATAGACTTTGTTTGTATTGTATATGAAGCACTTTGACAGCTCAGATATGCTTTACCTTTACATCAACTTAAATGGAAGGAACATACTTTTCTCCAACAAGTTCAAATGTGTGCATGCGTGCATGTATCAAACCTTCTACAACGGTCAAGTGGAGGTATTGCCCATAACAACTAATAAGATTCTGGCTATCATTTTAAAGACTCTACTAGGTAATTAATAGCTAGAATCTGTTTGGTTGGCATGAGCAATACCTTTACTGGTCTTCTTTAGAATGTTTGGATGACAGAGCTCTATGATCTCTCGCCTGATGATCATACCATGCAGTATACGTTATTAAATTCCAAAGTCAACATTTTTGAAGACAATATGAAGAAAATGGATATATAAAGGAAGCTGTACCGTCTTGCCTTTCTATAAAAGGCAGAACAGCACTCTATCCATTTCTAGCTAGAAGTTGCTATATAGTTTGTTCCACCCCATATATATATAATTATTTATATTAAAAAAGAAAATTACATATTATCGCTGTAACATAGTTAATTTAAGGGAATTGACCCATTTTTGCCACCCTGAAAATGTTTATGAGATAATGAAAGGACACTCCTATTTATGGTGAAGGGTAAACAAGTATTGGTCCATAGTAATTTAGGTAATACAGGGATCTACAGTCAGTAAAATGTAATGCTTTTCATTAGCTGAGAGAAGAAAAATGTTTGTTAATACAGTTTTCACCCTTTATAGTGCCAGTTTTGAATACAGACCAAAACTGCCATTGTAAGAAGGGTGCGGTTACAACGGGATGTATTTAGTATGCTGGCGGACAGGATGCTGGCTGTCGAAATCCCGATGTCAGAAGCCTGACCCGGAACTAAAGATAGGCATCGAAATCCCGATGCCTATCTAAATCCCGATGCCGGAATCTCGACAGCCGCCATCCCGATTGAAGGTTCACCGAGGCGTCTTAGCAGTTAGCCGCGGAGAGGAGGTTTAGGGTTAGGCACCCTAGGGTGTTAGGGTTAGGATTTGGGGGGTTAGAGATAGGCACCACTAGGGGAGAGTTGGGGTCAGGCATTAAGGGGGGATGGTTAGGTGTAGGCACCAATGGGGGAGGGTTAGGTTTAGTTACTAACGGGGAGGGTTAGGGTGCAGGGTGGGGAGGGTTAGGGTGCAAGAAGGGTGGGTTAGGGGGAGAAGGAAGGTTAGTATACTTACCCAACCTCTGTCGGGATACCGAGCATCGGGATGCCGCTGTCGGCATTTTGACAGTAGGCATCCCGGCTGCCGGCATTTCATACCTAACTCGTTACAAACAGTGTGGCATATAATATGAATACATTTTAATGCAATTTGGCACAGGTTACTACAACAATCAGAAAGTAAATGTTCATGATTCAACCATAGACAGTATATTACAAAGCAGTAATTGATAATTAAGGGCATTATACACTAATAAGAGCTTAAGATACAAATTGTATTTGTTTTAATCTGATCACAGTTAAACTAGCTGTGAGACTGACCATATAATTTTGTTCTCCCTTAGTTATCTGCTTTAATTAACTCTTAGAAGTAAAATTAGGAATGCTTAAATAGATTTAAATAATTTTAGCCTCACTTCAGGCACAATTGTTCCTTTTAATTATCTGCATTTGTGATATAAGTATAGTTAGGGACATGGCTAATCATGCAGCACTGATAAGGAACACTGCACCACAGTCTGGGAAAATAAGACTTCTTCAAACTGTACTTATACTAATGTTTTTCTTTTCAGCTAATACAGCGGCAAGAAAATTGACCAACAAAAAGCAAATAGCTACAGCTTTTAATAATTGCCAATTTCTGAAGGCTGAGTGGAGTGCTGACAGGTCTCAACAGACCTCCAGCCAATAGACATAGTGCATGAAAGTGACTAGATTAATGATCTCATTATAATTCATTAAAGAGTAGTGAGAGGATGGATGCCTGCTTTAATTAGTTTTATTACTGCAGGAAAATGTTTCATAAACCAGGCTCATCACTATGGCAGGCTTGGAAAACAGGAGAATGGTAATCAAACTTGATGAGGAGGCTTTCATTAGAAAGTATGGCTAAGGGCAACGATCACAGACAAGAGGATATTCTAAAGATGGACATGGAAGTGCATCACACACAAAATTGTCATCTCAAGTACTGTAATTGTATTATGAAAAATTGCAGTGGTTAGTTCAGCAGAAAAGCTGACAGAGCACAAAGTGTGCAATGTCTGCAATAACAGCTTGGGTAAGATGTACATACACTGGTCTACTAATAAGATACGTTTTAAAATATATGTTCTACTTACTCTCTGCAACAAAATGAACAACTGTCTAAATGAGCTTTTAAAAATCAAAGTAATGTGCTAAATGAGTATGTTAATTATATTGAATTTGCAAGTAATTTAAATACAGTTTAAAGAAGTGAGGTCAGTGCCACAGTAGGTGGAACAGATCACATTTAGTGTACATAAGTTATATTCCTAAATACACAAACTGTTTGGCAAAAATGATATTGGTGCTAATGATGGAAATTTAAATTCAGAATATCTGGTATTGTACTGTTTCATGTGCAAATTAAATTGAGACACAAAATACATTAAAGCTACAAACAATAATATGTGTGGGAATGATTAACAAGTACAGGAAAAAGGGGATCCGATCAATATCCCGACAATCGGTATGCCGGCGCTTAGAATGCCAGTGCCGGAATCCCGACACAGGCATCCCAACCACCGACATTTTGATGGTAAGTACTGCAGTTAGGGGGAGGGTTTAGGGTTAGGCACTAAGGGGGGAGGGTTAGGTTTAGGGTGTGGGGAGGGGGAGGATAGGTTTAGGCACTATGGGGGGAGGTTAGGTTCAGGCACAGAGGAAGAAGGGTTAGGGTAGGGAAAGGGGGAGGGTTAGGCTATTGTTGGGATTCTGACTGCCGGGATCCTGAGAGCTGGCATCCCATACCCAACCCCAGGAAAAATATGGTTGAAGTAAAAGGTGCAAAGTTCTCATCAGTTTCAAAAGGAAAACTTTTCCATTAAAGACAATGTGCAGTGGCATATAGGTAATGAGTACACACTGGGCCTGATTCAGACCTGCTCGCGAGCACTGAACGCTCGCAAGTGGGTCGATGTTGCCCAAGTGCCCATGCGCACGCCGGAGGCGGCTCCGTCATGCGCATGCGTGAGACCCGAATAATGACGGCCAAGCCGTCGTTATGGGTCTCGCACCAAAGGGGGCGTGCTGTCGGTGGTGATTGACAGCACGCGCCCTTTTGTGGGTGTGCCGGGGGCGTGGCTGCCCAGACGGAGGCGTTCCCACTAGTGATGTCAGTGGGAGTGCTTTTGTCCAGGGCTTGCGGCAGCGAGACCCTACCGCAAGGGTCTCATCGCAAGCCCGATGGTCGCGATGGTCTTGACCATCGCAACCATCATTTTGGCCGCTCGCTATATTCAAAATATTAGTGCCTGGGAGGTCAATTGCGCAGCACCTCCCTCCTCCACACACTCCCTTTAAATTCTGTTAGTGGCACCATTTTCCAGATGAATGATAGCAGCAGTGCAGAGACCCTGGCACTGTTCCCAAGCCTTTGCTATCTTCTGCACATGCAGCATCTTCTCAAATTCCAAACAGAAGCATAGGAATAGCTATAGTGGGTGCAGGGAGTGCCATTGCTATGGGGTTCAGATGCTTAGGGTTCCTCAGAACCAGCTTATATAGTTATATACAAAGTTTCCAAAATTGCTCAATAAGCATTTGGGTCCGGCCCATTGTCCCATCTGAAAAGGGGGACTTGTCAGTGCTCAAATAGGTAGTGGTCTCTGGGCCTGATTCAGAGCCGCTCGCTCTGAATCAGGGCTGGGCTTTTTTTTTTCTTGGGCGACCACCCACAGCTATTGCGAACGGCCATGATGATGGTCGCAATGGTCAAGACCATCGCGACCATCGGGCTTGCGACGAGACCCTTGTGGTAGGGTCTCATGGCCACAAGCCCCAGAGAGATTTTGGCTCTAACAGAGCCGGAATCTCTCCACTGACATCACTTTGGGCAGCCACCCCTCCCGGCCCGCCCACCAAAGGGGGCAAGCTGTCACTCAACATCGACAGCTCGCCCCCTTTGGTGCGAGACCCAGAGCGACGGATTGTCCTTCGCTAGCCGGGTCTCGCGCATGCGCACGACGGAGCCGGCTCCGTCGTGCGCATGTGCTGTGGGCCACCATTGACCCGGTTGCAAGCGCTCAGTGCTTGCGACCGGGTCTGAATCAGGCGCTCGGTCTCCCCCTCTCAATAAAGCTCAACCCTAATATGAACAATATTCTCATACTCTAGAAAAAAATCAGGAATAGGACTGCGCTGTTGGTGTGTCTATGAGTAACATTACTAGTATTGCTTGACTGAAAATTTTAAATATTGAACAAGGCTTCTCTCAATATTTTTTTATTTTAATAGTTTTTAATAAACATGTACCACATAAAAAACACATATTACACTACACACACATATATAAAACAATAAAATGCAAAATAGCAATTGTAGCTTGTATTTCTGCCACATGTGATTCTCAAATACTTGTATCCTAAAGAGCCTATAATTAGTGAGGCTAATAAGGCAACAACCTTGAAAGTTCAAGAGAAATAGTCTCTAATTCGCTCAGTAGTACAGTATATACTGAATGTTTAATGCTCTTACCCATTTGTATGATATATGTATCCAAAAGGTATCGTCCTTTTAGTAATGGCTTAAATAGCCTGGTTTAGCCTGCGGTTTCCTTACCGCTCCAAGGCCCGGATCTGCCAGTAATGTATTGCACTGCTGTAATATGTGCTCCCGCACTCCTGGGGGACCTCAGTGTAGCTGTGTAAAGCGGCGGCTCCTAACACCGGGTGCTCCCCTCTGTGCTTCTTTACCTTTTCTTGAAAAAGCTTCCAGCACGGAGCGAAACATGTCGATGCGAAAGGGTTTGTTACTGCTTGTGACTATTTGAGACTTCTGCAAAGCCGCTTTATGCTCTTAGAATACCCAAACCGAAGGTTTATCACTCGGACCAAGGTAAAGAAGCACAGAAGGGAGCACCCGGTATTGAGTGAGCTCTGAGATTAAGACTGTCCCAGTTAGCCCAAATTAAGGAGATCTCCCATAACAGTGGAATTTCCAGAATTAGAAACTCCCCCTCAAGTAGGAGCTGGCTGGTCCCTAATCCCTCCTCCTCTGTCTTTTCACTCACTTTAACCTGCAATATTCCCAGCCATGTAGACTCTGTAGATGAGGAGATGCTGTGAAAGATTCAATAGCTGCCAATAAGGATGGAGCCCTGGAAGCATCAACTTTGGACACTACAGAAAGGCACCCTACCATGTGTGCAGCTGCTTGGAGTATCTTCATAACACTCCGGGCACTGCTTTACTTCCAGGTACTGGTGGCCCCACCCCATATGCATGTCATTATGATGCCATGAGCAAAGGGTGGCAGATCCAGCAAAGGACGCCATAAAGCCCTTTTACATCACTGTGTGTAGTGGATGTCATATTGGTAAGGGGGTTTGTGTAGTGGATGTTATACTGATAATGAGTGTGTGTAGTGGATGTTATAACATACATGGGTCACTGTAATGTGGCATAATATGATCTGGGGGCACTGTAATGTGGCATAATATGATCCAAAGGGCATTGTAATGTTGAACAATATGAACTGGGTGCACTTTAGTGTGGCATAATATGAACTGGAGCCACTACAATGTAGCATAATATGTACTGGGGCACTTCAATGTGGCTTAGTATGTACTGGGGATACTGTGTTGCATAATGTGTACTGGCGGCACTACTATGTGGCATATTATGAACTGGGGGCAATACAATGTGGCATATGAACTGGGGTCACTGTGTGGCATCATGTGAACTAAGGCACCATTATGGAGCATTGGGGAGGGGACCCTTTAAAATATTTCTATGGTGCCCACAAAGTCGTGGCCCTGCGTCTTCCCAGAAGACAATGACACCTTCAGAAAATAAAGGGGGCACTGCACACAAGCATTCCCAAGTATTAATATGCTTCTGACAGTGTGGGTTAGTTCTAAAGCATTAAAGTGTAATGTCCACATCCATTTATTGTGCATCTGCATATCCACTGAGCACAACCATTGTTGTTTGGAAAGTGGGTCTTCACATCACATTTTTTACACAACTGAAAAAAGTAAAAAGCATCACTAAATACACCGGCTGCCCATTGGAATTATGGCCCTTTTGACAAATTTTGATTCTGGGCACTTCCAATCACCCCACCTCTGTGACAGTAGCTCCCCAATGTAACATTACCCAACTGGTAATGTTACAATGGGTAAGGTCCCAAATACAGCATTACACCCATAGTAGCAATAGACCACTCTTCCCCCTCAGAGTCAATGGATTCCTCAGTGGTATTAACCATCACACCACCAGTAACATGTTTCAGAGCTTGTTTCAGATTGAGTAGAGTACACATATAATTGATCTAATGTGGCAAAACAGGGTTTTCTAGAAACACAAAAAGGCCATAACTTAAGGTTTGCTGTTAGTGGTGCTTTTCTTGAAATTCTAACTTTGTTGCCCTTTGCAGATTTTCAATTACAGTATTTGTATATAAATCAGTGTTACAATCGCACAAGAAAAAGCACTGATGAACCTCAAAAGATTTGGAATTGTGACTTTTCGTGCAGTGACCTGTGTTCTTGCCAGTTGAGCCACAGCAGCTCAACTGGCAATAGGTCTAGGGCCCTGCTTTAATATACTTGACTAGCACACTTTTGAGTGTTTAGCATCCACCAACTTCCTGGCTCCAGTCAATCCCCTACAGGCTGCGGAGATAATAAAGGCAGGAAGTAATGCTGGGTAAACACTGTTCAGACCACTTTGCTGATCAGATAAAGCTCAATTGATGATGCCTCAGTCTGGTGAAACGCGCATCTTGACGGGAGCCTCTGGAGTGCATGAGGAGACTCCCTCCTTCTGGAACACACTACCGCCGCGAACCCATGGTATCAGGTACACACTTATCTTCAATGGATACACAGACTTTACCGCCTCATCCAATGTTCCCACTGCGCTGTATTGATACATTAGTGGAGTGAGTGCGTGGTTAGCAGATCTTATGGTTTTCCCTTCTATCTTCTTTCAGGTGTGGTTAGGGTGCTATTATTGCCAGCTGGTCATTCACTGAGAGGTTTCTCACATTTCCGGTGCTGGCGTTGTTTGACAACCCTGCTAACACCTCTATCCTCTTGGTTACATTCTCAGGCACTCTCATTCTCCCACTGCCCCACACGTGAACCTGCACTTATATATCAGGCTCACAGTGGATGTGTGGGGGAGAGAACAGTAGATGCCAGCTGCTGTATCATACCCTCATGGTACATGCGGTAGGTCCGCTCATGTCCCATTCACTGCATCTGTACATGGGACACAGTAGCCACCTATCCCCTTACCTCAAGTGAGTGGTAACTTCACATTTCTGTATTATACCTGATACATTACATACATACTCTATGTCCCCTCTCATCTCAGTCTGCATCTACAGATTATATATATATATATATATATATATATATATATACATATATAGCACAGGTATTCATAAAATCAGCACCCTGATATATGTTGATATGTGTTTACTGATGTTTATTGTATCCATTATAAGTGTATACTGTGCAGGTTGTAACGTCAAGGTTCTGTTGCTATAATGTTACATACGATGCTTCTATCTGTGGCAACAGACATTCCATGCTGAGGTGGACTCTTGTGATATAAACTGATTATGTTCAATATCATTTGTATGTTTTATGGCGGAGTGATGCTCCAGTGATTGTTTAAGGATGATATCCGATTATTATTTCATTAATTTCTTTAATATTTCACCTAGATTTGGTACATTGTAGACCAACCATATGTGATTGCACATACATGCTTATGTGATTTAATTGTATGTGATCACAAATATATGCTCATGTGATTAAGACTCTAAATGCTTCGATGACCCACAAGCAGATTACTACTAGATGGTGATACTGACCATTTAGTCTTTACATCAGCAGGGCATAATCATTGCCCCCTGATATTATTATATGTTGTCCAGTGTTTTTGTTTTCTTTCATGTATTTATTTAATATATATTTTTAAAACATATTTAATAAAAGTTATATTTCATAAACAACAAAGGCAGAAACTATGCCCCAAACAAAAGAGAGTACCTTTCTTCCCTTTTTTCTGCATATACTTTACTCTCAAGGGTGCACCTCCATTTGACACTATACTTCAGGTATATATTACCCATATATTATTTCTCTATTTTGTGGAGTTTTTTCAGCCTTTAATAAACTATTTTTGGTACCAGTGCTTGGGGTATCACGTTTTCCCCTTTCTCCTTTTTTCCTAGATCAGATAAAGGCTCTGCTTCCCTAAATAATTATCCAATCTGTATGTACCCTGTACACACTGAGCTATTTTTAGCTCACCTTATACTTTCATCAAGGGGAGCGGGAGGTTGGGCATCTCAATTTTTAAGCAGCTCATAAGATGCATCCTCCCTATCCGACCATTGCCGGAACATTTGAGGCCACTTGGCTGCATACACACCTATGCAATTGTTGGGCCGCTCAGCCAAAATTGGGTGATTAGCCTGAAAATTCCATAGATGTGTAACCATCCTAACAATCAAACATGGCCTGATTATTCAGGTCTACCCATAATCTAGCTGTTCCTGCTCCTATTTTGATTATTTGTCTTTCCTGGACTTTGTCCTTGGCTTGCTTTTGACTACGACTCTGGCTCTGCTATCCCAAGCTACGTTTTCTGATTACAACTCTCACTCATTGGATACCTCTCTGAACCCGGCCTGATTTCCTGTGTACCAAACACCTGGAGTTTGAACTTGTACTTTGATTTTGTTTTGTTCATAGCTTCCAGCAATTAGGATCCAAATCCTGAAATACATTGCTGCAGCACGCTTACTGTAGGTCCATGTGACAATCAGTATATTAGTCAATAGGATAATTATTCATAGATTAAGAGCAAATAAAATTTTAGGTCAACTTATTGCACCACCTTTCACCCTTGCATGTTGACAGAAAGCATAGTAAATAGTGGCATAACCACCCCTCTAAAGATGAATGCTTAAGACAAATGCCATATTTGCTGTGCCTTTAAAGATAGTAACTTACATATTAGTAATAAGATAAATTAATTTTCCAAAAATATTGCATATAGTCAAATATGACAAAAGAAAGGTGCTTTGCCAGTAATGTAAAGATGATGAGAAAGGGAGGGGCAATGTCCTTAGATTAACATTAAATATGTTTCTAGCCTAATTAAATACTTACCTTTTACTAGTAAATATTCATATAATTCTTACATATACACACATACAGAACATTTCTGTCTTAAAGTTAAACTTTGCTGTTTCCTATATAATTACAATTAGTTCTCTTATTTACAGATATAAGCTTTTTAGGTTAAGGGATTTAATTAGTAAATAACAGTACTTCAATGCTATTTTACATTATTTGAAGCATACTAGACAAAGACAAAACAGGCTATGATGACATACATTAGATTAAAGTTTTTGTGCAACTGCTAAAATATAACTTCTAGAAGAAAATGATTTGACAAAGCAAAACATAACCTAAAACAGATTACAGACATTGCTGGCATTTCAACAGTGACCTCTAGAGGAGAATATTTCAAAATTAACAATAATACAATGGAAACAAAATAAATTCTTGCATTTCAGATTTTCAGATCAGTGACATAAAAGCAATTAAAAGTGAGGCACAAAACAAACACATTTTAAAAAAAAAAATAGTATTAGAAACATGCTATGTAATTACGCACTTGCCATGACACATACAGCAACACATACGAGGAAGGTATTGTAAATAGAAAATACAACTTTCACTATGACAAAGAAGCTATACTGTATGTCTAAGCCACAGCACTCAGTAAGTCATTAATGAAATACATTTCAAAACAGTTCTTCATCCAAACCTTTACTAAAGTTGCTCTTGTTTCATGAAGAGAAAAACATAACAGACAGATTACATTTTAAAGCATTTAGGTCTTTAATTTGAGCATAGTTTCCTACTTTAATAATCTGCTGAGCAGATCATAAAAACATCACCAATCCAAGAAAATCCATGTTACAGACTACACTCAGAGTGGGAGCTCCAATCATACTTACCTACTCTCCGGGAAGTTGTGGGAGATTCCCGAATTTTCCAGTAGCCCCCCACAGCCCCTGAAGAGTGTGCAGATTTCCTGCATCCCTTCCACATCCTAGTGAATTGGGCACAATGGGCAGGATGGGGAGGTAAGTGCCGGGAATTGCGGCTCCATATGGAGGGAGCAGGGATAAATAACACTAAAATGCATATTGTAGCCCCACCCCCCTCCTCGCGGTCTTGCGATTTTTGGCAGTTTGCCGTGACGAATGGCAGGGCCTAATGAGCCTAGCCCCACCCCCAAAAAAGGCCAGCTGCATTTACAAAGTTGGCTCCGTCCATGTGTCCTTTCTCCACAGACAAAATATAAAGGCTGCAGGAACCATCATCACCATGTTTCGTTCACAGAACTTTCCTGTGGAAATACACACTTACTTCTTTTATTACGTGCAGATTTTTAATCTTTATTTTTATTATTTAAATATTACTATACTACACTATGATGTTTGTGGTGTTCATTGGTGTGGGGTTTTAAATCTAGTGACCTTAAGACTGAGCAACCCCTGTTGATTATTTTATCTAAAGTGGCCCATTGGCATTGAAGTGGAAAGATATCAGATAAACCTTTTACAATGTGTATTACATTTATTACGTTATATTGTGTACGAGTATGATAATGTGGCTTTCAAATTTACTGCTAACACACTATCAAGATGCACCACTATGTTACCACATGTTGAGGTATGCGTAACTCAACATACAAACGTAAGGTTGCAATTTTTCCAACATAATATATATGCATACATTCCTGAAGAAAATATGTAAAAGTCTTAATGTGCATCCTAAGAGCCTATTAAACAGTCTTCTTTAGCACTGATATTTGAAAAAACTAATGTAAGCAAATGAACCAACATGCACACACAGGGCCGGATTAAGGTCTGTGGGGGCCCCTGGGCAACAAACTTGTGGGGCCCCCTAACAGTGATCCGAGTATGTATGTATATATATATATATATATATATATATATATATAATCACATACACACACACACAGTGTGCCCCCCCCCAACCAGCCCACCAGCCCACCAGCAGCATCACACTAAGAAAAAAAACATTAATTAACTCACCCTCCGGGCTGAGGCAATGTCACAGCAGCAGCTCCTCTCTTCGTTTCACCTCCGCAGGCTCCAGTCCAGATGCGACTGTTGAGGGGGTGGGCTGGAGTGGGGCTGCGCAGCGTGACCTCTGACATCATGCCTGCATTTCTGTACAGCCCCACTGCACAGCCTGCCCGCCGGAGCAGCTCCGCGCTATGAGCCCAAGTGCTCAGCGAGCGCTGCCCATCTAAAGCGGCAGAGGACCGAAGCGGAGACATCTAAATGCTGTACTCCGCCGGTCTCAGTAGTAGTGGCAGGGAGCATGGTGTGGGGGCCCCCTATGTGTGGGGGCCCAGGGACGACCGCCCCTGTCGCCCTGCCTATAATCCGGCCCTGTGCACACATACTAAAAAGTGCTCGTTTTACTGTGCTTAATGCCAATTTTGATGTTTCGTGCAGAGTTCAGAAGCTCTGATAGGTAGAGATACAATAGAATTATACAGAAACTCCCATTAACCACTTTCCTGGCGTGGTTGCAGCATTTACAACTACATCAGGCAGTGCGTTAACTGACATGGTCACAAAAGATGCGACCTGTCAGTAGCATACAGTGGGCGGCTGCCAGAAGATAATCTTCAAGCACCCGCCAATATCAGAGGAACATCCCAGCCCCTCTGCATCCCTGTATCCTCTCCATGTGACAGCCATGCTGCTGATTACCGCTGATCGTTCAGCATGGCAGGAGCCCCCACCTGGCAGCTGCAGAGAACAGCAGCTGCAGGGGAAATGTAAATGAACCCTCCAGCCCTCCAGTACCTGGCAGCTGCTGCAAGGAGGAGCAGCAGCTGAATAAATTTGACGTGAAGGTCCGATGTTTCGAACATTGATGATCTGATATATCGTGTTAATGTTATGAGTTTCCAAAACAATTATTATTACTATTTTTATTAATAAAAATGTGTGGGATAAGTTTTCTGTTAAAAATGACGTTTGTCCATGCTTTAAATAACATTGTTTTTAAATGATCATGTATGCAAGCTTTTACAGATATGTACAGACAAATGATTTTTATTGTACTATGTTATCCTTTTTAAATATATAGTTATTTTTTAATATTACCTAATGTAGAGTTTGCTTTTCACATTCAGTGATAACAATATAAAAGTACTGTTTATTGCATTATACTAATGTTAATCCATGCCTTACATGCTTCACCCCTGAACAAGGTATGATCGGGCAGAAGCAGGCACAATTTTATTGGCATATTTCTGAAGATATAGACTGAAATACAATGCTTGTGCAGAAAATAGCAAGGGCTCTGACCTGTGCTTGAATCATCTTCTGCCTATGCACCAGTGCCAAGGGAAGGAGGGGGCCCACACAAAAACTTGTGTTAGCTAAATATATTAGGACTAAACATATATACACCGGACATCAGGCCCGGCGACAGTGGGGGACTAAGGGTACACTGGTACTGGACCCGAGGTCCAGAGGGGCCCTGAGGTCCAGATGGGCACAAAACAGGGCCATGGATGGTGTACTCACTGTTCCAGCTGGGACGCATAGCCGTCACCCAGCCCCAGCTCCCTTGTAGCCTGGCCCATGTGGCTCAGCTGCAGCCCAGGCCGGGCATAACCTTAAGTTAGCAATGCACCAGTGTGACATCATAGGTCATGTAAAATATAGAATAAATAGGTTGTGGTCTGAGCAAAGTATAGTCCTTGGGGAATAAATAGCACGTGAAATGAACGGTAATTAAGAATAAATTTATTTATTTGTACATATGTATAAATGTAAATTAAATATTAAATATTATGAAACATATGTCTTCCAAAAATCGTGAATGGCCTAATTTAATATTTAATATACATTTATCCATATGTACAAATAAATTAATTTATTCTTAAGTACCATTCTTTTCACATGTTATTTATTTCCCAAGGGCTATACAGAGCACAACCTATTTTTTCTATATTTTTAATCTATCTTGCAAGGTTAGTAGTGACCTCGCAGTGCTTACAGCAGCAACACAATTATAGCCTTGATTCGAAGTCTAGAGCAGTTCCATTCTTACCTTTCATCATAGGTCATGTCGCTGCACATCTTCCCTGCCCATCAGGCAGGCTGCACCACTGCCTGGGTTAAGTAGTTGAGGTGATTGGGGATAGAGGATAAGGAACAGGGGCTGGGGCAGAGGAACGTGATGGGGTTGGGGATGGAAGAAGGTGAAGGGGGCAGAGGAAGGTGATAGTGGCTGAAGCAGAGGAAGGTGATGGGGGCTGGAGAAGAAAAAGGTAATTGAGGCTGGGGATAAAGGAAGGTGAAGGGGACAAAGGTGATGGGGCAGAAAGTGACAGGGGCTGGGGCAGAGTAAGGTGATGGGGGCTGGGGATGGAGGAAGGTGAAGGGGCAGACAAAGGTGATGGGGCTGGGGGCAGAGGAAAATGATTGGGGCTGGGAATGGAGGAAGGTGATGGAGGCTGGGGATGGAGGAAAATGAAAGTGGCAGAAGAAGGTGATGGGAGCTGGGGCAGAAGGTGACAGGGGCTAGGGGCAGAGGAAGGTGATGGGGGCTGGGGTTGGAGGAAGGTAAAGGATGCAGAGGAAGGTGATGGGAGCTGGGGACAGAGGAAGGTGATGGGGGCTGGGAGAAGAAGGTGATGGGGCTGGGAGCAGAAGATGATAGGGGCTGGGGATGGAGGAAGGTGAAGGGGGCAGAGAAAGGTGTTAGTGGCTGGGGCAGAGGAAGGTGATGGGGCTGGGGACGAAAAAGGTTATGGATGCTGGGGATGGAGGAAGGTGAAGGGAACACACAAGGGTGATGGGGTGGGGCAGAAGATGACAGGGGCTAAGGGCAGAGGAAGGTGATGGGGCTGGGGATGGAGGAAGGTGATAGAGGCTGGGGATGGAGGAAGGTGAATGGGGCAGATTAAGGTGATGGGGGCTGGGGGAAGAAGGTTACAAGGGCTGGAGGCAGACAAAGGTGATGGGCGCTGGGGATGGAGGAAGGTGAAGGGGCAGAGGAAAGTGATGGGGGCTGGGGCAGAGGTTATGGGGCTGGAGGCAGAAGGTGACAAGGACTGGGGGCAGAAGGTGACAAGGACTGGGGGCAGAGGAAGGTGAAAGGGGCTGTTGATGGAGGAAGGTTAAGGGGGCTGGGGATGGAGGGAGGTGAAGGGGGGTTCTGGGCTGAGAATGGTGACAAGAGGCTGAATTTGAGGAAGGTTAGGAGGGGCTGAGGACTGAGGATGGCTGGTTGCAGACACCATCCCTCCTACCCCTGAGGCATTCACAGCACTGTCATCAAGAAGACCTTGCAAGAGATGGCAGACAAGAACTACAGCCTGCATCGTTAGTGACAGAGAGACAGTTTGGTAAGTCATAGTGTATTTTTACTTTATTTAAAAGCTGGTATATCTTTCAGTTAACATTATCATGCTTCACATACACCGGTTCTGGGGTCTGTGTGTTTATTCGGGCCAATCTCTTGAACAATTTGATGGATTTTGATGGGCTTTCACTATTTTATATAGCATTGGTCAGAGAAGGGTTAGGTGTATGAACAATTCATCTGTGATGAAAAGGAGCAGAGCAGTGACTATTTTAGTGAAGCAGTCACAGAAAAAGCTAATCTTACACCAAGTTGAAGTACAGTAGTTGACCATAGTGCTGAAACAGGAAAGTGAGAGCCAATTAGAGTTAGCAATGTGCCTGTTGCATAGCAGCAGCCTACAGATGGGAGGGAGTCAGAGACTGGTGCAGGATCACATCTAAGGCAGACAAAAGGCCTGATTCAGATTTGGGAATAAGAAAGAGCAAGTAATTGTGCATCTTGGTAAAACCATGCTGCATTGCTGGTGGGGCAGATTTAATATGTGCAGAGAAATTTAGATTTGGAGATGTGCTCAAACAGAAATCTTAATTCCAGTTTAAAAATAAAGCTGTCCAACATTTGTAGTCTACATGCAAAAGCAGCCAGTATTTACCCCACATGCAAAAATATGTATTTGCACCCTTTACACTGCAACATGGTTTGTCCAGGTACAGAGTTACTTGCTCTATCTTACTCCCCAAATCTGAATCAGACCCAGAAAGTGAGAGACAGCCTTCAACAAACCCATGAAGATGCCCTGATGCAGTCACAGTAGCCAGGAAGGAGCCAAGGGAAGCATAGCTATCAGGAATTTAACAAAAAAACAAACAACCATCGGAACACCATCAAATGATTTCCATTAAATGGTGGCAAACATCGGACCACCACCAACAATTAACAAAAATACTACCATCAGAACACAACATTGATGGTTAGTGACTATCGGATTCCGATGTCCATCCTTACGCTGAACCTGCAGGCAGACTCCGGTCAACACTCCTCTACCATGAAGTGCTCCCTCTCCACCATTTTCTGTTACATCTTCTAATCATATTTGATCATATATATGGCACTGGGCTGCATAGTTTATACTCCTGTCTAAATGTATTCATGCTCTAATTTAAGATGTACTGCAATAAATGCTACAACATGTTTTACACAACCAAAAACATTGACAACCAGTGGTGGATTTTACCTAGGGGCTGCAACCTCCCAGTAAAATTTGCCACCCCCAGTGAATGTTTTTTGCACTGGCTTCCTATTAGAAGTGCTATCTAATCACAGCCAGACCGGCAGCCCCAGGTGGAGGTATTTTATCCCCATGGGACTGCCAGTCCGAACCGAGTTTAGCAGAGAGAGCTTTTTCAATTGGAAGCCACACCTCTGCCTTGCCGTAAGCCCAACCTGGCTTCTAGGGGCTGCAGTTAATGCACTTCCTAGAAGCTTGTGCTTATGCACATGTGCTGATCACGGGCCCTATCAGATGCATTCCATTGCACATGCACAATGCACCTGGCAGGTGCAGAAGTGAAACCTGTGGGGCCACTGACCTGACTGCTGCACGGGCAGCCTCCCAGCCAGAAACAGGTAAGTGTACAAATGTGTCCTCTTGTTGTGCCAAAAACCCCTTCCCGGAGAACAAGGCCCCATGCAACTCTACTTACGAGTGTCTTTTTTGCCTTTTTTCACCTGAAAATGCATCTTAGTTGCAATCGAAAGTCAAAAAATGCTTCAAGAGACTGCACTGATTAATTTGATAGGAGACACTTGTATATCTTTGTGCAAGTAAAATTGGCATACAAAGATGCAGTGACTGTTGCTTTTTTTAGGCTAAGTTCTGTTGTGCTTTGTATACAGATTAAGTCGCACACATACAGTTAGGTCCATAAATATTGGGACATTGACAGAATTTTCAGATTTTGGCCTCTATTCACCACCACAATGGTTTTGAAATGAAACAAACAAGAGGTGCTTTAACTGCAGACTTTCAGATTTAATTTGAGGGTAATTACATCGAAATCGGGTGAACGGTGTAGGAATTACAACAGTTTCAATATGTGCCTCCCACTTTTTTAAGGGGCCAAAAGTAATGGGACTATCAACTCAAGAGCTATTTCATGGACAGGTGTGGGCTATTCCCTCGTTATTTCATTATCAATTAAGCAGGTAAAAGGTCTGGAGTTGATTCTAGGTGTGACATTTGCATTTGGAATCAGTTGCTGTCAACTCTCAATATGAGATCAAAAGAGCTGTCACTATCAGTGAAGCAAACCATCATTAGGCTGAAAAATCAAAACAAACCCATCAGAGAGATAGCAAAAACATTAGGTGTGGCCAAATCAACTGTTTGGAACATTCTTTAAAAGAAAGAACGCATCGGAGAGCTCAGCAACACCAAAAGACCTGGAAGACCACGGAAAACAACTGTGGTGGATGACAAAAGAATTATTTCCCTGGTGAAGAAAAATCCCTTCACAACAGTTGGCCAAATCAAGAACACTCTCCAGGAGGTAGATGTATATGTGTCAAAGTCAACAATCAAGAGAAAACTTCACAAGAGTGAATATAGAGGGTTCACCACAAGATGCAAACCATTGGTGAGCCACAAAAACAGGAAGACCAGATTAGAGTTTGCCAAACAACATCTAAAAAAGCCATTACAGTTCTGGAACAACATCCTATGGACAGATGAGACAAAGATCAACTTGTACCAGAGTGATGGGAAGAGAAGAGTATGGAGAAGGAAAGGAACTGCTCATGATCCAAAACATACCACCTCATCATTGAAGCATGATGGTGGTAGTGTCATGGCTTGGGCATGTATGGCTGCCAATGGAACTGGTTCCCTTGTATTTATTGATGATGTGAATTCTGAAGTGTTTCGGGCAATGTTATAAGCTCATATTCAGTCAAATGCTTCAGAACTCATTGGACGGCGCTTCACAGTGCAGATGGACAACGACCCGAAGCATACTGCAAAAGCAACCAAAGAGTTTTTTAAGGCTAAAAAGTGGAATGTTATGCAATGGCCAAGTCAATCCCCTGACCTGAATCCAATTGAGCATGCATTTCACTTGATGAAGACAAAACTGAAGGGAAATGCCCCAAGAACAAGCAGGAACTGAAGACATTTGCAGTAGAGGCCTGGCAGAGCATCACCAGGGATGAAACCCAGCGTCTGGTGATGTCTATGCATTCCAGACTTCAGGCTGTAATTGCCTGCAACGGATTTGCAACAAAGTATTAAAAAGTGAAAGTTAGATTTAGGATTGTTTAGTTTGTCCCATTACTTTTGGCCCCTTAAAAAGTGGGAGGCACATATAGAAACCGTTGTAATTCCTACACCGTTCACCTGATTTGGATGTAATTACCCTCAAATTAAATCTGAAAGTCTGCAGTTAAATCACATCTTGTTTGTTTCATTTCAAAGTCATTGTGGTGGTGAATAGAGGCCAAAATATGAAAATTCTGTCAATGTCCCAATATTTATGGACCTGACTGTATATATGTCACATATCAAACTAATCAGTGCAGTCTCATGAAACAGTTTGATGCATCCAATTGTGCCGTCTGGCTTATTCAGGCTATGTGCATGAGGACGCATCTGTTTGTCTATTAGAAGATTTTCTAAAACAGAAGTAATAATGCTCAAAATGTATTCCTATGGAAATGTCCTAATTTGTACTTTGGTAGTGAATGTCAAAGTGGCCACATGGGAAGACCTGATAAAGAAATGGACTGTTGTAGTGATCAGTAAAAATCTCCATCGTCTGAGGTACAATTTGAAGTTTCAATATTCCCAATAACTAACTACGTAATTCTTCACTAGTTTTATTGAGATGAGTGTCAGTGTATAAAACTTTGTATTCTCTTTAGATTAATAAAACGTACCAGCTACTGTTTGCTATTACAAGTCAATAGTTATTAAACAGTATTATCATATATTTATAAGCAGAAAACCTTACATGCCTAAATAAAGATCAGTACTTACAAATACAGGCAGATCAGATGATGCCATCTCTACAGGACATAAACTACAGCTACTGATGTATAGAAGCAAACTGTACATGAAATTCAGCTTTTGAAGGGCAAATTTGTTTAAAGGAGTGCTGTTCCCTAATATTCCCATATTGCATCTATTATATTGAGTTTATGAACACAGCCCTCGAGTGGTTCCCAAAATTGTAAAAATGAATCTTAAAAGGTAGATAAGCTGCACTACATACTTCTCATGCAGTGTTTTCAGGCACTATTCCTTGCATGGTGAACCCAAGTTGACAAGATATTCGATAATGATCAAGGCTATTTAAAAACTATCAGTATGTACTGACAGATACTGTTATATCTCTTAGAGAAATGCAAAATAAAATGAGCCAAATGTTGCTGGATACCATCGTAGGAAAATAAATGGTTGGTGTGTGTTTGTGTGTGTGTTCTAGTAGTCAATATTATCACATTCATAAGTTTTTTTGTGCTACATTGTGTTTACACTGCAGCTGTGTAATATGTTAATATAATTATTACAAAGTGTACCATGGAATATGTACTGTATGTTTACATTTGCAGAAAAACAAATTAGTTAAATGCTGATATTAAGTGTTGATATTTCTGATCATTTGAATTTTGTGAGGCACGTCACTCAAGTAAAATTAAACTAAGGGCTATATTTACAAACAGGTGGCTTTTGTAAGCCGTCACTTCTTGGCGGGTTGGAGCCGAAAATTTAAATCTGCACTCACATTCAGTGTAAAGAATGCCAGGCTTTATACTGAATGTGAGTGCTGATTTGAAATTTCAGCTCCAACCCACCAAAAAGCTTTGGCTACTGTGTAAGTTTAGCCCTAGATGTTTTTGCAGAGGTAATAAACATGGTACGCTCCAGCTACTGTTCAATAATATTATATTTTTTTTTACAATGACATTTAAAATGTGATTAAATGGAACAGATCATAAAATTGTTCCATGTACTAATGGCAATAGTAACTAATTATCAATATAATAATCATCTATGGTCTGTCCCACCTCCAACATTTGCAGTGCAGCAATGAGACAGACCAGCCAGAAAGGACAGAGGAACATTCTGCACCATGAATGGGGTTAGTAATATGTGGAATGGGCAGAGCATGGGGCAGACTGAGATGACCCGGTATATGCCGGGTCCCTTTAATAGTTATCTATTGATGGCACTGGTGAGATGATAAATGTCACATAAAACATGTACATGTAACTTATATATATAACACATAAGCTATAGCTACTGAACTATTTAAGCTAGAATTTAAGTTGAGCAGAATTACAAATTAAACACTATACCTGGTTATTGAGGTCAATAAAGTATCTCGCTTTATTACAACCAGCTGACAAATATATTAAGTACAAACAAGGACATTCCCATGGTATTACATCACTCATCAAACAAGATAAGATTTTCAGCAAATTTTCACCACATTTTATTAGTGTAGATAAACAGATAATGTGTTGTTACATTTAAGAACATTATTGTAATACCACATACAGAGGTATAGCCAAATATTTTCAAGCACAGTGTATTCTCTTTTAAGCACTACACAACTCTAGCTTCCAAGGCTAGTAAAAACTAGATTGCAGCAACATGACATCTCTTCACTTGTTTAAAAATATCTCCCAAGACAGCCACTTTGCTGTGCGTCTCTCATCTACACTCTGTCTGCACCCATTCATGGTTATACAACTTTTTTTGGGGGGGTGCACCCACTTTAGAATGCCCTCATTTGCACAACAAGACTTTCCTCTAGCCTTCAAAACATACTTGCCAACGCTACAGAAATTGTAGGAAAACATGTGACTCTCCCACATCCCGCCAATTTCCCAGGGAAGTGGGCAAGATCGAGAGATAATACTGTTAATCGCCGGTCCATAGGGAGGGATGGGGCTAAAATGACGTGAACGTCCGGCCCTGCCCCCTGAAGTGGCTGACAGCATCTCCTCTCCAAGCTTCTGCAGGGGTGGTGACTTTAAAAGTTGGCAGGTATGCTCCAAATCCTAAAGTGTTCCGTGAAAATTTACCTCATTAGACAAGCTTATCATATTTCTGAACCACCCACATACTGTAACCTCCATACATTTTTCTACCTAATTACCTCTCCTCTACAAAATCCCAGCTCATGTGCAGATCCAATAACCATCAACTGTCATGAAACTGTTATTTCATTTTGAAATTATTTACAGTTGCATTATACTTCACACATTTTACCACATATAAATAATTAATTACTGTACAAACTACCAACTTTTAATTTGGAAAAGTGCACGATTATCAAAAAATATATCAACACTAGTTTCTCATGTATGGAAAAGTGGTCTGGGCTTAGATCACCTATTCCATAGTGCCCCTAGTGGTAGCATACAGATGTGTCCACATACTTCTATCCTCTATGCACTACAAGTCACGCTACACATAATGCGGGACTCAGGAGCTCCGTGCGATCTGGTAGCACAGAGAGTCTTTTCATGCAACGTTTTACCTTCAAATACGTCTTATTCACTTAGCAGTGTGAATAGGTAACACAAGCACCTTCTGCTGATTAAAATGATATGCATGATGTCTATGATCTGTGTGCAACTGCGGATGTATTTGCATACAAAACGCTACGTTACAGTGTTACAGCAGCTGACACTGTAACATAGCATTTTGCATGCAGATACACCTGCAGTTTACGTGCTGTCTAACAGAGGGTTTCGTCCATTCACATGCTATACTGAAAAAGTTAAAAACAAATGACATTTCAGAAAAAATATATAATTAATTAAATTACATTAAATCAAAGTTTACAAAAATGTTAAATAAATAACTACATAGAAAAATACATATTTTTTTATTCAGATTTTTGTTATAACCCAAAAGATAGCCCAAATCTCTAATAAATTACGTATAACCCTGTAAGCATTAGAAGTTCCAGAATAAGTGATTCTTTTCTTAGATTTAATTATTTTCCTGAAATCTATCTCTGAAAGTGTCAATCATAATTGTTTTCTCCTTTTTTTCTGAATATAAGAAATAATAAAAAATAATGTCAATGGTGTAGCATACATGGCTTAGACAGTGTATCTGGCCACATTGCAATCAGTTCCCATGTATGTATGCATAGTGACAATTACAAACATAAGTGAGGATATACAAAGTATAAGATAAAAAGTGCATACAGTACAGCTAAAAAAAACACTGGTCACAATCACAGGCAGCATCTGTACAAATTTTCCAGAGGGTCTGCAAGGTTCTATTATTATGACATTAATATGCACTGTAATTGGTCTAATGCTCCAGTGTCAGTTATATCTGCATATTTTTTATAAATTAGGGTCTATTTAAACATTAATTATTTGTCAGTAAATCTCTGAGATTCACCTGTATTGAGTCACCTATCTGTAATTGTCATACTTACTCTCTGTCACAATATCTTCTCTATCTATGCATCCCAGAGGATGAAGGAGAAGGTGTCTGAGTACAGCCTCCAAAATAGCAATAAGGCGCATACCCACTACACGACTAATGAACGATTGAATGATAACAACATTGTTATCGTTTAATCGTTCATTATATTGTGCAGTCAATATTGAGCCCACACTGAACGATATGTCGTTCAGTGTGTGCACCCTCCCTCATCCTAGAACCTGCACAACCTGATGATATTGTCAAGTTGGACAGCAGGTTCAGGCGATGAAAGATGCCGACAACGACCAGCGGGAGCATGCTACGCTGGTCGTTGCCGGCATATTCACTGCATGATTAATGAACGTTTGAACGATAAAGATGTTGCTATCATTCAATTGTTCATTTATATTGTGTAGTGGATATGCACCTCTAGATGTCTTCTCACTCATATTAAAGATTACTACATCACACACTGCCTCCATTGTCAGTGCAGACAGGTAAGCTAGGACCTGCTGGAGCTCAGTGAGAGGTCTAACCTCTGACATGTGCTGCTGACCGTGTGCAGCATCTCTGTGCATCTTTTTCCCTGATATTCATGCAGACTAGACATGACTCCAAGTCGCTCAAACATACTAGCCGTGCAGAGCCTATACAAACAGCGCAAGTACACTATCACCAGTGCTATAGCATGTGGGCATATTTTAAACTTCCTCTGGTGCATTTGCAAATGCACTGGAGGAAGCCCAGTGCACTACAACATCCAGAGATATCCTAAAGTTCCAGGCTGCTTCTATATATGCTATAGTTATAACTGTCATAACTCAGTGTCTTATGCTTCTTCTTGTTCTACCTGATTCAATAAACCTAAGAACTGCAAGTAGTAAGCTAAACCAGATGTGGAATCACCACCACTAGCACCAAACAACTGTGCAACAACATCATATATACTTTGGCCAAGTGTATTCCTACTGATGGGTAAATTGTCTGGGGGACTACTACTGTATATCCAACATCACTGCTCCGCACTGCTCTGTTACATGGGATATGTTGAAGATGCCGGTGGACAGGATCCTGGATGTCGATATACCGATGCCGGAATCCAGGCATATATATATCGACGCCAGCATAATTCCGATGATGTCATGCCGAACACATCAGAACACCAACATCCAGCATCCTGACTGTCGGCATCCCGAATGCAAGAATGCAGGTATTATACTTAGCCCAGAGATGGGGAGAGGAAACCTCCATGGGTAGGTTAGGGTTAGGCACCTCCTGGGAAGGGTTAGGCTGTGGGGAGAGGTGGATAGGGTTAGGCACCACCGTGGGGTGAGGTTAGGTTTAGGCACCCCCCCAGGGAGGGTTAGGTTTAGGGTACAGGAAGGGGGGTTTAGGGTTAGGCACTAGTGGGGGAAGGTTAGGGTTAGGCACCACCAAGAGAGGGTTAGGGTTAAGGGGGAAGAGGGGGAGGGTTACGGTACTTACCAGCCCCTGTCGGGATACTGCAGCATCGGGATTTGAACCACCAGCAATTCATCTTTCAGCATATCATACCCATTCCCTGTTACACAGTTCTCCTAATAGGTTATGGGCCCAGCAGTCTCAAGTTAATAGGCCCTGGATCCCCATACACCTACTGAAGTTGTGTTAATAACACTTCTTTTAAATAAACAAGATGGATAAATCACAAGTCATACTGTATACTATTGTCCATCTTTTTAAAATCTTGAAATTATTATATCTCAGAATATTTAGGATTAGTACAATGATAAAGTAAAAATGACCAAGACTGTTATTTTTTTATAGAAATGTCACTTATGAAAATGCTACTTAGCATCATTGAAACTGTCACCTTATCCTAGAACATCACATCCATTAGACAAGCCATAGCTAAAACAAATTAGATATAGCATGTTCCCATTAATACCACATCAGACCCACTAAAGGACAAACATCTTTATAAGTCTTACAACCTAATTAAGACACGTGTACATTACAAGATATATTTTATTTTTATTTAGACTAATTTATTCAAGTAATGAAACAAAGGCTGAATGAACACAGAGGTTTTATAAATATAAAGGTGTTATTGGTATACTGCTGACAGTGTGTAAAATTGACCAACATCATAAACAAAGTATGACTTATATTATTGCTTATAATCAATTGTTGTAATTATTATTCTTTCACTATTCTCATAATTCCATTCAGTAATCCACTTTAAAAATTGAATTAGTTGAACTACAACATTAATTGTGTTTTTTAATGCAAGGCAACACAATTCAATTTGTAGAAAATGTCACTGTAATTATGTACAAAGCATTTGAAATGCTATGTTTCCAATTTGTTTGCCTCAACGTGCTCTTTTGTATAACAAATTTTAATTACCTTAACTTTCCTTTTTTGCTGTTCTTTGGATTCATAATATTGAATGCAATCATCTATTTCTATATTTGTCTGTAGATTTAAAAGTAGCCTCTAATAACCCCTACTGAAATTTTCAAGACAATTCTAGTTTTATTAAAAACTTTCAGCAATTATATGGGCCATTGAGCTTGGGCACTTTATAGGTTATTAAACAGTTGGTACATTTTGGAAACTACCCTAATTTATTCATATCTTACCTGTAGTGGACTGCTAATCCAGCTGCTGCAGCAGTTGGCCAAGTAATCCAAGTTCATCTACACTGTATTCACATTACCCTAGCACTCCATTTATGCCACTATATGGCACGGACAATTAAGAATAGGGTTGTTTTATTATTATTATTATTTATTATTATCATAAATAAAGAACTTTCCTTAAAATATACAACATGCTTTTTAAATATATATATTATTAAATGGATGCTAATATCTGAGAAATCAACCTGTATCCTAAAAGAGTGCAAACTAATATTTGAAACAGGATAGAAGTCAGTTAGTGGCCAAAAGTAAAGTATTTGGGGGTTCTTAAAAGGTGGTAGATTGTAGATTTTTGCATTTTTAATAAAAGTGAAAAAGATTATAGAAAGCAAGTGTTTTTCAGCAAATGAAATGCTCTAGATATATTTGGGGTGCATAAAAATACGTGTAAATTAACTTTTGTGTCATTTTAAGCCATTTTTAGTGAAAACAAAAACCAAAACACGGGTAACTCCCACCTGCAAGCATAAAACACATGTCCCATCAATACAGTTCCCCCGACAATTATTCTGCATTTTGTAGAACATCACTCTAAAAGTGGCACGTGGCCAAATATTGGCCAAATTAAGCTAATTGAAAACTACCAAGTGTCTAATTAATCATTAGACAGGTATCCCTGGGGTTGTGAACCAAGTCCCATAATGTTTACCTAAAATTTTGATTTTTCTCAACTTTTCACCTGCTGTGAACAAAAATCGGCATTAAATTGTAACACGGGTTAACTTTCACAGCTAATTGAATAGTGAAAAATTCTCGCCCAGCCATGTTAAGTCACATTTACCCAAGTAACCCACATAATAATTAAATTCCCACCCTATGTTGAATACTACTCACTGAATGGTTTGTGAAATGTGTTATTTGTTGGAATGTGGGATGCAGTACACTAACTGATATATTTTGGGGGGTCATTATGCTTCTAGAAATGTATGGGTTCACTTTTTGTCTTTGACTAACTTAATATATATTTATAAAATTGGTCATATGCACTGAACTACCCCCCCTCCTTTCCAATAATCTAATAAAAATAATCTACTAATTTACCTAATAATTTATTGCTGTCTTTAATTTAATTTGCATAACTTTCACAGCCAAAAACATTATTTTTAATACATTAGAGTTATACATATTAATCTATTAACTATTTTTTATGTTAAACAAAAAATATTCATGTTTTTATGACATTCCTCCTGCTGAGCAATGAAAATAAACAAATATGTATTTTAAATATGTACTTCAGGGTAAAAAACTCTTTGTGAGGGCACTCTTTGAAAATGTTTGAAAAAAATATATTATCTATATAATGTAACTTGTACTAAATAGAGAAAAGTTTTAAACTTTTCTGTCAATTTTATTTTTTGTTTTAAATTTTTATTGTATTTATTGGTGGTCTCTCGCACTTGTAATAGATAGATTTTTGTGTGCCTATGCCTAATATATTTCCAAGCTAATAATAGCATAAACCACCACTTTCAAACAGGGGCTTTCAAGAGTTATCTTCTCAGGACTTAGTACCACAGACTCTTTGGATTCACATATCACTCAACCAAAGCACCACTAATTTGGAGGCCAATAGAAATAGTTGGTGAATTGAATAGACCACAATGTCCAACACCCATTCAGACATAAAATGTATAGAATTTGTATTGGAACTGAAGATCTAAAGGGTGTGATGATGACTACTGCTCCATTTTGACTTAGTATTATTCTGGTGGCTCTGTTATGTTATTCTTTCTAAATGATTGATGTCAGCAGGAGAATCTGATTCTTAAATAATGTCATACAATTCAGAAAATCATAACTGTGTGGAAGCTGTGTTAGTAAATGTTACTCAGAAAGTGATAGAATGGTTCTTGTTATTGAAGTAATGCATTTCAGGTTTGGTTGTGTTTATGTGTAAGGTTTGAAGCTTATGTAACAAAGAACATCAATAACAATCTAATAAAGAATAGAAAGAGATGGCACCAAGTTCTTCAAGTTCTGGTGTGCTGAAGGCCAATGTGATCAACATTATTATTAACATCCTTCAAAGTTTACTATACAATAGCTAGTTTACAACTATGCATTCCTATAAACAAGAAAGTAAGTTAGGAGTGGTAAGGTAAGTAAAAAGTCAAGGACTTTTGTAATATATGTTTTGTATTTACAAAAGTTATGTTTCATTTCTCCTTTTTAATCGAATTCTATATTATGCTAAATTTAATCCAATATATTTGGTAACCATGTGTTATTAATATAATAAAACAAAAGTTATGCTCATTATACTTTCATAAAGCTAATAAACTATTTGTGATATTTTTATGAGAAAAATAACATTTACCATAATTTAAAGAAATTACCATCTAATTTTTACAAACTTTTACGAACAGCAGACTTTAAATAATGAAAGAAAAAGAAGAAAACCAAAAGCTTTATAAAATAATTTTATAATAATAAACAATTATCACAGACAAATATTATAAACATTATTCCAATAATATAAGTCTCTTCATAAAATAATATTAAAAAGCATATGATAGTAGATATTGTAAACAATCATCAAAAAATGGAGGTAATTAAAACTTAGACAAAATGGACATATTAAAAAAAGGATAAAAAAATAGTCCCAATACTGTAGTGATCATTAGGAGAACTACCAGAAAGCCTAGGATTAGCACTGGTGAGCTGCAGTGAAATTGGAAGTTGGATGTTGTCCCTCTTGTATAACCAGCTAAGAAGCAAAGAGAAAAGCAACAAGCTGTTCTCACCGCTGCAGTTAACTGTAATTGACACCAAAATTATTGAATTTTCTAAGACAGTAATGGACAACTGTCTAGATAGACAATCAATAGGTTGACACCAGATGTTCGACAAGCAATAGATCGACAGGGTCAAATGTTTGACATGGTCAAATGGTCGACAGTTAAAGGTCAACATAGATGAAGGATGACATGATCAAAAGGTCAACATACAAATGGTTGACACAGAAAAGGTCAACACTTTTTTTTTATTATTTTAACCATAATGTTCACCCTAATTCTGGGTACACACTGGCAGATATATTGGCGGATCAATTGATCGGCTAATATATCAGGTGTCCATCAGGCGGTGTGTACCAGCGATTTGTCTGTGAATGACGTCGTTCACAGACAAATTGCGTCGGCTGTGCTGCACAGCCAATGCCCAATATATCTACAGATAAATCTGGGCATCATGCTGTGTGCATGGGCAGTCAGCCAACCACCCATACTCTTGCAGCGGCAGCCGAGGGGAAGGGGGAGTGACACACCCTCAGTCAGTGGGACCCGTCAACACACAGAGCATAGACATAGTGTGTATCACTCGATCTGCAGATATATTTGTGTTGTGTGTACTCACTTTAAACCACCCACTAGTGCCTAACCCTCTCCCTGGTGCCTAACTCTAACCCTTACCCTATTGCTTAACCCTAACTGTCCCCTTCCACAGCCTAGTTCTAACTCTTCAACCAATTGCCTAAACCTAACCCTAAAAATCATGAAAAATCATGAAAAGCAATGTCAACCTTTTTTTCGTTCATCAACCATTTGTGTGTCATCCTGTTGACACTGTAGACCATTTGACACTGTCAACCTATTGCCTATCAACCATCTGTTGTCAACCTACTGACTGTCTAACTAGACACTGTAGATCTTCCTTCAGGATACCAAGGCCCCATGTGACCCTTTGAACCTTAGCTAGCAGCCCCAAGAGTAATGTGCAACCCTTGAAGGTTAGATGGTCAACCAGTGTGGCCCCTGAAGTGTATCAGGCTGCTTATCACTGCTGTAAAACAATGATGCAGGTTTGCATCTCAGAATACCTACAGTTAGGATTAATCAAGGTTAGAGTGCAGGCACCAGGACCAGATAATTGACAGCTGAGCCACCAGGGATGTTTGGTCAGCATCTATAATGTCAACATTTCATCACTGTAGACATGATGAATGTCAACATGGTCACTGTCAACATTCACCATGTCGACATGCTCATGTTAACCTGATGCATGTTAACATGATAAATGTTGACCTAACATATCACACCCATTCAGATTTATGCATGCCAGGGCCATCTTGTGGTATTCTGTGCACAAAGGCTTAGGGGGTCATTCAGACCCGCTCGTGAGCGTCAGGACGCTCACAATCAGGTCGATGTTCCCCACTGCACATGCGCACAACGGAGGGAGCTCCGTCGTGCGCATGCGCGAGACCCGGGGAGTGACGGGCTTTCCATCGCTCCGGGCCTCGCACCAAAGGGGGCGTGCTGTCGATGTTGATTGACAGCATGCCCCCTTTGGTGGGCGTGCTGGGGGCGTGCCTGCCAGATGGAGGCGTTCCCATGGGAACGCCTACCGTCTGAAGCCGGCCCCACTGACATCACTAGTGATGTCAGTGGGAGTGATTTTGGCTCTGATAGAGCCAAAATCACTCCAGGGCTTGTGGCAGGGAGACCCTACCGCAGGGTCTCTGTCGCAAGTCCGATGGTCGTGATGGTCAAGACCACCGCGACCATCTTTTTGGCCACTCGCATATGCTGTGGGTGGTCACCCACAGCTATACGAGCGGCCAGGAGGCCGCTCCATTTTCATGGAGGAGGGCCCTGATTCAGAGCGAGCGCTCTGGTCAGAGCATTCAGCTCTGAATCAGGCCCTTAGTATCTACATTGTAAAACTAGATATTTTTCATAGAAGTTGTTAATAAATTCTAAACATTCAATGTCTTAATACTACTGTCTGGTGCCAGTTGAAGCACTTTATATTCTGTTACATCTGTAACTTTACTTCTAGCAGTATTCTGAAAGGATAAATAAGTTTTTATTGCAGAGAGAGTAAACAAAAAGATTGCATACAGTGAATCATACATAGGTAAAATGAGGTAGGTAAATTATGCAGTGGTAAAAAAAGTAAACAGTGAAAACTTTTTTTTTCCAATTTTAATACATAATTCCCTAGAATCTCTGTACAAAAAGAGTCTACAAAAATTCAATAAATGCCTGTATACAGAACTGTGAGTACAGTAACTTATATCTGTGAATAATAGATTGCACAGCACTATAGTGGTGAAGAAATTCACAAGACCATTACCATAAAATATCTATTTATTAAAAATGCTTATAGCAAAGACAGTTTTGACAATTTACAAGTATCTGACAAATATTTGACAACCTTAAAAAAATATAATAATACAATAATTAATAGCAGCTTATTAATATAGCAAACATATAGCCACAATATTCTCTTTTTTGATTATTGGGCTGGCTACCCATCCACTGCTGCTCTTATGCTGCATACACACGTAGTTGATTGGTTGAAATGAAAATCTGGTAATGTATGGGAGAAACTGATGATCAGCTATTTGCTCCTAAATGCCAGAAAACAGATGGTCGTTCAGACAAGTTTGGTAAATTTTTGATCTAAACAATTTGTTCAAACAACAGTTTTTGTCCATTTTCCGGCGTTTGGGAGCAAATTGCTGATTGTCATTTGCTTTCATACCTTACCAGATTTTCATTCCAACCAATCAACTAGTTGGATGGTTGGACAGAAAATCTTTACGTGTGTACCCAACTTTAGAGGTGATTAGGGAAATGCCTACCTCCCAGGTCCTAGTTAAAATATCTACTCTAGTTGTATTTAAACTTATGGATTATTTTCACTTTTTACTTAAAAATAAGTGCACAGATATAATTGTAAATTAAATATGTTTTCTTTTAGATAATATCACAGTCAGTTTCTTAGTTGGGCCAATGTTCAAATAAATGCAGAAGATTACATCGCAATGTACCAACATTACTGGGGAGGAGGGTGGTTGTATCAAACCTTGAAGAGAGATAAAGTACCAACCAATCAGCTTCTAATTGTAATTTTTTTTAACACAGCTGTTAAAATGACAGCTAGAAGCGGATTGGTTTGACTTTATTTCTCTCCAATTTATCTTTCTCCAAAGTTTGACACATCTCCCCCTAAGGCATTTCATTATTTATGGAAGAAAACTTGTTCTCCGTGAATTTATTTGCTGCATTGTTATAAATCTTGTCTCAGCCAACATGACAAGTTTTAAGATCTGTGAAAGTACTTTACAAAACATACCGAAAAAAGTGTTTCATTGCAAAATAAAAATCATATATAAATCATTTGGCCTTGTGTGTATATCCTCCAATTATATAAAGGTATTTTGGGCTGAGATAATAGTTTTGAAGATACAGTATGTACAGTACATCTGTTGAAAACAGAATTAAGCTGTCAGACTTGGGTAACAATGTTTCTAGTTCCTGATACATTTAAAACAGTTTTACCAAAGACACATTGTGACTAACTTCTTTGTAAGAAATTCAGTACATATGGTATTAATTTCCATGCTTTGAGAAGTTTTATTTCTCTGAGCCATATTGGGAGTTTTGTTATTGATTGCTTTACCATCCATATAAAGCAATAGAACAGACCAAGCCACTGGCCTTATTATGATGAATAAATGGTTGCAGGGCATTGACCGGAAATGCTTTTCAATGAAGCAACTCTTAGAACAAGGACTTCCTTTGTTACAATTGTCAAAAACAGCAACAAATAAATTGCAAAATAAGTTTTCTTTAAAGTAAAGTCTGTTTCATTGCACAAATGAATAAGAGTACATCAGAAGTCATGAGTTTGTTTTTATACAACAAAGATAAGATATGCTTGCAACTTTTACTGGTTTACAATACATTTTCTAATTAGCTATTTTTTAATTTCATATTCAACAAAATGTGCATTTTCAGTATATATTCTAGAATAACTACCAACACCATTGTGTGTGTTATTGCTGTATCTTAACGAACAATGACAATGTAATGCAAAAAGTCTATTTGTGATGCGCTTGAAATACAAGATGACAATACAATGATCCTGGATAACAGATCAGGCTGCTTGGAAAGTCACCTACATACCATAACATCCTTAGCAATTTTATTGAAACTATAATAATTACGGCAACTACAAAATGCATACTGTACAAATGTATCCTCATAGACTATTGCCGCAAACAGCCATTCTCGGCGCATCAAGTCCCAAGCATCACGGCTTGCTCTCAGCGGCTTTTTAACTCGAATATGCATCTTATGCTGGGTACACTCTGGCCGATAGGTTGGCCAATCATTTGATCGGCCAATATATCTGCTAGCCGTCGGCCAGTGTGTGCAGACAATATGTCTGTGAACCGTGTCGTTCCAGGTATGGGTAAAAGGTCCAGGTATGGGAAAATTACAACATCCCTGCTTCAATTAAGTCAGGGGAACACACATCTGAAAGTAGGGAGTTCTTCTTTCAAATTTTATGTCTGCTTAATAATACTTTTCTGGTGATCACCTGTGATCAGACAATATGGTATTGCACTGGGAAACACTTTGCATTTTCCAGATATAAGGGAGGACACTGAAAGAGCCCCCTCCCCGGTCTACTTTAGTGATCACTGTACCATTGCATGGCATAAACAAATGAGTGATATTGGTGTTGGAGTATGATCAGGCTTACAAGTCCCAAAATATTGCCATGGTTATTAATTAAAAAATAATATTGGTCCTTTAATATGTAATGAAATACTAGAGTGTCGGCGGTGCTTACTAATTATTTTATTATTATTTTTATTATTATTACTCTTACTATTCACTAAACATGTCTCGGGTTTATTCACTTGTCTACAACTATTATGAAGAAAACAGTCAAATAATTGTTTCCCCTTTACAAATAATTACATTTATGTGGCTACTTGTTTGATGTTTTTGTCCAGCAAGAATCTAATTACTTTAAGTTTCAGCTACAATATCTCATCAGCCCAAGGCACTTCTTTTTTCTGGCAATTTTTTTTATGGGTTTGGTATATCTGATGGTTTGTAACTCCACCAAAAACCTTAAAGAAAGTCTGTGATTTTAGCAAATAGCTGCATGATAATTTCCATCGTTGCCCCTATTCATTCTGGAACACAAAAGTTTGCAGCCACAAAATTTTAATGAGCTTGGTTTTTCCACAGACAATACATTTAAAAGAGGTATGGAGAAGATAAAATGGAACATGAAGATTGTGTCGCTGGAACGTTGAACCTCTGTTCCAGTTCAATTTTACACAAAATTTCCTCTGAAGGTTCTGCTCAGCTTATCTACTACAGGCTGAGTCTCACATATCCAGATATTCCGAAATACAGAATATTCTGAAATACGGAATTCTTTTAGCATGACTGAGATAGTGAAACCTTTACTTTTTGATGGTTCAATGTGCACAAACTTTGTTTAAGGCAAAAAATAAAAATATTGTATAAAATTACCTTCAGGCTGTATGTATAAGGTGTATATGAAACATAAATTAATTTTATGCATGTACACAAACTTTGTTTGAGCCACAAAATTATTGTAAATATTGTATAAAATTACCTGCAGGCTGTGTGTATAAGGTGTATATAACACATAAATGCATTCTATGTTTAGATTTGGGTCCCATTCCCAAGATATCTCATTATGGTATGCAAATATTCCAAAATACGGAATATTCCGATATCCAAAATACCCCATGTCCCACGCATTTTGGATATGGGAGACTCAACCTGTACTATATATTTGTGAACAAAATAACATACAGTATTATTTTTTTTTAATCAAGACCATGCTTTTTTGTTTGTATCTTTGTTACTAATGTCAGCCCCTAGACAATTTGCATCATTGGTTAGATACGCTGTCTAGAAAATTGTGTCTAATGTTATTGAAATGTGTATAAATAATAAAACAAAAGAGAAGTACTGTAGCATGATGCTATGGAACTTTGGTAGGCAGGATCAGGACACCAAGGGGTAGATTCAATTATCAATGAGGCCGCTTTCCATGTGAGCTAGTGTGGCCATATGCCACAGTTATGATAGCTCTGAACTCACTCTTTTTGTTTGCAGCCCCACAGAACTGCAAACAAAAAACATGAGTTGCCCCATCCCCCCTATTTCCTCCTATCCTCAATGAGACATGTTTAGTTAAATGTAAATAACTGTAACTAAGAGTTATAGAATTGCTAAACTAGTAGGTTGACTTATAGACAAAATACGAAATCATTGTAGCTATATATGTAAAAAAGAAAAGAAAAGCAGAACATGTTAAAATGAACATAAAAAATAGAGTGGTATAGTTGCATTTCTTGGTGTCTGCTGTATACAAAGTAGCCATATGCTGATAGGAGTTTCTTTATTATTGAAAAGATGTTCACTTTTGGCTGAGTCAGTGAAGTGGATTGAGACACTACTTAAGTGTTTTTTTTGCTCATCTTTTTGGTGTAATTTACACTAGTTTCTAAAAAAAAAATCACCTTGTGAGAAACATTTTCAATGCATTTCTCAGGCTTCTGATTAATCCCAGAGCTGAGAATAAATGAGAAGTGTATTAATAACTTCTGGTAGAAACTCTTTTTAAGTTCAGGACAATTACTGCAATGTCATCTAAGTAAATCACAGTTTTCAGAAATGTGCTTCTTCAAAGTGACAGCACATCCTCGGGAGCATTTTGTCAAAGTCCTTTAGGGAACAGAGAAACTTTCTTATCACAACTTTTTTACTGAAAACTTTTCCCTGGTGCTAGACTATTTTCGTCAGGTGGCTCATTGTGGATTGTTTTAATATAAAGAACCAAAATTGTCATTATACAAGATTATTCAATAAAACGGCAGAGGAATTAGATGGTCTTAAACAAAATAAACTCAAAATATAACTGTCCAAATTAAAATAGTTATTTTTTTTAATTTTTACTCTGCTTAGAAACTATCTCTGAGAATTCTTGTTTCTGCTTCATGTATTAGATTTTCATAGATCAATGAACTTGTTAACTTTGGGGTTCAGATTGCAGTGTCAGGCTCCCATGTAAGAAAGATGAGTGCTAAAATACAAATTGGATATACAGTAATTTTTTTAGTACATTCAATGCAGTAGAAACACTAACACTGCAACTGTAAGTGCAAACACTTCAAAGGTTTGTAAGTGAAACATTCTATAGATAATGTTTCAAAAGACCAGCTTCTTTATTTCATGGCTTAACAAGGTCAACAGCAATACACAGTTTTAAAAGAAACATATTTGAAACTTAGTGTTGAATAAAGGATGGAGACAACCTGAAATGCTACATTTAGTTTGAAATAATTGGATGTGCTTCCATTTAATCTGCTTCAAATGTTTAACTATTTATGTTTGGTGTTGCTCATAATTTTTCATATTCAATGGACTTATTTATTTGCTACATTGACCTGAAATATTATTTTTTAAGCGAGATACATACATTTACATATATAGGATAGCATAAAATGAACACAAAATTTAACAGATTAATTAATTATACTACATAATGAAGTAAGGCATGTCTAGCGCAAGTCAGGTAGAGAACTAGAGGAAGGCACTTTCAGGCATATTAAACATAATCTGTGTACACTGAAATCATCAGATGTTAGTGTGCAGAAAAAAGACAGGGAAAAGAAATGAGGAGCAGAAGGAAAGGGATGGGGTGAGACGTGGATCAGAGATAGAGATGAGGAAGAAACAAGAGGAGAAGAGAGAAAAAGGGCAGAGAAAGATGGACATAGACATGGGGGACACACATCTGAAAGTAGGGACATAGAGATAAAGAGAAGTAGCAGAGACATGGGGAAAGAGACAGAATGATCAAAGAGATGAGAGGGAAGGAGAGGCAAGGAAGAAGGTGGGGGAGGGAAAGAGAGACACAATAGGAAAGGGGGAGAGAAATAGGAAGCTAGGTGAAGACAGAGAAAAGTAAAGCACAGTGACAAGAACTTTAGTCCACAGTCAGCAGGAACAATACTGTAATTTCTATCCCCGGAGCCCTGCAAGGTGTCTTATATTAGTCCCAAAAACCAGCTCTGTTGCCATAGTTCTTCAAGCAGTGGACAGAGAATTATGTATACATTCTATATAATTTAAGTGTAAATATACTACATAATTATTTCCATGTATTGTGTCTCTATGTGATTAGAACAACTGTACAAAGACAAGCATTAATAAAAAAGAAATCATCCTTAACCTCCATAAATAAGCTTAACTCCCATCTCCAAATATTTAATAAATGTAAGTTTCACTAAGTGTGACAGGTTGTTCAAGAGAGACTATACACGTGGATAAACAATACCTTGTTGGGAGACTTGCACAAAAGTGAGTTAGCAAGAGAGAACAAAAGGGAAGACAGCTGAATTAAAAGCAGTGTCTTTTCTAAAAAAAATATACGTACTACAATTCCCTAGCAGAGAGAAAAGTAGATAAGAGAATGAGGTTAGTATAGAATCAGAGTAAAACACAGGCAGAATGCAAATACTAGCTATGGTTCAAACCCCCAGTGCCAAGTCAAGTACCTATACCCATTAAGAGTGCTTATTGGAGGTACAGATCTGCCCAGCTACATTGTTGTCCATAGCGCAGTGAATTATGCTATGTGTGGCGCAAGATGGACTCCAGCGATCAGAGATGGGCATTCGCGTCTCCATAAGATATAATGGGAGATGCACTCCCATAGGATTGAATGGAGACACACTCCTGCGATCGGGGATGCGCCATAGTGTAGCATGGCACATAGCGCGATTCGCGGGCATGCTTGTGCCACGATCAGTCACAATGAATGTGGACACATCTGTAACCATATATATATATATATATATATATATATACAGCGGAAGGTCCGGCTCTCCCTTATGACATACAGCAGCGTCGGGTGCCCGCACAAGGTAAGATACACAGCGTATAAAGAAAGTGGTGCAGCACTCCAGGCGTCTTAGAAATGAAGAACTCTTATGCAGCATATGTGAAAAAGGCAACGTTTCAATGCCGTTTATTGTGGCATTTTCGTCAGGCTAAAGACAAACAATTACATCTTACCTTAAATAACCCCGTGAAGTGAACGCCGGAAACGGAACCACACGCCCGTTCAATCGGCGCACAAAGGATGACGTCATCAACAGATGCGTCATCAAAGTGCTACCATCACCATAGATACAAAAAAACAAAAATAAACCAACACAACAAAAAATGGGTAATAGGAACAAAGCGCATGTATATAGATAGAATAGATGATCATGTCAGGGACATAAAGCCATGGAACAATATTATATATGGCCAATAATTATAAAGTAAACAACAATATAAAAAGCGATTGCAATATAAAGATCAATTAGATTAATAATAACTAACACAAAGATAATAGGTGCAAAAAATTATAGAAAATTACTGAGTCCTAATTGCTCATTAAGTCCCTTGGGAACAAGAGTACCCAGGCGAAAGATCCAGCGAGTTTCTAGTTGAAGCAGCTTAAGTGACCTATTACCGCCGCGGACAGATAATGGAACCTGGTCAATCATCCTATATTTCAAAGTAGTAAGGGGGTGATGAGCCTGGCAGAAATGACGTGCAACAGGCTGGTCGCTATTGCCACTGAGAAGAGATGCTCTGATGGATGACCTGTGAGCTGCCATACGTTCTTTGAACATACGTTCTGTTTTCCCAATATATGACAGCCCACAGGGACAAATCAGTTGATAGATAACAAATTTAGAACAACAAGTCAATCGCTGGCGTATAAATAATGTACGTCCCGAATGGGGATGTTGAAAAGTGTCACCCGGAATCATGTATTGACAGGTGGTACAAGTGCATTTAATGCATCCTTTCTTTGACGTTACTTGCCTTTTAAAACGAAATTAATTACTGTTAATTTTTAATTAATGAAAAAACACAATTTTGGCATAGCATTTGCCCTGTACAGGTCAGGGACAGAATTACAAAAGGATTTAGCTTATCTACTATTTTTTCTTTTCTATCTTCTCTACTAAATCAAAATTAATTACTGTTACTTTTTAATTAATTAAAATCCACCATTTTTGCATAGCATTCACCCTCTACAGGTCAAGTACGGATTTAGAAAAGGATTTAGCTTATGTACTATTTTTTTCTTTCTATCTTCTCTACTATATAAAAGCGAAAATTTGTCCTTCTGTACTTCTGTCTTTCTATACAAATCCGCATTTTACAAGTGAAGATCGTGACATTTTACATTTGAGCGTATTAAAACAAGGCGGAGGCAACTAAAGAAATTTTAAATGGAAATTAATTACTGTTAATTTTTAATTAATTAAAACCACAATTTTTGCTGGATGCTCATTGTGGGGCCTCATGGCATATGGGTAGGGCCTCGGAGCAAGCGTTTTTTGCTGTCATGTTTTGACATGATCTTAATGTTTATTATCGAAGAGAGCTTTAGCAGGCTTTGCCAGCATTCTCAGCTCTCTGACTATACCAAATTATGCAACAACATTCACTTCTTTCTTCCAACTGTGTCAAAATTTTGACTTTGCAAGGACCCTGCTGTACTGTGAGCTGCCAAAATATTACACAAGGAATGCTTCTCCAAAAGTTTTTCTGTGCAGAAAACAGGGAGTCGCTGTAGATGGTCATCCTGGTAGCAGAGCAATAGAAGCTCTTGGCCGGGTTTACACTGTACATCCTATAAATTTTGAATGCTTCTATCTCCGAAGTTTGCTTTAAACCGTTACAGATCCTACTTCCTTCGAAGACCTTAGGACTGTTGATGGGGAAGTTTGTCACACTTTTCATGCGGCCTGCCTAAGGAGAGGTTGGTTGGAGGATGATGTGTAAACAAACATTCTTAAAATCCCGGGCAACGCCGGGTACTCCAGCTAGTATATATATACAGTCAGGTGCATAAATATTGGGACATTGACAGAATTTTCATATTTTGTCCTCTATTCACCACCACAATGGCTTTGAAATGAAACAAACAAGATGTGTTTTAACTGCAGACGCTGCAGTCACACTTTGCACTGCTTACTCTATCACCGGGACATTGCTTCAGACAGTGCAGGGACACGTACGTGGATATCCACATACGGAGAGGTACCTTTCTACATAAGGTTACCTTCACTTCCCTAGCACATTGCAAGTAGCCAAAGGGACATACACATACTTGTCTTTTTAGACATAGGGTACCGTATATATTTACGGGAAGGTAACCCCCTCAAAGGGCACACCTACCACCCGGACATTATTTACCCTCTTGGGATCAGTCCTATTGGCTGACTTTTTCTTGGCTACTAGTCGGTATGGACAAATACTGAGCTGATATTATAACATAAGGGTACCGTATATATTTACGGAAAGGTAACCCCCTCAAAGGGCACACCTGCCACCCAGACATACCTTGATCCTTCCATATAGGACTTAATCATCATATATAATTTTTATTAGATTTTTTTACCATCATACTCCTACTACCAGAAAGGAGACATATAAGAGTCTAAAATAGCCATCCATATCACTAGACGCATTGGTATATGGTGTCTATATAAATAAAAGATTGTTTATAACATTCATTAGATCTGTTGTCATCTCCACATTTTTTACCTTAGCTACATTTTCTATAATATGATATATAGACAAGGTGAGCGCATGGTACAAACTCTATTTTTATCAGTATAATTTTGTTGGAGACAGGACATCTCCAGTACCAAGCAGCCCCCTAAAACAATAAACATCTTGTTGAGCGCTGTTCACATTTTCCATTTCTAAACTGAATTGATGAGGCAAACGATTTGAGGCATGATGCCTGACATGGCTCACTCCTATTGGATCTCCTTCTTTTGCCTATTTACACATATTAGCATCTGAGCCACGCACAGCAGCTGCATGACCAGTCTCCAGGGCAACCATGCATTGTAATTTGATGCTTTATTGATGTGACTAAAGGAGCATACACACTAGACAATATGCTCCCTGAGCGATATCGTCTAGTGTGCCCCTGGCAGGGTGTGCTCAATGTCGTTCATGACATTGAGCACACCCGCTGAACGATATAATTAAAGATATCGTTCAGCACCAGGCTCTCTCCCCCATTCCCCAACATGCAGCAACCTGATGATATCGTCAGGTTGGCCTGCATGTTTTCCTGATGAACGACAATTATGAACGACCCGCGGGAACGCGCATCGTCATTATCGTTCATCGTTTTGGTGTAAAAAATGGACGATACAGTGAATGACTGAACGATAACGATATCATTATCGTTCAGTCGTCCACTTTATCGCCCAGTGTGTACGCACCTTAAGACACATATTATGAACTCTGTGGCAGGACACATAATGCGGCTTAGTTGCAAAGTCTTTGGTGAGCCAACTGGGGCTATTAGGAGCAATTAGAGATAGGTGTATGTGGATACATCTGTATAGTGAATTAAGCAACAAGAAGGGGGAAAAAAAGGTTTCATTTTAATTTGGACTACAATGGCTAAATACATAAATAATTATTTATTTTATATTTGATATTCTGCATGTTTATGTATTTTTTTAATATATATATATTATGGGCTGGGGTCTTACGCTGTTTACACAATTTAGCCAGAGAAACATTTTGGATGCAAATGTGTGTGATACTTTATAGCTCATTAATCTTAATATATGACCCACAACGTGACACTAAGTGTGTGAAGTAAAACAATTAGCTGCTGGAAGGATGAGAAATATACTGCCTGTCCATGTCACTGCCACCCTCAGAAAAATTGCAGACTAAAGCATGAAAGATGATGCAGAAAATCTAAAGTGCATTTAATCTCTCTTATTTAAAAATGCTGTCAGAGCCGTGTTCACTCCTCTTTATTTGTTTTGCTCCCACTCACTGGAGCACAACATAATGATCAGTCATGTGCTCCAATGTTAATCCTGACAGGCAAAGTGATGGTAGATACCGTATATAAAATACAAAGTAATAATTTAGACACATAAAAAGTATAATTTTATTTTTGCTATTTTCTGCATTTTCTATGTGCCTATTGAAGCACACAACTGTATTATAAACTCAGTCAGTGTTATAAATTCAGCTTAATTTTAATAGTGATACATGTCTCCAATGTCTCTCTAAAGTGTCTTCTATATTTACAATAACACTTTGTTTTAGTGCTTTTTATTGTATAGCGTATATCTGAGAATAATAATAGGTTGTGTTTTAGAATAATTAGTTTCAATAGAACGTAAGAAACTATAGGAAACTGTTAATAAATAAATAAATAGAACATCAAAGGAATGTGAACGTGGCTTTGAATAAAGGGACTGATTCAGAGATGGACACAATGTCGATGTTGGATGTAGCGGAAAGCTTTGTTTTTGCAACTGTGCATGCGCCAAAGCCGCACTGCACACACACACACACACACACACACACAAATACAGAAATTTTTTTTGCAAAATGAGCAAAAGGTATACAGCTTTGGGAGAGGTAATAGGGGGTGGTGTCAAAGTCAAATACCAAAACTGAATGAAGTACAATAATAAACAACTTTCAACATAACAGTGTACAAATATAGCACTGCAATTCTATGTGTGAAAATATATTTACATTTTGTAAGTGATTACAGATTTGTGATCATTTATTTTATTCAACATTGCTTGTAGTTACAGCTTGTTTGGTAAATGTATATGCTTTCCATAAGAACCTGTTTTTAACTGTAAACTGTTACCTGCCACTTTGCAACTCTGAGAGGTAAGCGCCTAAGGACAAAAGCACACATGGATGATGACAAGCAAGAGGTTACCATGACTCAGGAAGACAGTTGAAAGCTTGACCAGTTGCATTGTTTTTACCTGTAACCTATTGTGTAGTGACCAGTTTATCTAAACTGTAACGTGTTTCTAAGGTTGCTCCTATATTGTTTGCTGTGTATAAATTGTACCACACTGACCCTGCAGGTCAGTGCTTTCAGAATTAAAGCCTTGTTTTGGTGTCAACCACGCATGCGCATTGTATGGGTGGTACTCTTTATATTTCTTTATGCAAATAAATATTTGGACTTTGGAACTCCAAGTAAGCTGAGTGGACTTCACAATTATTTTACTTTAAAAGTGGTTAGAAATATGCAGGCATATCAGGACCGTTTTCTGGGCTTGCTTTAGTGGGCCTCCGGGAATTCATCTGCAGCTGGAGATGCCCCAGAGATGCTCTGACTAAAGCTGGCCACACATCTAAAGATTATCTGTCCAACCAGCCAACTAGTTGATTGGTTGGAATGAAAATCTGGTAAGGTATGAAAGCAAATGACAATCAGCAGTTTGCTCCCAAATGCCGGAAAATGGACAAAAACTGTTGTTTGAACAAATTGTTTAGATCAAACATTTAACAAACTTGTCTGACGACCATTTTCATCTGTTTTCTGGCACTTAGGAGCAAATTGCTGATCATCATTTACTCCCATACGTTACCAGATTTTCATTCCAACCAATCAACCAGTTGGCTGGTTGGACAGATAATCTTTAGATGTGTGGCCAGCTTAAGACTGCATAGGCTTACTCAGAAGTTTAATGTTTGAAAAATGTTTCCACTTTTGTATGTAAGCAGTGGATGTGAGACACCAGAGGCAGGCGTATCTATAATGGCTGCAGGGTGTGCGGGGAACACGGCCCCTGAGTCCAGTGGGGCCCCGCACCACACACCCTGCACCCATAATAATACTTACCTCTCCGGAGTCCCATGTCGGCATGGGCGTCCGGCGCATGCGAAGTACAGGAAAAATGGCCTCCGTGGCCATTTTCCCGGTTACCTGTGCATACACTATAGACTCTGGGCACACTCTAGTGCCCAGAGTCTGTAACTCTGGTGCTGGCCGCGTACAGCTCAGTGTGCTGCCGGCTGCCGGATGGAGAGGAGGGGGTCCGTGTCGGAGATTGCACACGGGCCCCCTCCTCTCTAGAAACGCCCCTGACCAGAGGTGCGCGTTTCAGTGCTTAAGGCATCAGCTAAGTAATTAGCATATTTTTATGCAAGTCCACTGCATACAGAATCGCAGTTGCATTGGCATTTGTATCCATCTTTGAATCAGGCCCTAAGTATAAGAAAGAATTCTGTGCCGTGGGACTACCTAAATTGTCCTTAAGAATTTGGAAGGTTTCAAGGACCCTCAGCTTTCTTTCTAGCTTGCACAAAAAAATGGAGTTATAATAAGATTTTTTTTTTCACCACAGGCATTGATATCAGTTGGCACCAGTTTAACCCTAACTACAATGGCAGCTGTTGCAGTCTGAACATGAAAACAAGGTGTAGACTTTGTTGTAGAATGTAACTAGTGGTGGTACACATTCTAAGTATCAAGCATGGAACTATCCATAGTACTACAAAGATAAAAAGATACCCCAAGAATATACACAACAAATGATGCACAACAGCTGTTGAAAATAACTTGTTACTATATACAACATACTGTAACAATTTAGAATTGCATACAGAAATGATACAGCAGACTGGTATGAAAACTAGAATTAGGAAAGTAAACAATTTGACAATGTTACCAAATTAATTGACTCAATATTATTATTAATTACACCTGATTAATATACGAGTTATTCACATTAAGAAACTACAGAAGAGCACAAGTCATTTACCTAATACATTTACTTATTACTTCATTATACATCAGAAAAACACTACAGCCATTTTCTTGAGCTCGTACTTCATTAAAACATAGGCAGATACTCACCTAGACTCAGTGCCAGATTATTGTGTACATGGGTCTGGAGCTGAAATGAATGAAAGGCCTATTGTGTGCCAATGCAGGGGGTGTGACTAGTGATGTGGGGGAATGACCAGTGCTGTGTGGGTATGGTTGGAACAGGGATTGTAGCCTGTGCCGTGGGGTAATTTTAGTTCATCACTTTACTTTATAGTTGAGATATAGCAAAAAAATAAACTGTTTTTTTTTTTTGTGAAAGGGTATGAAGTGTATTATCTGCCTATTCTTAAGTTTTAGAATGTTTAAGTTAATAAAAAGAAAAAGCCACTTTGTAATAATAATAATAACAATAATAATAATAATAATAATAATAATAATAATAATAATAATAATAATATCCCCTCCATATTTCTGTAGTGAAGTGATCTCCACCCCCTCTAGTCCTCATACTTTCCCCCTAAGAAATTTTACTCAACTTTTCATGGTCCTACTGTTTTCTGCATGTGGCTCACCCCTCCTGGCCTCTTTCTGCAGTCTGCAGGGCACAGTCCACTTATATCCCCAGACCCCTGACAATAAGTTTTGTGCATACAATCAAAATGAACGGTTAAAATTGTGCAAAAAAGTAGAACAAATTAAGAATGTGTGTGTATGTGTATATGTATGTTACCTAACCAAGAGAGGGAGATAATTGGGGGAGAGTGAGAGGAGGTGGAGATGGGTGGAATGGAGGTGGGGGGAATAAGGGGAGACAGAAATAGTAGGAGATAAAGAGAAAGAGAATGGGGCAGATGGGAGGAATAGGAAGAGATAGAGTAAAGGGGAGAGAGAGAATTGGGGACTAGTGTCTGTGCAGAGGAACAGACACAAGCAAAAGTCAACAGTAAGAAGTAAAATAACAGTTACCATACCACATATGTTGCTAGTACTGCAGCTTGATGTTGATTGATTTTGAAGAATTTTCTACAGCCCATATGGTCTTGAGCGCAGCCACATATATAGCTAATTGTAATGGTCCCCGGATGGAGCAAATAGACTCCGTCCCTTCATTATATAATAATCAAACTCCCCCAGCATACCTGCACCAATTGAGCAGCATTGGTGTCGGGCAGGGGCTAAGAAGAAGAAGAAGCTTCACAGTCATTAGATGACATGTGCAGCAGATGGCAACCTATTAGGATTTAACTTCTCTTTAAAATAAATTGTTGTATGTCTGCCCGCAATTCAAAAGGTTACTGGGCCTGAAGGGGAGAGGTGCATCCTGTGGTCAGAGGGGCTGGGCCTCAGATGGCCACAGGCAGGCTGCTGTAGCAGGAAATAAATTTAATGTCTACAGTAACACAGCAGATGCTGTGGGCCTATTTTTATGGGAGGCCTAGAGCTGCAGCTCCATCTGCCCCATTGTTAATCTGGCCCTGCCTAGAATGTAGACAATATGTTATAGCACATCTATTGCAGCTACTAACTTGGATTTTCCTAGAAGCTGGCAGGCGGCTTGTTTGGAGGAAGGGGGAAGGGGGGTTGTGGGCAACTAGCACCACCCCAAGTGCGCACTTGTCTACAGAAATAGAAATTTGACCACAACTCTGCCCAGAGTTTTAGTTACTAAATGTACAGTAACAGAGCATTTCTGCAGAGTTGACATCAGAAATGAGGAGTAAGGCTCCGTGAAGTCAGATCAGGTGGGACTTAATAATGCTATTTGTGTCAGCACATTCTGTCTACTGTGGCACTGACTAATATCTATATAATGCTCCACCCACTGCCGTTTGATAATGCAAAATGTATTTTCACATCATGGTGGCTGCAGCATAGCAACATCAATCGTCAGATCACGCTGTCACAAAAATAGCTAGACTCTCCTGGGAGTCTGGGAGACCATCAACTATTTTAGGAGACTCTTGTACATTTTGGGAGCGTTAGCAAATATAGTTTACAGTATATTCAGAGCTTTAAACACTCTCAGGTACTACCCAATACCAGTCTAGCACAGAGTGGAGCAGTTTTAAAGCAAATGTAAACAGTCTGCAAGAAAACATTTTTTACTAGTTTTTGGGTAGAAAACTTTTAAAATTCTATGCATTCACAGCAGTTTTTGAGGCCAAAGACAAGACAAAGTTAATTCTTCAGTTCTATGTATAGAAAATAATCCCAAATACGTTCTTGACTTTTATTCACTGGTTAGCATTGTTTATAATCCCAAATACGTTCTTGACTTTTACTGGTTAGCATTGTTTATTGAAAGTTTTTTATTCTTGTTAAATCAGAAATAGTATTTTAAGATTACTGTAAATAAACAATATAGCTAATGTTCATTTCATCCAAATGCTGTCAAACCACTCTTGGATTTTGATGAAAATAAATGTATTACTAGAATAATAATTTACTCACCTGGATTTTATGTGAAATAGTAAGCAGATTTCTCAGCTATTAAATTATATATACACATTTTAAAAAAGTAAACAAACCGTGAACGTTGCATACATAAATGGATTTTTTTATTTTGCCCTTCATACTTAATGGGTTAATTCTTTAATAATGTTAAATTTAAATATTAGCATAAATATTAAATGAAAAGTAAACAATTGAAAGTATTTGAATAGGTTTTTGTCAATTTCTGTACTAAAACTAAAATTTGTTGTTGCTTACATAAAAAAGGAAGACAGAAGTCATTTTATATACCTGAAGGAATATAAACTACTAGGATATGTCAGAATACATTTAAAAGCAAGGGTTAAAAATGTAAGGAGTGTACGCTTATATGGTCTGATTTGTGTAGTACTATTACAGTTATGGGGTGGAGCTTTGGAGCAGTGTTGATGGTTTATAATAGTGATTTCCTGGCAGGAGGATCTCTTGCCTCTTTCAAGACCCTCGTTTTGCGTTTGTTGGCTTTATTGTGGTGCGGACAGAATGTTAACAGTGTCTGGCTTTCCATAGGTGTTCTCCCCGCCAATAAATTAATTTAGGCTGATTCTACCCTAATACAGTCAGCAACACAATAAGTCCAGTGGACTTTTTGTGTGTCATTGGCAGGGGTTTGGATACCTTGAGTTTTCAGCAATGGGCTGTCAGTTGGCCCCTATGTACACCTTTGATTGGTGTTTTTTGTCGATGACGATACTGTTTGTAGGGTCGTTCTTTATTTTCTACTGTACATTACTTTTTCCTTCCTTTCAATAAATAAAATAAAGCTGACCATTTTTCTTGTGATTATATCTGTGTCTTTATTGTAGATATGTTTTTTCCTCAGCTGATGGGAAATTTATAGATATTTGACATTTTACTCTGTCTTTTAGGTACAATGCAAAGCATTACCATTTAGAATGGTTAGATAGTTACTGTATATTCATTACCCCTTTTATCTCTACCCCCTCTTCCTCTCCAATTGTCAATGTAGTAGTTAAGAGACAACACAACTGAAATCATGAAAAAGGTCAAGGAGATTCTTTAACCAGTCTAGTAAGTGGTAGTATTCAAATAGGCTACTCCACTTCAGTAGCAGAGATTCATTTTATACCATTTACATGGCAGGTCTGCTTTACATAACAACTGTTATTGCTGAGAAGGGTTCCCTCTCAGCATGTGTTCTAGAAGGGGAAGTTCTGAGTTTATGTACTGGTTTTTTTGCACTTAGCAGGTAGAGTAAACTCTAATTTCCTGGCACAGAGAAACTAATTTGTTATGTGAATGCTCTATTAGCAAGTAGAAAATATCCTATAGAGGCCTATTTATCAAGTCCTTGGAACTCAGTAATTATGCGGAAAATGTAGTTTCCACATAATTACCATTAAATTAAGTAATAAGGCTATCTATTAAAAATTTACCACATAAATCACCTTTGTTTCTGTAAGTAAGAGAGCCCACCGCAGTCCCCATCTAATGAACAAGACATTGCAGTTGTGCTATTGATTAAATTCCAAAGACAATAAGTTTTTGGAACTTGACTCCAGGAGCTAATGCTATCTTTAGATGGTGTTAGCCCATAATTAAAAAGTTTATGATGGACTAGAATGTAAGATACAATCATTTGACTACATCCATCTCCTGTGGCCCTCACAATGTGCACTTGCAGTAACACATCATTATCAGCAATACTGTAACTGCTAGGCTTCATCAGGGCAGCTGCTAGTCCCGGGTACAAGGGCAATGAGAAAGTTCTGTTCCGGTTCAGTTCACCTGTGCAGTTATCACCAGCCCTGCAGTGCTGTTGATGGTCTGTTCACCTGGGCAACCTCAGCATCAGCTCTGTTCTGTTTATCACCGTGGCAGCAGTCACCAGCCCAGATATCAGTATTCTCTTCTGTGGCAACTCAGCAGCACTGTCTCCAATCAAAAATGCACATACAGGTCCAGTACTCTTGCTGCTGAAGCTAACACTGCTGTCTCCAATCACCATCATATATCTGTACTCTCTGCTCAGACTTTTACAGCAAAGTCTCCAACTACCAACGCATACAACAGAATGTTCTGCTATGCAGTACAGTGGTGCTCCTAATTATTAGCGCAGACATCAGAACTCTCTACTGTGCAGAACCAGCTCTGACTTCAACATCCACCATTGTCTGCAGACATCCTCGCTGTACCAGCTCACTAGAACAGCCTGATCAGTACAAGTCACTCATCTCCTAACTGCCATGTAACAGGCTGTGTTTTAAAAATTACAGTTAGGATCTGGTTGGCTGGTACTCCATCTCTGTTTACTTTATCTTCATCCAAACCTTAGTAAACAGACCCCATATCTTCTTTCTGACCATTGGCTTAGTCTCCTGTTGTCTCCTGGCAACTGCCAATTCTAAATGCCCACCTAGGAGGACTGAAAAGCAGCTATTTGTTTTATATTAAAATAGATTGCCACTTGTAGAATTCCCCAATATTATTGCAGGTTATCGGCAGGGATTGTCAATCAAAGTGAGAAAAATTATTACTATATTTGCCATAAATTGCAATATGAAGAGCCACGGAAAAATTTGCCATAGAGGTAGTGTGTGTAACTTTGTTAACTAACAATGATTTTATGATGAAACCAAAAAAATAGAAAAGCTGCTAGAATACAAAGATGTTGTTGATTTACACTACATAAGTGTACTTGTGTATATTTAAATTGCAAACAAGGTCCACAGTTGAAAGATTGCTCTTGTTCAATGAAACGTTTAATCAAATTACAGTATATGTTCCTGTGAGCAATACATTGTGGCCTTCCTTTGATTCTGACTTTATTCTGCATATCTTTATGAAGGTCAGACAGAAAAGAGAATAAAGGCTACGAAGATTTCAATATCATTTTTAAACATCTATTTAATAAGTGAGAAATCATGCCTGTCTGTCTGACTGTTTGTCCTTTATGCACGGCCAGAGTTTTGGACCTAGCCACACCAAATTTGGCATGGTGGTATAGTTTGACCAGCATTAGCTTTTTCCCAGGTTTGAACTTCGTCAGGGCCACACAATGTCACACAATCCTTAATAATGGGGAGACTCTTAAATTACACAGATTACAGGGCTGGCTCCAGTGGAAATTGTCAGTCTGCCAAAAAAACCTGTGAGAAAGCTACAAAAGTATCCTTTTAACTTCAGTCTGAGCAAACTTGATGACTCATGCAGGTTCATATTAAATACAGATCCTCAGAGACCCCATTCAGGTTGTGCCACACACACCCCAGTCAGGTTATACCACACAGTGATACCCGTTATACACATTATGCCATGCAGTAATAGTGCCCCTTATACATTATGCCACACAGTAATGCCCTTTTACAGATTATGCCACATAGAACACATTATTCCACACAATAGTAGTTCCCCTTACACATTATGGCCACCCCACAACTCACCTCCCCATGTCCCTCCTGCAGCCTCTCATCTCCCCCTGTGCACCATCAGCAGCTACCAGGTGTGGATCTGGGGCTGGGGCACCAGATAATTACAGCTGGTGCACTGGCAGGCAGCGGCAGACATGGACAGACAGCGCTCGTGCAATTTGATTCTGGCGCCGGTCGATAGCCAATTGGAGCTTGCGGAATGGCAGCCAATCAGAAGCCACCACTGCTCACTGGCTGCCGGTCCACAAGCTCTGAATGCCTCACGACCGGCGTTCTTGTCTCTCCATGACTGTCTACCAGTGCGCCAGCTGTAATCAGCTGGCGGGCTGGCACCAAATCAACATCGCTGACACCCGGGCCCCCCTCTATGGCCCTGACTGGAACATCCCACCTTGTGTGCATGACTGGATGCAGGGCGAGCGGCGGGCCACAGAGCAGCTCGGACACCATAGCAGTCGCACCCCTTACACTACTGTTTGCATGCATGTTAGCAAACATTGGGGTAAATTTCAGGATCAATGAAATGGGGTTATAGGTGAGGACAATGTAAACAAATAAAGGCTGCAGGTGTACCACATGGTCCAGTCTTCAACCCGGGCAACGCCGGGTATCCCAGCTAGTAATAAATATATTATATAATTCTGTGCATAAAATGTAAATGTAGTCACCATGAAATATGTACAGTAGATATGCCTGTGTAGTGAAAGTTAAGTATCATACCTTAAAAGGAAGGCTTCTTTCAGCAATGGGGCTAATTGGCAGTGAAGCTGTGCTGCTGGCTGGGCTCATTTCAGTGCTCTGTAAAAGAAAGAGACAAAACAGGCGTTTACTCTTTCAATGAAATCGTCAAATAACATTAAAAAAAAAGACAAATTGTAGTTCGCATGCTTTTACAAAGAAAATCCTAGATCACATTTATATTAGTGTTTTGTGCTTTGCGGCCTTGTGGTTGGCTTACAAGTTAAAGTGCTATTCAGTCAAACAAATACTAAGGTCCTTTGACAAGTTGTCTACTTGTTCCTTGGTGAATTGTGATAACAGCCAAAGCAAGAGATAAAGTTGTCTATAGAGTACAAACGTTAATGTGACAGCAAGGTGACATGGCTAATGCGGTGAGGGAAGAGTACTGTCTAACAGAACATATAATAAAATAAGTATTGAATGTTTTGGCATAAAAGAGTTAATTGCTCAGCGTGGAAGTATTATTAAGCAATGAAATAACAATTGTGAACAATGATTATGTAAAAGTTAAGCCAATCAAAATAAAAGTCTAAACAGGGTTTAATTACAATTATTGAACTGAAACTGTCACTATGCGACTACAAAAATAGTGTGCATACAAGCAACTCCATCCTTTTAAAATGCAAAAAAAAAATGTCCTGATGTATGTATGGGTTAATAAGTGAATTCAAATTGCATAGATATTCTATAGATTTAGTATTCATTGTCTTTGGCTCGCATGTATATTGTCAGTGTTATGGTTACGTTTTGATGATTGCAATATATGGGAAAAATCTGTACTTGCTACAAACATTCTAAAGCTGAGTACACACTGGAGCGATGTTGGGACGATTTGCCGTTCGTAATGACAAGTCGCTTACATCGGTCACAGCCAATGTGTGTACTCCTGCGGTCGCATGCAATGTCGTCAGATTTGATGTGCTGCAAATCAAACCTTACGACATCACTAGTGATAGGGTGCACATCGTCTAGTGCAGTGGCGTCACAAGGGGGGTGCGGGGGCTGCGGCCCGCACCGGTGTCACCCTTCAAGGGGGTGACACCAAAGAGCAGCGCACACACATCTGCAGGCCGCACCCCATCTGCACTCCAGTCCCCAGCACCACCGCACTCCGCCGCCGTCACCGCACCCCGCGGCCGGCATCCAGCACCACACACAGACACAGAGCACAGAGAATCTCTCTATGCCTGTGTGTGGCTCTGGATGCCGGCTGCGGTGACGTCATCACGCATGCGGCACGCCGGAGGGAGAACAGAAAGGAGATGCGCGCCCGGACATCGTGAAGAGAGGTAAGTACTATTGCACAGGGGAGGGGGCACAGCATAAGGGGCGTTATTGGGGGTACTGTATGGGGACACAGTATAAGGGTACTACTGTCTGAGGGCACTACTGGGGTCACAGTATAAGGGCACTACTGTGGGGGCACTGCATAGGGGCACTACTGGGGGTGCTGTATGGGGGCACAGTATAAGGGCACTACTGTCTCGGGGGCACTGCATAAGTGGAGCTCCTGGGGCCGGGCATTGCATAAGGGTCACAACTCGGGGCATTGCATAAGAACACAACTGGGGGTACTGTATAAGGGAACTACAGGGGACACTGCATAAGGGGAGCTTCTGGGGGTATTGTAAAAGGGGCACTGCATAAGAGCTCTACTGGGGGTACAGTATAAGGGCACTACTGTCCAGAGGCACTACTGGGGGGCACTGCAGAAGAGGAGCTCCTGGGGGTATTGTATAAGGAGCACTACTGGGGGCACTGCATAAGGAGCACAGCGTAAGGGGCTTTAATACAGGAGGCATTGCATAAAGGGCTATAATACAGGGGGCAGTGCATAAAGGGTCACTACTAAAGGGGGAACTGCATAATGGGCACAGCCACAGGGGGAATTGCATAAGGGGCACAACTACTGGGGGCATTGCATAGGGGCACTACTACTGGGGGCATTGCATAAGGGGCACTACTACAGGTGGCATTGAATAAGGGGCACTACTACTGTGGGCATTGTATAAGGGTCAATAATGTGATCATTGTGTAAAATGGGCACTACTGTGTGTCAGAACATAAATAAGGGACACTACTTTATTGTGTAATGTGATTCAGGGGCACTATGTGCGGTGTAATATGGATAAGAATGTGCTATGGTTTAGTGTAATTTGAATTTGGGATAGTATTGTATTACCATGCCCCTTTCTTTCGAGATCACACCCTTTTTGCGCCACACGCCTTAGGTGCATGCTGTCCTTTTATTGATAAATCGCCGAGGAAGGGGGGGTTGTTCCACCACGTCTCTAGGACCACTTTAAGCACTGCTGCCCAGAATATCGGGTGTGGCATCATCACGCCCGCCGGGTGCACCTGTCATTCTGGGAGGAGCACAGTGTGACTGCTGGACTGGTAAGGGGGAAGAGCTCGCAGAGCTGCACACCTTGGTCCCGAATGACACCAACAGCACCGGGTGACACCAACCCTAGTGACGCCTCTGGTCTAGTGTGTACATCCAACTGGACATCATGATGTATAAATTGTATACAAAGAAATGATAACCATATATAGTTCGGTCGTTTGCATGATTGCCCAATATCGCTAGTTCTGGGTTCTAGGGAAATCATCTGCCGGTCATCTCAGTGTGTACCCAGCTTTACAGATAAGCTGCCGCAAGCACAATAACTATATATCTTGTCCTTCGATGTTGACAAATACTGTACGTACTAACTATTTGGGCCCTCTACTCATCATAGGCTGACTTGAAACTAAACCATATTTACATGTATTAACATCACTTGAGACATTACTATGTTTACTGCCAAGGGAGACACCATTAAAACAAAACTTAAATTACAAACTGTCAAGTATGTGGAAATTCTTACCATATGCACCTTATGTCACGTGGTTGGGATATTGTAAGCTTTCAGTGGAGAACAGTCAGCATAAATATCATGAAACAAGAGGGTAGGACATGAGCAGCAAATGCATGGCATGGGTGGTACTAGGATAGAAAAAGTGAGCCAGTCCTGGGTTGTCATTGAGGAGGATACCAGAAATGTTAATTGGTGTAGATCATCTAACACCAATTAAGGCATGGTTCATGTGAGGCACATGGGGGCTCCCACACCAGAACAGGGCAGCAGACATAAAAGCCATGTAGGAGACAGGTGAAAAGCAGACTTGGAATGCAAAACATGACAGAGGAATCCATAGTCTCTAAGAAGGAGCACAGAAGTGATCTGAGGAACTGCCAAATGAGGATACTTATGCTGTCAACAGAGTGGAGCCCTTAAGGGTAATAAAGTCTTTATAGCTAACAAGAGGACTTCAATTTCAGAGAAGAGGCGGAAAGCAGTAAGTCTTAGGGGTCAATCCAATTAAGTGTGAGTTGCAAGTTGCCGTTTTCTCAGCAAATTCGCACTGCAAATTCATTTCTCAATCCAATTAGAAACTTGCATTGAACCAGTCAGAGTAAACTCGCATTTTTCCGTTTGCACCTCCCTGGGGGTGAAATATGGTAAGGGAAATCTTTATTTTAAGGTTAAAATGTTTGGACACTGTGCAAAACCCCTTGGACTAATTAGGCAAATAGAAATTTCCATTTAGCTTAATTAGTCCAATAATTACATGTCCTTTATGGGGGTTTAAAAAACTTTTGTGTTACTTTATGCACCCCAAATTTAATTACAGTTATTAATGTTTTGAAGAATAACTGCTTTTATTTTTTACTTTTTATAAAGTCGCCCCAAAAGCATATTTTTTTCTACTTTTTTTTGCATTTTTCCTTTTTTGTATGAAAGTAAACGAAAAAAGTGAGCTTTTAATTTTTTTACTTTAAAGAAAAAAATGCACAAATCAGCCATTTAACACCATTTTGAATATCTACAGTACTTTCATTATGCCCACTATCAGCCTTCTGTATGATTCTGCAAAAAACTGTCCTTTTTTCGGGGTCCAGGAAGGTCACCCCACTTTTTTAGGATCTTCTCTCACATTGCGTTTGGCAGACAATTTGCAAACCTCTGCTGCAAGTACTGTGAATACGCATTTTTAATTGGATTGGAGAATTCTCGGGAGAGCGCATTCGTGCGAAGTCTGTGAGTTTCATTAAACATACTAGCAACTTGTACCTAATTGGATTGACCACAACCTGGGGAAAGGGGGTGTGGCCTAATAGCGGGAGGCGTGGCCATGCCCCCTTAGGAGAATTTTTTTTTTTTGCTGCACGCTGGGGAGGGAGGCGCTGTGAGCCACTAAGCCCGATGCATAGCCAGTGCATTGTGCGATCAGAGAGGGGGGGGCGGTGTGGGTACTAATTACCTGGGCCTGGGCTTGCTGGAGGGGCCCGTTAGGGGCCCGGATCCGGCGCCGCTCCCCCCTCTTGCATCACAGCAGCCCAACACACGCTGCTGTGCGCTAGGCTACACTGGGAGACTGCTCGTGGCTGCTAAGCAGCAGCCACAGCAGTCTCCTATGCCTGTGGGGGAAGCGATCACACTGATCATGCCCCCCACCGGGTAGGCTATGCATCGGGCTGAGTGGCCTCCCCAGCATGCAGCACCACTTCGCGGTACTGCAAAAAAAATTGTCTTTTAAGGGGGCGTGGCCACGCCTGCCATGATTAGGCCACGCCCCTTTACCCAGGCCTTGCGCGGCTATCGGCGTGCCTGATAATGAATTGTAGAACATAACATATTATGAATTGGGGGCAGTGTTTTGAGGCACAGTATGATTCTGGGGCTCTGCTGTGAGGCATATTATAAATTAGCGTCACTAATATGTGGCATGGTATGAATTGGAGAAAGCAGGGGCGGTGGGTGAAATGTTGCCTAGGGCACCCGGACACCTTGTACTGGTCCTGTCCCTAGGTAATTTCACTGGTCCAAGGTAGTTTTCTTCTTATCCCCTTGGACTACATCAAATAAAGCAACATACCTGTAAGTATACAGTAAATCCTACTACAGTACAGAAATTTATAGGAAACACAATAATTACTATTAGGGGATAAATATATTAAACATTGTTAAAGATATCTTGGATGAAGGCATTTACTTATATACTGTAGGTTACAAATTAATGATTAGTCAATCTGATTGTATGAGATCTTATTGTATGGTATCTGATTGTATGGCATCTGATTGTATGCTATTATGATCCATAATATTGCACCATTCCTTGGGCTTGGATAACTTTGGCGACCCTGCAGAAACTATCTCACCGTGCGGTTATGGAATATCATTAAAATAAAGTTCTTATTTTAAATATACTTTAAGTATATTTATAATGTTACATAACTCTATATTGATGTTTAGTCTTATTTTAATCATCATTTAATATGTAGTGTATTATAGGTAAATACTGCATCTCTGTTGTAAACATAAATGTAATATTATTGGTATAATGTTTTAGATCCCTTTTAATTGCAATTTAGCAATGTAATGTGCTTCTCCTGAAACGCAAACATTTCCCACTCCCCCCTGATACAGTGAGACAAAGGAATTCCAGAATGGGATAGTTTTGGCGTGACCCTCTGGCTAATGAATATCCATCTGCTCACACACAAAGAAGAAAGTACTGACCTATCCGACGTCGAGTATATACAGCTCCCTGCCTGTACCCAATGATTGTATTCCGTAAGGACTATTTGAATGTGACCTTATAGATTGTACTGCAGTGACTGTTGGAAGTCAGTGCATTCAGGATTGAAGCCTTGTGCTGTGACAGCAGCGCATGCGTAGTGTAAGGGGGAGGTACTCTATTTATTTCTTTGTGCTCATAAATCTTTTGGACTTTGGAACTCCAAGTAAGCTTGAGCGGACTTCACATTATTTATCGTTAACAACATAATAAAGGGATACTATTATCATTTAAATGAAGAAAGGGGGCACATTTTAAATTTTTATTAATAAAGATGAATACATTCATAATTTTGTTCATAAGGGGAGATATAATTATATTATTTTTAACAGTTGTACCCACTGGACAAGGGGTATCAGTATGGTATCATTGGTACTTTACATTACCCCAGAATCCTTAGGTGTGGGACCCCTCCCCCTAGGATGGCAGCGGTTTTCACTAAATACCAAAAGGCTTGAGATAAATTGCTGATTTAGGGTTTTCAAACCTTACACACATCGCTGGTGATTTAAGTTTTAAACTAATACATTTGGCATTTTGTAGGTTAAAATCACAGGCAATATGTGGCGGGCCTGAACTCGCCAGTAATGCCAGCCATTGATAAATTCCACCCACTGTCCTTTATATACTGTATTTATAAGAACCACAAATGTAAATCACAGAAGATCTACAATCTGTTATTGATTGTTCAGCTCAGACATTCAGATATTGTAACACTGTCAATTACTTCCACAAAAATCACCTAAGTATGTTTGACAAACAACTGTTGACAGCTGTCTGCAAGTTGATATATTGCTCTGTAAATATTCAAGTACGTTACTGATGAGCATTTCCCAAGATGACAGATACACATCAAGTTCAAAATATAATTTACTTTCATACAATGGCAGCAAATTTGCTTCAGATTTGTGGAAGTGAAAACAAAAGAAAACAAAGCAACCTTAGAAAGCATTATTATTATTTCTCCCTTTTAAATATGCAAAACAGTTTATCTAAACAGCATCCTTAATTATGCGATGCTGAGCAAATAGGCAGACTACCTATTTAGAAACTTGTGCTAGTTTAATGAGTAACAGTAATATAATTATTTCAATTCATGCTGTGCTTGCCCTATATTGTGTTATGTCTTGTCCAGTGCAGAGACTGTTTGCCTTGGATTTCAATGAGGAATGAGGGACATATGCCAGAATCTTACCCTGCAGTACAAACTTAATCCTACACTTAAGCCGCATATCCACTTGCAGATATAAATGAGCGATTCAATGATAATGACATCATTATAGTTCAATCGCTCATTAATCGTGCATAAATCGGGCAGTTTAATGTCGGAAACAACCAGTGATGCGTGCTCCCGCTGGTCGTTTCCGACATCAATCATCGCCTGAACATGCCGGTCAATCTGCCGATAATGACAGATTGCCCATGTTCAGGGATAAGGGAGGGTGCCTACACTGTGCGACATATTGTTCAGTGTAGGCAGTGCAGGGAAAGAGGAATGACTGTACGATTACAATGTTGTAATCGTACTGTCGTTCTACTATCTGCAAGTGGATACGCGGCATTACTCTTGGGGTTTGTAGCCTTGCGTATTGAACATAGGTCAAAAATGTATACCTTTTGAGCATTCTTTCAAAGGAAGAAGGTGACATGAAACTCAAGTTTATGACCTATATATTGAGATATTCACAGTGTTTTACAATGACTAAATGAATGTAGGAATTACAGCCAAAGCAATTACCCGTACCCAGTGAGGGAAGGATTATTATGACAGTTACTGATTAACGTAATACCTGTCGTGATTATCCACGTCCCCCAGGTATTGTTAATTACTTTGATATCAATAACTGCTAAAATTTAGCAAATTTAGGGCCTGATTCAGAGATGGACGCAAAGCCGATTTTAGCGATTGCTTGTCATTGCACAAGCGTGTTAGCCGCACTGCGCATGTGCAGTGATTGATTTGCAATTATGCCCACACAGAGCATTCATTCACAAAGTGAGTGACAGGAAGTCACCGTTTGGAGGATGGCTAGGAAACTGCAGGTGTGTCTGACTGTTTAAACGCTGTTTCATGGGTGTGCATAAATTGACATTGCTATCTCCTGTGTAGCATGAGAGCTCTCTGCGTTTCAGGAGCACTGTAGTGTTTCTGGCAGGTGGTGCAGAAGCAGCATGTTTGCCCGATGCACGTCGTTGTTACAGATGTTTATGCTGTTATATGATGTCTGTTGGATATAAGAAGGCAGCAGTGCTCAGCTGTACTTTGGAATGCATTAGCATATTTAGCAACTGCAATCCGTGAGAGTAAGCAGTTGCAATTGTATTAGCCTACATGTCTGAATCAGGCTTATAGTACACTACTGATATTGAGGTTAACTGCTCCTGCCTATGATAAAATACTGTACAGATGTGTCCTCATACACCTAGCCTCAGTAAGGCATGCATCAGGAGATATCTAGTGCAAGTGAGCAACACCAAGTAGTGTAAAGTAGCAACATTTATTTTTAATTAGAGTCTTATTCACACACACAGAGGCAGCACAACACCACTCAATAGGTATGCCTGGCTGAGGCTTTAATCACAGGAATTATTTTAAATATGTTGCAAAGCCGTAGATACTGTATAGCACAATGGAACTTGGCATGAAAAAAGCTGCGGCCGCTTCATCATAGCATTTCGTATACAGATTCAGACTCATTCGCACATAGATGTACAAGTGTCGCATATCAAATCAGTGCATTCTTGCAAAGCGGTTTTGTCGCATCACATTGCGAAAGAGATGTAAAAAAGATGCTCAGCGCAGGCCAAGTCGCACGGGAACTGGAGCACTGAGCAGGGCTCTTTGGCGCAACTGCGGCAATAGTGTATGAGGACACGTCTGCAGGGTGATGAAATTTAGGTGTAATGGCAAGCAGACTATTTCTGTGTAGTTGAAGAGAAAGCTCAACAATTAGTAGTTTAAATAATTTAAAAATCACTCTGCAGATGTGGACATGCTCATCGCACTTTTGGCGTCATACTCCCATTGGAGATTGGCAGTTTTGCTGCCCTTGCAAAACACAAGATGCATAATGTAGGTGAGGTCCATGTTCTTAAGATTGAAGAAAAGTAAAATAAAAGTTACTGAATAAACAATATTTCAGAAAAGACATTAAATAGAAAGTAACGTTTTAGCTTTTCCCCAATACATTCCTCTAGGAGGTGAATCTTTGATTTCAATATTCAATCTCTGAGATAAAGTGACAACAAAAAAATGTACTGTACACTATATTTTAATTACATTTTATAGATCACGCTGCTTACAGTTTAATCTGTTTCACTTTATTTTTCATTTTTACATAACAATAAATTTGAGGTTTTCACATTCCTTAGTAAACTGAGAAGAAGAGACATAGCAGGTTATGATAGATAATACTGCACCAATAGCTGTCCTGGTGATAATGGCAGAGTGGTAAGGCTTCATTTACAGCTTTGCTGTGGTGCGACCTTTGACAGGCACATTACAAACACTTATCCAATGATAGATATGACCAAGTAGTAGAGAGAATACAGTATGAGTAAAGCCTTTTATTGATATACAATGTCTAATAATCCAAGAGCCATGTTTTGGCAACCGCACACCCCATGTTGTTGACAATCAACAAAATAATGCAAAAGTCAGACTTATTTGGTGGGCTCCTGCTGCAGCACTTCACACAGTCACACTACTCACGTACATGCACTGTGAGTGGTGTGTGCATCTGCACCACTTAGGGCAAGACTAGTCTGTGTCCATGGCTGGGCCAGTGTGTGTCCGACTCCAGGCTGTCGGGCAAGCTGAGAGACGGCACACTTGTGCACTAATGCCGATGGCATACCGGTTGAAAGCCCTAGAGAATACACCCCAGTGCTGGCCAGCCTAAGGCAGGTTGGATTTATAGCAGGGAGGAGACCACGCTGCCAGTGTTCTTGATGTAGTGCCAACTGCTCTAATGGCTGATATTGCCTCATGCAAAATTGAAGAAGCCGTTACTCGGTGAAAGGCGCGTCTTGACAGGAGTCTCCGGTGCACACAGGGAGACTCCATCGAGGACACTGTCGCCGCAACACAGTACCTACAGTATGATAAGGTATTTCTTATCTATCAGTGACACGCCGCCCGCGCCACCTCTTCAATGTTCCCACTGCGCTTTGAGTTTATATCAGTGGGGTGAGAGTGATTAACGCAGATAAGATGACTCCTGCTATTTTTCTTCAAAGAGGGCTGGGGTGCCGGTGATCACACACCAGGTATTCACTGAAGATTACCTCACATACCGGGCAGTAGCATCCACAGACACCCTTACTCCACCTCTCTATTCTAAGTGCTACCACTCTGGCACTCTCATTCTTCCTCTGACCCACCAGTGAGCCTGCACTGACTTACCAGACTCACAGTGAGTAAAGTGGGAGAACAGCAGATCTAACTTACTCATACCCTCATAGTATATGTGGAGGGTTTGCTCATGCCCCATGCACTACGTGATGTATATGGGACACAGCAGCCACCTCTCCCCTTAGCGACTTTCTCCATAGCAACTTGCTCCTTTTTGATATACAACTCATGATTACTCCTTATATACAGTACATGCAACTCATGGTCAAAAACAATGTGAATATTTGAATGGTTTAATTTATCAATTCTGCAGTAGGATCAGGGTATCCAAAGCTGCAGAGGTCTTGAAAAAGACACACACTTGTGTCGAAACATGTTGGAGGAGTGTTAAGGGGACCTTTTACCCAGAATCTTGATCCAGGACCTCTGCAGCTTTGGAAGTACCTGGGCTCTGTTAGCTGCTGTTGTTTCTGTTTGATTTGCAAATTACATCTATCTGGTATGAAGTAAACCCTTCATTTTTATATCTTTTTTTGTTATAATTAAACTTCTTTTTTGATTTTACTGCACCATGAGGAGTGTCTTGTGTTTATTTTCATGATTCATCTGTAGACTTGGACAAATCCTAAGTCCTAAAAGAAACCTTGATGAGAGTGTGAACAGTTCTGTTGATGTAAGAATCAGTGTGAGCATCTATTCTACAGCTCATTATATTCATTTCCACGTATTTGAGAGTTTAAAGATACCTTTATATGAGGAGTACTATACTTACTAAGATATTATGTAAGCACTTGGATGTGATTTCAGTACTTATGAAAGAGTCTTGCCTAATCATCCTTATGAGTTAAAGATACCTTTATGTGAAGATTATCTCACTCATATATGTAAGAATATAATGTGAGCATAATTTTTGTCTCCTTTGTTGCATGAGAACACTGGGAGTGGTTTCACGATGTCCCCATTTAAGACACTGGTAACATATACACGGACCCATTTGGTTGTGTTTATAGCTCTGATCTTCATACTTATACCACTTTTATTTTTGTTTCCTTGTTCAATATTATTGAGAACTTTTCCTGTTGGAAAGGAGGCAAAAGGACAAGAGAACTTCTATATCACAGTTGGACAAGATTGGCACAAGAGAGCATTACCTTTATGTTTATATTTATGCCATTGTAAGATTAGATGACTTGTTTATAAGGTATTTCTTATGCTGACAATTGGTAGCTTATCTTGTATTTTTTTAAATTTAAATCTTTGTTGAGAGATTGTAGGTCCTGCGCAAGTGGTGTAAATGGTACTGCTTGTCACAGGTGTGCTGCTGCACTGGGGGATGCCTGACCTCATCCAGTGGGTAAATACAGAGAAATGTGGGGACCAGATGCTGCGCACAACCTATTCCTTCTGAACTGTGTATAATCTAAAGTAATTAAACCCAAATGATGATAGGTCGAAACGCTTTGGAGGAACACTGCAATACCCTGCAATACCCTGCATTACCCGTCTAACAGCGTCTCCAGAACCACATTTGCCGCCTACTGTTCCAGCTTATCACTACCGGAACTTGGACACACCAGCGAGCAACAGAAGCGCGCCATCACCGCCGACAAGAAGACCGCTGGGACCGGCAGCTTGGCATCCATGTAAGTATCCTCTGTTGCAGAGTCGTCTGCGGCCCCCGGCTTGCGCAAGCTATGACCGCAGGCACCCCTCTCCTTTGTCCGGCACCTGGTGCACGCGCACGGACCTGCCCCTGGCAACAGGGACAGTGTCCGTGATCTCGGCACTCAGGGCGCCCGCGATGCAGAGTGATCCCCGGCGCTCGCCACAGCTAGCCTCCCCCATACTACACGGAGGACAACCCGGGCAATGTACAGATAGCCACAGGACTTAAAGCAAACCACTGAGTTACCCCCTTGGAGCTAGCGGGTCGCCACTAGATCTCCCTGACTAATTACCTCACGTTAACTATCTCTTTCATAACCTGACTATTCAGTTGGCGGCATCTAAGGTTGAGACTAGCACTAGTGCCTATCCACAATCTAGACTGGCACATCTGCTACAACATATATATCTATATATTTTTATATTTTTGACCAATTCCTTTTTTCGGATATTGGTTCAAATTGCAGCATTGCTTTAGTTAATGTGTTTTGTTTTATCTGTTTGCATATTAACATATGCAAACAGATAGTATACAAGCACCATATACTGTAATGCATTTGTAGTGATTAATGTGACATTTGTTTATCAGTAAAAGCACAATTTTATTCACTTAATCGGTACCCTCTCATCATTTGGGTTTAATTACTTTAGATTATACTCAGTTCAGAAGGAATAGGTTGTGCGCAGCGTCTGGACCCCACATTTCCCTTGTATTTTTTTAGTTCACCGGATAAAAGATACCTATGTATCTCTAAACAACACACAATTATGCTGACCACTGGCTAAATCCACTCCTGAGGCTGATTTTGGCCTTATTTTATATATGTTGTTTGTTATATCCCAGGATCTTCCTATGTAATATTCAGTTTTTTATAATAATTAATACAAAAAAGTAGTACTGAGCACTGAGCAACCGACCTATTCTTTGTTTCGGGAGCTGCTGTATACAAAAGGGTGTTCTCACCCTTCACTAGGATGCAGTATACAAAGAAATGAGTAACAGCGCTATCCATTTTGAACTCTTTGTTGATATTGATATTTGTAAATGAATCGCCACCAAATATCATTTACGAATCAACCACACAGCAGTTTCTTTGCATTGCAGACGATTGTGATTATATATGTATTTTTTCACATATTATTTTAACCATTAAATAACAGGATTTATTTTGATTATACCGTACTGTCATTTCCACTTTGTATAGCCAATTACAGTATCAAGACACGTGAATTAGGCATTGGCCTTAACCCAGCAGAATATATAAGAGTTCAAAAGTGATAGCGCTGTTACTCATTTCTTTATAATAATTAATAAAAGTTATATTTTATGAACAATAATTTAGGTAGAACTTGTGTCCTAAACCATAGAGAGTACTTTATTTCCTTTTTCTCATACTGTAAATGGCAGTTTTGATTGGGACACCATTCTTTTCCATTCCTGTGAACTTGCTGCTATCAGCCAAGGTCATCTATGTACAGTAGGAGTGGGTTCAATACTGGGGGAGGGAAGCACTCATTTTTTAATATTTCTTTTAATAGATATAGCTAGTTCCAAGTTGATGACGGACCTTGCACCAAATGGAAGGCAGCCGCAACAGATACTCCTTCTAAGTGGTATATATGTGTTGGCTTCTTATAGGACATACTTAGAATAAGCAAACCCTTACTGTACTCAGTCTACACCTTCCCCCCTTCCCAACCTCATTCTGCCTATACTGTATAACTTTGAGAAGCTGGGTAAATACATCTCAGTATGTACAAAGACTGAAAAAGGAAACTCAAAAGGAAGTTTCAGATATGGAAGATCCAGATGCATTACATATTATTTTATTTTTCACAGACAGAAGACATTTTATTCACATATTACACAAGAGACTTTTCAAACAAAATATGTAATTTATTTCATACAATATTGTGCAAATTGAAATTGTTTCAAAATGCTGAAGGCACAGCTTGAATACTAGAAACATTGGCCCTCATTCAGAGCCACTCGCTATCGGCAGTACGCTCGTTCCGAGCGATGTTCGCACATCTGCGCATGCGTACGGTTTTTAGTACGCATGCGCGAACCAGTCAGTGCGGCCAAAAATCATTTGTACGCAATATAGCGAGTGCCTGCTATTTTGAGTGACAGATTGAGGCGTATGTGGGTGGTAACAGGGGAAGGTGCTTGAAAACGGGGAGTGGAGATTCGATCGTAGGCGTGCTTAAAGGTCAAAACGGGCGTTTTATGGGTGTGCATAATTAATACAGCAGCGTCAATGACCACGTCATTTGTTTTTTTTTAACTCAGAACTGCTCGCAAAATAGCGGTTGAAAAAACCAACCACAAGAATAGCGAGCAGTTCATATCCTGTTTGATGTACTCGATTAATCTAGTAAATAGCGGACATGACGTATGGTGCGAGCGGCCAGGGGGCGTTTTTCAGAAATAAAAGAGCGTATGTTTTGCTCGCTCGTTCAGACTTAGAGGTGTGAACAGACTGCAATGTGCGAACGGATCATTTGCATAGCCACCCCTTGTTTTTGAACGAACGAACGCAAATAGCGAACGGCTCTGAATGAGGGCCATAATGCAGAAAAGGGAAAACACAATATACTAAGACATTTTAGCTGCCACTGTGATATTTAATTAGTAAATCATGACAATAGAGGGTTTCTAATATACCTATCACCACTTTTTATTAGTTAGAAGACATCCTCTAACTACCAATGTTTCCCCAGGTTTAGCCTGATGATGTTAAAAAATACATATACCTAAGGTGGTGTTTAGCACCTCCCTCCCCGTGTACATAGGCCCCCAATGTAAAATCACTTCCCATCCCCCAGTAAAAAATAGCTCCAGCGTTATCGCCCCTCACTCCCCCTATTGATAAAACTGGGATCCAGTGGCAAAGCCACCCCCAGTGCCAATAGGTCCCCACTTTATTAATGCCACCACTCTTCATGAGTCACTGTATATTTTTAATATATCCTCCCCATAAAAAAACCTTTTTAGTGGGGCATAACCCACCCCTGCCTCCCTTCCCCCAGAGCCAAAAGTTGACCCCCCTATAATCTGGGGCATGATTTTTGGAAGTGATACTGGCGGTCTTAGACCGCAAGATCACTGCCTGGGGTCCTGTTTCTGGGGGAGGAGAACCTCCAACAATTAACAGTCTTATAATGAAATACAATTAAGAGAGTCAATTAAACTGAATGTAATATAGGCAAAAGAGGAAAGTATATATGGATATGTGTTCTAATATAACCATCCTTCTGGCCAGACTCAAATCAGGTAGATAGGTTTTGAGTAATATGCTAATGAAAAAAAAAACAACTTTGTAGAATACTATCTTGTGACACCTTAGTATAGTATTTTCTTCTCTAGCATTTTACGCAAAGCCACACAAATGTCCAATTAGAAGAACAGCTAAATGAGGACACATATAAATTGTCATTTTGAATTAAGGTTATCACCTTTTTACTTTAAGATTCAGTGACTGGGAGTGAGGTCAGGCACATGGCCAAAACCACATTAGGGTTACAACTTTTTTATTTCTAATGCATCTTATGAGCCATCAGAGCCATACAAGACCCTTTATATGTCATCAGACTCCTCCACATACTGCTTAATGTGCCATGGGCACCATTATATGCCATCAGACCTTCCACATCCTCCTTTATATGCCATTTGCTCCCTGTGCCCTTTAATAGACAATCAGAGCTCTCACATGCCCCTTATATGCAGAACTATTTGCTGTGAATTAATCTGAAAGCAGCCACAGCACAAACAGCATTAGTTCATACCACCTGCAGAGTCAGTTTTCAAATATAGAAATTAGAGATGAGCGAGTCCGGTTCTCTGGGAACCAAACCCACCCTAACATTGCAATTCTGAGTCATATCCAAGTCCAGCTTGGGTTTTCCCACCTGACTCGGATCCGAAAATGAGGCAAAACATCATCCTCCCGCTGTGGGATTCTCACAGGTTTTGGATTCTATAAAAGTCCTGGTGATCGGTGCCATTTTCACTGTGGAGAGTGTTCAGAACAGACGTGCTCTGTTCTTCTCTGTTGTTCAAGGGTTCTGTGTTGTAGTTGTTCAAGGGTGCAGTGTTGTCGGGCTGGGGCTGCAGTACATAAAGTGGGGGGTGCTGCTTTGTCACTGTTGTCCAGTCAATCAAGGGGCTAGGGCTGCAGTTCATAAAGGGGTGCTGTATCATCCAAGGGCGCTCTGTCAATCCAGGGGTGCTCTTCCCCAGTTTAAAAATAATAAAAGTTAAAATTAATAATTATCATTCCACAAAAAAATTTATATCTTTTTTTTTATGTGTGCCAGCTACGCTATTATTGTTCGGTGACACTGCCGGCCAGACCGCAGTTTATCATCCACGTATTTGTGACTCAGCAGGTGGTCCATCCGCACTCCGCAGGGTTGCTTTGTTGTCCATAAAGGGGTGCTGTGTTGGTCATCAAGGGGCTGCTGCCTTGTTCAGGGGTGCTCTTCCCCAGTGTAAAAAAAATTAAAGTTAATTAAAATTAGCATTCCACAAAAAATAAAAAATACAATTTTTATTCAGTTTTTTTTGTGTGAGCTAGCTACGCTATTATTGTCCGGTGACACTGCCGGCCAGACCACAGTATATCATCCACATATTGTGACACTATAAGTCATAGCGCAGTGTCTTATTCTTATTCATAAAAAATATTGTGACACTGTAAGTGATACCGCAGTGTCTTATTCTTATTCATAAAAAATCTTGTGAAACTGTAAGTGATAGCGCAGTGTGTTATTTTTTTCATATTCATAAAAAATCTTGTGACAATATAAGTGGTAGCGCAGTGTGTTATTCTTTTCTTATTCATAAAAAATATTGTGATACTGTAAGTGGTAGCGCAGTGTTTTACTCCTAAAAATTTTTGTGATACTGTAAGTGGTAGTGCAGTGTGTTATTCTATTCTTATTCATAAAAAATATTGTGACACTAAGTGGCAGCGCAGTGTTAAACGCATAAAAAATCTTGTTTCACTGTAATTGGTAGCACAGTGGTATTCTTTCCTTATGAATAAAAAAAATAGTGTGACACTGTAGGTCATTGATACCGCAATGTAAAATTGGTACAAATTGATGTGTATGCTGTATCCCACTTCATTCGTGTTTGTTGATATGGGTAACAATCAGTTTAGAGGAGAGCAGGAACCACATACTAGTGCTGTAGTTGCTGCCAGTGCCACCAGTCATGAAGATACTAATCCATCTACATCATCTACAAAAGAAGATGCCTAAGGACATACAGGGCTTGAGTCAGGGCATCTAAAATAAAAAAAACAATCTTTTACAGTAGTAAAGAAACAAACATCAAAGGGAAAGTTAGCTGCAGAAAGACATAAAATTGGCAATATGCCTTTTACCACACAAAGTGGCAAAGAAACGCTAAGGCATTGGCCTTTATTTATGACTGGTGGTTCTGCCTCTTATGATGATGTAAGCACATGTGAACATGCTGACATAGAAATTGAGGATGGTTTTGTGGAAGTGCACCAGGATGAGCAGGATATTTGTGTAGCTGACGCTAATAAGGATGTTGATGATGAGGATGTCGATGACGAAGATATTTTTGATGAGGATATTGTTTGTGTAAATCAGGCACCAGTGGAGCAAACAGTTGTTGTTCATGTTAAGGAAAAGCCCATTGTCATGCCTGGGCACAAGACAAAAAAATCCACTTCTTATGTGTGGAATTATTTCTACCCAAATCCAGATAACAATTGTCAGGCCATCTGCACCATTTGTAAAGCCAGAGTAAGTAGAGGTAGGAACCTTAATCATCTAGGAACCTCCTCCCTGTTATGTCATCTGCAGCGCATCCATCCAAAAAGTTTTTTCAAAATTCAGAAACTTTAGCTAAAAAAGTACAAACAAGCAGTCCAGTGTCAGATAGCTCCCTTCTCTTTGCTAGATCCAAGCACTTGCCATCTTCACCACCAACACCTTCATCAACAATATCAATCATGAAGTGATTGGTTTGTCTGGGCCCCCACAAATCAAGCTACAAATGGGCAACCTACAATGCTGGATTGCTGGCAATGATCTCTACATGCACAAACTGGCTTTATAGAGGCAAGATGTTGTCGCCATCATCATCCAATTCCCCACCATCATTAGTGTGTATATCATCTTCACACAATATTAATTTGTCCCTGCTGGAATCCACCACTACAGGTGTCTCTGTAATTGTTGGATGTAATTGGCATAGAATTTGTAGTTCATTTTGATGGACATCATCTTTTGCACATTTTGAGGAAGTAGTCTCCTACACCAATCACTGACAAAGTTCCCGAAATGACTGTCTGACATGCTTATTTGGACGCTATCACTATAAAATGTAAAATAGTCCTCCATTCTAATCCAACCATTCTTTGAAAGGTAACCGTATCAGATGTTGTCATGGTAGAGGTCTCATTAATTGTAGGCAATTCTTTTAGACCCGACCAGATGTTAAAACTTGGTTGTGTTCACTCATCTGCATCACCAGTGGGTCTTTTGGGAAAGTTTAGTTTTTTCTCAGCTGAAGCACTTGCTGGAGAAATTGGAGGTGAAGTCACTGCTGCATCACGTGCCACTTGAGCTGACAATTTGCTTTCCAACAGCTCTTTGCATCTCTTCAGATCTGTGTCCATTGGGAAGAAAAACTTAAACCTAGGTTCCAGCATGGTCACCAAAATGTATTGATCAGATTGTAAGATCCTAACAACTCTTGGATCCTGATTAAGTGAATAAAGGACTTGATCTAAAAGTATGACATACTTAGCAGAATCGCTTCATTTCAGTGCCTCCTTCAGTTTCTCAAGCTGCTTTTCCAACAGTGTACTGTAATTAGGGAAATTACCTGATTCAAGCTGGCAGTGTCTGAGCTCACTTCACAGGTGACTACTTCGAAGAGTTTCAGCACTTTGCACAACATGGAAAGTATTTTCCACTGAGCTTGAGTAAGGTACATTCTCCCTCCTCTTCCTATTTCATAGTATGCTGTGTAGCTTTGGATGGCTTTTTGCTGTTCCGCCATCCGCTGAAGCGTATAAAGGGTGGAGTTCCACTCTTGCTTCAGCAGGTGGCAGGGCAACTTCAAAATTTCCTGCAGGTGCTGAAATCTTCTACAAGAACCTGCTGAATGGTGAAATGTAAGGAGGGGCTCTAGACTGCACACCCTAATAGTAATGAAAGGTGCCATTATGCTGAGATTATAAAGTGATATACAAAAAACAGAGTTGCAGATGCATTGCGATCATTACTGTATATATATAAATTTATTATATAGAATTTCAGAGGTAGTTTGCATATTAATGGCCACTGATACGGGCCTGCCCACCAACGTCAAGGTCACCTCATTGAGCAGGTCCCTAACACTCTGGGGTTCACATCTGGGACGTAGAGCACCCCAAAAGTCAGCCCAGCCAAAGACCTCCCCAGGGCTGCACACAAAAAAAGGGTGACAGCTCAGGGTGCTGTTCCGGCTGGACCTCTCCAGGACATCACCATTTAATACATATAGTCATTTTGTATATCACTTTCATGTTTGTTTATTATTTATGTATTTTTTCACACGTATTCTACCCTTATCATTATTATAACACCTGTTAATTACTTTATACACCTGATACTTTAACACTTCACTGTCACCCTTTTTTTCGTGTGATGCCCTGGGGAGGTCTTTGGCTGGGCTGACTTTTGGGGTGCCCTACGTCCCAGATGTGAACCCCAGAGTGTTAGGGACCTGCTCAATGAGGTGACCTTGACGTTGGTGGGCAGGCCCGTATCAGTGGCCATTGATATGCAAACTACCTCTGAAATTCTATATAATAAATTTAAATATATACAGTAATGATCACATAGTGCATCTGCAACTCTGTTTTTTCCATGGTGAAATGTCCAGAAGTTTTTTGGGCCACAGAGAGCATCTCCTGCATGGTCCTGTCATTTTTAAAAAAAAATTGCACCACAAAGTTGATTGCGTAAGCAAAACAAGGGACTTGTTGGAATTCATCCAGCTGTAATACTCTCACAATATTGATGGCGTTGGCAGAAATCACAAATCCATTTTACAATGGCTTCCCTGAGTTTTTCTAAAAGGTGGTATGCCTCTTAGAGAAACCGATGATAACACAGAGTAGCCTACCTCTGAATGAGCTGCTGTTTCTTAGATGATGCTGCTGCTAAAGGCAATACACCCACCCAGTGGGCGCTTACAGTCATGTAATCTTATGTTTGCTCTGTTCCGCTTGTCCACATATCTGTGGTTAAGTGGACATTGGAGCTCTTTCAGAGCCACTCGCTGCTGGCGGCCACTCGCTCTGAATGTGGGCGTGTTTTTTTTATTAATTTTTGGGGTCTCCGGCCACTCGCAAAGCTGTGGGTGACCACCCACCGCTTGTTCAAGCACTCTGGAGACCATCGCAATAATCGCGACCATTGGCCTTGGGACGAGACCCTGGGGCAGGGTCTAGCTGCCGCAATGCTGAGTGGACTTCCTGCTCAATAGTGATGTCAGTTGGACTGCCCAACAAATGCCAGGCGTTCCTAAGGTAATGCCTTCGTTTGTGCAGCCACCCTCCCTACCCGCCCACAACATGGGGCAAGCTGTCAATCAACATCGACAGCCGCCCAATCTTGTTGCGAGCCCCACAGCAACTGAACTTCAGTCACTCAGTGGGACTTGCGCACATGCATGCCAGACCCGGTGCATGCGCAGTGCGCAAGTGTCTGGCTGCTTGCATGCGGCCCTGAATCAGCTCCTGTGGGTACAACGGCATTTTCGAGGCCACTAATTAAGTTTTTTTTAACGTCCTTGTACAGGTTGGGAATTACCTTTATAGTGAAGTGGAATCTAGATGGGATTTGGTTGAGGGGACACCGGACCTCAATTAACTGTTAAAAAACCCACTGCATTATTGGCAGATATTGGACGTACATCTAATACCAGCATAGATGTTATGGCATCAGTGATCCCCTGTGCAACTGGGTGACTGCTGTCATACTTGCTCCCCCTTGCAAAGGATTGTTTAACAGTCAATTGTTTTTTAAAGTACTACTAGTAGTCTTCCTGGTCTCCTTCTGGGATGGAAAATCCACTCCCAGCAGCAACAGCAGGCATAGCCCTCAATGATTCTTCTGGGGCAAGGACTGGTGTGAATGATTTCAATATTTTTGCTTTGGAATAAAAAAATTAAATTATATTTACTACTAATCAAATCTTCCTTTCCCTGCCTTCAATTACACACATACTCCAACTCCCTCAGGCCTCTTGAATAATAAAAAAAATTGTTTCCTGATGTGCCATGTTGGAAGTTGAACTGCCACAGCTGCTGCAATCTTTGACATGTGGTTGCTGAATGCCAAAAATGTCCAGAAATGTTTACAGCCACAGACAGCATCTCCTGCATGCCCCTTTAATTTTAAAAAAATATTCTGAACCACCAACTTAATTTTGTGGGCAAAACATGGGAACTATATGTCCCATGTTTTTCCTACAAAATCAACTTGGTGGTTCAGAATATTTTGTAAAAATTAAAGGGGCTGGCCTTAGGGTCAGCATGTCAGGGTCAGCATCTCACTAACCTTTCCAAGTGACTCAGTGGCTCCCAACCACCCTGATCCAAACGGCAGGTAAATGGTCAGTTTTCTCTCTTTGCAACCCGCTCCAGAGTCCAGCACTCTCCACCCAGCATTGCCTGCCTAGGGAGAAGGGTGAACTCCCCACTCAGATCCCTCTCTGGCGGGAAATCTCTCTCTGCACCCTCACTTGTTCATTTCCCCTTCTCCAGCTCCACTGAGGTACTGGCTCTCACTCTCCAGTTCCCCATTGGCTCTGCTACTGGCCTCACTTCCCATTTGATCTCTACTGGTGTATGATTCATGAGCTTGCTAGGGTTTGTTTCTCTGTTTGCATACTCTCTTCTTATTAGTAGCAGGTTGTCCTGCTTAGCTCCAATTGACCCACCGTTCGTAGGCATTTTCAGTGCTAGAGTCTCTGAAAACTGTAGACCATGAGATCTCTGTGCATCCGCAATCTGCACTGCTTTTGTCAGGCGCTCCTACTCTCTCTGCAGGGGCCCATGATTCCCCTCCAGCTCCATATCTGTCACCTCTCAGCGGCTGCATACAGTTCCAGTTGCGCCGGAGGTTGCATAGAAAATATAGTTTGTTTTTACATATCCTGGGAATTCATTGTTAAACTGACAGTGAGAAGTATACATTTATGTTTTTCCCTCATATATAAACACACATACTTTTAATATAAAGAAATGCTTTGACACTCACAAAGGGAAACTCAAAACCTTAAGATCAGCTATACAGTAGATAAGCACCAAAAACTAGCTGGGGGCCCATCAGAATTCTCACATTACATTTACATAAATAAAACATTTGTTTTAGATGCATGAATCTTAGCTAAGATGGGTATTGCTTCAAGGAGCTGCAATACATGTTTTTTTAGACTGCACAGTAGAAGATTTGAAACTTAAATTAATATAGAAAAACTGACAAGTCACCTAGGGCAAAGTAAAACAGAATAATATAGCAATTACCAGCTAATACTGAAAAAAATATGTATTTGTAAACGAGGCTACTATGTGGTCAAAGTTATCATTGTTATCTGTCAATTTCTCACTTTTTATTTCTTGCAGGAAGAGCTCTAACGGCAAGACAGAATGATCTTTACAACAGGATTCGATAATCCATTATCAGGGAGCTGCAAAGGGAGTTAGTGTTTATTAAAGTGCTTGATGTACAATTTTGTACAGAAGTTATAAATATGAACCAGAAAGAAAAATATATTTATCAGCAAAGATAGAGGAGCTTGAAGTTAAACTCTTCTCTTTCAATCAAGTCTAACATTGTTTAGTGAATGCAGTATACATAATTTCAGTTGGTTGCTTATATTTGTCTTTGTATTAAAAGCAAAATGTACAGTGCAGGTATGGTAATGTAACTATCAGGGCTGTACTGTGGTGTGATTGGTGCTGCTGCCCAGGACACAATGCTGAAACTGCTGCGGTGCAGCCTGTTCCTTATCCCTGAAGAGGCTCCTGGCTCTCTGCACCCTCTAGTGTCACAATGCTGTCATTGAAAAGGAGCCAAAGGGACAGATGAACAGTAGCCAACTGAAGCCAAGATGAGCCACGTGGTGAGTATGGGTTGTGAAAGTGCATAAAGAACTGGGAGAAGGTAGGTTGTGGAGATAGCAGATAAGATTGGTGTGGGAGGGGAGAAGGGTTGGGCATGCTAGTAAAGAAAACCACAGGGGTTGAGAAGGTGCTGCCTGGCTTGCCCAGTGTGCAAACATGTTCAGGTCTTATATTACATGCTTTGTTTAATTATTGAATAGGCTATTTTGCAGCGATTCAATTTTGCTTCCTTGTGCCATTTATTTTACATTTGCACCTTGTAGTCTATGAATAAATCTGGGAAGATAAGCAATGCATTCTCCTCTGTGGTTTAGTTGGGTCAAATTCCAATAGAGAAATGAAGAAACTTTCATAGCTAAATTAAAAAAGAACTAGTGATTTACCTCATAGTCTTGGCTTGTGTGACATCGTGAATGAGGCGTGAGCTGGAGGACCAATCAGAAACATCAGTCACCATGATTTTACAGAGATAAATAGTGGAAAGCTGTTGTAAGCCTAAATGCCTATAAATCCCAAGGCTAGGAATTATTGTGTGGAAAAATGACATTTGCTGTACATTGCACTCTCCGTTTTAGGTTTTTTGTGTGGTATTAGATTCATCAGCCTAGAGATGCATGGAGGTGGATATTATGGTGTATCCACAGGTTTATATTGGGTGGTTGGCTTGTGAACTGCCTCTTTGTTTCCTCTCTCCCCGCTCCGTTTAATTGGATGTCATTTTATTGGCTTTGTTAATGGTTGATGGGAAAGAATGTAAGTCTAAGAGCCATCTTGCTGACTTGTGAGGTGTGCTCCCCTTCACTAGGTAGACTTTCACAATTCTAGGATTATATGCACTACTTTGCTGGGTGAACTTTTCATGTATTATTGGTATGGGGGTTTGGAGAGATCTCACTACTCTGCTGTGGTTATTTGGCCCATGCAGATGTTGTTTGAAGTGAATTTGCATAAAGTCAACTGAGTCCACTGATTACCTGGATGTTCTTTATTTTGCCACCATACTATTTTGTTTAAATAATAAAGCTGACCATTGTTACACCATTTACAGTATGTTTATGTGTTTATTTATATATATTTATATAGTGTTAAGGTCTAAAGCAGAGGTTCCCAAACTCGGTCCTCAAGGCACCCTAACAGTCCAGGTTTTAAGGATATCCATGCTTGACCACAGGTGACATAATTAGTACCTCAGTCTATTTGATGTAAACACCCTTGCTCAACCGTGGATATCTCTGCATTCTGAACTGTTGGGGTGCCTTGAAGACTGCATTTGGGAATCTGTAGTGTAATGGAATTAGGAGCAGAAGCTGTCAGTAGCCATTAGAGTGTATATGCAGCTTCTGATTGGGCCTCTGGCTCAGACACACCTGCAGCCACTTAAAAGTGGTGAACAGAAATAACTCCTAAGGCTATATGGAAGTGCTGACAATTACTTCAGAGTTTAATCATGTCATTCTTCCTCATCAGAGAGAAGAATAAAAAAACATGGGCCTTAATTTATTTTAAAGATATTTTAAATAATTTCAAAACTTTAAAAATATACTTGATATTGTCACTGTATCCCACAAATAGTGATATAATTATTTCTTCCTTTTTTGTATGACTTGTGTTGACAGTCAAGGGCAAAAAACACGTACAGTATTCCATCTGCCTAACCAGTCATCTCTGTACATAGCGTGACTACATCCATAATTATTTGCCTAACATGCTATTATGATCAGTTTCAGTACTAAGCTGTAAGAAGGTTGTACACAGAATGTAAATGAACAAGTTAAGGACAAGAGCATTGCCTTTAAACTGCAGTACGACAGAAAGCTGTATAACCTTGTAGCAGAGCACTTAGAATAAATAAATAAAAAAACTGCAAGTAAAAAAAGGTTAGTTTTCTTTGTAAAATTTCTAGATTATCTTTTTACATTTCTTATCAGTAATCTGTCATTCAACTGTCTTGCGTTTTTTTACAAAAGCATGAAATAATAAAATCTGTCAATTTGACACCCATTGGCAGCCAAAAGCAAGAACTGTTTGTCCTTCAGTGAGACGATCATGAATCTTTAGTTTCTAGCCCCCATTTTGTTTATAAAGATCCCTCTAGGCAACTATTGTTATAAGTGCTAAAATAGCTTGAACTCCCACAACCTCATACTTCCTCAAATGACCTAAATACCCAACTTATGTTACACAGGAGTCTCTCTTAGAACAAAACAAATGCTTTCTAACATATGGGGAATGTAATACTTTTATTACTTGCAGGTCAATTAGGAATGTCACATATACTGGAATTACAGCATTAATACTGTAGCGTGTCCAATGTAGAAGAATTCAAGCAGATTGCTGGGAACGGTTTAAGGGGTCTATTTAAGAACCTTCACATTTAGCTCCGAAATGTGTTATTACTTATCTCTGCATAAAGCAGTGATAAGCAATGACATTTAAGGGCTATTTCTAAAAATTCTCTAGCTGGGACAGTGGCTCAGATAAGAGCCATCTAAGCCAGAGGTTCTCAAACGCGGTCCTCAAGGAACCCCAACAGTTAAGGTTTTAGCTATATCCATGGTTGAGCAAAGGTGGCTTATTTAGTACCTCAGTCAATTTGATCTAACCATCTGTACTCAACTAAGGGTTTGCTCTAAATCCTCAACTATTGGGGAGTCTAATGACCACATTTGGGAACCTCTGGTCTAAGCAAAGAGTTAACAGTAAAGTGATAGATTCTCTATCACTTTACTGCTGGGTTCTAAAACAGCTTTCCTACTGTGCATGCCTCTTTCTGGCAAAAATGGAGCCTATTGGCTCATGGTTATGTAAGTACTGAAAGATAAATTGGATAAAGTATGAGATATGCATCTGCTATTTCTTCTGCTTTAACGTTAAGTTGCACCTATTAATACTTGCCTTAATCAAACAGATACAATTGTATTCCATATGTTTATGGCAAATATTCAATTGATAAATAAGCTGCTAACTGTATTAAATATAGCAATATATGCTTTTAATAAATAATGATTATACATATATATATATATATATATATATATATATACAGTCAGGTCCATAAATATTGGGACATTGACAGAATTTTCAGATTTTGGCCTCTATTCACCACCACAATGGTTTTGAAATGAAACAAACAAGAGGTGCTTTAAAAAGTGGGAGGCACATATAGAAACCGTTGTAATTCCTACTCCGTTCACCTGATTTGGATGTAATTACCCTCAAATTAAATCTGAAAGTCTGCAGTTAAATCACATCTTGTTTGTTTCATTTCAAAGCCATTGTGGTGGTGAATAGAGGCCAAAATCTGAAAATTCTGTCAATGTCCCAATATTTATGGACCTGACTATATATATATATATATATATATATATATATATAAACGGACCGGCGGCACTCTTACAAATAACGACTCAGACAGCAGGCATATGCAAATCAACGTTTCGATGTTATTACATCGTCATCAGGATAACACAGGACAAACAGAAAACACTTACTTATACCCTAACCACTCCCGCGTGCACAGCTGCGGCTTCCGGGTTCGTCATGGCGACGCCCACCAATGATGTCACCCACATAATCAGTTGCCACAGTTACCAAAATAAACAAATGTGCAAAGAACACAGCATGTCAGAGGCACTGAACATACTACACATGGTATAATATCACAAATACAAATTGACAGGCAATAATCACATAAAAATAAGACAGAGAATCAATATTATATAGAAACTCAGTAGCATCATTTAGATTACATACTAATGTGAAAACAGTTATTATGAAAAAAAATTTCTTGTTACATATGGCTCTATTCGAATAAGCTGATAAGTCAGAGGCAATATAATAACGTACAAATACTCCACAAAAGACCATAATGAACAACTAAATAAAGACATAGCTGAATACCTAAACATTTAAGGCTATTGGTCCTGTGTACACAAATACTTATAGATGGCTACATAACAAATACTAAGTATCAACAACAACCAATTTAGGGTCTAAATAAATTACAAAGAAAGGCATAACATCGCAATAAATACAATTATAAAAAACAATGCAGGCCTAGATTGTCATCTAAGCCCCGTGGATGTAGGGTACCCAAACGAAAGATCCAGTGTGACTCACACTGTAGAAGCTTGCGTGAGCGATCACCCCCTCTACGTAAGGGTGCAACATGGTCTATTAAAATGTAGCGGAGAGTAGATAAATTGTGGCCAGCCTGTAAAAAGTGTCTGGCCACAGGTTGATCACTAGACCCCGAACTGATAGCAGCCCGTATCGCAGAGCGGTGCAACGCCATGCGCTCCCTCAAAGTCCTGTCTGTTTTCCCCACATAACCTAGGCCACATGGACAAGTGATAAGGTACACCACATATTTTGTGGTACAGCTCAATCTGTACCTGATAGAATAGCGTTTACCACTGTGGGGATTCACAAAGGAGTCACCTGTTAGCAAATACCTGCAAGTTAAACAGTTGAGACATTTATAACAACCATTTTTTTGCCTTAAAAAATGTCTACTCTCATTTTTGCCACTACCAATGTCAGTTTTCACAACCCAGTCGTAGATGTTTTTGCCACGTGTATAACATGACATGGTTGTTATAAATGTCTCAACTGTTTAACTTGCAGGTATTTGCGTCGCCATGACGAACCCGGAAGCTGCAGCTGTGCACGCGGGAGTGGTTAGGGTATAAGTAAGTGTTTTCTGTTTGTCCTGTGTTATCCTGATGACGATGTAATAACATCGAAACGTTGATTTGCATATGCCTGCTGTCTGAGTCGTTATTTGTAAGAGAGTGCCGCCGGTCCGTTTATATGTTGGAGCCCCTTGCTGTGGAGCTTCTCCGGAGGGCACCTTGCTGACTTTTGAGCGTCATGGGAGTGCCACCCACACTGGTCTATATATATATATATATATATATATATTTATTTATTTATTTATTTATTTGATATGAGCGTGTCCGGTTTCTAAAAAACCGGACCCACCCAAACTTAGTGTTCCAAGGTGAGATCCGAGTCTGGCTCGAGTTTTCCCACCTGATTCGGATCCGAAAATGAGTCAAAATGCGTCATCCTCCCACTGTCGGATTCTCGCGGGTATAGGACTATATAAAGGTCCCCGCGATCGGCACCATTTTCACCCCCACTGTGGTGACAGAAGCTAGCAGACATAGTCAGTCACTGTCAGTCAATCATTGTGTGTATCCAGTCGGGGTCTTGGCCTGAAGGCTGCAGCTCTGTTGTCCATAAAAGGGCTTAGGCTGCAGTATATAAAGGGAGGCTTCCTTCAGTGGGTGCAGCAGCTGCTGTGTCACTTGTCCTGTCAATTAACTGTGGCTGCTGCTTTGTTGTTGTCCTGTCCATCAGGCTAGGGTTGCAGTCCATAAAGGGGTGCTGTGTTGTCCAGCGGGAGTGCTCTGTCAATCAGGAGTGCTCTTCCCCAGTGAAAAACAAAATAAAAGTACTTTTTTTCTTTTTTTTGTGTGTGCATTAGCAACTTAGCTGCGCTATTATTGTTCGTCAACACTGCCGCAGTTTATCGTCCACATATTTGTGACTCTGCAGGTGGTCTGTCCACACTCGGCAGGGGTGTTTTTTTGTCCATGAAAAAGGGGTGCTGTCTGTGTTGTTCATCAAGGGGCTGCTGGCTCATTCAAACATCCCAAAAAATAAAAGTGCTTTTTTTGTGTGTGTGCATTAGCAACTTAGTTGCGCTATTATTGTTTGGTGACACTGCCGGCCAGACCACAGTTTATTGCCCACATATTTTGACACTATAAGTCATATCGCAGTGTTTTATTCTTATTCATGAAAAATATTGTGACACTGTAAGTGGTAGGGCAGTGTTTTACTCTTAAAATATCTTGTGACACTGTAAGTGTTAGCTCAGTCTAATATTCAACTTCACTTCGTTCCTCAATGGTGAATAAATGATTAGTCTACATGCCAACTACAAGACCACAACAAATTGCTACATAACATGCATTATATATAAAACATAATGACATCACTGTAAGTGGTAGCTCAGTGTGTTATTCTTTTCTTATTCATAAAAAATCTTGTGACACTATGTGGTAGCGCAGTGGGTTATTCTTTTCTTATTCATAAAAATCTTGTGACACTAAGTGGTAGGGCAGTGTGTTATTCTTATTCATAAATAATCTTGTGACACTAAGTGGCAGCGCAGTGTGTTAGTCTTTTCTTATTCATAAATAATCTTGTGACACTAAGTGGCAGTGCAGTGTGTTATTCTTTTCTTATTCATAAAAAATCGTGTGACACTGTAGGTCATTGATATCATAGTGTACAGTAATATTTAAAATTTGTACAAATTGACGTGTGTGCTTGCTTTACCCCACTTAATTCGTGTTTGTTGATATGGAGAATGATCAGTTGAGAGGAGAGCAGAAACCACATACCAGTGCTGGAGCTGCTGCCAGTGCCACCAGTCATGACAATACTAATCCATCTACATCATCTACTAAAGCCGATGCCTAAGAGCATAAAGGGCATAAGTCAGGGCATCTAAAATCAAGAACCAATCTTTTACAGTGGTAAAGAAAAAAAACATCAAAGAGAAAGTTAGCAGCAGAAAGACATAAAATTGGCAATTGCCTTTAACCACATGAAGTGGCAAGGAAAGGCTAAGGCATTGGCCTTTATTTATGACTGGTGGTTCTGCATCTTATGATGATGTAAGCACAAGTAAACATGCTGACATAGAAATCGAGGATGCTTCTGTGGAAGTGCACCAGGATGAGCACGATATTTGTGTAGCTGACGCTAATAAGATTGTTGTTGATGAGGATGTTGTTTGTGTAAATCAGGCACCAGTGGAATAAACAGTTATTGCCCATGATAAGGAAAAGCCCATTGTCATGCCTGGGCACAAGACAAAAAAATCCACTTCCTATGTGTAGAATTATTTCTACCCAAATCTGGACAACAATTGTCAAGTCATCTGTATGCTTTGTAAAGCCAGAGTAAGTAGAGGTAGGAACCTTAACCATCTAGGAATCTCCTCCCTGTTACATCATCTGCAGCGCATCCATCCAAAAAGTTTTTGTGTTTTGTGTTGACTCATCTGCATCACCAGAGGGACTTTTCGGAAAGTTTTGGGTTTTTTTGGCAGATGCACTTGCTGGAGAAACTGAAGGAGAAGCCATTGCTGCATCACGTGCCACTTGAGCAGACAATTTGCTTACCAACAGCTCTTTGCATCTCTTCAGATCAGTGTCCGTTGGGAAGAACACCACAACGTATGACTTCAACCATATATCTTAAATCTTGTATTTGCTCTGTTAAGCCTGTCCATATAACTGTGGTTAAGTGGACAGTGGGTACAATGGCATTTTGAAGGCCACTAATTAAGTTATTTTTAATGTCCCTGTACAGATTGGGAATTGCTTTTCTAGTGAAGTGGAATCTTGATGGGATTTGGAAGTGGGCACACAGGACCTCAATTAACTGTCTAAAATCCACTGAATTATTGGTGGATGTTAGATGCACATCTAATACCAGCATAGATGTTATGCCATCAGTGATCCGCTATGCAACTGGGTGACTGATATCATACTTGCTCCCCCTTGCAAAGGATTGTTTAACAGTTAAGTGTTTTTTAAAGTACTACTAGTAGTCTTCCTGGTCCCCTTCTGGGATGAAATTCCACTCCCAGCAGCAGCAGGCATAGCACTCAAGGTTCTTCTTGGGCAAGGACTGATGTGACTGAATAAAATATTTTTTGTAAATGCCTCCCCACCTCCCCTCCCTCATAAATTTGCTTCAGAATCAAGCAATTCAATTAACTTTACTACTAATCAAATCTTCCTTTCAACTACATACATACTCCAACTCCTTTAGGCCTCTTGAATAATAAAAACATATGTTTCCTGATGTGCCATGTTGGAAGCTGAACTGCCACTGCTGCAGCATTCTTTGACATGTGGTTGCTGAATGCCAAAAATGTCCAGAAATGTTTATGGCTACAGACAGCATCTTCTGCATGCCCCTTTAATTGAAAAAAATATTCTGAACCACCAAGTTGATTTTGTGGGCAAAACATGGGACATATTGTTCACCCATGCTCTCCCCACCTCCCTCATAAATTTGCTTCAGAATCAAAAAAATTAAATACATTTACTACCAATCAACCCTTCCGGTCCCTACCTTTAACTACATACATACTCCAACTCCCTCAGGCCTCTTGATTAATGAAAACATATGTTTCCTTATGTGCAATGTTGGAAGTTGAACTACCATGTGTTTGTGCCGCCCACTGCTGCTGCTTAGCACAAATTTTGGGCCTAAACCAGATGAAAACAATATTGTGAGATGTAAGGTGGTCAAAATTGACTGTAAACGAGTGGAAATTAATGTTATTGAGGTTAATAATACTTTAGGAACAACAACAAAAAAATGTGATTTAGCTGTTTTTATAAATTTTTGAAAAAAAAATACAGATCCAAAACCAAAACCAATACAGGTGGTTTTGGCAAAAACAAATTCAGATCCAAAACACAAGGAGATACAGATCCAAAACCAAAACACAGGGTAGGCGCACATCCATAATATATATATATACTGTATATATAATGGGATACACCCATTATTCCTATATATATATATATATATATATATATATATAAATATATGTATGGATATTGAAAAGGCTTCGGGATCGACGGGATCCTGGATTTTTGGCCTAAAATTGGCAGGATTTCAGTCCCGGGATTTCGGGACTAAGGTTTGCATGCTTTATTTAGTATTTTTTTATGCCGGGTGGCACTGAGCACCTGCAGCATTCGCTTAGACGCTGCCCGGCTGCGTGCAGCATGACGTGATGTAAGAGTTTACGCTGCGCACACCTACTCTGGCCTGCCCCATCAGCCATACACACCCGCCCCATTGACTAACTCAATCCTGGGTAGCGTTTTTCAATCCCGAATCCCAAGATTGATATAAACACCCAGGATTGGACAGCTTTTTGTAACTACGGTGACACAATGCTTACTATGGAGGTGCACATAGTAATCTGACAGAAATCAGATTAATCTGTCCTGGTATTCTATACCATATATCAGATTTTGAGTATTGTAAAGTTACAAGTTAAGTACTCCTGTATAGTAACCTCCTCTGTCAGCTATGAAGGCAAATACAACATTTTTTGTTGCAAAGTTGCACCCCTCACACACACAAAAAAGGGCCTTTTTGCAATACTTGTGGGACACCCAGCAAATATTCAGTTTCCTCCATCTAAAATGGAGGGACCACAGTATATATCTCAGATATTTGTCTTGGTCCCTCCATTTCTGGCAACAGAAGCAGCACCCTCCCAGGTTTTTATGGGGGCTCCCAGATTTACCAAGCTCCGGAATGTGAATCACTGGCCCTAGCAACTAATCTTAAAACGGCATTAGCGGCTATAGCCTATGGGCTACTTACTACAGAAATTACTGAGGGAGGGTTCAGTAGGAAGTAGAAACCATCCCCAGCAATGGCCGCTGCACAACAGATCGTGCATGCACTGTGGGTCCCGAAAGAGAAGCAAAGTGATCGCTAATGCAATCACTTCACTTCTTACACATCATATGGATGGGTTCCTTTCGGAGCCCCTGATCCAGGATGCAAATCTTAATTTCTTATTGCCATGAAGTAATTACAGTTATCATATCTAAAACTCAATGATTGATCAATACACCCCTAAGAAGTGTACAAAAATATAAAAAATGACATAGAAACCTTGAACTGAGTTACCCTTTGAATGTGTATTTCTATGAATAATGCTGTTTCTGTCAAATTTGACTTTACAAGTTGTACAAATGGAAACATACAGTGCATACAGTGCATATTTTCTCAACTGAATGTGAAACTGTTAAACTAATATTAGTTGTGAGATAAGGAGTGTAGAAGTGAAAAGTTAGTCTGTGATGGGAACCTCATATAACTGTAATGTAGTAAGTGTACAATAGTGTTTATTGTGTGTAATTTTGCTTCACCTTCTTACAGTAATAAGTGCCTAAGAATTACTTTCTAATGCTTTCAAAGTTCTCAGGGCAATAAAAATACAAATGCTATAAAATATGGCATAATATTATTTGCTTTTGCAGAGTATAAAAAATGTTGGGATTGGAATAATATTAAACTGTCCATTTAAATAGAATGTTATACAGGCCAAAGAAAAATAAAATGCAAATTAAAAATTGTCTAATATATATTGATGATCTGAAAGGCTATTTAGGGCCCATCACCACCCAATAGATATGCTTTCCCTGCAGACAACAAATTATGTCCAAACATTATTGTTTATTTTTTTTAAATCTTTTATAGGTTTCGTGCAAATAGTTACATCACTCGGAAAGTGGGCATCATGCGGGAAACTGGAGCACTCTTACAAGAGAGCAACCAAAATTCTAGACTCTCCCAGATGTTCTGGGACAGTTAGCAAGCAAGCCCAGCCTACTGTTTGGAGATGGAGTGTAAGACAAGTGTAGGGGGTGTGCTGATGCAATTTGTGTCAAAATAGATCATAGTGGTCCTACCCCCTTCGGCACAATGAGCCTCATTCAGAGATGTACACTGGGCCTGATTCAGAGCCAGACGCTCTGACCAGAGCGCTCGCTCTGAATCAGGGCCCTCCTACCTAAACTTGGAGCGGCCTCTTGGACACTCGCATAGCTGTGGGTTACCACCCACAGCTTATGCGAGCGTCCATGATGATGGTTGCGATGGTCAAGACCATCGGGCTTGCGACAAGACCCTGCGGTAGGGTCTCGTTGCCGCAAACACTGGAGTGATTTTGGCTCTATCAGAGCCAAAATCACTCCCACTGACATCACTAGTGATGTCAGTGGGGCCGGACCCAGACGGTAGGCGTTCCCATGGGAACACCTCCATCTGGCAGGCACGCCCCCGGCATGCCCACCAAAGTTGGCGTGCTGTCAAACACCATCAACAGCACGCCCCCTTTGGTGCGTGACCCGGAGCGACAGCTTGGCTCCCGCCATCGTGTGCATGCGCATTTGGGGACTATCGACCCGCTTGCGAGCGTCCTGCGCTCGCAAGTGGGTCTGAATGAGACCCACTGTTCTAATTTTTACACAGATGAGTGATTATTGGTGAACTGAGCATGCATCAATATGGGCATGCACCAAGCCCTCTGCGATCTCGCATGCGTTCATTCAATAATGGCAGAGTGATTGATAGTAAGGCACCATTTGGGGGGGGAAATGGGGGAGTGGTTGGCAAAATGCAGGTAGATCAGTGCCGTTTTTGGGGGCGGGTTGCAGCAGGTGTCTGCAATTCCCTAAATACATAAGATGGCTCAAGCATCTCAGTCCAGAAGCTCATGCTGCGAATGTGTATGCAGTTGTGGTGCTGTTTGCGATGGCTCCAGTGGGTTTCTCAGTACTATGAGTATATTATAAGTATGCCATTTTACAAACAAGTGCTCCCCTGCAGCATACAAAATAGCAGCTGTGATTGCAACGCCATCAGTGGTGGACTGGGCTTGGGGGCAGGGTGCCATCTAGTGCCTAAACCTAACCTCCACTCCCTGCACCGTAAACTTAACACTCCCTCCCCGGTGCCTAAAGCTAACTACAGAAATTACTACAGAAACTACAGAATAAACCATCCCCAGCAAAGGCCACCGCACAACAGATCGCACATACAAGGTAGCACTAGTGCCTAAACCTAACCTCCCCCTCCCTGCACCCTAAACCTAACCCTCCCCCCTATTGCCTAACCATAACCCTCCCTTAATGCCTAACCCCACATCCTAACCCTCCCCCTAACACCTGATACTTATCTTCTGGAATGCCGGCATTCGGGATTCTAGTGCCAGGATCCTGATGCTGAATACATCTCTATCTATCTATCAGACTCATATCTATCTATCTATCTATCTATCTATCTATCTATCTATCTCCATGTCTATCTGTCTACCTCATATCTATCTATCCATCTATCTCATATCTATCTATCTATCTTGTATACCAATTATATGTGTCAATGTGGAAAAAACACTGCAAAGGGGAGGTGCTGTTTTGTTCTTTATAATGTATGTATCTGTATGCATGTACATATTAGTGTTCCCCCAAGGTACTTTTAGCAGGGCACTACACCCTGCCCATTTTGTTAACTGTGAAATACACCCTGCCCGTTTAGTAAGGATGAATTCCGCCACGCCTTCTCTGGATCAGACACGCACACTGTGGGATGGAGCAAAAGGGGAAGGGCCAGGCGTAGCTGCTCAACCCAGCCTCCAGAAGACGCACACAATAGATGGTATTTGCTTATAGCTCTGTCATAATAATTTTACCCTCATATACTTCATTTTCTATTTAAACCACACGCCAGGGGCGTATCTATAATGGGTGCAGGGGGTGCGGGGAACACAGGCCCCTGGGTCCAGGGGGGCCCCGCACCACACACCCTGCACCCATAGAATTACTTACCTCTCTGGAGTCCCACATCGGCGCGGTGGTCCATCGCTTTAAAAACGACAGGAAAATGGCCACCACGGCCATTTTCTTGGTGACCAGTGCATCCTCTATAGACTCTGGGCGCACTCTAATGCCCAGAGTATATAACTCGGAGACTGCACATGGGCCCCCTCCTCTCTAGAAATGCCCCTGCCACATGCACATTATGAATCCATGCTGCCAGCATTGTTGTCATGCCCATTTTTACATTGCATTCGCTAGTAGAAAAACTGAGCCAATTGCTTGTGTCTGCCCCCCAGGCTGAAAGTTACCAGCCAGCCCCTGAACACCATACATCTAAGAATCAGACCCAATGACACAACATGCATTATCGTGTGTCAGGAATCAGGATCATATAGTTTGTATAGGGTAATTGTAGAAATACAGAGGATAAATAAGCATCACAGTGGGAGACAGCTTTTGGGTTAAATCAAAGCCTCATGTTTGCTTTAAGTTTACTGCAAATGGAGATCACATAAACCAGCAATGTCCTAACAATATAACAGTCCAGCATCGCTATACATCATGTGCTGAGACAAATATGTTTTTTATTTTTTATTTTTTTTAGTTCAATTTAATCAATACTAAAATATAAAGGGTCTACTGTATTTACAATTTAACTCATTTAGTGAAGTCAATATAAAATTATGAATTTATTACTTCTTATATCTGAGTCCCTTGTCTTTGCAGTAGTGAAACTTATGGTATTCTATCCGACATGTTCAGTGACCATGTAATGGTACGTATAATCAGATTACTAAACTCAAGCTCTGGAGCCATATTCCAGAGCTTAAACAAAGAATTTTTAACCTTCAGCAGTCTCTTAGCCCTATCTCTGTCTTCAGTATGAATAGTGTTTAGGTCACTCACAATAAACAAAATTATATCATTATGTTAAGGAAGCACACCTTACAAGAAAAAAAGTTCAATATCAATATATATTTCTATGAACTAGAGGTGACCGAAGGTGCACTGCAATTTGTGCTGAACAGCTTTTGCTGTGCAACAGGTGAAAAGAGGCTCTCAAGACAGACTTCTTTATCAAAGCCATCCAGCTTTCACCCTAACCCACTGCTCCATGTTTACTGTCTCCCCCACCTGTGTCACCCCTGTCTGACTGACCCTCCCTTTAGAATGTAAGCTTTCACTAGCAGGGCCTTTCTCCCTTGTGTGCTTTGTCTTCCCTCACTTATACCATCATCTACTCCCTACTGCCTACAACAGTACCCAACCCTTGGGTTCAGCCGCCCTGCTGCCTATTTTAGTATTATGCATCAATGTTTATACCATGTCCTGCAATGTTCCGTACTGTAAAGCTGGCCACACATCTAAAGATTATCTGTCCAGCCAGTTAACTAGTTGATTGGTTGGAATGAAAATCTGGTAACGTATGGGTGTAAATCATGATCAGCAATTTGCTCCTAATTGCCAGAAAACAGATGAAAATGATTACCCAGGCAAGTTTATTAAATGTTTGATCTAAACAATTTGTTCAAACAACAGTTTTTGTCCAGTTTCTGGCATTTGGGAGCAAATTGCTGATTGTCATTTGCTTTCATACCTTACCAGATTTTCGTTCCAACCAATCAACTAGTTGGCTGGTTGGACAGATAATCTTTAGATGTGGGACTTAAGTAACTTTTTTCTAGTTTTGTTTATTCTGTTTCTGATTTTGCACTTTTTAAGGTGCTGCAGACCCCTTGTGGCACTATGGGCCTAATTCAGATCTGCTCGCTCTGAATCAGGGCCGGGTTCCTTTTTCTTTTAGAACGGCCTCCTGGCCGCTCGCATAGCTGTGGTCAAGACCATCGTGACCATCAGGCTTGCGACGAGACCCTTGTGGTAGGGTCTCGTGGCCTCACGCCCCAGAGAGATTTCAACTCTGGAATCTCTCCACTGACATCACTCATGATGTCAGTGGGGCCGCCCCCAAATGGCAGGCGTTCTCATGGGAATGCCTCCATTTGGGCAGCCACCCCCCGGCCCGCCCACCAAAGGGGGCGAGCTGTCACTCAACATCGACAGCTCGCCCCCTTTGGTGCGAGACCCGAAGCGATGGAGTGCCCGTCGCTATCCGGGTCTCGCGCATGCGCACAACGGAGCCGGCTCCATCGTGCACATGCGCTCTGGGCCACCATCGACCCGGTTGCGAGCGCTCAGCGCTTGCGACTGGGTCTGAATCAGGCCCTATATAGGTAAAGGATAATAATAATTATTTGCAGATGTGCAAGGTTGGGTATGGAAATAAAAACATTGAGTGCCTTTGAAGAATGTTTTTCCATACTGTGGGACTTGGATAAAGTTGGACACACATTAGACCTGATTCACAGTCACATGCAGGTCTGAATGCGTCCGCATTCTAAATGCTAATGGATTCTAAATGGAATGCTAATGCGATGATATGTACATCCTAATGCATACAACTCGCACCGCTCCATTGTTTCCATATTTTTTTCATTATCATTGGCACTTACATCTAATGACAAGTTGTAACATAGTTGATAACCACAGACCCTACTTCATGGATGGAGAGAATCGTCCAAGATGCTTCTGACTCACCCGGAGATAGATATGTATGTTCGCTAAAACGCATAAGAAGTTTATAAAATCTCCTTAGATTTGGCAGCAATCGAACTCAGACACAGGTGCTTGATGTAAAAAAAATAGTAGTATTCTGAGTCAGGTAGAAATTATACCAGTATAACAAACAACAAAATATCTAGCGCTATCAATTAGGATGCATCAAAATAACACAGTACTTATTTGTATGGCCAAGCTCTCTCAATCCTCCATACATATATTCCACATTTCCTTTTTTAAATAGACTCAGTGGTATATCCAACACTTCTTCACCAGATTAGAGGGATAATAACTTCTAGGTCATTATACAGACCCAATGTTATGAGAGTAAAGGCATAAGTAGCACATAATGAAAAAAAAAAGATCAAATATAGTGAAGTACTGTTTTAATAAATAAATATACAATCAAATACAGCCTCTATCTACCACCAGTGAGATTCAGCAGCGTACCAGATAGGAAGGTGTACACAGCATACCAATAGAGCGTGATAAATAACCAGGTTTTCCTGGGACTTTATTACAGCTATTGGAAAGATCCATTTTACCAGCATTGCCATCCCTGGTTATTTTCTCTTGCTTAAATTCCAAATTTAGCATTCTGGAGCTTAAGATGGCATTAACCAACTTGCCTAGCACTCCAGGAGCTGCTAGGCACACCTCAGCCTCTCCCAGGAAATCGATGACATGCACTTGTGCATGTCATCCATCACCACTGCTTGGTGACACCATTTGAAGAAGTGACATCAAAATAGCAGAGCAGCTATTTTGGTATCACCCCCACAGATGGTGTCACTCGGTGTGGTCCACAACCCCTAGTGACACCTCTGGCATTGGTGGCTTTAAAAGATTGAAGTGGAACCTAACCTCTCCCTTAGCAGAACCTGAAAATCAGGCAGTATAATTCTACCATGTACTGTAGTGTCTCTGATGATGTTGGCAGAAAATCATAGACATGATATATATTGTCTAGTGTCATTAATGTAGAGAAATAACACTTTTTAAGGGTACAATTACCAAATTCTTAACAGCTAATAAAAAGTTCTGATTCGTAAGAGAATTATAATGATGATGATGATAATGATGTCATGCAAAGCAAGACAGGCAGATAACAGTTGCCTACATTTGGACAGAAAAAAAGATTCATTAAGGAATATATTAACATTATTATTTAGACAGAGTACATTACCTTTAAAAAGTATTGCCCCATTTGTGAGTCACACATTTAATTGCTGCATCATGGAATAAAACTGGATTTCTTTAGGAATTCTCACCATTGAACAAGGCTGATAGACATCATTCTCATGCATACAGTGCTTCGCTTCTGAGGTGCATTGTGATGTTGGAGGCATACAATGGGGTAAATTTACTAAGCGGTTGTTTTCAAAGCAGCCGAGTCTTTGGCGGTTTCGACCACTGGACTAAAAGGGGAAATAATACTGAATACAAAACAGGTTTTTAATTTCACATTATGGCCCCAGTAAGTCCAGCAGCCGAAAAGTCTGAAGATGTGGAGTTTCTTAAAAGCACCACTTAGAAAATTTACCCCAACAACTGCTCTCACATTATATCCCATTAAAACTGCCATCAAATAACCCGGATTACTGCAAATGAAAGTGCAGCAACCCGGGTTACTGCACAGTGTGAAAGGGGCCAGTTGAAATAACCCAGGTTGAGTGACCCGGCATTCCAACTCGGGTAGTGAGCAGGGATGAACATGAGTTAAACCCAGCTCATGGTGCGGTGTGAACGGGTAACCCAGGTAGGGGCAACCCGGGTCCCATTCACTATAAAGGGAGAGCCGGCGCTCCGAGATGATCTCATCTCCAAGCGCTGGCTCAGCAGCGATGGCAGTGACATCATTGACCTGGCATTAGTCCCGGGTTGGGTCGCCAGTCTGAAAGGGATCTCAGGCAGGTCGCACCTGGGATAGACCCGCCATTAGCAATATGTTGAGGTTTTACTCACTTCTGCACAGCACTACCCAAAACACGTTGAACACACAGCTTAGGAAGACATTACCATTGCACAAGTTTAATACAGAGAAACAGAACAGCAGCAGTAGAGACAAGGACAGAGATCCAGGAGCCACTATCATGGTTACAAATCTCAAAATTTAAAACTAGAAGGATAATAGTACAAAGTGGTGAACTAATGAGGAACAGGATAAATTCAGTAATAGTGAAGCAGTTAGCTAGATGGAATACTGTAATATAGACAGATAGCACTAAAATCTGGAAATGCTCCCAGGTTAGTGATTACTATATTAAATATTATCTCAAATCCTACCTTTTTTGGGTGAAAACCCCAAAGTAAACTCTGATTCGTTATATTGGGCACCCAACACTGAAACACCAGTATGGGACTGCCCTGTATGCTTCAAATGTGGGTATGTCATTTATGTACAGTGCAGATTCACTTTTCCACTGGTAAATTAGTAATTTGTCATAAGCACCGCTTATTATGCATATTCTGGTAACTACTGTACTTAGCAACAATTAATGCTAATAGCACATATGTAAGTGTTTCCTTAGAGATGCACTCATAAACAATAATACAGTACTTTGTAGCCATAACATTGATACATTCCATAATTTGTGAATACCATATACTGAAATGCTGAATTAAGGTGTTGCTTTTCTAACACAAATGCTTAGTTTCATTTTAAAAACATTGCCTTAATACCAAAAACTAGCAGTGATCAATGACCCCACACATGTAATTTTCTCCAATCAACAAGAAAATAAATCACAGGGGTTTTTTGTAACATTTTCCTTCCTAACTTCTAAAACAATTAAAACCTAAAATGGTGTCATGGTATCCTCACTCCATGTTAATTGTAGAATTTATCAGGATTATTTTGACTATTATTGTTCTTAGTACTTTGAGTGTGCACCTGCATTTTCTGTTCGTGTCTTTGTAATACTCACAAAAGAGCAGAATGTAAGTTAAAATAATTAAAGTTGTTTAAAAATAAATTATCATTACCAAGTTCCTCTGTTTGCAGATCTACTGCATATTAATCTGGTGCATACATATGGATAATTGGCAAAAAATATTCGTTAGAGTATGTTACATTTTGGTTTAAATAATATGCAAATAATAGGGCATTGCCTTCCTTTCAGTTACTGTATTCCCAAAATGCACCAAATGAGAAATGAATAATACACTCATATCATACATTAACATATCATAGTTTCTAATATACAAAATACCAGAGGTTCCCAAACTCTGCCATTATAGTCCAGGTTTTAAGGATATCCATGCTTGAGCACAGGTGAGTTAATTAGTACCTCAGTCAATTTAATGTAACCATCTGGACTCAAGCATGGATATCCTTAAAATCTGGACTGCAATGGGGGAGTTTTGGAAACTCTGCAATATACATTGGATTATTATTTTACATTGAAGCAAATGTGTGAATGCAGAGTATGCATTCCAAACATACTCTGGCAGGCAGTAGGGAGAAGCCTATGGGAGCCGATTTTGCTGTCAGAAATGGAAGGACCACAGCCAGGTGGTTCTAGGAGCGGGCAAGCAGGGCTATCACCGGGGGCATATTAAGAGAGGAGAGGGCCCGTGTGCAGTCGCCGTCAAGGGCCCCCTGATCTCTACACAGTGGCTGGCAGTTCACGGAGTGCAGCAATAGACTCTGGGCACTCGTAGACTCTAGCGCTATGCGTAGGCCACCGGGTAAATGGCGATTACAAGGCAACATATTGACTACAGTAATGAAGTGTAATTCTGCCATAATTCAGAAAATGCATAAGTCAATTTATCAAAGTCATCAAGCTCTTAATTCTGTTAAAACATGATTTTTTCTGTGAAAGCCTCCTCCTGGTAAATTGTGCAATGGTTCCCTATTCAAAGGAGCTTTACTGCAACTGACCTCAGTTTGCTAAGGCCATCTTCGATTGGGTTTAATCAGGTGTGCCCACAGAAAAAAATGCTTTATTATTAAAATAAATATTTTTTTCAGTTTTTCATATTTTTTTAATGATATAAATATATTGTTTTTACATTTAAAAAAAAAATGAAATAGAAAGTTTGTTGTTTCTTTACTAGAATCTGGAACTAAAAGACAGAGTACCCTCTTATTGGAAGGAGCCAATAAGAAGGAACTCACATGTGCGCTTTGAAACCTAACTGACTTGGCAATGGCCTCATTGGCTTTTTTTTTTGAATAAATTCCTGTGAATAAGAGGCTCTTTTGAAGGGATCATATTTGCAGGGACATTACCTTGTGACTGAAATGCTTAAGAAGTGTATGGTGGTTTGGTCTGAATGATACAGAGCATAGTCTGGAAGAAGGCCACTAATAGTAAATGTCAGTAAATGGAAGTCTAAAAAAGTGAATATGAAGTGTCTGATTTTTGTAAATGATGGGGTCTTATACGATCCAGCACTGGCAGTTAGAGGACCCCACATCCAGCTTACATATGCAATATGGCGGCTTGGGCAGTTTTACTATACCCATACAAGGGGTAGTGGAGGTGGCCATTGAGAAGATTGGGAGCAAATGCCAAATTAAGGTGTGAAATGGCCTCTTTTTGCCACCTAAAGGAGGATCATTGTTTGTCCCTAGAAAAGTTGGAATGGTACAGTAATATTTGAATTAAACCATAGGTATTGGCCAGGGTGGAAGTCTTAGGGGCTTCTCGGGCCCCAAGACTTCCACCCTGCTGATTGGGCTAATTATATTGGAGTTGTGTTGTCACCAGGACAAAGTGTCAGTTGGTCAGTTGATATGGTACCTTCCCATTAAAGTTGGTAGACTTTAAATAAAAGCCTGTAGCCATATTCTCTCCTATGCTTTTTGTTATGTCAAATAGTGTGATTGTTGGATGTTTATATGACAGACGGATAGAGATGGTGTCCATGGCTAAGATCAGATGAAAGTACATTAGAACCCAATGAACTAATTAGTGAAACGGAAATTAATGTTAGCATTTCTGTGAAATGAAAAGGCTATGATTTCTAAATAAAATCACCCCCAAACTGCTTTAAGTTATATGTAAACAGCATATTTATAAGAATTGATCTTAATCCCATACAAGTCTCAAAACTTTCTGTAGCTAATCACATATATTATTAAAACCATCTTTCACCAGCAAATGTAAAATTAGCTGCATATTCAATGGCATACTTCACATATACAGTACATGTACAAATTCATAACGTCCTGGTCATATACCAAGGGGAATTGTAATATGAAATATATATGCATAAAATACAATTTAGAGTATGTGCAATGAAAAATCATATTTATCAATCCAGGCATAAATGCAGTATGTTTAAATAAATGTCATACCCAAATAGATGATAACAAGAAACAATAACAGCAAATAAAATGGCACGCTGAAGGCAAGCCTGTGTAAAAATAACTATTATGATAAAAGTAATATATGATTGTGCATTGTAATAAGAAAAATATTAAAAATGGAAAGGGAAGGGGTAAAAAAATAATATAAATGTGATTAAGGATATGTCAGAAATGTGTGGATATGTTTTGAATAGGAGCAAAAGTAATATTTAAACATTTCAAACTAATTACATGTTAAAGTAATGATTATTTGAAAAAATTATATTTCACTTTATAACAGATCATTGATCATGTAAGAGGATCATGCGTCATCACATACACTATTGATCAGTTTGGCAATACCATACTGAAATGACATAGTATATAGTATGTATTTCATCCTGTTTACCAAATGTACAACTGGTCAGTCTGAGAACCAGGCAACTTGATCTGTGTCCAATTTGGCTACTCACACTGGTGACCAAATTGAATAAATACTATCCTGTATAGACCACCCTGTATTTAAGTTATGTTATAATTTAAAGTAGCGAGTCACATTCCTGCAGTACACCATTAACAAAGTTAGTGCTGTTTCTTTACAAGTCACTGATAAAGAAACAATAATCTGCTCTTAATCCATATGAAACTTTTCCGTACACGGCTAAGTATAAATCCCAACATTCAAATATTCCAGTTTTTCAATTAAACTCTGAAGGTGTCATCTGGAAGGGCCATGAGAGAGCCTTCTGCAGCTCAATGGAGAAATGCGCTGCCAGAGATATTGCAAGGGGTCATTAGTGATTAAAATAACAGATAAAAAATCTGATATATGCATATATCCTCCACTAATATGATACTACATATTTACATTATAGCTATTAACATCCAGCATCCACACAGATGAATGAACTTGCAACACCTTTCTGTTTCTATCACAACTCACTAGTATGGTTTTTAATTTGATTCCATAAAGGTGCCAAGAAAGCAGTAACTCTATGGTAGTATATATTGCAGTATGCTATCCATGTGTGTAAAACTAGACAATATACTATTTCTGATGTTTTTATTTTATTTGTAATGGGTCCCAAATAAATCCTTTTAATGAACATTAAACACACCGAATAAATTGGATACCACAAGCTTTTGCGTGAATGAAAAAACAGCATTTGGATCTTTGATAGTACATTATTCCCAGCCACTTAGAAGCAGTCAGTACAACATTCCAGCTTTCCAACAAAAGTTCAGCAGACACAACCGATCACTAGCTTGGGCATATGTGGAGGCATTTCTAAAGCCATAAACCTGGGGCCCACTATTTCTACATTCAGCAATATTGTAAGGCTTCCTAGTATCTAATTTATCACACACTGGTGAGGGGGATGTGACTTGATGAGGAGATGGGACTTGATGAGAGGCAGAAAGAAAGGAGGTTTAGGATTGTATGTCTGACATGGATGGGTGTATAAATATAAGTGGTTAGCAAAATCACCTCATACTGTCAATTGAGAAGCAAAATCACTGAGTTGATGCAACCTGGCGGGTGTTCAAATAGTCTATTATAGAAAATTATGTCTATAGAGGCAAGAGTTGACTGGAAATGCCTTTGGAGACAATGAAAGAGTATTTTACATGACAAAAGGTAAAAAATGGCTGTTTTAGCAGTTGTGCACTGGAATTAAGTCACAAGCTATGGCAGGGTCAGCTGGGTTAGTGGTTCTAGAAAAAATAGGTGGAAGACTCCTAATTAGTTTGAGTCACTGGAAAATCAGTCTTGGGTGGCAGCAGCAGAGGTAACGACTACTGTAGTGTAAACAGGGTGCAGTCATTCCTGCCAGGGAGACAGAAAGGGTCAAGGCTATAAAATGCATAAAAAGAGTTAAAAAGACACACTTGGAACAGAGCTAATAGCACAGAGTTTTAGAAGAGGACTGAGGAGCCAACAGATGAGGATATTTAGTTTAGTGGAGCTCCAAGGAAGTTAATGTCTTTATGGCTAACAGGCGAACATAAATTTCACAGGAGAGACTGAGAGGTAGGGCTCCCAGAGAGAGAGAGATAGAGTTAGAGATAATGTGTAATATACAGTATCTGGACTTACACATTGTGATTGACCATGCTTTTTCCAGTGAAAGTAGTGTCTTCAGCTTTGATTGAACCAGAAGGGGATCTGTGCAGTGCTTGATCTCATTTTGTAGAATGCAGAAATTATATCTAAAATCTGATTGGTTGCTATGGGTAACACCATCACTTTTAAGTTTTAAAAGTTATGGTGTTACCCATAGTGATGGTGATTTTTTTAGAAGCATAGATAGCCCCTGTCAACGGCTATCTATGGGAATGGCAATGGCAAGACTGTAGGGATTACTATGTAAATATTTTGGGGACAAAAACATCAATACTTTCATACTTGATGATTTAACAATTACCACACTTGTGGGTGTGGTATGACTTGTTGACATTCAGAAGGTCAACATGGTCATTAGATTGACAGTCAATATGTACACGTAGTAAGGTCACGTGGTTAAAAAGTCGACACGTTCAGAATGTCAACATTTAACATGCTGACACCAAATGTTGACATACTGTATGTTTTATTTTTTTATTTTAGACTAACCTAGCCCCTAACCCATAACCCCTAACCCTAACCCATATCCCCTAAATTAAAATTCAACAAAAAAAATATGTAGACATTTTAGTGTTGACATATTAAATGTTGACAGTCTGAACGTGTCAACACTTTCACCATGTCAACCTGAACACGTCTACATATTGATGGTCGACCTAATGACCATGTCAGCATTCTGACTGTCGACCTTCTATATGTCGACAAGTTGACCGAATACCACCCTTGCAAATGAGTCTGCAAATATGTCTGAATTTAAACTTATGAAGAAGTAATTTGATTATTTTAAAAAAGGAAAAATCCATACTTTCTGAGCAGTTATTTTTCCAAATTGCTGGCTACAGCCAGAAACCAGTCGCCTGTCAGTAAGCTGGAGGGTACATACACCACCACTAGTACAGTAATGTAACACATTCTCCCTGTCACTACAAGACTACTGTAAGCCATAAATAAGACCGAAGCCTTTCTGCACCCCTGCTTATCAGTGTATAGTTGCCTGGGGGGACTACTGAAACATTTTTTAAATATCATTTTATACTGTACGGTTGCAGAAACATACATTAGTCTGACTTCACTATGACTCTGCAATGACTGCAGCTCTGCTCCTGGAATGCAATCCATTGTAAAAACATATTAAGTTCCTCAGGGCATGTGATGTCTGACATGCAGCTGAATGACTCAGAAACAGCCAAAGACTGACAATTTTTGAAATACATGTTTGCTTAGAACTTCCAGATGCAAGTAAACTTAAATTCTAATTAGAGTAGATTGGAGTATAGCTAGCGCATTTGCTGCAAAATACACCATTTCTTGAAAATGAGCTAACTTGCTCTCATAGTGTGAACTTTAACAAGGTCACTCTAGAGATTATTAAGCACATAATTTTGTTGAAAATACTTTGAAACACTGTGACAAAAAAGTACATTTTATTTTACAAATACTGTAAAAGCTGTAGTACAATACTTCATAATGTAAATTTTCTCGTTATTGAAATCTTAAAAGTATATTTGAAATTTTAAAGGTCTACTAATAAAACATTTCTCATTACATTTGCTGACACACAATAAGAAAGGAGTAAAGGAGAATATTCTTTTGCACGACTTCTCTTGTAGATTGCAAGGCTATGAACAGGGAAATCAGTTGGCACAAAAAAGATTTTTTCTCTTTTCCCCAATTCTAACAAAGAAAATTTAAGCTTATTCTTTTTTAAATAAATTTAGTTTTTATAGATCAAAAAATAATCCTCATCAACATCTGAAAAAATGTGAGCAGTCATGTTAGGTACATCTGCCCAAATCAAGTAGTGAAAATAGTGAAGAAGTGAACCAGTGGAGACGTTGCCCAATCAGCTTCTACCTATCATTATCATGTACTTGATAATTGCAACCTGTAAGCTGATTGGCTGCTGTGGTAAACTTCTCCACTGGTCCACTTCTTCACTCTTTTCACTGCTTGCTACATTTACCCCAAAGCCTCTAAAACTGTCACACCAGGCCAATTTAGAAACCAAACATGGGACATTTGTGGATAATAAATTAAGTGTACAAATTATCTTTCTGTGCTTTTTGTTGACATTATTTTACTTAACATTTTTGTGTTAGGTTTTCATGAGTGAAACTACTGTTTATTTCTAATCAAAATATTTCTGGTAACATGCATGCAATATAGATTATCTTATAGATTTTACTGAATGTTTCTTTGCCACTACAGGGTGTCTGTCTGGAAAGCAGAGCCATTTTTATACACATTTTATAAGCAAGATACTTGTATTTGAAATTGCACCTTTCAATTAAAATAAATCAGATTTATTTTGATATAAGGACCATAAAGACTATGCAAATATGATGATTTTGGGGCATGTCAAATGTAATAATGCTGTTACCTGCTCTCTGCTCATGGCATAGCAGCCCCCTCTCACTTTTAGTGCAGCAATTAAGTCAACCTTTGTTTAAATGTATTAGATTCCATGTGCATTTCAGCTATAGGTGGCAATCTAGGTATATGAGTATATTGCGGCCACTTCTCACATGCATATCATGGCAGTTCTGACATGCAGTGGACATTGCAGAATATTATCCCACTTTTAGGGATGTTATAGCATGCCACATATAATTGGTCCCAATTAAATGCATTTTTTGATTTGCTATGTTTGGATTTGCATATATTCTATGACTTATTTGTGAGAGATTTTTTATTTACTAATATCCATTTTTGTGTCGCCATTACACGCGCAGGTGTACCAATAACACTATTCATTTCAATAATTAATACACTGAGACATTTTTTCATTTTTTATATTTCACTGGAGAGATTATTATATAAACAATTTTAATATTGTTTAATAAAAGTTAAATTGTATCACATGTTTTGTTAGTGCGCCAACCAAGGGACATTTCTGTCTTCTTTTTTATTTTTCTTCACTCTCACTTTTACCATGATGGCCACATGTGTAACATCAAAGAAAACCGACACAACTGGGAGAGACCTCAAGGTGAGCCAGTCTCCACACCATCCACAGAGTGAGAGACAGACAAAGGGGTGATAGAGAAAAGGGGAAAAAAAAGGGAGAGATGAAAGAAGGGGAGAGAGTGACAGAGGAAAGAGGTAGAGAGAGCAGAGAAATAACCGGCAAAAAAGGTCCTCCATTAAATTACTTGAATACCACAATTTAAACATATATTGGGCAGCATAGATGGTGTAATGGTTAGCATTACTACCTCACAGCACTGAGGTCATGGGTTCAGTTCCCACCATGGCCCTAACTGTGTGGAGTTTGTATATTCTCTCTGTGCTTGCGGGGTTTCCTTTGGGTGCTCCGGTTTCCTCCCACATTCCAAAAATATACTGGTAGGTTATTTGGCTCCCAACAAAAAAAAAATTCAAATTAACCCGTGTGTGTGTGTGTGTGTGAGCATGTGGTAGGGAATATAGATTGTAAGCTTCACTGGGGCAGGTACTGATGTGAATGGACAAATATTCTTTGTAAAGTGCTGCAGAATATGTGTTCACTATATAAATAACTGGTAATAAATAAATAATATGCTCTTTTTCATACAAAAAGGGTTTTGTTTGCGCTGTGACTTCTAATTCTATTTGAACAAGAAACTAGGAAACAGAAAGCTCCCCAATGGCCATGATGGAGATGAGACCAGTTCCGGAGGAGAACTGTTAACACCTGCACAGGGTAAGTATTGCAGCAGTCCTGGAGGGAGGTGTAGGGTTGGGGTTTCCTTGCTTATGTCAGGTCCAAATTATTATTTTATTTAGATACTGCCAGGAAGACAAAAAACACTAACCAACAGGTTTTCAACATCTTGGACTGCAGGATTTAAATTGGCAACTAATAAATGCTTAATCAGGCTTATTACATTTGTCATTTTAAATCAAAGACACGTTTATTGTTAGCTTTGATAAACTGACAGTTGGAAACTCTCCTCCAAAGTGTTAAGGGGGCACTGCTCTCAAAGTTACAGTATTCATGTGCTGTTGGCTCTCCTCTCACCTGTTAGAGTCGTCAACTGGAATTTAGAACATGGAGATAAATGTCTTGAGCTGTATGTTTTTGATATCAGTAATTTTCAGTGACTTTGCCACTCATTTTCAAAAGGCAATGTTATTAAAGGCCAAACCCGGTAAAAAATCACAGAAAAACTGCAATTTTGGACACACTTTGCTTTATACATTTATCCCTTGTTGTTTAGAGCAAGAAAATTTTAATAAACTAATTACCCAAATGTCTTTTTTGCTATTGGACAATAAAATTAAATATATTTTCAAATAAAAATTCCAGTGGCCATAAAAGGACCACTGTATGTTAAAGAAGAAATGTAGAAGCAGAATAAAGTGGAAAAAATAATGATTACAATAGACCAGTTCTTCTATACATTATTTGCATGCACTGTTCCAACTAATCAGAGAGTAAGTTAAATAGTGTATAATAGTTATAAAAACGGTTCTATTAAAAAATAAAAATAAATCCATTGTGTATGGAAGAGCAGTCTCTCAAATAGACCTCCAGGAAGGAATTCTTGTTATTTTAAGCTACAGCATTATTTTAATTTCCAGTTTGTTGTGCAGCTTACATCAAACCTCATTCCTAGAACAGTTTCAAACTTAAAACAGATAGATTAATAACATTTCTTATATTTTTTGGCTTTGCAAACCTTCGTGTTATGAGCTGCCACAAATTTTAAGAACCAGCATGGAATAATCTTAGTGGGCATTTATTAATAATGCCTCTCCCATCAGGAAGGCAACAAAAATGGCAAGTTGCAACAATGTGCCAATCTAATTGCGACTGCTTAGACTTGTATTATATTTTTAAAAGCATGCTGCTTTCCAAACAGGTACTTAATAGAGATTCCTTTGTAGTTCTTCCTTTTATAGCTCACAACAAAAAACAACTACTGTATGAACGTATAGATTACAGAACTTCTCTCTTACATTAATAAAAATATCAACAACAAACCTGAAACATTTTTATAGTAGTGCACATTGGGACTGAATCTGAGTTGGGGATAAAACAAAAAAGTGAGTAACTTTGCGCCTGGACAAACATGGTGCAATGTAAGGGGTGCAAACAGGGGCGGATTGGGCCACGGGGATGCCAGGCCATTTCCCGGTGGGCCGGGCCCCACGCTTCACTCAGTGGCCGTGCCGTTGCGCTCCCTTCCCCCATGCCTGGCCGATGACTGTAACTGCAGTTGGCTGCTGTGATAAGAGATTCTGCAAATGCGCAGAAGCTCAAGCCGGAGCCGCGATGAACAAAGGTGCTGACAGCCGCGCTGCATGTGTGCCGTTAGCGGTCTCACACAAAGCGAATGTCCCAGCGGCGGCCATATCGGGGACAGGGGCCGGCCGGTCAGACATTGGTTTACACTGGCTGGCCCCTCCCCAGGGACTAGCCAACCTATCACCGGGCTCAGAGTGGGCTAAACGGAGCAGCCATCCTCTTCCTGCTTCTACCTCCTGGGCTGATCACTGCCTGTGACTGTGCCTCCTCTTCATCCCCTCCTCACCCAGTGGCTGATTCAAGGGGGGGCGATCCGGGCAATCGCCCCCATAACACAACTGAAAAAAAGAAAAAAAAAGTTTTTTTTCCCCCATAAGGGGGCGTGGCCACGGACCCACAATTAAGCCACACTCCCTAGATCCAGACAGCTCTCTACAGGGACAAGTGCTCAGGAAGAGGAAGAGCCTGAGGAGCAGTGTCAGAGCAGCAGCCTGCTGCCATGGTTAGTACATCAGGACGCCGAACTCAAATAAAAAGGAGCAGTCCATCTTCCGAAATGAAGGTAAGTTGGAGGGAGTCGGGGAGCTGGTTGGTTGTTGAGGTTACTCAAGGCTGGAGGCTGGAATGACAGGAGCCTGGAGGGTAGACAGGATGACAAGGCCTGGAGGGGAGACAGGAGGCCAGAATGTTGTGGGGCTGGAAGGGACATGGGGCTGGGGGCTGGAATGACAGGTGGCTGGAGGGGACACAGAGGGCTGAAAGCTTAATGACAGAGGGTGGAGGGGAAACAGAGGACTGAAGGCTGGAATGATGAGGGGACAGGAGGCTGGAATGACAGGTGGCTGGAGGGGACACAGAGGGCTGAAGGCTGGAATGATGAGGGCCTGGAGGGGACAGGAGGCTGGAATGACAGGTGGCCGGTAGGGGACACAGAGGGCTGAAGGCTGGAATGATGAGGGGCTGGAGGGGACAGGAAGCTGGAATGACAGGTGGCTGGATGGGACACAGAGGGCTGAAGGCTGGAATGATGAGGGGCTGGAGCGGACAGGAGGCTGGAGGGGACACAGAGGGCTGAATGGGTGGAATGATGAGGGGCTGGAGGGGACAGGAGGCTGGAATGACAGGTGGCTGGAGGGGACACAGGGCTGAAGGCTGGAATGACAAGTGGTTGGAGGCTGGAATGATGGGAGGCTGGAGGGTACACAGAGGACTGGAGGCTGAAATGACAGGGGACTGGAGGGGACATAGATGGGTGGAAGCTGGGGAGAACACGTGGCAGGAGGCTGGAGGGGACACAATGGGCACATTTCTTCGTTCTTCAACTTCTGTTGTACGATGATGACATTGGTTTATTCCTACACAAACAGGCATCTTCCGGACCATGTAATCTTCAACGTGAATAGTGACTGCTGATTGAGGACATTGTCTGCCCACGGAGGATCGATTTCTTCAGAGGTTCCCCATTGCTGAGAAACCACCATATAGGTAAGGTGAGTTTTTATTTAGTACACACAAATACAGTATTGAATTTTTTGTCCTTTTAAGTGGGGCACCAAAAGGAATTTTTGCCCTAGGCTCTACTTGGTCTAGCGCGGCCCTGATGTGACACACAAGGTCCCCCTCCTACAGGTGACTAAAACTGGATTAATGAGGAGTCTGAGGACCCAGACGACACGTACCTCACTCCCTGGGCCCCCATTGGGATCCATGATGATGGACGGATCGCCGACGCGGTGGCAAGCACATCCTTGCCACCACTGCATATACACACACACACCGCCACCACTAAAGCAAGAGTCTAGATCTGCCCCTGTCCTCACTGCACTGACTCTCCCGGGTCTCCCTGCTCTCTTCACAGGAGGACAAGGTAGTTAATAAAATAGCAAATAACATTTCAATATGTATATGTATATGTTTCACTTGAGATGTCTCACACTACATTCATATTTTATGTGCAGTTTAATGTACTATTCTCATTGCCTGTATAAAGTTGGATAAAAACCGTGTGACTGGGCTTGATTTAGCAGAGGATGCAATGGTGAAATAAATTACGCAGAGCAAACAATTGCTTAGTATTGCACATGCGCGAACACCTCACTGCGTATACACAGCAATTGCAATACGATTACGTTCGCACAGAGGATCCATGCACAAAGTGAGTGATAGGTCAGCATTTGGGGGGTGGTGGTCAGAAAAACACAGACAGGTCTGAGTGTATGAACACTGTTTCATGGGCATGCATAAATTAGCCATAGAGATTGCATTCAGAGTATGTCAGGACAGCTGCAGTGTTTGCAGTTGGCAGACTTCATGCTGAATGTTTGGCCTATATGCGATGATGGTACCAATGATTACGATGTTGCATATCGTTGGACGGATATGAGGCAGCAGTGGGCTTTCCTATGATCGGCTGTGCTTCGGAAGGCATTAGCATATTTTAGCAACTGTAATCCGTGAGAGAATGCAGTTGCATTTCCGTCCTCTGCTGAATCAGAGCTCCGCTGGACGTCGGGGCTCTTGTGCACATGTAGGTAGATCACCAATGTGCACTAGTGTCACTGCTAAGAAAGGAGCAGTGAAGCCGCTCGCAGAGACACCTGATTTTCGCATCAGCTGTCTCCGCACCAGAGCAATGATGAGTTGCTCCAGTGTCTGCGGCTAATTAGAATATTAATTATCAAGGTACATTCGGACGCAGATGTAGCATAGTATGGGCATTATTTGAGTGACATGGGTGTGTTGCTGAAAGTGGTTGCAGCAAAACACACAAGGATCAGCACGACTGCCTCCGACTCAGAATCAGGCCTTATGAGGAAGGCATTTTCCAACCCCCCCTCTACAGACCATGCCCCCTAGACAAACACCGCCTCCATTAGGGCTGCTTCCAGAAATTTCCCGGGCTGGTTTACCATCCCAATCTGCCCCTGGGTGCAAATACTGTACATTTATTTTTTGCATGTAGTGTAAATACCAGCTGCTTTTGCATGGAGCCCACAAATGCTGGCCAGTTTTATTTTTACACTGCAATTTAGATGTGTTTGGACATGCCCCTTTCTAATCTAAATCTCTCTGCACATTTTATATCTCCCCCACCTGCATGCAACATGGTTTTGCCAAAATGAAAAGGATGTAGCATCTTGGGAGTATCTGTTATCAAGTGATGTAATTGGTCACTGTACTGTTAGGCTGCATTCTCATATTTAATTGTTCCACTGTGTGTAGGCGATCAATACACTTTAAAGCACATAGGGGCTGATTCAGCATTGCATGCAAGTGCAATGCTGAACACAGATTCCCAATTATCATGAATCTGCACATGCGCAGGACCCATTCTTCGAGTGTGCGGAATGGGTCCTGCATAATCGCACGCAGCCCCTTTGATGCCTCTGCCTTATTGACAGACAGAGGCATTTAAGGGGCAGTGCGGGGTTGGGGTCGACTTTCCCGGAAACAGAGGGGTGTCAGCCCCGTTTTCTGGGAGTGGCAAGAACAGGGACTGCATCAATGGATGCAGTTTCCTGGCCTTACTTAGGTGGCTGGTGACCTGACGCCGTCCACCATCGCGACCGATGTTCACGATGATGATCCCAGCCTGTGACCTCAGTCGCAGTGCTGGGATCGCAAATGCAGTAGGGGGTGTCATAAACCTCCTGCTGTATATGCATCACAGCTGAAACAGCTTACTAGTTATTCAAATGTAGTTTACCTACAAAAGGAACACACCCATCTCTTATAATTTTGAAGAGTATACTAATATTTTTTATATATATTTTGATGTGTGTGTGTGTGTGTATATATATATATATATATATATATATATATATATATCTGTAGTATTTCTTTTTCTTGCTTTGCATATCCATTAAGTGAAATAGGATTTTTTTATATACGGTAGATGCCTTTTTTGTCCTGTCATGTATTTTGGTTTTTATAGTTTTTATAAGTTACCAAAACAGATCAATTATCTTCTAGGCACATACAATGGATTTATATGGCATTCTATTTATATCATATACATTGTAGCATATTTGTGTTACAAGTGTCAGCTACATAGAAAATAAATGCTTGGTTTTCATTTGCTATGTTGCAGTTATGTGGGATTCCATCACAGCTGAAACGGGTTACTAATTATTCAAATATAGTTATCCTACAAAAGGAACAGACCCTTCTCTCAGTTTATGCTCCTGACGAAGGTGCTTGTATGCACGGAAATGCGTTGAGCCATATACAGTATGTACTGCTAATCAGAGAGATACCATTTAGCTACAGCACAGAGCCACTATTTCCATTCCACCTGTCTGGCTGTCAGTATCTTATGAGATTTTTTACCCCCAGAAGCTTCAAGCTTGTCAGGGATTGAGCCCTAAAATTAGCTCTAGATCTTTGAGCATGGCCGTTATTCAACCTATACACCTGCTCACGAGGAATACATCAAAATGAGAAACAGCTTCTATAAGGCTGCCTGCCTCTACGGTGATCTAGTAGGGTGAGACAAGCACCGGACCGCTGTGGCTCACTGTACAGTATATTCAACAAGGTGAGAAAGGCACCCACAAGCCACTATCACGGGTGACCAGTACTGCAACCAGACGGTCATGTGTGGACAAACTACACAGTAGCAACGATCTCCGTAGGGCCCCGCCTACTGTCAAAATTTTTTATTCAGGAGCAGTAAGTAGATTCATGGTTTACATAAATACAAAATTCAGTATATTTTTCAAGCCTATATACGAGCAACTTTCCGAAACTTACAAAGGAAACATCTTTCAGTTGTACCTACTGTAGCTGCTCACTGTTATTTATATTATACATCAGTCTATCATTCAAAATGCAGATTTGGGCTGCACCAAAACTCTGACTTTTATGTGTATTCTTGTATTCCTCATTCCATTTGGATTATGAACTTTGTTATGCTTTTTTCTTTCTATGTATTTTTATGCTAAGTCTGTTTTATGGTATAGGATTTTATATTAATAAATTATATATTATATATATTATATATATTTCTCTGCAAGTGTTGTTGAATGTGCATCCAATGAATTATTTATATAACTACTTCTTTTCTATCCTTATATATTTATTCTTCTTTAACAAAAGGTACTCTGCTAAATACAATAATAATGGAAAAAAATATGCAACACGTGGAATTTTTCTTGATGGCACTTAATTATTGTGAGAATTGCAGCATGTAAGGTCTAAGGAAATGCAGGGTACTTTCAAACAACTATTGAGGGGATAGGAAGGAAGTGGGAAATAATTAGCATACATTAATTTTCACACTAAGAATTCTGAATCTTAGAAATGTACACTAGTTACCAGAATCCTCCTTCCAGATTAAATAAATAGTAATCTAGATCATTATGAAGTGTTTTAGATAAAAGAGTTAACTTAGTAGTTAAGTATCTAAAAGTGGATGGTTTTAAAATGGTTTACTTTGAGCTACCTTCCAAGGGCTATAGAAAAGTCTGTAACATACCACATTATTCCCAAACTGTAAAACTGTCGAGCTGTGTCGATTTTTATATTTAGAACATTGCACTGCAGCTTATTGCAGTGCAAATCAACATCACAACCAACCCCAGAAACCCACACCTCTTCAAATTTTCAGGAAAAATAGGGACAAAATAAGACTGTCCTGATCTACACAAACCATGCCCATAATTTGCATAAACTACACTTAAATATGCCACATCCTATAGCCACTGACACTGTTACGTAGGCATGCCACATATCATTTTCAATAGCATTAGCTGCTTGTGCATCCTGCTCATATCGCTTTGTGAATAGGATTTTAAGGGAAAAAGCCACACAAAAAGACACTCATCGCTACCAAGTCACTCATTATGTGTAACGCGACTTGTAGCGCATGAAGGATAGATGTATGTGGACACATCTGTATTTCAACATCTGCATTACAGGCTAAATGTATATTTCACCAAGTTATTTTCAGTTATTTAACTATTTTGTATAAAATTTTAAGAAAACTTTTATCATACAATATTTGTATCCTTTTCAGATTTGTTGAATTATCTGAGCAGTGACACAGTGGTAAGTATTGCTGCCTCACAGCATCGGGGCCATGGGATAAATTCCAACCAGAGCCTTATCTGTGTGGGATTTGTATGTTCTCACTGTTTTATGAGTTTCCTCCTACATTTACTTGTAGGTTAATTTTTGCTGGACAAAATGGAGCCATACATTGCGTGTGTTCCTGTGTGTGGTAGAGAAGTTAAACTGTAGTCTGCACTGGGACAGGGACTACTGTGAATGGTTACATTTTCTCTTTACAGTGGAATATAAACATTTAAATAAATCCAATATTTGTTGCTTTTGTTTTTCTTAATTTGTTGGATGTGCAAAATATGCAACATAATAGTGTGATTTAACTGGAAGCAGGGCCATTGAGAGCTCTGAAAGGCCTTGTGTTAGGTGTGTGTGGCCAAATCCAGGAAGCACCGCTACGGCAACTCCCCACAACTTGCAAGAGCCGCAGGTTGTGGGCGGTCCAGGAGTCCACCTGTAACAATTCTTTTTGCCTACTACCACTTTGGCCACTTCAGTACAGCCTCTCATCAGGCAGTGAAAGAGAGGAGACTGCTTCTGCTCAGTAGCACCAGTCTCCCCTCTCTCACTGCCCAATGTGTCGCTGTGCTGCATACAGATGTCGCTGCAGTGGTAGTGGACAAAGGGCTCTATTTATTAACATTATTTTTACTAAAATAAAGTGAAAAAGGGTGTTTTCACACCCTTTTCACATTATTTTAGTTTCACCTATAGTTATTACAGGGCAATTGGAGTAGAATTCGTAAAATTCTACTCCAACCCCTAAGTATCATTTATTTTTAGTAATCAGATCGCATTTCCCATAATTGTAATGGGAAATGTGATCCGACCAGAGATACTAAAAATAAATTGTAAAAAAATACCGGGGAAAGCCCTGTGATAAAAACGCCACCTGGAGGTGGCGTTATCCAGGGTCTCCCCCGGTTACCGGACTCCTGCCTTGCTCTAACGGGGAGAGCAGAGCCGGGAGTCAGTCCCAGTAATCAGCTGTGTGGTCTAAACAGACCGCAAGCTGATTACTGTAAAAAAAAAAAAAAAGTGAAAAAATTTTTTTACTTACCTTACTCCAGGGACCGGTGATCAGGCCTCTGGAGATGACTCCCCTTCGGTCAGCTTGTCTCCCATAGTGCACTGCTGCCCGGTCATCCCAGTGCAGTATGGGAGATTACCTGACCGGTGGCATGGAAGACATCACCGGAGCCCGGATCATGCAGGTAAGTATAATTAAGGGAGGGTGGGTCGCTGGGGGATCCGCGATCATGGGGGTGGGGCTTAGTGCCACGGGGCGGGCTTATCGCCGAGGGGTAGCAGCGGCGGCCAGTCGGCGCAAGTGAGAGCACTTTGTCACAGTATTTTTTGCAAAAATGTCATGATAAGGCTCCGAAGGGGATTCGCAGGGACAGAGCTTTATCACAAGCTCTGTCCCTGCAAGGGATTTGTAGTAAATCCCTGTGATATTGTCTGAATTCACAATGCGAATTCAGTCGTTAATATCATACTAAAATCTGCATTCAATATGCGGATTGAGGTAATTAGAGCCCAACGAGAGGAATTGTTCATGTGGGGCGATTGCTAAACTGGGCCCCTCCAAACTGTTCGGGCTCGGGTAAATAGTACATGCCCCCCATCTTGGCGCCCCTGACTAGAAGTCAATGTGTACAAGAGAAGGGCTACAATTCTACTACATTTTAAATAGCTGATTTTTAATAAAATATTCAGTTAAGAATACATATTTATTTTTTTAGAACTTTTTTTCACATTTCCAATTTAATATGTACTATAGCAAATATGAGGATTATTTGGACACATTTATACAGCTTCTCCTTGTTACCTTCAGCATCTCTTTGCCATCCTGGAAAATGTGTCTTGATGCTTTTCAGTAAGATACTGTCCTGCTTCGTTGCCCACCGCTGTTGAGTTAAGTGAAACAAATGTGTTGTCTTTGGAAAAGAAGGAGTATGTTCTTGGTAGTAATTCAACTGGCAGAGTTTTATTGACATTTCGGAAAACACCCCACACAGTGTTATCAGCAAATCTAATTAAGTAGATAATTGTACATGGATTGTTTTACACCTCACTTGCCTTTCATAGCAAGTTGTGAGATAAGTTTCTCCTCTATCCAAAAAAAAGAATAGAAAAACAAAGTCTAGACTATGTCAGCTTTTCAAGATACATGGAATTAAATCTTAGTACTTCCCTATGTTGTAAACACAAATTTTCTTCCTACCGTCCTTTTTTTCCCATGGAAGAAACATTTTGATTAACCTATATAAATGAAATTTTACAGCTAAGTATAAAAAAGAAAAGAAAATATATAGCAACAACAAACTTCTACTGGTGGGCGTTGCTCAACCAGGAAAATCAATGATGAGAATGCCTTTTTACAGTATATTAATGATCAGACATCTTTCCTTTTAAAATAATTAGTATGATTTGCTAAAAAAAAAAAAAAAAAATATATATATATATATATATATATATATATATTACAATGCTCAATAACTATAAGTGAATAAGTGACACAATCATTTGTCTAGTAACATGTTCCGTGCAATATATAATTATTAATCAGAAAACTGCAAACAGATTACTGTGGTCTATCAATTATTGAAAATATGTGAGAATGTCTTATAGACTAGGACATTACACTTCCTTCACATGTTCAGGAAGCTAGTGTATGCAAATAAAACACATTTAGAATAAACATATGGGCAAATAACATTTATGTTGCAACTGTTCAATTCTAAGTTTTACTCACTTGTCATTTAGAGCATGACATCGGGCTTGCTCTCACATAGAAAGGTCAATGCCGTGTTGAATGCAAGTGTAATACTGTACCTCGAAGAGGTAAGAAAACACATGGTGGGAGTGACATTTGTGATGGATTAAACTTCTGGCTTTGATGTGAACTCTTAACTCCCAGCCCCTGGCAGAGAGGCAAGTGGTTCCCCAACCCGTCAGTCAAGACTTATGCAAGAGATGTTTTAACTTTTTTTAGTAAACATGAAAGTGCTAGAATGGGCCACAGCTATCAAATAGGTTTGTTTCAAAAACTTTTCAAATAACATTCAATAAGTAATCAATAGTTTTCATTGAAACTCCCTATACACATTAAATATATTGCATATGACCTAACTGACTCTTGCAGATTTTAACTATAAGTCACTCATACAGTATGCCGAAAAAACTACCAAACAATTATGCAATAATGCTAGTATCACACTTTATATCCAAGTTGAGATCAAAATCTTACCTAAAATCCAAACTCTAAAGTAATAAACAATATTTCAGTGATTTATCATTTATTTATATGACACCACAAGTGTTCTGCAGTGCCATACAGAGTACATAAACAAAAAGACTTCAAAGATAGTGACCCCGGTCACTGTTGGGGTCTTTGTGTACACACTAGGGGCCTGTGAATGTGTGTTGCAATGCTGTTATCTAACTTCAAATGTATAAATGTCTATTTCAAGATGTAGATTCTTATAGTAAACTTGCTGGGATTCCCGGTGTTGCCCGGGTTGAAGGCTGGACCCTGAAGTACATCTGCAGCCTCTATTTGTTTACATTATCCTCACCCATAACCCAATTGAATTGCTCCTGCAAAGGACCCCACTGTTTGCTAACATGCATGCAAACAGTGAAATAGCTACAGTGGGTGCAAGGGGTGTGGTTGCTATGGTGCCCAAGCTGCCTTTTTCACCCTACATTCCCCCTGCATCAAGTCACACACACAAGGTTGGTTCGGTCCAGTCAGGGCCATTGAGGGGGCCCAGGTGTCAGTGATGTTGACTTTTTGCTGTCCCACCAACTGAAAAAAGCTGGCACACTGGCAGGCAGTCAAGGAGAAAGAGTGCCACTGGTCACGAGGCAATCAGAGCTCACGGACCAGTCGCCAATCAGCAGTGGTGACTCCTGATTGGCTCATGACCGGCGCCAGATTCAATTTGCATTGGCGCTGTCTGTCCATGTCCACTGCTGCCTGCCAGTGCGCCATCTGTAATTAACTGTCAACCTGGCCCCAAATCCACACCTGCTGGCTGCTAATGGCACACAGGGGGATGCGAGAGGCTGCTGGAGGGACAAAGGGAGGTGAGTTGCTGGGAGGGGGGCATAATGTGTAAGGGGCACTACTATTGTGTGGAATAATGTGTTATATGGCAATATCTGAAAAGGGCATTACTTTGTGGTATAATGTGTAAGGGGCATTACTGTGTGGCATAATGTATAAGGGGTACTTTTACTGTGTGGTATAATGTGAATAAGGGATACTACTGTGTGGCATAACCTGAATGGGCTCTGTGTGGCATAACATGAATGGGCTCTGTGAGGGGGCAAATGTATGTGTGTTTCACCTCTGGGGGGAGGGCTTTTAAGATCTTGCTATGTGACCCACAAAGTACTAGTTGCGTCCTTGCATGCAAAAATAGAGACTCTGGTTTTAATAGGAACTTGCATGAGTCATCAAGTTTGCTCAGGCTGAGGTTACTTTTGTAGCTTTCTCACAGGATTTGGTAGACTGCCAATTTCCACTGGAGCCAGCACGGAACCTGTGTAATTGAATTGTTCCCATTTTTAGGGATTGTTTGACAGCGTGTGACCCTGACAAAGTTCAAACCTAGGAAAAAACCTAATACTGGTCAAACTACACCACCGTGCCAAATTTGGTGAAGCTAGGTCCAAAACGCTGGCCATGCATAAAGGACAAATAAACAGACAGTCAAACAGACAGACATGCTTCCTCACTTATTATATAGATAAATGGTTTCTATGGATTATGTAACACTGTGTACTTTTTCCACAGCTTGTTCTCGCAGCTTCTATGTGTGTCTTTTAGATGCATCTCTGTAGTCATTCTCTCTCTCTCTCCCCCTCTCTCTCTCTCTCTCTCTCTCTCTCTCTCTCTCTCTCTCTCTCTCTCTCTCTCTCTCTCTTTCCCCATCTCTCTCCCCTCTCTCTCTCTCTCTCTTACCCTTTCTTTTCCCAATGCCATCTGTATGGCATTGCCTAAGAGAAGTCTATGGGCTTCTTTCTGCATAATTTCCAGAGAGAGATACCAAAGGATTCCTCCCAGTGTCCCTTGTGACTTGCACATAAGCTAGCCGATGGTCAAGCATGCACAGGAGGACTCCCTTATCATAAACCTAGAAGTCCTCACACCATAAAGGACAGCTCTTATCCTATGGATGTTCTCGCAAATCAACATTCAAAATGCGATGCTTGATACATCCCTCCCTGCTACTGTAACTGTCAGTTTCTGTCCACTAGTCAGGTCAAATGGATTGTGGGCTTTAAGGTCCTTGCAGCTGCAGATTCTCTACAGCTGAGAGTAGGAGGCATGGTTGGGCACAGTTTAGTTATTATTATTATCCTTTATTTATATGGTGCCACAAGTGGTCTGCAGCACTTTACAAAGTACATAAATAAGTGAACAAGAACCAGTGACTTACAGTACAATACAATACAGGACAAGGACAAGGTTTATATACATTGCAGCATTAGTGATCATAACACTCAAAATAAGCAACTGGGCGTAAGCAACCAAGTGATAGGTGCCCGAGTGGGGAGTAGAGTAAGGAGAAGCACAAGAGGGTAGAGGGTCCTGCTCATGAGAGCTTACATTCTAATGGGGAGGGGCAGACAAACAGGTGTGACATAGAAGGGTAGGCAGGGAGTAGGGAACATGTAGCAGTGGGTTAGGAAGAGAGCTGGAAGGCTTTGATGAAGTAGTGGGTCTTAAGAGCCCGTTTGGACATTTGCAGAAAGGTGGAGAGTCAGTTTAATGATATTTCATAATGACGGGGTATCACACAAGTATGTATTCCTGCACTGCATGCACAAAACTCAATGCATATATTTGCCTGTATGCAGAGTTGTATGTATTTCTACTGCCGGACCATCCTATCCACTTGGTTTCAAACACATCATCCTCATAAGTGCACACTAGCACCAGACCTAAAAGAGTCATCGTGTAATTACGCAAATACACAACTCTGTATAGCCCGCAATTCCATCAACTGAACATCACTGTACATTGCTTAAGTTAGAAGTTGAATGCCCCATTACAGCCCAGTTATGCCTCTTCAGTCACAAGTGGAGATGGGACTGAATTGAGTAGGACTAGGCATCCTTTAGCTGCATATGCTTGGTTCAGGAGCCTGCGCAGTGTGAAAACACAGAAGATACACCCCACAAACAGAGTTTCATTCTCCTATGAAGTTTGTGAGCCTTATTTGAGGTGGTTAATTTGTCTTGTTGTTCCTAGGGAGTGAACCTTAAAAACAACTACGACTCTTCTCAGTGTTTTAGCGAAGCTACTGAAGCTTATGGAAACATAATATAGATCAGAAAGGCAGAATAGAGTAATAGAGTTTGATATGTATACTGCTGACAAATTTGCAGTTTATAAACTCACTATTAGAGGCTGAAAATCAATACACACAGATGAAAGTAAAGAGCCATTGCTGCTGAGATCACAGCCAGTGTACACATAGAAAAAGGGAGAACCTGAAATTGAAGGTCACAGATCTGACCCTTCCTAATATACTTATCTAACCAAGAATCAAACACAGTGATAACAAATACATATAAAATGCAGCCACAGGATAATGACACAATAAAATACCAATGACAAGACGTAAAATCAAGATAAGCCCTTGTGACTCACAATACTTAATAATATATGACATCATTTTCAAATTACTAGTTGGTATGTAAAATACAGATGGGAAAACAGAAAATCTGTAAAAAAAAAAAATAAGGCAGGGGCTTATTCTGAGTTAGGCATAAAAAAAAGGCACAGACAGGGGCTTATTCTGAGGTGGGTGTAAAAAAAAATAAGGCACAGACAGGGGCTTATTCTAAGTTGGGTGTAAAAAAAAAAAAAAAGAGGAAGTGAGATTGCATTTTGGTAAAACCATGTAGCACTACAGCTAGTGGAGATTTAAAATGTGCAGAAAGATTTAGATTTGAGCGCATACTTTTGCCTACTCTCCCAGAACCTGCGGGAGGCTCCCAATTTTTTGGTTAAACCCCTGCACCCCCAGAAGAGTAGGCACTTGTCCCGCATCCTATCCACTTCCTAGTGAAGTGTGCAGAATGTGGAAAATTTTCAGGGAGTGTGGCGGTCCCAGAGTAGGGGCGGAGCTTAATGACGCAATTATACAAGAATCACATCATTTGGCCCCGTCCCCTATTTAAATATTAATAATTCATAGCAATTTACCATGAGCAGATGGGGCTTAATGACATTAAAAGTCCAGCCCTGCCCCCATTGCCGCCAAACTGCTTCTCCTCCCCGGGCTTCTCCCGGGGAGAAAATATAAAAAGTAGACAAGTATGTTTGAGAGGGGTGTGTCGGAACACAAATATGAATTGGAGTATAAAAATAAAGTAGTCCAGCATTTGTGTACTACATGTAAAAGCAGCCAGTATTTATCTTGCATGCAAAAATATTAAATATATTTTATTATATATAGTATTTTATTCAATATGGGCATATTTACTAATCCCTCCGTAATTTTATTTACTATGTATATATTTTTTTTATTATTGTAGCAAATTACACATGCCCTAGTAATGAAAGCCATACATGGAGCTCAATGAAGTACACAAAAAGCTCACAATTACTGGTTACTGTCACTGAACACTTAATGAAGATGACAGAACTGGAACTGGTCAATATAACACTATAAGAACAATTTTGTTTTGCCTACAGTCACATTTTATTAGTGATATGTTTATTCATTGAGTTGTCTCTTCATGACTGGACTTAAATTGGCAACACACTCACAGCGCTATACTAGGAAATCTTGTGCAAGGGTATAGTCGTTGCCCAAAACTCTGAATGAATAACATAATGTAATTCTTTTCCATCTTCTTTGTCACTACAGTACACCTCACTGAGTGCCAGCTACTAACATGAAGAGGGCAACAGCTGGGAGCTCCTCACCTGTGAAGTTACAGATGCTACTCCTCAAAGTTTTAATGAGCTCAGGATGTAGATAAGATAAGAAGATACAGCACTCTTTCCACACTAGGTAAGAAGCAGAGGGTGGGGCAGTGCTGGCATGGGAGAGCTCAGTGTGGTGCTGGATGCGGGATCCAGAATTCTGGATCGCCATGGAGCTAAATATTTCTAAGTTGTGGTATATTTGAGTGGAGAGATAATGGACTTTTTTGGTGTACTCCCCAGTGACACTGCATTTTGCTTTTTATAGTAGTGAATAGGTATGAGCGGTTTCGGATTTAAGAAATCTGAATCCCCCCCGAGCCCCCCCCGATCCAAGCCGGGAACAGAGTCCGGCTCGGGTTTTCCTGCCAGAGTCAGTTCCAGGAACGAGGCAAAATGTCATCCTCACGCTGTTGGATTCTCGCGGGTTTTGGACTCTATAGAAGGTTTCCGCGTCGGCACCATTTTTCACTCCGGCTCTGGACAGTGAAGAGGGAGGGGGGTGTCCAAAGTCCATAGGGGCTGGCTGGGCTGTGTTGTGCAGTGCTGTTCTCCCATAAAGGCTGTGTTGTCCTTAGACATAGGAGCTGTGTGCAGACAGAATAAGGGAGGCTTCAGTGGCTCCTGTGTCACTGTAGTCCTAAAGGGGTGCTGTAGTGTTATCCAGGGGGTGCTCTGTCCATCAGGGGTGCTCCCCCAAGTGCAAAAAAATTAATATTCTTTTTCTGTGTTTGTGTGCACGTTAGCCGCACATGGATCAACAAAGTAGCAGCGCCAAGCGTGCGCCTGTGTCATAAGTCAAGGGCCAGCTGGTCTGTTGAAGGGTGGTGTAACCCCCAAAGTGGGCAAAAAAAATGTAAAAAATATTTTTTTTCTTTTTCTGTGTTTGTGTGCGCCTTAGCCACACATATCAATATCACATAAATGGAGGACAAAAATTTGGAGGATAAAATAGGGAAAGATCAAGAACCACTTCCTCCTAGTGCTGAAGCTGCTGCCACTAGTCATGACATAGATGATGAAATGCCATCAACGTTGTCTGACAAGGCCGATGCCCAATGTCATAGTAGAGGGCATGTAATATCCCAAATGCCAAAGTTCAGGAAAATTACCTTAAAAAATAAATGTAAATCGTCGGAGAAACGTAAAATTACCAATATGCCATTTATGACACGGAGTGGCAAGAAAGGGCTAAGGTCTTCCCTATATTCATGAATAGTGGATCAGCTTCACATGACGATGTTGTGCAAGGTTCTCCAGCCCTTCGAACTAGCCCCACGTGAAGTCAGTTCAGACAATGCCAGCTTGAGTCAGGTCATTCCCCTCATCAGGCTTTTGCAGAAGCAGCTGGAGACAGTGAAGGAGGAGCTTAGACAGAGCAACTCCGCTTGGAATGTGGGACTTGTGGATGAAGCCCTTCATTCGCTTTGCCAGGATTCGAGGGTGGTCAGTCAGTTGAAATCAGACCACTACATTTTGGCCACCGTGCTCGATCCTAGGTTTAAAGCCCACTTGGTGTCTCTCTTTCCAGCGGACACAAGCCAGCAGAGGTGCAAAGACCTGCTGGTGAAAACACGGTCAGCTGAAGCGGAACGTGACACAGCAACAGCTCTTTCTTCATTTTCTCCTGCAACAGGGGCTGCCAAGACACAACTTAGGTATCCTAAGCAACCCGCTGGTGGTGATGCAGGGCAGACAGGACCAAGTTTGGACTTCTGGTCCGGACTGAAGGACCTGCCAACAATTTCTGACATGTCTACTGTCACTGCATATGATACTGTCACCATTGACAGAATGGTGGAGTACATCGGTGACAGCATCCAAGTAGGCATGTCAGACAGTCCGTACCTGTACTGGCAAGAAAAAGAGGCAATTTGGAGACCCCTGTACAAACTGGCTCTATTTAACCTAAGTTGCCTCCCCTCCAGTGTGTACTCCGAAAGAGTTTTTAGTGCAGCCGGGAACCTTGGCCCTCATTCAGAGCCGTACGCTCTGAGCAGAGCGCACGCTCTGCATGAGGGCCGGGCTCCATTTTCATGGAGCGTCCTCCTGGACGCTCGTATAGCTGTGGGTCACCACCCACAGGCTATACGAGCGTGCATTTTGATGGCCGCGATGGTCGTGACCATCGCGACCATCGAAATTGCGAGCCGGAGCCTGCGGTTGAGGTTTTCAACCGCAAGCTCCGGAGTGATTTTGGCTCTATCAGAGCCAAAGTCACTCCCACTGACATCACTAGTGATGTCAGTGGGCCGGCTTCTGACGGGAGGCGTTCCCGTGGGAACGCCCCCGTCAGGGAGGCACACCCCCGGCACACCCACCAAAGGGGGCGTGCTGTCAATCAACATTGACAGCACGCCCCCTTTGATCGGACACAACGAGCGAAGGAAAGTCCTTCGCTCGTCGTGTCTGGCGCATGCGCACGACGGAGCTCCCTCCGTCGTGCGCATGCTCAGTGCAGACCATCGACCCACTTGCGAGCGGACAGCCGCTCACGAGTGGGTCTGAATCAGGCCCCTTGTCAGCGAAAGGCGTAGGAGGTTGCTTCCACAAAATGTGGAGAAGATGATGTTCATCAAAATTAATTATCAATTCTTCCGGGAAGACCAGCCTCCAGAAAGTACAGAGGGACCCGTGGTGGTGGACTCCAGCGGGGACGAATTAATACTATGTGAGGATGAGGACAACACTGAAGAGGGTGAGGAATCGGTGGATGAGGAGGATGAGGATGACATCTTGCCTCTGTAGAGCCAGCTTGTGCAGGGACAGATTAATTTCCAGCTTGTTTCTTGGGGGCCCAAATGAACCAATCATTTCAGCCACAGTCGTGTGGCAGACCCTGGCGCTGAAATGATTGGTTTGTTAAAGTGTGCATGTCCTGATTATTCAACATAAGGGTGGGTGGGATGGCCCAAGGACAATTCCATCTTGCATCTATTTTTTTTCTTTGCAGTATGTACTCTTTGGGGCCTAGTTTTTCAAACTGCCATCCTGTCAGCCACTGCAGTGTCACTCCTAGATGGGCCACATGTTTGTTCCGCCCACTTGTGTCGCTTAGCATAGTCATCCAGCTACCTCGGTGCAACCTTTTGGCAACTGGAAATGAGTGGAAATTAATATTATTGAGGTTAATAATAGCGTAGGACCAAAAAGAAAAACAAATTCTGTGATTTTACCTGTTTCCAAAAAAAATACAGATGCAAAACACAAAACCCAGAACCCAAAACACAGAAGGGTGGTTTTGGCAAATTCAATCCAGATCCAAAACACGAAGAAAGATCCAGATCCAAAACCAAAACACGAAAAGTGGCCGGTGCACACCCCTAGTAGTGGATCACCATCAACACTTCTGAAATTATGAAATATAATGGTCAGTATAACTAAAGTCTTCAATTAGATTTTGTCCCTTGTAACCACTCCTCCCAACAGTCGCCTAGGGTCTGTTTGAAACCCAGGTGACCCTAGCTGCCTATACGGGAACAGCCTTTATTATATACCATAGAAATAAGTGTGTTTTTGCCCCCTTTGGATGAGTGTGCCTGTTAGATGCCCTCAAGTGATGTGGCACAAATGGAATCCACACTTTGATGGATTAGTATGAAATCGCACAATGGTAGCATTTTTTGTAACACCTAGGGGTATATTTATTAAAGTGAGAGTTTTTAGAATTGGAGATGTTGCCCATAGCAACCAATCAGATTCTAGCTATTATCTTCTAGAAGGTGCTAGTTAAATGTTGTTTAGAATCTGATTGGTTGCTATGGACAACATCTCCACTTTTAAAAACTCTCACTATAGTAAATATACCCCCTAGGAATCAGAACTTCCTAATTCATTTTCAAGTTTAAACCCTTTCCTTTGATAATAACTTTTGGTTTCATATTAGAATTCTTGTATCTCAAAGACAGTTGATACATATTGAGGCTTCAAATAGTGACCTACATTGGTTGCCTGTATTTGTCCAAACTGAACATAAAATATTTCTAGTTGCATAGTAGGCCATCAACAAGACGATATCAATTTACATATTTACTTCTCTTCCACCTTGACTTCTCCAGTCTGCAGAAAATATACTCCATCATCCATGTCCATTACCTCATCAAGCTGCCAATTCTAGGATTTTTTGGCTTCACCCCCTCTGTGGAATGCCCTCATTCTTACAATAAGGCTGTCCGCTAGCCTCCAATCTTTCAAAGGTTTTCTGAAAATTCACCTTTTCAGACAAATTCCTGAATTTATCTAGACAATTTTGTCCAATAGCCACAACTCTAGATAGACAGTTCACACAAAGCTGACATGTATCTCTTTCTATACTCAACCAACACTTAACTTCATCTAACAAACAACTATTATTTTACAGATTGTATGCTTGTGAGCAGGGCGATCTTACTTTTTTGCTTTTAACACCCAGGGGTAAATTTACTAATATTCAGATTTGCTATCTATTGCAATCTGAAGGGCACCGCTGTTGGTTTGCTGTCTAAAAATCCAGTATTTGCTAACCATCAGATTTGAGTGTCAATATATGTTCGACGGTGATGTCCATTGTGTATTTACTGTCTACAACCCCATCAAATATACACCTTTTTGAACTAATCTGTAAATCCATTAAGTGTCAAGTAGAGAAGAGTAGGTGAAACTGCTGAGAGCAACTGTGAGAATGCGGAGATGCGGACAAGCCAGGTGCTCTCAGCGTGACTTGCTGTTAAACTGAATACTGGGTCTATTTTGTAGAACTAAAATTGTGACTTTTTTGTTTTCTTCTTTCAACCTTTCCCACTTGCTGTTTTCACATGTATTATGGACCTAATTCAGAGATGGACGCAATTTTTGATGTCGGATGCTGTGGAGCAATTTTTTGCCACTGTGCATCTGTCGCAGCCGCACTGCACACATGCAGCAATTGATTAGTGACATCAGTTGCAGAAAGGATTTATACTCAAAGTGAATGGCAGGTAGTAAGCATTTTAGTGAGGTGACAGGGAGGGGGTGCTAAGAAAAACGCAGGAATATTGAGACTGTTTTCTGGCCCTAGTGAGCCTCTGCAAACATGTACACAGCTGGAGAGGAACCGGCGTATTAGGTGAGACGCTCATTCTGAGCCAGCATAGGCCTGCTCAGTAGTTCGATGTGTGACTGATATTTCCTATGTTCTCACTTTTGTACATACAGTACACAGCTGATGGGTCTCCCACCTCCGGCGTTTCACAAGTCATTAACATATTTTGCAAGTCTGCTGCGTATGAAATAACAGTTATGACAGGTTTCGCATCCATCACTGCATCCAACTCTTTCACCAAGTAAAAACGTATTGTTATATTTGCTGTAGTACATCAACTCTTTCAAGTAATTTTAGTATTTAAAAAAAGATAACACAATGATATTTAATTTGTAAAGGAAAACCTTAAGAAATGTTTTTAAAATGTGATTAAACCTTCTAGATCAAAACATATGCCAAAGGGCAAACTAGAATTTTGATAGTCATAGGTCTAACACCCACCAAATACCATCAACACGGTTGGAGCCAATAAAGCTTCTCTGATAAAAAATGAGCAGCAAAGTATGTCTTAATTCTGATGGGGAACTTTAATCTGCTAGATGTACTTGAAGGTGAAGAAGGCAATAAGAGCTATGTATTTGCACTTGGTAAAAATGTTTTCCTTTTAAGATTGTGTGCAACTAGAGACCAAAGAATCTCATTAGATAAGACGCTGTACCAACTAGCAATAAAGAAAAATACTGTTAACCCCCAGGAAACACATCTTTTGCAAATAAAGAATTAGTGGTCAAATGAATTTATTGCTACATATTATAGATTTTAAAAACAGAACACAATGGAAAGTAAGTAAAAAGCATATGATAGAACAGCCTATATACAGTATTAAACAGGGCTTGCTTTAGGTTATTCTGAGGCAAGTTTACTTAGTGTCAAGACAAAATTTGGTATTTCTAGATTGATCAAATGCGTTGTGTTGCTACTTTACGAAAATAGAGAACCGAAGTGCTGATATTAAAACTGGTCATAAGAAAAAAATATCTGTCTATATACTGGTATATAAGAGGGTAATCTAAAAAGTAAAGATCATTTAACCATTCCTGCCACACAGGTCATTCACCCTCCCCAATTCATGGTCGGACAGTGGACCTTATTCAGAGGCGGCCGTACGGTCTACGACCGCACAGCTGCCTCGATGTTTGGCCAGTGCGCATGCGCACGAGGGAGCTGGCTGCCTCGTGCGCATGCGTGAGACCCGCTATGACCAACAGCGCCGGTCGTAGCGGGTCTCTTTCCAAAGGGGGCGAGCTGTCAATGTTGATTGACAGCTCGCCCCATTTGGAAGGCGGGCCGGGGGGGTGGCAGCCCATACGAAGGTGTTCCCATGGGAATGCCTACCGTTTGGGGGAGGCCCCACTGACATCACAAGTGATGTCAGTGGAGAGCTTCCGGCTCTGACAGAGCCAGAAGCTCTCCGGAGCTTACGACAAGTGAGACCCTACCCTAGGGTCTCGTCGTAAGCCCCGATGGTCGCGATGGTCACTGACCATCACCCGAGCGGTCGTTAGAGCTGTGGGTGTAAACCCACAGCCTAACGACCGAAACAGAGGCGGGCGGTCAGGATGCAAGCGGCCGCCCACTTTCTGAGCGACCGCTTGCATCCTCTGACCGCCTCTGAATGAGGGCCTGTTTCCCTAACCTATTTTAATAGTGCTCTGTGAGAGGCATGCTATTATGGTAGCCTTTGGTGATTTTGTGCGTTGTTAAAATGAACCCTAAAATCCCTCCAACTATGAAGAATTAAGTGTTACATTCTTGAATGCGCAGAAAATGAGACCTGCTGATATGTATCATCAAATAAAGGTGTATGGTGATGTCAGGAAGTGGTGTGAAATGCTCAGGTTGGGAACGGGATGCCGACGCTGGGTATCCCAGCGGTAGGAAACCCGATGCCGGCATCCCAACCAGGTTAGAATGCAGACACCCCCCGTTAAGTAAGCCTAACCCCTAAGCCTACCCCTAATCCACCTTCCCCACAGACTAAACCTAACCTCCCCCCCCACAGCCTAAGCTTCCCCTTAGTGCCTAACCCTAATCCCTTATTTTAACCCTCCCACTAACCCCAGAATTTACCTTCAGGATTCCGGCGGTCAGGAAGTGTTGGGATTCTGGCATCGGCATTCTGACCATATCCCGAAAGGCTCAATAATGGACAAATAAAGGTGCATGACAATGACTGACAGGGGAGTTCATCACTTGTCATAGTTTTGGGTGGAAGGTTTTAGATTATCCACACTATAGTCTGGTCCTTGCTCCAAGCCATTTTCACCTTTTCACTAAGCTGAGTTCCTAGACTGAAAACGTTTTGGAAGTTATGATAAGTTGAAACTTGCAGTCAACAACCGGTTCAATGGAGTAGAGGCAGCCAAAAGTACAAGGGGATTCTAAAGTTCGCTATATTTAATCTCTTTCTAAATATATATATATATATATATATATATATATATAAAATCATCCTAAAATAAATTTTATTCTATTGTAGAATGAAATTAATTTTACGATGATATTATAATCTGCGCTTTTGTCAAGCATAAGATTTAATTTGCTTGACAAAAGCACCGATTAAAGTGCTGAAACGTTGCAGAAACCTTCTACTGCTGTTTGACGTTTTTATATCTAACAGAGTGCCGCCTTGTGTTTGTTATATTCAGTCTGTCCTGGCTTCAGAGACCGACTGTGGAGGGCACCCGGCTCAGAATACTGTGGAACCCGTGAGTGCCGGAGTTTTGGACATATATATATATATATATATACACTGATTATTGTTTATGACCCAGTATTTATTTGACTGTCTTTGATTATGTCCACAGGATTATATTATGTCAATATGGTACATGGCGCCGCACACTTCCCCCACTGGCCCGAGTGTCTGACATTCTGTTGGGTGATGGCAGCAAGCAGTGGAGTGCGCCAGCACCATGTGACGTCATCACGCACGCCGGGTCGCGTTGGACGTATGCCGATGACGGCATCTGCCGGGTGGCACAAGCCGGGTTGCGGAGGAAAGGCTGGGCTGTAACAAACTGCCATGTTTGTATAAAGGTATGTGTTTGCTTTATTCCACTGTGTTCTTGATAAAAATCTGAGCAACTGAAACATTGAACGAATGTTCCCTTGGATGGCGTTATTCTTTCTTACAAGACTCGCGAGTGCCACTGCTTTTGCTGCATATACATTAAGTACTCTCTATACTTCAGAGGGCAGTTTTTTGGTACATGTGGAGTGCTGGCTGAAGAAGTGAAAATATATGTGTGTGTGTATATATATATATATATATATATATATATAGATATATATAGATATATATATATATACATATATATATATATATATATATATGTTCTCAAAAATCCGGCACTCTCGTAACCATATATAAGCATCCGCCAGTGTGCAACTGCAAAATCAATATACATGTATTCTACTGTAACAAAAGTCTAGCAAGAAGCATGGCACTACGGGAATAGTTTTATATCAAGTATTTATTTGTAATTGAAATATAGTAATCAGTTATACATCATAATCCTAACATAACTGTGTCAACGTTTCCGGGCCACGCTGGACCCCGTCATCAGGACAGAGGAGATGTATGGAACTTAGAGACCCATGAAATACCAGAGTGAAGCAGTGAGATGACTCACCATGGGTTGCTTACTTTTAAACACCACAAAGAAAACAAAACCGCCAGTGCTAGAGGGCGGGGGGAGGCGTCCTAGGGCCGGGGGTGGGCGTCGCAAGTCCAATGACGTCAGCATGGTGTCATCAGCGGTTGCCGCGGAGACCAGAGACGATGCCTCGAGCTCTGGCACTGGCTGTGATGAAAACATACAGACAGAAAGGCACAGCAGCTGTGAAGCTAAGTGAGATGCTAGATAGACAATGCTACTTGTATAGACCTTAAGTATAGATCAAAAGAAAAAAGAGCAACTGAAGAAAAATGAATAATGACAACAGAAACAATAAAAGGGTGAAACAGATAAAAGATGCAAACACTGCACCTGTGTCCAGATAGTAGATGAAGAAAACAAGACATATGTATATAACAAACAATAAAAAAAAGGGAGAAAAAATAATAATATACAGGTATATACAAACATGATAAAAGATAGAAACAAAGGAAAAAGTATGAAAAAATAAAAAATGCATAAAAAATGAAAAACATTAAAATAAAAAACTTAAAAAATGGTGTGTCCAAGAATGAGCAATGCAAAGTAACTTGCAATAATCCAATAAAAAATAAATAAAAAAATTAACAATCCGAACATTACAAAACGCTTAAAAAAGCATTCCAATTGATCTTCTCGCTGAACCATTGTGGTTGTAGGGTACCCAGTTTGTAGATTCACTTGGATTCCAGTGTCATAAGAGCAGCATGCTTATCTCCGCCTCCGGGTATAGGATAGATTTGGTCAATTATTTGATAGCGTAACGCGGCTAATGGATGATTTTGTTTTCGAAAATGTCTAGCCACAGGTTGATCTATTTCACTGCCAGTTATGGTTTTAGAAATGACTGAGCATTGTAATGCCATTCGTTCCTTGAACATTCTGCTGGTCATCCCGATGTAATAGATGCCACATGGGCATTTGATGTACTATATGACAAATTTTGAAAAACAGTTAAGAATCTGTTGTGTTTTGTAATGGACATCTTTGTGGGGGTGCTTAAAAGTTGCTCCAGTAATAAGGTAATTACAGGTGGTGCAGGAAGGTCAGCTGTAGCAACCTGTTTTTTTTAATTTGTCCAAATAGGCCAACTTTAGATTTATAATCGGTGATGTCCATTTTAACTAAATTGTCTCGTAGATTTTTATCTCTTTTATAACAGGTCATGGTTTTTACTTGATTAAGACCTGTTAAGCCTGGGTCTGTGGAGATAATAGGCTACAGGGCTTTGCTAGCTCGAGGGATGATGGGACTCGCTGTAGAAGATCTTGTAGACCATGTAAACTTTTTGTCGTCAGATTGGCATTGTCTCGGTTTAAGTAAAGTTGATCTAGTGGCAGCAAGAACTTTATATTTAGTAGCAGCTAGGTGTGGCCAACTGTATCCATGTTCCTTAAACTTGTTGACCACGATGGAAGAATTCCATTGCTTTTTTATAATTTATTAACCATCAGAGACAGGAGCTGCAAACAGGGCCACATGCAGGGGAGAAGGGCAACAAAATGGTACACTAGCGCTGGTGGTGGAGGAGACATCACACAGGAGGTGTTTCAGGGGTGCAGAGGGAGAGATGGCTGAGGAGGCAGGCTGCAGGTGTGTGGGACAGTGGCAGCAGTGCACAGGGGCACCAGCGGGGGTGCGGAACAGTGGCAGCATCGGGGCAGTGCACAGGTTTAGCAGAGGAGGACAGAAAGGCTCACTGGCATTGATGGTCCCAGCCCTGAACTGCTTCTTAAGGCCCCTACACATGGAATGATGTGCTCACAATGCGATATCGTGAACAGTTTCCCTTGAACACTCCCCGGCACGCCAGGACATGATATGGTGCTTAAACACTACATTTTGATGTAATAACTATCGTGCGATATCTAAAGATAGCTGATTGCATACACGGATCAGAGAAATCCGTGATGCAGGCATTTGTGTAAAATAAATGATTCAGAGATGCATGCACAGATCAGTGTGATCCATGTTGCTTGCATGTGAAAAAAAATAATCAATAAGACACAGATGCATGGACATATCAGTGAGAAAAACGCATGTGTCCCCCCCAAAAAGAAACAACCAGCCCCGGGCTCTGGAGACCCAGTACTGGTTGTGCTAAATACAGGGGACAAATGACATAGGAGTCCCCCATAAGAGGCACAATCAACACCGGGCTTTTCAGAACCAGTCCTGGTTGCAAAAATAAAGGGGACAAATGTTGTAGGGATCCTTTGTATTAAGTGCAACCTGCACTGGGTTCTGAGCCAGTCCTGGTTCTGGAAACACAGGGAGGAAAAAAATGAGTAGGGTTCCCCTGTAAATTCCAGAACCAGCACCAAACTTTCTCTAGCAGGAGGGGTAATGCCACAGCCAGGGGAGCCCATTCACCGGGTCCCCAGCCGAAGCATCACCCCTCTTCAGGGCACCCCAGGCCTGGACTGATAGCCCGTGGCTATCCCCAGCACCCCTGGCCAGTGGGTGCTGGGTTGATAGTGTAGTGTAGTGTATATGTAAGTTAAAATATTGTCTTTTGCAGTAGGACTACAGGTCCCAGCAAGGCTCCCCTGCATGCTGGTACTTGGAGAACCACAAGTACCAGCAAAGGGGGCGATTAAGGGCCCGCTGGTACCTATAGTACCCCTTTAAAAGAAATATTAAAATAAAACAAGAACACTGATTGTTTTAATAATTTATTTTCCTGCATCTTCATCTGGGAGGCGGCAGCCATTAAGCTCTTTTACATGGCTGCCGCCTCCCCCAGGACTTCCATGGCATCTTCACCTGGAGAGCACTGCGCATCCAGGACTTCCACAGCGTCTTCTTTCTTCGGCAACTCTTCTCTGCTGCCTCTCCGACTCGGACTGCCATGCCATGTGCTCGACCTGGCTTATATAAGCCGGCCAAAGGGGTGGAGCGATGATGTTGCGAGCAGTGGCCATCTTTAAATTTCAAAAATGGCGCTGAGGCACCATTTTTTTAATTGGCACAGAAGTAACCTTAAGTTACTTTTGCAGTTCTCACCATTGAAGTCAATGGGAACCGCTTATTGGCTGAGAGGTGGAAGACAGCTTCAGCCAATGAGTGCTCGGCAGCGGGATTTCTGTAGTGAAATCCCGCTGCGAAGCCATCATTCGGGTAGTAATGTCCTTAGAGGACAGTACTAAGTTCGTGAGTCCGGGTATTTGCATTTTTTTTTTGCCAAGCCCGGGGATGCTTACATGGAACGAAGAGGACATGATCCACGCATAGGAGAAGGTGAGTATGGATTTTTTTTATTACAGGTACCCTTTGGATTATCTAATTGGACAAGTGGATGTGGTTGGCTTCAGGGATATTAGGTGAGTATGTGAGATAGTGTGTGTGTGCATGTTCGTTTTAATAAAATATTGTCAACTGTGTGTGTGTCTTGTGTTTCTTTTAATATTTATTTTGCTGTGGAACTACAGGTACCAGCGGGCCTGTAATGCCCTGCATGCTGGAAGTTGTGGTTCTCCAAGTATTAACATGTGAGGGAGGCTTGCTGGGTCCACAGCAAATGGCAATATTTTACTATCAACAAATGCACCACACTACACAATCAACCTGGCACCGACCGCCTGGGGTGCAGGGGATGGCCACAGGCTATCAGCCTAGGTCTAGGGTGCCCTGGAGAGGGGACCCATTTATTGGGGGGTCCTCAGCTCCCAAGGAATCCCCATCCTGGGCTAACTAGTGGTCAGGAGTGATGCTTTGGATGTTACCACCCGCAAAGGACAGCCATCTTGCTGCACCCAAGTGAAGCCACCTTGAGTACACCCCCCTGCTGGAGACACCTACTGAGGCTGCTCAACATGTTGAAGCTTCGTGTCTGTATAATGGCGCAATTGTGAGGTAATACTTTAAAAACTGCAACTTTCTCAATTACCTGAACACCAAAGGCATCTACCCTCGAACAAGAGCTACCTAATAAAACAAACCCCAAGTCTAAATTTGCCCCCTACCCTGAGTTATGGCTTCCCAAAAATACCCCATAGAGAACAGCACAAAAGTGGTCCTAATTGGAAGTGTCAGAAAAAAACGACAGTTGGAACTTTTGATTACTCCCAAATCCTCATGTTTTATTTTTTTTGCCCTGAAATGTGGCTTGCATCACCAAGTGACAGTTCTTCCCGACCTTGCCAAAATTTCAGCTCGGTAACTCCAATAGCTTTTGAGGTGTAGCCCCTTAAACACCATGTCCCCCTCCTCGGGAGTTCTCTATGGGAGAAATGCCATTTTTTACGATTCAGCCTTAATATAAGAGCACAACTGTGCCTTTATATTATGACACATATCCACTCACACTCACAGAACCTCTCACTTCTCCTTTTTCCATTCTTCTCTGTCCCTCATTTCTATCTCCATATCTTGAATAGTTCAACTCTCCCTGAACTTTTTCCTCTGCACCACCCTTTTCTACCCCACTTCCCCTCTCTCTACCTTCTAGTCCATATTCCCAATTTCTCAATGGTCACCACACTCCAGCAAATAGATGCACTGTAGTTATAACTTATTCTTCTCACCAGTGTTCCAGGAGATGTTTTGTACAAGAAAATGACCACTACTCTCAAGCAGAGAGATGTAGTCATTATTTATTTTTCTCCCCAGAGCTTCCTTGCAATAGTTTTGCCCACTGCTTCAATGGCCCAAAGAGTTAATAAGTAGCATCTCCAGAGCCCAAGATTACTCAATGTGGCCCAGAATTTTCTGAATCATTAAAAATCACCCCCTGCTGAGTCACCCCAAAAAATACTAGTTATAAATAATAATAAGAATTATTATTATTATTATTATTATTATTATTATTATTATTTATTTTCACTAATCCTGCTATTTCTGTATCAAATGTCTGAATTTTTTAAATAAAAAGTATTCTGTATACAGAAAGCATAAGCTCCAAAAAAAAAAAGAACCTGTTGCTAAAGATATAAATGCATGCATAAAATGCACAGAAAGAAGCCAGACATGAAAAGAGCCAGTAAAATAAAGTAATCATAAAGGGGGAAATCCATTTATTAGAGGCAAAAAGCCCCAATCGGCAAAACATTTTCGCCGATTTGCGCTTTTTGCCTATTTTCAAAGTATCTCCGTATTCAATTCCCGGGAGTTTTTGCCTAGGAGAAAGACGCCATAGGCAAAAACAGGTGAAAAAGTTTCTCCAGCAACAGGCAGGAGAAAATAAGTGCAAAATCCAAATATTGGTGTTCAAATTACTAATTAGTCAAAAAAATTTTAAATTATCTTAATTCACCCCAAAAAAGATATGTCATTTTTGGGGCGAAATTTTAAAATGTGTGGGAGAATTGGTAAAAAAACAGGGGGCTAGGTTTTTTTTGGGGGGGGGCTATAAGGTTGAGACAGGTGTTTTTAATACTGCAGAGAGCTGCAGCAGGTGTATTTTTGAGATTTTAGAGACACCAAAATATACTAGTACCCATTTATATGTACCCTAAATCTAACTGCTGTACTTGTTTTTCTCAAAAAACATTGCATTATATAATTTTTTCACACTTATGCAAACATACATATAACAGCCCTTTGACCCAATATAAGATTACTAAATACTTTTATTAGGGCTATTAATACTCTTCTATATTGATTTCCAGTGTCTGTAAGGCTTTTTTTGGGGTACAGACTGACTTCCCCAAAATATGCTGGCCTTTTTGCTAGTTTCCTTAATAAATACATTCACCTATCTGCGTTTTCGCCTTTTTTGGAATTTATTATGGAGATAAGCGGGGACGCGCATGGCGAAAACATTGCATCCAAACAGGCGAATGAGGCGAAATCATCGCACTTTTCGCCAACCTCGGCTTTTCGCGGCTAATTGAATTCGTCCCTGTGTTGCAAAGGAAAGTGAACTGTGATATTTTACCTGTCCTCAGGTCTCTGAAATTAAATCAGAAGTTACTAGGTGAGTTCTGGTATTCAGGATTCCTATCCTGCTCATTAGTCACTCACAATGAATAAGTCCAGTTGCTGGCATCCCTGCTGGGATTTCCATCATTATTTAAAAGCACCACCCACTTTCAGAGAGCCCATCATCACCGCTCAAAGTTAGGGAAAGCTGAGACTGCAAAACTGATCAGTGTAAATCTGCATAAAATATTATTTGTCACTTTCATGCTGTAGAATGAAGATTTACAATATTCTATATGGAGTTTTAAAATAAATAATTAACATTTTCAAAAGGTTTCTAAATGTAGAGGCCCACAACACGCTGATAAAACTGGGACATGGGGTGGTCCGAAGATGCTCCTACATAGCTAGATCAAGGCTTTAGGGCCTAATAATGATAGAAACTGATTGTTTCTATGTTCCCTGATGGCTGGAACACAACATTCAATTACAGGGATTGTATTTTTCTTCAGAAGTGCTTGAGATACATTTATCTAGCATTAGACCTTACACTTGTTGTACATCTATTCTAAACTATATATGTTTATAAAAGTATAACAGCAATATTTGTCTTTCGCAAAATAATTATTTTTTCATCACATTTATTTTACCATAGATGATTTATTATCAAGTCATGTACTATGCACATTTTATCCAATTGTTAAACTAATACAATTCCATATACAATTTTTTAATGAGGTCAGAGAAATATTCACTTGTGTAAACTCCTTATTATTACATGTAATATCTATACAAAATTAATATAATGTACTGTAACCCTAAAGCCAATGTAGTATATCATGAAACTGTTCAGAACATGAAACCACTACAGTTTAGTATAGATGAAAACAATAAAAATGGATGTTAAATTAATGCAAAATACTTGTGAGCTTGAATCATTGTTTAGTAAAAGGACACATTTTTGTTTGGAAAAATGGTTGTGGTCATTGTATTTTGAAAAGCCAAAAATTATATATTGCCATTGAATTAATTCAGAAGTAGATGAAAGGCCTGTTTGGGATGGGTTAATATACAGTAAAGTACAGAATTATCTTTCAAAGTTTCAGATATTTACCATAATTTTTCATGCACACACATCTAAGAGAATTTTGCTGTGCACAGATATGTGTAAGTACATTTTAAAGGAGTACCAGTATGATTATAACTAAATATACTAAGAAAATATTATAATAAATATATTGTGGATCTAATATTCCAATGTGTGTGTCTCTATTAAATGCAGATACCAATTTAATACCAATGCTCATTGGTGGAAAAATATTCAATATTTAGTAATTGTGATTAATAATACTGTATTTTAATGTCTGGGCTCTTTGCAGAGAATTGGCCAAAATTCTTAAATTAATGTTGGGACTGTTTGGGGAGTAATTAGTATAATTGTTAAATGTAATACATTTAATTTTGAGGCTAGCAAGGAGGATAGATATACTCTATTAATTTAATAATGGAGTTTTGTTGGGGGAAGAGGGGAGGGATGATAGATGGTTTACTTGTTGCTTGTCTTTCAAGGAGGTGGATAATAAATATCTCTTTTCCAGACAGTTCCCTGGCATTGATGGTAGCAAAGCTGCAACAACGTGCTGCACTGCTCAAGGGCCTGCCAGGAAATGTCCCACACCTTGGAATGCGTAGCTGCTTTACTGCAGTACGCATAATAATTTTAGCCAACGTTTTAACAAGCAGATATGGCCAAGTCCTGTGTTTGGTCACAACTCCCCGGCCAAACATGCTCTATGTCTCATCTATCCTGACTGTTGTAAGCAAGCTAATAACATTTTATCATTCACCATATCAAATACAGCAGACAATGATACAAGGATGTAATTACTGCTGTCTCTAGCTTTAATTTATTATACATAGTTACCAGAGCCGTAACTAGACATTTTGGTGCCCTGTGCCAGAAAGAGCATTGGTGCCCCCCTCATTTTTCAAAGGGACATAATGCACCCAAAAAAGGGCCATGGCTTCATGGGGAAGGGCCAGGGAAGAGATAGGAGAGGCCAGGAGATGCTGGGGATGAAATAAGAGAAAGCTACAAGCAAGAATGATAATAAACAGAAATTTGACAGGGACAAACAGCGCCCCCTGACCTGTGGTGCCCTGTGCAATGGCACCAGCCGCACTACCCTAGCTACAGCCCTGATAGTTACAATATGTTATAATATTATATGGCAGTTAGAGTGTGTACAAAAAAGGTTATTCAGCTATGATAGACTCACCAACATCATTAGATCAACCCATTTAAATTGTCTAAGGGTGCGTACACACGGTACGATTAAAATGCACGATATGAATGATAACGATATCGATCATATAGTTTTTGTTCATATCATGCATTTTTCAGTCTCTCCAACCCACCAACGACCTGCGATGCGCGGGCACATATGGACGATAAAAATATCGTCCATTGACCGTGCATGCAGGCCAACCTGATCGTTGATCGCGGATCGTTGCCCGTCGTTGGTGGGTTGGTGGTGTACTGGATGATTGATATCGATCATCCAGCACACCCGAGAGATCGTTCAACGATATCGTTATCATTGACGATCGTCCCGTGTGTATGCACCATTAGACTTTTTTATGCAGTTGTGGTCTGTACAGACTGAACTGTTGTCAACCCTATAGTGAATGCAACATATGTTTTATTTGGAATAGTAATCTTTGGCCCAAGTGCTCTACATCGGGAAGTAATATTGGAAATGTAACATTGTATATTAAAGATTTTGGATCGAAATAGGGTAATGTCCTGGTAAAACTTAGATAGGGACCAGAAACAAAGCTACACTGCTATACAGGTTGGTAAAACAAAACGAAATGCCACAAAGTAGTAATAGAGCAATGTTGCTTATTGACTGCAACCCAAACATCAATCCATTAATAAATCCATTATAATAAGGACATTAATGTAGTGTTCTGGTTTTGCAGGTGGCTTTCTGCCACGTTTAATTAAATGTGATCCCTATGCTTTTAAACTTGTTTTAAGGTACCACATATTATTTAGTAGACCTAGTAATATTTCCTTCTATTTTTATTTAAAATCATGTTGATTTAGGCCATTGCATTCATTTACAATATAAATGTAATCACTAAAGATATACATTTAACTTATATCAGAATTAAAAAATGAGCAAAGAGTCTTAATAAATGTAATATCTACATGGGCCCATTCCCTTTGGAACTAATGTGTTTCAAACTTGCACCTCAGTGAAATTTGACTTTGACAGGCTTGCAGTAATATGTATAAGCCATTTTTTCTCACGTCACGCTGTACAGCATGACAATTTTTACATCGTCTGAAGCTTAGAACCAGTGTACAGAAAAGAGAAAGCAATATCACATTTCACTTAGATGAGGTTAAAAGCACTGAACTATGCTACTACACAACATGTTCCTTTCTAGAATTCCATTTGGAACTTTTGAAATTTCTGCTGGAAAAATACTGCCATTAATGATAACTGCCTGATTCTATTACTCACGTTCCACTACCAGAGTTCAAATTTCAGATCAAAGCTAAAAGCACACAACTAGATTACATGAAAAAATACATAAATTGAATACCCTCACTATGGAAAAATACCTAAAATGTCTTATAGTCAGTACAAAAGTCACCTGTAGCAAAAAAATGTAGAAATTTAGATTACTGTTATGGACTTATTCATGTTCGTAATGACAGTACATAAATATTGAACGAGAATGTGATGATTATAATACAATTTATGTTATAAACATTAAGAAGGCCAGTGAGAAAATTAGACCTTTTTTGTTATTATTTTTATTGGAAACCTGACATACTGTATCTATCATGATCAAACTTACTCCTGCCTCATGAGTTACAACAAAAATAACCTGTTTTTAGACAATCATGTTCCTATTACTGCGCTGCTACTTCCTACACCACTGTATATCATACTTGTTTACATTCCGTACATGGCTTCTGGGTGACTTGGTGACACCACTCCTAGTTTCAAGTGGGTAGAGAAAAAACGCATGTTGGTGTCCATTGCTTCATCACACCTCTGCCCAATCTGTGGTCATTGGGGAGAATCAGTGCCCACTCTGCAGGCAGACAAGTCTTTCCCAGGACAAACAAAAAAAATATTATATAAAAAAAAAATTATAAATATATATATATATATTATATACACACACCAAATACTCGGCACTAAACAGGGCTGTCGATTGTTAAATTCTGCCAGGCGCCCTCCAACTACACTGAGAATACAATAACCACCGACAGCGGCACTTACGGGATCGCACAGTGTGACTCTTTATTGTGATCCCGTGAGTGCCGCTGTCGGTGGTTATTTTATATATATATATATATATTAGGGGTGAGCGGGTTCGGATTTCTGAAATCCGAACCCCCCCGAGCCCCCCCGATCCGAGTCCGATCCGAGTCAGGCTCGACTTTTCCCGCCTGACTTGGATCTGAAATCGAGGCAAAACGTCATCATCCCGCCTTCCGAGTCTCGCGGGTTTTGGATCCTATATAAGGTACCCGCGTCGGCGCCATTTTCTCACTCGGCTGTGGACAGTGAAGAGGGAGGGTGGGAGTTAGGGCTGTGTAGTGTAGTGTAGTGTAGTGTAGTGTAGTGTAGTGCTGCTGTTGTCCACTACTTCAAAGTCCATAGGGGCTGGCTGTGTTGTGCTGTGCTGCTGTTGTTAATAGGGGCTGTGTCCACTACTTCAAAGTCCATAGGGGCTGGCTGGACTGTGTTGTGCAGTCAGTTCTCCATAGTGGCTGTGTCCACTCCAAAGTCCTGTGCAGTGTCCCAGTCCTAAAGGAGTGCTGTAGTGTTGTCCAGGGGGTGCTCTGTCCATCAGGGGTGCTCCCCCCAAGTGCTAAAAAAATAATATATTTTCTGTGTTTGTGAATTGTGTGCGCAGTAGCCGCACGTGCATCAACAAAGTAGTGCCAAGCGTGCGCCTGTGTCATAAGTAAAGGGCCGGCTGGCTTGACCGTTAAAGGGTGCTGTAACCCCCAAAGTACACTCCAGTCCAAACCAAAAAAAAAATTATTTTCTGTGTTTGTGAATTGTGTGCGCAGTAGCCGCACGTGCATCAACAAAGTAGTGCCAAGCGTGCGCCTGTGTCATAAGTAAAGGGCCGGCTGGCTTGACCGTTAAAGGGTGCTGTAACCCCCGAAAGTACACTCCAGTCCAAACCAAAAAAAAATTATTTTCTGTGTTTGTGAATTGTGTGCGCAGTAGCCGCACGTGCATCAACAAAGTAGTGCCAAGCGTGCGCCTGTGTCATAAGTAAAGGGCCGGCTGGCTTGACCGTTAAGGGTGCTGTAACCCCCGAAAGTACACTCCAGTCCAAACCAAAAAAAAATTATTTTCTGTGTTTGTGAATTGTGTGCGCAGTAGCCGCACGTGCATCAACAAAGTAGTGCCAAGCGTGCGCCTGTGTCATAAGTAAAGGGCAGGCTGGCTTGACCGTTAAAGGGTGCTGTAACCCCCGAAAGTACACTCCAGTCCAAACCAAAAAAAAATTATTTTCTGTGTTTGTGAATTGTGTGCGCAGTAGCCGCACGTGCATCAACAAAGTAGTGCCAAGCGTGCACCTGTGTCATAAGTAAAGGGCCGGCTGGCTTGACCGTTAAGGGTGCTGTAACCCCCGAAAGTACACTCCAGTCCAAACCAAAAAAAAAATTATTTTCTGTGTTTGTGAATTGTGTGCGCAGTAGCCGCACGTGCATCAACAAAGTAGTGCCAAGCGTGCGCCTGTGTCATAAGTAAAGGGCCGGCTGGCTTGACCGTTAAGGGTGCTGTAACCCCCGAAAGTACACTCCAGTCCAAACCAAAAAAAAATTATTTTCTGTGTTTGTGAATTGTGTGCGCAGTAGCCGCACGTGCATCAACAAAGTAGTGCCAAGCGTGCGCCTGTGTCATAAGTAAAGGGCCGGCTGGCTTGACCGTTAAAGGGTGCTGTAACCCCCAAAGTACACTCCAGTCCAAACCAAAAAAAAAAATATTTTCTGTGTTTGTGAATTGTGTGCGCAGTAGCCGCACGTGCATCAACAAAGTAGTGCCAAGCGTGCGCCTGTGTCATAAGTAAAGGGCCGGCTGGCTTGACCGTTAAAGGGTGCTGTAACCCCCGAAAGTACACTCCAGTCCAAACCAAAAAAAAAATATTTTCTGTGTTTGTGAATTGTGTGCGCAGTAGCCGCACGTGCATCAACAAAGTAGTGCCAAGCGTGCGCCTGTGTCATAAGTAAAGGGCCGGCTGGCTTGACCGTTAAGGGTGCTGTAACCCCCGAAAGTACACTCCAGTCCAAACCAAAAAAAAATTATTTTCTGTGTTTGTGAATTGTGTGCGCAGTAGCCGCACGTGCATCAACAAAGTAGTGCCAAGCGTGCGCCTGTGTCATAAGTAAAGGGCCGGCTGGCTTGACCGTTAAAGGGTGCTGTAACCCCCGAAAGTACACTCCAGTCCAAACCAAAAAAAAAATTATTTTCTGTGTTTGTGAATTGTGTGCGCAGTAGCCGCATGTGCATCAACAAAGTAGTGCCAAGCGTGCGCCTGTGTCATAAGTAAAGGGCCGGCTGGCTTGACCGTTAAAGGGTTCTGTAACCCCCAAAGTACACTCCAAAACAAAAAAATATATATTTTCTGTGTTTGTGACTTGTGTGCACCGTGGCTGCACGTGCATCAACAAAGGAGCAGCGCCAAGCGTGCGCCTGTGTCCCATAAGTAAAGAGACGGCTGGCTCATTTCTTAAAGGGTGGTGTAACCCACAAAGTGCACTACTCTCCAGCAAAAATAAAAAAATATTTTCTGTGTTTGTGTGCGCTTTAGCCGCACGTATATATCAATATAACATAAATGGAGGACCAAACTTTCTCCGATAAAAATAAAATAGGGAAAGATCAAGAACCACTTCCTCCTAGTGCTGTTGCTGCTGCTGGGAGTTGTTCATCATCCCAGAGAGGAAGTAGGAACATCACTACTTTTACTAAACAATTGACCCTCCAACAGTCCCTAGTGATGAGGATGAAGTACGACAGCAGTCATCCTGAAGCAAAACGTATAACTGAGGCCTTGACTGCTATGTTGGTGTTAGACGTGCGTCCGGTATCCGCCATTAGTGCAGTGGGATTTAGACAATTGATGGAGGTAGTGTGTCCTCGGTTCCAAATCCCGTCTAGATTCCACCTGCATCCTCAAAGCAGCAGCGACAAGCGTGCGTCTGTCTGTTAAAGGGTGGTGACACCCTCAAAGTGTGCTACACAAACAATTAAAATATTGTTCTTTTTTTTTCTGTCTTTGTGAAATGTGTGGGCTGTAGCCGCACCTGCATCCTTAAAGCAGCAGCGACAAGCGTGCATCTGTCTGTTAAAGGGTGGTGACACCCTCAAAGTGTGCTACACAAACAATTAAAATATTGTTCTTTTTTTTTCTGTCTTTGTGAATTGTGTGGGCTGTAGCCGCACTTGCATCCTCAAAGCAGCAGCGACAAGCGTGCGTCTGTCTGTTAAAGGGTGTTGTAACTCTCAAAGTGCTCCAAAAAAAAAAAAAAATGTTTTAATGTGTTTGTGACTTGTGTGCGATGTAGCCGCACTTGCATCCTCAAAGCAGCAGCGACAAGCGTGCGTCTGTCTGTTAAAGGGTGGTGACACCCTCAAAGTGTGCTACACAAACAATTAAAATATTGTTCTTTTTTTTCGGTCTTTGTGAAATGTGTGGGCTGTAGCCGCACCTGCATCCTTAAAGCAGCAGCGACAAGCGTGCGTCTGTCTGTTAAAGGGTGGTGTAACTCTCAAAGTGCTCCAAAAAATAAAAAACTATTTTTTTAATGTGTTTGTGACTTGTGTGCGATGTAGCCGCACTTGCATCCTCAAAGCAGCAGCGACAAGCGTGCGTCTGTCTGTTAAAGGGTGGTGACACCCTCAAAGTGTGCTACACAAACAATAAAAATATTCTTCTTTTTTCTGTCTTTGTGAATTGTGTGGGCTGTAGCCGCACCTGCATCCTTAAAGCAGCAGCGACAAGCGTGTGTCTGTCTGTTAAAGGGTGGTGACACCCTCAAAGTGTGCTACACAAACAATTAAAATATTGTTCTTTTTTTTTCTGTCTTTGTGAAATGTGTGGGCTGTAGCCGCACCTGCATCCTTAAAGCAGCAGCGACAAGCGTGCGTCTGTCTGTTAAAGGGTGGTGACACCCTCAAAGTGTGCTACACAAACAATAAAAATATTCTTCTTCTTTTTTCTGTCTTTGTGAATTGTGTGGGCTGTAGCCGCACTTGCATCCTCAAAGCAGCAGCGACAAGCGTGCGTCTGTCTGTTAAAGGATTACATCGGTGACAGCATCCAAGTAGGCATGTCAGACAGTCCGTACCTGTACTGGCAGGAAAAAGAAGCAATTTGGAGGTCCCTGTACAAACTGGCTCTATTTTACCTGAGTTGCCCCCCTCCAGTGTGTACTCCGAAAGAGTGTTTAGTGCAGCCAGGAACCTTGTCAGCGAAAGGCGTAGGAGGTTGCTTCCACAAAATGTGGAGAAGATGATGTTCATAAAATGAATTATCAACTCTTCCAGGGAGACCAGCCTCCTGAACATACAGAGGGACCTGTGGTTCCAGCAGGGACGAATTAATACTCTGTGAGGATGAGGATGTACACACTGAAGAGGGTGAGGAATCGGTGGATGAGGAGGATGAGGATGACATCTTGCCTCCGTAGAGCCAGTTTGTGCAGGGACAGATTAAATGCCAGCTTGTTTTGTGGGGGCCCAAACGAACCAATCATTTCAGCCACAGTTGTGTGGCAGACCCTGGCGCTGAAATGATTGGTTTGTTAAAGTGTGCATGTCCTGTTTATACAACATAAGGGTGGGTGGGAGGGCCCAAGGACAATTCCATCTTGCACCTCTTTTTTTTCTTTGCATTATGTACAGTTTGGGGCCTAGTTTTTCAAACTGCCATCCTGTCTGCCACTGCAGTTTCACGCCTAGATGGGTCACGTGTTTGTGCCACCCACTCGTGTCGCTTAGCATAGTCATCCAGCTACCTCGGTGCAACCTTTTGGACATAAAAACACTATTGTGAGGTGTGAGGTGTTCAGAATAGACTGGAAATGAGTGGAAATTAAGGTTATTGAGGTTAATAATAGCATAGGAGCAGAAAAACCTACAAATTCTGTGATTTTAGCTGTTTTTATGCTTTTTTTCAAAAAAATACAGATCCAAAACACAAAACCCAGAACCCAAAACACGGAAGGGTGGTTTTGGCAAAACCAATCCAGATCCAAAACACGAAGAAAGATCCAGATCCAAAACCAAAACACAAAACACGAAAAGTGGCCGGTGCACACCCCTAATATATATATACACATATATATATATATATATATATATATATATTCATACATACATGAGTCACTTCAGATATATAATTATTTATTTGTCACTGCAATAAATGACAAATACATGTGCACATTAAAATGTATAAGTTATCTTTTTTAAAAACATATTTAAGTGTCATCACACAAAGAAATCATTGCAGGCATAGAATGTATCTACATATCAATAACAGAGTAATTTGTATAACAAATATATTGGGGTAGACTGCAAACTTCAAGTATCAGCGAGTCCCGTGCGAGACTGCCCTGCGTTTTAAAGTAGCAGTCATTTAACAGGTTGATTGCCACTTTAAAATATCAGGCAATTAACGCAGATTCTTAACGTTTTAGCAGTCTATTACATATACCCCATTGTAACTGATGAGTTGCAAGAAAATATACAGTAAATAAATGTTTCTTTGTAATGAATCTAACATGTACTGCAGAGGTGTATAATCCTTTAGAGGCTTGTGGGGATCTTAAGTCAAAAAAGATATATTAAGATATTCAAGTACATCTGTGAATGGCGTACTAGAGTAGATAGCGTATATAATGTGCTTAAATAATATTGAGCCAAATACTTGCAAAAGCTCCTCTACGGGGATAGCCATAATCAGTATCCAAAGGCATAGAGAGACGTAGTCTGTTACCACGCTTCACGCAGGATTCTGTAGAATTTTAGGAAAATAGATCTTTAGCTGACAGTAGTAACTCTTAAGAGTTCTAGAGTAATACAGAGCTGTTTAGATGATGGAATGTACTGACATAGAAACTGACATGTATCCAGCCTCTCCTACACTCTCACTGTCTTTGCTTCAGTGAATAACAGTATTATTAGAAAAGTGTTGTAACTGTAAAGTTGTGGACACACTCTACGATATATTGTATGATATATTGTTCTGACACGGATCGGAACAATATATTGTACAAATCGTATAGTGTTTATGCCCGATCCATCATTCACAATGGTCGCTTATCATATCGTCCCATCTGCTGTTCTGCACAGTAGATGGAACGATGCAATGAACAACGTGGTGCTGTTACATGCAGCACGTAATGACACATTGCGTCTTCATACGCCGGATTGTGCATTGCGCATGACACACAATGTATCGTTACATCGCATCGCACTGTCACTTAGTCACACATCATATAGTGTGTACCCAGCTATAGAGTACCATGCACAAAAATAAAAGTATAAATCCAGCAATATAGTAAAATCCAAGGAGGTTAGACCCTAATCCAGAAGTCTCCTGGAATACACTGGTGAGTAGGTAACTGTGCTGTGCAGTATATATACAGATGTGTCCTCACTTACTGGGCATTTGTACGTCATATGGTGCGAGATGCCCAGCGTGACTGAGATCCTCCAAGAGGATTAGTGTACCTTATCTTTCTTGATATTTTTCATCTTAAGCTGGCCATACACCAGACCAACTTTCCTCCAACCATCCAACTAGTTGGTTGGTTGGAATGAAAATCCGGTAATGCATGGGAGCAAATGACAATCAGCCATTTGCTCCCAAATGCCAGAAAACTGATGAAAGCTGTTGTTCAGACAAGTTTTTTTAAAGCAAACAGATTTAAGCAACTTGCTCGAACGACCTTTTTTGTGTTTTCTGGTGTTTGGGAGCAAATTGCTGATTGTCATTTGCTCCCATATATTACTGGCAGGGGCGCCGAGAGGGAGGGGAGTGGGTACAATTTAGGGCCCGGTCTTCTAGATGACCCGGCGCCACCCCCCCTCCCTCCTCTTTCCCTCGCAGCAGCCCAGCACACAGTGTGTGTTGGGATGCGGTGGGAGATTGCTAAGCAGCAGCCACAGCAATCTCCTATGACTGAGGGGGGGAGCCTGGCTTTGCGCCGAACTGAGGGGCTCACAGCACCCCCTCCCCAGTGCATGCGGTGCTGCAAAAGTGTGTTTTTTTTTCTTCTCAAGGGGATGTGGCCACACCTCCCATGATTAGGCCATGCCCCCTCTTTACCTGAGCCCGGCGACACTCTCTACGTCCCTGATTACCGGATTTTCATTTCAACCAACCAACTAGTTGGTTGGTTTGGTAATTTTTGGTTATAATGTGCTTTGGGGTGTGGTGGTGTTGGGGATTTGTATTTAGGGTCAGGTGGCGGGGGGAGATGGGGAAGTGGGGGTGGTGCTGCAGCATAAAGTAGGGATACCTGATCCTACTTGTGGGTTGACGTGATAAAAGAAGGGGGGTTACGAGTGCTCCTGGGTTGTGTGTGTATGGTCAGGGATGGGGGGGGAGAGAGAGACGGGAGTTGGAGGGAGGGGATGGTCTGTAGACCATAGGTCCAGCAATGGAACATGCAGTAGTAAGGACCACATGTCAAGGAACCCCTTGAAAGGGTTTACCCATTTCCCAAACTGTGGACTGCACCTGTTCATCCCCTCCACCACCATACTGGGCAACCACACACCCCAACGAACAATCCAGGGACGCAACGATCCCCGAGGAGCACTGTGCCTCCAATCAAAAGAAGTAACAATTACCAACACATTTAAACACAAATACATTCTTGTTACCTTTACTCACACACCCAGCCTGCCATGTGTTCTTTATCCCTCACCACTACACACCCATCATAACACACACCTACCACCCCCTCCATCCAACTCCCATCTCTCTCTCCCCCTCCCCTCCCTGAGCATACACACACAACCCAGGCACGCACGTAACCCCCCATCTTTTATCACATCAACTAGTTGGATGGTTGGAGGAAAGTTGGTCTGGTGTTTGGCCAGCTTTAGTCGCATCGTAGTGAAAGCTGCTTACCGAGTTCTAGAGACGCTAGGCTGCGACTTTAACCACACATGATTGTTTTCATACACATAGAATTTGCAGATGAAGTACAACGGTACTTTGCATGAGAAAAAGTCGGGGACTGCTTGCATTAGGGCTCTGTTTAAACAGATACAGACTCAATCGCACATACTGTACATGTACAAATATCTCACAGCCAAACGATCAGTGTACACTAGCAATGTAGTTGTCGCTTCTAGTTGTTGCATCAGGAGGGGATAATTCGTGCGACTGAAGCAACAGTAAAAAAAGACACATCTGTATAAGATTACTATAAGCAGCAATTCTATTTAAGATGCTCAAATTACTGTCTTGCACACAATCAGATACACTTATGACTACAAAGTTAGGAAAAAGTAAAATTTGGAGTTATTTCAGAATTTCATAACAGTGGCTATATGTGTGCCACAATATCTGACACTGCACGACACAGTAGAGGATTATGCAATTTAATCACCATCTACTTTAAAAATGCAGAGCACAGTTTTTCTTTTCGAAAAAGCATGCAAACCCAGAATTGGTCAGGGCTGTCAGCACATAATAGGGACTATTTAAGAGACCAGAACAATGAAGGCACAGTGCAAATGTGGCTTGTGCCTGCTATGTGATGTTAAGTGCAAGCATGACTGCAGAAGGAGCAAACGTTTACCTCCTTATAGTAAAGGATATGGGTGCTGTAGATCGAGTCACTCTATACAAAATGTGCAAAAGCCATAGCAACATGCTTGTTTCTGAGCACAAATGCTCACTGTGGGCCTGATTCCAATTCAGCAGGGCCAGATTAAACTGTGTGGGGGGGAGCACAGGGGCGGTCAACCCGTAGCTCACACACAGAGGGGCTCCCACACAGGGTCGGGTTGAGAACAGGGTTGGTCTGAGAACAGGTGCCCAGGGAACTGTTCCTGGATGGGGACTGCTGCAGCTCTATGTTCTGCATGCACACAGTCTGTGCTGCATACAGTACAGGGCGGCTCACAAGTCCCCTCATCAGCATAACGTGACTCATCACATCCATGACACTAACGAGGGAACTCGGGACACGCTCTGCATTGTATGCACTGTACATGCAGAACAGCTGTCAGAGCCGGAACAGAAGCATTGAAGAGGAGCTGGCCACGGGAGGTGAGTAATTAGGGGCATGGGGGGGAGCTCTGTGTATACCATACCAGGGGGGCACAGTGTGGCATATATGGGAAGCATTGTGGGCCATAAGGGGGGGGGGGTTTATGACATATAGGGATGGGCACTGTGGGGGAAGGTAAGGGGCTTAGTGGCATAGTGTCAATTTTATTGGAGGGGGCCCTGACAACTTAGTTACCCGGAGCAACCACAAGTCTTAATCTGGCCCAGCAAGATGGCCACATTATAAGAAATAAATGTGGCACTTCATCTGTATTCAGAGTTGGCCAGGCCCTGTGCAGTGCCCCTTGTTCCCCCAGTAGTAAGCCCCTTATATAGTGCCCCCAGTAGTGGTACCCCCTATGCAGTGCCCCCAGTAGTAGTCCCCCCCTTGTAGTGCCCCCAGTAGTGGTCCCCCCCTTGTAGCGCTCCCAGTAGTGCTCTCCCTTTGTACTGCCCCCAGTAGTGGTCTCCCCCTTGTAGTGCCCACCCCCTTCCCCCCCCCCAGTAGACACACGTACTAAAAAAAAAAAAACACTTACCTGAATCCCCGCTCCCACTGCCGCCGTCCGATTTTCAGTTCGTCGGGCCGGGCCGCTCTGCATTATGGGAGACACGTCATAACGTCTCTCCCATTACCCACTGCAGGAGCTGGAAGATGGAGCGGCTCCTGCAGTGGGCGCAGCAGCAGCTAATGAGAGTCTGACAGACTCCCATTGGCTGCCACTCAAAACAAACACACAGCTGCCGGCTCTGACGGCTGTGTGTTAATCACTGTGTAGCGCTGATCGAACTCTGTCCGGTCAGCACTACACCCGCAGTGCAGCTGTGTCACATAGATGCAGACTGCCCGCGGCCCACATTGCGCTGCGGCCCGGGGGGCACATGGCAGCCTGCCCCCCGGCCCAGCCCGCCACTGGAGTTGGCGACATCTATGCAGACATACCGCCCCTATCTATCCACTTGTGAAAGTAGCCATTATCACGATCAGTGTGTATTTACACCAGCCCAATAATAAATTATAGAAACATATGTATATGTATGAGGAGGGACACCTCATATCTGGTAGAGGCAGCAAAGAACTCAACACACTATACCTATTGAGCACGCTATTCCTTATCTGTATTTACACCAGTCCTATACCTGGTGCAAGAGATATGTCTGAAATAAGGCAGAACTCTGCATACGCTCACCGCTGAAATTCTGCCTACATTCTCATGACATATCCTTACAACATTTATTCTATGTGTGTATGCCCAATTGCTGCTGAGTTACACCAACTTAGCCAGGCCACGTGACTGATATGCATACATATTGCCTGCAGATGCTGAAGTTGAGTATGCTTGGCTATGGAGCATGCACAAGGGAAAACATCTATACTCTGATTCAACCCCTTCATGGGACTTGCATGAGTCAATCAGGCGCTCCCTCTTATTAGGCCCTTTTACAGTTTGTCTGTTGGATTTATCGGGAGTATTTATTAATCTACAATAGGGCTTCTCAACGATTTGCAAAACTAAAGCATAATTGTACCCAAAACTAAATGAGTCTTGAATGCAATATCATAAATAAAGCCAATACCAAGACATTATTTAATCAATGCTTTTCATTCACACAATTTGGCAGGTCCTACATAGCATGGGCGTAACTACTATAGGTGCAAAGGATTCAGCTACTATGGGGCTTAAGGGGGGGACATCTTCCTTTTCAAAGTTACATGTGTTAAATAAATTTTTCACCATTGGGTGGTACATAGGGGCCCTTACAAACTTTTGCTATGGGGCCATCAAATACCTAGTTACGCCCCTGCTGCAAAGAACACTGCTCAGAATGGTTTCTAGTGTTAATGCCATGTCAGTAGTTGATACGTTACTGTACCTTTCTGAAAAAAGACCAGCCTGCTGGAACAAGGAGAACCCCACCACTGTGTCATTGCTCCTGCTGTCCCAGTTTTCATTCAGGAAACTTGTTTACACTAACAGTGGCAGCAAGCAGGCCAGCAGAGTAAGATGACAAATGTAAATGCTTGACCAAAGGTATCTCATTTTTTTAAATTGAATTTTATTTATACAATTTCACCAAAATTTTAGTTTTCAGTTTTAGGTGACATTGGGGCCTATAGATCAAGAAACTCTGCCCTTAAAATGTATATGGAAACTGCTGTTTCCGCATGTTTAAAGGGCAGAATACCAGCTATCTCTATAGTTTTCTAAGGGGACAGTATTTAATAAGATCCAAGAACAAAGGCCTTCATTGAAGCAGTGCTGCCGCTGTGCTGGAGGAGAACCCGATGTCCATCGCTTCAACTTCAAGTTGTGCATGCAGCTGGGTAGGAATTGCATATGTGAATACTTCACTTCTTACTGGTTGCCACAATGGGCTCTTATCAGTGCCAGTGTCCTGGCGACTGAGACTGGTATATTTCCCCGAAACAATTATTCTTATCACATCAATATGCAATGACAAGGATTCTTCAATTTGGGGGGTGCGGGAGGGGGCTTGGCACTTTGTCTAATACATACAGTATACCTCTTTATCCTTCAAGTATGAAAAGTAGATTCAGATTTGAACCAATTATTACTGATGTCAGCAAGCATATTGTCATAATTTAAATATAGGCCTGATTAGTGAAATCAGAATGTCTGTGGCTAGTTTTAGAGAGTGATTCTTTATAGACAACATATACTAATTAGATGAATAAATCGGTGGCACAAAGCTTTCTTTATTCACAAGCTTTATCACTCAAGTCTTGCGCTGATACAGTATGGTATATTAGAAAAAATGTACTGTGTCAAATTATTCAAAATGATAAAATATTATTTGGTTCAAAGAGACAAAGCATCTGTTTAATTAGGCTCAGTTTCACTCTGAAGGTAATGCACAGATGCTCATTTCAGTGCTACAATTCTGATCTGCTCTGGTAACCTGATCGATTTAATTGCTCACAGCGGTGAGTCAATCAGTGTTTAATCGGAGATTCAGTCATTTTGAATGACTGCTGTACATTTATGCACAATACTTGAATATTAAAACTTTTATATGTTACAGTGTAACCATCCACAGATTTTAGTTAGATCATGCCAGGTTATTTAAAAAAATATATATATTTCCTTTAAAAGGACATTTCAACATTTATCTAGTATTGTCTACAGTGTAATATTGCAGAACTGTACAAAAAGATATACAGTACTTAGGAAGGCATATTTTATATGTTTAAAATAATTCTTAACATCCATAACATTTTGAATAATTTTTTTTCAAGTGTAATTGATATGTTCTCTTACCCAGTAGACAGCTCCTAGCATGCTGGTGGAGTTAGACATTCACCAATCAAAGTGTCAGGAGGTTCTCTCACACTGATTGATAAATGACTAAAACTATTCACCTGACAGCATCCCAGCACATCCAAACCTCTACTCCAGTACATGTGGGACAGGGAGTGTTCATTTATTTATGTCACCACCAGCAATTTGTGGTCTGGATATAATATATATATATATATATATATATATATACATACATATATATACACATATATATATATATATATATATATATACATACATATATTGTTTATTAGGATGCTCTCTGCATTAGTAAACCATCCTGTGATGGGAAAGACTCTCAGCTACTGTAGGTTGTGGGTGGAGCAGACCTGACCAGAGGGTCCATGAATACATTTACAGGAGGTGGACATGTTGCAGTGCTGAAGATGAACAGTTTGGAATCATCTTCTGTGTAGAAATAAATGTGTTTATTTACACACTTCCTTCAGCACATGAATCTTGATGGCTGCACATAACAAAATGTATTTCCAGCACCATTCTCCTCCAGCATACATTGTAACAGTTTCGAGCACACTTTAACATTTCTATTTTTGTACAAAATTTTAGCAGATAATACATGCACTTTACTAAATTATCAAGAAGAATATGTCTGCGCTAGTGTGCACATAAACCACAATAAAAATTATTATTAAAATTGACAATTTATTGCACATAATAATCCAGAACTGCAGTTCCTATTAGCATTGATATCAACAAGATTCAATTTAACAAATTTAATTGCATAGGATGCCCTGATGATTTCTGTGTGATTGACCATATGGTGATGGTAAATGAATTAATCACGTAGGCAATTAATAACCATGAAACACAATTAACAAATAAATAATGGGTTAATGCCCCACTACTGGAGGGAAAGATGAACCGGGGGAAGACAGGAGACAATTGTCTAAAGTATAGGGTATTCACTGTAACCCCAGTATGAAACTGTTAATATTCCCAAATTGTAGTCTCATGGAAAATCCTGATGGAGAATATAGACAAATGGCCAAGTTGTATATGCCAATACAGTAGTTACTCGCCGTCAGTGAAATCCAAGATGGAAAAAGGGGACTCTGTTTAAGGATCCGCGGTGTCCGTGAAATACGGAGGACACAATGTACTGTGTTCAAATGGGGATGATGATACAATAGCCGCTCACCGTCAACTCAAGCCGCCCAGGGGGGTCCGTCTGCTCTAGCAGGTTCCCGACTCCTGATGGTGCAGCATGCTTGAATGCTGCACCGCTGTGTGCGCTCGTGCACAACACCGCTCGCCGTTAACACAGCTGTCCCAGGGGGTCCGTCTGCTCCGGCAGGCTTCTGGCTCCCAGTGGTTAGATGCAGTGGGCAGTGGCTGATGGCGGCTGTGAATTAATGCTGATGTGGTCTCCAAATACAAACAGGAACAGATGCAGTGCTGGTTAGATCCCTTGACGCGTTTCTTCCCTCTCACAGGGGTTTTATCAAAAGGCTCTTTTGATTGCCTCTTTACTCCACGAGCTAAATTTGCCATCACAGCAATAAAGTGTCATATATTAAATGTTGCTGGTATAAACAGTGTCACAGTCACAAAGTGTGCCCTCAGCAGCATTTAGAAGTCAGTAGAATGTTCACTGTATTGTATAAAGTATGCTTTAAAAAATTATATTGTATAGAGGTCACTAGCATATCTATCACAAGAATGTTCACTGAATTGTTCGTAGGAGCCTAGAATTCTCTCTGTGTTCTACAGAGGTCACTAGAATGCTCTCTATATTATATATCAGTCCATAGAATGCTCTCTGTATTGGTGTATATCAGTCACTACAATGATATCTCGGAGCTTCTCAGTTGCGCCTAGCATCTCAACGCCATATAGCATTTAGAAGCTAGGTGTATAAGGACACATCTGTAGTATTTTAAAATGTCCTCTGTTGTGTACAGCATCCATAGCTTGACCTCTGTATGCATAGAGAATTCTGTAGAATGATATTGGTAATGTGCAGAGGTTACTAGGATGAACTCCTCTGTGATGTACAGTATAATATCCTTATATTGTACTATAGGAAGCACATTATTCTATATATCATTCTGAGCACGTTCAACAGATAGCTATACAATCAATCCACAGTTATATGAGTGATTGCATTCTGAGTTTAATTTGAACTTTTGTTTAAACTCTGCATGAAAGCAAATGTTTGTAAGAGTGGGAAAAGTTGTGGAAAGCCATGCACCGATGCAAAAACAAAATCATAACAACTATTTGTAGGCCTTGCAAAGTATAGGGTTTATGAAAAAAGATGTAGAGAGTGGATATGCTTGGTCAGGAAGTGGTTGCAATTGTGTTTATGTGAATTGTGCATGTGCATGTGGTTCTTTCTAAGTTGTGTTTGCAAATATCATGAAAATAATATTTTGAAATTTACTGTATTGTCAGTTATGCTTCTATTCCAAATGGTACAGCTGCAGTAATAATACCGTCCGAGACCTAGAAGTAGCCCATCCTGTTGAAAAATGAGATAATGCATCTAGCTCTGTAATTTCAAACAGCAGCAGAACTTTTTTTAAGAACTGTACGTCATGCTCTTTTGTCCATATTAATTGCAATTCATCAATAATATTACTTGCTCTTGCCAAAAAATTATTTTTCTTAACAATTGTAAAAGAACATCTGTGTTCTTGCTGTCTTTTAAAGACTGGGCTAATCATCAGGAAACAATAGACACAAATGAATTTGCTTCACTAATTTTTAGTTCTAGAAAACACAATGTATATGATGCAGATTTTGCAAGGCAGCAGAAAAATACAAAGCTTTTTTAATTAATATTCTTTTCATTCTCCAATACTTGTATTGTTTACACATATTATTATTCTTTGTTACATTGTTGAAGTATACTAGTTTTATTGTAAGTGTGGAAGACTCCAAAGTCTATTAAGTTAAGAGCACTTATATAAAGCTTGCATGCGTCTCTATTCTGCTCCGATATACAGCACATGCCATAGAGCTGACTGGACAGATAATAATCTACCAATTTGATGCTTTGTTACAATTTTATTTTCCTTCCACTGGAAATAAAACATTGGTAGACTATATAAAGATGAGCTGAAAATGAAATTGATGTACATTCAAGCTTGTGGTTTTCTACTTCTATGCTTTTTTTAATTACTTTTTCCTTGTACACATGATTACTTTATGAGTGGCAGATCAGTTAGCTGCTTTCTTCATGATTGTTGTATTTGTCTATTTGTGGGGCATAATCAAACACCTACTGTATAATACTAATGTGCAACCCATCACTTACATAAATAATATATTTTTCTATTTCAGCCTCATTACATAGGATAACTAAGAGGCTACAATTTAAAATGAAATTTAAATTACATTCTGATTGCTTTTGCAATTTTGTAAATTCTGTATAATCTAGGTATGTGTACAAAGGGTAATATAATCCAGGCACCTGCATAATAGGTAATATGTGAATGCTGATTAGTCGCTTTAAAAGATTGAAGAACAAGAAGTCTGGTATAAAGCAACAGTGTATTTCAGTGCAGTAATGTATGTAAAAAAATGGAAATAGGTGTAACTAGGGTATCCAGGTAGATTTAAACCATGAACCTTTATTACATATTGTAAATAACTACATACTGTATTTATAGTAGTAGCAACCAAATATACTGTTTTTATGGTCATGTGGACGTAATGCTTTACATGTCAGGATGCCTATAAATGCTAGTCTAATTGCAAATGGAAATCTTAAGAAGGAATAATTGTTGCCAAGTGTATTTTAGGGAATTTCAATTAATAATGTATCTCACCTTTAAAAGTTTAAAAGTTTGAGTCAATAATAGGAAAAACGGTCAGTAAAATAAATCAGAATCTCTAATTTTCACTAAAACAGATACTTTAGTGCAACAATTTGAGTATGGTATCACAAAACATCATTTGCACTGTGAATGAGTAACTTTGTACTTTTATCATTCAGGCTTTGTAGTTGCTTGGACCAGATTACTTTCCTCTTTTGCTGTTCCACCTCTGCTACCAACTCTGTCAGTCACTCAATTGGCTCCCGATGATATAAAGATTCAGGTTCAAACTCCACTCACCTAAGCTGGCTACACACATGGTCGACGGGTCGGCCGAATGACCAACCCCCCGACCTATCTTACAATTGGTAAGTGCATACACACTTACCAATTGTTCTGCCGATGTGTCTATGCTGTCTTTGCTGACTACACAAATAGGGCGGGAATTTGAAATTGTCGCCCAGTCGAGGTGTTAATCATCGCTGGGTCCTGCAGCAAGTGTACGGATGGTTGGCGAGTCGCCTGTACACACTGCCAGACATGTTGATATATCTACAAGATATATTGGCATCGGCTGTGTTTCAGGGCAGATTCGATATTTCTGAACGACGATGTTCACAGACATATCGTCTATATATACCTGCCGATGCAATACAGATATATCACCCATAATTTGTGTACCCAATGTGTACCCAGCTTCACTTACAAAGTTCACTTCCACATACAACCCATTACACACACTGCTCTGCCAAGGACCACCTCCTTTCCTCCTTCCTGTTCACCACTTCCCAATCCTGCCTTTAGGATTTCTTCTGCACTGCTCCCTACCTCTGGAATGAACTCCAATCTTCAATCAGACTTTCACATAGCCTCAGACAATAGAAAAGGTAAAAATAAATAAAATAAATCCAGGCGCCAAAACTCTACTTAAATATCAATAGCTTAATGCTGCTCCCTCACAGGGGGTAGTCAGCCCCTCTAGAAACACAGTAAAAACAAGACAAAAGAAAGGGGGGAAGTGCAAAAGAGCTATAAAAACAATTTTACTTCAACTATTATGCCTCAAAAATTAATAACACAGTAAATAAAACAATAAAAATTGCAATATAAATCAGCATTATACAAATACAAACATATATAATATGAAAAAATGAATACAATATAAAGTATATAAGTCACAATCCCCTGATACCACTGTTTCAGTCAAACATATAAACTTATATGATCCAAATAAAAATTAGAAAATAATCTACATATCCCAGTCAAAAAGGAAAGGGACACATATAATGAAACTATTAGTTTTGTTTCAAATCATAGCCTAACCAGTGTAAATGGTAACAAAAGCTCCAAAATAAAGGCAGTAGCAATGCCAGTATGGTCATGTCTAAATTCCCTTCGCTGAGAGGACCCTGATGTCATCAGCTACTGTCCAACTTCATTCCCTACCATCCATGTGGGCATAGAGGGGGAATATAATCTTGTGGTGAGCATCGCGAGCCACCGAGCCCGAAGCGTGGCGAGTGCAGCGAGCCCGCGAGGGGACAACTTTCTTATTTAGGTGGCCTTGATGGGCATGGAACTGCACTTCCGCCCTCATTCTCATCACTTCCAGGTCCGTAGCGCGAAGGGGAAATAAGCTCTACCATGTCAGTAGGTATAAAATAATCCTCATACACAGGACATGTTTTCCAGATATTGCTTGTTCATTGCTCTAGTTTTGTGCCAGAAAAAAACACATTAATTCATTGCATATGGCTTACACTTTGTAGGAAATGAGCAGAAAGAACAAGCTCGTATATCAATTGGCGTAAATTACTGGCTCCGGGAATTGTGGCCGTCTGGTGCTCCTGTAACTAGCCGGGCAGGGTTGAATAAAATACAATTATGATGTACAGACCTAAATAAACGTAAACAGGGGTGATGCTTGTGGGTTGTTTTACCGCCTCAAATACAATGTCATGTATGGTCTGTTAGCTGTCTCCTAGTGTAACTGGAGCTAGTCAGGACCCTGGAAGATGAAAATGGCGACCACCACTCACTCTGAGGTGATTTCCTTTAGGGTGGATGTTTCCTGGTTCCTGAAGCGCTTCACAGACAGCACGTAAAACAGCATTTTATAGTGCTCAATGGTGGTACCACAGTAAGTGACAGTGGTTCAGGAGAAAAAATACAGCAATCCTAATGCATTTCTCGACCTTTATACCTGGTAATTTCTTCAGAGGAACAAAAAGGGGGGGGGAAACATTCTCCCACACACAAAGTATATACTTGTTTAGTCACTGAGACACAGTTCATCCACTTGTAAAAAATAGCCTATTATCTATAAATTCAATAAAATGAATGCTAAAAATAATGATAAGAAATAGAAATGGTTACTGTATATGCTTTGTTTCTTGCAGTGTTTGGAAATCAAGTAGAATAAAATAGCATTTTCAGTATGGAATGGTATTCTGCTTAAAATGTCAGTAAAAGGTGATGGGCATAGATTATGAATAAGAAAGCTCAAAGTTAAACAAACCAATGACAGAAATTCTATTTAACATGTTTCTAGAGTTTAGCTATGACATGATTGTGTTGCATTGCATGTTCTTTTGAAGAATATTAAACATGAAATGCAAGTAAATGTATATAAAAGAGATACTATTAACATTTTTCAGACAGGCGTAATATATTCAGGAAGCTGTTAGAAGTATACAGTAGATATTGAAATATAGCTATGGTCTTGGGCGGGGAGAAGACGCTCATTCATTGTAGGCTTCTGGTCTATAATACTTTTGAAAATCACAGCATGAAGCTTTTCTGAGTCTACAATTGGAAATTACAGAGGACAATAGCTTGTACTCAGCTGGATGTAATGGATATATACAATTTAAAATATCACAAGTTCTATCAAGATATGGCAAACTTTTACTTAGACATTTTTGAATTTATCTTTTCATATTGAATAAACTTTTATTTAAATTTTAGTGACTGTATGATACACTACAAAAAAACAGCACAAAAACAAACCAAAATCTCATTCTAATAATTATGCACTGTGCATACAGAATAGTTTTTTCCTTATAGATTTCGCCATTACATTTATATTTGAAATATTTCAACACATAGATTAGCCGTAAAGAACAAACAGCCAGGCATAATTCGCAAAAGGTTTGAAAGTTGTCTTGGCTACACACTATGGGATCACCAAATAACCCTGTGTAGAAAACCAAATTGGATAATTGACTATACTGCTTAATGATTTTCCTACTACTTCCTATGTTGACCCAATAGATGTGATGAAAACAAGGGCCCTGATTATTTTTCTAATGCTGTGGATGATTTCTTCAGAACTGATGAGCCTACTTGCAGCGGTGCTAATCCACCTTGATGCGTCTTCAGAAGCACCGTCGGATGCACCATGGAAACTTGGCAGGCGCAGTTTCTCCATCAGTATGGCATCCTGTGTGAGCGGTTGTGCATTTTTAGTCACAGCTTCTGTCAGCGATACCTCCATGACATGGCACAATCTACCTATCTCCCAGGAATACCCACCAGAACCATAAACCCTGCGTCCAAATTTGTCCTGCATCTCCGTGCCATCACATTTGGAATGAATGGCCAGTGCGCCACAGATGCATGCGCAGTGCTTAAAACATTGGCCAACTGCTTTCATATTTTTCACAGCGTACAACTCTGAATCAGGACCAAGATGAGATAATTAATAAGTTATGGGAAAAAACACTTTCTGATTGGCTGAAATTTTTCAGCCAATCTAGGGGCAATTTCACAATGTAACCTCCCTAATGCTCTAGATCTAGAAAGACTAAAAATTCTCCTACTGGATGCTGCTACACCACCTATCTGGAATTAGAACATCATTCTGTTAGTTATTGATAATGGTCAGTTCAGTAACTGGACAGCATATACATATCTAAGTAAAACAAATACGATCGACCTGCACAAGCATTTTTTTATTTATTGATTTGTGTGTAGTCAATAAAAGACCAATTCAGATCCAAAACCAATAAGCAGAGTTTGGTCAGTCAGCCCTATAAATATCAGTCAATCACAGTATTTGTCGCTGCATGTATGTCCAGAATTGTGTGACTAGCCAATGAACACTGAGCCTACATGTGCTCAATACTTTGAATAGAAATCTAGTGTAGATGTAGATGCTAGTGTATATGCAGGATGTATTTAGGGGAGGGATTCTATCTACTCAGATAATTGTCTAGTAAGACATATTGATTAAGTTCACAAGATTTCACACAAGTTTGCAATGGTTCTTGGGTTGTAATACATAAAGATCTACCAAATGGTCTCTATAAGTCACAGTATTCAACTAGTTGTGTGCAACTGGAGCTGCTGCACAGAGTGCTGGGCTCTTTGAGTGGCACCATCGCTGCCTCATGACATAGCTTCTGGGTGGCAGGTTGCTTGGAATGGCACCCTGCAGCCAGGATCGCTTCTGCAGTGCCACCCGGAGCTGTGTTGAAAAAGTAACAAACATTTTTGTATATAGATTTTCATTTGGGTTCTGTAAATTATATAGGAGAAATAAAGTAAGGTTCTACTGTGGGTTTTGCTGGTGAAGACCAGTGGCACACTAGACTCTGCACCACTGTTCTTTGTAGTGCAAATTCCAGCTACTAGTATGACCTTTATATTTTCCCAGTGTAAAAGTGACACACATATGATCATCATCCAAGACTAAATAAAATAAAATAAAAAGCATTCCTGGCACTTGAAGGAAAGATGCCATAATATCAAAACAGTTGTAGAGTCTCTGATCACACAGGATAGTCTATTATAGTCTATTATAGAACCTCAAGAAGGAGTGGATACAAAGCAGCAATGTTACAAGCTCAGGTCCCCAGTTAAACTGTTGGCTTACTAAGGAGAAAGTAGTTGTGCAGCAGTATGAGATTATGTTCTTTTTTCATATTACATGAGTATTTCTATTTTAAGAAAACTGTTTTTAATTGATATTATCTGTATCTCAATTTATCAGCATTTTTATTCAATATACATTCTGATATTTGTCTTATTAAACTCCAATTAATAACATTCTGTCTTTGTGTTCTTACATACTTCACGTGTCTGATGGGTTTGGTTTAAATAATGCTGTACCAAACAAATAATTCTGATTAAATTAGTTTGTGATTCCACTTGAGGATTAGTCATGGAGTCATCAAAAACAATGAACAGACAAATAGAATTGTATCTCACACAAAAAAAAACCATCAAAATGTGGTATTATGTTGGTAGAGGCCAAATTCTACTTCTTTAAACAAGTAAATGATTGGGAAAGGCAGTTGGATATTTAAGAAATGTCTTCTTCTATTAGGTTCTCCTCTAAAGTACTTCCTGGAGCTGTGTATCAAGATATTTGCTGCAAATCTACACAACTCACTACTTAAAAATTAAACAAAGTATCTATTTACAAATAGAAAGCATTTTGTTCATGCCAAAGAAAAGAAATAAGAAGTCAATATTTCTGTAATATTTCTGACCACTCTATTTTCTGGCCATATTATTATTATTATTATTATTATTATTATTATTATATTATTATTATTATTATTATTACCAGTTATTTATATAGCACACACATATTCTGCAGCGCTTTACAGAGAATATTTGGCCATTCACATCAATCCCTGCTTAATTTGAGTTTACAATCTATATTCCCTACCACATGTACACAAACATACACACTAGAGTTATTTTTTGGTCAGGAGAAAATTAACCTATCAGTGTATTTTGGATTGTGGGTGGAAACCGGAGTACCCAGAGGAAACCCACGCAAACACGAGGAAAATATACAAACTCCACACAGAGCTGTGGTGGGAATTGAACCCACAACCTGCTGTGAGGTAGTAATGCTAACCAATAAACCATCAGTGCTGCCCAAAGACTGTATAGGTACCTTTAGAGGAAAAGGCAACAATTTTATGTTTGTTTTTTGGCTACATTTTTCTTAGTTCAATTTTACTTAAAAGAGCACCAGCCGTATAAATATAGTAGAGGTTGACAGTCTGTGGGCTGCGCCAATTCACATTACAATGTTCCTAATTCATTAACTTTTATATCAATGGAAAAATTACTAAATAATAATACATTCACTTTGCTTTACCCTAGAACACAGGTTCTCAAACTCGGTCCTCAGGACCCCAAACAGTGCATGTTTCCAGGTTTCCTCACAGAATCACAATTGAAATAATTAGCTCCACCTGTGGATCTTTTAATATGTGTCAGTGAGTAATGACTACACATGTGCACCTGCTGGGTGACCTGGAAAATGTGCACTGTGTGGGGTCCTGAGGAATGAGTTTGAGAACCACTGCCCTAGAAGGAGCTGCATCATAAATTATTCCTACAAGTAACATGAATTGTATTGTTTAGTGACAACTGCCTAGATGATCAAATGTCTTTGTTCACCTTATGTTATTAATCCTAATATTTGCATTCAGTATTTCAAAAACTGAGACATTATGGTTTTATTCAGGAGAAAACATCTATACACTCCTGTCAGAGCCAGACTTCAGTCAAGACCTGTCTATGTGAAATTTACGCCAGAGGCTGAATGTTTACAAATTGAGTCTTTCATGTTCAGTTCTGTATGCATTATTAAAGTGGCTACACAGGCAACAGTACTTTACTATGAGAGAACTTATAAAATAATAAAAAGTTAAACTAGCAGGTGCAGCAGATAGAATGCAATCAGCAATAGGAACTTTCATAGATCTTTGAAAATATAGCAATTAGCATGTAAGCCTCAGGACTCAGTCCTCATTATTATTAGTATATTTTTCACAGTAAATCTGTAATAAGCGTTCATTGGCACATTAGTATAAGTTTCCAACAGCTATGAATACTCACAAGCCTCTTACAATCATTATAGATTAATAGAAGCTTTTGTTTAGAAGGAACAAAATAACAAATCAGTATTCAGGATGGTGAGGTGTAAAATAAATCTTCTGACACTACTGCATAACATAAGAGATGCAACAAGTTTTGCAAATGATTATATCTCTCTCTGTCTTTCACTCTATCTGTTTCTGTAAACTAAGAAGAAAAAAAACACAAGATAGAATAGAGATGTCTAGAGCAGTGGTTCTCAAACTCGGTCCTCAGGACCCCACACAGTTCACGATTTCCAGGTCACCCAGCAGGTGCACAGGTGTATTCATTACTCACTGACACATTTTAAAAGATCCACAGGTGGAGCTAATTATCTCACTTGTGATTCTGTGAGGAGATATGGAAAACATGCACTGTTTGGGGTCCTGAGGACCGAGTTTGAGAACCTGTGGTCTAGAGGAAAAAGAAATTGTGATTCTTCCACAAGCCATCAGTCAGTCTTTCTTACATGGGAAACTATGATCTGTCAGAAATTGATAAAATGTTTATTTCCTGTTCTGTTACAATTATTTACATTTCCTCACTTTCCTAGACAGAGCTACAAACTACACAGGAGAAACATCTGGGCAGTCCAAAAAGGATATTTGGTTAAGGCTTAAAAACTTCTGGAACAATGCACACTTACTGTATGTCTTAAAGGCAGTCCTTAAAGGAGCCAACCCATCTTAACAACCATATTCAAATGATCTTGAAAGAGCTTGCCAGATAATATATTGTAGGGGGGACATTCCCATAAATGGGAGTGGCACAATGTCAACAGTCTTTATGTCAACACCATTATGTTAACATGTTCAGAATGTCAACATTTAACATGTCAACAATGGCAAAATGTCAGAATGTCGACACTCCTATTTTAGCCTAAAACTAACCCTAACGGCAGCCTAACTCTAACCCTAATTGCAGCCTAATACTATTTGCAACCTGAATCCTAACTGCAAAATAACCCTATCCCTAATTGCAACCTGAATCCTAACTGCAAACTAACCCTAACTGCAGCCTAACACTAACTGCAGTCTTACCCTAATTGCAACCTATGCCTAATTGCATGTGTTGATATTGTGACTGTCACCCTTCATAATGTCAACAATTTGAACATGTTGACATTATGTCAGTGTCGACATTGTGAATGTTGACATCTTAAATATTGCTATTCTGAACATTTCGACATCCTGAATGTTGACAGTATGGTGTCAGCATCCTGACTACAGCCCCATGAACAGTCGCAATGTACATGGTATACTATACACTTGTCATCTTGCATACAGATACAAGTAGCAAAAAGTTTAACAATCCCACACTGGCAATCTCATACAATTATATAAATAAAAAATAACAGTACAAATAAAACTATATTTCTCAATAACAAAAGAAAACCTACAATCCTTTAGGATAAGGGAGTCTCCTAGATCTTCTAGGACAGTAGGCAAGTATGAATACACCTACCGTAAATGTATTTGCTGCAACCATATGAGCTTTACGGTGTTATAATTTGAGATTAAATTCCCTGCTAAAAGATCCTGAACCTTGAACAAGAGGAAGAATAACAGCTACATTGTAATGTAGCAAAACACTCTAGGATGTCTTACACAAGCAAATGCTTGTTAAAATTAGTTATCCTTGTGTAGAATTTAAGAGCTGCTCCTTAAAATTATGTTGATTGCATCCAGTTTAATGTGATTAGTAAAGATGACTGTCAATGGAGGCAGATTCTTATGCTGCAATATGCTAAATCCTGTCCAGTTCCCAAATAACAACAGTCATCTGCTTTCTCAGTAACAAAAGAAAAAGCTCACTTATTGTTACAATATACAGCTGTGTCCTCGTACACCGCGGCAGCAGTTGTGCCAAACAGTCCATCTCAAAATGCTGAGTGCCGGGTGCACCAAGTTTCTTTTTTGCTTGAATGTGCATAGTAGTCGTATAAATATACAACTGAATGTGACTAAGATGCTTAAAGATACTGAACTTTGATATGCAAAATTTGTAGATCTGTGTGCAAATTAGTCAGATTCTGTATACGAAGTGCCACGATGCAGTGGCCATGGCTTTTTTTTCACGCTAAATTCCATTATGCTTAATCTGAGACTTTGTACATATTTAAAATTAATTCCTGTGCGGTTAAAGTCACAGCCTAGCATCTCTGGTACAGATTGAGTGGTGTTTGTGGTGGTGTGAATAAAATGAACATTTAAAGAAAAAGTTGCTATGCTACACCACTCGGCATTGTTCACTCGCCAGGTGTCTCATGCTACATGGCACATTGAGGCTCGGTGTATGAGGATACATCTTATGCTGGGCAGACACTATCCAATAATCTGCCTAAAATGTTTAGATCGGGACAATAAATGAACAGTGTATGGCCACTATCGATCAGTAATTATCGGACTGACGGACAAGCTAAAATCGTCCAGCATGTCCGATAGATCCAATAATTGGTTGGCCACATCTAGCAGTACATGCCCTGCAGCGGCAGACCATCCAATATTTTGCCTGTTCCTTCATGGGGAGCAACGGGGTAATGTTTCCTGTCCAGGGGAGGAATGCAGACATCAATGACATACACAATGAAATATCTCACAGTGTACGGCCACAATATTGTGATAGGTTTCAGCTTGACAGATAAATTGTCTGTCAGTGTGTCATACATTTTATCTGTCTGTGTATGCCCTGCTTTAGTGAGTAATAAAAGTGTATTTTCAATTCACTTTCTTCTTTGTCAGAATGACTTACAGGGTGCACAAGTAAAGATAAACAGCAGAACAGTGTGCATTATTACATACAGTATTAATGGTTTATTTACTAAAAGTGCTTTTACAGACCTCCAAATTTCTGCAGTGTTTCTGCAGTTTATCCCTGGCATTTAAAAAGTTTTTTTTAAAAGCCCATAAACTCTATATATTGCTTTTAATAAGAAAATTACTGCTTTGAATCCCTAGTAATGTGTAAGCTATTTGAATTCCAAAACTGGCATAATGTTATTACAGGATGTTAAAATAATGTGATTTTACAGAAACTAAAAATTCTTAATTGAACCGATGATAGGGTGTCCTAATAATATGAAAAGCACATTTCTATTGGAGAAACAGCATAATCAAGCGGTCACCCCTATTTACCAGGCTACAATAGTGTTTCTATAGAGTCCGTTAGCGAGTTTCTATGACACAACTGACCACATCTAACATCTCAGGAAGGGAAAAGCAAAGCACTCTACATTATTTTGATTATTACTTAATTTGGAAATTTAGTTAGTTCTGAAAAAAAAATCATCTATCTGGGGAAGATAATTTGCAATGTACACAACTGAAAAATCTGACAGATAATCTGACAGAAAATCGTTCATAAAATCGTTGCTATCAAATCGTTGTGTGTGTATGCAGCTTAAGTGATGTCATGTCCTCTTTTCAAGTGAGTTTTGGTGCGTACGCACTGTACTATTTAGGCACATCTAAATGATAGGAGGCATGATTTACAGTATTGATCATGTTTGTGGTGTTCCTTCATAAAAGTTTAATCTGTAGGTGACAGTTACTTTTATTGATGTCATTTCTTAAATAAAACTTAACACATGGGGGGATTGAATTAGCCAAGGCAATAACTTTGTTTACTGCAGCTTGACTTAACAGTCACATGGTAATTCTCTATGATGTTAGCCATGTTAATTTTGGAGGAAAATTGGGAAATCAGCCTTTACCCCAAAAAGTGCTAACATTGAATAACAGTACAGAAATCAATTATTGACCAACTGAAAATAATTAGCAGCGCATAAAAGGTGTCAAATGGCTGATGTATGCATAGTTTTTAATAACAATGAATCATGAATAATAATAATAATTTCAGCATTTGAAATAATAACTTCAGCATTTGAAATGTTCTTGATGAATTTGGGGTGAATACAAATGTATGTAAGTGTCACAAGCCGCCGCTGCATCTTGTTGGATAACAGTGCTCCGGGCAGTTCTCTCAGGCCCGCTGCTAGGAGGCATGGACGCCACGCTGCTACTCCGTGAAGTCCTCCTACCGGGCTGCTTCATCATCTCCACCTTGACAGGATTGGTTCAGTCTCCTCTTTCTTGTCCGCTTGTTGGTTACTCAGATGCCGGTGATAGCGTCCAGTACGTGCCTTCCGGTTCCTCTGTGAAGAGATCATCCTTGTGTGTGTTCTTCACTCCAGCCTGTGTCCCAACAGTGTCAGCTTCTTGTCAGTGTTGAGCGGTATAGCGGTTACCAACATCTTGGCAGCTTCTACCGCACCTCTGCGTCAGAGTGTTCCATCTACTGCCAGCAACAGCAGTAGTCACACTACAGTGTCTGAGTGGACAATCACTCATTTTCATCTTGACAGTCTCAGCAGCAATACTGTGTCCGTGTACTCTTGTTTGGCCTCTCTTCAGTCTCAGCCGCACCTCAGGGTCAGAGTGCCCATTCCGTTATTACATCACGGCAGTCACTGCTACCCACAAGCAGCAATATTATCTAAATCCCCGCTGCATCAACCCTCAAGGTTTCAACCAGCCAAGTACATATCTGCCCTCAAGCCAGCAACCAGCCAAGTACACATCAGCCCTTAAGGTTGCAACCCATCAAGTACATCTCAGCCCTCAAGGTTGCAACCAGCCAAGTACATATCTGCCCTCAAGGCAGCACCCAGCCAAGTCCACATCAGCCCTCAAGCAGCACCCAGCCAAGTACACATCAGCCCTCAAGGCTGCAACCTGCCAAGTACATCTCAGCTCTCATGGTTGCAACCAGCCAAGTACATATCTGCTTTCAAGGCAGCACCCAGCCAAGTCCACATCAGCCCTCAAGCAGCACCCAGCCAAGTATGCATCAGCCCTCAAGGCTGCAACCTGCCAAGTACATCTCAGCTCTCAAGGTTGCAACCAGCCAAGTACATATCAGCCATCAAGGCTGCAACCAGCCAAGTACATATCTGCCCTCAAGCCAGCACCCAGCCAAGTACACATCAGCCCTCAAGGCTGCAACCCACCAAGTACATATCAGTTCTCAAGGTTGCAACCAGCCAAGTACACATCAGCTTTCAAGGCTGCAACTTGGCCATCAGGCCACACTCCAGTCAAGTACACTCCAGTCTTCAAAGCTTCTTTATTAATTGACTCTTTATCAATCGATTTTTCTAAGCTTCTTTATCAATTGACTTCTGAAAGCTTAATTATCAATAGACTCCTCAAAGCTTCTTTATCAATCAATTCACACCTCTAATTATGAGCATTTTATTCCTGATAAACTATCCCCAGTGAATCATAACAGTAAGTTGATTTTTCTGTAATTTGAAGCTACTTATAAAATTTTACTTCCACCTGCAAACTTAACAACACTTTCATCACCAATACAGCACTCCCATATACCCCCATAGTACTGCCCCACATAATTTAACCCATTATTCTGCATTTTGCAATATAGTACCCCAAAATGACATGTTATTATTGGACAAAGTATGTCAATTAAAAACAACTAAGTGTCTAATAAATCATTAGGAGGGGACGGGGGATTCCCAGGTGTTATGAACAAAGTCTTTTTCATTTTTACTTTAAAATAGGGATTTTCCACAACTTTTCACCTGATCAGGGGCTGCAAACAAAAGCTGTGTTAATACCTATTGAGCATCCACATTAGGTTGGGAGCTGAGAGGTAAAATTAGGAAGATAGAAAGTAAAAAGTAGGAGAAAAAAGAAAGGAGGACTGGCGTATCGAAAGGTGAGAAATTGTCTTCTAAAATTTTAATGTTCTACTGTATCTAAAAAACATACTTGAAAATAGTCACACATCATACCATGTATTTTTTTATGTTTCATTATGCTTTAATGTGTTTTGAAAGATGAATTCTAATAAATATTATTATTATCATTTATTTATATGGCGCCACAAGTGTTCCGCAGTGCCTTACAAAGTACATAAACAAATAAGTTGACCAGTGACTTACAATACAATACAGGACAAGGAACATGGATAATATACATTGCTACATTAGTGACCATAACACCCAGATAAGCAACAGAGCAAAGCAGCCAAGTGTTTGCTGCCCTAGTGGAGAGTAAGAAGTAGATGAAAGTAGAGAAGGAGAAACACAAGAGGGTAGAGGGCCCTGCTCATAATAGCTTACATTCTAAAGGGGAGGGGCAGACAAACAGGTGACACAGATGGAGTAGGCAAGGAGGAAGGAGAATGTAGAAGCAAGTTAAGATGAGAGCTGGAAGGCTTTGATGAAGTAGTGGGTCTTGAGTGCCCATTTGAAGGATTGTGGAGAGTCTGATGAGAAGAGGAAGAGAGTTCCAAAGGTGGGGAGCAGCGCAGGAAAAATCTTGGAGGCGGGAGTGAGAGGAAGTTATCAATTGGCATGAGAGGCGGCGTGCATTTGTTGAACGAAGAGGGTGGATAGGAGAGTGAAAGGAGATTGGAGGAATGGGTGAGGGTTTTGTAAGTGAGTGTGAGAAGCTTGAATTGGGTTCTGAAAGGAAAGGGGAGCCAGTGGAGAGCTTGTAGGAGAGGGGAGGCAGATGCAGTGCGTTTGGAGAGGAAGATGAGCCGAGCATCAGCATTGAGGACAAATATACTAATATTAACATATGCTATATGGGATAAACTTATCACATAATTAAAATAAGCTTAGAGAGATGAACTACAAGTTTGTAAATTTAGTTGTCACTTAGCTTGAGATAATACTCTCTCTCTCACACTGAAATCTGGAAATCTTGAGAAATCCAATGCCAAAACCAGCCAGGATAAGTTTTGCAAAAGTATAGGTTTAATGTTACATCTCCTTTTTGCCTTATAATGATTTGTTTATACAGTAAGTAATTTTTATATCCATTTTATGCATAAATAAGTTAAACACTGTATCTTCTATATGAAAGATGAGAAATTCTGTACCTGACACTAATGATGAGAGTCATACAAGAAAGAGTTTGTGATCCCGCACTAGTTTTATAATATTTGAAATGTATATTCTAATATATAATGTAATATTCAATTAGAATTATTTTATTTTTATTGGTCCTTATTACTGAAGTGCTACTACAGGCTCTATATATATATATATATATATATATATATATATATATATATATATATATATATATTCCAGAAGAAAAGAAAGAAAAAAGTAGAGCTATTGTTGTAGTGCACTATATTGTCAGTTCATATTGGTCTATTCTTTATTAAAACATATTAATCTTTATTTCAATTCAATTAAAATGTTGACATATAAGGGTCATCACAACTGGCAAAATATTTTTTAAAATGAATTAAACACTCAATAGGATAGAAAGATGTGCATGAAAGTATGAAATGGAGTGTATTGTTTAAAAGAAAATCATATATGCCGCTGGTCATGTACAATTGTATTCTTATATAGTGAAATGGATGCTATCCTCCCAGTATCCTAGTTATAGTAATACATGGATATATATGAATTCAATTATCTATGTCCATTTATCCTTTGTTGGTGATATTGGGGAGAAAAATGTTTATCTGCTACAGCTAAAATGTAACTGTTGCTGTTATCATAAACTTGCAATGCAACTAATCAAAAGTAGCAATCTCCGTTTAGCTACTTTTGTAACACTTCATACAAATATTTGGCAATAGTCTATTCACACCACATTAATGCTGTTATTGCGTATGGGGTAGCTAGCTCCATATAATAGTATATAGCTAATCGGGTCTGTAAATGACATTTCCGTTTGTCTCATGAGGGAATATTGTAAGTATAATGTTCCCTCAAACTGCTGCAGATATAAACAGTTATTGCATCATAACAAATTAGTATTTATAATAGAATGCGGCCAGTCGGCATGTGAAAGGAAACGCCAACGCGCATTTCGCCTGGCTGCTTTTTCAAGGCATCAACCCGAATGATTGTGTCCTCCCTCATTTATTCCCCCGGTCAGCTGACAATTGGTTCATTCAAATATGTTGTTGCCGCCTGAATTTTCATTAGCTCCAGTGTCTCCTATTCCCCTCCATTGTAGGTTTGATTGCCGAGTCCCGTTTGTTATCAGGCCGCTCGTGTATCTCTCGCTAAAACAGTGACGTCATATGTAAATAGACCAAATGTATCCTGATACTAAAATTTGTTTATTTGTATCTTGACCTTCTAAAATATTAATTAATTAATCATATATATGTCCATCTGAATAATTATAAATAACATGTAATTTTCAAGTACTTGATGAATAATAGTACATTTCATTGAAAAGGAATTAATACAGGTAATCATAATCCTCCATTAACCCCATCAGCAATATGTATAAATATTAAGTTTATATTAATACCAATACACTACCAAAAAATTTGGCCACTGGTATTTCAGTACTGTATAGAGGTAATATTAGCTATTGATCATTCCTATGGGGGACATATAATAAATGTGCAAAGGCGTCATTCATTGATTTATTTAGTAAATTACATATTTATTTCATAAATGGGGCAATTTTATATATTTATTTCATAAACATGAACACTATAAGTTATTAAAGTATTGAGTAATTGGTGGCTCTATGTGTTATTAAGGAGACATTTTACCTTTCTTTACTCTTTAATTTTCAGTTGTACTTGCATTGAGAAAATCTAGATGCGGTGGTGCAAACATTTCTTCAGGCTTGCCTGAGAGGACTGTGCGCAATGCTCATTAGCATAGCCCATTACTAAAGGGGAGAGAAGGTAGTATGTATGTATGTGTATATATTAGGGATGAGCAGGTTTGGATTTCTGAAATCCGAGCCCCCCCGATCCGAGTCGTATCCGAGTCAGGCTCGATTTTTCCCGCCTGACTCGGATCTGAAATCGAGGCAAAACGTCATCATCCCGCCTTCCGGATCTCGCGGGTTTTGGATTCTATAAAAGGTCCCCGCGCCGGTGCCATTTCTCACTGTGGACAGTGAAGAGGGAGGGTAGGAGCTAGGGCTGGCTGGGCTGTGTTGTGCTGCTGTTGTCCATAGGGGCTGGCTGGGCTGTGTTGTGCTGCTGTCATAGGGGCTGGCTGGACTGTGTTGTGCAGTGTCCCATATAGGCTGTAGTCCTAGAGGGGTGCTGTAGTTTTGTCCAGGGGGTGATCTGTGCATCAGGGGTACTCCCCCAAAGTGCACTCCAAAAAAAAATTATTTTTTTTTCTGTGTTTGTGAATTGTGTGTGCAGTAGCCGCACGTGCAGCAACAAAGTAGCACCAAGCGTGCGCCTGTGTCATAAATCAAGGGCCGGCTGGCTTGTCCGTTAAAGGGTGCTGTAACCCCCAAAGTGCACTCCAAAAAAAATAAAAAATTATTTTCTGTGTTTGTGAATTGTGTGCACTGTGGCTGCACGTGCATCAACAAAGGAGCAGCGCCAAGTGTGTGTCTATGTCCCATAAGTAAAGGGCCGGCTGGCTCATCTCTTAAAGGGTGGTGTAACCCCCAAAGTGCACTCCAACAAAAATAAAAAATTATTTTCTGTGTTTGTGAATTGTGTGCACTGTACATAAATCCTCAAAGCAGCAGCGCCAAGCGTGCGTCTGTCTGTTAAAGGGTGGTGTAACCCTCAAAGTGCACTCCAACAAAAATAAAACATTTTCTTCTGTGTTTGTGAATTGTGTGCACTGTACATGCATCAACAAAGGAGCAGCGCCAAGCGTGTGCCTGTGTCCCATAAGTCTGTTAAAGGGTGGTGTAACCCCCAAAGTGCGCTCCACAAAAAATAAACAATTCTTTTTTTTCTGTGTTTGTGTGTGAAATGTATGCGCAGTAGCCACACGTGCATCAACACAGCAGCAGCGCCAAGCGTGCACCTGTGTCATAAGTCAAGGGCCGGTTTGGACATATGGTCCAGACTGAAGGACGTGCCAACAATTTCTGACATGTATACTGTCTGTGCATATGATACTGTCACCACAGACAGAATGGTGGAGGATTACATCGGTGACAGCATGCAAGTAGGGATGTCAGACAGTCCATACCTGTACTGGCAGGAAAAAGAGGCAATTTGGAGGCCCCTGTACAAACTGGCTCTATTTTACCTGAGTTGCTCCCCTTCCAGTGTGTACCCCGAAAGAGTGTTTAGTGCAGCCGGGAACCTGGTCAGCGAAAGGCGTAGGAGGTTGCTTCAGTGGCGTAACTATAAATTTTGCTCCCCCATGCCAAAAAAGTTTCAGGTGCCCCCCCCAAAAAAAAACACACCCAAAGATGACGTTTAAGGTGTGCAGTTTCATGTTCATGATTCAGTTATGTGCCTTACACATTATGACACACCAAGTAATGCCACTTATAACACATTATGTCACACTGGAATGCCCCAATAACACATTATGCCACACCGTAATACCCCTTACAACACATTATGCCACACAGCAATGCACCTTACACATGCCACATAGTAATGCCCTTATAACAAATTATGCCATGCCGTAATGCCTATATTTCACATTATGCCACATAGCAAAATATGCCACACAGTAATGCCCCTTATACATTATTCCCCTTATAACACATAATGCCATACGGTAATGCCCCTAATAGCACATTGTGCACACAGTAATGCCCATTACACTTTATGCCACAGAATAATGTCGATTACATCCCACCCCGACAGATCTACTTCATCATCCCTCCTCTCCGCTCCTGCCAGTCTGTCACCTCAGCTCAAAACTGGTTGCACAGTTTTTATGTCCATGTAGAACCAGATTATTGGGAACATAGTTTATAACCTATTAAATTAGTGCCCCTTATACAGTGGCCCCTGTAGTTGTGCCCCATAGGCAATGCCCCCTGTAATAGTACCCATTATCCAGGGCCCCCTGTAGTTGTGCCCCTTAAAGTAGTGCCCCCTGTAGCTGTGCCCATATGCAGTGCCCCGTAACTGTGCCCCTTAAAGTATTGCCCCTGTAGTTGTGCCCCTTCAAGTAGTGCCCCTGTAGTTGAGCCCCTTCAAGTAGTGCCCCCTGTAATTGTGCCTCGTATGCAATGCCCCCTGTAATAGTGCCCTTTATGCAATACCCCCTGTAGTAGTACCTATTATCCAGGGCCCCCTGTAGTTGTGCCCATAGGCAGTGCCCTCTGTGGCTGTGCCCTTGTAGTTGTGCCCTTTAAAGTATTGCCCCTGTAGTTGTGCCCCTACAAGTAGTGCCCCTGTAGTTGTGCCCCTTCAAGTAGTGCCCCCTGTAATTGTGCCCCTTCAAGTAGTGCCCCTGTAGCTGTGCCCCTTCTAGTAGTGTCCCTGTAGATGTGCCCCTCAAGTAGTGCCCCCTGTAGTTGTGCACCTTATACAGTGCCCCCTGTAGCTGTGGCCCTTAAAGTATTGCCCCCTGTAGTTGTGCCCCTTCAATTAGTGCGCCCTGTAGTTGTTTCCCCCCTACTTACCTGACTCCGTGCAGGCTGCAGCTGTCATCCAGCTGTCTCTCCCGACTCCCGCGCTGACTGGATCAATTGATCCAGCAGACGCGGCCGCTCAGGTTCCTCACTGCGCGGGTGGTTGCTTCCACAAAATGTGGAGAAGATGATGTTCATAAAAATGAATTATCAACTCTTCCAGGGAGACCAGCCTCCAGAACGTACAGAGGGACATGTGGTTGTGGATTCCAGTGGGGACGAAATAATACTCTGTGAGGATAAGGATGTACACAACACTGAAGAGGGTTAAGAATCGGTGGATGAGGAGGATGAGGACGACATCTTGCCTCCGTAGAGCCAGTTTGTGCACAGACAGATTAATTGCCAGCTTGTTTTGTGGGGGCCCAAACGAACCAATCATTTCAGCCACAGTCATGTGGCAGACCCTGGCGCTGAAATGATTGATTTGTTAAAGTGTGCATGTCCTGGTTATACAACATAAGGGTGGGTGGGAGGGCCCAAGGACAATTCCATCTTGCACCTTTTTTTTTTCTTTGCATTATGTACTGTTTGGGGCCTAGTTTTCCAAACTGCCATCCTGTCTGCCACTGCAGTGTCACTCCTAGATGGGCCACGTGTTTGTGCCGCCCACTCGTATCGCTTAGCATAGTCATCCAGCTACCCCGGTGCAACCTTTTGGACATAAAAACACTATTGTGAGGTGTTCAGAATAGACTGGAAATGAGTGGAAATTAAGGTTATTGAGGTTAATAATAGCATAGGAGCAGAAAAACCCACAAATTCTGTGATTTTAGCTGTTTTCATGCTTTTTTCCAAAAAATACAGATTCAAAACACAAAACGCAGAACCCAAAACACAGAAGGGTGGTTTTGGCAAAACCAATCCAGATCCAAAACACGAAGAAAGATCCAGATTTACTATTATTATTATTATTATTATTATTATTATTATTATTATTATTATTATCATTATTATTATTATATAGCTCAAACCATTTCTTACAACCAATGATATGTTACTGCAGTTTTTTTGGATTTTTTATGGCAGTTTGACAAATGTAGCACTTTGTATACTTTTAATTGAAATAAAATCTTGAAAAAATTTTGATGGCGATTTCAAATGTACTCGTTTGTAAACCTGCGCTTTCTGGCTTTAGTAATTCTAGTGGATTGAATACTACAAAGAAGCGCAAGCAGCATGTTCTACTTTTCCTCAATGACTTAACTTCCATTTTGAATATACAAACTGCACAAATATCTTAACTGATCTGTCTGCAACTTCACATTGATATCCATTTCTTAAAAAAAAAAAAAGTTGTTTATAAAAGTATAAAAATGGAATACAAATAACAAGGGTGTGTAGGTTCAAATAATTAGAGGTATCCCTTTTTAATCATAGGATTGTATATTGTGTGAGCACAGGTAGTATTTATTCATGCTTTCAGAGGAAGCAGCTCCTCCTGTGTTAATAGAGTACATGTCAAATTCTGTTAGTGAAACAATGTGATATATAGTGTTTGCCTGAAATTGTGTGTCACATATTCCCTTCTAAGCAAGAGGGGTTGCTCCAATTATCACATCAATAATCGTCAGCCATGGTTGCATGGTTTACTTGCAGAAGACAGAAATAACCAGAAGGGCAGGGGGTGAGGCTGCCTCTCAAATACAGTACGGCCATCTGTAAACATAAGCACGATGCCACTGAGTAACGCAGATTTTTATACCCTCCGCTTTAAAATGTACGCTCTGACGAGCAGGGACCTCTTCCCTCGTGTGCATCTTCTTACACTTTCTTCTACTGAGTGTTTTAATCGCTATTGCAGCAGTGTCTATAAAATATGTCCTTGTCCTGCACTGTAATGTATTGTAAGTACAATTGTAGACCCAGACTATTCACCAGTCTCAACAGCTTTAAATACTCCTTAAAACTGAACTTATTATACGAGAAAGCCTATTATCCTTCTCTTTTGCTTGCAGGGTGTCTGAAATTACACCCTGCAGCTTGCAGATATGCTTGAGTGCTTTCTTAGTATGCATCAGGAACTAAGCTTCCTGATCCTGGCGGCCGCACAAAGAAATCTTTGTGATGTCATCATGTCACATGTGCGAAAGGTGGGGCCAACCCAGGTCAGATTATCGCCCTGCTATGGCTCTGGCGGATGAATTAATACTGCACTATGTGTTAGATCATACTTACACTGCAAAGGTGTGGGAAACTCCTGATTTTTCTGGCAGTCCCCTGGATGCCTGGAATAGAGGGAGGATCTCCAGCATCCTGCCCACTTCCTAAATAAATTGGCAGGAAGGGGGGATAATACCGGGAATCATGGATCCGTATAAATGGTGAAGGGCTAATATGTCTTGAATCACGCCATTTAGCCCTGCCCCTTACCAACGGACCTGCAATTCACAGAATTTTTTTGTGACTGCAGTGGGACCTAGTGACGTAAGAGCCCCCTGAATTTGTCACCTACAGCTCTGGGCTTTTTCTGGAGAGGAGAAATTTAAAGTATGGTTTAAATATTTAAAAAAAAATTTTAACAGTAGAGTGAGATGCTGTTTAAACATATTTTAGCAATATACCAGAAACCATGGCTAGTCTCAGATTATCTATATAATGTTAACATCATATTTAACATGTTGCCTAAAATACAAAATGTATAAGTTCAGAAATAGTAAAAGCATTGCCATTTATTTTATTTTATAGAGCATTAAAAACCCTTCCTTCTTCCTCACAGAGAACAATGGACTAAACTTCCTTAACATCTATATTTGAAAACTGATTTTCTTCCCTTCACTTTCCGCCAAACATCATATTGTTTCTGGAGAGAGAAAAAAATGGCACTCATTGTTTCACCCTCGCTCTCTTCTTCAAATAGAACTGTCAGAGATTTCATTACAGTTAAATGGGCATTTCATATAGCCTGTAATAAAATATTTTGTCAGTAGAAATGTTTGAGCCACATATCCCAAATGTCTGGATATTGCAGCTCCTATTTACAAAGAATGGATCATCATTTTTTGTATGTGATTAGGAAATATTCATATAGTAATGCTAGGGTACATTCTGAAGGCATACAAAATGCAATACCATATGTTTGTAATATAAATAATGTGAGTGTTTGCCTTATAGCTGTCTGCTTAAAAGAAACAAAGTTAATTGTCAGCGTGAATAAAATCAGACTTTATTATAAATAGACTGGTCTAAATTTCTCTACAAGTTTGTTAGTCTGGTTTTAATTTTCTACATAAGGGATATAGGGCTCTATTTATTATCGTTATTTTTACTAAAATAAAGTGAAAACGGGTGTTTAAAATTGTACTCCAACCCCTAAGTATCACTTATTTTTAGTAATCAGATCACATTTCCCATAATTGTAATGGGAAATGCGATCTGTGTGCAAGTTACTAAAAATAAATTGTGAAAAAAATACCTGGGGAGGCCCTGTGATAATAACGCCACCTGGAGGTGGCATTATCCAGGGTCTCCCCCGGTTACCGGACTCCTGCTCCACTCTAATGGGCAGAGCAGAGCCCGGAGCCAGCCCCAGTGATCAGCTGTTTGGTCTAGACCACACACTGATACACTGCAATAAAAATAGTGAAAAAAAAAATAACTTACCTGAGTCCAAGGACCGGAGTTCGGGGCTCCGGTGATGTCTTCCCTCCGGTCAGCTGGTCTCCCATACTGCACTGCGGCCCGGTCATCATGTGACCAGGTCCCATTGCAGTATGTGATGTCAGCTGATCGGAGTCATGGAGGACATCACCGGAGACCGGATCATGCAGGTAAGTGTAATTAAGGGAGGGGGGGTCGCGGGGGGTCCGCGATCATGGGGGCAGGGCTTAGTGTCGGGGCGGGGCTTAGCGCCAAGGGGGTAGCAGCGGCGGCCGGTCGACACACGCACGGGCACTTGTCACAGTATTTTTTGCAAAAATACAGTGATAAGGCTGCGGAGGGGATTCACAAGGACAGAGCTTTATCGCAAGCTCTGTCCCTGCAAGGGATTTTTAGTAAATCCCTGTGATATTGTCTTAATTCGCAATGCGAATTCAGTCGGTAATATCATTCTACAATCTGCATTCCCAATGCGGATTGTAGTAAATGGAGCCCTTAAACACTAAGCTGTTGTTAAGTAATAGTTCTTCCATAGTGCTCAATAAGCTATTAGTTTGCTTGACACTCTTACAGGAATATTTATTAAATTAGTTTTGCCATCAATCCGCCAAAAATGGCCATTTTCAGCTACATTGATTGAGTAATGGGGCTATGTATCAATTAAAAAAAAACAATCCCCATAGCTGTTAATGGAGACTGTGAAATTGCCATATGTATCAAACTTCAAAAAAAAATTTGGAGCTTGGTTCAGATACAGTAGCTAATACAATCTTTAAATGACATTAGCCATTGTAGCCTATAGTCTACAACATCACATTTTTTCCTTCTGATCCTTCTCTGATAACTAGTGATAGTGTTAGTGATCACTTTACTTCTTCTTATTATAAGAGCCCATGTCCGTCATAATACCAACCTTCGGGATGCCGGCGCTTAGAATGCCGGCACCAGAATCCAGACACCTGCCGGAATCCCAGCACCTGCATCCCGACAGTAAGTACTGGGGTTAGGGGGAGGGTTAGGATTAGGGGTTAGTGTTAGCCAATATGGGGAGGGTTAGACACTAAGGAGCAGTGATGTGCGGTTAGGTGAGGCAGAGCCAATCCTGTCATAATTAGGTATATTCCAGAGTTTGGAGAAATTATAAGAAAAAAGTAAAAAAAATATTATAAATATCTATTTTGTATTATTTTAATCATTTTAATAGTCAAAACTCTACTAAAAAGTGTATGGCAGGTGAGGCACTGCCTCCCCTGTCTACCTTTTCTGCACATCCCTGATCAAAACGCAGACTAATCGCAGAGTGATTGACACGAAGCACCATTTGGGGGTGATGACGGGGGGTGATCAGAGAAACGCAGGTGCTTTGAACACAGGGATGTGCAGAAATTAGCCACTGCGATGGCATATGTAGCTTGAGCTCTCATTGCGTGCAGGAAAGTTAGCAATCTAGTGGTAGGGTCAGACCTGCCTTAAATATGCGAGTGGCTCCGATGTTACCGATGTTTTGGCTGGATTGCAAGGTATTACGGATGTGCGAGAGGGGAAGTAAGCATCTGCCTGTTGTCCATGCGAGTGTTTTGAGATTACAATTATTAGCATACTTTCGCAGCAGAACTGCGTGCACGATAGCATCAGAGATCCTTACTGAATCAGGCCCACAGTGTTTCTTTCACTGCTTCTTCACATTGTATAGCATCTATGAAGGGTTTAATGGCCTCAAAATTCCATGACACAAATCTATTTATTCTTTATGGAGCTTGAAATAAACTTCACAAGAATGAATGTTGATGGTCACCATTTTTTATTTGCTGACATAGAACAACAATAATGCTTTTGCTTTGTTTTCAGCAGCCATAGATAACCACTTACCTACCTAAGCACTTTTATATGACCTGTACAACATATATTTATCTTTTTCACTCCAAAGAAAGAAATGAGACATCAGAAATGTTACAAAGCAAGATGACGGCCAGGATGTATTAAAGTGTGGTTTGTAAAAACACCATATTTAATGTAGTTTGATGTGTGATTTACAAACTCCATTTTATCAAAAGTAAAACTGACATCAAACCACATTATTTAAACCATCAAGTCACAAACCAAAATTATTTTGAGACCTACAGTATGATCCATACAAACGTTGCAATGTATTAAGCAACAGTTTACAAAATTGCACAACCAGATGCACAATTTTAGATTAGTGGTTCTCACGGCCAAGATTGGCCAAATTGTATTTTATTGAATTTGATGTCCAGACAAAGGTGTAGCATTACAGTTGAACAATTCATCATTAAATGATATTACTATTTGTACAACTTTCAATATAGCATACAGATGTATCCAGAAAACAGATTTGACAGTCATCAACAGCAACAAGATACACCGACTAAAAGGTGTATCTTAAGCTGGGTACACACTTGACAATGGATCAGTCAGCAGCTACAGTATACACACTTACCAATCGGCCACTCGATGTGTCTGGGCTGACATCACAACTGCATGGGCATTTAAATTTGCCTCCCCAGTTGTGAAGTCAAGGTCGATTATCCCATACACACATGCAGATGCACCGATATACAGTATCTTTCAGCATCGGCTGTGCTGCAGGGCCAACCTGATAGGTCTGTGAACAATGTTGTTCACAACACTGATGTGCGGTGAGGTCAATGGCTGGGGAGGCATACATGGAGATGGGTCTGAGTGCAGGGAGCCTGTCTCACCCCCTACTCACTGTAACTCTCTACACTAAGCTTCAGTGTCCATTGACTCTCCTACCTGCATCAATGTGTCTTCTCTTGCTGCTGACTGGGCTCCAATCACTAAACACTGCAGTGCACTTCCTGGTTAAATGACACATCCAAGGTGTCCATCAGTGCTCAAGGCACACACCTCATACTCAGAGGAATGCCTCTATTAGCTCTCCTTCTGTGCAGCTTACTGCCCATCATATCCAACATTTTTACTGCCCTTTGTTTTGCTTTTGGCATGTGCCATAGCGGTCAGTTTTTCTTTGATAAGGATTTGCCAGATATTCTGTGTGCAGGACAATGCACAATGGGTGGATTACATTAAATGTAAATACATACAGTACCATACACTGTTTTGAAAGGCATTGATACGCAAATGTCAGATTTAAATAATCCAATGAATATTTCAAGGACTATTCAAAAGAAAATGTATCTATAATTGTCTGGAAACTTAAAAAAAATGTGTAATTGCTAACAGCGCTGGCTCATCTGGGGCACAGTGTCCCCACATGAGTGTCCTTCTCCACCACACATATTTTCAAGAATATAATATATATAACACTGCTCCCACAGTTAAAGGCACCAGGTTCAGATCACTAGGCCACAGTACAGTATGATAATTAAACCTAATTAGTGCCAGGCCATGGTCGGAATATGGAGCACTGATTCAAAGTCAGCATACAAATATAACATCGGAGTCACTAGTAGACAGAAGTAGTCAGAAAACAAATTTATCTGGAAATGGGTGGACAAAAAGGTTAAGAGCTCTAACAGCATGAATACTTGTTACTAATACAGAAAGAAAGATATGCTGCTGTGAAAGGTAGGTACCAGGAAAATGTAATAAATGTCAGGTTTATCTTGGTCCTGCCTTTCTCCTTTTACCAGTGCTAAAGGTCTATGGTTTCATGTATATACAGTATATGTACAGGTTGTTTTTTAAGTCACCAAGTACATATATATTTAAGAGTATTGTTCATTGTGCTGAGTTTTAACCTCCTTTGTCCTACAGGTCTCTCTCCTAGACATAGCAGGGGACTTGAGATACTTTTTGAACAACCCCTAGCAATAAGGGTACCCAATAACAGTCCATCCCTTGGAAATATGAACCTTAATCTGCTGGTTATGTTTTGGGAAACTGCCCCATTTAAAAGCACTGACACAGTTTACACAAAAGAGCTTCCTGTGTAATGCTGTCTCAGGATCTTGGGTTTCAGCAAGTCATTGTTAGAAGTCCAGAGAATAGCAGCTACAGTACCTGGAAGATTGGGAAGTGTTAAAAAAGTATGTTGCTTTTCAGGGGCACCAACAAAGTTACTCTTCTATGTGTTTATATAATGAAGTTTTGAAAATAGTAACAAACATATTGGTCCTGACTCAGATGTGGACGCAAATGTCATGGCAGCTGCGATTTCTCACAGATTGCATTTGATAAAATATGTTAATAACTCATTCACATTTCAGTGATTAGAGACACCCACTAATAGCATCGCACGCACAAAACCGGAAACATCGAACACAGATCAGGCGGCCATCAGCCTTCTGAGTAAGTCTAAGCTGTCGCAGACATAACGGGTGAGGGCTCTCCTGCTGCATGTAAAGAATGCAGTGGCTAATTTATGGATGCCCAGAAAACAGTGTTGAAACGGTCCAACATGCCAGCATTTTTCTTACCACCCGTTACCTCTTCCAAATGCTGACTACCTGTCACTCACTTTGTAAATGAATCCTCTGTGTGAGTGTAATCACAAATGAATCACTGCAGTGCGGCTTACATGCACAATGCTCCATCTGCGTAAATATCGGCACTGCGTCCACATCTAAATCATGCCCGTTGTACCTTCAGGGAGGTGTTACATGGTAACTATTAAATGTAAAGTTAATGGAAGAGTGGCATCAACAACACTGGACAATTGTAGAATTGAGGAGACTTGCCATATCATGATAACTTTGTATCTCTTTAAGGAGCCTATTTATTATTGCAAATGTCATGTAACATGCATAAATCTGCCATTTCCCCCAGTTTTACATGATTTTAACTATCACACCAGTTATTGATGTGTCTATTTAAGGATCATATTTTTACTGCATTTCTTACCGTTTAAAAGGGAACTGTATTGCTTTTGAATATGCATTTTAAGAGCTTGCAGGCAATGCCAGCTTCAGTCTTTCCAGATTCTGCATGTTGAAGAAGGATTTTTTTCAAATCGTTCCCCCCTGCAAGCCCCCAGCTCCTCCTCTGCTCATCTCTCTACACTGGCTGGCATTAGCAGAATCTCCAACAAAGGTATAATATATTATATATTAATATGTTGCAGCCTAATCTAAAAAATGTTTATTACTACTCTTTAATGAAATACTATTTTTATGGAAATCCTAATAAGTTGATTCAAATGTAAATAATGAGATCTACATAAGACCAGCATTACCCAATACTTCTTCCTGTGTCAGGGACAGTCTACATGGACATTCAAAATAAATGTTGATTGAGAATTAAACTTTCACATGTAACTATTGTTGGGCAGACAACCTTATTAGCTATATGTGCAATTGCTGATTGGTACATGAGCACAATAATGAAATTGCTATAGGCTAACCTGTGGAGTGCATCAGAAGAGAAAGCAAGTATTCAACAGAACAGACATTGATAAAACCTGCCTAATTATGTCTTTTTCGTCATGCATTATGCGCTCATGTACAGCTTATTTTCATAGGAAATAAGAGGATATTGATAAGTAGGTCCAAAAGAACTCCACCTAAAGGTACATTTAAATAAAAAAATAATAAAAAATACCCTTTTAAGAACAATAAATACAAAGCAAGGTATAATAAATACTATAATAATAAATAATAACAATAGTTTTCCGGAAGAAAAGACTACTTAGGCTGGTCTAGGATGATATTTCTATTAAATAAAATGACATGAGACATAATACGGTAATTTCAACACATCAATTCTTTGTAATTCTGTGCTGTCAAAACAAATGAGCTAATTAACATTTAGAAGCTGCTTTTTGACACAAGGTCAAGAAATACTCAAATGTCAACAGAATGAGTGCCAAACATAGACTTCTCTGTCATTCAATCCTCTGCCAGCTTTATAAACAATTAAGAATCTTTCTGATAATTAATATGTATGTGCAAATGTGCACAAAACCTCTTGCCAGTCATGACCATGAACAGTTTGGAATAGAGGTGGAAGCTATCAAAGACAGTGGGCAATAATGCAATGCAGAAACACTTTGACCCCCCCCCTCATCAGTGGATTGTGAGAATTATAAACATACCTATCTTCTCACAAATTTTGGGACCTTCTGTTACACTCCCAGTAATTAGGCCACTTTAGCAGGTCACACCTATTTATGAAGTGAGGAGACAGGTGATTGCTTTACAGACACAATTCAGTGCAAACTGTACTATTATGACTAGGGATTTGCAGGCTCGGATAGGTTCGAAGTTTCCCACCAAGTTTGGTTTTTCCCCGCCAAAAATTGTGTCTCAGAAAGAGGCAAAATTTCATCTTTCATGGACAAACATCATCTTCCATGGACTTTTGTCCAGGAATGATGATGTTTGTCCATGAAAGATGACATTTTGCCTCTTTCTGAGACAAAATTTTGGCTGGAAAAATCAGAACTTGGCGGGAAAATTCAAACCTATCCGAGCCTGCACATCCCTAATTATGACCCCACCCCCTGAAGCGCAATGATGAGAATAGCAGCATTTTGCAGTGGGGAGCTGACCTATGATGATGCATATCACATCATTGCACCCCTAGCAATTGCCCAGAGATCAAATAAAGTAAAGATATATGGTTATATACAACAGGAAAAGGTTAAGGAAAATTCAATGAAACTCTCTTGGTCTATGTTACTTAAAAGGTATATGTTAATGCTGTACAACATTGTTTTAGGGATGAACCCCTTATAGCTTCTGATTCCAAAGTGTAGAAGCACTACTCATACTGGATTATTAAATCACTTGCGTAGACAACACTCAATTGTACAGATGTCAAAATTTAGCATAAGCACAGTTTTCTTAATATTTCTCTGAATTTTTCAATAAGAAAATTTTAACCTAGGGGTGCTATGAAAAAATATTCTGAAACTCTAGGGTGCATCCTTAGGGTCAGTTATGTGGTGAGACAGGTTTCACTTTTATTTGTCCACAGATTTCTGATTGGAAGCCACAAGCACTGGTTTTGCCTATTACATTTACCAAAAATAATTTGATTTATTTATGTTGCCAATGTCGCCCTGCAGAGTTTACAGCTGCAGAAAGTATATCAGGAGCACAGTGATGTGTTAGTGAAGACAGAGATGCATATGACAGGGGCAGTGACAGGGTCGGACTGGCCCACAGGGGTACAAGGGAAACCCCCCAGTGTGCCCCACTGGATCAGGATCCAGACTGTGCCCTTGAATTATACATATCTGACATTATACTGCAGTGGACTATGGTGTATATTCTACAGTGTATTGCTGTTATTATTCTGGTACTACCAGTATTTATTTTATATATTTATCAAGGGGCAGAGACCATGCACTCGGTAAGCCAAGCTTCTAAGCATGGGACCCTACCACTGCATTCCCCCTCTGGGCCCTTCATGCCCCAGTCTGACACTGGGCAGAGACATGATGTGAGGAGGGGAAATTGGGGTGCGGTGTGCCAGGAATGGGGGGGAAGGGCCCAAAGAGTTTATACATTCAAAAATTCACACTATGAAAAATATGTTTTGCAATGTTCTATAACAGTATAATAAACAAGTAAAAAAATAATTAGCAAAACTTAAATAATAAAAAAAAATGATAGATAGCGTTCAGGGCCTGATTTAGAGGTTGCCGCAGCTGCGGATGCAATTTATTTCAGAGTGGCAGCGGAGGTAATATGCAAATGCAAGTTTCAGCCTTCTCCTTTGTTTACTAGTGTGTGCCGGACAGTGCAAACCCTGAGACGCCCATTTTCAATGCCCGTGTACGGTGCAACTCCATCAGTGGTTCCAAACATTCCACCACTGCCACACATTCACCATCAACACTTGCACCAACCTGTGGCTGGCGCAGTGTCTCCTTCTAAACTCCATCTAAGCATGGCCTCTGTGACTGCAGCTCTGCATGTAGGAATGCAGCTATGTTTACTGACATGCCCGTGACACTCCCATGACAAACCCATGAGACAGCCTTTATTTGCAATCACTTCCGGCCACCTCCCAGACACCACTCAGGAATGACCATGGTTTTACCTCATGATTCTAATGCCAGCGCCTCAGAATGGAACAGTGGCTCTTTGATATATGTGAAACTTTTTTCATTACTAAATCAAATCATAGCATTATCCTATGTACCATTAGACAGTAGCAATTTTGAAAATGGGTAATTTACTTTTTACGATGATATACAGAGAGTAGAAAACTATTACAGTAAACTTCTTGCACAAAAGATAAACATGGTATCAACTACATCAATATCATCTTTGATGCAACTTTTATTATTATGTAGGAAATAATTCTGCATTGCAGTACATGGTGCTGCATTGCCAATGTCTATAAAATCATATATATATGTGTGTTTTTTATTTACAGACAGTAATCTAAGAGGATGCACTGGACGACAGTGACCCAAATGGAAACATTTTAAATCAATTGTTATTATTTTGTTTGTATCACTGAATTTCAAAGATATCTTTGTAGCCTAAACCTAAATAAAATGCAGTGAACATACCACTCATTCACAATTACTGTATATAAGGGCTGATTCTCAGTTTGGAGCAAAGCAAAAAAAATTATTAAGTATCTGTGTACGTTAGTAAAACCATATTGCAGGTGGGGCAGATGTAAAATGCACAGAGGGATGTAGATTTGTGATTGCAGTGTCCAAACTCAAATCTAAAGTGCAGTGTAAAAATAAAGCTGTCCAGCATTTGTGGCATACTTACTTTTTAAATCTCCTCTCCGGGAGAAGCCCGGAAAGAAGACATAGCTGGCCACTTCGGGGGGTGTAGCGGGGATCCCATGTCACTAGGATGGGAAACTGCCACGAATTGCGGGACCGCGAGGTGAGGGTTTGGCTAAATGATGTGTTTTGCCTCATTTAGCCCCACCCCCTACATATGGAGCCACAATTCCTGCAATTATCTCTCCATCCTGCCCACTTCCCCAGGAAGTGGGTAGGATGTGGGAGATACGGACACTCTTCCGAGGGTGTGGGGGGCTACCTGAAAATTTGGGAGGGAGAGTAGTTAAGTATGATTTGTGGGCTCCATTCCAGAGTAGCCAGTATTTAGCCTGCATGCAATATAATAAATGAATTTGCTTCCCCCAGACGAACACAGACTGCACAGGCTGCAGTCAAGAAATTGCCACCCATCTAGATCTGTTCATTGTATTACAACTGACCATCTAGGAAGGTTCATAAACCATACACCAGATCTGCTAATTATTTGTTTTGTAGAGACTTACTCCAATTTTGAGTACTTTCTACTTGGTCCTTACGGAAAAATTCTTCCCCTTTTTTATCATCTATATTTTTACTTTTAGTCTACAAATGTGAATTTGATATTATATATACTGTAATTCTCAATATCGGAGAGAGAATGACCTTCTAGTGATATATGCTTTAATGACTATATTTATATGATTATTTTAACTCTACATGTTTATTTTTATGGATGAGATACATTAAATAGCTGTTAATACTAATATCCTAGCTAATTGTTACATTTACTGTATATGATATTTGTTATATATTATTAACAGCTCAATGCATTGCACCATTCTCACTCTCTATTGTTTTATCTTGTTTATGGGTGACTATACTGTATAGACTGGCAGCACTATATTGACACTGTTACTAGAAGATGATAATTTCACTAACTTATTGATTATTTGTATTACACCTGCTCTATATCTCTCATGTACACTCAGATTGTGCCCTGTACAGTGCCCAGGGTTCACCTCTTAATTTACTACCCATCCTGTTCGCTTCACTAGGAAGTGGGCGCAATGCTGGAGGACCACCTGCTCGTCTGGGAGTCTGGGGGACTTCTAGAAAATGTGTGAGTCAACAGGTCACTCTGGAAGACTAGGTTATTGTGGTCTTTAATTTTTTTAGTAAAACTGCACAGTACTGTGGGCTAAAGATAGGTGAAAATTCATGCAGGTTGAGTTTTGGGTCAGAAGTGACTGCTTCACACAGATGCAAACTACAACTAATACTAAGGGGCCTATGCATCATGTATGCTGGGAGAGAGATACAATTGTAAGATATAAAGTACTAACCAATGAGCTTTCAATTTACATTTTGCTGGCTGCGTTTAAAAAATGATAGGAGCTGATTGGTTGGTAATTTATTTGTTACAATTTTATCTCTCTCCCAGCATTCTGCATTCTCCTACTGTACATGTGTGGTTGTGACAGGACCTGGAGCCACACTATGCCTACTGCTTTGTTTACAGTAAGATGCTATCTTGTATATATTGTTAGGGAGATCTTGCTGTTGACAGCAGATTTACACCCATGCGCCATAACATTAACACCACTGAGAAGTGAATAACACTAATTATCTCATTACAATGGCACCTGTCAAGGAGTGGGATATATTAGGCAGCATGTAAACAATCAGTTCTTGAAGTTGATGTGTTGGAAGCATAGATAATAGGCAAGCTTGATCATGGGGAGCAAAGGCTAGCCAATCTGATCTGATTCCACAGAAGAATTACTGTAGCACAAACTGCTAAAACAGTTAATGCTGGTTGTGATAGAAAGGTGTCAGAACACACAGTACATCACAGCTGCATAGTTGCAGACCAGTCAGAGTGCCTATGCTGATCCCTGTCCACTGCCAAAAGCACCTACAATGGGCATGTGAGCAACAGAACTGGACATTGGAGCAATGGAAGAAGGTGGCCTGGTCTGATGAATCATGTTTTCTTTTACATCACCTGGACGGTCGTTTGCGTGTGCCTGGTTTACCTGGGGAAGAGATGGCAGCAGGATGCACTATGGGAAGAATGCAAGCTGACGGAGCCAATGTGGTGCTCTGGGCTATGTTCTGCTAGGAAATCTTGGGTCCTGGCATTCATGTGGATGTTATTTTGACATGAACCAGCTATCTAAAAATTGTTGCAAACCAAGTACACCCCATCATGGCAACAGTGTTTCCTAAAGGCAGTGACCTCTTTCAGAAGGATAATATGCCCTGCCACACTGCAAAAGTGTTCCGGAATGGTTTAGGAACATGACAAAGAGATCAAAGTGTTGCCTCCAAAGTGCCCATATCTTAATCCAATCAAGCATCTGTGGGATGTTTTGGAAAAACAAGTCTGGCCATGTAGTCCCCACCTTGCAACTTACAGGCCTTAAAAGATCTTATGCTTACATCTGGGTGCCAGATACCACAGGGTGGATCAGGTAATTATTTGTGGCTAATTTAAGCACGCCAAGGAAACGGCGTTCAAACGGACAGGCACGCTTGTGTTTCTCCAACCACTCCCCCATCATCACACCCAAACTCTGACATCCTGTCCCTGAATCTGCAATGGCTTTGTATCTTCGTGAGTGATCGCACTGCTAACTCATGCACGCACACAGCGTTGCATAATCATGCGCAGTATGCACCATTGGACGATTTGCATACGCTGTTACAATTATGATCTGTAATGAATCTGGCCCACAGTTCATATCATCAGCCTGAATTCACCATGCTACCCTTTGCAATTATCAGAGAAGATGTCTGAAAAGTCAACAACTGCGCTTTAACTCTGGGAGCATTTGGTAAATCAAAATGCTGCAATAATAGAAATGTAAATGACTTCATTGAATGGTATTATTTTTCATTTTTCATTAACATGAAAATAGTGAGTACAATAATATACAAATACTGTGGAGCTCTTATATAATCAAACTGCAATAAGTCCTTTTCAGGACTGAAATATATGATAAGTCATTGCATACACTGTTTTTAACAGCCATTTACACTTCTGCTTGGAGATCAACCAGTAGCTGCTTTGACAGTGTGTTAAAACAACAGTTTGTTCAGCTATCATAACATATTGCTGGTCTAATAGACTGTCAAGAAGCATTATGAAAAGGAAATGAAAATGTTTTGGAGATTGAATATAGTTTAAGCTTCACTTTGGATTTATTTCTAGGGTATATATAATATTTGAATGCAAGTTAAAATAAAGTATATTATTTTTCCCAAGTTGTGGCTATAAAATCTTTCCATAAAATTACATTTTTGGGTTCATTTACAAACCACAAATTCTGTTTCCGAGCCCCTGTAAATACCATGATGTTGACCTGTAGACACTTGCATGTTCACCAGAAAACAAGGTGCAGCTGTGCAGAAGTAGGAATGTTATGTATCAACAGAGTATTTCTACTGCATTTTGCCACTTTGTAATTCACAAATCACCTTTACTACAGGATATTGCAGGCTGCTCATTCCTTCTAGTCAATGCCTAAAATGGCTTAAAGCTCTTAATTTAGTACCTCAATGATAATGAATTATACAAAAGAAGAGAACGCTTGTTCACATGCCACTAGCTTGTGGCAAAATTACATTATTTAAACTTCATACAGTTGTAGTCCTTATGTTGTTACAAGGATAAAATGTAAACATTTACATAAAGGTTGGATAATTTTGCATTGGAATAAATTCTAATGGGGACATGTAATAGAGTCCGAGTTTTAGTGCGACTATGGACTTACATCAATTTGCAGCGAGTATGACGCAAATTTGTTCTTAAAGTCGCACTACGTAATAGCTTGCTAATTGTACAGTAGTGTGTAAGTGTGTAAGAAATGCGAGTCTATCCATGTTTTTCTGTGTGAAAACTCACAACTTATAATACGAGTTTCATTACAAGGTGCGAGTTTATCAGAAGTCAGTTCAAATTAATACAGGAAATGTAGCGAATACTTTGATAAATATTTTCCTTGTTTTCATAGACAACTACTGGATGTTTTTAAGGTCTAAATGTTATATGTTCTTGTAAGCTATGAATTGCTTTGCGTTAAATTTACCTATTTATTACACGTTCATAAAGACAATATTATGTGTAATTGTCAGGTTTCCCAGCTATATCCCATTTTATAGCAAACCTAATGCTGCCTATGGGAGTATAGGGGGTGCAGCTGTAAAGGGAGTGGTCTGATAAGGGGGCCTAACATCACTGATAATCCCGAATTGTTTCTGATTCTGGGAATTAAAGCAATCCACAATCAGAAACATTGGTGCCTGCAGGGCCTGATTATAGAGGAGGTACGTGCACTGGGCCCTACTCTCTCATATAGGCCACGCTATCATACCTCCACAGTGTCAGTTTAAGTTCTCCCTTTCTGTCTGTGCAGGTCACCTACCCCAGCTCTCCTCCCCCTCCCCCTCCTCCTCTCCCCTCCTTTTTCTGTTTTTCAGGCTTATTACTGTGTACAGCACAGATGAAGGCAATGTGACTAGCTACACTGCACATATATACTCAGAAGTTCACCATGGGTTCCTCTGCTCCTTCCCCTAAAATCTGGGCCACAGCCCCCTTACAATCTGTGCCACTACCACATCCCCATATGTGCCTCTGCCCCTTTATAAATCTGTGGATGTATCCCCTTTATCATTTGTGTCATTGCCCCTTACCCATATGTGCCACTACCCCTATCTGTGCACCCATCTTTACAATCTGTACCCCTGGCCCCTTTACCATTTTCATGTCTCCCCATCCCCATGTGTTCCTTTCCCCCCTCCCCATTTGTACTGCTTCCCCTGCCCTCTCCCTTTTACCATTTGTGCCTCTACCCCTTTAACATCTAACCCACTTCCCCTCCCCTACCTATGCCTCCCCCTTTTTGCTATATATGCTTCTATAATCTTTAGCATATGTCCCTTTTTACATCTGTGTCTCTGTCCCCTTTACCATGTGAGCCTCTGCCCCCCTCCATGTGTCCCTGTCCATTTGTGTCTTTTCCACCATCTCTCCATGTGTGGCTCTTCTCTCTTTTCCATGGCTGGTGGCTGCAAATAAGAAGTGATGTAGCTGAACAGAGGCACAACCATGTCCAACGCCATATAATAGAACGTAATGATGGCAGGTAAGCACAACTTTCCTTTAACAAATCGTTATGGCTTTTTCCCATTTCAGGATTATCATCTGCGATCACACTGTTGTTGTCGGTAGTAACCCCTGCTATTGCAGGTGGGGGCTATTTTACAAGTATCATGACAGTACTGGTACCGTAGCAGTACCTGAAATATGTGTTTTTTTTAATGATTCATTCTTTTTCTAACTTTAAAGGTTTTTTTTTAATGTTTTATATTTTTTTAATCTATTTTTTATTACTTGTTTCATTTGTACTTGGCCCAACAGTTTCTGGTGGCTGCCCTCCATGGAGAGAAGGTCCCTGACATTGATGAGAAGCAGCTACCAGCTTCTAACCAGTTCTGCCAAGCTAAGATATAAGAGGCACTGGCTAGGATTTCACTGCCCAGTGCTATCATCCCAGACTGAAGGAAGCATATGTTACATTCTCTCCTTCATGTCTGCTAAGGTTAGAAGCAGTGAGGAAAGGTAGGGGGTTACCCCACCTCCAAGGGGACATCACCTGATACTAACCAGAAGGGGTAAAAAAGCATGATATCAATATAGTAATCATTACTGCTGTAAAATAAATTACCATAGTAATATATACAACAAGAGGACATAGCCGCACCCCCTCCTGCAACCACGCCCACCCAGCATGTTTTTTTTTCAATGCTGAACTTTGGGGACTTGAGTGATGTGTTTTACTATGCATGTGTCCAAAAGTCAAAAGAAAATGTTCCTGGGCACACTGTTGGAACTTGAAACTGTCAGTAACACCCCAATTCAGCATGTTAGGGAAGGCAAAAAGCACCGATCTGCTGATAAAAGGGAACATTTATCTTGTTGCGCTAAGGCCCAGTGAAAAAAGACACATGGCAGAATGAGAAGGTGTTCTGGCAGGGGTTAAATGAAAACAGGTATATCTGATTGTCCGCTAATCACCAATAAATCTCAGAGGACTAATTACAATAAACCTGAAGTCTGTGTACATACTCTAAATTTATATTCTCAATACATTTAAATACATTTCTTTTATCTTGTGTAATTGGTCACTTGGATTTTTTCTTTGTATTGCTTGTTTTTATTTTTTTAATCTATCTAAGATTTGTATGACTTTGCCTAGAGACACAGTAACTTTTTTTTTGTTGCTTCAAATTAAAATTGCATGATTCCTTAGAGGCAGCAGTCTTCAGTTCTATAAAAGTGTTATTGACCTTTTCTTTAATATGTGTTTTTCCATTTATTTATTTATTTTACTTGCCCACTCTCTTTTGTTCGCAAACTAAAGTAACACTTTTCATCCTCAGGGGCATGACATTCAGATATATGTCAGTCTATGGTATAATAGTATGGTAAGATTTTACATTCAGCGTATGGCAGACATAATCATCAAATATTCATTTTGTATTGTATCCAAAATGAAATTGAGTTAAATCATAAACTAGGCAAGTCTGTCATAATAACTATATGCAAAGTATCTGGTAATAAGACTTGATCTTGATAATAGCTAACAGTGATTGAAATGTTTTACATATTTGCGAATGCACAACACAAATTTAAACTATATGAGTGATTTCACAGATTTTTTTTTTCTCTAATCAAATCTATGAACTACAGTTTCCAATTATCTTTAATTGTTGGTTATGTAAAAAAAAAAAAAACATGTCGGGTTAATACATGTATAAGCATCTGGTAAAAATGTCCTCACCTTGGCCATCATCTGACATCAGTAATCATCAAATAAAATAATATCTTTAACAATGGTGGTCATATTACGACATCTCTCGTCTATCCTGTGTGACAAGCTGAGTGCTTGTAATACAGCAAAATAAAATATACTACAATGGTAACTGTTTTCATTTATTTCCCATTCCCATTACAGTCCAGGTTTTAAGGATATCCATGATTGAGTCCAGATGGTTAAATCAAATTGACTGAGGTACTAATTAAGTCACCTGTGCTCAAGCATGGATATCCTTAAAACATGAACAGTAATGGTGGAGTTTGGGTACCTCTGTTCTAAGGCATTCACTACTGTGAAATTTAAGGGTAATATAAATCAACTAGTCTCATATGCATTGCCATATCCAAGGCTCAAGGTACCAATTGTTTGAAACACATTAAACTGGTAGTTTTCAGAAGAGCAACTGTTCACAAATAACATGTATCTGTAGAATGCCACGGATGAGGAGATAAAGTGTCAAACAATCCTGTTGCAAGTCTCTATTGTTTATTTATGTATGTTGCATCAATGTGGTATTGCCATTCATGACTCAGAGTATATCTTAGACCAGGGGTAGCGAACCCTGGCCCTCGTGAGCTACCAACAGTGCATATTTTCCAGGTCACCTTACAGAATCACAAGTGAAATAATTAGCTTCACCTGTGGATCTTTTCAAATGTGTTAGTGAGTAATGAATACACCTGTGCACCAGCTAGGTGTTCTGGAAAACGTGAACTGTTGGTAGCTCTCGAGGACCGAGGTTGGCTACCCCTGTCTTAGACCTTAGCACCAACTCCAGTGTTGCAAAGAAAGCAGGTACCTGTAGTGACAGGGAGAGGAGTCTCTGCTCCTCTTCCAGACTGCACTAGAGATCTGAGAGACTTTGGAGCACCAGAACCTCTAATTCAGGAAATTATGATTCTATTGTCCATCATAAAGTGAGGAATTTAGGCAGATAATATACTGACCCACTTACAATAGAACAAGGGGGTCTACAACTAATATAGCCTCCTTGGCTCCTCCTGAGCTATCAAATCTGGATAAATGAGGCGACCCACATACATTTATGGAAAAGTTAGACACGATTATCATTTAAATACTCTGTACCGGGCTGATATTAACCACATCCCTTGGGTAGTGCTACCAGGAGAACCAAGGACAAGTTTGTATGACAAAAGGAGATGACTTAGTGTACCACTCACCGGTAATAGAGTTGAATATGTCAATACAGGAGGATGATTTAAGTGGTGAACCTGGTTTGGTTTGACACACATTTTCATTTATTATTTGAAAGTGTTGCTGTATTGCCATTTGAGAGGTATATAATGTGAACAAATTTGAGAAGACACAGAAAGCAACACAAATCCCCACCTTAGGGAACCTTTTGTAAATATTCTGTGTTGCAGTTTGGAATATTTACTTGTCATTTTTTTGTTTCTCAATTGGTTGGTTTTATTGCAGAAACAATCACCATCAGCATCTGTACCTTTGATCATAAACGGACACTTAAGGGACCTATCCATTAGCAGATGTTTTTCTGAACGACGAAAGACAAAAGATATCTATTGAAAATTCCGGTGGCTGTGCTGAAAGATATCTGCCATGTACATGACAGATTTTTGCAAAAGACGAACGATGAACGATATTGCATGACATCATTGAAGGAGTGGATTTTTTTCTCTCCAGTGCTTTGTAGCTGCTGTTAATATCGTTCGTCGTTTACCGCATATAAACTGCCAGATATTTCTAATATCTGGAAGCGATATGCGATAATTGACCAACATGTTGGAGAGACGAAAGATAAAATGCGCATCTGTCATCGTTCAGGGCCTATCCATTAGCAGATAAATTGAACGACTGAACGGTATATCGTTCAGTCGTTCATTTTATCTTCTAATGGATAGGCCCCTTTAGACACCCACATTACTGTTCAGATAACAACATTGATAGGCAAGGTGTTAGGAAACAACAGAAATTACAATATTTCAGGTCTAGTATATAGAAAGAATGGCATAATAAGATGACTAAAATTTGGTAAGAAAAAGATCTTAAGATGTCTCATGAACTGTCAATTGCACTCTTCTGAATGGGATTCACCAACAGCAGAGATACTGGACACGCACCCGCTCGCTGCGAAAATATGCTAATGAGTGCAATCGCATGGCAACCACAGCACTATACCAAGACTCCCACCACTGAATAAAGCCACCCACTTCCCATGACATGCATCCACAAGTCAGTGAAAACATTGGTAACATCGAATAACATCGAACCCATTCGCACAGTTGTGGTTGACCATGACCTGCCGCACAAACTGCTAAACTTCCTGTCGCCAACTAGATCTCTGGCTACATATACAATCGCAGGGGCTTAATTATACATGCCCCTGTAACGGCGTTCAAACGCACAGGCACGCCTGCGTTCGCCCACCCACCCCCTCTCTCCACCCCCAAATGGTCACTTCCTGTCAATTACTGTGTTATGGAACTACGTGCTTACTGCAATCAATTTCCGAACACAGCGGTCAGTTCGTGCACGTGCTCTGCGATGCATACGCAGTATGCAAACATCGGCCCGGCTGCGCGTGAACCTAAAAGTAATGCATTAGCAGTGATAAAAAATATTATACTTATGAAAAAAAATTGGCAAACAATGATCAATCACTTCCTAAGTGTAGTATACTATTAATGTTTGTCCCATTTACCTGGACAGATTATTGCCAATACTCTTACAATGAAGCAATCTTACACTTTGCAGCAACATAGAAGAGACGGAAAGTGAGCTGGATAAGCGGGCTAGAGTCAAAAGGAAAAACTTACTAGGTTGTTTTTTTCTGGGTTTTTTGGGGCAGATCTGAAACTAAAAGCAAAACCACAAGAAAACAGCCAGAAATCTGAAAGTTTAGAAACCTCCATTTAACACATTGCTGTCACGATTATTCATTAGTATAGCGTAGAAACAAACAGCTGTTTTCACATGGTTAAGGACAGAATTAAGTGTTGCCAATATGTAACAAGATGGAAATCAGCACCTTCCAATCTGCAGCCATCACAGAAGCTGCACCTTAGTTTTCTATCGGGACGGGGCTAAGAGACAATGTAGTCATCTGTGAAAAGCTTAGCTTTTCAGAGTTTGAATCCATTTAGCTAAAGCTATCTTCAGGTGGAATTAGACCACTTAAGTTAATGGAGCAGCCATGATGGAGATGCCCCTCTGATAGGCCGGAGGTGATCACTATGCCCATCGCTAGTTTTTAGATGTGCAGCCTGGGTCCAAGCGACGGAAGCTTAATACTTGCCTCCCCACAAAATATTCCTTATTGCTGTAATATGCAGCAATAAGGAATGTTAATATTCAAGTTCATATCTCAGTTTTAAATAAATATGCCTCATAGTGAGATGTGTGCCACGTGATGCAACAAAAGCTGCTCTATCTGTATTACTAGTTAAATAAAATCAAATTTAAAAGTTTATCACAATAGCCCTTCAAGAATATTAAATGTACACTATGGACTTTGATAGTGGTAATGTTGCTGAACACTAGGTTAGATGACATAAGCTAATTGTATTGAAGCCACATGGTCCTTTTAATTCAAGGTTAACATGTTATAGGTTAGAATGTAATGTTTCCTAATATGGTTACTGATCTTTTTCCTTTTAGAAAAACAGATATTGGCCTTGGATGGATTTATTATGAATGTTCGGTAACATACATTGTATTAATATGTGCCTTGAAAAATTTTAACTCCAATTGGCTGCATGCCTGATTTATAATGCTATGGTATTTTATATGTTGTTAGCATACCCTACTGAGTGCATAACCTTACTCCAAAGTGCTTTGATTAAAAAAAGTATATATTCTGTCTGAGTTGTGTTGTTCATCACTGTGTATTGATGAGTATGGAAGATGTGTAGTTGTCTTTAATTGACTTAGCTGAAGTTACATTGCCTACTATGAATTAAATTTAAAATGTGTTTGATTGAATTACTATTTGGACTTTAATGTACTATAGACAACATATTTTTCACAATAATCACAATATTAATAATAATATGAGCAATGGACTATAATACTTTGCAAATATAAAGAATAGTTAAAACTCTAAAATATAATTATATGTACTCTAGCAAATTAGTACTCTGAAAAAGTGCCATCTAACGTTCGCAAATTACTTCTCATATGTTGTCAATATTAATCACCAGTGCTATTAAATCCACAGTTCTAGATTCATTTATTCAAATGAAATATAACTTGTTTTCATAAACTTAATTTGTCCTGCATCCCATATCTTGTATTGCATAGTAATTAAATGAAATTACATTATTCTGTTTCCTATATCAGTTTGCTTATTTGTTGTTCTTCAGTTCATAAGAGCTCTTATAAAACAATCTTACTTTTATTTTCTATTTGCTCTGTTTGATTTTTTTCTTTCATGTGGTTCTAGTCTACAAAAGATGTTTTAGAAACTACACAGTTTTTATGACAGATCCTTTTATTCACTCAGAAAGACGCCAGACCTATTGAATAAGTAGTGCACTTTGGTGGCAACAGAATATAATTTCCTGATAATACCCACAAAACTTATGGTTTTATGCAAATACAGCGTTATGTATATAATCAATCTGGAAGCCATTCCTCCAAAGAGGGTTTTCTAGAACTCTTTTTTTGTACATTTCAGGGCTGCATCCGAGCAATAGCAATACTCTGTGTTTGTTCTCACCAGATATTATTAAACTCCCAACCCCACAGACAGGATATTAATTCTCTTTCTTCTCACTATTTATTCCCATTTTTTTTCTATAAATCCATAAACATACCCATTGACATCGAGTGTTATGAATATAGATAATGAAGTCATTACCTCTTGCAGGATCCTCTTCATTTTGAGCAGTAATGTCTTTACAGATGTACAGTCTTGCATCATCAATCTAAAAGGCAATGACTCCAAGCCAGTACTATCTTCCTGTGCAAAGGGCAATTCCAAAGATGGGCTGTTGGGCATTTGGCAGACACGAGGACACTTAGTATCTTCTTGATCATTCTCTTTTGGCAAATGTAAAAAGAGGTTTCTAGAAAAAAAATATTAATTTGGGAAAATTATTATAATATAAAACTTGAATACAACACAGTAAATGGTATAATCTAATCTTTGTTACAAGGAAAATCTATTTATATTTATAATTTACAAAATTAATGTATTTTATTTACGCAAATCTGAAATATTTCCATCAATTACATACACGACTACATTATTAATGTGTGCAGACAAATCAAGGTGTACTGTAGTAGCTAATACCACACATTGACACCCACAGTACACCCCACGAAGCAGCAGTGAAATATTGGTGCGGTGCACTCTGCTGAGGTGTGACGGGCAGCAGTGAGTGCCATCGCTATGGAAACGTGCTTTCATGTCTCTGGCTACTGCAATATTCCCTCTTGATCTAAAGACTGAAAACAAAAATACCCATTGAACTTCTCATGAGTGAGACTTTTGAGGTGGAGGGCCTGCTTTTGATAAAATAAAGTTCTTATTTTCCTGTTAATTTATTAACTGTTTGTTAAATATTGAAAGGGGGACATAAGCCTTAACTGAGCGCTAAAGGGATTATGTCTCATTGATAAATGTAAACAACTACACATAAGAAATGTGTAGTTGTTTACATAAAAATGGCAGCAGAAATCGAAGAAACAAAATGGCTACCAATGATTAAGCTGTTTCTAATCTGAGAATTTGTACATTAGATATGTGGTGGTCCAAAACAAGAAGCAGTTTACGCATATGGAAAAATAACATTTGTTAACATCAGAAGGGCCCATAGAAGAAGACAATGAGAAGCCTGCTGTTATTGAAGTCAATATTTGCATGGCACTAGTTTTATTTAACAAAAAAACTACAAAGCAATAATTATAGAGGACAGGGCAATGGCTGGCAATGAGTAACAGATGTGCCTTTTGTAGTCAGTTTGTTTTAATTCCACTGCTTATGACAATATTCATATCTATGGGTCATTACACAGTACTGATAGCAGCACAAGCTAAAAAAGTTAGTCATTTAAAATGCTATGTTCATTCATGGCTAAATCACAGTTTAATTACTTTATTATATCCAAATATCATTATTTCAATTCATATGGATTTAAAGACTTTGCATATACTCTCCACTTTATTACCAACATATTTTATATTTTATAAGTAAGAATGAGAAATTATGAGTTCCTGAATATACAGTGCATAGGAGAATAAGAAAGCAGTGTACATGAACATAATAATCTGTATAGTGCACAGATAAGCACAACAGGCCTGATTCTGAGCAGCACCTACACTGTTTATCTGACTGGACGAAATATTGCAACCAGACCAGATAACGCACTGCCTGCTGTGATCAGAAATATGCGATATGCCAGCAAGTGGTTAAAAACCAGTGGGATCTGATCTGGCCTGCTGCGCGACATTTATCCAAAAGAATGAGCCAAGATCATGCACATTTTGTAGTGTGTACAAGGCATACTTGCCTACCTTGGCCGGGAGCTCCTGGCCCCCCAGAAAGGCAGGCAAGCCTCCCCAGCCGCCGATCCCTCAGGAGCCCCCACAGTTACAATAGAAACCCCTGCAAGAGGGGTGGCCGATGATGCGATATACGCTGAATCGCATCATCATGGCCTCGCCCCCTGCTCCACAGTGCCAGTAATCTCGGCATTGTGTAGCGGGGGCAGGGCCAAAATGACTTGATCACATGGCCATGCCCCCGCTCCACCCACAAATGTCGGGTAATATGTCCGGTTGCACCACCCTATGCCAGCCATGCCCACCTTCTATGCCGAGCTGGCTGATCCCTCCTGGAGGGGGTAGCCAGAATATAGGCAAGCATGGTACAAGGTCTGTCCAACATTTTTGCCCAATAGTTCATTTAAAATGTCACCTTCAACAATCTTTAGGACATATAATCATTCTGATAATTAAGTAGCATGTATACTACAAATTGGATGTTATCAAAACTGTTTAATCTCTCATTATATCGTAAAGACTTTGGGACTGTAAGTACAATTCACAAGAGTACCTAACTTAAGTCATACCATTCATTGTGTATTGACAAAAAAGCACATCATTTTTCTTTAGCTAGTAAATGATCTGTAATCTTAAATGTTTCATTAACATTTTGTTTAAACATTAAAATAAAAAGAAGTTATACAACAAATTATCATATATAATGTATTTTTGGTATGGAATAACATAAAAAGTGGTAAATAAAATGGTATGGCCAAATTAGGTAATCTTTCTAACAATGAGACATGCAGAAATGCAAATGAAAATATCAATAGTGCGATCGCGTCATCGTGGCCCCACCCCCTCCTCACAATTAAGGCATTGTGTAGCAGGGGACAAGACCATGATGACGCAATTCAGCGCGAATCGCGTCACCGCCTTCCCTGCTGCGGGGGTTTCTATCTTCACTCTGGGAGGGGTCGGGAGGGTCGGCTTGCCTGCCTTTCCGAGGGGCAAAATCGGAAGGGTAGGCAAGCCTGAATAATACACAGTATATTATTATTGATACGGCTTAAGAAACTAAGAGTACAGCATTTGAGAGCTAACAACTGTTCTCAGTTTGTTATCATGTCTTTTTTTACTGTCATTTCTAATATGATAGGCTTTTGTGACTAATCCTATTATGACAGAGGCAGATGCAGTGCTTGTGCAAGCATACTTGATTACAAAGTACAAGTATATAAATAACAGATAAGGATAGACAAACAAAGATTTTACTGCAACAAATGTTAACATACAAGAGAATAACAGATGCCAACTATAATAACCTGGAATTAGTCATTCATCATCCATTACATTTTTGCACAGATTTGGAGATACTGAGTTGTAGAAGAATAATAGCCTGGTTATTTTGAACAGTCTGAAAAGACAATTTTGCTTGTTGTGTTTTAGCATAACTATTGCTGCCTCTAAACAGCATACAAACATACATTAAATTACGGTAGTTCCCAAGACAAAAGCTCCCGAAGTAGATATTAGCTCAGGAGAGCAATTTCTTTGTATTTGAAATATGGTTGAGCGGTTGTCATCAAATGGGAAAGCTAAAATAGGCATATCTCCCAGCAAGGTGATAATGCACCCTATGCTGGCCCTTCCACCTGAACATGTGACATCATGATGTCACAACAAGAATGTGGGGCCGCCAAGACAAAAGGGAAGAAAAGCACCCGAAGCATGGGAGGCTCTGCGGCGACTTGCCGCCAGGTTCATGGACAAGATAAATGTAAAACGTCCTTTTCTGCACAGATATTTGAAAACACCCTAGCACACACCACTTACAATATGCTATCACCTTGTTTTTCAATCTTTACCAGGATAGTCTCTAATCAGAGACACTGGGCCCGCTTCAGACACGGTCGCAAAGCCGCGGACGCACGCTATGGGCGATTGTCACCCATCTGCGCATGCGTATGCGGCAAAATACACATGCACGAATCTGTCACTGCATTCGGAAATCATGCGCTCATAGTACACAGACTGGATGTTACTTTGAGTGACAGATAGCGCCGTTTGTGGGTGGTAACAGGGGAAGGTGCTTGTGGACGGGGGACTGGTAATATGAACGCAGGCATGTCTGGGCATCAAAACTGAGTTTTATGAGTGTGCAGAATTAGCATGGAAGCATCACTGTACACGTCACTTGGTTGTATCTCAGCCTGCAGTGATCGCAGTGCTTACGGTGGGGTAGGGTCTACCTCAAGCGCTGCGTGCCGCTCCGATGGCTCTCGATGGTTCTGATTAATCATACACTTCCTGGAGATGACGTGTGTAAAGTAAGAAAGGTGGGCTTCTTTATACCGGCGTGCGTTCGCTCTGTCGTTGCTCTCTAAAACATAGAGGGTGTCCTTACACCAGAGAGTACGATCGCGGAATTTGCATACCTGGCCCCTTTTGGCTGCGAGAGAGCGCAGCTTAGCATCCGGGTCTGAATCGACCCCACTGTCCCAACAAGAGAATTTTGATAGATAACCCTGAAAAGACATAGATTACTACTAATTTGCAAAGGGTAAATAACGCCCTAGACATACTTGCCAACTCTCCCTCATTGTCAGGGAGACTCCCTGAAATAGTAACAATCTCCCTATCTCTCTGAAAAGTCTAGTAATCTCCCTGATTGCACATTACCCCCATTATGAAGCTGTTGTATTAAAAAACAGATATATATGCATAAATTGGATCATTAGTATCATGCATTGGTTATAGGGCACAATGATCACTATTGCTACATACATTTCAGTATCAGTGTGTTTTCATCAACTTTTTACTAACTGCTTTGGGGCTTATATATATTTGGATGTAAATCAAGTTTATGACACGCATCTCAGAGGTATCAATACACGTCCACTTTACCGCCATGCACATAGGAGCTGCTTTCACAATCTCCCTGAAATGCTTTTTCAAAAGTAGGCAAGTATGGCCCTAGAGCTACTGTTTTGCGAAACACAGCCTCATCAAGTTAATTTTCCTCTACAATACTCACAAAAATTTTCTTTACAAATCACCATAAGGAAATATTAGGAAATTCCACAATTCTTTCATATCAGTTTAATACATTTGTGTTTTGCATTAAACATATAAACATAAACTGCTTTTAAATAACCTAAAACAATTAGGGGTCTATTTACTAAGCAGGGAACAAAGTGAAAAGTGATAAGGTGCCAGCCAATCAGCTCCCAACTGTCATTTTTCAAACACAGCCTGTGAGGTGGCAGTTAGGAGCTGATTGGCTGGCACCTTATCACTATTCACTCTGTCTCCTAACACTGCTTAGTAAATAGAGCCCTTAATGATTTAAGCCATTGCAACCAATCTTAGATTTTATGCTCAGAAAAAAGCTATTTGGTTGACGAGTTACAGCACCTTTTTATTCAAATATACAGTATATAATTTCCAATTTATTATCTCCCATGTTAATATTTATTGTTTTTTCATTTTTTTGTTGTTAGTTTTTTTTTCATTTTGCGTTAACATAATTAAACAAATGTGTGTTAAACTGAGCCAAACACAATACTGTATTTTATGGCCGTATTCAATGTGAAGCGTTAAGTCCGGATCCGCGTTAATTTACCGCCCATGACGTCATTATCGCCTGTTTTGGTTTCACCCTGTATTCAATTTGAAAGACTTTCCACCTAGGTGGAAAGTCAATGCAATGTAATAGGCGGTAAAGTATCGCCTATGAATGGCAGGCGGAAAAAAGTGCAGAATTGGGGTTTTGGGGCGCAACGTTTCGGGAACCAGACAGTCCCCCAAAGGTAATCTGTTTCAAAAAAATTAAAAAAGGCTTAAGGACACCCCAAAATTTTACTTTGAAAAAGGGGGCAAAAAAAAATGTTGGGGTACAAAGTTAAAAACTAGCGAACTTGACTCTGGGGGGGGTCCCCAAGGATGCCCCAAGTGTTTTTTTTATTGCAGGTGTTTGCGGCAGGTGGATTTTTCACGATTTTTTCAACTTCACTTTTTCAACTTTAAATATGCTGACCCCCATTTTCAAGTAGCGCAAATTTGCTGGGATAACTTATTTTCTGGAAAAAATTCTCCTAAATACTATTCTGCATCAGGTATAGAAAAACACTATTTACCAGCTATTGAGCCTATTTAAACACACCAAATACCTTCAGCAAGCCAAATCGGGGGGTACCATAGTGAACCCCCATGTCAGAGCATTATTTGGGGGGTGACAGGCTGATTTCCCCAAAAATGACAGTACTTTCCGCTTGTTACAGTATCGCCAGGTGCCATTTACGTGTAATTTCAAATTGAATACGGGGTAAAGCGTGCACACGCGCGATACTTTAATGCCTACAGACCAGGCGATGTCAGCGTTAAGTCCGGGCAGTGTAAACTTAACGCGGCTCGGCTCAAATGGAATACGGCTCTATATGTTGTATATTAATATATTATTTTCTAAACATTTTCTGATGCTTTTACAGCAATATCGCACTGAATTTTTCTTCTGCAGAACAAATTCTTCCTAGGCAATGCAGCCTATCATTTAAACTCTATTTGTCTTCAGCTAAAAGACATGCAATCTAGAATCAGCTCAGATAAAAGTAAATAAAGGAGGATCTACTTGTTTTTGTGACTTTGTCCTATTACTAATTCTCTAGACTCCAATATATCACTTTGATTTCCTAATGCTGGGTACACACTGACAGATATATTGGCCGATCAATTGATAGGCCCATATATCTGTTGCCCATCGATCAGTGTGTACCCACGATATGTCTGTGAACGACGTCATTCACAGACACATCACATTGGCTGTGCTGCACAGTCGAATGACAGATATGTCTGCAGACATATCTGCTCACGGGCAAGTGTGTACCGGTCGTACACATACAGCGGCAGCAGCGGGGAGGTGGCAAACACAACCCCAACCCGCCCCCCGGCCAGCGAGACCCGGCTCCTCCTACACACTGAACACAGATGATGGTTGTTCAGTGTGTACAAACAACCATCATCTGCAAATATATCTGTTAAGTGTGTACCCAGCTCTAGAAAGGTTAAGCATGCACAGCTAAATAGCTTATTTTAATAGCAATGGGTAGCTTGTAAGGAATTGTACATTTTTATCAACTTTTTTTTAAAGATTAACTAAACCCATAAAACACATTGTACAATTTTAATACTGTAATTATAACTAACTTGAGCAACTTTCTGTCAAACACTACGGGGAATATTTACTAAAGTGCAGATTTTTAGAAATGGAGATGTTGCTCATAGCAACCAATCAGATTCTACTTAACATTTAACTAACACCCTCTAGAAGATAATAACTAGAATATGATTGGTTGCTATGGGCAACATTTCCACTTCTAAAAACTCTCACCTTAGTAAATATACCCCTAACAGTGAGTCGTTGATGAAAACTTTCTATGTTTAATTTTGTTTGTCTGAAATAAAAATTATGTTTTTCCAGTATTCCAAATATGATAACATGCCCGGTTTTGCCTTAATATTATCACACCTCCCAACAATTGGGAGAAGGGAGGGGGTACTTTGTTTGTGGTCTGCGGGTGGCATGGCGGGACAGTGCCCAAAAAGCGGAACTGTTACATCAAAATTGGGATAGTTGAGAGGTATATTGTTTTTTTAAATTTTGTGGTCAAAATTGTGAAGAATCAGCGTCTTGCAAAAGCCACCACTTAGTTTATCTAAGTGAAATTCTAACTGTAATCCTTTACAAAATCAAATTAGTGTCAAACACCATGTTGTTGTCTAAAGTTTCATTAAATTATTTAGAACTCCCCCCCCCCCCCCGAAGAACCAAATTTGTATTTGCCCACAATTGTAGACCTGCGCCCTCACAACATTATGCTGCACTCACATGTAGGTGTGGAGCCAATTTATTGTGATTCTTTGAGAATTTCATAATTTTGATGCCACCCATTACCTATAGATGCTGAAATTGTGGCATTATGTCATGAGGCGGGGCCTAGTGAGACACGATGCTTGGTCACGTCCCCGACAAGGACCTCCTGCAGCCTCTCAAAGTAAGTGACAGTATGTGTGCAATGGGGGTATTAATGCCCATGTGGGCCTGTGTGCAGTGCCCCCCCCCAACCAGGCATCTTACCTTGCTCCAGCAAGTGGGTCCCTCCTCCATGGCGCCATCTTACCTGCAATATTCGGGAAGATGGAGCATGCGCACTAGAGAGCAAAAGCTCTGGCACAGTGCTAGAGTCTTTGCTGTCACTACGCAGTGCCATCTTCCCGAAGCTGTCACTTGGAAGATAGCAACACAGGGGTGGAGGGACCCACTTGCCAGAGCGAGGTAAGTATACATTGGGTACATGGTGTGCAGTGCGGGCCCCCCTGCACCACACAGTGTTGCGAAAAAAAAAAAACCATTGGAAAAGCAGGGAAAAACATTGGGGGGAGAAATCTAGAGATGGTTGTGAAACATTGGATCCTAAACATTGCAGGATTAAACATCGAACATCGGAACCATCTCACCGATGTTTCCGATGCCTGACCCTAACCTCCCCCCTAGTGTCTAAACCTAACCTCCCCCTCCCCATACCCTAAACCTAACCCTCCCCGTATTGCCTAACCCTAAACCTAACCATAACCGTCCCCCAACCCCGGGATTCTGACAAGCATCGGGTTTCGATCGCTGGGATGCTGAACGTATCCCATATATTTATATAGTGTATTTGATTTTTCTATATTGTCCTTATAATACCATAATAAACACCATAATGACTTTAGCCACCCTTAGTGGTTATGGCCCAGTTTAGTTCAACAGGTGTCTTTGGAGCTTATTTAATATAATTGATATAAGGAAAGTTGTTGAATCAAATTCACCCATGCCAATCGTGTTTGCAACTGCATTTGATAGTTATGGCAGAAAGCCCTGTCTTTTTGAATATGTCTACTGCAAGAAATCCCACTGTCAATAAAGTGACCTCCAATACCTTCCTCCCCGATCCACAAGTCCAAGCAATGGTTTCCACAATATGTCACTACTGGCGTTTTCTAATTGAAGCCGAGGCAGACATCCGTCCATGGGTAGAATTAGTTCCTAAAGAACCATAAAGACAACTTCCAAAAAAAAAACTGGACAATTCTGCCAGATTTATTGCCAGAAGTGGAAACTGCTCTGACTACAGATGAGGCTACATTTGTTTCATTGTTTAACAATGACAAAAAAAAGTCAATCTACAAAAAAAATTGGTGTTTGTACTGCATAACAACGAAGCCCGTTGGCGTATACAGCAGTGTGACTGACAGTAATATATACTGCTAAAGCTAAGCACATAGTTCAAATATTGTAAAGTGTATATATTCCTTTTGAAAATATGTTATTTGATGTCTATTATATGTCTTTTTCTTTTAGTTAAAGTCTCAGAAATTGTAGTTCACAGCATAAATACTTACAATGTTCTTATCAATCCAAGCAACATGTGAAAAATAATTATATGACACTTGCAAATACTGTATTGCATTTAAAGGCTCCAAGGATTTCAAAGAATAGTAAAATACTAAAAACTAACTGGTGTGAGGCAATAACACACAAAGGACCTCATTCAGAGCCGGTCGCACAGAGCGTGCGGTCGGTCTGAATGAGGGGAGGACCTCTTGAATTTTCAAGACGTCCTCCTTTGCGGTGGTCCTCCTTTGCGGTCCTCCTTTACGACCGCCTAAGGTGATGGTCGCGATGGTCAAGACCATCGCGACCATCGGGGCTTACGACGAGACCCTAGGTTAGGGTCTCCATTGTTGTAAGCCCCGGAGAGCTTTCGGCTCTGTCTGAGCCGGAAGCTCTCCACTGACATCACTAGTGATGTCAGTGGGGCCGCCCCCAAACAGTAGGCGTTCCCATGGGAACGCCGCCGTTTGGACTGCCACCCCCGGCCCGCCTTCCAAATGGCGCCGTCGTGCGCATGCTCTGTGGGGGGCCATCAACCCGGTCCGAGCGCATCAGCGCTAACGACCGGGTCTGAATGACCCCCAAAGACTCTTCATTTCTGTCAATGTATTTATGAGGAAGAATGATGTCCTGTGGTGTTTTACTTGTGCTTATGAACTGCCCTTATTTACACACTGCTATGCTTAAGGAGGTATGTCCATCCCATCCCAGGGGCAAAGCAGCACATTCCTGGCAGGACCGGCCTCAGATACCTGATACCTGACACCGCCCCCCCCCCCCCCCCCCCCCGATGTCATCTTCATGCGAGTCCGGAACCAGTGTAGAAGAAGGCAGCATTGGACTCAGACAGACAAGATGGACTCCCACTGCTGACGATGGTGAGTACACCCCGGGCCCCCCCCCCTCCCTCAGTACAGGCCCGAGACCCGACCCAACATGACTCTCCCTGTTCCCGCTGCTGACAGATGGACGGACACACTCCTGAGTCCTGCTGCTGATCCGAACATTACATTCCCTCCCTCCCACTGCTGCTGGTGAGGTGCTATGAGGTGAGGGGAGTGAGGTGCTACAGGGTGAGGGGAGTGACTGTCAGTCAGGTGCTACAGGTGAGGGGAGTGAGGTGCCTGGTGCTATATGGTGAGTGGAGTAACTCAGTGAGAGGTGCTATGAGATGTGGGAGGAGTAAGGTGCTACAGGATGAGGGGAGTCAGTGAGGTGCTATGGGGTGAGGGGAGTGAGGTGCTACAGGGTGAGGGGAGTCAGTGAGGTGCTACAGGGTGAGGGGAGTGAGAGGTGCTATGGGGTGAGGGGAGTGAGGTGCTACAGGGTGAGGGGAGTGAGATGTGCTGCAGGGTGAGGGGAGTCAGTGAGGTGCTACAGGGTGAGGGGAGTCAGTGAGGTGCTACAGGGTGAGGGGAGTCAGTGAGGTGCTATGGGGTGAGGGGAGTGAGGTGCTATGGGGTGAGGGGAGTCAGTGAGGTGCTATGGGGTGAGGGGAGTGAGGTGCTATGGGGTGAGGGGAGTCAGTGAGGTGCTACAGGGTAAGGGGAGTCAGTGAGGTGCTATGGGGTGAGGGGAGTGAGGTGCTATGGGGAGAGGGGAGTGAGGTGCTACAGGGTGAGGGGAGTGAGGTGCTACAGGGTGAGGGGAGTCAGTGAGGTGCTACAGGGTGAGGGGAGTGAGGTGTTACAGGGTGAGGGGAGTCAGTGAGGTGCTACAAGGTGAGGGGAGTGAGAGGTGCTACAGGGTAAAGGGAGTCAGTGAGGTGCTACAGGGTGAGGGGAGTGAGAGGTGCTACACAGTGAAGGGAGTCAGTGAGGTGCTACAGGGTGAGGGGCACTGTGGTGGATACCTGACTTGGGGGGGCCTTAGAAATTTTGCTATGGGGCCCACAAAGTTCTAGTTACGCCCCCGGTAGTAATATGGTTATTCATGGATATGAATCCAAAGTTTGAGCTTTTATAGTTACACTGTGCATGTGCCAGCTTGCTAGCTAGGTTGATTATGTGCATATCGTTTCAGATTGACAAGGAGAAGCAGTAGTTGAAGTTTTATTGCTCCAGACCAGTATGGCAAGTAGTTGAGTATTGCTCAGCTGCCTCTGCTAGATTTGAATGATAAATTATGGTAATAGGTGACTTTCTAATGCTGCCATAAACCATGGGTTAGTATATAGAACCTTAAACGACCACAGTGAAAAATGTTAGAATAAAATTAATCACAGCTTTTCTTCAGTTTACACAAAAAGATACTGCACTGGCACACACTCACTGAGTTGAGGACATCAAAAAGGATATAACAATTTTAGCAATCTATCAAATTGCACAACTATTAAGGATTGCAACCTCTGGAAACCAACAGCAGGTTTCACCAGTCTTCTAGACGACATACTATATATAAAAAAAAACACACTGGTTCCAAATGGCTCTACCCTTATTGTTGTTACAAACACCATAAACATTTGTAAAACATGGTATGTAAACAGTCCACATTCCATGCAAACAAGCAAACAGATGTACAGTATCTTAATGTGTAGGACTCGTGCAAATGACTTGCTTCACAGGGTCCACATATCACCTGGGCTAGATGGTATTATTTGTGAGAGAAAAAGGTCCTGGTCATCTCCTTTACTCACTTCCAGGTCAGTATAGATATCACCTTCAAGCACTAATCCCTACCCTGTGGTCCTTCCTCAGAAGTATCTGACCATCTGTCTATTATTATGGAAGCTAATTAAGGAAGTGTATATCAAATAGTTGAATTGCACATCTATCTGCTAATTTGCACGATTCCTACACATTAAGACATTGTACATCTATTTGCTTATTTGTATGGAACTTGGACTGTTTACATGCCATTTTTTACAAGTGTTTATAGTGTTTGTAACAACAATAAGGGTAGAGCCATTTGGAACCAGTGTGTTTTTTTAACATAAAAAAGGAGACAGATTCAATTAACCAGGAAATCCTGTTGCAGCCTTACATGATGCAAGCAAAAATAATCAATTCTTTATGTACCATCATTGTCAGAACACAGGGCCTGATTCAGACCCGGTCGCAAACGCTTAACGCTCGCAACCAGGTCGATGGTGGTCCAGAGCGCATGCACACGACGGAGCCGGCTCCGTCGTGCGCATGCGCGAGACCCGGATAGCGATGGGCAATCCGTCGCTCCGGGTCTCGCACCAAAGGGGGCGTGCTGTCGATGTTGAGTGACAGCACGGCCCCTTTGGTGGGCAGGCCGGGGGTGTGGCTGCCCAGACGGAGGCGTTCCCATGGGAACGCCTACCGTTTGGGGGCGGCCCCACTGACATCACAAGTGTTAGAGCCGAAAGCTCTCTGGGGCTTGCGGCCATGAGACCCTACCACAAGGGTCTCGTCGCAAGCCCGATGGTCGCGATGGTCTTGACCATTGCAACCATCATCCTGGCCGCTCGCATTAGCTGTGGAGCATCACCAGGGATGAAACCCAGCGTCTGGTGATGTCTATGCGTTGGAGGCTTCAGGTTGTAATTGCCTGCAAAGGATTTGCAACAAAGTATTAAAAAGTGAAAGTTAGATTTAGGATTGTTTAGTTTGTCCCATTACTTTTGGCCCCTTAAAAAGTGGGAGGCACATATAGAAATCATTGTAATTCCTTCACCGTTCACCTGATTTGGATGTAATTACCCTCAAATTAAATCTGAAAGTCTGCAGTTAAAGCACATCTTGTTTTGTTCATTTCAAAGCCATTGTGGTGGTGAATAGAGGCCAAAATATGAAAATTCTGTCAATGTCCCAATATTTATGCACCTGACTGTATATTCTTTAATACAGGAGAGTGCCTGCCAAAAACAACATTGAAGGACACTGGTCAACTTTCCTTTATTGCTATTTTATAGTAATAACCAGGGCCGGCGCCCCCATTAGGCAGCTGCCTAGGGGTGCCAGCCACTGTAGTGCACAGCTCGCTGAACTGTTATGTTAGTGACACGGTGTACAGTACTACTATAATCGCCGGTCCCTGTAGAGCCAGCCGCAGCCACCGCTATGTCCAGCCAGGCAAAGACAGTGTACACACTAGTTTAATGGCCCGGCCGCCCCTGTAATGTCCGAGTGGCAGCCGCGGCACTATGTCAGCAGGGCCGGCGCCACCATTAGGCAGCTTTAGGCAGCTTCCTCGGGGCGCCGCTCGCTGCCCTGTTATGTTAGTGACACAGTGTACAGTACTACTATAATGGCCGGCCCCTGTAAAGCCAGCCACAGCCACCACTATGTTCAGCCAGGCAAAGACAGTATACACACTACTTTAATGGTCTGGCCGCCCCTGTAATGTCCAGCCGCGGCACTGTGTCTGGGACAGGGACTGAGACAGTGAGATGCACACTGTCTGTTTCCGCGCTCCCAGGCCGTCCTCCCCAGCCACAGCATTAAGCGGCGGGTTCAGGGCAGGAAGGAGCAGCTCAGGGGGCCCCGGCAAGAGCAGCTCGGACCCAGCTCCGGCGCCAGCAGCTGCTCTGTTGCAGACGAGCAACAGAATTGGCCCCTGCACTGCTGGAGTCTGCCCCCCTCTGCAGGCATGGCAGGGACAGGATGGGGGACTTGGCAGACAACTGACCGGGCTGGCACTGGGCAAACACCTGTATGTGAGGGCAGAATGTGCGCCCAGGCAGCGATGTGTGTGCTCAACTGGCAGGTAAGGCTACTGTGCAGACTGGGGACCATGCCAATGTGTGAGGCACACTAAATATAAAGAATATGTATGCAGAGGGAGAGAGCCTGCAGGAGGAACTTCCAATGTATGTTGTTGCTGTGTAGTGTATGTGTGTCAGTAAGTGTAATGGGGCTGTAGAAAGTATATTATATACTGTCTATAGCAACATTACACTTACTGACACACAACACAACAACATACATTGCTTGTGTTATATATACAGGGGTGCCGAGAGGGGTAGGGTACGAGTGTACTGATTACTCGAGCGCATTGGGGGCCCGGGTCTGTCGCACCCCCCCTCTCTCTCTTTCATTACAGCAGCCCAGCACATGCTGCTGTGTGCTGGGCTGTACTGAGAGACTGCTGCGGCTGCAGCTGTCTCCTATGCCTGTGGTGGTAGCGATCACACTGATCGTGCCCCCCACTGGCTATGCGCCATTTTCAGGGGGCTCATAGTGCTCCCCCTCCCCAGTGCTGCAAAAATATAGGTTTTAGTATTTTTCTCCCTAAGGGGGGGCGTGATAACGCCTCCCGCGATTAGGCCACACCTCCTTCACCCGGGCCCGCCATCACTCTTAGCACGCCTGTATGCGTGTGTATATATATATATATATATATATATTAAACTGTATATTATATATATTAACAACATGTATGTTGAAGCACAGTGTTTTTTTTTTACATAGTTGTTATGGAAGGGGGCATTTCTCTATGTGACAGTGGAGGGGGGGTGGTAGGCAGAAGATTTGCCTAGGGTGCCGCGACACCTTGCACTGGCCCTGGTAATAACAATCCCAAACTATCTGCCTCTATACTCAATGTCACAGAAATTGGAACTATACCACAAAAACTAAGACATACGGGGAAGTATGTTTTGCCTGAGATGGTGAACAGAGAACTAGCTGCTTAACACAGTATAACACTCCCTACCCCCCAGTCTTTTTTATCCCACATTGCCAGCTTTGCAGGAATTTATTACAAGTACACTATACATGTTGCAATAATTTGTATAGGCTCTATAATAGTGTGACTGTTTTTTATTTTGCTAAATTTAGATTGCCTACAGAATCACCATCTACATATCTGTTTAAAAAATCCTTCTGTCAAGGTTATTGATGAGCTATGATAAAACAGCAAAGTGGGGGAATGGCCCAATGTGGGTCACGGTGTGACATGATTAGTGGTTAGCCGTACCAGGTGCATTCTTTTGTACACATTTATAAAGGGGTTTTTTGGTGCTTGAGATTTCAATGCCTTTAAATGGTGATATATGCAGAATAACTAAAAGGGATACAATTATATATTAGCCTTCTATGGGTGGTCTATATAGTGAAACAGAAAACGTTCATTGAGAGTAACATATGAACTTTATTATGCAATAACTATCCACAGAGTCTAATTTTCTAAATCATGAATTTTATTCTAAAAAATATAAAATGTAAGATTTAGAAGGCACCGAGGCAGACTACTTAAGTACGCACTGTCTAAAGTCTGTCTTGCAAACATTCTTCTATTTAAAAGCTGCCTGCAAATCTATTTCACACACTAAAAAGGAATATTTAGCATCACCTTTCCATGAAATTGTTTAACAGGAATACATTTTGCATGACAGAATTCAGTATACACCTCAGGTCACATCCGTTCTTGCCAAAATATTGTCCTTTTACGCTTTGCTGTTACAATTTGTGTTAAGAGAATGTTTAAGGACAGCGAATCATTTTTACTAACCTACAATGAGAGGCACTCAACATATAGGGGTATTCAATATGGGAGCGAAAACTCAGTTTTTGCGTTAATATCGCACCTATGACGTCATTATCGCAGGTTTTAGTTTTACACCGTATTAAATTTCAAAGACTTTTCGCAGGTTCAAAAAGTCTTTGATAAAAAACGGGGATAACTTTTCACCATTGAATAGGTGACGAAAAAAAGTGCAGAATTGGGGTTTAGGGGTGCAGGCTTAAAAAAAATAGCCTGCACCCCTGGGAATGACATTTAAAAAAGAACTGTGTCAAAAAAGGTTTAAAAAAAAATAGGGACACCCCAAAAAATTATTTTAAAAATTGGGGTGAAAAAAAAAACGGGAAAAATTGTTTAACAATAGGGAAATAGGTTCAGGGCTATTCTGCAAGTATGCGGCAGGTGTTTTCAAGAATAGATTTATAGCGGCAGGTGCACAATTGTAGAATTTTTAAAAACTTACTTTAGGAACATCAAAATATGCTAGTACCCATTTTCATGTACCCCAAATTTGATGGGCCCACTTAAAAAAACGAAAAAAAAAATAACCTAAGTGCTCTTCTGCATCACTTTTTCAATATCGGAATAAAACACCTGCTGCGGCTATTTAAATCCCCGACTTTCATTTAAAGGCTAAAACGGGGGTACCCATAGTGATCCCCCATGTTTTTACAACTTTAGGGGGGGTCCTACAATTTTTTTAAGGAAAATGTCGTAACTTTACTCAAATTCCACTTCGCAGGCTCCCGTTTTCATTCGTTTCATATTGAATACGGGGATAAGCGTGCGCGCGCCCGATACTTTAACGCAGGTAAAAGCTCCGATATGAAACGTAAACTTCGACAGCGAAGTTTACGTTTCATATTGAATTCCCCTCATAATATCTACAATAGTCACTTTCATGGAAGCATATTTTATTCATATCAATAAACTTGTTGCTTACATTTAGAATCCTGATGCCAATACTGGGTCGTGCTAATCCTGACTCTTTTGATCAACACCTGTGCTCCCAGTACTTTAGATCAGTATGGAATGCTGAGGATACTGTTGTAGTTTGTGGGAGGAAGGGGTTGGGTGGGTTTGGGGCAATACACATCTTAATAGACATTTTACATTACATTGCATTATAGATGCTCATAAAACCTAACTCATTAATGTTTACTCATCTCAGAATATGAAAATGATTACAATGACTATATTTACAAAATAGATTTTTTTTGCACATGTGAAATAGATCTAAGATATGCAGTTTGTTGTTTAGGTATCACTGACAGCACAAAGGTGCTGACAGGGATGGTGTCAAGGAAATGCTGGAAAAGTCACTCAGACAAAAGTGCAATTGTGCTTAACAATAAAGATATTTGTGATCCCTCCTGGCTGGAAATCATAGGTATGTTTACAGTATTTCAAAATGTTTTCTGCTGTCGTGCAAAAATATTTCAAATTTGCAGGTAGACATGTTATATTGATTTCTGTGCTTTCTCCTTTATGCTGTTATGCCAAGGTTGGACATTTTCTTGCAAATTGTACAGTGAAGTAACGATTTTAGGAGTTATTGTTTAAGCTTTTAAGACTAAGAACAAAGAATGGAGATTGAAATAGCTGAATGGCGACTCTTTTCTTTTCATCATTTTTATCCCTGGGGAGATCACTTGGACATTTTGTTACAGGCTTAAAATCCATTTGGCCTTATTTGTAAAATAACTATGAACAATTTTTACACTGCTTTGAAAGTGCACAAAAATAAAATACTGTACCATACAATGAAAAGGCAATATATAGTCTCAAATATTTGTCATCTGTGAAGGAGTGCCATCAGAAATATGGGGATTCCTTATCAGAAAGATCCTCTATCCTACACTGTATTTTCCATAGTGTACAACAGAAGAGGTACAGTAACATAGCCAAGTATCAAGGTATATACAAAGAACAAAAAAATCCCAATACAGTATCTCTCAAACTGTTTTCACCACACATAGGGCTTCTAACTATCAAACAAAGGCTTATTGCTTTCTTATTGAAAGTACTTGTTTTTCCTGCTTTCTCACTGTTAAAATCCAAACCATTATTTCACAATTAATTGAATTTCTGAAAAGAGAAATCCTGTATACAGGGGCGGCTGGACAGGCGGGCTGACAGGGCCAGCGCCCAGAGCGCTATAGCCTGGAAGGGCACAGCCGCAGTCAGGACTACCACCCCATCCGGAGTCCGGAGCATTAGCAATCCCAGATGAATGGTGTCCGGAATTTACAGCGTCAGCCACCCTTATTCAAATAAATAATTTTTCAGTTATTTTCTTCTGTTATTGCCACTCTGACATGGCAATAAAAGAAAAATGATTGCAATGATACTGTCACCATTGTTGGTGCCAGATTATCAGGTGCTCCCCTGGCCAGTGTTAGCGGTTGCCCTGTTCAGCACTTCACTCTGCACGTACAGAAGAAGTACCACTACACATGTGCTGTTACTCCATTCCACAAGACTCCCAACACCTTGTGTCGATGTTCCCAAATCCGGACAGAGCTGGGAGGTGCAATAATTGAAACATCACACACCAAATTGCCTACACTTACTGGGTATATCTTGCTTTGCTGGCTCTGACTCCCATGATCTTTCCTAGACAGGCTCCACCATGCAAAGACATGCAAAAGCTGTATGTTAGAGAGGAGTGTGCTCCAGTACTGTCTCCTGCTCTGTATATGAAGACGGCCAGCCACCTTCACCAAAATGGCTGCTGGACCATTTACTGCGCATACGCACCTTGCAACCCTGTGCCATTTTGGAAGTGTGTGATGTACTGCATGGACATGCAGGACAAGTTCCTCTGGGGTGTGAGTACCTACTACATTACCGCTGTTACCACTGCTGTCTCCTGTCACACAAAACCACTTACTTTGTATTACTCTCTGCTACCGCTAACAACCGCTGTTATATCTGTTACCACTGTTATCCAAACAAACCTGCAAGCCTGGTTCAGGATAAACTATATGGCCTAAATTCCATTGCACAATTCCGCTGGAGTCTATTCAGGGGCGTCTTAAGAGAGGATGGGGCCCGTGTGCACTCCCCAGTGGCCGACAGCCGACTGACGCGGCTAGCCATCCACCGGAGGCCATTTTATGGCATTCTGTGCGTGCAAAGTAGACTCCGGATTCACTTTAGTGCCTGGAGTCTACTGCGCATGCGCAGAACACCAAAAAAATGGCCGCGGTGGCCATTTTCCGTGTTCTGAGCAGCACTGACACCCGACGTGGGACCACAGACAGGTAAGTCTAAAATAATATGGGTGCAGTGTGTGCGGTGCGGGGCCCCCCTGGACCCGGTGGCCCGTGTGCCCACACACTGCACCCATTATAGATACGCCACTGTGTCTATTATACTCCAATAGTGCATATCAAAACTATAGACGTTGAAATCAACCACATCATACTGTTATGGAGGTTACCGCCATCCCAACAGCTGGCAAAGGCACACATTTCTGCCTTCAATATGGCGATGTGATATCCCATAGCTACACATTTGGTTATTACTACAACGGGTGCAATTGCATTGGTACTGTCCAAGCCTAAAGGGGGGTATCCAGTACCAGATCTGAAAATGACTGCATGATTGTGACATTGTAATCGTGCAGTCATTTGTCAGTTGTGTGTTGGAGAGATCAGCATGTTGGAGAGATCATAGATGTCTAAACGACCAGCGGGTATGCGCATCGCTGGTCGTTTTAGACATTTTTACAATAGATTTGTAAACGATTTATGAACAATTTGCAAACTATTGAACGATCAAACAATCGTTATCGTTCAATCGTTCATAACAATCGCTAAGTGGATACCCCCCTTTACAGTGCCACTGATTCATATCTTGTACTTATGACATCTTCTGTAATAAGATTCATTTACTGCAGGTTTGTTGTCTGGACTTGCCTATTTCTGCTATGGTTGGCTAGGACAATTAATTGAGTAACATCATCAAATGTAATGTTTCATTTTTTTCTGTGGAATAATGGTGGATGGTATAAACTTCTAAACTTGCTATAATGATTTGAAGGCTTTCTGTTATAAAGAGGTTATAGTTACAAATTAACCAATAAAGTAAGGTTATTTCATTGACTCTGCCAGTATCTTCATATCATTCAAATGAGATTCCTCCGGTGCACTCTGCCTCTCAATATTGTTCTGTTTTTTAGAAGAGTTTAGGAGTGTTTCATACACATTTTGCATAGAGACTGTTACATTTCTGGTTATGATACACAGTCAATATACATGCAAACACTCAAGTTATTATGGAAATAAATGCAAATAATAGTTCTTACTATTGTGATATCCCGACACTTACAATATTAAATAAAATCTACTTTGTCAGCAGAAAATGCCTTCCTCAGATCTTATGAGACAACCCATTTTATAGCAAGAGCAACCTAACACCTTTACAGACCCTGACTCATCTTCTATCTTAATGAATAAGTGAAATCATATTCTAGGGATGAAGTCCCTGTTCTGGTAATACTTCACATTCATATTAGGTAGGAACTGCACATATCTGTCAAAGAAAATCAGACACTATAAAAAGCTATCCCATTTCATTAGCACATAAAATAGTTAGATTCTAATGTTATTGTTAAACGAGCTTTTATGTTAAAGTGAGAATGTAATGGATTTGGAGACGCAATTTAGTATATCTTGAAAATGTATGATTATATATTCGTTTCTAAGAGCTTGTAATGTATCAGGGCATTTAAAGGAGGGATTGATGTGCTAATGTGAAGTATAGAGTTGCTGGAGGGTTTCTGTACGTAAAATGAAATGAAATATCTTGTAAAGAGTATTAACCAATTGTACTGTACTGTAGGGGCTTCTCTGTAGTTCAATGATCTCAGTCCATTGTCATTAGTAACTTCCTCATTCCATCACTCGTATCTCATGCTCTTCATTTAAATTCATGAATTAACAAACCTGATTGAACTTAATTATCAATTACTGTTGTTGATACAACTATTATTTAGAACCACATACTGTCTTTCCTACAGGGTGTTTAATTTTAATGTCTCCACAGGATACAGAGAACATGAATACTATGGTCTAGAGATGTATTAATCAGCCTAGAGTGTTGATCAAGCTTTTTCAGCCCTTTTAATAATAAGGAAACAATAGTTTCCATTTGGTTTATGGTTTATTCCTATTTATGATATCTCCTGCATTTTTGACAAAATATAAAGTGTGTGTAGACGTTGAAACTGTGTAAATCCTGTGTTTTTTTTCACAGTTACTCCACCACCCGAGTTCCGGGACCGCCCTTTAGGTAAGAAAGTGGTGACAGTTAAGCTGGCTAAACATTGTACTTTGGTGGGTCTGTACCAGCTACAGTATGCTGTATATCTCTGAACAGCATTGTTCCTTACTTGCCTACCCTCCCGATTTGGTCAGGGGCCTCCCGAAAATCGGGTGCCGCTCCCGACCTCCTGGGAGGGCAGGCAATTCTCCCGGATGCCGCCCACCCCTCCTGGCCCCCCGCAATTCCATGTAAAACCCCCGCAGCGGGAGGGAGTGGTGACGCGATTCACGCGGAATTGTGTCATTTTGGCCCCGCACCCTGCTTCACATGGCCTGTAATATCAGCAGTGTGTAGTGGGGCGGGGCTAAAATGACGCGATTGCGTGGCTCCGCCCCCCGCCCCACCAACAAACCCTTGTCATCTGGCCGGCCCCACCCCCGTTTGCTGGCCATGCCCCCCAGTTATGCTGACCTGGCTGCTCTCTCCCGGAAGAGGCAGCCAGATAGTCGGCACGTATGCGTTGTTCACAGACATACTGTATCGTGTCAGCTGTACAGCACAGTGAATATCTGTACAGATTATGCAGAAACACTTAGTTCTTTGTGTATGGGTGGTCTGCTATAATTTTGCAGTCCGCTTATACTGTCCACTTGCTGCATACAAGTTGTGAAATATGGAGGCCTGATACAATTACAGTATGTCTTTGGGGGACCCATTCCGCCCAGGTATTGTACTGTAGGTTCTATTGCCTGTATCTGTACAGCCTTACCCTAGCCTATGTCTCTCAGCTTCACCTCCCATGTCTTTCTGCCTCTTTCCCTACCCCCCTCTGTCTTTCAGCCTCATTCCCTACCCCCTGTGTCTTTCAGCTTTCCATTTTGCCTGTCAGCTTACCCCTCCCCCTCTGGCTCTGCTTCCTCATGTTTGTCAGTTACCCCCTGTCCCGTCTTTCCCAGGGGTGTGGGGAACCGGTGGGGCAGAGGGGGCAGTTGCTCTTCCATAATTTATGTTGGGTGGTTAAAGACTGTATTTTGCCCCCTCTTGAACTTCTGCACAAAGCAGAATGGGGATAAATGAAATGGGGATGAATGAAATGGAAATGTGGATGAAGAGTTCTTAGAACTAGCCAAGCTACTCAAGGCCAGGACCCCCGACACTAAATAGAGGTACTGTACAGTAATAATAATGTTAATAATTTTTATTTTATATACAGTATTGTAGCACTCTTTCTCCAGCAGGGCTCAAGGTGCTTAACACACAAAGCACACACTGTGGATTAGGTACTGTAAACTAATACAGAATTAAAAAAGTAAACTAGAGTGCACAATACAGTAGGTGTCAAGCAGATTTGGTACAGACATTTTGGGTATTAACTTGCATGGACTGTACTCTACATTCCGCCCACAGTGGGATTACAGTACCTTGGGTGGAATATTGTAGATTAAGCCTAAAAGAGATGACACAAAATACTGTAGGTGGTTGCAGCATCTTATTGCTAGGAGTAGAGTCCCAAAATACATAAGTCAGATCCATGTCGTTTTTTTTGTACCATTACCAGAGTGCCAGGTGAGCAGGCCATGTTGTGCTCAATCAAAAATTACTTACAATATAAACTGTATGGATAGATCTATGTGAAGAACTGTACATCCTATTTAGGTACATTAGGTTTTATTAAGAGTACTTTTACTGTACCCTATTACTGTTCTAAAACTGTACTTTTTTTTCTCACAGAGCAACTCAGATGGCTGATAATACAGCTACGGTTGGAGCTCATCCGCATTTTTTATATTATTTTATACGTACATTTAATTTAATTACATTTTTTATATATATATTAAAGTGTTATTATTTTTAAACTGTTTTGCGTAGTATTAATGCAGCACTTGCATGAAGTTTATATTTATAAATATACTATAATATAAATATATACTATACAGTAAATATAAATATATTTATAGTGTGTGTACATGTGTGTGTGCAGGGATGCAGTCAATAGACTTGTGGATGAGATGCCGCCAGTCTATATCCCGACTGCAGAAGCCAGGCATGGGACTTAAGATAGGCGTTGAAATACCAAAGGAAATACTGAATACCGAAGGACACCAGTCCGAACTAGGTAAGTCCAGGGTGCCCTTAGCATTAGCCATGCAGGGGGGAGATTTAGGTTTAGGCACCACTAAGGGAGGGTTAGGGGGAAGAGGGGTAGGGATAGGGTACTTACCTTCCCCCTTCTGGCTGCCAGCATTGGGATACTTCATACCCATTCCGTCGTGTGTGCATGTATGTTTTAATAAATGGTACCTTTCTATGCTGTGTGTGTCTTGTGTTTATTTTTATATTTCTTTTGCTATGGAACTACAGGTACCAGCGGGCCTGTAATGCCCCGCATGCTGGTACTTGTGGTTCTCCAAGCACCAGCATGCGGGGGAAGCTTGCTGGGACCTGTAGTTCACAGCAAAACAATATTTGTAACTATTTAAAAAAGCATTATAAAAAATATTCCCATTCCAGGTCTCGAACCTGGGACACACTCTGCAAGGCACGCACCCAAACCTCTAGCCCACATACGCCAGTGATACCGAGAGCTGCACCTGTTGTGTATGTGATGTGACGTCTACAAATTACAGCAGACAATGTGTACAGCATGCGGTGGCATTGAATAGATGCAAATGATGGTGGGGGATGGTGGCGAGCCATACAATTAGCTCAGTGAGATTGAATAGTAATGCATCATGGGTGAAGGGACTTGGGTAGCCATACATAGAGCTATGACTCTGTATTGTGTACAATACAATGTCTAATGCATGGCAGTTTAGCATAGAATGTAGCTGGGTGGCATAAAGTAGTATAGAAATGCCAGGTGGTGGGAAGCTGTGGATAATGTATTGAGTTCAGTAGGGTTGGATAAGAATACTGAACTTCAATTGCTTGGTCTTTTTGCAATGCTGGCAGTGCGTCTTTTTGGTCAACACAGTTACCTGTATAAATGACAGAACTCACACACCACCAAGTTATTTCTTTTTAATCCTGCAGTGAAGATTAAAAAATGTTTTCCCTTACCAGGTCTCAAACTCGGGACGCCCACTCTGCAAGGCGCTCACCCAAACATCTAGCCCACACACGCCAGCCGTGTCAAAAGCCGCACCTGTCATGTAAGGCACACAGTGCATCAGCCTATTGCTGATGCACTGTGTGTCACTCCCGACCAGCTCCACTGGACATGCACAGAACTATGAGACTCCATATATAGTTCCCTGCTAACGTGACTAGCAGGGAACTATGTGGCGTACTGTATGGAGCACCGCACACCACTTTCTTGAGTACACAGTGCATCAGCAGTACAGTGGCACAAAGTAGCATACAAATGCCAGGTGGTGGAAATCTTTGGACAATGTATTGAGTTCAGTAGGGTTGGATAAGAATACTGAACTTTAATTGCTCAGTCTTTATGCAATACTGGGAGTGCACCTTTTTGGTCAACACAGGTATCTGTATAAATGGCAGAACTCACATACCACCAAGTCCTGTAGTGAAGATTTTAAAAAAAATGTCCCTTACCAGGTCTCAAACCTAGGACGCCCACTCTGCAAGGTGCTCATCCAAACCTCTAGCCCACACACACCAACCATGTCGAAAGCTACACCTGTTGTGTACAGCTAATGCACTGTGTCACTCCCGACCGGCTCCACTGGCCATGCACAGTATTTTGAGACTCCATATGACACAGAATATTGTGACTAGCATGGCGCTACGTGGTGTACTGTATGGAGCGCCGCACACTACTTTTTTGAGCACAGTACCATCTGCAGTACAAAGTAGCATGAAGTTGTAGACAATGTATTGAATTCAGTGGCACTGAATAAAATCAAATGATGGTTGGGGAGCATTAGTGAATATTTATCCCGCCTCATTAAAAGATGTGCGTGTGAAATATTTTTATAAAAAAATACAGAACTCACACACTTAATGTAATTATTTAAAACTTTATTAGACATTCTTCTACAGCTCTGAGTCCATTAGGAAAACTCTGCACTATAGTGTACAGAATCATAGCTTCTGTCAGTCAATCATCGGGTGGTGATACAGAAAATGCATTGGAAATCTGATGCATGCGCTGTGTAGTTTAGTTGTATTACACATTATGACTTTATTACATTGCTACACTACGTTCTGTTACAAAACATGCTGTGTGGCACGACTCAAGGCGTACTGTGTGGCATGAGATGCATGGCGCGCCACATAGCGTATGGAGCAACAAACTAGCTGGGCCCATCTGTATCAAGCTGTGAAAGCCAAAAGTTTTCTGTGCTTGTCTCAGATCTATTTGAATCTATCTGATCTCTCTGGCTCTTATAGTAATATTCTATAGTTTTATGTATAATGTTATTATGTCCTGTAAATATTGCTAATGCATAATATTTTATATCCTCAATTAAACTTTCATGAGTGAACCCTAAATATATTGAAGACTCAATAAAAGTACCTGGCATGAAAATGCTCATAAAAATGCATTATTAAATATTTATTAGTTTACATAAAATATTTTACAGAAAGGTAAATTTCTATTATCTAATCACAGTGAGAATTGGACCCTGACTCCTGAAACAGTTATCCTAAATATAATGATACAGCAATTACATTTCATTTTAAACCACTGTAAAGTGCCTTCATGTTCATTTTATGGGACATTACCATGTCCCCAGTTCATATTATAGCACAATATTGTGCCTCCAGTTTATAATGTGCCATATTACAGTGCCACAGTTTATAATATGTAATATTACAGCACCAACCAGCCCATATTTTACCACATTACAGCGCCCAGTTAAGATATAGGGGGAGATGTACTAAGCTCTGGAAATTGATACATTGGAAAGTGATAAACTACCAGCTCCTAACTGTCATGTTACAGGCTGTGTTTCAAAAATGACAGGAGCTGATTGGTTGGCAGTATATCACACTCCAATTTATCACTTTCCAGAGATTAGTACATCTGCCCCTATGTCACAATACAATGCCCACTTACCATTATAACATCCAATACACATACCACTCACTGAAAATGGAATGTCACACCATTAAGGATGGGAAAAGGCTCTGACTCAATTGCTTAGCAGGCAATAACAGAACTTGGTAGGCAATTATATAAACGGGTCTGGCACCCTTAAGCCTCTGGGTCACACAGCAATGACATCCACTGCACCCACATAGGTATACCCAGTGGTGGAACTTGTGAGTGGTGAGCCTAGGTGCAAAGATTTGCCTTGGGCCCCCCTCCTCCACCCTACTCCAAGTTCAAAGTGCAGTGGGTGACAGGGAGAGGCAAGAGGTAGACAAAGATAGGCGAGAAAGTGACAAGGAGAGGGTGACAGGGAGAAGCAGTGGGTGACAGGGAGTGGGAAGAGGCAGTGGGTGACAGGGAGAGTGTGATAGGGAGAGGTAACAGGCAGTGGGTGACAGGGAGAAGCAGTGGGTAACAGGGAGAGGTAACAGGCAGTGGGTGACAGGGAGCGGGAAGAGGCAGTGGTGACAGGGAAGAGGGTGAGAGGTGACAGGGGTAAGCAGTGGGTAACAGGGAGGGGGAGAGGGTGACAGAAATAGTTGACAGCAATGGTTGAATAGGAGGGGATAGGCAGTGGGTGACAGGGAGAGGGTTATACGGAGAGGCGACAGGCAGTGGGTGACAGGCAGTGTGTGACAGGGATAGGGGAGAGGCAGTGGGTGACAGGGAGAGGTGACAGGCAGTGGATGACACACACATTATGCCATACTGTAGTACCCCCCACATTATGCCACCTGTAGTGCCCACACATTATGTAATCTCTAGTGTCCACACATTATGCTACCTGTAGTGCCCACACATGATGCCACACTGTAGTGCCCACACAATATGCCACACTGTAGTCCCCACACATTATATCACTGCTGTGCCCACATTATGCCACCTATAGTACCCACACATTATGCCACCTCTAGTGACCACACATTATGCTACACTGTAGTGCCCACACATTATGCCACCTGTAGTGCCCACACATTATGCCATCTCTAGTGCCCACACATTATGCTACCTGTAGTGCCCACACATGATGCCACACTGTAGTCCCCACACACTATACCACTGCTGTGCCCATACATTATGCCACCTATAGTACCCACACATTATGCCACCTCTAGTGTCCACACATTATGCTACACTGTAGTGCCCACACATTATGCCACCTGTAGTGCCCACACATTATGACATCTCTAGTGCCCACACATTATGCTACACTGTACAACCCACACATTATGCCACCTGTAGTGCCCACACATTATGCCACTTGTATTGCCCACACATTATGCCACACTGTAGTCCCTACACATTATGCCACTTGTAGTGTCCACACAGTGTACTCACCAGCAGCATCCTCAGGCAGCAGGCAGTGCAGCAGTCACAGCCTCAGAATGATTCACACCCATTAGGCTGTGCTGCTGCTAAACTCCAGGTAAGAGGACCCTGTGATGGACTCCTCCAATCAGAGCTCAGCACATGCTCCTCTGACCCCACTGCAGAAACTACTGGGACTTATTACCCAGTAGTGCACTGCAGTGCTTAGCCTGACTGCACTGTGCCCTAGTCCTCTCTGCGTGTAGCTGCAGGCCGACTCAGTCGCAGCCCTGATGACTGCCCAGCAAGCAGCTGCACTGCAGCCTGCCATTTACAAATGGCACCGGGCAGTGTGGACCCCTATGTTGCAGCGGATCCAGGTGCAGTGCATCGTCTTTACAGCCGGTAGTTCCACCCCTGGGTACACCCATTTTCATGGCCTTGTTGAATGTGGCTAGGCCACTGTGTAGCCCAAAGAGAAGTATCTTATACTGGTACAGTCCATTGACTTAGCTGTCTCTGTGAGAGGAAGTTGCTAATATCCTTTATTCAGATCTAAGATGGTCAAATACTTGCTGTTGGTTAGGTTCTCAGCTAATTCATCCATACTAGACATAGGGTATGTGTTAAATATGAAAGGCTTTTCAAGCATATGAATTTGCTGCAAAAACATCAGGTCCATTTGTTTTTGGAACCAACACTATTGGGCTAGACCAATGTTCCCCCACTCCAGTCCTCAGTGACCCCTAACAGTGCATGTTTTCCAGTTCTCCTAGTTAGTGCACAGGTGTAATCATAACTGGTTGACACTTTTTCAAATTATCCAGGTGCTAATTATTTCACTTATGATACTAAGGAGATCTGCACAGCCTGTACTAGTAGGGGTCCCTGATGACTGGAACAGGTAAACACTGGGCTAGACAATTCACTTAAGGATGCCTTAAATACATTTAGATGATTCATTTAATCAATCTCCTCTTTGACAGCTATTTGCCCAGACTTATTTAGTATGGTTTCTGGTGTACAACTTGTATAACAATAAAAGATTTTATTAAGTTAGTGTGCATTGAAATTGGAGAGAAAACATCTCCATTCTGCCATACCATTTATTTTTGCTTGGTCTCTTTGACCTGGGAACAAGTGAGATCATATGAGGACCTCAGGTTCTTCAATCCCAGTTACAGCCATCACATGTACAGTATTGGGTTCTCCTCTACCCATGCTTAAGGAGAATAACATGTTACACTTGCTGATCCTTCCTTCTTCTAGGTTTACTACTGTATATCTATGGTCTTTGGGTCTGATTCCGCAAGGAACGCACGCTAGCAGACGCACGCACCTGTCTGCAGCGAGAATATGCTAATCAATGCATACGTCCGGAGACCGTAGCACAAGATGCAGACACCCAGCCCCATATTAAGCCGCCCATCTCCCTTTACTCACAGCCTGATCAGCACGCAAGATACCGTAAACATCAGTAACATCGAGAACCATTGGACCCATACGCACAATAGTGGTTGACCTGACCTGCCACTGGATTTTGGCTGCTTCCTGTGTACAGCTTACGGTATGGCTGCGTATGCCAACGCACTGCCTTAATTATGCCCGCCACTATAATGGCGTTATAACGCCTGCGTTCACCTGACCACCCCGTCACCACCCACAAACGGCACTTCCTGTCAATCAATAGCGGATGGATCTGCATACACACTGCTTGTAGTCTGCGTACCATAACCCGATCACACTGGCTAGTTCACGCATGCTAAGTGTGATGCATATGCATGCGCAGTGCAAAAACATCGGCCGAGTGCGTGCGTTCTCTCCTTTGCATTCCTTGCTGAATCAGGCCCTTTATTACCTCAAAGGGCAATTGCCAGTGAGCAAAAAGCTTGCTTTTTTGTGTGAGAAGTAGCACCAACACTTTGTCCCCTGGTTGAAAAGACCAGACTAAAAATATATATAGTATATATTAGTTTTTATGTTGTATTTATTGTGCATCACTTAGTTGTTGTTGTGCTAGTTGGCTATTTTTGATAACCTACTGTATTTTGCATTTGAGCTACAAACAGCATCCGTTTTGGTTCCCGTGGAGATTGTTGCTGCCACCCCTCCTTCAAAATGTCTAACACACCTCTAGGTTGTCTCCCATACTATAACCCAAAAGGAATAAACCCAGTAGATGCTTGGTGTACCCCCAGACTAAATACATTAAGCAGGACTAAAGTGTAGTACAATCTCTTTTCTCTTGAGCTACCGATTTCCTCAACATATGCTTCAAGATTCTGTTTTACCAGCCATCAGTTTCAGGATGACAGACTGAAATACTGTACATACAAATTTTACCCTAAAAGATTGCAACATGTCCATTAACGTAGAAATAAAAGTGGGCATCAAGATCTAAAAGTGAGTAAACATCAGTACCAATTCCTTAGTGATGTTACTCGTACATATGTTCCATAATAGAGTCGCATCTGGACAGCAGGTGGCAAAGTATACTACTATTAACAGGATATACTGATATCCCCAAGTCAACTTCTCTGTTGGACCAACAAGGGATATCTGACAACATGCTCAAAAGGGACTTGCACAACAGTTATGGGTATCAAAGGCTACTGTAAGTAGGTCTGTGGCAGGTTTTCTGACAGACCAGCAATATCTCTTAACTGCCACATGGCTTTTTGGCCAGCAGAAGCTATGCAAGACTCACTCCCATGTTTCATTGTACCTGAGATGGCCCTCGCATATATGAGAATGGGCCATTTTTAGTACTAGTGGAACATGAACCTGTGACAGTGAAACCACTAGCTGTTGTATTCTCTCCCCTTAAAAGATATTAACTTGGTGCAAGTCATTCTAACTATAAAATAAAATGCATCCCCAGCAGATGGGGAAGCCTTCTCTACCCCATAGATACAGCGTTAAATGTTTTTTGCTTGGCTAGCATCTTTATGGTTATCCCTTACAAAATTCTGCCAATGAAATTGTTCTAGTTATTACTCTAGGTGTAATATTGTAGAAAAGGAGAAATGCATTTTTACTGTAGATGATGTTAGGGTAGATCAGTGGCTGCGAAACCAGATAGAGAGGTCTTACACTGCAATTAACAATAAATAGGAGAGGGTGGATGCGCTCAGCCTATATACTCTGATTGTGTGTGTAAGCAAAATTGTAATAGAAACAACGTAAAAAGAGTGCAAAAAATAATGTTTTATTGTATATTAATGCATAACTTTTAAAATGTTGTGTCACTGAATTGGGGACAGGGATTCCAAATCACCTTCTCACCGTGGTGACCATCTTTTAGGGATTGTCTTTAACATATGGTATTGATCTTGCTGTTAATATACGTTCCCCTTATGTGGTGGTATGCTATGTACTACTAAGTGGTGGATGTAAACTTGGGGGTGAGTGATATGTATTTGCAGCGTCCCACACGTATACTCACCAATGTCTGTAGTAATGTCCAGCAATCCTGATGTAGGTAATCTTCTATATAGTGAAGGTGTGACACTAGAGTGTTCATTATCACTAACTTTGTGATCATAAAGGCAAAGTCTGTATATAGCAATAGTGACTGCATGCACAGTTCCAATGGCAGCACTACATCAATTGTTGTTCAGAGTAAATATCCCTAGCTTCAGGTAAAGGGTTAACCTGCTGGTCTCCTTCATAAAAGGTAAGGAGTGAGTGGTCCTTTAGTTGATGGGCGCCTTATAGTTTAATGAGAGTGCAGTTAGGGTAAACTTCACAGTGACTACTCCTCTTGCGGCTGTTCAACCATGCTGCCCTGTGTTTTATAGTTTGTTTCTTACAGCGCAGAGTGTAGTTGTAAGTTCAATGGTGCACTGGCTGGTCGGTCAGGAGTGCAGCGATGGTCATATGGGAGGGAAAACCCCTTCGCTGGTTCACTGATACACTTAGCAGTGTTGGGCTGAGCCCAGGGTCACCTCCCCTCCCCTCAGGAAGGCCTACCATTGGTTGACATGCATTGGGAACCATCAGCTTATTGACACATGTGCAAGTCTGCACAAGCCGCCAATTTTCCGGGTTTAACTCAGCGCCAACAAGCCTGCACGAACCGTGGTAACATGACTTTAGCTGTTTTTATAAATTTTTAAGAAATCCAAAACCAAAAGTGAACCAAAACACTCGAGGGTGGTTTTGCCAAAACAAAAACTATAACATTTGAGGGTCATTTTGCCAAAACACAAGAGTCCACGCCACTGGCGTAAATTCATCTCAGATGCCCGGAGGCAAGTTATAATTTGCCCCCCCCCCCTAAAAAAAAGGGAAAATAAATATGGTGCATATCTATCTACCTATCTAACTACAGTAAATATCTCATTTCTATCTCATATATATCTCATATCTATCTCATATATATTTATATCTATCTCCAGGGGCGGAACTAGCGGCGGTGCAGCCGGTGCCTTGCACCGGGGCCCGCTGTGGTGCAGGGGCCCATGGCTGTCTGCATCCAACAGTGCCGCTGCCCGCCGACCCGGTCCCCATTAAGTAAATGGTTGGAACCGGAGCGGGCCCACTTCATCCGCTCCGGCTCCAACATGACAGTCTGACACTCAACGCAGCCCGGCCCCTTGTAATGACGTGGTGCGCGCAGTGTCATAACAAGGGGCCGGGCTGCTGGAGGGAGAGGATCAAGAGGAGCCACGGATCGAGAGGAGCAGCAAGGAAGAGAAGCGGCCAAGGAAACAAGGTAAGTAAGCCGGCTGTGGTGGTATGGGCTGGGGGGAGAAAGACTGAGACACGCTGGGGGGAGAGGAAGGCTGAGATGCTGGGGGGGAGACATGCTGGGGGAGAGGCTGAGACACACTGGGGAGGGGAGAGGCTGAGACATGCTGGGGGAGGGGAGAGGCTGAGACACGCTGGGGGAGGGGAGATGTTGAGACACGCTGGGGGATGGGAGAGGCTGAGACACGCTGGGGGAGGGGAGAGGCTGAGACACTGGGAGGCGAGGCTGAGACACGTTGGGGGGAGAGGCTGTGACACTGGGGGGGGAGAGCCTGAGACACGCTGGGGGAGGGGGAAGGCTGAGACACTTTGGCTGTGGGGGAAGAGGCTGACACGCTGGGGCTGGGGGAGCAGAGGCTGACACGCTGGGGCTGGGTGGGGGGGAGTGGCTGACACGCTGGGGGGGAGAGGCTGACACGCTGGGGCTGGGGGAGAGAATGAGGCTGACATGCTGGGGCTGGGGGAGAGAATGAGGCTGACACACTGGAGCTAGGGGAGAGAATGAGGCTGACACGCTTGGGCTGTGGGATGGAATGAGGCTGACACGCTGGGGCTGGGGGGGGAGAATGAGGCTGACACACGGGCTGGACGGACAGGATTTAATGACTGGGGGGGGGCAGTGAGGGGTGGTGAAAAAATGTTGGGGTGCCAGGAATGGATGGGGGGGGCCCAAAGCATATTCTTGCACCTGGGCCCACCACTCTCTAGTTCCGCCACTGTCTATCTCATAGTATATGATTATGGTAGCTTCTCAGGTTCCGGGAAGAGGTGCCATGTATTGGGCAGCCGTGATGGTACATATTTACAGTCCTAAGTGGGGTGAATATATTGTGGGCAATGGAGGAGGTGCCCCTTCAGTGCTGTCGCAGCAGGTGCCTCCATTGTCTCCCATAGTTCTGCCCCTGGTCCACACACATCTCTATTAAAATGTCAGCTTATACTGTATATATGTTATTACAGATACAGTAGGTGTCTCTTTCATTAAAATAAATATTTATTATCTTTTATTTATGATGCTCCACAAAGGTCCAAATTCAGTTAGCTAGAGGTCCATACAGGAAGTACTGTGCTATTTTTATGCACCAAAAGCTAAGCACGGCAATGATTTAGAACAAAAACAGAGGGGTCTGTACACATCTTAGATAGATTGATTGATAGATAGATAGATAGATAGATAGATAGATAGATAGATAGATAGATAGATAGATAGATAATAGCTATATATATATATATATATATATATATGTACACACATTTATGTGGGGATTCTGAAGTATCAAAGCATAATTACTTATAAAGCCCTGCAGCTGAGCATTTGGATTCTGTGTGCTGGTTTTATCCTTTTGATGAGACACAGAGGACCCATTCCTGTTTGTATCGAATGCTCTGGAGATTAGTGATGAGTTCTACACAGGGACTGTTTTTCCTTCAGATGTGTCACTGTAAACTTTTCATCAATCAGACTGTTATCTCTCCTTTCCTCGTCTCATACAATTCTAATGTCCCCTTACAATTGTCCTTCTTTGTCTCGAACGTGGTCTCTCACTCCCTTCAGCTGTGGAATCTTACTACAAAATACATAAGGTCTTTTGTAAAAAACCCATTTTCTTATCTTCATCTATTCTCCTATGTTAGTGTTTGTCTCTTGGATCTCATCCCAGTGCCTGTCTTATCCTCCATTTTCTTTTGTGTGTGTATTTGCCCTATCTTTTATTCAGTTTAGGTTACAGTGACAGTGTCAAGTTTTCCTATCAGCCAGTTGATACAAGTGTGCACATGTGATACATCTCCCGTGTGGAGAACTTAAGCCACAAGATTGAATATGTTATTTTGATTTTCTAAGGAGACTCATTAGAAAAAGCTGATAATGTAATAATATGTTAATCAAAACAAATCATTGCTTACTAATTACCATTTTGACTTTTTTTTATGTTACAGAATAGCTTCTTATTTAATAGGTAATCTCTACAGCTCCCCTTCTCCCCAATAATATTTGTTCATCTAATTTAAACTATTTTGTTTGTTTGCTTCTATGAACACCCAAGGGAAATAAAAATTGCTGAAGAATAATTGCAAAATGCCAGCATCGCAAAAAGATCCCCTGAGGTTTGGATAAGAATGATCACATTTTTACATATAAATTGTGCTAGAAACATTTTAGTTTTTTCCCTTTAGAGATATATATATATATATATATATATATATATATATATATAAAATAATAGATAATGTTAATTCAGTCTAATTTTCTTGTATTTTATAGGATCATGTTCAGATAGGGCAAAGTCATGGCAGATTGGTACAGTAAATTAATAATAATATTGGAAGGTGGCCGTGATAGAGGAAGGGGCAAATAACCTGTAGACAGGACAATCAGAAATTTGGTTGGTAAGCACACGGTTAGCACTTTATTTATGTATTAACATTTATATAGCGCACACATATTTCGCAGCGCTTTACAGAGAATATTTAGTCATCCACATCAGTCCCTGCCCCAGTGGAGCTTACAGCCTATGGTAGGCATCTATGACAGAGTGAAGTGTCCCGATCTTACTAAGAGGAGAGGTTACTTACCATCAGGTGTCTTCTCCTGCGCTGTATCGCCACCTGTAACTGCCATAATCTGCTCCTCTTCACATGAAGATGCAGGAAGCTCTGTATCACTTTGTTCGGATGTCAATAAAGTTTTTTAAATAAAAAATAAACCTCTCTGCTGCTGCACAGGACTCAGAAAGTGGCAGGTGACGCCACAATCCAGAGGCGGAGTGTGTCTGGGCGATCATCGCCGAGGGGGTGACCTATCGTTTACCTTCTTTGGCAGGGCCATTCTTAGTAAAACTTGTAGTAGTCACCTCCTGCTTCGCACTAATAACAGGTGAAGCAGGAGCTGTAATCTTGGAAACGGGGGCAGCTTACAAAGAAAGAAAAAATAATACTTTTAAATATAACTGTGAGACTATACTTGTAAACACAAACATTAACCATTCTAAAAACGCATTTTAGTTTGAATTAAGGAGGTTATTCAGGAGACCGCACAGATATGTTGCAGCATGTAGATTCCCAACAGTCTGGAATCTGTGCGTGCGCAGGACCCCTTCTGCGCATGTGCATAATAGGAAGGATGGAATTGCAAAGCTGTTCATGTGCGGCTTTGCAATTCCATCCAGTGCTGAATCAGGCCCTAAATGAATAAACTCCCATGAATGTGCAATGTGTAGTAATAATACATTGTTTACTATATGAATTAGTTAATTATCATTTATGTATATCTCTGACAGAAAGAGTGTGACAGAATTGCTCTGCAATTAGAGACCGTGGGTCAGATTCTCAGTTATGGGAGTGTCGCGGGTGTGTTGCTAAAAACACACCAAGCAATATTTCAAGTGGGTGCCCCCGTCCTTGCCCATTCATATGCAAACTTGTACACCAGGGGAAGGCTGATATTAGCATTAGCATATAGTCTAGGGCAAAAGACGCTAAAGTGGTTGCAGCAGCATGAGACTCAGAAACAGCCCCAGTGTGACTGTAACTCACAATACCGCTGTATCTTTTTGATTTGCCGCTAGACTGTTTGTTAATTAGTTCTACTGTGGGGCCAAGCTGCCTAGGCAAGGACCGCCACTAATGAGTACAGACAGACTAGTCTTTCCTCTCTCCCACTGACTCAGGGAGAGCTAAAAAAAATAGCTTGTATAAGCTGGGGATGATATGAGAACCTACTGTATATTTTATTAAGGTAAAACAGGTTGTAACAGGTTTGTTTTGGTTAGGGATTGGTGTACTTAGCTGTCAGTTAAAGTTAGTTTGCCAATCAGTGATTTCTAGAGGGCAGGGTTTATTTCTGTATATACTGAATATGCAAGATGAGGAACCATCTTCCTCTTTCCAGTTTGTGATCCCTCCCACCCAACTGATAAATTTGGTTTGTATTATTTTTATATTTTTAATTTTATTGGAATATAATTGTACTGTTCCAACAAGGGTGGAACAGCAGACGGAAAGCTGTGTTCCTAGACGGCTCAATTTTGGCACAACAGGGCTTGACTAGCATTTCCCCTTTGAAAGCAGAGGTTCGGTCACTACCCTAAAGGGGTAGACCAGGTCTCCATCTTAGGGAGGGACCAGTATTGGGCCAATTAAAGGGAGGTGGTACTACCCAAGCCGGTTCTGCACAGCGGGTGGAAATTCAACCACCAACACTTATTTAAATATTTATTCCTTGGGTTATGACTGAGGTGCACTGCCTTTTGCCACCATTGCTTTAATTGACTAATAATTTCAATTTGCTTAATAAATTCAGCTGTGACCTCCTTTTTGCAATCTTATACAGTTGACTGTGTGGTTATTTTATTTAGTTGAGTGTAAATAGTAAAACCAATAGGTGACATATGTTTTTAATGATTGTAAAAAAAAACCCTGAGTATTGTTCTTTGGTTTAAAATGTGCCTTAAAGGAATTAGAATCTAAGGATTGCCTTAAATTCTGTAATAGAAATATTTCATTCATAATAATATGTTAAAGTATGGTTACTTTAGTACAGTACTTTACTTATGTCACGATCCTGACAAATTTTTCCCATATTCTATTAGTTTCTATGTTTTATCTCTGCTGTGTTTGTTCCAGGTAGCGCTGAGGTCTGCTCTCGCTGTGACCGCACATCACTCTGGGATGACGCAGAGGTCCGTCTGCACTGCACATCACATCCAGCTGGCTATGAGGTCTGTCCACACTGTTCCTGCTCTATGCTTTCAGTGTGTTTACTCAGCATGCTAGCAGTTAGGCTGAAGAGTTCCCTCTAAAACTCAGTATGGGTGCAGCCATGTTGGATTCAGTCACCTGACTCCAACACTCAGAGTGCTGCTCCCAGACCAGCTGATCGCAGCATCCAATCCCTGGTCCACCCCTACAAAATCCATTTCCTGACTGGCCCACATCGCCAATATAAAATCGCTTCTGCTGAAGTTACAGCTCTGTGCTGAGCTCCCAAGTACTTTGTATCTGAATGGTTTCAGTCCGAATCAGTGCTCGAAGTGTGCTGGTATACAGCGGTATGATATACCGCCACTTCCTTCGAGCACTGAGCCCTGCTGTGCCTCCCATTACCTTCCGTGAAGATGATTGTTCTTGCAAAAAGAAAAGATTGCAAGAACAAACATTTTTTCCATGGAAAGAGCGCAGCACACAGCGCAGCCATCATTATTAATCTGGGACTGTCCGCGAGCTAATTGGAGCTCGCAGACAGACAGCCAATCAGGAGCAGCCGCAGCGGCAGCTCTTGATTGGCTACCGGTCCACAAGCTAATTAGCTAACGGACAGCCCCAGATTAGAAATGATGGCGGCTCTGTGTGCTGCACTCTTTCCATGGAAACCAAGTTCCTCCTAATTCCGGACCCGGCTGTCAATAAGTGGCTGTGCCCCCGTGACCACCGCTGGCCCACCCACCGCCGCATAGGCAAAACTGTTCACCGACCCACTGCTGGCCCACCCACCGCCACCCTGCCCTCACACTGCCCGCCCACCACCATCTTTTTGGAGACCCGGCGAATGAACATACCTGCACGGCCGGCGAGAGGACACCTATCCCCTGGGCTGGAGGGACCTTTCCGACATCAGGCTCTGGGCGGAGCTGAGAGCGGAGTAAGGTGCTCCTGACCCAGTGCTAAGGGGACAGCAGTCTGAGCAGGGGGTGGGGTAAGTGATGTCAGGAAAGGTATTTGTGCTGTGAGGGGGTCTGTGCTGTGAGGTGGGTCTGTGCTGTGAGGGGGAGTCTGTGGTGAGGGGGGGTCTGAGGGGTCAGTGCTCTGATAGGGGGAGTCTGTGGTGAGGGGGGGTCTGTGCTGTGAGGGGGGAGGCTGTGGTGAGGGGGGTCTGTGCTGTGGGGGGAGTCTGTGGTGTGAGGGGGGTCAGTGATGTGAGAGGGGGTCTGTGCTGTGACAGGGGAGTCTGTGGTGAGAGATGGGTTCTGTGGTGAGAGGGGGGTGTATGTGCTGAGAGGGGAGAGGGGTCAATAAATGTGAGAAAGAGGGATTCTGTGCTGTGAGGGGGGGTCTGTGCTGAGAGGTGATCGGGGTCAGTGATGTGAGAAAGAGGGGGTCTGTGTTGAAAGGTGATCAGGGTCAGTGATGTGAGAAAGAGGGGGTCTGTGCTGTGAGGGGGGTCTGTGCTGAGAGGTGAAATGGGTTTGTGCTGTGAGGGAAGGGGGTGGTCTGTGCTGAGAGGGGTTAGGCTGGTTAGGTTTAGGCCGCAGGAAGGGAGGGTTAGCTTTAGCTTTAGGGGAAGGGTTAGGATACTTATGGGCAGGTATCAGTGTCCTAACCTTGTCGGGATCCTGAGCGCCGGCATCCCATACCCAACCCATACATACATAGCTGATGTTTCAAGGCCGCAGTGGTGCTGTACACCTGCTGCTGCTGATTGGGAGGTAAGAGGCTACTGCTGGTTGCTCATCAGAGGTAGGTTATAGGATGTTTTAGGGACACGGGGCAGTAAAAGGCTGCACAAGAGCTTAACTGTGGCATGATGTGTAAGGGGCACTAATACTACATGGCATAATTTGCAAAGGTTATTACTGTGAGACATAATGTGTAAGAGGCATTACTATGTATGGAATAATGTGTAAGGGGCAATACTGTGTGGCATAATGTGTAAGAGGCACTATTACTGCATGGCATTATGTGTTATAAGGGCACTATATATTGTGTGGCATAATGTGTATAAGGGGTACTTCAGTGTGGTACACTACATTGATGACATGGGGGCGTGCCTTAAGAGCTCACCTCTTTTGAGTGGCCAAATCCCCTTTTACGACGTGCAAGCACCTTCGGCACGTACATAGGTACAGCCTTAAATTTTCCATACCCCCTCTTAAAAATTCCCACTTCGACCACTGGTCCGAATCATTCCAGTTCCAAATCTGGTTATCAAGTCTTTAATTCCATCTAGTACTCCAGTCCGGTATATTCAAACAATGGTCTCAAATCGATCCAGTACTTCAATTCATCATCATCGGTCTCAAACCGATCCACTTCTTCAATTCATTAACATCGGTCTCCATCCGATTGTCTCCAAACATCAGCTCCAACCTGACTGTCTCCAAACTTCGGTTCCAATCCAATTGTCTCCAAACATCGGTTCCAATCCGATCCTGCTTCATCAATTCCATATCATCGATTCTACAACATTGGTTTCACTCTGACCCGGCTTTATCAATTCCATATCATTGATTCTAATTTCATTGATACTACAACATGGGTTCCAATCCAATCCTGATTCTTTAATTCCATCTCATCGTTTCTACTACATTGGTTCCTATCTGATTCTACCACTACAGTTCCAATGCAATTTCCAGTCTAATAAAGTTGTGCCCTAATGTCCTTGCCTTCGGGCTCATCACCTCTAGCAGTTCAGCTGTCTCCGATATTCCCTCAATGCATGAAGAAGTCCTGGCTCAAGCCACCCAGATTTAATAATGCCTCCCTAGTCTCCTCTTCAGCGTCCCACACCTGCTCAGACCAACCACAACCCTCAGGCATGACAACTTATTTTATAAGAAGGTGTCACCAAGTCTGCCTAAAGAACCATATTTAAGTAGACTGACAATCTACTTATCTTCTCCCAGTTTTCAACCTGTCAATCCTATTCATATATAATAATTCTCTCATCATGCATTATATTTATGATCATGGGGTGGGTATGATATATTTGTAAATTAATATAATTTGTTGTCTCAGAGTGACAAATATATGACAGAGAGTAGGCAAACATGTGGCAAACATAACTCCCTAAGTACAATCATAAGCTGCATACAGGAATAACATGAACTTCCAGTATGTCTATCATATGACTTCCCCTGTATTAAGCACACTTAAATAATATCATTTGCACGCATTTTGACTAAGATCAAATGTTGCTTTGAACTAAAAGCATATGGCCTGCCCAAATCATAATGAGTAGACTACCTTGGTCTTGAACAGTGACCCACCGTGACAGAGTATGGCATGAATCATGGCAGTCTCACATTTTTGTTTTCATGTTGTTTCCTCTAACATTTCCTCTTACATTAGCTGGATGGGAACACTTTTATATTTACAGACAAAAGGTTGGGGCCATACTCCATTGTTATTTAATCTCTGATTTTTCATTGTCAGTCACTTCACTCTTTTTTTCATGGATGTCAGGTGGTGGGTGCCCTTTTGGGCTCCAATCCCCAAGAGGTAAGTGTGTTGCCCATTAGGTTTCCACCCGCCGTGAAACCTGGGGTCCCCATCTTGTTGGAGGGGTGCAAATGATTTAAGATCCTAGGTTAAGCCTCACTGGATCCCAGGGTAAAGGGACTACCCAGCATTTTGCCCCCTAAGGGATTTTAAAGTTATTAGGTTGGGGATAAGGAGTCCCTTCTCTTTTGAGGAGGGCCTGAAATAGCACCCCATTGAACACATTTGTGTTTTTTCTTTATTTCTGTACACTTGAAAGACCAAAAGTATCATCCTAGGAAAGAAAAAAATAAAACATTCTCATGTTACAGTGCCAATATGGAGAGTCCCATGGAAAGATTTAAAAAGATTTAAAGATGCGATCGGCATCCGCCCCCTCTCAATTTCTTGCAGGCATTCATTTTTTCTTTATTCTTTTGATTTTCCTGGGATGACATTATTTATTATTTAGGTAGTAAAGGTCTTTTTTTCTAAATATCAAAGAAACCAATTTGTAGTTTTATTGTAAAATTAAAGAATAATCATGTATCTCCTTTGACAGACATATAGAAAATGAAAATTGATTGCAAGTCCATTTGTTTTCAGTTTTTATTATTTTTGCAATGATTTTAGCTGAAGGCAGATGTAAAAAACACAGCTCTAATTTACAAACAAGAGTTTTTTATCAAACTTAAGTCTCGTAACTGTTTGGCACTAGGGAGAAGGAAGAGTTCTAAAATATGTTACTCATTTTGTGAAGAGTCATTTCCATTGTCAGAGCAGGCAAACACTAAGCAAGGGGCAAAGGAACAAGGATTTACAGTCGTATCATATGTACCATCCTCAGGGCAGGACTGTCACTGTAGGTAAAATACATAATGTATACCCATTCTCAGTATCATATTATAGGCAGTAATTAAGTTGTACCTTTTACTTAAAGTATCTTCAGGTCTTAACACTTCAGTGCATAAATATAGCTACAGAACATGTAATATGATTGTGATGAATATTTAAGCATACCTTTATTGCATACTTATACCTTACTAGAGTAAATCATCTGTAATGTTCAGTGTCTCTCTATATACTGTAGTATTCACCACTACATAAATACTGCCTCCATTAGAAGTTGTCAGAGCAGGGGTATTGGTGGAGCAAGTGCTCAGGGAGTAGGACTGGGAATGCTAATATTAGATCATTGGGATCTGGTTCTCGGCTGCAAAAATAGGGGCGCCAAGAGGGATTTGGTCAGCTACTAATTACCCAGGCTAGGGCTTATCTGCTTATCTAGAGGGCCTAGTGTGGGCCTGCCATAACGGAGGAGGAATACCACCCTCTTAAGGCTGCACCTCCATTTTGTAGTAGTGTGTATAATATTTGTAGTCAAAGCTTTAACAAGTGGGCTTAGAAAAATCCCCAGGCCACTTCACTTCCTCTAGCACCCTGGCCTATCGTATGATTCAGATGCCCTGGAAAAAAATGTCAAAGGGCCGTCCCCATTCAAAATGCATGACTATGGCTGCTAATTCAGACAAACAGAGTGGCCCATGCTGCCTTTGTATGGCAATAGGCATTTCTAGACATATATAGGGTTGATTCTGAAAAAAAGTTTAAGAAGACATGCACCTAATAGTGTAGTATTTAAAAGTAATAGTGGTAACTCGTGCTCATAAAAATAATTGTGCATACCAAAAAGAAAATCTTTTAGGCTTATCTGTGAATCCAGAGGATAAATGGTCCACACTAGAAGGGTTAAGTGGGATGTCATCTGCTGGATCACCTTATAAAGAGCTTAAACTGGCTCATAAGACAGAGAAAGTATATACAGTGTCGTATTTCTTTTGAATTAATAGTACCAGATAGTGCTAATTTAATAGCCTGTAGTATGTCATCCACCACGTAACTCCTAGGCCAGCTGACCCAGGCTCTCTGGTGTTTTGGATACATATCTATGAGGACTGGGTACTGTGAAAGAGCTCCAATATTAACTTATCTCAGTGCCATCATGCAAGGGCCAGAAGACTTAGATTTTAAATAGCTCAAAGCTTAAACAAAGGAACAGACATGGTTGTAATAGGAGCTAAAACAGGATATACCACCTAGCAGAGTCTCTTGTTACAGACAATGTGGATGTGTGGGGGTTTGAGCTGGTGCAATGCATGATGGGAGGAGGTATATATATTGAAACAGCCAAAAACAGCCCCTCTCTCTCTGCCATTCCCATCCAAGACACAGACACACACCTGGCTCACTGGACCTCTGACTGTACAAGGTACTCTGTCCTCTATAATAACTTGTCTTCTATTGCCTAAACTTTCCTTTCCTGCCTATCTATAAGAGCTAACACTCACACTAGATAAGACAATGAATCTTAAATCCTCTCTCTCTCTTTGTCTCAGCTACAGCTCACAGGCTATCAGGCCTTGCCATGAGGTTTCACCCCACATACATAGCAACACAAAGACACAAGGATGACCTCATTGCTACCATGCCATGAGGCTCTAACACATAGCACACTCTCTCTCTATACTCACACATGTATTTTCACATAATCACATGCATACACACATAATTGTTTTCTCTAATAGATTGCCCTCCACAATTTATCTATAGACTAGTAGTCTCGCCGGATGTGCAGGGGGAACAATTTACCCTTAATTATAGTATCACCCCTACACACACGCATGTACACTTCTCACATACTTCCAGCCATGTGCTTTCTTATAACACCCCTACACACACGTATGTACACTTCTCACATACTTCCAGCCATGTGCTTTCTTATAACACCCCTACACACACACATGTACACTTCTCACATACTTCCAGCCAGGTGCTTTCTTATAACACTTCTCACGCTACTTCCAACCATGTGTTTTCTTATAACACATTCTTATACACACGTACACAGAGGATAGCAAAATATATATAACACATGCAAACAGTTTCCATACATACACACATACATATAAACATATATACATATATTTGCATGAAGCGAAAGATTAAATCGAATCTGCATTGAAGTTTATTTAGCAACTGCATAGGGTTAATTCATTACTGGGATTAAAGATAGAAAATCACTTCTGAGGTTATGTACTGTACTGCATGCTATATTATCCTTTGTATTATTCATATGTAAATCATCTATTATCTTGCAATTCTCATTTATGGAGTAAAATACTTTTTATATCTGTATATGGTGTATAGATAACTGAGTATGATTTCAAGGTTTAATTAATATGCAATGATACATTATGGGTAAGATATGCAGGGGACTTGATAGATTTGTCAAGGGATATTTGGGTGGCATTGGCCTGGTAATAGCTTGCATGTTTAGCTCACATGGAGCTTTGGTTGTTATGCATAACATAACAATGGCAACTCTCTGTCTGGGTGTTTTATGGTAAAGGACGGAAAAAGTAAAAAGACTGTATGGAAGATTAATAAAGTAATCTAGGAGGTCACAAATGTAGCAATATCAGACAGAGAAAATAGATTAAAGAGGAGAATATTGTGTCATATTCCTATAATTAATTATAACCATCACTATGGATGAGGAGGAGATTTTGTGTAACTATGAGACCCTCAGAGAGGAGTGGAGGTGGCGCGGACACCGGAAAAACTCACTCTAACATATGGCGCCCGAACAAGCCTGTTTAAAATTGTGATCTCCAAAGGCCACGGAGAATCACAATTAGAAACAGAGAATTTTTTAGATTTGCTATAATGGTTACACAAAAACATCTTTAATATCTTAGTGAAATATTCTTAAGGGAAAACGTAATAGCATTCTGCCTATGGTTAATGCTGTAACATTTCTTTCTCTAGCTGGACTAGGGAACTGAGAGTTAGTTAGCACTAGGTTTGATTGATTACAAACTTGAGATATTTTATAAGGAATGTTATAACACATTTTCAAATTTTTTTTTCTCTTCTCTCCTTAACTGAATATCTACTTGTGACCAACTCATGTAGAACACTTTATTCTGGTTATTTTGTTTTTGTTTTGTTTTTTCAGGGCAGCCTCCTACTGACCCTGTAAAGAAAAACATTTCTAACCTGTATTTCCTACAGAAGCACGTCTTTGAAAGTTGTCTAGCGGGTACGGCGTAAGCGACGCAGTAAGAATTTTGAGCAGACAGCGCGCACTGGGAATCTCTAGTAAGGCGTAAGTTTGCAACTTTCTCAGGTCTGTAAGATAAATTCTCCAATCTGAACCAGGATTGAGGACTTCATTTCCATTTATACAGACAGAAATAGTAATACACCGGTCATAACTCAGGTAGATATGGATTTTCTTACCATTAAGAAACTAGCAAAAGACAGCATGTTTAATCCAGTTTTACCAACTAGCTACACATCAGCTGAAAATCTGTGGTCACAATTGTTAGATCAGGTTTATAGTCAGGATAAACTTTGTAATGATAGATGGAATGTTAATAACAAATCTAAAAGATTAAAAATGTTAGCAAAACTAGTAGAAGTTTATGAAGACATAATTTGGACACCAGAGCACACACTCCAGGTAGTGTGTACTTCGGGACACACTACCTGGAGTCTCTCAACAGAGGTTTGGGAGGTGGATAATGGACCTCAGTGGAAGGAATATCAAAATCTGTCATAAGGCTAAGTATGTCCTTTCCCAGTTGTTAAACACAACTGGAACTGAACATGATTGTGGTCAGGTAACACATTCCTTTACCACACCATTCTTTAGACAGGTAGTGCACCCTGATGACAGAATCATCTTTGTTGATGGGTCACGTTTCATCTTGATGGGTCATATGTGACAGGATATGCGATCTTGGATGAGACCACAGAAACTCAGAGTCTGGTTAGACTCCCAGGTCACCTGTCAGCCCAACATGCTGAATTGGAGGCAGTGAAGGAAGCACTCTTCATCCACCCCCCAGGGAGATGCACTATATATAGTGACAGCTCATATGTAGTGCGGTCTCTCACATTACATCTTGAGACTTGGCAAAAACGTGGATTCGTGGACAGCCAGAATAAACCTCTGGCACACGTTTCAGTTTTAAAGGAACTTTGGGAATGGGGTAAGACCCATCCCGATGATGCAGCAATCATCAAAGTGTCTGCACACCAAAAAGGGAGCGATCCCCTAATCATGGGTAACAATGCAGCGGATGAAGCGGCAAAAATGGCAGCAGTATCTGGGATCTTTCGGGATCCAGATGCTGAAACTTTGCCCTCAATCCAGGTGGCAGCACGTAGGAAAGTCCTTGAAGAAGGACTGGTGTCATTTGAAGAGGAACAGGCAAAAGATGCTGTTCTTATGAATCACAGAATTTCACCACAAGATCCCTGGTCTATAAGACAGGGTATACTGTGCCACTCACCAGGAGAAAGATTAGAACCTCTCCCTGCAGTACCCTCACATCTTCAAGTGGAACTGACAAGGCTTAATCATCAGCTCCTTGGACACCCTGGCCGGGATAAACTTTTCTCTCTTTTAAAGAGCAAATTATACTGGTCAGGAATGTTCAAAACAGTAGAAAATGTCACCCAACAGTGTTTGGTGTGTGCCCAAATCAACCCTCGGGCACCAGCACTTAAGCCAGTGTTACAGCGTGTGCCTCCTGCAGAGGGGCCCTGGTCATCCTTACAAATAGATTTCATAGGACCACTACCAGCTGGCAGCCGAAATTGTCGCTATGCCTTGGTAGTAGTAGACGTGTTCTCAAAGTGGGTAGAAGCCATTCCTACAGCGAATGACTCAGCGTCCACTACAGCACGGGTTCTATGGGAACAGATTTTGTCACGCTGGGGTATCCCTAGGATCATAGAATCTGATCGAGGGACCCATTTCACTGGCAAGGTCATGAAAGCCCTTTGTGAACTTCTGGACATAAGGCAGCGCTTCCATGTTCCTTATCATCCCCAATCAGCCGGGGTCGTGGAACGTATGAATCGGACCATCAAGGCCCGGTTAGCTAAGTCACTGTTGCAGAAGGGCTCCTCTTGGGTAACAGCCTTACCCGCAATACTCATGGGTATTAGGGCTACGGAAGCATCCACCACAGGGATCACTCCGTTTGAGCTCATGACAGGTCGCAAAATGCCACTTTGTTTCCCTAATGAGCCACAATTGTCAAACCCAATGAAAGATGCTATCGCGAGAGATGTGTTCCTGCAACAGGTACAAGATAATATCAAGGGACTGTTGCCTTATGCAGCTATGCGGCTGCATAAACCCTATCTACAGGGGGAGACACCCATGCCCTCTGTAGGTGAGTTAGTAATGGTTAAAGTTTTCCGTAAAGCAGGTCCTTGGGATGCAAACTGGGAGGGACCATATCAAGTCCTTGAAACAATGGGTGATACCATGTTGAAGGTCCAAAGGCCAGTAACAACAAAGAGAGACTCTCAAAGGAGACGCAAGGTTCTCTGGGTCCATATAGACCAGGCAAAGACCACCAGGACCTCTCCAGCCCAATAAGGTGCCAGGGTACTCAATCAATAGGTAGGGTAAGAGGAAACATAAAACAGGAGACTGGTCTTTTTGAAATTCCACATAGGGTTATACCTAAACTGCCTTAAAAAGAACTATACTCATGCCTTCTTTCTTAGCATATCATGGAACCAGAAAGAGAAGCTGTTTCCCCAGTTCCCAAAGGACACAATTACAAATCTCATTCAGCTTTAGGAACCAAGAGGTGCAGGGTAAAATGCCCTCTAAAAAAACTAAACTTACGGATACTGGTACTACTGGTAGGTGTGGTACTGGTAGGATCCGTTACCCCTCCTAATAACAAGAGCGAAAAGGGGGAGTCAAATATAACATTGCAAGTAAATGATATGACATCTGAACCTATTAATCAGTCAGGTCTATTAACAGTAGAATGTAAGGAAGGTAAAATCCAGACGCCCTACCATAATTACACCTTTGTATCAGGCCAATGGTATTTATATGGATTTTGGAGAGAGGGTTTTGCTGATGGTAAAGTTCAACACTATACACCAGTAGAAAATGTGTCTGCTATTCAATATGAATTACATACATTATGCTTGAAAGAATACACCCACTTTAGAGACACTGATTCAGTGCCCGTTAAATCCATCCGATGGGTTTCAAAGGACCCACATTTACATCCATATAGGAAAACAATTAGTAATGTCACTGAAGTTGTGTGTACTAGAGATGGTGTCTTGTACCCTGAAGACACCACAGGGGGAGAATATGATGGCTGGTATATTCTTAAAGCCACCTCTATAGGATCTTATGCTCAGGAAAAGTTACGTGTTAGAACATATTTCGATAGACCCATACCCATTATAGGTACTATGAAAGCATATTGTATGTTAAAAGATTCCAGACTGTTAATTACAAGGGAATCCAAATACGCCCAAGGACACATCCCCACAGATTACTTACAAACCAGTGTCATGATGCTGAAATTAAACTGCAGCAGCACAGGCCAAGTAATATGGAACGATCATGTTGGATCAGTAGACATGGAAGGTTTGTACAGAGCAGTCATTTTGAAAATCAGAACCGATGCCAAAAGCCCTAAATACACTCAGATAGAGGGATCACCATCCATACAATCTTTTATGATATCCATAATGAGAGATAGGTGTACAACAGAAGTTACTGGGTACTATTTTATCACCTATGCTCATTGGGAACTAGACAAACAAATGGTAATGTCTGACGTGAATCCATGGAGATGGGATATAGGCCCTCATTCAGAGCCGTACACTCTGAGCAGAGCACACGCTCTGAATGAGGGCCGGCCTCCATGAAAATGGAGCGTCCTCCTGGACGCTCGTATAGCTGTGGGTCACCACCCACAGGCTATACGAGCATGCAGTTTGATGGCCGCGATGGTCGTGACCATCGCGACCATCGAAACTGCGAGCCGGAGCCTGCGGTTGAGGTTTTCAACCGCAAGCTCCGGAGTGATTTTGGCTCTATCAGAGCCAAAATCACTCCCACTGACATCACTAGTGATGTCAGTGGGCCGGCTTCTGATGGGAGGCGTTCCCGTGGGAATGCCCCCGTCAGGGAGGCACGCCCCCGGAACACCTACCAAAGGGGGCGTGCTGTCAATCAACATCGACAGCACGCCCCCTTTGATCAGACACAACGTGCGAAGGACTTTCCTTCGCTTGTCGCATCTGGCGCATGCGCACGACGGAGCTCCCTCCGTCGTGCGCATGCTCAGTCCAGAACATCGACCCACTTGCGAGTGGACAGCCGCTCGCGAGTGGGTCTGAATCAGGCCCATAGTTTGCAATGGTATAGACACCCCCATAATTGATGTATGGATGGATGGTACCCCTATGACTGAGGAGTACAGGAATAGATATGTGTCCTTTGATTGGAAGGACCCCAGTGGTAGAGATATCAATTTTGATATCAAAATAGATGGACCTTTCAAATGGCCATTCTGTGAAGCAGTAGATGAAGGGTGTTGGACGTTTTCACAGTGGGTTTACCTCTCCAAAATAAAACCTATAAAATTCCTTTCCTTACAACCAGGGGATAGTGACCAGTGGTACCTGTTTGAAGGGAGAGGACAGATATGTGTGACTATAGTCAGAATCCCTTATAAGACAGAAAATCTACAACCAGTGAAACCACATTTAGATGCCTGTAGAATCCCTGCCCATAAATTAGCAGATGTAATTGCTCCCCAACTCTCTTCTCCATGGAAAATAATAACGGATGTTAAGTTTGTATTGTATACCTGGAGGATTTCAGTAGAGGATTTCAGAGTAGATCACTGGGACCATAGATGTGAAAGGTTTGTGAGAAACCAAATAGACATGCTAAAGGGATGGGTAGAATCTGGACAAGAAGCAAGAAGAGATGGCTTGAAATTTAGGAAAAGTAGGAACAAAAGAGATATCATTGCCACATTCTTGGGAGGAGGGGCATTAGGATTAGGGACTCTAAATACCATGGATTTTGAAGTTCTGAGGAGTAAACTTGGGAGTCTGGCACAACATACAGGAGAAGGAATAAAGACCCAATTAGATGTAGATCACATCCTTCAAAACTTACAGCATTCTCACATAGATGCCACAACTTCTCTATCATTAGCCCTTCGAGAAAAGTTTAGGGGTTTGGTAGTGGGTTTAATTGCAGAACAAGATGGAACACACTTAGCTCTGGCATGTACACAGGTTCAGAGTGAACTCTCAGATAATCTGAAACACATAATATCTTCCCTCCATAATGGTCACTATCCATTCAACCTTAGACAGCGGATAAAACCATTTGTCCCTTCATTTGCATTGAATCACACAAATTGGTGGCTCACTCAGTGGCATGGTTGTCAGAACCTGACATGTATTGCCTCTTCCCTAGCTCCTGTTTCAGGTAAGGAAAAGCAAGGGTACACTGCAGTGAACTTGGGCATTCTCATGTCTGGAGAGACAATTCTCCATCCACGTCTACAATCTGACATTTTAACATATGAAGGATTGAATCCATATCTATTTGATACAGATGGTTGTTGGAGACGAGAGGATGCCATATTGTGTCAAGGAGATCATGAAAGGGTTCTCAGACATCAGTGCTGGGACTCTAAAGGATCGTGCTTAATGGATGCTAGTCCAAAACCATCATCTAACTTAAAATACCTGGGACAAGGATACTGGTGCTGGTATCAACTGCAAAATGACTCATATACTGTATATGCTACTAACTGCACGCAAAGAGGAACTCTCCTCCGAGGAGTGTATTGTACCCTTAATCCCATTCTAGGTATCGATGTAGCAGATGAGAGAGGAAGAACGCCAGTGACCCCAGAGAAGCGACTAGACATTCGCCCAGACACCCCAGTGAGGCTTCAAAAGATTCCACTCGGTTTTGGTACAGAACTCAAGAACTGGCTTCTCGACTTCGGGAAAGAGGATGACATTCTGAAGGAACTAAAGAAGAATGAGAACCAAGCGACTATCAAACTGGACCATGATGCCACCAAAATAACAAATATTATACATGCATTAGAAGAAGACTCTAAAGTATCTTGGTGGGAAAGTATCTTTGGATACAGTCCAAAGGCAACATCATTCTTCAACCTTCTTATACACCCCATAATAGTTCTCATCTTTTTAGTATTGATTGAATGCACAACTACAAGACACAGTAAAACTATACAAGGAAGATCTTTTAAAGACTAAAAGTCGACAAATGAGGAACTATTAAGGGTGAGGGGGGGTAGTGGACCACCAAGATACCAACATAATTTCTTGGACTATTTTTTTTATTACTTTTTTTTCTCTTCGGGGGGGTTTTTCCTGCTGTGAACAACAAGGAATACACAGAGGTTTTGAAATTTTAAAGAATTGTTTGAAATTTTGACTAGAAGGATTTTGATATATATATATATATATATATATATATATATACACACACACATTTTTAAGAATATGTTGATTGAAAGATTGTATCTGTTTATTGTAATGATGTTGACTCCTAAATGGTTGTTTTTGTTTAATATGTACAACTACAGAAGTGAATGGGAAGGTAGGGGGAAGAAATGTGAAGTATATTCCCAATTTGTAGTGTCGGATTTCCGACAACAGGGGGACTGTGAAAGAGCTCCAATATTAACTTATCTCAGTGCCATCATGCAAGGGCCAGAAGACTTAGATTTTAAATAGCTCAAAGCTTAAACAAAGGAACAGACATGGTTGTAATAGGAGCTAAAACAGGATATACCACCTAGCAGAGTCTCTTGTTACAGACAATGTGGATGTGTGGGGGTTTGAGCTGGTGCAATGCATGATGGGAGGAGGTATATATATTGAAACAGCCAAAAACAGCTCCTCTCTCTCTGCCATTCCCATCCAAGACACAGACACACACCTGGCTCACTGGACCTCTGACTGTACAAGGTACTCTGTCCTCTATAATAACTTGTCTTCTATTGCCTAAACTTTCCTTTCCTGCCTATCTATAAGAGCTAACACTCACACTAGATAAGACAATGAATCTTAAATCCTCTCTCTCTCTTTGTCTCAGCTACAGCTCACAGGCTATCAGGCCTTGCCATGAGGTTTCACCCCACATACATAGCAACACAAAGACACAAGGATGACCTCATTGCTACCATGCCATGAGGCTCTAACACATAGCACACTCTCTCTCTATACTCAAACATGTATTTTCACATAATCACATGCATACAATTACACACATAATTGTTTTCTCTAATAGATTGCCCTCCACAATTTATCTATAGACTAGTAGTCTCGCCGGATGTGCAGGGGGAACAATTTACCCTTAATTATAGTATCACCCCTACACACACGCATGTACACTTCTCACATACTTCCAGCCATGTGCTTTCTTATAACACCCCTACACACACGTATGTACACTTCTCACATACTTCCAGCCATGTGCTTTCTTATAACACCCCTACACACACATGTACACTTCTCACATACTTCCAGCCAGGTGCTTTCTTATTACACTTCTCACGCTACTTCCAACCATGTGTTTTCTTATAACACATTCTTATACACACGTACACAGAGGATAGCAAAATATATATAACACATGCATACAGTTTCCTTACATACACACATACATATAAACATATATACATATATTTGCATGAAGCAAAAGATTAAATCGAATCTGCATTGAAGTTTATTTAGCAACTGCATAGGGTTAATTTATTACTGGGATTAAAGTTAGAAAATCACTTCTGAGGTTATGTACTGTACTGCATGCTATATTATCCTTTGTATTATTCATATGTAAATCATCTATTATCTTGCAATTCTCATTTATGGAGTAAAATACTTTTTATATCATGTATATGGTGTATAGATAACTGAGTATGATTTCAAGGTTTAATTAATATGCAATGATACATTATGGGTAAGATATGCAGGGGACTTGATAGATTTGTCAAGGGATATTTGGGTGGCATTGGCCTGGTAATAGCTTGCATGTTTAGCTCACATGGAGCTTTGGTTGTTATGCATAACATAACAATGGCAACTCTCTGTCTGGGTGTTTTATGGTAAAGGACGGAAAAAGTAAAAAGACTGTATGGAAGATTAATAAAGTAATCTAGGAGGTCACAAATGTAGCAATATCAGACAGAGAAAATAGATTAAAGAGGAGAATATTGTGTCATATTCCTATAATTAATTATAACCATCACTATGGATGAGGAGAAGATTTTGTGTAACTATGAGACCCTCAGAGAGGAGTGGAGGTGGCGCGGACACCGGAAACCTCACTCTAACAGGTCCCTTTTTAAAAGATAAACACAACTTTTTACTTTTTGTATGTTTTATGTGATGTCTCCCCTTACCGTGTAACCCAATAAAACAACCCTATGTTCAAATATACTGACGAGGGATCATCTGTATTTAGCTCTCATATACTGAACATATACGCTCCATAGAGGGACGGAAAGAGGGCACTAGGAGTTACATGGTGGATGACATACTACAGGCTATTAAATTAGCACTATCTGGTACGCAACCTCTATATGTAATTATACTACTATTAATTCAAAAGAAATACTACACTATATATACTTTCTCTTTCTTATGAGCCCGTTTAAGCTCTTTTTATAAGGTGATCCAGCAGACGACATCCCACTTAACCCTTCCATTTATCCTCTGGATTCACAGATCAGCCTAGAAGATTTTCTTTTTGGCACGCACAATTATTTTTATGAGCACGAGTTACCACTATTTTAAATACTACACTATTAGGCGCATGTCTTCTTAAACTTTTTTTCAGAATCAATCCATCGGTCAGCCAGAACGGACCCAAAGAAGACTGCTGCCGCCTTTAAATTAAGGATCAGTGACTATACAAACAATATATCCACTATCACACTATTAATACACTACTACTTTTATTATTTTAGTTTGAGGGAACACAACGGTTACTGAGCGCTGTCCCTATACATCTTTCACAATATATAGGGTTGAGGCTGAGTAAATGTCATGCCCCTTGTGATGTATAGGTGTGAATTATATTCAAGCTGCTTGGGAGAAAAACAGCTGAAACTACATGACTGATGGGTTAATGTTTGAGCCATGCCAGTCCCACACTAACCCGCTGAGAGCAGCCAAGAGAATCCAACTGCTGTGTGAGCTATTGCGATGCCATAGGTATTAACCTGAAAGCTTCTACAAACACTTGAGCTGTGTTTAGTCTAAGCCTTCTGTCCTTAAATTTTAAGATTCATCACATGATTGAGATTCACCTCGCATGACTTTATACTCGTGTCATCGCAAATCAATGCGGCTTCGTACAAAAACGTAGCAAATCAATGCGGCTTCGTACAAAAACGTAGCATCGGTCACAGTTCAGATGTAAATAGGCCTCATGAGTAACTCAGAGCCATTTTTTTGCGTACAGGATCACAGATGCAAACTGAAAATGGTTGCGACACACATGTGGTTTTTGCCACATTAACCAGGTATCTATTGGGACCCGCGATCGTTGATCAGGGCCGGTATCTATTGGGACGGGAGCCACAGTTTATACTTGTCGCCGGCCACAAGACAATCACGGACCGGCGGACACTCAAAAACAAGTGGTGGCCTTTTAAATTTGGCACCGGCTGCTAGCCAATCATGGCTTGCGGGTCGGCAGCCAATCAGAAGCAGCTACGCGGCTGCTTCTGATTGGCTGCCGCTCTGCACCACGATTGGTTAATGTCCGGTGCAAAGTTTAAACTGCCGACGCGGACTCATCTGCCTTCATGCCCAAGCGATGGTACCCAATACTCCATCCCAGAGCCGATCAAATCTCTGCCGCAGAGAGCCCACTGCCAGCAGGTCGGGGAGTAGAAGAAGCAGCTGGTCTCAGCCTGCGCTTATAGAAGATGGGCCACTGCTTGTGCTCAGCTGCCCACGGAGAGCCCACTGCCAGCCAGGGGGATGGGGAAGAGGAGAAGCAGCAGGCAACAAACATGGACTGAGAGGTACTGGGGGCAAGGTAGGGTGAGCACTGTGAGGTGTAGGGGTGAGACGGAAGAAGGTAGAGGTGCAGAGGGGGTGGCAGAGAGAAGTAGGCTGTGAGGTGCAGGGGAGGGGGTGGGAGAGGGAAGCAGAGGCTAATTACCATGAGAAGGCATCCCAGAAGAAAAAGAGTGGATGGTGTTTTTGCTAGTATTTTTTTTTTCTAGGTAGTCAGTTGAGGTAGGGGTGAGGGTGCCAATGCTCTCTCTCGCACAGGGCACCAAAATGTCTAGCTACGGCTCTGTCATTGATCGCGGGTCGCTGGCCGTCATTGGTGTGTTGGTGGTGTGCTGGATGATCGATATCAATCATCCAGCACTCCGGGAAGGTGCAGGGAGATCGTTCAGCAATATCTTTATCACTGACGATCATCCTGTCTGTATGCACCATAACTCTGTATCTGGAACAACATGTTGCAATACAAGGTGTGACAATATATGTATTATTTCTGCATTGCAGGGTAAATACTGGCTGCTTTTGCAGGTAGCCCACAAATGCTGGACAGCTTTATTTTTACACTGTATTCTAGATTTGAGTTTGGATATGCCACTCCCAAATCTAACTCTCTCTGTACATTTTACATCTGCCCCTCCTGCAGTGCAGTATGGTTTTACTAAAGTGCAAAGTTATTTGCTCTTCTTTGCTTTGTTGCCAACTCAATATCAGCCCCAAATTGCTTTAGTTTTGCCCTGCTAAGGCTATCAAAGTGGTTTGAATCCTCTAACAGACTAATTGCAAGATCAGTCACATTGTAGTTATTTATGAACACGGCACAAAAGCTGCCTTTGCTAAACTCTCATCTTTAAGACATACCCAAACAAAAAAAATATGTCTACTCTTGCTTTTGTGCCCTAAAACTGTTCCATAACCATTTAGACTTATTGATGTAGTTGATTTAGGTTACTTCAACATTGTTGCACTGTGTAAAGGAAACACATTTTTCGAAAAATTCAGTACTTTTCTATTTTCAATTAAAGAAGTTAGTAAATAAGCATTTGCAAATACATACAGTTTTCTGTGCAGTATGACTGTTGTCCTATGTTTTACTATATACAGTATACTATATATATACAGGCTGATGTACCCGATTTTCACCCGGGTAGACCATAGATATTTAATATTCACCCGGGTAGACCATAGATATTTAATGTTTCCATTTCCATCTCACCACTAAGGAACAAATTAATCCTTCACCTTCAGAGTCATATTTACCAAAGTGCGGGTTTTTAGAAGTGGAGATAGTGCCCATTGGATTCTAATTAACATTTATCTAGCACCTTATAGAAGATAGTAGCTAGAATCTGATTGGTTGCTATGGGCAACATCTCCACTTCTAAAAACCCGAACTTTAGTAAATATACCCCCTATAGTAATGCTTCACTGTTATAGTAAGACATTACCCTCCCTCACCTCTGTAGTAACACATTATCCCTGATCACCTCTGCAGTAACACATTTCCTTCCCTCACCTGTGTTGTAACACATTCAACATTCCAAACCTGTGTAGTAACACATTCCCTTCACTCACCTCTATAGTAACACATTCCCCTCACACCTCTTAAGTAACACATTTCCTTGCCTCTCTATTCAAATAGGGGAGCCACACCAACTTCCAGTGATGTTTGGCAGCAAACATCACTTGGAGTGACAGTTGGTGTTTGAGTATTCAACTATAATGTAGCCATGATCAGTCAGTCAGGACACTGCACAGGGGGAGGAAACATTTTAGCCCTTTCCACTCATTAGGAGTCAAATTTTGAAAATTCCCTTCTTAGTGGCACCTACATCATGAAAGCAATATACTCCCAGATTCTCATGTTTCTAGGTCCAGGGGTTTGGGCTGGTGTTGATCAGTCAGTCAGTGAGTCAGTTAGTCAGTCAGGACATTTGATTTTATATATATAGATATAGATTTATTTATTAGTACAATGAGTCACAAATGGCTTTTCATATAGAATTCTAAAAATTCTTATTCAAATGTTATTAACATACTATTCACTCAGGGGGTCATTCAGACCCGCTCGCGAGCGCAGGACACTCGTAAGCTGGTCGATGTTACCCCAATGCGCATGCGCACGACGGAGGGAGCTCCGTCGCGTACATGCGCGAGACCCGGACAGCTACAGCCAAGCACCAAAGGGGGCATGCTGTCGATGGTGACTGACAGCACGCCCCCTTTGGTGGGCGTGCTGGGGGCGTGGCTGCCAGACGGAGGCGTTCCCATGGGAACGCCTACCGTCTGGGTCCGGCCCCACTGACATCACTAGTGATGTCAGTGGGAGTGATTCTGGCTCTGATAGAGCCAAAATCACTCCAGGGCTTGCGGTCACCGAGACCCTACCGCAGGGTCTCGTCGCAAGCCCGATGGTCGTGATGGTCTTGACCATCGCGACCAACTTTTTGGCCGCTCGCATATGCTGTGGGTGGTCACCCACAGCTATGCGAGCGGCCAGGAGGCCACTCCATTTTTAGGTAGGAGGGCACTGATTCAGAGCGAGCGCTCTGGTCAGAGTGTCCGGCTCTGAATCAGGCCCTCAGTTATTTAAACCTTTTGTGAACAATTTATTTACAGTGAAATAATAAAATGTGTAATTTGCTTCATTACTACTGAGTTAATTTAGTGAATTCGTTTAGATGTAAAATATTTTTTAATTAAAAGTTGATGTTTAAAAGATGTTATTAAGGGTACTATATAGCACATCCAATAAAACGCAAGAAAAATATAACTGGTTATGATAATACTAAAAACAATGATTTCTGTCCAAATGCATTTTACTACCCTTAAAAACACTTGTAAAATTCATTAATTTTATCAGATGATTGCAGTTTCAGATTCTGAACGTCTATGACACCCAAACAGGACACCATAGAGCGGGGCCTTCTGTAATTAATACTTTATTTTTAACATAGTTTCAAAATTTAAAGCTAATGGAGAACAATGTATTTTATCTCCATGGTTCACATATGCACATTTAATTTTTGTAGTTTAGTGCTCATTTGAACTATAGGCAGGGCCGTAGCTAGGGTAGTGTGGCCGGTGCCATCGCACAGGGCACCACAGGTCAGGGGGCGCTGTTTGCCTGTCAAATTTCTGTTTATTATCACTCTTGCTTGTAGCTTCCTCTTATTTCATCCCCAGCATCTCCTGGCCTCCCCTATCTCTTCCCTGGCCCTTCCCCATGAAGCCATGGCCCTGTTTTGGGTGCATTATGTCCCTTTGAAAAATGAGGGGGGCGCCAATGCTCTTTCTGGCACAGGGCACCAAAAAGTCTTGTTACGGCTTGACTATAGGGATTAGAACATCTGCAAAAGCAATGACGCTCAATATTTCTTCTGGAAATAATCAACCTTATTATCCTTTATTTGAGCATGGTAAGTAAGAATAACAAAGTAAATCTAAAAATGTAAAAACCATAAGTTTTTGTCACTTACAGAAAGATTTCTGGTTGGTAACCCTTTTTCTTACACCACTTAGAAGGACATGCTTAAAATCCTGTAATCCGACTAGGTTGATTCGTGAATACATTGATGGAGTACCCACCATGTACACCAGATGTACTGTTCAGTGAGCAGAAAATGAAGATGGGGGGTTCCTCACACACTGTACTACTGTAGTATGCATCAATTTATAGAGTATAAAGCATTCACTATCCAGACGGTTTATGAAGCATTGCTCCGTCATGAAAACAAACATTTTCCTGGCACTCTTTTAGGTGTACTTCATTTTAATGTGAGTTTCTGAGAAATATTTCACTGATGTCCAATCCTTCTTTCTCTCTGTCACATTCATCTCCTTAAAAAGTATTGTGGTGTTTTTGCTGCAATGCTCATGAAAGGTCGGACAAAAAAAGGATAGTTGGATGACAGGGAAAATTATAGCCTCACTGTCTAACACGTGCGACTTTAAAGCATGCCAAATGGATGTGAAAAATATTGGATTTATTTCTATACATCTGCTAAAGAATTAAAGCAGAGATTGGATAAATGAGTCCAGCCATATTTTGAAATTATCAACATTAAAACAAGATACAGTACTATACTTTTGTACATATAATCTGTATGTATGCTAAATTGTAATGTGCACTATTTATGCTATTTTGGTGAATTTTAAATACATTTTGAAAGCATCTGTGTTGTCCATTACATATTAATTAGCTGAAATAACCCCAAAAAAGCACAAGCATTCCAAATATTGCAACACAGTGCTAGAGGACTACAGAGAAAGGTGTTTATGGAATGTGTCAGCATAGAAAGCAGCCAGGTGTCAAAGAGTTAACAGTACAGAGAGCAGGTGATAAATACTGCAGATGTGCGTGCATCAGATTACTTGCGTGTACATATTATGAGTCACATTGTTCTTTTATTAATGAGTTGTGATGCACAAATATCCCAAAATGGCATTTGTACTCCATAAACATATAAAATCCAGCTTTGACTAGTAAACAGTAATGCTCACATTCAGATGACCTTAATATATCAGATTAGACATTTAACTTTTTATAATGTATGTACTGCAACCATTACTAAATGAAGATGGTAAGGAGATAAGAGGGAATTAATAAAAACAGTGCTATATCCTATTTTGGAATCGGTATGAAATACCGCCAGCTGCAAGTCCCCCGGGGGGGTGCCTAACCCTAAGTCCCCCCAGGGGGTGCCTAACCCTCCCTCCCCTAGCCTAGCCCTAACCCTCCCGGGGGGGGTGCCTATCCCTAAGTCCCCCCCGGGTGCACTAAACCTAACCCTCACCCCCAAGCGGCTGTCCGCTCGCGGCGCCCGGCATCCCTTCGATCGGGATGCTGGGCGCCTGTGTCCCAGCGTCGGGAAAATTACAGGCGTCTAGATATAGATGCCTGTCATTTAACCCACGCCGGGATAAAGCAGTCAGGAAGCCGGCTGTCGGGTTCACGTCAGCTGGTTTCCCGATTGCATCCCCCTATATTTACAACAGCATTTGGATGTTATCTTCTTATATGTGAGGCTTGGGCTGAAATTTTTATGTGACATCAAAAGTGGCTATGACTAAATATGCTTTAATTATAATAGACAAAAATTTTAAATATGGACAAAAGGCTGTCACCACCTATTAAATTCTTTCTAGGCGGAAAGGCCGGTCTACACTCTGCCGAGTCTGGCAAAGTCCTCTGAAGTGCAAGAGTCTCCCGAATATTCCAAGAGAATAGGCAAGCATGCCCTATTATTGAGTCAGGTAATGGCCCATATCCACCCCTGCACTAGTTAACTTCTTCAGAGGGATATAAAAAATTAAAATATCGTGTAGTTATTTGGCGATATCCTCATAAGTTTGGTACCTACAGTATGTTATGCTCTTTGTATGAAGATGAACAATACTGTGTCACTGATTGCATTTGCAGCATTTTGTTTTGAATGTTCCGATGCTAGCTAAACAAAGACTTACCAAAACAGAACTATTTCCCATTTAACAATCTTAATGTACCAAACACTGTAAATAATCTTACTTTCATACTACAAGTAGAATAGCAATCCTTCACTAAGACTTCTCTTTCAGTACTCACATCGAATATTTGGCCAAGGGGTCTATTTATCAATATTCTGTGGAAGAAAAAATCTTCTGTCGGAGCAGTTTAAAAAGAAAAGTTAGCCAGGCAGCTTAGTGATGCTCAACTCTCCTCCCTTACTGCCTGGCAGCCATAGGAGAACTCTTACCACCTCACCAGCCTGTCTGTGATCTTCTGCGATCACGTGAGACAAATGCACAGTGAAATTGGAAGCATCGGGGTTCCAGTTCCACACTCATGGAAATTAAATGAATAAGTAAAGAAAGCAAGAAAAAAGTAAAATGACATTATGTATATTTAATTGCATTTTTGTCACAAAACATAGTAATTCATATCTAGTCCGACGGTGCTTCATCAAGATAGACCACTCTGACCCAGAGCGATGTCTCCTAAGGGACAAGGGCACAGCCATGTTGGGTCTGATTAGCTGGGCACCAGCATCCAGTCACTACCTGTCTGCTGCACTCACATGACTGCTTCCTCCTATCCTCTGCAAGAGCGACCTATTTAAAGCTGCACCTGCCACTAGCACACCATTGGAACAATGTAGAACAATATTCCTCTGTGTGCTCGCTTACCAGTGTATATCTTCAGACTCCGATCCACTGCCTAACCCTGTGCTCCTGTCAGCTGAATCCCTGCAAGCTGCTGCCTCTGTGTTTGTGCCAGATACTCTGCAGCATAGCGCTGTTATCGGTTTCCAGTGTGCACTCCTTCAGCCTGTGTCCAGGTTGCTGCCTGTTTCTCATCTGGCTTCAGTCTGGTTCAAGCTGCTACTTCTCCTCCAGTCACAGTCTGGTTCAAGCTGCCTGTTCTTCTCCGACTCACCTCCAAGCTGCATCTCCTCTGGTTCCAATCCAGTTCAAGCCTCCACTTCCATACCAGCTCAAGCTGCTGTTCACCACCAGCCCAGCTCAGTCTGCATAGCATTGCTTGTGTCTCTCATTCTGGATCCAGTACAGTTCAGACTGTTTGTTACATCCTTGCCCCAGGCTGTGCAGTAGTCTGAAGTATCCTGTTTATTCTGCTGTTATCCTAACTTCAAACAAGTCTTCTGTTTACAACTCTCCTGCTCATTTCAGGTTCAAGTGGACTATCTCTGTTTGCACTTCAGAATGTATTACTGCTTAGTGAAACTATTGCCTATCTTAACATCTCTGCTCCTCTCTGCTCTTCACAGCATTGGTATCACCATCAATGGTGGTTGTTGTGCAGAAGGTCCTCTCTATGAGTGTTGGGGTTTGTGCTGAGTTTCCGCTGGAGTGGTCATTCCAGTTGCTGGGGACTGGATCTATATCCCTTTTTGAGGGTGTAGGCTCCGGGTGCTCAGCTCTGGTAATTGGTTTTGCCCCATCTTTAGTGGATTCCAGGCAGGCTACCAATTAACTGTATCACTCATTGTTCTGCTTCCTAAGTTCTCAAACACTGGTTCCACTCAATTGGTTCCAGGTAATGATCGCTGACCTCTGATGACACTAGGCCATAGGTCCTACCCATGAGTAGACATCTAATCCAGCCTCCACAATTCCTGTATAACTCATCAGCCTAGTCCACGGGTCCTAACTCGGATCTCAATACACAAACCTTGACGGTTTTTATAATATATATAGATAGATATAGTTTTTATAATATAGATAGATAGATAGAGTGGGTAAAATAAGTATTGAACACATCAACATTTTTCTCAGTAAATATATTTGTAATGGGGCAATTGTAATGAAATTTTCACCAAATGTCAGCAACAACCCATGCAATCCACACATGCAAAGAAATCAAGCCATAAATGTCCATAAATTAAGTTATGTGTAATAATGTGAAATGACACAGGGAAAAAGTATTGAACACATGAAGAAAGGGAGGTGCCAAAAGGCATGGAAAGCCAAGACACCAGCTAAAATCTATCAGTAAATAGAAATCAATCCTGCCCCTTGTCAGTGCAAATTGATATAAGCTGATTCAGTCCCAACTGATGGCCTATAAAAATTTCTCTCATTACCAAGGTGTCACACAAGAAACATATCATGATGGGTAAAAGCAAAGATCTCTCTCAAGACCTTTGCAACCTTATTGTTGCAAAACATACTGATGGCATTGGTTACATAAGGATTTCTAAACTTCTGAATTTTCCAGTGAGCACTGTTGGGGCCATAATCCGTAAGTGGAAAGATCATAATTTCACCATAAACCGGCCATGACCAGATGGTCCTCACAAGATTTTTGACAGAGGAGTGAAAAGAATTATCAGAAGAGTTGTCCAAGAGCCAAGAACCACTTGTGGAGAGCTTCAGAAAGACCTGGAATTAGCAGTTACAATTGTTTCAAAGAAAACAATAAGTAATGCACTCAACCGCCATGGCCTGTATGCACGCTCACGACGCAAGACTCCATTGCTGCAGAAAAAGCATGTTGAAGCTCGTTTAAAGTTTGCTGCACAACATTTGGACAAGCCTGTGAAATACTGGGAGAATATGGTCTGGTCAGATGAGACCAAAATTGAACTCTTTGGATGCCATAATACACATCATTAAAATAAATATAGATGACCTTCAAAATGTGCGCAAGAGCAGCTTTAGTAAGTATATCCAAATCTACTGGGATTCACCAATCACAAGATAAGAAATTAGAACAATACTAATTAGAAGATGAGGATACATAAGACAAAGTGCTACTAAATGGTGTGACACAAAATTCTGTGAATCAATAAACAAAGATCAAAAAAAGGAATATAAGAAATACAATAAGTCCCTTCCTAGGTAATGGTGAATTTTCTGCTTTTCGTTTTCTCCCCGGTTTAACCATGATGGTATCCAGGTGCATAAAGAAAGGTCCAGCCAATCACTTGACTTGAATCCAATTGAAAATCTATGGAAATAACTAAAGAACAGAGGACCTCATTCACAAAAAGCGAGCGCTCGCTCTGAATGAGGGCGGCTGCTTTTCTTTTGAAAGGCAGCCTCCTGGCCGCTCGCTAAGCTGTGGGTTACCACCCACAGCTTTAGCGAGTGACTAGGTGATGGTCGCGATGGTCGAGACCATCGCGACCATCGGGGCTTGCGCCGAGACCCTTGCGGTAGGGTCTCGTCTACCGCAAGCCCCAGGTAGCTTCCTGCTCTAACAAAGCAGGAAGCTCCCTACTGACATCACTGATGTCAGTAGGTTCCTTCAGAAACGCCTCCATTTGTCCAGCCACCCCCCCACCCCACCTACAAAACTGGACGAGCTGTCGATCAACAACGACAGCCACCACTTTTGTAGCGAGCCCCGGAGCGAGTACATTTGTCACTCGCTCCGGGGCATGCGCACGCACAGTGCAAGCGATGCACGTGTGCAGGCCCTCACCAGCGACCCGCTTGCAAGCGCATATCGCTTGCGAGCGGGTCTGAATGAGGTCCAGACTTCATAGAAGAGGCCCACGGAACCTTCAAGATTTGAGCACTGTTTGTGTGGAAGAATGGGCCAAAATCACACATGCGCAATGCATGTGACTAGTTTCTCCATACAGGAGGCGTCTTAAAGCTGTCATTACCAACAAAGGGCCAAATGTAATAGGGTGAGAGTTTAGAAAATGTGAGAGTTTAGCAGTAACCTCTCACATTGGTTGAGTTTTATCTTCAAAATGGGAAAACATCTGAATGAGATTTTAAATCGTGAGAGTTTTTTAAGTCTAAAAAAACATGCAAGTTCGCTCTGTTACTTTGTTTTTGGACACTATTACATTGGCAAAGTTTAAAAAGTGTCAGAAACTCTCACTTTTCTAAACTCTCACCCTATTACATTTGGCCCAAAGGCTTTTGTAAGAAGTATTAAATAAATTTCAGTAAGCATGTTTAATACTTTTTTCCTGTTTCATTTCACATTATTACACATAACTTAATTTACAGGCATGTATGGTTTGATTTCTTTGCATGTGTGGAATGTATGGGTTGTTGCTGACATTGGTGAAAATTTCATTACAGTAGCCCCATTACAAATATATTTACTGAGAAAAATGTTGATGTGTTCAATACTTATTTTACCCACTGTATGTGTATATATATATATATATATATATATTAAATTAAGAGTTTTACTTTTAGAACTTGCATTTTGAAAATAAAGTATGTTTTCTGTTACTGCCACCCCCACCACCTGAGATGGCGATCCATCTTTAAAGATGGGTACACACTAGATGATATATTGGATGATTTGTTGTTTTGAGGCAAATCGGAACAAAAAATCGTTAACTTTGTCCAGTGTGTACGCACCATCTTGCGTTTCTGTGTGTCGTTTATCGCATCTTCTGATCTGCTATGCATGCATGGCAGATCAAAAGATTAGGCGGCCGACAACCATGCTTTTGGATGCGGCAGGGGAACAATATATTGGGCAGTTGGACACCAGATCATGCAGTACGGACCACCCGATATATTGTGCCATCACATCTGCCATCGCTGGGTACACACATTGTCTAGTGTGTACCCAACTTAATAGACTTCCCTAAGCTTTCGTCGTGAGTAGCTGGCAAATGTTATAATTTGTTGGGGGAGGGGGATGGGCTGCTTAGATAGAGAGAATTTAGGGCTTTTCTCCATATCTTTAAAAGACCCCCAAATCTTGTTGCTTTCCACTATGTTGTGTCTCTGAAATATGAATATCTTGCCTTATACTTTAAGTCACTCATTGTCTACTGCTGCTCTGTTAAGTGGCCCATCCTAAAACAGACTACACCTATTTAATTGCATTATGATGCTGGTGTCAGTCTTGTTTACCTCACCAAATGCACATTATTTGCTGTTCTACTCTCCCATGCCTTGCACTGTCTCCTTCAATCATTAAGGATAAGCCTAAATAAAACGCAAAGTATTTTCCCAAAGAATGTTTGTCGCAAAATCTGGTGGTTTTCCCATTTTGTCACCTTCTCTGTATTAGGTCTTCAAGCCATTACTTCTGCAGTGTAACTCTGTGTCACTCTATGGGACTCATTTCCAAGCAGGGGCAGAACCATGGGAGACAATGGCCAGGCTCTAGCACTGAAGGGGCACCTCCTCCATTGCCCACAATAATTCACCCCACTTAGGGCTGTAATTATTTACCGTCAAAGCCACCCAATACATGGCACCTTTTCCTGGCACCTGAGAAGCCACCATACACTAGTGGAGAGTTCCATGTCAGACCATCAGTTGCTGCCTTCGTCTATCTATAGCTTATCCCTACCCATTGGTGTTGCTGCTCCTCAGCATCTTCTTTTGTCATGTCCGGTGACCCCCCTCACCCACAACTCTCTGTCTCACTCAGGGGCATTTCTAGACAGGAGGGGGCCCATGTGTAGTCTCCGACACGGGCCCCCTCTTCTCCGCACGGCGGCCTGCTGCGCACTCCGCTGTAGCCATTTTCAAGTCGTTTTACAGCGCCTGACCCCCACGCCGATGTGGGACTCCGGAGAGGTAAGTAATATTATGGGTTCAGGGTGTGCGGTTCAGGGCCCCCCCTGGACCCAGGGTCCCATGTTCCCCGCACACCCTGCACCCATTATAAATACGCCCCTGGTCTCACTCCTCCATTGCATGCCTATATTCTGTATGCAATTACGGGTGTATCTGCTTGCGAAATGCTACATTACAGCGTCAGCGGCTGTGACGGGGGAGCACCAAATTATAACTTGCCTCCAGGCGTCTGGGATGAACTTATACCACTGCCTCCAGGTTTTCAAAGTTTGAATGTTCACTGAAAATGCTACAAATGTTTAGCTGGAATTCTGTTAGTTTTATAGGTCTGCATGTCCTCAGTTTGCTGTCTGTCCTCATTTCCCTTTACTTTAAAAAACAAACAAACAACAAAAGAAAACAATCTGCTGAACCCTTTTATCTCTTTAAGAGTAAGAATTCACCTCATTTCCGTTTGTCCTGTTTGTCACTGTATGTAATGTAAATATGCATCTTTTCCAATTTGTACAGTTTTCCAATTATGGGTAACAATAATAAAATAAATACATGTACTAATGGCCTGATTCAGAGGTGGACGCAAATGTCACAGCCACTCCATCTTTGTAAGTATGCAAAAGCCGCAAGAGGCACTTCGTGTAAAGAGACCGTAACCGGATCAACATCATGACCAATGCTTGCAGCATTGGACCTCTGTATAACTCTGTCAATCAGACTGTGGCTAACAGGGAACTGCAACTGGAGCCACAGCACCATCACAAGACATGTGCACTGAGATTCCAATGCATGTGGAGTTCTGAAAACAATGGTCACTCAATTGTGACCAAATTGGGACTGCATCTGTGGCCGAAACAGCCCCTAAATTCCTTTAAACAGTTAAGAAATGAGCTGTGATGAGATTATATTTTTTTGTATTTCCAGCATTGTGCTTCAATTAGTTATTTATAGACACTACAAAAAAAATCAGTCAACACGTTGGGTGTCCAATGCTGTTCAACAAATGACTTTTAATAGATAAAGTCTGCTTCCATTCATTGTGCCAAACAATAGAGAACAGACTCAGGACACATAGATGGCAATCATTTCCAAAGGGTTGAATAATCTGGAATCTATCCCAGAAGAATTGAGAACACAGATACATTTTTTTGTTTTCTATAAGTCAGGTAAAATTCTACTGATACAATTTTTTTCCAAGAGTATATCAACTGGTGTTTCTTTTTTTTCCCCACAAGTATAGTTTACTGTTTCAGAATGAAATCCATTTAAAAAAATTGTATTACACAGTACTTTTTCTACAGACTAACGGGTATATTTACCAAAGTGCGGGTTTTTAGAAGTGAAGCTGTTGTCTATAGCAACCAATCAGATTCTAGCTATTATCTTCTAGAAGGTGCTAGATAGCTGTTACCCCGAACTTTAGTAAATATGCCCCTAAGAATAATTAATAACTGTATTCATAGTTTTTTTTTCTATGTGAAAGAGCAAATTAAATACAAGATAACTCCAGAAAGTTATCAATCCATATGTTCATTTATTGTAACTGTTATGATGCCCACCACATGAGGTCTGAACTACCTAACATTTTCCTGCAATCATTTCATAACTTCTCTTTCCTCTTCCTGCCTCATGTTTGACATGCAAAAGTCTCAAATGTACAATGATCACTGAGATTCTCATTTCTTGACTAATCATTTACCACTCGGATGACTGAATTAAAAATTCTTAAAAAAAATTAAGTTATTAGTTTCGGTCATACGGTTTTGTTCTGCTATGTCAGTCTGGGATCATTGGGGTGTTTCATGATGAATCATCCAATATGGAGACTCTAACAAGCAACAACCACTAGCAAGTATGTGTGAGGTCATATCTGGAGCTAGGAGACCTGACAACTTGATTTTTCAAATTATTTTACAACAAATGTAGAACTTTACACAGACAAAGAAACATCAGCAAAGTGTGCCACAGAATTAATATACTAAAGGAGTAGTATATTCAGAGTTGGAATGGCCCACATGGGTACAGGGAAAATCCCAAATGGGCCATACTGCGTGAGGGCCCTACCCCCTCCTCTAAGAGTGGAGCAAGATCATGGATGGGTGCTTGATTTGCTTCTATGGAAACTACACTAAGATTCTCCCTAATGACAATCAAAGTGGTTGCTGCTGACACACCCCTGTGCCCTCTTTCATAAAGGGGCTCTATTCTTTGCATGTCCTCTCTAATGGCTGGCCAAGTCCAAGTTTTTTGGCTGGCCACACCCCTTAAGTTTGGACTGCTAACATTGAATTCCCTGGTAGGCCCTTCATGCCTCAGTCCGACACGGAGTATATTATATTTGGGCAGTATGCCATTATTTACTGTGATGGGGCTGTGGGACCCAACAGCAGTGGGGATATTAATGCTTGGAAGTGCTGCAGAAATGTACCAGTAGCATGCTAAAATAGCAAAATAGTATACACCTCACATAAATGGTTTGGATTTAAAAAAAAGATGTACAAAGTAACCTTTAACTTGTGTGCTATTGCACTACACTTTTGTCTAATTTATTAAGGTGGAAAAGTTACTACTAATACACAAAATAAATAAAAAGTATGTCAGATCCAACTGCCTTTATATGTACACCTTGTATAGACAATATGCCAACATACACATTATCTGATAAACATTATTGTACCTCCATAAAGACTACGTAAATACAGTAGATTTATATGCCACCAGGTAGCCAATACAATCAGGGGCATAGCCAGAACATTATGGGCTTCATACCAACATTTTGAAGGGGCCCCAGCCCTAATGCTTCCAGGTGACAACGCTCTCCACAGCGGTTAATTTTATGCCCCATAGTAGTGTCCTAGTTCATTTTATACCCCATAGTAGAAGCTACAATAAGTTAATGTTATGCCCCATAGTAATGCCTTAGTTAATGTTATACCCCATAGTAGTAGACACAATAAATTAATGTTATGACCCATGGTAGTACTCTAATGTTATACCCCATAGTAGTGCCCTAGATGGTGATGCTTAAAGTACTCCATTCCTATTGGCAGCTTTTGAATCTTACATGTCAGCTCTTTCTCTGTAGGGTCCTCAGGGCTCAGAAAATAGCAGCTTACAGTGAGTGTATAGGAGGGAAGGGGGTGAGGTGACCAGTCAGCTTCTATGTTCCTAATGCAGGAAATTTCACTTTGAAAATTGCCCCTTTCTGGGACAGCTGTGCCTGTGAGAGTGAAACGGGAGCACAGGAGATGGATCATTTCAGTGTGAAGCTTTACTGAAAGGCAGATACAGGGACCATCACCTGTAAGAGTGCGGGCGAGTACCTGTTTTCAGGCCAGACTCAATAGCTTAGCAGCTTATTCCAGGAACTTGCTAGACAACTATTTGACCTGGGACTCGGGCCCCCTAAGCCTCTGGGCCCCATTGCAATGGTATCTCCTGCAACCCTATAGCTACCCCCATAATGCTATATAGCCAACATGCCTCATATAGCTTATTTATAGCTTCATTTTCACTATGGAATCACAAATGAATTTTGCATTGTATCTGAGCTGGCAGGCATCAGTCTCGTCCTATACTTTTATCGGGAGACACCTTCCATTTGCATTTTGTGGGAGAAGCACAATACTAAGACTATTTCCCTAATATATAAAACAATTTTCATAAACACAAAAGGGCTAATAAAAGAAGATCTGATGTTCATTCACTCTTATGATTATTGTTCACTGTAAATGAAAATGGAAATGTTTAAGTTAATGAAAGAGGTGTCCCTGAAGCGGTACACTTTATACTTTAATGTGGCATTTACAGCACACTTTGGACCTCATTCAGTCTCTCGCTAGATGCTATCGCTCTCCCCCAGCGTATGCAAATTTGTCTAAGTGACGCCACGGGAAGCGATCGCTCGCCAAGGCATAAGCACGCCCACCATGTCTTAGCGAGCGGCTAGCATATGCCCAATGGCACAGGCAGAGCCACCCACCAGCACACGTCATCTCCAGGAAGTGTATTAAAACACTGGTACATCGAGGACAATCGGAAGCGATCGCAACGCTTGTGGCTCCTGTTAGGCAGTAGTATTATCAGCAGACAATGGGCCTTATTCAGACCCGCTCGCGAGCGCTGAGCGCTCGCAGCGGGTCGATGGTGCCATAGTGCACATGCGCACAACAGAGGGAGCTCCTTCGTGCGCATGCGCGAGACCCGAATAACGACGGGGTAGCCGTCGTTATGGGTCTCGCACCAAAGGGGGCGTGCTGTCGATGGTGAGTGACAGCACGCCCCCTTTGGTGGGCGTGCCGGGGGCGTGGCTGCCAGACGGAGGCATTCCCATGGGAACGCCTACCGTCTGGGTCCGGCCCCACTGACATCACTAGTGATGTCAGTGGGAGTGATTTTAGCTCTGATAGAGCCAAAATCACTCCAGGGCTTGGGGTCACCGAGACCCTACCACAGGGTCTCGTCGCAAGCCCGATGGTCGCAATGGTCTTGACCATCGCGACCATCATCATGGACGCTCGCATAATCTGTGGGTGGTAACCCACAGCTATGCGAGCGTCCAAAAGGCCGGACGGAAAAAAAAACAAAACACGCCCTGATTCAGAGCGGGCGCTCGTTCAGAGCGTCCGGCTCTGAATCAGGCCCAATATTAAAATTGTGAATACCATTTCCTGGCAGCTACTTGTTTTGTGGAACAGTATGAATGTGGAAAGAGAGTTTTTCTATTAATTCTAGGGGGAAGTCAGCGTTTGAGGGTGGTGACGGGGGAGTGGTTGGAGAAACGCAGGCTTGCCTGTCCGTTTGAATGCCGTTGCATGGGCTTGCATAAATTAGTCACTGCAACAGCATACGCAGCTTGAGTACTCACTGCGTGCGACAAGGTAAGCAATTCAAGGTCAGGCCTCGTGTAATTCTGCATGAGGAACCGATGTTACTCCATGTTCCCAATGTATAGGCAGGACTGCAAGGTATTATGGATGTGAGATACCGGTAGTGGGTGGTAGTGGGCGTCTCTATGTTGGATGTGCAACGGCTTTGCAATTGCATACATTAGCATATTTTCACAGCAGACTTGCGTGCGTAATCACAGCTGCGATCACAATAGCCATCCATAGTGAATCAGGCCCTTTAGCTGATTGCCAGTCTATGTGATCGCATATAAATGTGTTGAAAAATAATACCTGCTAGGTGAAAACAAAACTTGTACTTTGTCCTCATTAAAAGAGACATGTCTCAAAGCACCCCTGCAGTATATGTACTGATTGCTAGCGGTCATTGGGCCTGATTCAGTATGGATCGCAATTGTGATTGCAGCTGCAAAATCGCACACAATGCAGCTGTGAAAATATGCTAATGCCTGCCACAGCTCAGCCAGCACAGAGATGCCCACTACTGCTTTCTCACATCTGTAACACCACGCACTCCTGCATATACAACGGTACGTAGAAGCACTACGGCCTGTCACGCATAATTACAGCAGATTTGACCAGTCGCAGAAACTGTCTCGTCCCCCGTCACCACCCCCAATGCTCACGGCCTGTCACTCACTCTGCGATGGATTAGTATATATGTGCGTAATTGCAGTGCGATTGCAGCGCACACGCAGTGCGGTGTATACACATGTGCAGTGCTAAACAATCGGCCGATCTGCGTACGTAGTTGCAATTGCATACGCTTCTGAATCAGGCCCATGAATACTTCAGACAATATTGACACTGGCATCAAGCAAAACAAACTTGTTTGTACTTTAAATTGTAATTTTAAATCATTCCCATTTTTGTGTTGTAATATGCCTTGCTCTTCCATCACTTTCTTTGTTCTTTCTGTACCCTATTCCCAAAGCAGCCCTTGGTAATGTAATTAAAAAAAAAAGTTTATAATTGGAATTAGGAACACACATTAAATTATTGTATTTTATGCCTGTGTGCAAAGGGGCACAGAGCGTGGGGGAGTGGGTACTTCTTGCCCGGGCCCGGTCCGGTTGGAGGCATTTGGTGGGGCCTTGGGTCAGTGATCGTTCCCACTGTTCTTCCCACTATCACTGGTTGCGCCTGCGGTGAGAAAGGAGACTGCTGCTGCAGCAGCATCCTCTCACTGCCTGATGTGCCGTTGCGGCTGTGCTGCTATACAGGCATGGCCAGCAGTAGTGGGCAGAGAGAAGAAGTGTTACAGGTGGGGGTGATCGCAGTTATCGCCCAATCCCACCCATCCCCACACCCCACACCCCCTACCCACCTCCTGTGCTGAGCACGTGTAGTTAACCTTAGCCACTGGATATCAAGGCCATCCACTTTTTGTTCTTTAAAAATACACACAAATACTGTAAATGAATTATGCTACACTTGTCAACAGTAGGCTAATATGGTTGTTGTTTTCTACATTTAACTACAAAAGTTTTCCAATGAACAAAGCTTTGCAACAAAGTTTTCTTACCTAGTTACCACAACTGGGCTTTGCTTCACAAATGTATTTATTTTAGTTATGCACCATTTATACATTGCAGTTGTTTCCTAATTCCATACAAAGGTTGTTTTGTAATAACAATATTACAATTAGTATTGTATGGGATGTATTATCCAATGCAGCATACTCTGCTGATAAGGTGTGCTAACATATGTACAGTACATACTGTCACTGTCCTGGAAAATACCTCTGCCAAAAAAAAGCTTTGGGCCAGATATGAGACTCTGGGTACCGTGCAGTCATTTTATTTCCAATTTGTTAATACATAAGGGGCTTCTATAAAATCTGTGTTTACATAATTTTTTTCTGTCCCGGTTTCCATATCAGCACTAGACCAGCTGTGCACTCATCATGTTTAATATAGGAACACCATCAACAATGGTGAAGTAAGCAACAGAAACATTACATTAAAAGTAAAAAAGATTTTATACATATACATTATTTATGATAAAAAAAAGTCTAGTTTTAAAGGGATCTTCTTGTTGAATATAACCAATTCTATGTGCAAACAACCAGAAGGATTATGGGAAAGGCTGCCCATACAGTATATTTGCTTAATGCCACAGTTCAGATGCTAACCTAGGAAATAACACAATTCAATGGTCAATATCTTCTGAAAACACAACACAGGGGATTGTGGTATCATCCAGCTCTTTGTTCAACAGAAGTCATCCATCTCCCATGCCTCCTCCCCTCTGGCAGGGCTGGATTAGGACCTTTAGAGGCCCTAAGCACTTTTGGTGCCCCCATATATATTTAGTTCCACCCCAAAGACAGATCTTGTGTGTTTTGGATAGCATTTAAGCCCTTCCCTCGTGATTTCAGGTGCTTTGAGGTGGTCAACATTGTCTGGAAATGACAGTTTTTGATGGTAATAATACTATAGGATCAAAAACAGGTTCAAGTTACATGATTTTAGCTGTTTTTATAAATGTTTAAATTCAAAACCGAATCTGAACCAAAACACCTGAGGGTGTTTTTGGCAAAACCAAAATTTTAGAGGGTGGTTTTGGCAACATCAAAATGTGGGGTTCACACAGAACAGTACTTTAGCAAGAGGCCTGGATATTAAGCTCTAAGGTTCAAGTACCACCAACAGCTCATATTTTGTTGATCTCTTTAATCATGCACAGGTGAGTTTATCTTTTTACTGGCTCATTAATTATCCCATCTGCTTTCATAGAAAGAAATTCTCAAAACATGACCTATTGGGAAAACATGAGGTGTGTGGTTGAGAACCACTGCACTGTGCTGACTAGAATATTTATGTAATTGTTTATTTAGAAGTATTGTAAATTCTAAGTGAAATATACTATATCATAAACTGCACTATAAGAAATCATGACCGAGATCCAGGCAACACATGCACTTATTACTGGTGTTCCATGATACTACTATACAAGGCACACAACTTCTTAGCAGTCAATTATTTCAAGAGCATTGTTCCCTCAAACCTGTACACATTTGGAATTTGATTTGTTATAAAAGATTTTTCTGCAAAAATTAAATCTGTGGAGTTGCATATAAGACCTGGAAATAAGAGACTGACAGGTCTATTCATAAAGCAGAGAAATGCCCTTGCGGTAAACAGAGCAATGCTCTGCTTTCGGCTAATCATAGAGAGGGTAACGCATGGAGAAACATGTTGTGTCTTCAGCACTGCCCCTACTTCATTCATGTATCGTATCATCATACTGTAGTATGGTGACCACGATTCATGAAGCAGGAAAAAAGTAAATGTAAAGGCTCCCAGATGCGGTAATGATTCGCCATTTCAGAACGGTGTAATAATTTCCCTAAGATGCGAAGGAGCAGAAAAAGCACTGTTAGTAATACCGAGTGATGTCTCCGCCCCCCGGTCCGAGTGATGGCTCTGCCACTTATCTGTGTCTGGCCAATCAGTGGTGCCCCCGCTCTCTGTGCTGTGTGGATCAGTGACTGGGACACTCTAATGAATGGTTCCCGGAGAATGTATCTGCCCGGTACCCGCTCACTCAACCCGCACCCCAGCTCTGTGAATGTACCATTGAAGTACTTCATACTACTTACTGCCCACTGCACCCACTTCCGATGCCGCCTTTCTGCCCAGTGTAAGATTAATTAAGTGACCCGGCATACAGATGTTTCCACATACATCTATCCTCCGTGCGCTACAAGTCGCACCACACATAACGCGGGAGCTCCGTGTGACTCGGTAGCGCTGAGTGTCTTTCCGTGCGTCTTTTTACCTTCAAATGTGTCTTATTTGCACAATGAATGCATCTGCATGCTAAATGAATGCATCTGCATGCTAAACACTACTTTACAGTGTTACAGCTGCTGATACTGTAACGTAGCATTATGCATGCAGATACACCCGCACTCGCTCACAGAACATAGGCATGCTGCATGTCATTTTAATCAGCAGAAGCTGCTTGTGCTATCTATTCACATTGTTATGATAAGACGCACTTGAAGGTAAAAAGATGCACGGAAAGACACTCGGTGCTACCGAGTCACGCCATGGCATGGCACAACTTGAAGGGCTGTTTAATGCGCAAGAAGGCTAGATGTATGTGGACCCAGCTGTATGCCGGGTCATCTCCCATGCTAACTGCCTGCTGCAGCTGCAACTATAGTAAAGTTATGCCGGGTGACTACAGTCAGCTCTGAGCCGCACACCTACTACCACAGCGCCCCCTTGCGCCCTACACCTGCCAGCTGACGCAGCTTCAGTGTAGTGACCCGGCATATGCATATTGCTGGGTCATCTCCCATGCTGACTGCCCCCACATCTCCAATACAGACTGCCCGCTGCCCCCCCCTGATCCTACCTCTGCCACAGTTAAGGAGACCCGGCCTATTGCAGGTCACCTCCTCCACTCTTGCCAGCACCCCTTGGCTCTGGCTTCCCCCCCCCCCTGATGCTGACACTGAGATGACCACCTTCCAAACACGGCGCACTGAAGATCCACAGCACAGGAGCCGCAAGATGGCGAGAGCACAGAGAGAAGATTGGATCGCTGAACCTGCAGTTACCGCATCGCACATCAGGTAAGTGTACATGAATTGCTACTAACTAAACTAAAGATCGCATTGCACTGATGCAATCTATAGTGATAAGTAACAATTCTTTAACGCAGATCTACATGAATAGACCCCTGAATCATACACTTAGGAACAGGGATACTCATCACTTATCCAATTTAAGCCTATTAAACATTATCCAACATACATACAATTGTATTACTCACTTTAGAGAGATCCCAGGTTGATTCAGCTAAATCTGGTATATGCAGAAAATGTTACAATTTTCTAGCCAGAGATGGCATTTGTCACGCTGACATCCAACACTTAAGTCAACCGTGCAATAATTGATTATAAGACTGAAGAGTAACACAACAATCACCAATGCTCCTTCCTGATGTCATGGTTTCATCACAGTTAACAATTTTCCTCTACTGTTCTACTCCCATCACACTCTTAGGACCCTATGTACTACAATCCGCATTTCAATGTGATAATTTCACCTGAATTCGCATTGCAAAAGTAGGAATTATCACGAGAATGTATTAACATTCTCAAGCAGGGATAGAGCTTGCGAGAAAGCTCTGTCACTGCGAATCCCCACGGGACAATTCTCACTGTATTTTTCCGAAAAAATGCGCCAACGCCGGCCAGTACTGCCCCCCCACAGCATAAACACGATTGCACATGACCCTACTTCTTCCCCCCAGCTGACACCTGGGTGATCGTGATCTCTCTCCTCTGGTCAGCTGGTCGCTGGGGCTCCTGGTCTGTGACCCCGGTCAGCTGTGCTGTAAACTGAGATGCAGGTTTACAGCACAGCTGACTGGGGTCACAGTACAGGAGCCTCGGCGACCAGCTGACTAAAGGAGAGAGCTCTCTGATAACGGATAGGCGGACCCCCTGATGCAGGTAAAAGGGTTTTTTTTTACTATTTCTTTTTTACAGTTATCAGCTTGTTGTCTATTTAGACCACAAAGCTGATCACAGGGGGCCAGCTCCCAGCTCTGCTCTGCTTGTCAGAGCAGAGCAGGAGTCCGGGAACCAGCAGGAACCCTGCTTAATGCCATCTGATCTGCTTGCTAAAAAAATGCGAATTAAAGGGCTTGGAGTTGTTTTTCATGAAAACCACTCCAATTGCCTTTTAATCATACTTACCTACCCTCCCGCTCTCCGTGGGAGCCTCCCGCTATAAGCTGGGAGCTCCCGCTACGCGGAAGGTATAAAGAAACCCCACTGCCCCGTTGAAATACGCACTGCGCATGCGCAAGTCGGCTGTGATGGGGCAGCACCTGGGAGCGAGGACTTCACAACATGTGACATCATTTAGCTTAATACGATAGGCCAGCCACCACGGGGTTGTGAGTAGTGGTGGCCGCTTAGCTCTGCTTCTGTGTTATAGTCACTTACTGCCGACTCTGAGTCTGTCTGATGGCAGGGACTGGCAGCGGCAATAGCATCCTTTTCCCCTCCCCGGCAGTCGGCCAAAGCCCCACCTGCACACCACCTTAGTAAAATATAAATGTAAGTAGGGGGCGGGCTGGCCAGGAGGGCATCTATCCCCCGGGCCAGTACAGGTTAAAGAATTTGGGGCCACACCTAGGTGTCAGGCAGTGGATGCTCCTGGAAATTGCAGTGCAAGTGGCCATGCAGACTCTGGGAGAGAGCCGGGATCGGAGAGATAGGAGGGACCACAGCAGCAGCAGGAGGATAGTGAGTATTGGGCCACCCCATAGATGTGAGGTCTCATTTAAAATTGATTGTTTTACCAGATTTAAGGCAGTTGGAACATGATTTTAATTGAGGGTGGAGGGGTGGCAGGTAAGGGAAGGTCACTTCTGGGACATGATGTTAATTGAGGGAGAAGGGGTTGTTTGGTCTGGGGGGCAATTCTGTTATTTTAATTGGGGGAGTTGTCAGATTTGAGACTTATTATAAAGTACACTGAGGAAGGAGGGGGAGATTGTCAGGACTAGGGTATGTTTCCAATTGAGGAGGTTTGTCAAGTGTAGCGTATGATCATAATTGAAGCAGGCTGTCAAATCTGGGGTGGGTCTGATTTTAAACTAGGTAGGAAGGGGATGTCAGATATGGGAACTAATTTTGTAATGAGGAGGGGAGGGGGCATGTATCAGATTACCACACTTGCAGTGACTTAAGGTGAGTACACACTACACAGATATATCTGCAGATCGAGTATCTGCAGATATATCTGTAGATGATGGTCGTTCATACACACTGAACAACCATTATCTATCCAGCAGCCGCGGGTCCCGCTGGCCGGGTCCGCTGCCCTCCCTGCGGCTGCCGCTGCAGCTGTATGGGCGATGGGCTGATCGCCTGTACACACTTACCGATGGACAGATATGTCTGTGAACGACGTCTGTACACACTGGCTGACGGGCAGCAGATATATTGACCGATCAATTGATCGGCCAATATATCGGCCAGTGTGTGCCCAGTATTAGGTGGGACTTCCATTTCCCGGGACCCACTTTTTCTCTGGATTAAGTAGATTCAGGGCCTGATTCAGAGCCGCTCGTAAGCGGCCGCTCGTTCGCTCCGAGCGATGTTCGCACAACTGCGCATGTGTACGGGTCGTAATGCGCATGCGCCAACCAGTCAGTGAGATCGGAAATCGAGCGCTCGCCAAACAGCGAGTGCCTGCTAATTTGAGTGACAGGATGAGGCGTTTGTGGGTGGTAACAGGGGAAGGTGCTTGAAAACGGGCAGTGGAGATCCGAACGCAGGCGTGCCAAACGGTCAAAACGGGCATTTTAAGGGTGTGCATAATTAACAAAGCAGCGTCATCGACCACGTCACTTGGTTGTTTCTTAGCCTGAACTGTTCGCATGATTGCGGTAGGATAAACCTACCACAAGCACTGCGAGCAGTTCAGATGCCTTTCGATGTACTCGATTAATCAAATAAATAGCGGAGATGACATATGATGCGAGCGGCCAGGGGGCGTCTTTACAAAATAGCGAGCGCATGTTTCGTTCGCTCGCTCACACATAGAGGCGTCAACGAACCGCAAAGAGCGAGCGCTCAATTTAAATAGCCGGCCCCTTTTTCTGACCGAGCGAGCGCAAATAGCGTCCGGCTCTGAATCAGGCCCTCAGTGCTGATAATTATATAGGAGCTAAGCTAAACAGACATTTTGGTACAGTAATCAGTGGGAGAATTTATCTATAGGAATTTGCAATGGGAGACACAGGATTTTCATCCACATGTCAGACTATAGGCTTATATTATTTGATAAAATATATCTAGACTAGAGCTCGACCAGAAACTCCTTTGTGGGGACACGCTTACGTTTAAAAAAAAAAAAAATTATTTATATGTTATATGAATTATTGGTAATATTAAAAATTAACCTTTCTTATTATATATAAAATAAGTACAATATCAAAAATCTATCCTTAAAACACAATAATTTGGTTATTATTATAATGTATATATATATATATATATATATATATATACACACATACACACATACATATACATATATGGGTGACAAGGCACTAGTGAAAATAATGATGTGGCAGGATTAAAAATAAATAAATAACCACAATTACGGGCTCTCTGAACTCGTGAGTGTTGTGGCAATGGTACCGGAGGGGGTTTTCAAGAAACTTCCCTAAAGAGATTGTTATCAGATATTTATAGCAGGTATTATGACCAACCAAAACATATCAATCATAATTATATACTTTATTCAGTATTCAGTGTTCGAGTGGCAGTCTGTATTCAATATAAAGATTTATTAGTGCATATTCCCATTAATGCCTAAGCAAAATCTTAATACAGACATGTCTGTGCATATATCCAATAAAACAAATGGGTTGCTTGCCTCAATCTTATGGAGATTCTGCACATCATATAATGGTTCCTTATTCCTAAATAGATTACATGTGAGGAATTGTACATATGTATATTAGCCACAACAGAAATTAATGTACTTCCCTGTTAAATACATACTGCTTAATACATACTGCATATGGTGCTAAAACAAGACAAACATGTATTCCTGAAATTGCATGTGTGCATGTCTTTGTCCTTTAGCATCCTTGATAATTTCCTTATGGAAAACAATAAGTGAAATCAACAGGGTAATCCTGAAAAGATGGTTCTGAATACAAGAAAATATACAAAAAACTAATAGTAATTTTTGCTTTTAAATTAATCAGGCAGTGTTTGTACATTAATTCATAGTGCAAAATTTGTCATTTGCATGTTGAGGTTAGCATACATAAAGTACAAACACCAACTGTCTGTGGTCTTCGCTAAGTGGACCACAGATGAGAGAGGGACACCGGACAGTGTTGATAGAAGAAAAAGATAAATGGGAGGACACTGACCCATGTGTGGTGTTAGGTGGTTAGGTGCAGCGCAAGGATCAAATTCGCCACCGGGAAAAGTCACATCCCATAAGAAAAAGAAATACCTGTTCCATCTGCAGTTGATGGCAGTTTTGCAGCAGTTCTGGACTTAGTAAATCTTCAGATAGCAAAACCGCCACCAAACCACAGTCAAAACACATTTTAGAATACAATAAAATAGGGCTGTTATTTAGAAACCACACCAAACGACCGGGGTTTAGAACAGAATAGAACCCGCCACCAAACCGCTGGGGTTTAGAACAGAATAGAACCCGCCACCAAACCGCTGGGGTTTAGAACAGAATAGAACCCGCCACCAAACCCCCGGGGTTTAGAACAGAATAGAACCCGCCACCAAACCGCTGGGGTTTAGAAGAGAATAGAACCCGCCTTCAAACCGCCGCTTAGTAAATTTTGCCCTAAGTATCAATTTGTAGAACAATCTCATAATGGAGTTAAAAGTGTCACCAAAGTTCTCCAACAAATAACTATACCCCTTGCAACTGTTTAAATGACTGTAAAAAAATGTTTCAGAGATTTGCGTAATCATTTAACATGCACGTGATAAAGCTTATGTGTAGGTTTAAAATAAATAACATGTTGAGAGGCAGGAGGGCACTTTCATTTGTGAAACAAGTTTTATTATTTTACAATACAATGTGTTTAATAGGATGTGTCTTATAAATCCCCCCAAGCTGGCAAACAGTGAATTTATTTTAGAAAGCTATTACCTGGACCTTATTACTATGACAGGCTGGGAGCCACAGCCAAAAAACATATTTACTGCAATATATATAACTCTATTCTGTGGAATTTCTGCAGTCTACAATTTGTGGAGATAAAAAAAAAATTACCTCAGGGCACCTTGAAAACTATTGATTTGCACATTCTTACCAGTATATCCGATCTAATGCAGAATAAAGCAATGAAAGTGACTGAAAATAATAATGATAAAACGACATGGGGGATATAAATTAAACTGATCACTGATGCAAACTAGCAATTGTTCTAGAACATATTTAGCACACACACAGGATAGCAGGTGCAAGTTTTAGCATAAACCAGTGGTTCCCAAACTTTTTGAAATCACGGCGCACTAGAGTATCAGCGTTGTTTCCATGGCACCCCTGGGCCAAAGGTTTCTTATTGAGAAATTCAGCAAAATTAAATGAAGTAAATTGTGCTTATACAGTATGTCACCCTTAGGTTCAGTTATGCGGTGGTTTTGTCCACATATTTTTTGATTATTGATTGCCAGTCATTAGCACTGGTTTTGCCTATCACACTGACTAAGAATCATTTTATTTGGTACTAGACCACCAACCTGAGGCACCCCTGCAAGAGCCCTGAGGCACCTCTGGGTGCCACTGCACCCAGTTTGGGAACCACTGGCATAAACATATTCAGAGGTTATTTCTAAATATGCAGCATACATGCACTTTTTAAGTATTATAAGAAGAAACCATAAAACAGTCTTCTAATAGGTAATCATTTGTCCTGCAGTATAACAAATGTAGGTAAATGTAACACTTATCTACAGTCAAAGGTTAGATAATTTCATGTGTCTAGATAGTCCACCTCTGCAAGCTAAACTGTGCCTAGGATGATTGTGGGCAAACAGAAAAATATACCATGCTACTTTGTCACCACCCATCTTACTAAATAAAACTATTTTTTTTTTAATCAAAATATACAGTTTATTTATGTCTTAAATTAATCATTAGAATGAGGGGATGATAGCACAAGAGCGCAGGGAGGAAGTGGGGCAGTAACCAGTGTACAGTCCTGTGTTGTAAAAATTGACTTTTCTGCTATTTATAAATATATATAATATAGATCTACTGTATAAAAAAACCTTCTTAAATAGGACTCTATATATAATCTACTTTATTTGAGAACTACTGTAGGCAATTGTATTTTTCAGGTAAGTTTCTAGATTTGCACTAAATTCATAAAAGACCTTGGAGTAGATGATGTCGTCACTCCAGTGTGTATCCAGCCTTATAATAGAATAAGCACATAAGAGGTGACAGTGCAGATATGTGACAGAGAGTAGATAGGACTCTGCTCATGAGAACTTACACTCCAGAAGAGGAAAGCGAAGCTAAGACATTACCAGTTATACCCCTTTTCCACCAAAAATCCCGGGTCTGACCCAGAATTTGGAACACGGGTCCAAGCCAGGTCAGACCCGGGATTTACCCCATTTCCATTGCGGCGGCATTGACCCAGAAATATCCTGGGTCGACGCCGTTCACACTGCACCCGGGTGCAGTGCCGGCGCTTGGCGATGATGTCATCACCAAGCACCAAAAAATACAGCTCTCCCCTGAATACCAGACCAGAGCTGGCCAGCGACCAGTGGAGGTTGTCTTTACCGGGGAGGGGGTCCTTCCCTGGGTGGGGCTGTCATTCGGGAGGCTGTCTGTGACAGCTGTCACCGGGAAGGGAGAGATTACAGCCTCCCCGTATGAAGCGGGAATTGGGTAAAAACTGGAACAGTCTGGACCATATGGGGAGGCTGTAATCTCTCCCTCCCCTGTGACAGCTGGCACACAGACAGCCTCCCAAATGACAGCCAATTACCATGCGGTAAACGGGTCCCGGGTCAGAAGACCCAGGTTACCCGTTTCCACTGAGCCTGAGCAGGGTTTTACCCACGTAAAACCTTTCTCGAGACCCAGGAAGTAATGCCGGGTCGATCGACCTGGGATTTTTTCCTAGGACCCTTTTCCACTGAGGCATTACCCGGGTTGACACTGCAATAACCCAGATATTTTGGCCAGTGGAAAAGGGGTATTAGTGGGACTTTAATTGGGAAATTAGGATGGTAGCTGTAAGGGTATCCGTCGACTTGTTGACATTTAGAAGAAGATTGCCAGGTTCTGAATGTTGACAGGTTCTAAATGTCGACACTCAGAATGTGACACAGTAATTAGGTCAACAATCAATATGTAGACATGCATTTAGGTCGACACAGTTAACTGTTGACACGTTAAGAATGTCAACAGTTAACATGTTTACACTAAACTGTCAACATGATTTCTAAAATAACTAAAAAAACATATTTTGATGATTTTGGAGTTGACGTGTTAAATGTTGACTTTGTGAGCATGTCGACAATTTAACTATGTCAACCTTAATACATGTCGGCATTCAGAACCTGTCAATATTCTGACTGTCAACTTTCTGAAAGTCATCAAGTCATTCCACATCCACTGGAAGAACACCCAGAGTGACGGGAAGGGGTAGGGTAAAATATATGAGAGAGTTTCTGAGAAAATGCTTGAAATACTGAAGTTTTGGGGTTAGTCTGGTCAGATGGGATAATCTGTATTAACTAATATATCAGAATAGAATGATAATGCCAAGGCAAAACTGTAATTGTAAAAAGCAGCGATACAGGATGTCTTCGCACAACAATGTATTAAAAAGAGTTACTGGGGAGGTGTTGATTAATTCACCCATCTGGTGGTGTCTGCCATTATGTACTGTATCACAATGGTGAGAGATTTTGTACAGCACTCATCCCACAGGTGAATAATCCAAAATTCCACAGCCAGATGTGCAAGGAGGCGAATATTCTACAGGAAAGTTGCAAACATGGTAAGATGTAAAGAGAGCACAAGTTTCCCCTTTCCCGAGGCTAACAGCTTTCAATTCACTGAGTAAAATGTTGTTAAAAATATTGAACTGCACAAGAGTACAACTGTGTGATTCTTTTTTTTGTGTGTGTGGCACTTTATGGGAAGAAAAAAATAATTGTGCCATTAGCTAATTCTACAATGGTAGACTTGCTCATTTACATTATGTTTTAAAAAAGAGGTAAGTGTTTCCTTTCCTATATAACTAGATTAAAAGCTCTATAGCAGTAAAAAAAATTAACTGTCTTCTGTTACAAACTACAAAGATTGTAGAATATTATTTACTAAGCTAAAGCTGAACAATTATCCTATACAATGTGTATTTTATAGTGCAAAATAAGCAATTTAAGAAGCAGTTAAAGCAAGTATGCCTGGAAGCATTCTAACTTTAGAATTTTAGAAACATATAAATGAGACAAAATAAAGGTAATGCTAAAGTGTGCCGGTTTCTCAAGACAGATGTACATTTGAATAGTATTACCTGCATGTAAAAGGGATATGAGGGTTTCATTAGATGATAAACAAAAGTACTTGCAAATGTTTGCATATAAAAATCTGCATAAAAGGCTTTACCAATCTTGCTGCACTGCACAATAAAAAGTAAATACTCTCTTATTATTTCACATTGTATGAAACCAGCAACTGGTTTAGTTTGCAGATGAATGTCTTCTTGTCTTAATGTAATTCCACAGACATATCAGATATATACTACCAGTGCTGTGTAATACAGTAGGGGACAAAGCTGTTGTTTCAGGGAGTTCATGAAGCTAATCATGGTGGGATTGTCTTATTACTGGTGATGAGTTTTGAGATGAGTATCATGTCCTGTACTGAAGTGTGAATAGTTGCCGGAGTTTAGTAAATGATTGGTAATGGAAGACGAGAATGGAGAGCCACTAGTCACCAGAGAATGATGTTGCATTGTACACTTGGCCACCAAAGACTGGGCTCTATGTAGTACACTGTACAAGAACTGGACTGGACTCTATATGGTACATTGGCTACCAGGCAACAAGCTCTCTAAAGTATGTTGGCTCCAAGGGACTATCTCTTTATATGAAACCAAAAGTTATGACCAAAGGAAAGGGTTTAAACTTGAAAATGAATTAGGAAGTTCTGATTCCTAGGGATATATTTACTAAAGTGAGGAGATGTTGCCCATAGCATATTGTATCATGACCATCACTGCATGGATTCTGAATGGTACACTAGCCACCTGGGACAGGACTTTACATTTCACAGACACAATAAAAGAATTGGGTCTGTATGTATGGTACACAGGTCACCAGGCAAGGGTTTACCTTTTGTATGTTGACCATAAGAGAATAGGCTAAACTGTACAGTGACCACATCTTCTCTGTCTAAGCAACAATGTATTACTTCTCTTGCTAAGAAATTTCTCCATAATAACCGACATACAACTTTAACATTTATATTATAAGTAAAAAATGTATTTGGTGCAAAATACAAAGGAAAATCAAAGAGTTTGTAAGATGTAAGGTGCACATTAATGAAGTAGTGGTAACTAGGGATACAGTATCTAGATAGAGTGATAACAGTGTGGACAATAAGAGAGATTCTGGTGAAATTTGTTTATAAAATCGATGCAATAATGAATAAATATATACTGTTTGGTTCAATGCACGACAAGACACAAATGCAATAAGACCAGTATAAGCAGAATTTGTCTGTAAAATCAATCTAAAAATCTATGTCTAAGCTGGTTCAAATCTAGTAAAGTACAAACAGAATCTAGTACATTCAGCAATGAGCAGTGATGATAAATAAATAAAATACTTAAAATAGATGTAGGGCCAAGTGGACTAGTGCTTCTGGAAAATGCCCTGGTCTGTTACTCCATTAGGTCTCAAGACTGTTAGGCAGGGGCATAACTAGGTTTTTGAAGGCCCCATAGAATAAAGTTTGTAAGGGCCCCTATGTTCCACCCACTGGTGAAAAAAGTGGATGACACATGTAACTTTGACAAGGAAAATGGGCCCACTCAGCTCTGGGACCCAAAGCGGCTGCATCCCTTGCCCCTATGGTAGTTATGCCCATGCTATTAGGTACTTTTTTACCTGTAGGTATTACATTAAGGACTGAACATTCTTTAAGTATGCGTTGCTGCATTGAACCTTTACTGATACTTCTTAACAACAGCACTGATTTCTTCACTTCTCTCATGTCTTGTTTCAGTGTTAGAAACTCTGGAGCTGATTCAGAGATGGATGGAATTGTAGAGCTGCACACACAAGTAGCTGCGCAATTCTGTCCATATAAAATGCAAATGCAGCAGGAGGTGTCTAGGAAACAGACACCTCATTGCTGCATCTGCGATCCCAGCGCTGCAAATGAGGTTGCAGCATGTGATCACCATTGCAACCATCAATCGCGATGGTTGCTCCTTTGGCCAGGCTGTGGTAGCTGAAGCTTGTCACAGCCTGACCAGGTCCTGACTGCTGGCAATTCCAGGAAATTTGCATCCACCGATGCAGATCTTGGTCTCGCCCCTCCCGGAAAACAGAGGCAACACACTGGGAAAGCTGCCCAGGAATGGCCCCCACTCCGCCTCCCAAACGCCACTGGGAGGTTCTGCGAACAGACTCGCAGATGGAGGGCTGAACATGTGCAGTCTTCTAACAATCACAGATGTGTGCTATCAAGTTAGCATACATCTCAGAATTAGGAACCTTTTTGTGATGTCATATGTTTTACTTTGAGCGACATTAGGAAATGTAATCTACATAACAGTCTGGTAAGGTCTGACCCATCTCCTACATGCATGCCCGGTAGAAACTGGGGCCCCCCACTGCAGCGCGACAGGAAATACCGTAGCCTGAGTACTGATCTGCATCGGGAAAGGTAAGCATATGTAGTAGGGAGGGGGCAGGACAGAGTGGAGAGAGGGGTGGGGCAGAGTTGTGGGGGGTGGAATTGCATGGACAGGGCAGAGCAGAGGCCAGATTAAGGTCCCTTTACCAGTTGTAAATAAGCTTCATAAGAATGTTAGGTTTAATGATCAGATAACAGTTGAAAATACTTTGAAAATGCATAAATAATATCATCAATAACATGGAAACGATTTAGAGCCGTTACAGAGAAACAAACAGCATATTAAGTAATGCTTTGCTTTTGCAAACACCTAAAATGCATTTCAATGACAGATCTCAGTAGCACATACTGTAACGTAAAATATACAATACCTATTGCATTATATAACATTTTTTTAAAAAGCCTAATTTGATGAAAAACTTGTATAATAGCATCATCCTAATATATTCTATAACTCATTTAGGGCCTGATTCAGAGATACCTGCTGTTGCAGCCGCAACTGCGTCTTTTTCCACAGTGCAACCAATGATAATTAATCGTACAGACACGCCCACTGGCTGTAGCGCTAATCTGTTGATGTGCATATTATTAAGATGCACCATCGAACATTGCACTAGCCCTATGGAGGTGCAATTTATCCATCTGAACATGGCCACCTGTGTCAGTGCAACTGCGTCTTTAGACACAGTTGCTGACTGCGGTACATCCTTGTCATTTTAGCCAGCCACCTGTTACCTTTCAGGGACCCCACTGAGATCCCCAGCTCTTGTGTCTAAATTTGTACTGCGACACACGCAAAATGTGACTCGGGATGTATGCGCAGACAGAAAACATTGTCCGCTTGCATGCGCCATCGACATTACGTGCACCTCTGAATCAGGCACTTTGTATATGTGACTGAAGAGTGCCTTATTATAATACATTTGATACACTTTGAACATTAAAATGTTTGAAGGTATGCTTTATATCTGAACATCTGCTAATCCTTAAACAAGCAAACTTAAATAAAAATTGTGTGCGAAATAATTACTATGAAAACATTGATAAATGTTCCACACTGTAAACCATTTAGTGTTCTGAAATATTTTATACAGGAACCTGCACGTGTTTCTATAGTAACAATTAAAAAACAGTAATTGTTGTTGGTGTTTATATTGCATGCCATATCACCAGCTTCCTATTGACAACAATCACTCATCCACTGTGTTCTCAGCCATTGGCCAAGGACAGAAATATATAAATAATAGCTGTACAACCGTTTTTGATGGCAATTGCGTATAATTGAGTAATTCTTTTTTACAACACATTAGAAGAATAACAGATGGCATTTTAGAGGCACGTATGGCCAGTGATACCAGTCCAGTGAAAATTTCTGGGAGCAGTTTTAAGGGGTTATGTAATAAGAATTATCTTTGCTGAATAGCTTTGTGGTAGGGAGATTTATGGACAGGGAGTAAGGTTAATAGACTCGAGCTAATCTGAGGCCTTTTATTCTTCTGCTATTTACCTCTAAAAATCTTTTATTTTTGTTGTTGGCTTTTAGGTTTTATTTAGTGGATGGCAGTCAATGGTCAACTTGATGCAGTAGTTGGTGAGATGCTCTCTCGTCTAAAACATGGGTTAGCATGATTTTAATAATAATAATTTCAATAAGTCTGCACTATTAATAAAAAAAAACTAAATTGTGAAGTAGCAGTCAAGGCTCCGTTTATTATAAAAAATGATAATGTATTTAATTGCATATAAGTTGTTAAAAACACATGTCTATATATTCAATACACATTCAATACAGAATTGTCAAAAATAATTAAAACTAAAACTTTGTTGCAATCTTTTGATTGGATTTAAATATCTCCAATATCACGGTGTTTGATCCAGTTTTAAAGTTCCACAGCAATGTCCATGTATACCTTTATGAATTGGCAAACTATAATGTCACAATAGATTGAGCACATAGTACCTGCGGATAGCTGTTTCAAGCGTAACCTGTTTGTTTGCTACACCGGGTGGTGGATCTAGCCTCCCGTAATATTTAGGCAGCTGCCGGAGCCGGGCTACGCTGCATCAGCAGTCTGTCTCCCGTGCCTGTCAGCTGGATGTGCCATGGTTGTCAGACTGGGCCTAATTAAGATCCCACAAACTTGGTGTAAATTTGTATTGAGAACGCCACTTGGTAATTCAATTAGATTTCTCCAGGAAAGCTCTTCACGCTTTAGGGTGCTGTCAATCAGGGGGTCCTCTAGAGGACCCCTGCCTAAAGATTACGGGAGGCCAGATCCACCACCCGGTGTAGCAAACAAACAGGTTACGCTTGAAACAGCTATCAGCAAGTACTTTGTGCTTTTAAAAAAAAATTACATACCTTTTTCAACCAACACATTCCTCTTGTGTTTTTATTCATTAAGTTCATTTAAATTTTTATTTATTGGTTTTGAACTGCATTAGAGTTGTAGGTTGTCATAGGTCACTAGGAGTTGTTTACACTTAAAAAAAATATTAGGGAAGAGAGAATGCAATCTGTGTGTTATACTGGGTACACACTGGCACATATATTGTCCGATCAATTCGCCCAGTGTGTACCAGCGATATGTCTGTGACCAACGTGTGATGCACAGCCGATACCACATTATATCTGCAGATTTATTAGGGCATCCTGCTCTGTGTACGGGCGGTCAGCCTACTGCCCATACACTATCTGAAGAGGCCATGGGGAGGGGGGCGCAACACACCCCCCGGCCAGTGGGACCTGTGGTTGTTCAGTGTGTATGAACAACCATCATCTGCAGATCACTCGGTGTGCAGATATATCTGTTTTGTGTGTACCCAGCTTTATTCTACTGCAAAGTGTAGTGTCTGCTTTACACAATGTAAACTAATCATTAGAAAAGGTTGGTCTTATAATGTGTTTCAGAGGATAAACCTCCAGCATTTAAGAAAAAGGAAGATTTTAAAGTATTGAATACAGTAGCACAAGCATGGGGGGTTTCTAAGCCCCCGAAACCCACCCTGACAGGTCACTTTTTTTTCCAGAGACGGAGACAACCTTGTCTCCGTCTCTGCACCAGCCCGCGGACCACCCACTATCCCCTTCAGCTACCATTAGCGCTGTCAGCGCTTACGCGTCAGGTGGCTTTCACGTCACCTGACACGGAAGAGCTGACAGCTAAACCGGCAGGGTCCGGGCAGCGCACCGCATTCTCTACACAGTCCTCCCAGAGTGAGCGCTCCCAGAGGGAGGATCGTTGCCGCCCAGCAGCCCGGAACTTAGGAGGACGTCCGCAGCCAGCAGTAGGAAAAGCTGTTATTAGTATGTTATGTGTGTGTCTGTGTTTGTACTTAGTAAGTATGCTGCGTGTGTATGCTTTAATATGTGTATGTATGCTGTTCGAATGCTATGAGTGTATGTGCTGAATGCTGTGTGTGTGTACTGTATGTGTGCTGAGTATGTCTCACACATATACTAGATTATATATATATATAAAATCTACACACACAAACACACTGTATATCTATATATATATGTCCATATATATATATATATATATATATATATATAATCTACACACAAACAAGGTATATGTGTGTGTATATATATATATATATATATATAAATATTTATATATATCGTGTTTATGCATGTGTATATAGATACCCCCCCGCTAAAAATCCTGCGTTTGCCACTGGAATAAAAGACATGAAGTTTTACCACCTCCTAAACCACAAGGTTTGACCTCTTTACGCTGCTAAATAGGTGGAACACGTATTGTTTACACAGCTTTATCACCATATCGCTGTTGTCAATGATTTTTTTAAATGCTTTGCTATACAATTTCATGTACTCCCACACAGAAAGCTGACCTTGGCACAGAAACAAACTTACTTCAATTCTAGAGAAGGGCATCGGTGCATAGGAAACTCCATTTCCACCACATAATGTGAAGCTCAAAATAACTAAAGCACACTTGCCTACTTTCAGAAAAGCATTTCAGGGAGATTGTGAGAGCAACAGCCATGAGCGAGGCGGTGAAATGGCCGTGTACTGCTACATATGAGATGCGAGACTTACATCCAAATGTAAATGAGCCCCAGAGCTGTCGGTGAGATCTACTTATTGGTGAAAATACACTTATACTTTTTAGAAAATGCATGTAACCATAGGGATCATTGTGCCTTATAACTAATAGAGGGGCATTATACTAATGATCCCATATTAATGTATATATCTATATATATATCTATATATATATCTATATATATATATATATATATATATATATATATATATATATAAAACAGCTTCCTAATGTGGGTAAGGTGCAATCAGGGAGATTTATAGACTCTTCAGGGAGATTGTTAATATTTCAGGGAGTCTCCCTGGCAATCAGGGAAAGTTGGCAAGTATGAACTAAAGTTTACCATATTAGTACCAAGTATGATTGATGAGCAATGAGGTATGCTAAAGACCACTGAAAGCTCCTGAAGGCAAATATATTTTGATTAAAATAATCTCACAGGAGAACTACGTGCTGCTGGCTCTCATAAAATGCTAAAACCACACCATGCTGGCTATATTATAGAGTATCCATTTCACATAATGTAGGTTCAAGCAAAAGTTAACTCAATATCCCTGTTTATAATAAATATATATATAGACAACCAGCCATAACATTAAATGCACTGATAGGTGATGTGAACAACATTGATTATCTTGTAATGCAAGTAGTGGGATATAGTAGGCAGCAAGTGAAGTTGACGTGTTGGAAGCAAGCTTAAGGATTTTAATGACTTTGACAAGGGGCACACTGTGATGGCTAGACGACTGGGGCAGAGTATCTCCAAAACGGCAGGTCTTGTGGTGTTACTTGTATGCTGTGGTTAATACCAACCAAAAGTGAAAAGTGAAGAAGCTCATTGATGCACATGGAGAGTGAAGGCTAGCCCGTCTGGTCCTATCCCACAGAAGATCTACTGTAGCACAAATTGCTGAAAAAGTTAATGCTGGCAATGACAGAAAGGTGTCAGGCTACATAGCCACAGACTAGTTAGAATGGCCATTCAGACCCCGTCTTTTTCCACCAATTTTCATATAAAATTAAACCAGTTTTAGAGCTTTTTATGAAAACCACCTGTAAAATGACATGCCATATTATGCTAATTAAATGCCTCCAAGTGCATGATTAACTCATTGGGAGGGCTGCAACAGAGGGCCTAATTCACTATGGAATGCACGTGCAAATGCAATAGCGATTACTCAGTTCAACTGAGTAGTATGCTAAACCATTACGACCGCAATGCTGCCACAGCACTACATAAGGATGCCCACCTCACCATACACACATCTGTAATGTTTAGGAAGACTGCGAAAAACCGGTACAATTGAGTATCATTGCAGCATCATGCACACTTGCACAAGCCCTGACCTTACTCAGAAATTGCTAACTTCATCGTACCCTATGAGTCCTTAGGCTGCATAGGGCATCGCAGTGGATAATTTATGCACGCCCCTGCAACGGCATTCAAACGCACTGGCACGCCTGCATTCGTCTGACCACCCGTCACCACCCACAAACGTAATTTCCTGTCAATTACTCTGCGACGGATCTGCGTAGTCACTGCGTTCGCAATCACAATGGCTAGTTTGCGCACACGCATTACGATACATACACATGTGCAGTACGCAACAACCAAACGATTGCATGCATATTAGCAACTGCGTTTCTTGCTGAATCAGGCTCAGAGTTTCTACACTGAGACCCTGATTTAGAGATTGAAGCACTGCAGATATTTACACAGATTGAGCGTGTAAACTGCACTGAGCACACGCAGTGGTTGAATCGCAAGTACACTCACACAGAAGATTCACTCTCAAAGTGACAGGTAGTCAGTGTTTAGGGGAGGTAACTGGGTGTCAGACCATTTAAACACTGTTTTCTGTGGATAGATAAATTAGCCACTGCCTTCTTGCTTGCAACAGGATAACCCTCTGCATGTCTGGAGACCCTCTATGCCTGTGACAGCTGAAACTTACTCAGAAGGCAGATGGCCGCCTGATCTGCATTCGATGTTTCCGGTTTTCTGCATGATGCTCTCAGTGTGCGCCTCTTAAGCACTGGACCATGAGTGAGTCATTATCATATTTTCGTAATTTTGATCCGTGACAGATCGCAGCTGTGATGGCATTTGTATACATGTCTGAACCATCTCCTGAGTCCCGACATTTTTACCTTTATATTTTCCCCTACTTTTAACATACTCAGGGCCAGGGGCGTTTCTAGAGAGGAGGGGGCCCGTGTGCAGTCTCCGTCACGGACCCACTCCTCTCCATCTGGCGTGGTGCGCGCCCAGCGCCGCACTTCTAGACTCTAGGTACTAGAGTGTGCCCAGACTCTATAGCGCATGCGCAGGTCACCAGGAAAATGGCTGCGGCGGCCATTTTCCCTGTACTGCGCATGCACAAACAACGGGAAAATGGCAGCGGCGGACATTTTCCAAACTTTTTTTTTACAGCGCTGATACCGGCGCCGACATGGGACTCCGGAGAGGTAAGTATAATATGGGTGCAGTGGTGTGCAATGCGGGTCCCCCCTGGACCCAGGGGCCCGTGTGCCCTGCACACCCTGCACTATAAATACATCCCTGCTCAGGGCACACAAACTAAACCCCCATTGAGACTCATGTTAAATGAAAATGGATTCTCTAATTGAATAGCAAAAAGTTACAGGCATGGTATTTTTTAGCTGCTATAAGCAATTTTTGGCCATCTCAAGGCTTATTGAGTTGGTCCCATAAATGTGATTGCCAAAGTGGAATGGAAATTTGAAGTACAGTAAATGTCTGGGGGCCAGAGGCCACCTAAACCCCAGAAGATTTTTTGACACTGATATTGTGAAATAAATTTTAGATGCTTTTTAAACACTCCTACCACCAGCTGAAACTGAAAGTGTTAGAGCACTTAAAACATTCACATCATATGCCGCATTCATGGATGAACTGTGGGCAAGATTTGGGCCCTGCATTTTTTGAGTATCCATGTCGCAGGGATGCATGCACACAGAAAAGGGGGCCCGTATCTGCCTAGCCATCACCTGTTATCTCCCAGGAACATCAGTAAAATCCACACTCCCTGCGTGGGACGCATGCTCAGTACTTACAACATCGCCCAACTGTGTGCATAACATCATTAAGTGTGGTGTGTGTCCAGCTCAGAATCAGGCCCTACATGCCACACTATGTATTCCCCAAACTGACATCCTGACACACTTTATCCCCAATTCAAATTATATACCACACTGTCGCCCCATATTAATTTTCTACAAGCTCGTTGATCTCAGATTCTACGAGTGCTGCAGCAGCTCCTGTCCTGTCACTTTGTCATTGTCAGCAAGCAGGCTGAAAAAGGAGGAGGAACAAGGGCAGAACTATGGGAGACAATGGAGACAATGATGCACCTGCCGCCGGGCTCCAGCTCTGAAGGGGCACCTTCTCCATTGTCCACAACATATTCACCCCACTTAAAGCTGTAACTATGTACCCGGAGTGTACCGTCACAGCCACCCAATACATGACACCCAATTCCCGGCACCTGAGAAACCACCATACACTAGTGGAGAGCTCCAGGTCAGACCATCAGCTGCTGCCTTCGTCTATCTATAGCCTGTCTGCATGAGAATTGCTACATTACAGTGTCAGTGGCTGTGACGGGGGGGGGCACCAAATTATAACTTGCCTCCGGGCGTCTGGGATGAATTTATGCCACTGAGGAGGGAGAGGTGGGTCAAGAGATGGGAGCATCCTCTGCACTGTTGTGTAATGCGTCAGTTTTGTCTAAAACACTTGGGACCAGGGGTATTTTGGATATCGGAACATTCTGTATTTTGGCATATTTGCATACCATAATGAAATATCTTGGGAATGGGACCCAAATCTAAACACATAATGCATTTATGTGTTATATAAAGCTTATACACACAGCCTGCAGGTAATTTTATACAATATTTTCAATAATTTTGTGGCTCAAACAAAATCTATGTATATGCATACAATTCATTTATGTTTCATATTCACCTTATACACACATCCTGAAGGTAATTTTATACAATATTTTGAATTATTTTGTGCCTTAAACAAAGTTTGTGTACATTGAACCATCAAAAAGCAAAGGTTTCGCTATCTCAGTCATTCTAAATAAAATCCATACAGTGTTTCGGAATATTCCATATTTCTGAATATTTGGATTTGAGAGAGTCAACCTGTAATATATTCTAGCAATCTGACAATTTCTATGGTAAGAATCTGTAAAATGTATAATGATTAGGGAAAATATAATATAAGAACAGAACACTGTCTAAATCACACAATAATTGATTAAGTACTGCAGCTAAAAACTAATCCTGCCAATTGCTAGCTTCAAAACTAGAATTATTGGATCTAGATTTGAAAAGGTAGAAAATTGCACAGCCAAATATGGAGTGGCGTGAATAATTTGTAGAACAATTTTTCAAAATGTGGTGTTTAGTCTGGGAAGGACTGTCAAAGTGTATGAAAAATTGTATATAGACAGATTCAGCAATATATTTATATTTAGCCTAAACAATGACATTTTATTAACACGATACAGACATGGCAGATAGTGGTTATCTAAAGTACATTCTTACTGCTGCTCTTTCCAAACAATTTTAATATTCTTCTCTTTTTGTAAAGATAATGGGTTTGGAGAAAATGCAACTCCTGGCATCTCATATAGAGAGAAGGTCAATGAGTGCTTGCGAGAGTTAAATATACACCATGCATGGAGATGTCATTATGATTTTTAGGTATGAACACAGAAGAGATTAATTAAATGATTTACTTCTAAGGGCAGGTCAAGCATCATAACCTGAAAGTAAAGATGCAATAATATATATATATATATATATATATATTGTGATAAAAGCACAGGAAAAGTTGTAAATTAAGCTAACTAGCAAAATTGATTGTCAGAGCACCTGTGAGAGGCTGATGTAAGGTGTGTAATTTGCTTGGCTCAGTGTCTACTGGCTGTAAGTACTGCGCTAGTACTGTTGTTTTGTGAGAGGGACACTAGGTCCCTCCACTCTGAGAGAGGGAATCGTTTGTTTAGTCGGACATGTACATTTTTTATTTTTTAATGTTTTATTTATCTTTATGCTGCAAATAAAACTAGCTGCAGAAATGTGTACCAAGGTCCTGGGATGCTGTGCCTCTAATTGGCTGCTGTGTGAAAGTGCACCCATCCTTGCCCTGATCTTGACTGGATTGAACTGGCCCTAAGGGTACAGGGGAAATCCCATGTGGGCCCCACTGTCTGAGCATCCCAGCCCTTTCTCTAACGTCAGGTTCCAGACGATGTCTTTAATAAGTTGCACACAGATATACAATTGTCACATATCAAATTAATAAGCACGTCTCCTGGTGCATCATCCTAGTCACATTGCATTGCAACTTCGACGCATTTTTGGCAAAAAAATACGCCCGACACTAGCAGAGTTGCACAAGACCTGGTGGCTCACTCATGCCAGGCATATCATGCTGGCGTATTGAGACTAGATGAGCAAGGACACATCTGTAATGTTTTCTTCCTGTAAAAATAAGATTTAAACTATAGCATATTGCAAACTAAAACTTAGTTGTAAAAAAGGGATGTACCACCCAGTAAACTCTGATACCCCAGTGACAGGCTGCAGCTGTCTAGCAGTGGCAGTGGCTTCCCATTGGAAGCACTCCCTCCTATATACAGCCGTGCAGGTAGTCTCAGGGGGCCGTGTATCCTCCTCCTGTGACTGCCAGTCCAGACTGCAATTAGCAGAGAGAGTGCTGTCAATGGGAAACCACTCCCCTGCTTTAACATCTGCTCTATTTGGCTTCTAGTGGCTGCAGCCAATGCAATCCCTATAAGCCTGGGCTGCTTGTTAGTTGGTGCGCATGTGCAGGATCACGATCCAGCACAAAAGCCCCACACTTCAACCTAGCACTAGCAGAGTAGACTCCCAAGTAAAGACAGGTAGGAGCCGCCGCTGCATTCAACCATTCTATGAAAATATATGCTATGAATTCCTGGAGGTAACCACCTTAGTTATGGGGGATTTTATGGATATTAGTTACTGAGGATATTATGGAGATAATGAGTCCGTAATTTGAGGGTATTTGTCATAAAGAGTTCTGCTAAATATGGTGGAAGATGACCAGTGAGTGTATGACTGTTTTTGTAGCATCCTGGGTGAGATAGGGTCTGATCTTAGAAATATTTTTAAGATGGAAACAACAGGACTGTGATTGGGAAACAAAACCTTTCCATTGTTATTATTATTATTATTATTATTATTATTATTATTATTATTATTATTATTATTATCATTTATTTATATGGCACCACAAATGTTCCGCAGCGCCTTACAAAGTGCATAAACAAGTTGTAGACAAGCGACTTACAGAACAATTCAATACAGGACATGGATAATATATATTGCTACATTAGTGACCATAACACCCAGATAAGCAACAGAACATAAGCAACCAAGTGTTAGGTGCCCTAGTTGTGAGTAAGAAGTAGATGAAACTAAAGTAGGGAGAAGCACAAGAGGGTAGAGAGCCCTGCTCGTAAGAACTTACATTCTAAAAGGGAGGGGAAGAGAAACAGGGGTGACACAGATGGGGTAGATGGGGAGGAAGGAGCATGTAGCAGGGAGTTAGAATGATAGATGGAAGGCTTTGATGAAGTAGTGGGTCTTGAGAGCCCGTTTGAAGGATTGCAAAGAGGTGGAGAGTCTGATGGGGAGAGGGAGAGAGTTCCAGAGGTGGGGAGCAGTGCGGGCAAAATGTTGGAGGCGGGAGTGGGAGGAAGTAATCAGTTGGCATGAAAGGCGGCGTGCATTAGTTGAACTAAGAGAGCGGAGAGGAGAGTGAATGGAGATGAGATCAGAGATGTATATGGGGGTAGATTGGGTGAGGTCTTTGTAAGCGAGCGTGAGAAGCTTAAATTGGGTTCTAAAGGGGAAGGGGAGCCAGTGGAGGGCTTGTAGGATAGGGGAGGCAGATGTAGAGCATTTGGAGAGGAAGATAAGCCGTGCAGCAGCATTAAGGATGGACTGGAGAGGAGAGAGATGGGATTTGTGGTGGCCAGTTAGTAGGAGGTTACAGTAGTCCAATCTGGAGATGACCAGTGAGTGTATGAGGGTTTTTGTAGCATCCTGGGTGAGATAGGATCTGATCTTAGAAATATTTTTAAGATGGAAACAACAGGACTGTGAGAGGTTCTGGATATGTGGTTTGAAGAAGAGGGATGAGTCCAGGATAGCTCCAAGACAGTGCACCTTGGGCGCAGATGAGATAGTTATTCCATCAATTGATAAAGAAATAGTGGGAGGTGAGGTTATGTGGGAGGGTGGGAAGACAACATTCTGAAAAATCGCCATTAATCTCCACTACCAAGAAGTGTAGGGCACCACAGTTCACACATTATATGTCCATAGGACCCAAAGAGTAGTATTGTGGTGAATATGTCATGTCCAATGCAAGCAGCGTATCAGTTGATCATTTTCTACAGTACATTCTACCACGCCGATGCCCTTGAGGCCGGCCTCTAGGCATGTATGGTGTAAATAATGCAAGGTGAAGTGGATAATGAAATAACACAGCAGTAGGTGATTGAGGTCCCTGCAAGATGCGCTGATATATGTGGCTGCAAATAACTGCCACAGTTGCCAGACTTCCCAGCAGCTCACATTTTCCAGATCACCCAGCAGGTGCACAGGGAGAGTTCACCAACTGTCACATTTTCCAGTGCACAATGGTGATGCATTGTAAATGGCGGGCAGAAATTTTGCCACATAACTCCAAAACAAAGCAACCATTTACAATGCCAATATTTTTCTGCAAATCTATGGATCAAGAACTTTCATTCATTCATGCTCAGACAACGGCATCACAGAAATACAGCATCCTCAAACCCTAACATGACTGGCCAGAGCCCCATTTACCTCTGATTTTGTTTTTAAACATGGAGGATGTTCACAAGTTTTAGATGATGTGCCCTGCTCAAACAACGGCATCATAGAAATATGTCACTCATGACAGTCGTGCTTCTGCTATTTATATATAGATATTGCATTGCTGTTGACTTTTGTATTATATAATTACTAATGATTCTGCTCCAAGATGAAGGCTTAAAAAAAGTAATATGCTCATCAAGATCTGATTTAAGGCATGGCAGTATGTTTTTAGTAATTATAGCATTTTATTTTTATTTAAATGAATACGTTTATATTGTTAAATACATTACAGAGTAGTATTTTATTCAAGCTGGAATCTGGGGGCTCTAGTTTATATTTTATTGGGCCTCTTTGTTTCTTACTCCAGCCCTTATTCAATTATAACATTACAACCTATTAACAGACTACCTAGAAGAGGTTTGAGGAAAAATGATTTCTCCAGCTGCCATAACAAGAAACACTGTCGATTATTTTGAATGCCTGCAGTTATCTTATGCTTGCCAACAAATAAAATCTGGAACATATTGTAGAGTACAGCAAGTTTCACAACCATGTGGGTGTAGATTGATATGATATTGTACATTTGATATTAGAAGATAATACAGGAAATGGTACATGTTCAGAAACCTTTAAATCAAGTGGTGCTATGCAATCAAGCATAACATTTCATACTAAAACAAGCAATTCTTCCTTACTCTTCTGGGATCAGTTAAACTGATTCCAGATTAACCTTTGTGTGATGACACTTGGAAAATGAATCACTTGAAAAATAGAAAGTGAGTTTAGTAGCAAAAAAGTCAGGGGAATTAGTCTACCAATACTGTAGAATTTATGGTAACCTTGAGGAGTTAAGGCTCTTTTATGGAGTTTGTCAGAAAATAAATTGTTAAAAAAAAATTCTCTTAAAACCATTTAATTAATTTATACTTCAGTACAACCAAAGGTACTTTAAGCTTTGATCACACTGTAACATATAGCCACGTTTTCAGGTTAGAGGATCATAGAACTGAGATCAGATCAGTTAACCTTTAACCAGGCCTGGATTTGTGTAGTCTTTGCCTATGTTAGCATAAGCCTTACACTGTGGGCAGGTCAGGTCCGCCTCACCAGAGCCAGGTGTGTGTGCTATCTGTCACATCTGTTATCACGAGACACCTCCCACAGTCCTGGTAGTCTCTGTAGCATGATAGTTAGTCCTGATTTCAGAAATTTAGCTATGGATAATACAGTAAAAACTTGATATAGCTGGAATTTATCCCAGCAGTTCTCTCATTTTTTATCCTAGGATATCGGTCAGTGAACTGTTTGGCAGAACTAAGTATACTGTATACAACTGCAAATATCTTTCTCACCTGTATTTTGGGCAAAAAGATTCTATTAACAATTTTCTTATTTGTAATTGTGTTGCTAAGTGGAATATTATGACCAACATCTTGTTTCATGTTCTCTGTTTTTTTCTCTCTCAAATAAGTACAGTATATACTGTACAAAAAACAGTAGTCTTTGTTACTCAAAGTTACTTTGATAACTTTTGATTATTGGTTATGCATAAAATTTCAGGAATCTAGATCAAAACACCAACATACAGTATAGTATATAATGATGAGAAAATATTTGAATGCTTGAATAAGCTTGAGAAGATATAAGCACACTGATTTTTATTTGGTGCAGTACTAGTTAGAGCAGTTTTTTTGTTGATAATTTATAATTGGTAAAAGTCAGTTGTAAGTCATTAACTGTAGCCTATTAGCTGCCCTGTTGAGGCGGGGTTTAGGAGTAGTATATTAGGGCTGGAGGAGGAGTCAACTTCCTCTTTGCAGTTTGTGACCCAACCACCCGGCACATTAAGAAATTGGTTTGTAGTTTGTACCAATATTTATTCGTTGGAATATATTATGTTTTTTCTTCCAGCAGGAGAGGCGCAGCGGGCGGAAAGCAGTGCTTCTCGGCAGCTCAAATTAGCGCAACAGTTCTTGGCTAGCATTCCCCCTTTGATAGAGGCGAGTCGGTTACTACTTTAGGGGAGGACCAGGTCTCGATCCTAGGGAGGGACCAGCACTTTGCTAGTTAAGGGGAGGTGTTATTACTTAAGGGGTCTATTTATTAAGCCTTGGATGGAGATAAAGTGAACGGAGATAAAGTACCAACCAATCAGCTCATAACTGTCATGTCAAAGGATGTGTTTGAAAAATTACAGATAGGAGCTGATAGACTGGGACTTTAACTCCGTCCACTTTATCTTCATCCAAGGCTTAGTAAATAGACCCCTAAGAGTCAAGACATATGTGGATTGCTATACAGTACCCTCAAATCAGATGGTCCCACATAAATAGGATCAGTTGTAAGGTATGACAGAGGGCAGAGTGCATAAGTGAGGTTACACTATGATCACTGTGCATTTCTTAAGCCGCGTATCCACTAGATGATAAAGTGGATGATTTGAACGATAACAATATTGTTATCGTTCATCATCCACAATGTCATCCAGTGGATATGCCATCAACGACCAGCGATGCGCGCTCCCGCTGGTCGTTGACGGCATCTATCATCGCCCGTACATGCAGGGCAACCTGACGATATTGTCAGGTTCTGCAAATACGGAGATGAGGGAGGGTGACGTCACTGAATGATATCGCAAATGATATAGTTCAGTGTGTGTGCTCAATGTCGTTAACGGCATTGAGCACAGCACTGCCGGGGAAACACTAGACGATATCGCTCATGGAGCATATCGTCTAGTGGATCTGCGACTTTAGTTGCTATAGCAACAAGGATTTGCTCATTCCTGAAATACAATTATAGCCTGAAATATTCCACTAAACCCAACATATTACAGAATGTAATCCTGACATATACAAAAATACTTCTTTGCATTCTTTTACCCCAGATATTACATGTATCCACTATTTTTTACACTAAACCTCTACACTCTAGATTGATCACACACTAGATTGCCTCATTCTCTGTATTACTATCTCTAAGAGATCGTGAAACAAAATGTTGGTCATAATATTAACAGACAGACACACGTTATATGTTCACAAACTACATATGGTAATGAAAGTTTTATCCAAAATGTCTCATACCTTAAATAGCACCCGTCCCTACTCCCCACTCGGTAAGTACCTGGGGGTGAGGCACCAGGGTCACACACACTGGCCCTGACTACCTTTATTCTAAGCACCTTCCTCACAAACCGTACTATGCCATGTAACATTCACAGTACTTCAGTACAGAAAAAGCAGCTGTAAAGGAACGCCAAGGACCCAAAATGAAGCGTTATAATTGGGGGAATGGGGGGAGGGTGGAGTAGTGGTGCACCCAACTTAAGCCAGTCTAGCCCCTTTATTCCAAAAAGTAAAGTTGGAATCATGCTCCCACACTAATGTACAAATCCAGAGTCATATTCTCCAGTGAAACTTTTATGTGATAGACAGTGGGCAGGTTAGAATTACCACCTTTCAATATTAGATTCCCGGACAAGGGGCTTCACAAAAAGGTGTTGCCAGGGGAGTGGACAAAACCACAGTACAGTTACAGCCATTTTATTTGTAAAAAGCCTGCTTGTGCCCCTATATATATATATATATATATATATATATATATATCCAAGAGCCTCCTCAAGTCCATTGAGTTCCAGCAGGAACAAGCAGGAACTCAGGGACTGATTCAGAGGCGCTCGCAAAGAGCGAGCGCTCGCTCTGAATCAGGGCGGGCGCAGGTTTTTTTAGTTGCGGCCTCTTGTCCGCTCACATAGCTATGGGGTACCACCCACAGCTATTGTGAGCGGCCATGATGATGATCGCGATGGTCAAGACCATCGCGACCATCGGGCTTGCGACGAGACCCTTGTGGTAGGGTTTCGTGGCTGCAAGCCCCAGAGAGCTTCTGGCTGAAATAGAGCCGGAAGCTCTCTCACTGACATCACTGGTGATGTCAGTGGGGCCGCCCACAAACGGCAGGCGTTCGCATGGGAACGCCTCAGTTTGTGAAGCCACCCCCCCGCCACGTCTACAAAATGGGACAAGCTGTCGATCAACATCGACAGCTGCCCCTTTTGTAATGAGTTCTGGAGCGAGCGCTTGTTGCGCTCGCTCCGGGGCTCACGCATGCGCACTGGGCCACCATCGACCCCTCAGGGCCTGATTCAGCCCCGCTCGCAAGTGTATTGCGCTCGCAAGCGGGTTGATGGTGGCCCAGTGCGCACACGCGGCAGGTGCAATGCTCGTGCGCAAGCCCCGGAGCGAGCCCCTGTTAGAGCCAAAAGCCCTCTGGGGCTTGCGGCCACGAGACCCTATCACAAGGGTCTTGTCGCAAGCCCGATGGTCGCGATGGTCTTGACCATCGCGAAATTCATCATGGCCACTCGCAATAGCTGTGGGTGGTAACCCACAGCTATGCGAGCGTCCAAGAGGCCGCAACTAAATAAACCTGTGCCTGCCCTGATTCAGAGCGAGCGCTCGCTTTTTGCGAGTGCCTCTGAATCAGGCCCTCAGTTCCTTTACCTCTCATTAGCTACATTTATGACGTCATGTCCTGGGCCAAAATATATTTTCCATAAGATAGATAAGTTTAATGTCCCTTTTGAGTGCCTTCTTTTGTAAATACTATATATATATATATATATATATATATATATATATATATACATACACTACCGTTCAAAAGTTTGGGGTCACCCAGACAATTTCGTGTTTTACATGAAAACTGACTTTTATTTATCAAATGAGTTGCAAAATGAATAGAACATATAGTCAAGACATTGGCAAGGTTAAAAATAATGATTTATATTTGAAATAATAATTTTGTCCTTCAAACTTACCTTTCGTCAAAGAATACTCCTTTTGCAGCAATTACAGCATTGCAGACCTTTGGCATTCTAGCTGTTAATTTGTTGAGGTAATCTGAAGAAATTTCACCCCACACTTCCTGAAGCACCTCCCACAAGTTGGATTGGCATGATGGGCACTTCTTGCGTACCATACGGGCAAGCTGCTCCCACAACAGCTCAATGGGGATGAGATCTGGTGACTGCGCTGGACACTCCATTACAGACAGAATACCAGCTGCCTGCTTCTTCCATAATTTGGAGGTGTGCTTTGGTTCATTGTCCTGTTGGAGGAGGAAATTGGCTCCATACAAGCGCTGTCCACAGGGTATGGCATGGCATTGTAAAATGGATCGATAGCCTTCCTTACTGAAAATCCCTTTTACCTTGTACAAATCTCCCTCTTTACCAGCACCAAAGCAGCCCCAGACCATCACATTACCTCCACCATGCTTGACAGATGGTGTCAGGCACTCTTTTCACTTGTTCTGCATTTCACAAATGTTCAAACTTCGATTCGTCAGTCCATAACACTTTTTTCCAATCTTCCTCTGTCCAATGTCTGTGTTCTTTTGTCCATATTAATCTTTTTCTTTGATTGGCCAGTCTCAGATACTGGCGTTTTGCGGATACCATTTCATGAAGCTGCCAGTTGAGTATTTGTGAGGCGTCTATTTCTCAAACTAGAGACTCTAATGTACTTGTCTTCTTGCACAGTTGTGCACCGGGGCCTCCCACTTTTCTTTCTACTCTGGTTAGAGCCTGTTTGTGCTGTTCTCAGAAGGGAATAGTACACACCGTTGTAGGAAATGTTCAATTTCTTGGGAATTTCTCACATGGAATATCCTTCATTTCTAAGAACAAGAATAGGCTGTCGAGTTTCACATGAAAGTTCTCTTTTTCTGGCCATTTGGAGAGTATAATCGAACCCACAAATATGATGCTCCAGATACTCAACTAGCTCAAAGGAAGGCCAGTTTTATAGCTTCTCTAACGAGCAAACCCGTTTTCAGCTGTGCTAACATAATTGCACAAAGGTTCTCAAGGGTTTTCTAATCATCCATTAGTCTTCTAACGCGCTTAGCAAACACAATGTACCATTAGAACACAGGAGTGGTGGTTGATGGAAATGGGCCTCTATACACCTATGTAGATATTCCTTTAAAAACCAGACGTTTGCAGCTAGTATAGTCATTTACCACATTAACAAAGTATAGAGTGTATTTCTGATTAATTTAATGTTATCTTCATTGAAAAAAGGGCTTTTCTTTCAGAAATAAGGAAATTTATAAGTGACCCCAAACTTTTGAACGGTAGTACATATATAATATATATAATTGTTTTTCTACAGCTCCACTGTTCCTGAACCTATCTTTCCAGAAAAATAGCCATATTATATATCAATTGAGATAATACTTATTAAGTGCTAGTACCACTAAGGTACTTATAAAGTAACAATGACAATAATAGCAAAATTCTTACACTAGTGCCACTAACCCCTAAAATGTCTCTTGCCAGTAAGCACCTAGGAAAATTGGATTGAAAAGTGTGTTTTTAGGGAGCGCCCTTAATAATCATCTAGGGACCACCCAACTTTCACATATAATATTTCTTATATATGAGGATGAGGGTGATTCATGTAACACCAAGTACATTTATTATAATTTAATAAGATATTTATTAAAACCCATTATAGATACATTTAAAAAAATCTTAAAAAAATTCTACAAGCATCACAAATGGAATCGGTATGATTTACCGCTGGACCCATGCCCGGCGGTTGGAATCCCTACAGCGGCATCCCGGCAGAGGAGGAAATCCCGATCGCCCTAAGGTAAGTATTGTCTAACCTAATTCTACCTCCTATCCCTAACCCTCCCTTAGGGGTGCCTAACCCTAAACTTCCCCCCCAGTGCCTAACCCTAATCCCCCCTCTAAGTGCTTAAACCTAACCCCCCTTCCATGCCGCCTAAATCTAAGTCCCCCAGGGGGGTGCCTAACCCTAAGTCCCCCCAGGGGTGCTTAACCCTAACCCTCCCTTCCCCTAGCCTAAACCTAATCTCCTGGGGGGATGCCTAACCCTAAGTCACCCCCCCGGAACCCTAAACCTAACCCTCCCCCCTGCAGCTATCCGCGCTCGGTGTCTGGCATCCCTTCGATTGAGATGCCGGGCGCCGGTCTCCCGGCGTCGGTAAAATGACAGGCGTCTAAATTTAGATGCCTGTCATTTAACCCTCGCCGGGATTAAGCAGTCAGGAAGCTGGCTGTCGGGATTAGGTCCACTGGCTTCATGACTGCATACCATCACAAACACAGTATAATGATTTCAAGTTGTATTGAGACTTGCAGATCCCTTATGGGTACAAAATTCTTAGCTGTTGACTCCACCAACTTTATTTGACATTTTTATATATATATATATATATATATGTATATATATTATATATATAAATATGCGCGTGAGCACAGAGGCCCTCATTCAGAGGCGGTCGGAGGATGCAATCGGTCGCTCAGAAACTGGGCGGCCGCTTGCATCCTGACCGGCCGCCTCTGTTTCGGTCGTTAGGCTGTGGGTTTACACCCACATCTCTAACGGCCGCTAGGGTGATGGTCGCGATGGTCATAGACCATCGCGACCATCGGCGCTTACGACGAGACACTAGGGTAGGGTCTCACTTGTCGTAAGCCCCGGAGAGCTTCTGGCTCACTAGTGATGTCAGTGGGGCCTCCCCCAAACGGCAGGCGTTCCCATGGGAACGCCTCCGTTTGGGCTGCCCCCCCCCCCGGCCCGCCTTCCAATCAACATCGACAGCTGGCCCCCTTTGGAACTTGACCCGCTACGACCGGCGCTGTGGGTCGTAGCGGGTTTCACACATGCGCACGAAGGAGCCGGCTCCCTCGTGCGCATGCGCACTGGACAAACATCGAGGCGGCTGTGCGGTCGTAGCGTGAATGAAGCCCAGAGACTCTCATGCCCCTTTATATGCATCAGAGCTTTCTTATGCCTTTATATGTCTGCACAGAGGGCCTTATTCAGACCCACTCGCGAGCGCTGAGCACTCGCAAGCTGGTCGATGGTGCCCAAGTGGGCATGCGCGAGACCCGAATAACGACGGCCAAGCAATCATTAAGGGTCTCACACCAAAGGGGGCTTGCTGTCGATGGTGATTGACAGCACGCCCTCTTTGGTGGGCGTGCCGGGGGCGTGGCTGGCCAGATGGAGGCGTTCCCACGGGAACGCCTACCATCTGGGGCCGGCCCCACTGACATCACTAGTGATGTCAGTGGGAGTGATTTTGGCTCTGATAGAGCCAAAAGCACTCCTGGGCTTGCGGCAGCGAGACCCTACCGCAGGGTCTCGTCACAAGCCCGATGGTCGCAATGGTCTTGACCATCGCGACCATCATTTTGGCCGCTCGCTATAGCTGTGAGTGGTCACCCACAGCTATGCGAGCGGCCAGGAGGCCGCTCCAAAAAGGAGCAGGGACGGCCCTGATTCAGAGCGAGCGCTCTGTCAGAGCGCCTGGCTCTGAATCAGGGCCATAGCCCCCTCATGCCCTTCTATATCAGCCCAGACTCCCCTTGTGTCCCAATAGGTTAGCCCAGTGTCCCCTCATGGCCCAATATGTGTGCAGTCTCTGTCACGGGCACCCTCCTCTCCATTCAGCAGCCGGCAACGCGGCCAGCGCCAGAGTTATAGACTTTGGGCACTATAGTGTGCCCAGAGTCTATAGCGGATGCACAGGTCACTGGGAAAATGGCTGTGGCGGCCATTTTCCCTGTACTGCACATGCGCTAACATAAAAAAGGATGCTACAGCCATTTTAAAGATGTTTTTACAGCGCCAGACCCCAGCACTGACGTGGGACTCCAGAGAGGTGAGTTTATTATGGGTGCAGGGTGTGCGGTGTGCGGCCCCCCTGGACCCAGGGGCCCCGCACACCCTGCACCCATTATAAATAGGCCCCTGATCCAGAGTCTCCTCATGCCTTTATACGACTGCACAGAGCCCCTTAATTCCCTTATATGTCTGCCCTGAGCCCCGCCAAGAGCCCAGTTTATTCTCTAATATGTCTGCCCAAAGTCCCCTTATACGCTAATATGTCTGCCCAGAGTATCCTCAAACCCTAATATGACGGGCCAGGACCCCATTTACCCCCATGATGGATTGTTTTGTTTTTTAAAGATGGAGGCTTTTCGCAGGGTTGGCCATCATAGAGATGAAGAAAAGTTTCCTTCTTTGAAAGAAAATCAGTGAGGATCCAGTGTTTCCTCACCAACACAAGTATTATTTCCAATGTTCTATTGCCTCCCATATATACAGCACTTTATGTGCATCTTCAGTTACATCCCTCTATATATAAACCACACATTGCTCACAGTGCCATGCACAGGACTCAAACTATCAACCTTATATACCACAGACAGGCACTTAAACACATGGAGCTATTTGCTCCTGCATAGGAAACCTTGTAATTTTAACTATATGAAGCTATTTGTTATTGGTAGTTTAAGCCAAATCTATGTAGTGTGTGGCTGAATGCAGTGTATGGCTGCACATTACATAGATCTGCTGGATTCAATGACAGTAATGGTGCATACACATGGTCAGATTTTGTGTCAGATCTAAACGATAACGATTTTAAAAACCGTTCAATCATTCATATCTGATATCAGATAACGATATCTGACATCTGATGTGTTTGCAGTCAGATTTGGACGATTTAATTCATTTTAATACTGTCTGAAATAGTTCAATCGTTCAGATCATTTGTAAAATTTGTTCAATCATTCGTAGTTCATCGTTCGTCGTTCGTCTGACAGATCTGACCATGTGTATGCACCATTACAGTACAAGTAGATTCATATAGTCATGGTGCATACACACGGTCAGATCTGTCAGACGAACGATGAACTACGAACGATAAATGACAAACGATTTGAAAGATTTTACCAACGATTTCATTAACTACAAACGATTTTTGGCAGTATTAAAATGAATGAAAATCAACCAAATCTGACTGCAAACACATCAGATGTCAGATATCTTTATCTGACAAACGAGAACACGCATCGTTCATCCTTGCAGGGACACATGTCAGATTTTCTTTCAGATATGAACGACTGAACGATTTTTAAAATCATTATTGTACAAATCTGAAGGAAAATCTGACTGTGTGTATGCACCATTAGAATTACTAGGCTTGCAAAACTGGAGCAATAATTCATATGTAGTTAAATGGTTAATCGCTATGTGTTGTCTCTTAACTGTGTTTTATTGTGCATGACTCATCAGCCTCAATAACATCATATGTCTGAGTTACCAGACTTAAAGTTCAGACTGATTAGATTCCAGGAGCATGTTGTTTACATGCCTCTATAAAAGATCTGCATGTTCAGAAGTCTGACACTGTGTTATTGGAGCCTCACAGTGCTGAATGGCTGAACAGTACTTAGCCCAAGATGGGTTGATACCTTATCATGTTACTGCTGTTTATCTTCTATCACGTGTATCCTGTTATCTTCAATAAAATATGTTTGGGTCTCAAAAACAGCATTATATTGGCTATCTGACTGGTCCTCACGTATTTTGGATAGCCAATAATAAATATTAAATAATAAATGCAAACTAATCTGAACTTGCCCTAATTTGGCGAAAAGAACAGAGTCAAAACTGAATCGTTTATCTTAAATACAGTATATATATATATATATATATACACACATGTCATGTCCTGTTTGTAACCTAATATGGCTGCCAAGTTTATTTTTTAAGTTTCTTTCCACAGCTCCCTGGCTCACCTCCCCTTTAGTGCATTCATTCTCACTGACTCCACTGCCTGCAGCCAGAAGGAGCACACATCATAGAGATGAGCTGGGAGTGGACACAGGTGGAGGAGGACCATGGCAGGGCAGACAGTAGACAGGCTTAGGCAGCCAGGAGGTGTGGCAGGGGTGTTCCAGAGGCTGATTGGTGACTGAGCTCAACGGCTGCATGAGACTTCCCAGACCACCCATATGGGATAAGCAGGCATCTGGACTCTGGACAGCCTTTGTGATTAGACTGTAGGGAGCTTCCCCACACAAGTGGTAACCCTAGACATGTCCTTTTTACTAGGTTCAATGTAAAATGTGTTTAATTGCAATGCTGAACCCCAGAAGAGTGTTCAACATAAAATGTGTAGAAAATAAAAAAGATGTATATATTTGTAAATATCAATGACGTAATCCAATTGTTGGGACACTTTCTTGTTATACATGTATATATCAACAATCAATAATCGTTAAGCAGATGCCGAAATCAGTAATGTTCACTTGGCCTTCACCTTCAGTACATAACTATATTTCCACATACAGTTTGATTAATTAGCTTTTTTTGCCACAATTGAATGTAATTACATCTATTGTTGTCATATCAAGGAGTAGTTGACCATCTAATTTATCCTTTTGATATTACAGTCAAGGGTTTTAGCATCTAGTACTTGATTTGTGTTTTATCTAAAAATAAAAACTCACTATTTTATCATTGTCACTTTAAACTTTTCAGAATTTAATTATTCAATTAAAGTAACACATAGTGACTGTATATTTACTGTGTGATGTCTCAGTAAATAGAATCTATGACACTGAAGTCAGGACATGACATTGCTAGAGTCTGGTAGTAAATGCTTTAGTCCCTAAAGGATATATTTAGTATTATTCAGAAATTGATCTCAATGATCATAATTTCTTATGGTTACATATTGGATCCCTCTCCCACAAATGTTGCCGTAATGTAGCCAATGCCATATAAAGATGACGTTAGCTATTGGAGCCGTGCTCTGTGCTTCCCAGAACCTGATACATTTTATAATTTAGTAGCCCCCACAGAAACCTGAGGCCTGCTTTGCAATTGAAAATAGAGTCACTGTACCACAGTAAACAGGTCCCACCATCTCACATTTCAGAGATACTTAATTTTTGAGGGAATCATCTGCAAATAGCTGTTTTCAGGTAATTTCCCCCAGAAATGTGTTAATGAATATGTTCCTTACAGTAATCTCAACCAATCACGGGGTTCCATTTTTAAAGAGTATTTCCACTAAATTGAAATATTTGAAAGTGAGGCAGCTTGCAATTAAATATTTTATAGGAAACAACAAATGCACTTGGTTATGACATGCTTAAATATATATTGTATGTACCTACAATCTTTCTCATAGAAACAGATTGCATTCTAGCTGCTGTACCTATAAGCTTCTCTTTATCTTCATCTATAACCAGTGAAGTGAAAGTATTTCTAGTTTGAACATTTTAAAGAACAACATTAAACTGCGTGTTGAAAATTGTATGGGTGAGATAATTAGCCCAATTAAAGTATTTAAATGCAATGACCAAGTCTAGCTTGTATTTTATGGTGGGTTAGAAACCTTTATCTGGGTGCCAGCATCACAGACATAACCAACTTATGTTATCTGTTCCAGTGTCACATGCTTCCCACACAATAGATAACAAACCTACATGATAGGAGACTGAGAAAACTATTAAATACTGATGTCCTATCTCCCCCAACACATTTTTAATTCAATGCAGATAAAAAAAAGCAGAAATTCTGACACTGGTATGAACACTTCTCTGTTGTGTTTAGGCCATAGAGTGTTTTGTTTTTTTTTTTGCTTTTTACTGAAGTCTCATGAAAGAATCATTTTATTAAGACACAACAAAGAAACTATTTCCGACTTACTCAGACTCTGAAAAGACATTTGCTGTTAAAGAATTGATTCCAGGAACTATATGTACTATATACAAAACTTCACTTTTTATTTTGTGCAAATATTGAGTTGTTTATTTGTTTTTTGACATATTCTCATGGCATCAATTTATGTGGGTCCAAAATGACTAGTAAGCCTAGCTATAAGTTAGAATCAAAGGTGGATTTCCCAAATCAGAATGAGATAGTTGCATCTGCTGATAAACTAACTCTAATTTCAGACCACATGATGTGTAGCTCTTAGCAGGGGCGACCGCCGGGCCCCAGTAAAGACAAATGCGTGGCCTACTCATGGGAGACGTGGCCCTTGAAATAAAAAAAACATACTTTGGCAGCGCGCCGGGGAGGGGGTGCTGTGAGCCCCTCAGCCTGGTGCAAAGCCGGGGGGGGGGGCAATCAGTGTGATCACTCCCCTCCCTCAGGCATAGGAGAGTGCTGTGGCAGCTGCTTAACAGCAGCGAGCAATCTCCCACTGCATCCCAGTACATGCTGTGTACTGGGCTGCTGCAAGGTAGGGAGGAAGGGAGGGGGCTGCGGCCCCGGGCCCCTCTGGAACCCCGGGACCGGGTAAATTGTACCCGATCCCCCCCCTCTCGGCGCCCCTGGCTCTTAGGTCCCTATTATTATTAAATATTTGTTGGGATATTCCCAGAATACAGCCATGTTTGGAGAGTACCTACAAATATCAAGTATCCCCCAGATGTACTATGGAGGGATCACAGCAAATATCTAAAATATCTGCCGCTGTCCCTCCATTTTCATCCACAAATGCAGCTGCAATAGGTTTTCATTGGCGTTGCTATGGTGTTTTTCTTGTGTGCTCATGATGTACTGTGTAAAAAGCTGCGGAACCTTTGTGGTGCAATATAAATAAAGGATAATAATAATAATGGATCTGAACAGGAAGCAGTGCAATAACATTACGCTATCACACTGCTACCAGCACTTCGACAAGATGGGCTCTTTTTGGAGCCCATCTCCTGACAAGAGAAACTTAGTAATTTTGCGTGAAAATATAAATTTTCACATTGAGAATTTACGTGATAAATATTTATCACATCCACATAAAAAATTAGGAGTAACTAATAAATGTGACCCTTAGTTTTGTGGGTAGATGTCATTGTTAGCTCTTAATGGGGCCTATTCATGATGTTAATTATAGGAGTCCGATAATTAACATTCTAACTCACCGCGGATTCTGGAGCAATGCCGAAAATGAGCTGTCCCGCGAGTGGCTTCACTGCTCCTTTTCGGAGCAGTGACGGGAGTGCGCATGTGCGACCTACAGGTCAATGCATGCACACAAGAGCCCCGACGTCCAGCGGAAGAAGCCGGACAGGTGCGGAGGGATCCAAAAGGATCCCTCTTTGCGACCTGGGACTCCTTCCCATAGGGAGCATTCACAATTGCTCCCGCACTCAGGCTCCGAAAATATTATATTTTCTGAGCTTGATGAATTCTGTCCCCATACTAGTGTATGGGGACAGCGGGCCATTCCGCCAGAGGAAGGTAAGCAGGAGATATCTGTGATAACTCCTGCTTTACCTTTATGATAAATGGCCCGAATACTTAATTTTTACAATTGCAGGTGAAAATGTACATTTTCACCTGCTTTTGTAAAAATTAAGTGATGATGACTAGGCCCCATAAACAAATAGCTAATCTTAAAGTTATAACTCACAGATATAAAATATCCAAATCAGGCACAATGAAATAACTTTTTTGATTGAAAACAGATGTTATCTGTACTGCAGCTCCCAATCAGTGTCCGGAAAACACTAATTATTAATCAAACTCATTAAAGTACAAAAGTGAGCGCTATAAAATAATTACATATTCATGTAATAAGGCATAATTTGAAAAAACATACATTACACCATTAATATAATATTAAAACCACTTAATATGGCCAAAGAGTAAAATATATATGTATAGTAGAAAATGTCCTGATGACAAAATAATGTTCACTCTGGCTTAGAACTCCGGTATAATAAAATACTCCACTTTTATATGGGACGAAGGGAAGTATTCCAATAGATAATGGACAATGCTATAATCAGTGAGCCCAAATGCCAGTGTTTATGCTCAACTTCCCCACCGTAGATTCACCTCACCAACCATGCAGTTCTCAACCCCCGTTTCCAGTCTCGGAGTAGCGGCGGTGGGAGGGCAGTACCTCAATGGATTACACTCCCCATGTGATGTAAAGGCGCCCACCATTGATGGTGCGGTGTCCATGGGAGCAACACGTCATCGGCCGGTTTAGAGGAGGAAGATACGTCTCACACTGAAGAAAAAGGTCTATATACTTAAGTCCACAGTGTCCCAGTTGGTCCCAATCAATCACCGAAGTATCTAGCAGTAGTGGGCAAGTCTGCAGTAAGTCCGTTATGTTTTTCCGTTGTAACAGTATAATGGCTACCTTCTGATGAAACCGTTATACTGTTACAATGGAAAAACGTGACGCCACTGGCTCTCTGTATTGTTTAGCAGTCACTAGGATGCTCTCTATAGTGTATGGTAGTCATCAGGGCTGACAAGAGGGGGAGGAGCAGGTATTAATTACCTGAGCCCAGGCTTGTTGGAGGGCCACTGACTGCCCCACCACCTCTGGATTTGCACCTGGCTATGGGGCTCACCCCTGTTCAGTGCCCAGTAAATAAATTTTTCTAATTCTTTTTTCTAAGGGGTCATGGCCACACATCGTCCAATTAAGCCATACACCCATACGAGCACGCAGGGGGGGCTTCTGAGTACCCAGAAATCCCCCCTGCCTGCCGATCAGTGGCATAGCACCATCGGTTTCAGTGAGTGTAGTGCGGACCGCAGTGAGTGCAGTCCGCACTACACAGTAACAAACACACCGCTGCCGGAACCGGGTAGTACACTCGTACTACCCGGTGGCGGTGTATTTGTTTTAGCAGCCAGTGAGAGTCAGACAGACTCTCATTGGCTGTTGCATCCATGGAGGGAGCCGGGCTGGTGCTCACTCATGAGCTCCGCCATTCCGACTCCCGCAGTGAGTGATGAGGGAGACATCATGACGTATCTCCCATAGTGGCGAGTGGGAGGACAGAGGAGCGGACGGTGGCAGGTGCAGGAGCGGGGATTCAGGTAAGTATATTTTGTGTGTCTTGTGTTATAAATGTAAGGGGCATTGCATAGGGGGGACCACTACTGGGGGCACTGTATAAAGGGCACTTCTGGGGGCACTGTATAAGAGGCACTACTGGGGGCGCTGTATAAGGGGCACTACTGGAGTCACTATAAGGGGCACTACTGGGGGGAGGGGGTCTTTAATAAATCATAAATCATGCTGGCTGTATTTATTTGCCTGCTGCATTCAAGTTTTTTAGTGATAGAGGTGTGTGTCTGTGTCAGTCATTGTGTGTATACCCCGTCATAGGCTGGGTGGTATATTTTACTGTGGTGGTCCTACATTCTGTGTAAGCTGTTTCTAAGTGTATATACTGTATATATATATATATATAAGCCTTTCCTGTTGTACAGCCACGCATCTTTATGCGTACCCCACTTGAAGCATCTTCAGATGCAGCAATCATGCTTGGTGCATCTTTAGACACAAAAATCGGTCGCATCAAAAGTTGCCCCATGCTAGGAGCAGATTGTCCATCAGAGTATGGCCTCTAATGTGAGAGATTATGCATCTGCTTTGCAATTAAGCTCACAGAGAGGATTCTCTCGCAAAGTGAGCGACAGGTAGTCAGCGTTTGGTTGGCTAGGAAAACGCAGGCGTGTCTGACCGTTTAAACAGCAATTCATGAGTATGCATAAATTAGCTATTGCAATCTCCTACACAGCATGACAGCTCTCTGCGTGTAAAGAGAGATGCTGTGTTTAAGACAGGAGTAGACTTGCTGCATATGACCCATGACTTCTTGAGAGGGGGGGGGAGCGGGTACATATAACCCGGGCCCGGGCTTCCTGAGGGGCCCGGCAGGGGCCAGGGTCCGGCGCCGCTCCCCCTCCCTCACAGCAGCCCAGCACACAGCGTGTGCTGAGCTGCAGTGGAGACTGCTCGTGGCTGCTGAGCAGCAGCCACAGCAGTCTCCTAAGCCTGTGGGGGGAGCGATCACACTGATCGCGCCCCCCTGGCTTTATGCTGGGCTGAGGGGGCTCAGAGCGCCCCCTCTCCCCAGCGCGCAGCGCCGCGAAGCGGCGCTGCATGTTTTTTTTTTCCAGGAAGGGGGCGTGGCCACACCTCCCGCGGTTAGGCCACGCCCCCTATTACCCGGGCCCGCCGCCGCTCTCAGCAGGCCTGTGCATTAATGGTACCAATGTTTACACTGGTGCATGATGTTGGACAAATATGAGAAGGCAGCAGTGGGCGTCCCTCTGCATGGGAAAGCTTTGGAAACATTAGCATAGTTTCACAATTTTTGTGCGATTGCATTAGCATACTCGTACATCTCTGAATCAGGCCCCTAATGTGTATTTGCCAAAGGATTAATTTCCTCTGGTACCAGTGGCAGACTGGGCCACAGGGAGTATGGGACAGTTCCCGCTGGGTTGGCACAGAAGTGCCCACCCCCTCTCTAGGGGCAGGGGGGTCCCCAGTGCTCCTGATAAGTTGACCAAAGGGATCTGCTGCCTGGCCCATTATTACTCAGTGTCCTAGAGCTGGGCTGCATGAAAGCCAGTGCAGGCCCAGTGTCCCCTGCCATAGGTACCACTATGCAATGGCCAGACCAAACAATCAGAACATTACATACTGTCCAAATCAAATTCTCAGGATATCACATACTGAAAAGACCAAACACTCATTACATCACATTCCAGAGCCATAACTAGGGCTCTGAGCGCCCTGTGCTGGCCCCACCCCCTTTGCTCATGATGACAAGATGTAGCGCATAAGGGGGCAGGGCAACCAGCACCTGAAGCTGTAGCAGTGCCCAGGGCATCTAAAAGATGCTCTGGGAAGTTGTAATTATGGCAGGGTGTCTGCCTTTAGCGTCCAATGAACACTACAGGCAGCACTGCTTCAGCGATGCTGGCTGCAGGGTGCCATTCCAGGCACCCTACAGCCAAAAGCAGGGGCCATGGGGTGTGATGGTGCCGCACACAGAGCCCTGCACTCTATGCACCCGCACCGGCCGCACACCCCTAGTTACAGACCTGTCACATACTGAAAAGATCAAGGGTTAAATTTACTAATGTGCAGGTTTTTAGAAAAGGAGATGTTGCTCATAGCAACCAATCAGATTCTACTTAACATTTATCTAGCACCTTCTAGAAGATAATAGCTAAAATCTGATTGGTTGCTATGGGCAACATCTCCACTTCTAAAGACTCATATAAACCCCCAAACTCGGGACCAGTCTATAGGCTTCAATATTGCATATACTGACCACTAGTCAAAAGTACCCGTTAGGTCACATCATTTAGTATTTAAGACTTACATTCCCAGTTCAGTAAATATATACCAGTATAATGTCCCCAGTACAGCACATACTGAAAATCCTCAGACATAATCATAATACATCATACATAATCAAATATCTTCTGCCAACTTCCACAGAACCCATCCCCCATTTAGGGCTGCTACCAGAAATTTGCCAGGCTGGTTTTCCATCCCAATCCACCCCTGTCTGGTCCAAGCTGCAAGCAGGATCCTGCTTTTAAAAATGTTATACAAGTTTAGACTCTGATGTTCTTCGTGGACCCTGTAGAATAATCTCTTACCATTTATCATTATTCAAAATGACATGCGTGCCAAACTACAGTATAATATAAATACAGCAGAAGTTTTGGACGATCATGTGGACATTGTGGTATATTTATGAAAGTAAACATTCCTGCCATTTACAAGTGGTAAAGTACAGTAAATGAATCAATTTACTATCTTTGACAAGCTCCTAGATCAACAACGGCTTGTCATTATTTAATGCAGCTGTCCTTGATGATGCCTTCACTTCAATCAGATAAGGTGTAACAAAGTGACAGAAGAATTGCAAAGTGCAAAGCCAAACTCAGAATAGATGCTAATGTATACTTTCTAGATGTAGTGATACAATGCAGTATAGTATAATAAAATTATATAAAAGTAATAATGAAAATTTAGATATAATACATATACAAAGAAATATTTCCATTAACAATAAATTAAACCTGAACTACAACCCATAAAAAATACCTATGTACATTTGTTGTAATATAATAACTATGTATAGTGAATTTGTGTTTACTGTAATCAAAGGATATATTTAATAAACTATTTAAATTATTCTACCGGTTTTTGTTTTCTATTGTCTTTTAAACAGCCATTATTATTATTATCCTTTATTTATATGGCGCTACAAGGGTACCGCAGCGCCTTACAATGTACATAAACAAATGAGCACACAAGAAAACAGATACATGATTAATACATTCCTGCATAACACTTAAGGTTATTACACACACAAGGATTTTTTGAACGATTATCGATAAACAATATCGATTATCGCTCATCGTTGATAACATCGTTCACTTTCTAAGTTAAAACGATGAACGATTATCATTCATGCGCGTTCACGTTTGTAGTTTGTAGTTCAGTCAGGCTGACCAACTGAGCGATTTTCTTTAAGTTAATATACAAAAATAATTTGTAGTTCCAAAAAATCGTTCATTATATTTAGTAAATGAATGATTTTAGTAAACGATTTTCGTTCATTTTTCCCTTAAAAAAATGAATGAAAATCGTTTACTAAAATCGTTCATTTACAAAATTGTTGTGTGTATATGCAGCATGGTGTCGGCAACCAAGGGTGGGGTACTGTGTATATTAAAGTATAATTAAGTGAAGGAGAAGCACATGAGGGAAGAGGGCCCTGCTCGTGAGAGCTTACATTCTAAGGGGAGGGGGCAGATAGACAGAGGTGACACAGATTGCTTGGATACAAGGGTGACAGTAATATAACATTTATGGAAAGGTTAGTTTAAACTCAAGAGGAAAAGACAATGAGTTGATCAAAACTGCACCAAGCCTCAAGATTTGGAGGCCACAACCAAAGTCCACTAGAGGGGTCATCTTGCTGCGTCATTCGTTATGGCATAGTTGGAGTGGATAAGCAGATTGCATGAGGAGGTCAGGAGGGTTGTGAGCAGCATTGGGGATCCAGGTACAGGCACAATCCATAGGCATGTTGGAAGTGTGGTGGTACATTAAAACAGTCCCTAATAGCAGGAATAGTTGATTTGTTAATTTCTCCTTCTGTTCTCCTCCTGTTTAACTCCTGGATAACTCCGGCTTCATTTTAAAAATTCTAGTTACACTTTAAACTAAGCACTTAAAATCTAAGAACTCTTGCAAACGCAGTCCTGGCTTTAGCGGCCATGAACATGAATATCAAGCAGTTCATCACAAGCAAAGTTATACATAAAGAGTTGTCTACAGCTGTTCCATGAATACATCAAGGGCCTGATTCAGACCTGGATGCAATGGCGATTACAGATGCAGATTTTAATGATTGTTTGCCATCACGCATGTGCATAAGCCGCACTGTGCGTGCACAGTGATCACATTTCGACTACGGACACATAGAGGATCCATCGCAAAGTGAGTGACAGGCTGTCAGCGTTTGGGGGTGGGGACTGAATAACACAGGCATGTCTGTCTGAATGCCGTTTCATGGGCGTACATAAATTAGCCCATATGATCTTCTACACAGTTCTGTGTGTCATTGGAGCTCCCAAGGCTACGGCAGGTCAGGCCTGCCGCGAGGGCAAGATGGCTGCTCAATGTGCGTAGATGTTACTGATATCATATGTACACAGGTAAGCGATGTTGTACACATAAGAGAAGGCAGCAGTGGGCATCCTTATGCTCGGATAAGCTCTATAACCATTAGCATACATTATTTTCACAGCTGCGATCGCATTAACATCCGTCTCTGAATCAAGCCCCAAATACAATATACAGTACATAGTATACAGAAGAGTCTGCACATATGCGGGTCACACATGAAGTGATATCGGACAACTGATTCAGATTATTATTGGGCATTCCATTTTTATCTCAGAATTTCAACAATGTGTTATTGTGAATATATAATATTACACATTCTTAAAGAAATCCAATTATGTAATTTACATCAGTAATTCATAAGTTTTAATATATTGGCAGCTCGAGGTTGGGTGTGCCATGAAATTAAGGGGGTGTGTCTGCATTTTTGAGGGGGCGTGGCCATGCTTCTGGGTTTGATCATAGTGATGAAAAGTGCTAGGCAGCCCCTTTGCCCTCTCTTGTCTTTCCCAATCGCCTTTATATTTCTGGAAGATGTGTGCAGCACCCACTGACTAAAGCTCTGCTACACAGACGGTGTGAATGGGTCATACCTCTCACTCCCGGGCAGATTGGGACAATATAGCAACACTCAAATATACCCCCAACTGTACCACTGGAAAGAGGACAGTTGGGGGTATAGTAATTACTTCCCTCTGTGAAAACATGCATTATCATTATACAGTGGCATCACTAGGGGGGTGCTGAATGCACCCCAGGTGTCAGAGTCAGCACTGGGCTGATGCGCTGTGGGGTTTTGCAGGAATCGACAGAGGAGTAGGGGGGGGGAGTTTCACTTCCCCACTCTGGCAGATGAGATGTTAATACATCTCGCCGGTACTGCTTCACCTCGGTAAGGAGGTGAAGGAAGACGAGCTACAGTATAGTGACATGATCCATGTCCCCTTTGTTCTTTACAGGTGGACTACTGCTCCCAGGAAGAGGAGGGGCCATTAGATAGGAGGAACCAGGGTTAATGCACTTTAGCAGCAGGCTGCACAATCCCTAAAAGGAGGCAGATTAATTACTTTAACTGGGAAGCAAAAACATAAAAAATAAAATTATATATATATATATATACACTGTATATATGTATGTATATATATATATATATATATAAAACACTTAAGGCAGCCATACCAGTAAAAATATCCAATAAGGCCTATGACCAATCACCTCATGGTGGCACCCACCAAATCCCAGCACCCTATACTGCAACCTGGCAAGCCTATTGGTTGATCAGGTGCAGTAAGCCATCACCTGATAAGTACAGATGTGTCCTCCTACATCTATCCTCAATATGCCACCAGCGTGAAATGGAGAGGTTATAAACGACCAACCAATCAGCTCCCAACTGTCATTTTTCAAACACAGCCTGTAACATGACAGTTAGGAGCTGAGTGGCTGGTTGTTTATCACTCGGCACTTTATCACTTTTCAGAGCTTCATACATCTGCCCCTTAGTGTGGAATAAAGCTTTGACCGTTGCATCGTAGCACTTTGTATGCTGATTTCAGAGACTCAGTCGTATACAGATATACAAATGTAGCATATCAAATTAATCAGCACATTTTTCTCGTGCATCCTAGTTGCAATGTGACAAATGCAAAAAAAAGATGCTAAAAATACACCCGGCGCTAGTAGAGTCTCACGGGATCTGGCGTAGCCATGGCTGTTTGGTATGACTGCAGCAAAGATGTGTGAGGACACATCTGAATTTTACTTGTACTAGGAAATAATACAAGCCAGTCATTGTCTCTACTTTATGGGATGCTTTTTGAGCCATTGCTGATTTTCTGGGGACACCTATGTGCTCATGTGAAGGACTAACAGGAAAAGCTATGTGTAACTGCATTTTATGTACCTGAATTATGCACTAATGACCTACACTGTCTTGTGTTTGAACAACAGTGTCATTTTGCACTGGATCACATAAAGCTTAAATTATGCAACTGCAGCCAAAACTATTAATTCCCTTCAAAAATCTTTTATAGTGACTATTAGCGTTTTGAAATGTTTTATAATGACACCTGCAAACAGCCTGATATATATATGCCCATTAGAGTACAGTAATGCTGAGGTGGTAAATTGCTTCAAAAGTATGAGCAGCGTAATACATGTCAAAATGACTGTAAATAAACTTTCTAAGCAGAATATGAAGGAATTATTGTGGTAATTACCATCCTTGGAGGTAAGGAATGGTGTGATCCTCTCATTATCATGGTATGTGACTTGTGATATTATATCTGATAAATACCTACACATTTATGGTTGCACATAATGTAAAATTCCTCCGTTTGTTATACTACTTGTAATTTTGTTCAGAGGATGCACATCATGAATAATATAACAGGTTTATTACATTTCATATCTACATTTTGCATATATATTATTTAAATTACATTTCAGAAATAACATTGCCCACGGCATTCATGTACTGCATGTTATGTTTTGATTAGCAGAGATCCCTTTGATTGTAGCAATAAAATAGAAATGTTAGGCGTGTGCTGAGTTGGAAAAAAGGCCAAAAGGCCATTGATTTAAATATTAGATTTTCAGTTCATTTTAATGCTGTGCTGATCAGTTTTGTATTGAGAAAATAAAGTTTGACAGTTAATGGGAGAGTGATGTCACACACGTGGGAGTAGCAGGCTTACTGAGTATACAAAGGCAAAGACTGTATAAAAGGAACAGCATATTATGAACGATCACATTAGCATGTTGTACACACAGGCACAAAACGTTTCCAATTGCAATATGTTAGTTTGTCTGGCACAAATACCCCATTATGAACAATGTGTTACATATTTTATACCTCAAGAATCAGACGAAGGATATTACAAGCTACTCACAGTAGTGTATTTGAAGCTCTTATTATTGGTAGTGGTGGTGGGAGCATAAATTAGAAATTGAGGGTGTCCATACTCATTCTGTCATTACTTCATTTTTTTAAATCATTTATCAAGTGGTATTAATTGCCTTATTGCGGAGGTCCAGGGATGATGATGCACTGTTCCTTACAGAAGTTTTCATGATTTCATAGATGTTTATGGCACAATTAGAATGGACATTTAGGGGTATATTTTCTAAATGTTTATTTTAATTGATTTCAAATTCATCAACATCGATATGTTTCTGGGACTAAATCACACATTTACTAACAATTTTTAAGTGATAGTAAATGTGTGATTTAGCCCCAGAAACACAACATCGATGTTGATCACTGCCTCCTTTGCCATGTTACGCCCCCTGCTGTGCTGACCTGGGGCATCCAAAAAGTCAGCAACTATGCATCTTGTCCAACTCAATAGGTACTACCACCTAGAACTAGTGTGGGCACTATAGAGACGGAGACACAGCTGTCTCTGTCTTAGATAAAAATAGGTCCATCTTGGGAGTTTCTGGGTACTAGAAGGTCTGGCAGATACAAAACTGTAGCCTTTTGTAATATTTCTGTGGTATTCCTAATCAGAATCCCACCACATACTTTTAATATACTGTATATGCATACATTTGTTTTAGTTCAAACAACATGACTAAGAGGAACATGTGGCATGTGAAGAATATTACGAAATAAAACAAAAAAGGACATAAAAGTAGGCATAAGGGAGTTTACCCATGATGAAAAACATGAAATATTTGCAAAGACATAAACATAGGTTCACAACTGTTCCAGCTCAATGGATATGTTCCTAAATGCAAACAATTCCATTAATCACCTTGGGATAGCTATAGCTTCATTTGAGGACAATACTCTACCATTAGCACGTAAACATTTGCTTTCCAATAGAGAACAGCGTGCTTTTAAGTTGCACTGAAAGATCATTCAGAGGCAGAACGTCGGAATGAAGAGTCAGACTGTCGTAGCCAATGTACAGTAATTGCATACTCACAAATCTTACTCCTCTACCCTAATGCAAGGTCTGTGCTGACGATGATGTTCCTAAGCATGAATCTTGCATTACCTGTTAAATCTATATATGTACTGTGTATATATATATATATATATATATAAAATCAAATAGATATATTTATACAGAAAAGAACATACTGCATGCCCTGTACCCACTAAATTTCTTTCATTTATTTATTTTACTATAAATGTGTTGGACTTTTAGGGGTAAATTTACTGAGATTTGTGTTGGTCCCGATTTGATCCGTTTTTAAACGCGGGTAGGAATGATCAAAATTGGGAGTTTTTTTTTTTTTAATAAAATCGGGTATTTACCTAGCTCCCGTGTTTGTCAGGATCGTGTTTTCCGATGGTGTATTTGATCGTTCCTGCCCGTTTTAATCCCTGTGTATACTACCTGTGTTTCCCTCCCGAACAAGCAGCCTGCACATATCAGTGAGATATATGAAGGCTGCTTGTGTGTTTTTATTGTGAAAAAAGGGTTATTTAAAAAAAAAAGAAATAGGGCCCCCACAAAGAAAAAAAAGCTTAACCAGCCCTGGGCACCTCAGCCAGTCCTGGTTCCTAAACATATGGAGGAAAAAACTTACAGGGTTCCCCCATATTTTATGAACCAGCACTGGGCTACTGAGCCAGTCCTGGTTTTAAAAATTGGGGGGGAAAATTGCGTAGGGTTCACCCCTATTTTTAAAACAAGCACCAGGCTCAAATCTGGCTGAGGTGTAATGCCACAGCCAGGGGACCCTTTGACTGGGTCTCCCCGGCCAAAGCATTATCACCCAAGCCGGTCAGTCCAAGCCGGGGATCTCAGGGGAGGTGGGGACCCCCCAATAAAGGGGTCCCCCCTCCCAAGCACACCAGGCTTAAGCTAAAGCCTGGGGTTCATCCCTACACCTCTGGGTGGTGGGTACAGGGGTAAAAGTGTTTTTTCCCCATATTTTAAGAACCAGGACTGGGTCAGGAGCCCGGGGCAGGTTATGGTTTTGGGGGGGGAACACAGTGTATTTTTTTAAAAACATTTAAGCATTTAATTTACAATAGCAAAGTAGAAATATACACAGATCGCACTGATCTGTGTATGTTTCTGCTAGACAAGCTGTTTAGGAGGGCGTCTATTTGAAACTTCTATTTGGACACCGATTTTGCTAGTATTACGCCCGTGACCATAATCACAATTTTGGTAAATTCCCGTATTGTATTCCTGTCTAGGGAAAGTACTACTGTGTTGAGATGATGGTGTATTAATTTCTATTTGTATTTTCGGCCGCATTTTGACTATGATTTCGCCCGTGATTAACTTTAAAGATACGGGAAATAATCCCATTTTTGCAATAGTAAATTCCTGTGTTTTAAAAAAATTACTCAACACGCCCTGTACAGCCACATCCGGACCAACACGAATCTTAGTAAATTTACCCCTTAGTGTGTTTTATTTTTCATTTATTTATTTTACTACAAATATTTCTGTTAAGGGATCCATTCAACTTCGTAGATGTATGCAGTTTGCAACTAATTACAAATGTAAAATGTGTCCGGGAAAAAAAAAAAATCAAATTTTTTACACAGTTCATACATTTGCATTTAGACACAAATTGCATATAACTCTGCATAAGGCTTCTATGTGAATGTGCCTCTAAAATAACCCACCATCAATTACCTATTATATTACTATTTATAATTATAATACAGTTAGATAGATAGATAGATAGATAGATAGATAGATAGATAGATAGATAGATAGATAGATAGATAGACATCTGCAGATTTCTAAATGAGCTGAAAAAAAGTTGTTTTACTGTCCAATATATATATATGGAGATGTTTCAATATACTGTATTATTATAATTATTGTTTTCATTATAATTACACAGTTCTAAAGCAAGAAACAGCACAATTACATTCTCTGTGGTTTGTAATCTGTGTTACAATAGTTTGAGGCATAGACCAGAGGTTTAAAGAAAGTTAATCAAAGTCACGTAGATTTAATAATATGGAATATAATCAGTATTTGGAACAGATTTCTGTGACTCTGTCAGCAGAAACCCATCTTCTGACTTGTCACCTGAAGTGACAGATGCTAATTTTAAAAAAAAAATCTTTATAAAATTGAAAACTGGGATTGACTGGGTAGAATTTCTGCAACTGAACTGGATATACTTCCTTACAGTCTGATTTAATTAAATATAAGTAAATGTGTTTCAGCAGAGTAATTTCTGCCAAACATACCGGACTAAAAAGCTAAGCAACTGTTTAGTTTTGGAGACATCTCACCTTTTGGTTCCAGGGCTATTTTCTGGAGCTTGCTATATTACATAAACAATACCTTGGTGATTATAGTATTGATTTGGTCCTGCTCACCTTGCATTTCCTCAACTACTCTAGAGACTGTAAATCTTTCTCATCTTTCCGGTGGGCGTATGTCCTACATTGCCAGCCCAAGCTGCAATAATGCAGATACATGCCTAGAACATGCAAATAAAATACTGTATGCAGCCATGGCACTTATTTGTCCATACATGGACTTTTGGAACTTTTTTTTACTTTAAATTATTTTGTATACATCTGTATACAGATATGGCCTCATACGAATATCCTTTTTGTGCCATATGGTGCAAGATGCCCACTGCTACTTATATGTTCCACCAGGGGTAGTCATTCACGGATTTTTTTACTTTTTCCTAAATTTAGTGTCATATTTGCTTTGCAGCTGCATACAAAGTTGCCTAAAGTGTACAAGGCACATAGGATTAGTATTTTTGTCTCAAGGAATTGGTAAAAAGTCACAGATTAAACACTATGATGTGTGGTCAAATGTATGGTGCGGCTCACTTGTATCCTCTATAATCTTTTGCCTTTTCAATGCAATGCCAGCACCAGTGTCCCGGGTTGTCATGCATTGTACTTTTGTTACATTGGTGATCTGAATAAGATGCATCATTTGTGAAAAGTGTATGGCGTAATGCATGTCATCACTTAGTTGCAAAGTCTGTGGTGCGCCAAATGGGGCTATTTGATATGATTTAAGGACCAAGGACCAAGAGAACACATCTGTAGGAGGTGTAGGAGGACACATCTGTATGAGGATGGGTATAGGTTCTCTTAATTGCAATGAATATTACATGACATAGCTGAAAGAGGTTTAGAGTAAGAGCAGTGGTATATTATAAGATGAAAGGTTTCCACTGGTGGTGGAAATTGTATTGTATAATGTTCAAAGCAATATAGATATTCTAAGGGATTTATTTGTTAAAGCACAGACATTTTTATAACCAATGACAATAGAGACAACTGATTATAGTTTAATGCAGAAAATGAGGTAGATAATATATTAATGTGATCTAGCCAAAATATATGAATAGGTTTTGGTTACATTGCTGGTAGCCAAGGACTGCCACCTGTATGATGAGTTGCACACATCTACAGTATGTCACCATCCCTATCCATATGCCTGGCTTTCAATATCAGTTGTGCACTTACAACAGTCCTATCCATTTGAAATCAGATGGATCTCTGCCTACACATAACTCTGCATAGCCCACAATATAATCAACACATCCTTACTAAACTAAGCCTACATGCAAAGGCCCCATTGCTACACTTAGGTATGAACATTCAGCCATAAGAGGAGATTCAATGTGAGATTGGCTATGTAGGATGTGTAAAGCTAAAAATCTCAAGATTCACCTTAAAAACAGACATATTAAACTCTCAATTGGTCCCTGTGTGTAACTAAACATGGGATTAAGGTTTTATTTATGTTACTTCAAAGACCTGCTTTGTGTCACATAGATTGAGTGTGTATAAAGACATGCATGAGTGTCACAGATGGCTAGACAGCTATGGTTTCTGGACCAGGCAAAATATTTAGAATTTCTATGATTAGAAAGAATCATTTCAGGTCACAACTAAATAGTATTTTATATACATAAAGAGAACATATTACCCTCCATAATCCATATTAGAGAAGACCTCTGGAAAAATTTGTAACCAATGGAGTCAGTCATGTGACATTGGTCATTGATAGATACCTGTCCCATTAAGCAGCTATGGAGTTAATGTATCTCCCCAAGGAACCCATCTAACATGTTAAATATGAATATGTGCAGAAAATCATTGTTGGTCTAATGGACGTTTTATAGCTGTGCAATATTTGAGAAAACAGTTCAAATATGTATATAACCTTTACTAGAAATGTTTATGAACAAAAGAGCATTAAAACAGCTGAAAACAAATTAGGATACCTGAACACTTACTACCCTGAAGGAAAGTGAGGGGTCCAGTCTTTCTTCTGATGAATTAGCCATGCCTTCTAGTATTTCCCCCAGTTAGCATAATTACTCAAGTGTGCTATGACAGTATTTACTTTTATTCATGTATTATATTAAGAAAACTGTTTTGAAATTTCTGTAAGTCAATTTGGGATAACCATGTTTTTATTAAGTCTTGTGACTCTATGCCATATTACACTCTAATTAATAACATTCTCTCTTTGTGTTCTTAACTATTACACATTATTATAACTATTATAATGCTACATTTTAAGTAGTGAATTTTTTTGAGTTAGAGAAACCAAACAATGAGTTAGATTGTGATTTCAATTTTGGCAGGTGCATATTTGAAGGGGCCCATGTGCAGTCTTTGTCCGGTCCCCCTCCTCTCTAACTAGCAGTAGTAGCTTGGTGGCCATTTTACTGGTGAATTGCCTTCTACTGGGCATGTGCAAATAGCTGGGAAAATGGCCAGGTGAGTATTGAAGAAATGGGTGCAGGGTGTGCAGTGTGGGTCTTCCTAGACCCAGAGGCCTTTGTGCACTGCACACCATGCACCCATTATAGATGCGCCACTGAGTTTTGGATAAAACAGATAACATCTGAAGATTTCCTTTAGAGTATCAGCTCTTCTAAATCTTAGTTTTGAGAGAAAAGGGTATATAATAGTGAGGGTTAGATATAATTTGGGTGGATTTTAGAATTTTTTAAACAGACCAGGTGGTTTTTGGCAATTAACCCTTTCACATCCTCGTCATAAATGCGCTTGGATAGTGTGTATTTTCACAATATCTGTTATGTCTATACAACAGCAGGATTATTTGCTGAGAGAAGGTAAGCAAAAGAGGTAATGATAATATAACTTTGATATGTGTGTATATATACTGTATGTATATATATATATATGGCCGCCGCTGCGTGTGTATGCATCCACAGCGGCGGTTATACTTGTCTGCACTAAAGATCCCTGCACCACCTTATTATGTCAGCGCGATGGCGGTAGGCACTATCTATTAGCCGCCGCGATCTGCATGTGCGTGAGTTATGCTGCGCAGCATCCTGGGAGTTGTAGTTTATCATACAAGATGGCCGCGGGCAGCTGCGCATGCGCAGAACAGCGCTAGATGCCGTTTTTGGCGCTATTCAGTACCTTATCAGGTACAGTATAAAAAGGGCACCCCAAGTAGTTTACCAATACCCCTGAGGAAGTCTATCCAGACAAAATGCGTTGGGACCCCTGTTCCAGCCCCTCTCCACACTGCTGACTATTCACAGATAAGCGTTAAAGTTTCATTTTCTGGTACGCACATTTATATTTGAACACGTGCTAAAACCGTTTTGAATTACTACATTATTAGGCACATGTTCTTTCCATACCTCATTTCCAGATCACATTTACCCTGATTGCCATTCAGGAACACGGGAAGACTGCTGCCACCTTCACCAGAGGGATTTAAGTGTCACACCTGTTAGCACCAACTGGAATTTATTTATACCTTTGCACTACAGTGCAATACCACCTGTGACTTGAACCAGAGCGCCATTCTACACACCCTATACAAGTACTTTTGTTGGCAATATCTCTAGAATTGGCTGCCAGGTTTACCATTTGAAATTGTTTTCCATTGTAATACTATTGCATTGCACTTTATTATTTTATCACTATGTTTCGAGCACAAGGTCTAGGAACAAAATGGTCAGACCTGTGCCTAAAAATATTTAGTGAAGACACCCACCAGGCACACACAGAATGTTATCAGAATGTTGATCTTTTCTTTTGGGATATAGAAAAACTATTAATTAAAGAAACCAAAATTTGGTGGGACATTAAGGGCCTTGAATTTTCTATAAAGGCTAATAGAATCCCAAGGGACCTGCGCATTAACAAAAATCCTAGTTTTGGGCAGGACAACCCCACATTTATGGACAGATGGGATAAAATTCTCCATAATTGCTCCCTGGACCTAATGAAATTGATCATTAGGGAAAAAAAGACCCAATTAGAGGCCATCGAGCAACAAATGAAATGTAAAAAGACATCTATTTCACATCAAAAAGATAATGAGGAGTATAAAACTAACGAAACAGTATTACATAAAAAAGTGGAGAGAGCTGAAGAAGAGGTTATAAAGATAAAAGAAAAGAAATTCTTAAGAGATAAAATAGACTACGAAAATAATAGAATTAAGACCTGGAGTCGCCTTAAAAACTCCAACACTTTAAATCACTCAAACAATGGTAAACATCCATATAGAAAGTGGAATAAGCCATCTACAAAAATGTATACACAGCGAGCTGGCTTTCACAATCAAAATAAACAAGATGTACCATTAAGGAATAGATTCACCACACTTGAGAGATTAGAGTCTAATAGTGACAGCGATTTTTTATCCCCTACCCCTACGCCTTATCATCAGCGAACGCAAAAGAGGATTATGTTCAGGGATCAATCAAGGATAGCATCACCCATAAAAAGAAGACTCATAGAGGAAGAAGAGCTGATGGTAGAACGAGAACCCAAAAGAAAAAATCCATACAGATTATAAAAGATCCCACTACACGGGGGATTTTTAATTTATCAGAACACCAATTAACAGCGGCAGAGGTATCCTTGCTTAGTAAAGGTTTAAACTTTGCACCTACACAAAAAAACAATAGGTTCCAAACTTTTATTGATTTAAACAAGTTTGTAAGAAAACTGACCTTGAAACGACATTTTATTAGAAAGGATACAGCTATTGTATCTAACTATGCTAAATCAGGTCTGAAACCTACGTCAACATTTTTTCCCTTGGAATTAAAAAGCAGCAACATTTCCCTTTTCTATGATATGGTCAAAAAAGACTTAATAGATTCACAGAAGGAAGTATCCACTAAAAATAATCTTAATCTACAAGAGAGGAAAGCACTCAAAGCCTTGCAAGAAAACAGTAACCTAGTATTAAAACAGGCTGATAAGGGAGGAGGTCTAGTGATTATAAATAAAACAGACTACACCAAAGAAGCTGTGCGGCTCTTAGGCGACCTGAATTCATATACACCACTAACTAAAGATCCCACAGAGGAATATGTTGACCTCCTCAGAATGTTATTAGTACAAGGCCTTCATAAAGACATTATTACTAAAGACGAATACCAATATTTAATGCTGTTGAGCCCAGTAATCCCTATATTTTATCATCTATCCAAAAATCCATAAGGATATGAAAAACCCATCCGGTCGGCCCATTATTGCAGGAATTGGTTCTGTGACATCACATGTATCAGAGTATTTGGACATTTTTTTGAATAAATATGTGAAAGAACTTCCATCCTATCTGAAAGATACGACTAACCTTCTAAATATTTTAGAAGGAATTAGCTGGGATGAGAGCTATATGTGGGCCACTATAGATGTTCAATCCCTATATACTTGTATACAGCATCCCAGAGGTATTGAAGCCTGCAAACATTTTTTAGATGAAGACACTTCCATTAACATTGAACATAAACAATTCATATGCGATCTGGTTTTATTTATCTGAACACACAATTATTTTACATTTTTAGATCAGTTCTTTTTACAAATTTGTGGAACAGCGATGGGTACCATTTTTGCATCCAGTTATGCCAACCTGTTTATGGGCAACTGGGAAGCAGGGCACATATATAATAACAACCCATATAAACCCATGATACACCTCTATAAATGATATATTGATGATATTATTATTATTTGGAAATGTTCACATCCAACCTACAAAAGACAGAAATTTAGTTTCTAGATGTTATCCTAGAAGCAAAAACCACTAACATCTCGACAAGAACCTATATAAAACCTGTCGATACTAACAGTTACTTGCACTATAGAAGTAGACACACTATGAGTTGGAAGAACAATATCCCGTACTCACAATTTCATCGTATCAAACGTAATTGTAATGACAAAGAGATCTGTTCTAAACAAATAAATCTATATGCAGAGAGATTCAAAGAACGAGGTTATCCAGAAACACTAATAACAGAGGCAATTTCAAGAACAGATAATCTGGATAGAAAATAACTTCTTAAGTATAAAACCAGACCCAAAAAAGAAGACATAGTACCTTTCATTACCCAGTTCAATAGGGAAGAGGGCAGAATCCGGCAGATCCCAAATAAACACTGGGGAATCTTGAAGATGGACCCCATTTTATCAGGAATTTTACCTAATAAACCTACTGTTGTTTTTAAGAAAGCAAGGAACCTCAAGGATATTTTAGCCCCTAGTATGCTTCAACCACTAAAACCCAAAAGGCAGGACCTCAACAAATGTCTGGGTGCATATAAGTGTGGACACTGTAATATGTTCAGGTTTTTACACCCCAACAGAAGGCAGTTCTTTAATTCTGACAACTCCAAAACATATAATATGAAACATTTCATTAATTGTAACACTTGCTCTGTAATTTATTTGCTTGAGTGCCCATGTGGCCTTAAATATGTGGGCAAAACTAAAAGAAACCTCAAATTCAGAATACAGGAGCATGTCAGAAATATAAAGAATAAAATTGAGAGCCACTCTGTGTCCAGACACTTCAAGTCACATCATAATGCTAATCCTGAAAACTTACTGTTTAGAGGTATTGAACATGTTAAATTGGGTCTAAGAGGTGTTGATCTAGCTAATAGACTGTCTCAAAGAGAGATGTTTTGGATCTTTGAGCTAAATACTCTACTACCTCAGGGCCTTAACGATAGCTATGAAATTGCACCCTTTTTATGAATTTTTATGATTTTTTTATCATTCTGTGATGTTTACTATTTTGCTGCATTTTATGGTTTGTTTTAAATTTATACTGTGGATTTTATGGTTCTATGACTTTTAAGTACCATTCAACCCTATACTTTTAATAATCCTCTTAGTAGTGATGCGTATTTTAGTTCCTTTTTTATCAATATTAAGAATTTGTAGTCCCTGTTGTTTTTATTCATAATATTGTATTTTATCACTTATGTGGTCTTTTCATCATTCCTGTATTTCATAACACCATCGATTTGATATATGTTGGTTCTCAGATATACAACGAGAAACCAACAAAATGGCCGCTTTATGTCTCATTGTAAGGCTATTTGCCACCAACAAAATGGCCGCTGATCATTTATTTTATCTGAAGGAACCAATAAAATGGCTGCCGGTGCGTGTGTATGCATCCACAGTGGTGGTTATACTTGTTATATAGCCCCACTTTTGCAGAGTTCCTTCTCTGCACTAAAGATCCCTGCACCACCTTATTATGTCAGCGCAATCGCGGCAGGCACTATCTATTTCCCGCCGCGATCTGCGTATGCGCGAGTTATGCCGCGCGGCATCCTGGGAGTTGTAGTTTATCATACAAGATGGCCGCGGGCAACTGCGCATGCGCAGAACAGCGCTAGATGCCGTTTTTGCCACTATTCAGTACCTTATCAGGTTTACCAATACCCCTGAGGAAGTCTATCCAGATGAAACGCGTTGGGACCCCTGTTCCAGCCCCTCTCCACACTGCTGACTATTCACAGATAAGCAGCTCATTATCTTATTTATGTTTTTTTAACCCTTTGTGTACCCTGTATCCCTATGTACTAAGTGTCATTAAAAACCCCTTGTTGATGAAGCTCCTCTGGGTAAGGGTCATTTTCTGCTTATTTAAAGCTGACCAACTCCACTTATATAGGTAACATTGGGGCCATTATGGGAGTTTGAAGAGGCTACTTAGTACTTCATGCAGTGATTCAAGTGACGTTCTGGTACGCATTCATAATTATTTATCACACCACTCTATTTGGACGTAAATTACTACACTATATGTGCGTATTTTGGTTCGATGCGAGCCAATCTTATTTAAGGTTCCTGGTTACCCAGAAGCTGTGAGTGTACCCCACCATATGAGGTCCCAGCAAAAGAACCACAGATAAGCATTAAAGTTTCATTTTCTGGTACGCACATTTATATTTGAGCACGTGCTAAAACCGTTTTGAATTACTACACTATTAGGCGCATGTTCTTTCCATACCTCATTTCCATATATATATATATATATATATATATATATATATATATATATATATATATATATATATACACACACACATGCATAAATATATATAAAAATAAAATAATGATTTTTTTCCAGAGCAAACTGCTGCTTACACTATTGCATTGTCAAGGGGATGAAACTCCACAATACTTGTATGGGGTAAGCCAACTAGCTAATGTCCAAATACCACAACCTATCCAACACTTGATATTTTATTTCCACATTATTGCTCTATAACTTTATAAGCATAGTGTATAACTTTATCATTTCTATTTTTCTAGGGGTTTTATTGAATGCATATGTGGAGCAGCTACTGGTTATAAAGAATAATTAAAATCTCTCACGACACAATAGTCACATTTATATTAAGCTGTCATCAAACAATGTCACACAGAGGGTAACATGATTACTGAGTGCTAGTTCAAGGAAGCAATCACTCTCCGAAGATTACTTTGTATTGCTATGCGTGTGATGGTTTCAGCATGATGGGTGTTATTCTTTGCTTTAATAGTGGACATTTACAGAAAAAAACTATTGTAATTATGAAAAAAGTGCACCTCAACAGATTGTTTATGGCATTTTTCATTTTCTATAAATTCTAGGGTTATTATTTACAATACAGTATGGCACTTAACCATTTTTTAGCACTTCATCAATCTGTGAAGGCAGTAACTACAGAAAAGTAACAACTTCCATTGTATATAATTGACAAAAGTAATGAAATTGAAACTCTGGCTGTAAGTACACATTAATGGATTTCGGAAACAACACAAACATTATAATCAGACAATTAGGTGTGCATATTGAGGTTCCACTTCCACTTGAATATGACAGCTCTGGGGATTAAAGTAAAATTATTTCAAGAACTTTAGTGCCTGATTAAATAACTATAACACTTTGAGGCCTATTTATCATTGAATATTTGTGGCATATCCCCCGAAAACACCCAGAGTATACTCATAATTATTAAGGATGTCCCGAATGTATGAAGGAGAGACTGCAGCAGATATCTCCATACCAGCTGCCGTCTATTAATTTTCGACAGCAGCCGTAGCCCCCATAGGTTTCTATGAGGGCTGCAAACCTGCAAAGCCGCTGTAGACTATGGTCTACATTTCACAAAACGTAATGGGAGAGGATTCTCCAGAACCCTCCCTGGCAATAATAGCTGCACATGCGTAGTCAGCAGACCCTGCAGGGGCAGAACCCCAAAGCTGAAGTGAAATGATTGCATTTGCGTTCATTTTACTTTTTATACATCGCAGGAACTTATCCTGTCAGAGCTCCTGTCTCTGCATGTGAAGAATAGTAAATTCTGGTGATGCCTCATTTCTTATCTCCATGAATCGTGGTAATAAGAAATTGTAATTATATGTTCTGAAACCCGAAGATTAGTAAATATGCCATTTGTATCAAGCAAAATCGGAAAAAAATCCACAGATTGTTTCCCTCATTATACATTTGGCTGTAACATTTTGCATGTTTTACCAGTAGGATTTGGTCTTAAGTCTTATCTCCAACCACTCTGTGTAGCAGAATCAGTCGTCACAGTCCCAGCTCCATTCATAGGCTATATATTCCATGAAATGCATGTATATTATATAAAAACAGTTCTAAATGGCGAACCACGGAATGTCAGAGCAAAAGGGTAACTTGAAAAGTGTATTCTCCCAAATCCATATATTATGATAGGACCTTGGAGGATTAAAGATTATAAAATGTATATGCTAATTACTTGACCTACTTTTGCACAAACACCACTAGTGGACAGCCTTCAGGTCCTGAAATTGGACATTCAGTGACACTCCCTGTCATTAAATAACCACCAAGATATTTTATGCAGAAAACAATGACTTACAGAAATCATTTATTTGAAATAAAATATTATCAAGTTGATGATGATTAATGATGTATCACATCAATATATGCACTTTATTTGTATTGTCACATGAATAAGATTGCAATGATAGTTTGAACTGCACATACCATAAGATATGTGATACTGCAAATACAGCTACGTTATGATAGTGCAAATAGATATATTTATGTTCTGTACATGTATTTCAGTGAACACCCATATCAGTGCTTCTAGGCACACAGCTGACTGCATTAATTACATATTCACATGATTACAGCTAAGTAATCCTGACATTTGTATTACAATATTAGAAGGTATGCGTTTGTACATGATTAGCTATTAGTGACATACTGTACTAGGAGCACCTTTATCAACCATATGACATCAGCCAGGGACTGGTTCAATTACATGCAACCTGCCACCAGGACCTCACACTGAGCACATTGCAGCAATGATTGTAGCTCATTTCTGCTCACTACTCCATAGGCTGCAAGCATAAAACAGCAACAGACACATCCTGCAAACCGGTCGGAAATTGATCCGGCAGCAGATCACGTGTAACTGAGCCAGCCCCATTGTAATTGCGCATTTTCCATATCCGCTATGCTGTATATATGTCATGTGTGGACTTTCCTTTACAGTAACAGTAGTAGCTTTTACCAGGGCCTGTGCAAAAAGGGACTCCGACGCCCCATAACCCTATGTGTATCCGGAAAGGGGTGTGGCCTAATTACCATATACCCCCCCCAAATGATGCTATTTGGGGGCATGCCCGTTTGGCATGCCTCCCATTTAGCGTCATGCTGGGGGCGAGCCCAGAACTCCATCAGTAGCTAGGCTGCCCCCAGCCCTCCCTCTGCACTGAATGGAAGCCGTGCGCATGCGCGCAGCATCTATTCCTCTTCTCCGGGGCCGCGCACAGCTGCGGCGGTGGAGGTGTCCAAACCTCCTGACCACCGGAGGGACACTTCGCGGGTGGAACAGCAGGGCAGTGCCTGAAAAACGGGACTGTCCTGCTGAAATCGGGAATGGCTGGAAGGGGTGTGCCCTCTATAGGGTGGTGCCCTTGTTCGACTGCACTGGTTGAACGTGCCTCCAGCCCTGGCTTTTACAGTAGTAGTGCGACCATTATTTAATAGACATATACGTGACATATATTTGAGAAGCAATTTGTCATTTTAGGGACTGATGCTAAGTTTATTGCATATACTGTACATTAAAAAACACACAATACAAGCGCATTTACACATACAATATATGCGAAAAAGAACTCATCTCAAGATGTGTTGAGCTCAGCACTAGTTAAATATGCACCAGGTTTATGTTTGGTAATAAATGTTATATGTACAAGAAAGGTTTTCTTCCATTGTTTTGTTAGCCAAAGATGCATTAGTTCATATCGCAAATAATAATACCCTCTACAATACACAGTTATAATTGTTCTTCTTGTGTACAAATGAAAGTATAAAAAATTTAAAATGAAAGTATGACCACAAATACAATATATTCACAAGTATTGCAGAAAGCACGATCAACTTCAAAATTGAATATTTAATCAGCCAATCTTAAGCAGCTAAATAGTGATACCTACCATCATTATCAGTGTTTATTTGAACTAGCCTTCAGGAATTCACAAGTGATGTAGTTTATTACGAAAAGCCTCAGCTGGGCTGTCAATGTAAAGGTTTATACCAAAACCACCTGGTCTGCCTAAAATACTAAAATTTCCCAAAATTAAATCACACACTCACTATTAACCACACATTTCTGCCACCACTAATATTTGTTTGAAGAGTTTACCTTCTAGAGAAGCCTTCAGTTACTTTACCTAAACTACCAACAATCGCAATTTAATCTAATTTACTGTAAAGCCAAATATTTCAGTGCCTAAAGTTGCATTATAAACTGGACTGTAGCAGGACAACGATAACCCCGGGCTGGTCATGGACCAGATAGTTAGCAACTGGAGCATCTTAAGGATGTGCCAGGTGGCTCTGTAGTAGTTCTCTAGGCTCAGTCACGGGCACTGAGAGGGGGGGGAGCGGATACTAATTACCTGAGCCCGGGCTTGTTGGAGGGGCCCAGCGGGGGCCCGGGTCCGCTGCCCTCTCTCTCTTACCTGTCTGCAGCCCAGCACACACTGCTGTATGCTGGGCTGCCATGGGAGACCAGAGAGACTGCCGTCACTGAGCAGCAGCAGTAGTCTCCTCTCCTCTGCCTGAAGGGAGGAGCGATCACACTGATCATGCCCCTCTCCCTGGATTTACGCAGGGCTGCGGGGCTCACAACGCCCCTTCCACAGCGTGCAGCGCCACTTTGGGGGGGTGTCCACGCCTCCAGCAACTAGGTCACGCCCCCCAATGGTAGTGGGGCCTGGGCCGGCTCTCTACGGCCTTGGCTGCAGGGTGCTATTCCACTCACCCTGCAAGTCAAGTACATGGGTCAGCGACTGTGCCACCCCCTAGACAACAGTAGTATATGCACCTGGTTTATGCCAGGAGATGGTAAACAGAACACAATTCACACATTATAGGAGTACATGTCCAGCCAGTGTTATTAGTAACAATTCAAGAAATGCTGAGTAATTAACAGCAATTTTTCCAGCTTTGGGGCTGATGCTGAATTGCCTCCATGTGAAAGGTAATTATACCAGGACTAATGGTGCAAATTGCATTTGAGTCCAACTTTACATAATCACCTGTGACTTCAGAAACACTTAAATCTTTGAGAACATGTGTATATTATTTTTCTGAATACTTGATTCATGACACATCTGCTGTCAGGCAGGCATATCAAGGTCTCATTGCAGGTCTGACTTTCGGCAGCACTTTGAGCACATCGCTCAGAATGAAATTCCACACACAGTATAAACTGCTTCCTTGTGACATTGAGTGGGCAGGTATAAATGATGAAATTATGCGTACAGTGATGCATAATATTGTATTTGCTATAGGTAACGTGTGTATATACTGTACTATAACTAGCTATATCTATATGTTGTATCTATAGCTATTTATCTACAGTATATAATATATCATTCTGATGTTCTCAACCAAAGCACAAAGACTGCGGTGTAATTTTAAACCCATTATTAAAAGGGATGGCAAGTACATCCTCCTACTCTTACTGGACTCTCTAAATTGTTTGATTTTCTAAGGTCTTCAACAGATGAATGCAATACAGCTGATTAATGCCACATCTGTCAGATAGGAAATAGTCTGCAGACTTCTTTTTAGCATTCAACTAGGGCACATAACAGATTTCCAAACTAATCTCGCAAAGCCTTCACTTCATATAAAGCCTATGTGAGTGGTGAGTGGCCAGCCCAGTATCTCTTCATTCCGATACTATCTCCTGTGAGCAACTTCCAGCTGCACTGCAGATTCTTGCAGATGAGAAGCAAATTGTTAACACTGTTAGTGAGACAAAAAAAATTTCATTCAGTGCTTGATAAGCAAACTCATTTAGTGGTGTGAAGGTCCATAAAGCCATTGGCAGCAACCTTATGGTACTAGCAGTGATTTAAAGTGACAGCACAAAGACAATGTTTCTTCGCTTGCTTTTTGCCCACTTATAATTGGAAATCAGAGAATACTAAGCATTGTGGATCTCTCTCAAATTTTTATTGTCATGCAGGTCTATGAATGCACAAAGGCTTCCAGTACTGGGCAGGAATAAAAAGCAGTGTAGTAATTAAAATGAAACTACTGAAAAGAGTGGAATATCTTCTTCCCTACTATGTTATGTAAACTAATTGTTATAGCGGCCAATTCATCATACCTTAAAATTCTCTGGAGGTAATTAGGTTTAGAACTCGCATGGAGTTCTACCTAATTACCGGAGGAATTCATCATTCCTCCTCCCCATAACTATCTATCTTGAAAAGCTGTCATTTTTGCGATGACATCTTTTCGGGAAATAGAAAGTTATCTCTATCTACACTATCTTACCGCAGCTGGAATCCGTTCTGTGCATGCGCTGTTACATTCGTAAAGCCAGCGAATGAGCAGCACTGCCTACAGCGGTGGTAAGTTTGTGTTCCCCCAACCCCCTCCCCCCCACTCACCTCCCCCCCCATCCCTGCACTTACCTGCCCGCTGCAGCGCCTCCAGCTCCGGTGGCTGTGCTGTCATGTGTTCTCCCAGCAGCCCACAGTACAGTTAAATTTTTTTTTCTAAACTTTACTGTGTTCTGCTGGGAGAACACGTGTCTGCACAGCCCCAGGAGCCAGAGTATGGACCAGAGCGATGGAGGAAGACGCCGGGGGACCTCACCAGTTGGAAGCAGGTAAGTGTCACCTGCTATTCGCTACCTCACAGTGGCGAATAGTAACTCCATCAAATACATAATTTTTGGAATTTGATGAATACCATAATTTCCATATCCCCATACTAATGTATGGGGAGTGTGGAAATTAACGCAGGGGGACTTAGCAAGGAGATATCAGTGATATCTCCTGTGCTAAGTGTGTTCATGAATACTAAAATAACGTTAATTAAGGAAAATGTCCTTAAAAACGTTATTTTAGTGTTGATGAATAGGTCCCATAGAATTAAAAGTACCGTATATACTCGATTATAAGTCGACCCGAATATAAGCCGAGGTACCTACTTTTACCACAACAAACTGGAAAAACTTATTGGCTCGAGTATAAGCCTAGGGTGGGAAATGGCAGCAGCTGGTAGTGCCCCCAGTAGTAATTCCCCCTGGTTGTGCCCCCAGTAGTAATCCCTCCTGATAGTGCCCCCAGTGGTAATCCCCCCTTTCAGTGCCTCTAGTAGTAATCCCCCCCTGGTAGTGCCCCCAGTGGTAATCCCCCCTTTTAGTGCCCCCTGTAGTAACCCCCCCTGGTAGTGCCCCCTGTAGTAATCCCCCCTGGTAGTTCCCCCTGTAGTAATCCCCCCCTGGTAGTTCCCCCAGTGGTAATAACCCCTTTTAGTGCCCCCTGTAATAATCCCCCCCTGGTAGTACCCCCAGTGGTAATCCCCCCTTTTAGTGCCCCCTGTAGTAATCCCCCCCTTGTAGTTCCCCCAGTGGTAATAACCCCATTTAGTGCCCCCTGTAGCAATTGCCCACTGGTAGTGCCCCTTGTAGTAATCGCCCCCTGTAGTCCCCCCCCCCCAGTAGAGAGAAAAGTAATAAGAATTAAAAAAAAAATCACTTACCTGAAACTCCCGCTCCTGGTCCCGCCGCTAACAGCTCCTCCGGCCGCTTTGCATGGGAGAGACGACATTACGCATGACGTCTCTCCCATTACCCACTGCGGGAGCCGGAAGATGGCTCCCGCAGTGGGAGCAGCAGCAGCCGATGAGAGTCTGACAGACTCTCAGCAGCTGCTGATTACAGCAAACACGCAGCTGCCGGCTCCGGCGGCTGTGTGTTTGTGCTGTGTAGCGCTGACCGAACTCCGTCCGGTCAGCGCTACACTTCACTCGAGTATAAGCCGAGGGGGTACTTTTTCAGCACAAAAAATGTGCTGAAAAAGTCGGCTTATACTCGAGTATATACGGTAACATGAAAGTCAAATTTAAAGTTCAAGCTACAGTATAGTATTTGCTAAGAACAACTGCAGCTTATCAACACAGTCACTTAAACTACCTATCTAAATGGAGTCTGACTAAACTTATCTAATCAGTGTTTGGGGTGGTAGATTAGGGTAAATAGATACACCCATCAACTCTTCAGTCAAAATATCTTTACTGTAAAGAGTGACACAACTAAACCCAAAAAGTTGTAGTACCACTTGCAAAGGGTTTAAACCAGGGGCATCTTAAGAGAGGATGGGGCTGTGTGCATTCCCTCCTCTCTCCCCGGCAGCCGACTGACGCGGCTTGCTGGCCACCGCAGAAACAGTAGGCTCTGGGCACTAGAGTGTGCCCAGAGTCTACTGCACATGCGCAGAAAGCCAGAAATATGGCAGCGGCGGCCACTTTTCGGTTTCCTCTGCAGCCCTGACACCCGACGCAAGACCACGGACAGGTGAGCTTTAAATAATATGGGTTCAGGGGGTGCGGTGTGCGGCCCCGCTGGACCCGGGGGCCCGTGTGCCTCGCACACCCTGCACCCATTATATATACGCCCCTGGGTTAAACAAACTATGGGGTAAATGTAACAGGATGCAAGCTTTGTGTGTAGGACAAACCATCTAGAAACATATACAGGTCCGAGTTTGTCCCACTAATCGGCAAATGTAATAGCCTGCGAATTTGTGGGTTTGAGGCTATTACATTGTGCGAGTCCATGTGAATTTTCAAGTCTGAAAACTCAGACCTTGTAATGCGACTTTCATTACAAGGTCTGAGTTACACAGAAACATGCACAGATCCATGAGATCAGTGCATGCTTCTGTGTTTAAAAAAAAATAGTAAAAAAATTACGTGGGGTTCTGCCCCTCAAAGCACAACCAGCACCAGGCTTTTCTGAGCCGGTCCTGATTGTGAAAATACAGGGGGGAGGGGGGAAGTAGGATTCCCCTGTATTTCCATCAACCAGCACTGAGCTCAGTGAGCCAGTCTTGTTTGTGAAAATACAGGGGACATTATGAGTAAGGGTCCCCTGTATTTTCCACACAACCAGCATCAGACTCTTTCTAGCAGGGATATAATGCCACACCCGGGGGACCCTTCCAACAGGTCCCCTGGTCGAAGCATTATCACCTGACCGATAGTCAGCCCAGGCCAGGGATCACTGGGGAGGTGGGGACTCTCCAATAAAGGTGTTTCCCCTATCCAGGGCACCCCAGGCCTGAGCTGATAGCCTGGGGCTGTACCAAGCACCCCTAGGCAGTGGGTGCCAGGTTTATTGTGTAAAATATAGATTGAAAAATATTGTCTTTTACAGTAGAACTAGTGGTCCCAGCAAGCCACCACCACATGCTAGTACTTGGAGAATCAAATACTAGCTTGCGGGACATTAAGGGCCCGATGGTATCTCTAGTTCACCTGCAAAACAAATAGTAGAATAAACACAGGACGCACACACACCATTACAGTACAAGTTTATTACACACACATTCACACTCACAAATACTCACCTATAATCCCTGTAGCCATTCACGTCCTTTTCTCCATGTAGCATCCACAACACCGGTAAAAAAATCCATATTGACCTACCCCTTGATTCCGGTTCTCTTCGGTCCATATAGGCATCCATAAAAATGAAAAACCTGGAGCCCACGTACATGTACCATCAGGGGCGGATTAAGGCTTGTGGGGGCCCTGGGGCAACTAAGTTGTGGGGGCCCCACCAAGCCACACGGAGCCTACCCCCCTCCCCCTCCACACGAAGCATACCCTTACCCCTCCTGTTTACTTACCTTCTGGCTCTGTGTTGTGAATACAGCAGCACAGTCAAAGCTGCAGCATAGAGCGCAGAGTGGCTCCTATAGCCTGACATCAGTGATCAGCGTCACGGACATGATGTGTCACGCGATGCTGATGAGGGGACTCGGGAGCCGCTCTGCGCTCTATGTAGCAACGCTGACTGTGCTGTTGCATTCAGAACACAGATCAGCGGCAGCTCAGCCCCCATCCTGGAACAGGGTCCACATACACATACTGTATATACACAACACATACATACACATATACACAACATATATACACATAAACACATACATACACTTAAACACATACATACACATATATACACATAAACACATACACTCAACATATATACACATAAACATACATACACAAAAACATATATACACATAAACACATACAAACACATTTATACACAACATATATACACAGACACATACAGTACATACACATAAATACGCATATATACACATAAACACACACATACACATATATAAACAATAAAACAGTACACATATGCTTACATTTTATGCAGCTGCTGTTCCCTTCATTAGGCACCGCCCCCTCGCGCCGCAATCCCGCGATTTGTGGGTCATAAGGGGTGGGGCTTACCATATTGGCTCCGCCCCCACTTCAGCCATGATGGCAGCACTGCTGCAGCATGGGAAGTTGCTCTGTCAGTGTGAGCTAGTGGTGGGGGCCCCGGGACGACTGCCCCTGTCGCACCCCCCTTAATCCGGCCCTGAGTACCCTCCTCTTAGGACAGTACCTCACAAATGAGGGCTCAGAAGCAGCATTTCCCATAGAAATGCATAGGCTGAGCATTCATTGGCTGAGAGAGGCGACCCTCCACCTCTCTTAGCCAAGGAGCGGTTCCCACCATTGATTCAATGGTGGGAAACGCAAGGTTACTAAAGGTTACCTAGCAGTTCCCACCAAAATTAATAATGCCCTGGATATTTTAATTGAATGTTATCACCGGCAGATATTTGATTTCCATTCTACAATAGGAAACCAGAATTATTATTATCCTTTATTTATATGGCGCCACAAGTGTTCTGCAGCACCTTACAAAGTACATAGACAAATAAGTGAACAAGCAACAAGTGACTGCCAGTACAATACAATGCAGGACAAGGACAAGATTTTATACATTGCTGAATTAGTGATCATAATGGGGAGTAGATGATAGTATATGTAAGGATAAGCAGATGGTAGAGGGATCTGCTCATGAGAGCTTACATTCTAAAGGGGTGGGGCAGACAAACAGGTGTGACACAGTTGGGGTAGACAGGAAGGAAGGAGCAAGTAGCAGTGAGTTAGAAGCTAGACAGCTTTGATGAAGTAGTGGGTCTTGAGAGCCTGTTTGAAGATTTGTAGAGAGGTGGAGAGTCTGATGGGAAGAGGGAGAGAGTTCCAGAGGTAGGGAGTAGCACGGGCAAGTCTTGGAGGCGGAAGTGGGAGGAAGTAATCAGATGACAGGAGAGGCAGTGTGCATTTGTTGAGCAAAGAGGGAAGACAGGGGTGTGAAGGGACATGAGGTCAGAGATGAGGAATGAGTTAGGGCTTTGTAAGTGAGTGTAAGAACCTTGAATTGGGCTCTGATGGGGAAAGGGAGCCGGTGGAGGCTTGTAGGAGAGGGGAGGCAAATGTAGAACTTTTGGAGAGGAAGATGAGCCGAGCACCAGCATTGAGGACAGATTGGATTGAAGAAAGGTGGGGGTCAGGTAGGCCAGATAGGAGGAGGTTACAGTAGTCCAATCTGGAGATGTCCAGTGAGTGGATAAGGGTTCTAGTGGTATCCTGGGTGAGAAAGGGTCTGATCTTGTAAATATTTTTGAGATGGGGCTAGAGGAGATAGTTGTGCCATCAAATGATAATGAAATTGTTGGAAGTGATGCTATGAGGGAGGGTCTTTGCTGACTTTTATGAGGGAACTGTGTTAGGATCTAGGGTAGATTTTTTTAAGAATAGGGGAGACAAGGGCATGTTTGTATGCAGAAGGGACAGTGCCAGATGAGAGGGAGAGATTGAGGAGGTGGGCAAGATGGGAACAGGCAGAGGGAGAAAGCTAGTTAGGGTCAGGGGGGAGGTGGAAAGGGGAGAGGATCGGATGAGGGCCATGACTTCCTCTCCAGATACAGGAGATAAGGATGTCAGAGTTGATAAGATGGCTGGAGAGAGGTGGTCAGGAAAAGGAGGGGGAGGAGTGCAGAGGGTCTGGTGGAATATGATGTCCTGATGTATGGAGTCAATTTTGGATGTAAAGTAGGTGGCAAAGACAAGCACTGTAGAATGAAAGCATAAATTTGAAATGGAGGAAGTCTGCCGTAAAGCGTGATTTTCTCCACTGTCGCTTGACAGTTCGTGAACACTTTTGCAGGTATCTGGTGCAATTAGAAAGCTATGGTTGAGTTATAGATCTGCAAGGGTGAGTAGTGATTGCCGAAGCAACAGAGTCAAGAGCAGTAGTAAGGGAGGCATTGTATAGGGAAGTGGCTTGTTCAGAGCAGGAGAGAGAGGATAGGGGAGAGTAGTCAGTCAAGCAGGGAGGAAAAAGAAATAGCTTCAATGTTATGCTTAGAGATGATAACATTAGGAGGTAGAGGAGGGCAGGGAGAGATGGATAAGTTAAAAGAGAAAAGGTGATGGTCAGAGATGGGGAATGGGGAATTGGAGCAATCCTAAATATCACAGCAGCAGGGGCGGATTGGGCCACCGGACCAGTTCACGCTGGGCCGGTCCCTTTGGTGGCCGCGGACGCCCTTCATTGATTGATCCCCCCTCTCCCCCGGACCTCCGCTCACCCATTCCACTGCCACGATCGGAGCTCAGCTCCGATCGGGCAGCTGCACAGCTTCTGCTCAAGCGCAACAGAAGGCAACTCAGAGGTTAGAAGAAAAAAAAAAGCTGACGGGGGAGCTGCTGCCCATAAGCCTTTGCGGAGCCGGGGCCATCAGTCAGCACTGACGGCTCCGCCTGCAGCCCGCCTCCAGCCTCCGACTTGCAGAGAGATCACACTACACCCAGACAGTGTGCAGACGCAGCAGCAAGGTGCCTGCAGCGAGCAGCTAATCCATTGGAGGTGGTGTCGGCGGCCGGAAATAGGTGCGGATCACATTGAGTATATTCTGCCCACTCCCCCTAGACATAAACTGCCTCCCCCCCTCCCAGCCAATGTGACATACACTCCTACCACCTGCCCCAGATACATATACTACCCACCCGATCATGATCTTCCCTGCCCCCCCACCTAATAAGTATAATATAATATATAAAATAAATATGGTTGTCATGCCCATATGAACCCCCTGCACAGATACATGTATTACCCACCTGATCCTGACACCCCCCTTGACCAATTAAATATAGTATTTAAAATAAATGTTTATTTTTCATGCGCATATAACCCCCCACCCCAATAAATGTAATATATAATAAATGTAAGTTAACTTATCATGCCCATATAACCCCCCTGCCCAGGTACATGTATTATCCCTCCCCGATCCCCCCCCTCCGCCATAATAGATATAATATATAACATAAATATAAGTATGTCATGCCCAATGAAGTGATGATGTAATATAAGAGAGCACGTACTACCTACCCGACTCCCCCATCCCTAGGGACATATACTAAACAACCTTGCCCCCCCCGATCCCATAGATCTAAACTACCCCCCCAGGAACATACATTCTCCTACCTACATAACCACCCTCTCTCTGCCCCCAGATACATACACTACCTGCCCTACTACCACACAACACCTCTCCGGCCCCAGGGACATACACTACCCCCCAGCCCTCTAGACACCGTCTCCCCCCATCTCTGGTTACATACAATGGTACTGCTGCCAGCCTGCGCACCACAGTGATCACAATAAACTACAGCGCCCAACAGCTCTTGTACCAGAATCTAAACTGCTGAACACACATCGCTCTTGGGGGGCAGAGCCAAGCATGTCAGCATGTACTTCAGACAGGTCAGTCTTCTGTGGGGGATTGGGGCAATTATGTATTATTTTTTCCTGTTGGGGCCAATGTGTATTTTTTTTTCTTGTGGGTTCCAGTGTGTTGTTATTTTCCTGTGGGAGAGTGTACTTGTTTTTTAGGTTTTTTTTTTCCCTCTGGGGGCCAAATTGTTTGTTTTTGCCAACGCTACAGCAGCAAAGATGCAAGGAAGGCCGCAACTGTATCCAACTCAGAATCACGCCTTTGAGGGATCCCGCACCCCTCAACAGACCATACCCCCTCAAACGACTCCGCCCCACTCAGGGCTGCTTCCATTAAATTTCCCAGGCTGGTTTTCCATCCCAATCCACCCCTGCACAGCGGTAAGTGAAGACTAGATCAAGTGAGTGCACACTCATATGGCAGGGTGAGGAGGTCCATTGGGAGAGACAAAATGAAGATGTGAGGCAGAAGATTAAAAGCACGCTTATCATAAAAAAAATTCACCTTTAGAATCACCTCTAGAATCCCAGAGGACAGACCGCTGAATTCTTATGGTCATAGCCATCATATATATAGTACTACATTTTATGATTAACAGATTTGTGCTGTGAAATTGCAAGAAGCTTAATTCAATTGTGTCTGTAGATTGACACATTGGGCTCTATTTACCACAATCCGCATTGGTAATGCAGATTGTAGTGTGATATTACCGACTGAATTCGCATTGCGATTCAGGCAATATCACAGGGATTTACTACAAATCTCTTGCAGGGACAGAGCTTGCGAGAAAGCTCTGTCCCTGCGAATCCTCTCCGCACACTAGTTACGGTATTTTTGCAAAACAATACCGTGACCAGTGCCCCGCGCATGCGCTGACTGACCGTCGCTGCTACCCCCCCGGCGCTAAGCAACTCCCCCATCGTTAAGCCCCACCCCCGCGACCCCCCCTCTCCCTTAGTTACACTTACCTGCATGATGCATGCTCCTGTGATGTCTTCCATGTCCTCCGGTCAGGTGATATCCCATACTGCACTGGGACCCGATCACCTGATGACCGGGCCACAGTGCAGCATGGGAGACCAGCTGACTGGAGGGGAGACATCACCCGGAGCCCTGACCACCGGTCCCTGGAGTCAGGTAAGTACATTTTTTTTTTAATTTTTCTTTTTTTTTTTACAGTGAATCAGCGTGTGGTCTGTTTAGACCACACAGCTGATTACTGGGGCCGACTCCCAGCTCTGCTCTCCCCGTTAGAGCAGGGCAGGAGTCCGGTAACCGGGGGAGACCCTGCATAACGCCACCTTCGTGGCGTTATTATCACAGGGCTTTCCCCGTTATTTTTTTACAATTTATTTTAGTAACTCTGGTCGGATCACATTTCCCATTACAAATATGGGAAATGCGATCTGCTTACTAAAAATAAGTGGTACTTAGGGGTTGGAGTAGAATTTTACGAATTCTACTCCAATTGCCCTATAGTAACTGTAGGTGAAACTAAAATAATGTGAAAAGTGTGTGAAAACACCTTTTTTCACTTTATTTAGTAAAAATAATGTTAATAAATAGAGCCCATTGTAACATCTGATTATAAAAACATTGAATTACTCAAGCAATGTCAATGTTTTGAAATCAGTAATATTACATTGCAGCTTCAGTTTCTTTGTTTCTACCTATAGACTCATTAGGTCACATGAAGAATCCATTTGCCTCATTAGCTATTAAGGAGGGGTACATGTACCCCATGTACATATCTATGATTGCATTAATAATGGATAATGATTCTTGATTGTACAACATTTTGTAGTATATTATTTAATAAATATAGAGGGTTATTAAATATTCCCCCAGTGGCTCACTGTCTCCCATTCTATACATTTCCACATACTGTATCACACATCGAGTGGGACCCCTATATGAGAGAAAGCTGCAGAGGGGAAAGTTACAGCAAAGCTAGACATATACTCCAAAATTAACTATACTCAAACTCACCCAATTATGACCTCCCATAATATAGCATATTACAACATAGTTACCTAATGACTCAGGTTGTCAGCGAGACAACTGGATTAGAGGAGAACTTCTGGACTCCTAGGAGAGTAGGTTATCCTGTCACCAGGTGGGAGGAGACCTGCAACAATGACTAATGGGCAGGGTGCTTGCTCCATCCAGTTGTTGATACTCACTGCACCCACCACAGTGAATGCCAAGTAGGCAGTGACATGCTGATGTTATTTATGTCATCATACACGTCACCCCCATCGCAACTTTTTTTTCAATCCTCATCTAAGCATCTTTCAGAAGCAAGTTATGAAAATTAAGCAAGTACAGAGAACCAGAAAAGCTTAGAGAGATAAATGGGAACACTGGCCTGAAAACATATTACATTTATTTCCATTTAGACTAGCAGAGACCTGAACAGTATGGAGTGTCTACTCTACATGCTACTTAACAATGGTGTAAATCAATGTCTCTGGGAGAAATATTTTATTACATATTCTCAATACTGGAAACTGATATATTCTACAAATTACATAGGTCCCAAGGAAGAAACATCCACAATTTACTAGTATTAAAAAATGGAGTTATGTTCAGAATCAAAACCCTCTGAAGGGATGTTCTGTAATTTTGCAATTCTGGATAGAACCAGCACATACCATCTATCAATTATTGCAGATGCAGAGTCCCATAAGAAAGAAGGTGGCAATATAAATCTATGGCAACGTATTAACATACTGTAAACTGGTAGCTGGTTCCAAATGCTAATTATCTGGATGCACCTACAGTAGTCTTATCCAGTAAAATCCAAAAGACATACAGTGCAAATTCTATAGATAATTTAGCCATTGATATATGTGGGTGACAAATAGTGGTAGACACTAAGGGGTAAAGTATAATTTTGGGCGATTTGTGCTTTTTCTGTGATTTTCCCATGATTTCGCAAATCGGAGATTTACAAAACTGCATTGAAATAGCATGTCAAACACAACTTTTCATTTCAATAGACCAACATCGTATGGTTAACATTGCAAAGAATAAAATTTTGTCAAATCGATCAAAATCGCACAAAAATTGCAGCGCAATGCACAATATCAATAGACTTGCCTTTGAGCAGCAGGTTTCTCAGATGGTCTATGCAGGATTTGGTGTGTTACTGTATAAATAAAGGGTTAATATTAAAAAAAAATATGCTGGGTCTTCTCCAAAAAGCATAACCATCCCTGGAACACTGAGCCCGGTCTCCCAAAGGGGGCCAAAACAAATGGGGGAGAGACCGTAGACAGGTGCTAGACATTTAAGAAGAGAGAGAAAGCAAGAGAGGCAGTTAGAGAAAGAGGGGGGCAAGGAGAGGAGATATAGGAAACAGAAAGGGGAGGGAAAGAGAGGCAGAGAGATGAGAAAGAGGGGCAGAGAGAGCAGATAAAAATCAGAGAGGCACAGAGAGTAGAGAGGGGGGCAGAGAGAGAGGCAGATAGAGGAAAAGGTGGAGAGAGATGTAGACCCACCCATCCTAGTACTGCAGCTGTCTGTCTCCATCGCTCCAATACTGAGGTAGTGCAGAACATGCCTCAACAAGCCAGCAACATACGCTGACATAAGGGGGCCCTAAAGTGTGCAGTCAGCCCAGTGTGCCAAACACACACCTGTGGCCCACAGGGCCCTAAGCAACTGCTTTGGTGAGTATTTTCTATGTGGTGCCCTACTTGGCCGCGTAACCAGCATATAGGTAACACTGGCCCTGACATGCATGTGGCCCCCCTGCCATAATGTAAAACGAGACCCAAAAAATAAAATGGGGTCCCGCGCCTCCAGATCGATCAGCCCAGGGCTCTCCCCTGTACATCTGGAGGCAGTGGGTGCATAGGTAAAATATAGAAAATAATATTGTTCTTTACAATGGTACTACCTGGGCAGGTTTGCTGAGACCTGTAGTCCCACTGTAAATAACAATATTATTTCTATATTTTACACCATTACCTCCAAATCCACCACCTCTAGGGTAACAGCCCTGGGTTTTCAGCCCATGGCTGGTAGATCCTCGGGAAGGAGGACCCCATTTTATTTTTGGGGTCCTCACTTTCCAAGGATTTCCATCCCTGGGCTGAACCAGTTTGGGGCTGGTTTACATTGCTATATGTCTCCCTGCTACAGAGTAAGCCCCCTGGCTTGTTCAGCTTGTTATTGGAACATAGGGGGGACCTCATCAGTCTTCTACCTGATTTTCCAGTATCAGACTACACTCAAAGGACTGGGCCTAGTTATGCTTTTGTGGGGACCCCACACAATTTGTTTTAATATTATCCCTTTATTTATTCATTTACACACAAAGGCCTGCACAGATCATACTGATCTGTACAGTTCTTTGAATCTGCTGCGACTATCAGTGGATTCATGCTTCTATTTGTCACCAGAGTCTATTGTAAATGGGGCAAATCGAAAACTCTTGCACACGCCGAAACCAATAAGTATCACCATCGAAACAAAATAGACAATCCAACATGCCGTTTAGTAAATTCGTAATTTTGAGACTAAAACGTTCCAGCAGTGTCCAACAATTTGCTTTAGAAGACGAACACAATTCTTAGTAAATTTACTCTTAAGTTCCTAAAAGATTTTTTCATACCTTTGGAATATAGTGTATAAACTAGCTCAGTACACATTTTTCTGATCTTATTTACAAACAGTTCTTTCAGCTTGAGTGATACCATAAACATTGCTTTAGGCCGCCAGCTACGCCCTTGATTTATATTCTGCTTGAAAAGACACAGCACTGCTGATACCAGTGAAGAATTTGAGGCTATCTTCATTTAACTTTCTGCTCACATGAAGCATGGGAAATAAAACAGGCATGAAGAATCACTTAAATTTATCTTCTAAGGGAAAACCCAGAGTGATGTGTTGCAAGTCTGAAACGACTAATGGAAAGACCTGGTAAAAGTTTCAGAGCTGTTTTTTTTTTCTTTTCCTTTTTTTACAGGGGTATGAGGTTATAAAGTAATTATTGATTTAGCACAACAATTTTTATTTAATGTACAGCACATTTCTCATAGGAATTGCTCATGTCATAAATAATACTTTTAAAAATTCTGTAGGTCCCTGTGGCAGTTATTTAGAAGCATACATCATGTGGCTACATGACTTTATTATCTTTTGAACACTGGGTTACCTGTACACTGAGGGCATGATTCAGCAAGGATCACTATTCTGCTAACACGCACACAACACAGTTGCTAATATCAGCGGTGAAATGCAAAAGTTTGCAATTGCATTGTGATCACAGCCTAACATAAAGACGCCCACTTCCCCTTACTCACATTTGTATACTTTTGGCAAATAGCAAGGTAATCGCTAACATCGAGTAACATCGAACCCATACGCACAGTTAAGGCAGGTCAGACCTCACTCTGGAATTGCTAACTTCAGCGCACACTATGAGGCCTCAGGCTATGTATGGCACACCCGCGTTCGCCCGACCCCCCCCCCCCCATCAAACCCACAAAAGGCACTTCCTGTCAATCACCTTTCTATGGGTCTGCGTAGCCTCTGCAATCGCAGTTCAGATCGCAATTGCTAGTTCGTGCACTGCGATGCATTCAAAATACGCAACAATTTACCAGTTGCGTGCGTATTAGCAATTGCGTTCCTTACTGAATCAGGCCCTGAGTTGCTTACTGGTTTCCCATGGTATATAAATTATCCAGAATTCATACAGTGAGGGAAGAGGACAAAATGCCAAATTAAATCTAAATCTATGATCTATCAAAAATCTTTGTTTCATAACTGTAGAAATTATTTTGATATAATATTTAAATAATTAAATATATCTAATTTTTTTATTAGTTTTAAGCATGTTCTAAGAAATATTTTGTTACATGATCAAAATAATTGTATACCTGAAATTAAGCGGTAGACTAATCTAAAAATATAAATAAAAAATTCAGCATTTAAAATATGGTGAAACTAAAAAATTGTTTACGAATTTTAAGGACATTCAAAAAGTGCCCACATCATAATTTCTATAGTTTGCATCTTGAATTAAAAAAAACACACACAGAAAACCATGTAATTATTTTATAAATCTATTATAGTAGAACTAGAAAACTGACCCAAATCAGTTAGTGGAGCAGAGGAAAAACTATAATTGGGCGCCAAACACTCTAGTTATATGTTAGTAGCTTGATGCTGCTCCCTCTTGAGGGGAAGTCAGCCCCTTTATTTGGTGTAAAGAAAAACAAAAGAAGAAGGCGGAGAGCGCACACAAGCTAGAAAACAAATCCCAATAATTGTGTCTCCACTGACATACACGCTATAGTTAATAAAAAATTACAATCCGATTAGGCTAATGATAAATACATAAATCTTATTTATTAAACTGTATAACACACATAATTATTAAATAAATAAGGAATAAAAATTCACAATCCCATGACACCACTGTGTCGGTCAACCATATAAGCTTATAAGAAAAAAGGGTGGGTTATTAAAATATATATAAAAAGGTTAAGTGTCTCTCAATAGGGTATATCAAAAACATAGGTAAAAAGTGCTCTTTTTAAGTATGGCACATTTTCCAGATAGCTCTTGTTCCTAACTCCACAGTATTGTGGGCAATAAATATTTGTAACTACAGTGTAGTTAGTAATTTGTGCTTGATGCACCAGTATATATTTTTTCTCAGTCAGAATAACCTGTTCCGGGGGTTTAAAACCATCCAATGTTGATGTTGACTCATACATTGGAAGTAGTAGAGAATATGCAATTTACAATTGCTGCAGCAATGGTGTGTAGACCTGAGCAGTATGGTTAGATCCTACGGCAGTGACTGCACATTATTATGCCGCTCCCCGTTACATACCTGCATGATCCACAAGTTCCTAATCGCGTAGCAGGGACTGGTGAGGATACTTCAAGATACAGTCAGCAGCCGCCTCAAACCCTGGATCGATATCTTTCAAGGTAAGTCTCTCACCAGTTAACGAGTGCGCTTCACAGTGTGTTGGGGCAGCGTGGTTGGATGATGTGATGATACAGGTTTGCGGTCTTATATGTTTTTCCGCTGTGCTGCCGCAATGATTGACCGTGGGTCAGGAGAATAAACAGCAACTCCTGACGCGTTTCTCGACCTCAATAGCTGGTCGTTTCTTCAGAGGATCAAAGGCATAAATGTTAGTGTAAGTCAGTGGGCATATTTGCTAAGTGTAGGGATAGGGTTTAAAGGCTCCAGCCGATGGTGTGTATTATCTGTGTATCACCAGCGTTAGAGATCATTTAGTCTCCCTAACAAAGACTAGTTAGCAATTACAATGATAATATACTGATGGTGTTGCGTTAATTGGATTTGTAATTACAAATAAATACTTAACATGGCAGAAATGAATTCAAGACACCAAATAAATCTACCATGAATTTAATAAATATACAATAAGCATATCAGTAATGGTATACAAATGACATATAACAATCACCTTAATATTGTAAAAGTCTGTACAGACTATCATATATTACCATGGAACCTCTTGATTCCTAATAGAAACCTGCATAACTGACAGGTTTACTAAAGAAAACATAAAAATATAAAAAAAATTGTATATTGCATGTAAACTGTGACCAATCTTAATCTGACAGTTCTCACCCGATCAAAGTTCACATATGAGAGTCCTAATAACCCCTTTGATTTTACCTCCGGGTTTTGACAAGGGGTAGCGCTGGAATGTTTTCCAAAGGTGTAAACAGTACAATGTTATTTAGGAAACACGGACTCCATGCTAATTTGAAGCGCACATATAATCCACCTGTATATCCTGAAGAGGTGTAGCGGTTATTGGTATCTCCTACCGCCTGGCCAATGAACAAGGTTATCCTCTGACGGGGAAATCCTGAGGCTGTAATATGGTCAACACATGACTGCCTGGTTATCTCTCACCGTCTTGAATCCAGCCAGCGGGCACCGTCACCGCAATGATTCATGCTCTTTGATAATGCTTCATGTAGTGGAAGCGAAACTAGTTAGAGGATTTTCATCAAGTGACACAGTCGTTTTGCTGACTTTGGATACCCGCTTATTTCCACGGAGAGCCATGAGCGCTACACATTGCGGTGACGGTGCCCACTGGCTGGATTCAAGACGGTGAGAGATAACCAGGCGGTCATGTGTTGACCATATTACAGCCTCAGGATTTCCCCGTCAGAGGATAACCTTGTCCAATTGGCCAGGCGGTAGGAGATACCAATAACCACTACACCTCTTCAGGATATACAGGTGGATTATATGTGCGCTTCGAATTAGCATGGAGTCCGTGTTTCCTAAATAACATTGTACTGTTTACACCTTTGGAAAACATTCCAGCGCTACCCCTTGTCAAAACCCGGAGGTAAAATCAAAGGGGTTATTAGGACTCTCATATGTGAACTTTGATCGGGTGAGAACTGTCAGATTAAGATTGGTCACAGTTTACATGCAATATACAATTTTTTTTATATTTTTATGTTTTCTTTAGTAAACCTGTCAGTTATGCAGGTTTCTATTAGGAATCAAGAGGTTCCATGGTAATATAAGATAGTCTGTACAGACTTTTACAATATTAAGGTGATTGTTATTTGTCATTTGTATACCATTACTGATATGCTTATTGTGTATTTATTAAATTCATGGTAGATTTATTTGGTGTCTTGAATTCATTTCTGCCATGTTAAGTATTTACTTGTAATTACAAATCCAATTAGCGCAACACCATCAGTGTATTATCTTTGTTTGGGATCATCAGCAGGTGATCTTTTATTGGGTTTACACAGACCCATGGTGTTTGCAGCTGTGGTCTATTATTCAATTGTAGTTTATTAGCGCCAGGCTGTTATTTGGTGGGACATATTAGTTAGCAATTACACCATCTCAGGATAGTCATATAGATTGCAATTACAGTGCCAGATCACAAAAGAAAATGCTTTATTAGTTAAAAATACTTTTTATTTATGTTTCTTTTTTCTAAACACACTTTATTATTTTTTTTCCATCCATTTTTTTTTTCATTTAACAAAAGTAGAAGTAAATGCCCAAGTCAGGGTTCCAACTCCACTGCACATGTGAGAACTGGAAAGGCAGGCCTATGTATGAACAGAGGTTCCCTGCACTGGGGTGGCTAATCTGCACAGGTTACATATTTTCACAAATTGGGATGAAGCTAGATTTTTTATTGCTATGATAAATTGCAATAGAAATTACTTCATTCCGGTTTAATATGTAGACCCCTAAATATGTCGTCCATAAAATGTGATTTGTATTCATTCTAAAGCCTATGTTTTTTGTACCAAAAAACATTTTCAAAAGTCTCCCTAGTTCTACTCAGGCAATTAATATATACAGCACATATTATTACTGTAATTAAACAAATGCAATTAATGAGGCTGACCTTCTTGATACAAATCACCTCATTCAGTTCCAATTACAGTGTTCTAAATCCTACATTTGTGCTTCTCTATCTGCCTGGCAAGCTGGAAAAAAAAATATTATGAAAAGTCATGAGAACATTTGTAAGCCGTACATAAATCCTGCACTTCTCATGAGCTCCCTGGGTGACACACGTTGTTCCGCAATGCCCAAGTCAATGAAATGCACAATACGAGTCAAGAAAAGACAGTTGTTTTGACACTAAGGTTCTGGAATTAATTAATTCTGCCCTAGAAAGATGACAATAGTCAGAAATCAGACACGGCGCAGTTATGATGGCTACAAAAATGACAGGTAAAATGTATATTCTGCTACAAGCAAGCAGTAAGCGGCGCAATAAAGCTGGCAAAGCTCAAGAGAAATAGCCCACCTTCCAAATGAATAAGAGATGACATATTTATTCTCCTTATCTGCATCATTACAAAGACTTCATGGCTGTTGTTTATTCTCAAAGAGCTATATACCAACCAGAACTATTGCATATGTTATTTCCTGAGGGTCGCATATCTCATTCTTCTAGAGTAGGCTTCAACTGGTTACTATATATTAAACAACTGTGACTGTACAGTTTATAATAAGAAATGAAAATTATGCAGAATAGAGGCAATTTATTTTAAGCTATGCAGTACAGATAGAGAGACAGACAGATAAATGACATACCAATTAACCACTCTGTACTACTTTCTTTCTTTCTTTTACTCTGAAATAATCTATGTTTTAAGCTTCAACGTGTATCTGAAAATTTGTATTCTAAATAACTTCAGAACAGAGCTCCACTGCATAGGAAATCTCTCACCCTACAGCTAGGAGAAGTGCAGGATCATATGCCCATTATGATAATCCATAAAAGCAGGACATGAAAAGGAGGTGTGGCCACAATATGTTAGTGGTGTGGCCACATAATAGTTGGCGTGTTATTTCCCTTGGTCTGCTGAGCATATTTAGCACTTCTGCTGTACTAAGCCTACCCCCAACCTCCCCACATATTCCTAAAATACCCTTTAACTGGCAACCACTGACATGAATCCCAACTTCACGTGAGCTGAAACAAACATGCCAACTACGATACAGCAGGACAGGCCCTTGAAACTGAGGCAGTGCGGGCAAAATTGTAATAGTTGGGAGGTGTGATATTAGTAAAATTATACATATTATACATATATATATATATATATATATATGTATGTATATATCTATATATATATATGTGTGACATATATACACATATATATATATATTATTTTTTTATTATTATTTATCTATCACTTGTCCTTATGTCCTTGGCCCAGGTGAAGGGTGCGTGACCTAATTATGGGCAGCGTGGCCACACCCCCTTGAGCTAAACAACACATAAAAGCACTTTTGCAGCACCACATAGCAGCGCTGCGCGCTGGGGAGGGGGCACTGTGAGTACCTCAGCCCGGTGCAAAGCCAGAGGGGGGTGCGATCAGTGTGATCGCACCCCCCCCACAAGCATAGGAGACTGCTGCGGCTGCTGCTCTGCAGCCACGAGCAGTCTCCCACTGCAGCCCAGCACACGTGTTCTGGGCTGCTGTGTGGGTGGGTTGAGTGAGGGAGGCAGGGAGGGAGTGAGGGGGAGTGCGGCATCGGACCCGGGCCCCCGCCGGGCCCCTCTAGCAAGCCTGGGACTGGGTAAATAGTACCAGCTCCCCCCCCCCCTCTCGGCGCCCCTGAGTACAAGATATGCAGCTGACTCATCTTGCTACAACAAAGGTAGAAACACATTTTTTTAAAAACTTTTTATTAGCAATATCAAGTAAATGCAGTCTAAAAACAACAAACATCCTTGGAGCTCTAGAACAATGGCCTCTACTACAGCAGAGTCTTCTAATACTCTTGCATTACAACCTATAACTTTTAATAAAATTCAATAAAGCAAGGGCTAGAAAACAGCCAGAGTAAACTTATCTTAAATGAAATTTAGCAAGGCTCTCCTGGATTTCTGTTTCAGAAATAGGGAAGCATAGTTATACACCATTTAAATGTAAGGCATGATGCCATTTTAACTTTGACGGGCAGTTTCACTAGAATGAAAAGTAATGCATTTGAATGAGTAGTAATGTGTTTTTCAGCACTACTTAATAAGTATGGGCCTAATTCTTATTTAAAATGCCTAAGCTCTGTTTATCTGACAGCAGATGTAATTTTTCTGCAAAGTTACATTATCACTGAAGGGCGCACAGTCTGTGGTGTGTTTTTAAGTACAAATACAAAAAAACAACAAAAACAATCCAGTGTCCAGGATAATACAATTTATCACAAGCATTTTTATTCGATTACTCTGTCAGTGAAAGATTTATAAACATAAGCTGACAATTCTCTCATATTATATTTAGATTGCAATTTAAATAGTTTTTTTTTTATTTTTTGTTACTTCATACTGTATCTAAATTTCCTAGTGTTATGTGATAAAAATGACACATCTAACAAAAAGTACAAAAACAACAACTTTTTGCATTTTATAGAACACTAGAAGTATTTTATATAATTCTAATATTTTTTTTATTTAGAAAAATAAATTAAAAATCAACAGAAAATCATTAGGACAGTTAGAAACCGAACCTCATTTAAGACACTTGTTGGGCAACGCAAAGCCTTATTGTTTTGCATCAGTATACCTTGTACACATCATATACCCTGTTGGTCCACTCTGCACACATCATACAATCAAATCTCAGGGAGTGCCTAATCAAATAATAAGTGCACCAAGGTGTGCAAAGAGGTGGAACAACCCGAAAAAGCACACTGAGCAAAAGTGTAATCATCACAGTAACAGTACAACCTCATATTGTTTAGGATCCTCCCACTTTCATTAAAATAAACCTTTCAGTTCTCCTCCTGAAATACATTTCAACTGATGGTGTATTCATTCATGAAAGTAGGTCACATTGGGACTGTGATACTTTTCATGAATGAATACACCATCAATTTACATTTAGCAAAGTGCACTAAGACCGGGTACACATTAGAACGTCATCCAATCGTGCAGATGGTCAGGGCGATTTCCCTTCACCCTGGACTATCAAAGATGGTCCGGGGCGATATCCCTCGTTCCGTCTTTTATTAAAATGCACAGCCGCACCCACGATATGGTTTGATTAACTGTGCAACATGGTCAGGCGACCTCGTATGTCATCTGTGAGAGCACGCAATTGTGCATACACATTAGAAGAAGATATGCATGATTTCTTATTCCTATATGACAAATCGTGCCGATATTCTAATGTGTACCTGGCCTAAGAAATTAGTTTCTTCATTCACTGTGTCCAACTCAGAGGCAAGAGATGTGTCCTATCAAAGGCAGAGCCAGATTATGGGGGCGCGCAGGGGGCGGTTACCCCTGGCCCCCCTCTCTCAGGGGACACCCCAGCCAGAAATGCTACAAGTGAAATCATTCCTGCTGGTGCTGCCCATGTGGGAACGATTTTGCTCATCTCCAGCCTCCACCGGCCCACGCTGCTGCTGGCAGTGGAAACAGGAGAATAGCAGATTTGCTCCTCTCCCGGCACCTGACTCCTTCACTTACTGTCCTCCAGAGATCATGGATGATGAGCGGCAGTACGCTACTGACACTGGGGGATAAGACAATGACATTTCATCCACCAAGAAGATGACGAGAGGCAGGAAGCTGCATCACAAAACTGTAAGGATATGGGGGGAGGGGGGGTGAATTATTTAATAGATAAGGGCTGGGGGTGAGAGGGAATCATCAAATATATAAGGGCTAGGAGTGAGAGGGAATAATAAAATATATAAGGGATGGGGGTGAGAAGGAACACTAAATATACAGTATAAGGTCTGGGGGGTGATGGAGATCCGGCCCTGATTAAAGGTATAAGATAAGTCCACAGCTGGGGCATAAATAAAGTCCTTCAATGGATATATAGGTCTGATATACAGACTGCATGTCTTTATCTCAATAATTCTGAAACTCACACTTTAGATAACATACAGTATACACATAACATACTTATGTTGTACCTGAATCTAGTTCATGTTAAGTTTATTGAGTAAAGTGAAAAAGAGATGCCTTTCAGTTATCTGTATACAGTCATAGCCAGCAAATGTATCCAATATACGTCAAGTGAGCTTGAAACACATGTAACATGAAATGGCGTTCCAGCCAATACTGGCCCTGAGCACTGAAGGATAACTGAATGGTTTGCTGGGCCAGTTTTTGACAATGTGCAGCTTGAAATTAATTTATTTAAAGGACAAAGCATTTGTTGTACAAGATTTTAAGCTGTTGCCACGATCCTGGGATACTTGTTAAATCCACCATGACTCTTATCAAATAGGCTTCACCATGCAAGAGGGTGTTATCAGTGTCACTGATGGTAACCCTTTCAAATATTGGCCAAAATAAAAAAAGCCTTTATCAGTTAATATGTCCTTGAGGTCTTAAAAGGAAATCTGTGCAGTTTATTAAGTGAATTGTTTAAAATCAGACAGTGATAATGGGACCTATTCATCATCACTAATGGGCATGTTACACATGCGGAAACACTAATTTCTACATGTTTTATGTAATGGGTGCATGTATTATTAGGGGCCTGAGAGGGCCATTTAGTTTTAAGTAAACTTTGAAAACTGAAAGTTTGCTTCTGAGAATCAATGCCATCTTCAGATGGTGCCGATTACCAGCACCACGCTCCTTTCTATGAGAAGGAGGTCCAGGTTTGCGAAGAGGGATCCAAGCTTGGATCCCTTATCTGCCTCCATGCAGCGCGACCTTTGGCTGTGCACAAACACTACGTGACCTTAGGTTATGCATGCGCAGAAGACCGGCACAGTTCGGTAAGTAACACTGCTACTTTGGTAGTAGTGTTAGGGGATTTTCACGGATAGCTGCTTTTTGGAGTAGCTGTCCCTGAACTGGAGCAAAACTGAATTGATCTGGTAATTATGTATCCACTGCCGAAATTCGTGACGAGTTGGATATTTAATTATCGGGGCCAGATGGCCCCTGCTGATGAATAGGCCCCTATGTGATTTGTTTCTTGCCCTTATCCAATGGATCTCACCTCTGGGACCTCCTGGATGGACGTTCCAAATGGTATGCCAATATTGACTGAATATATGAGAATTGTGAGCCTCTGAATATTTTTGATCTTGAGCCCACATCTCTTTGAGAGATATATCTCACTGTCTAATAAAAGTTGAGAAGAGTAATTTTATTATACTTCTGAACTTTATCAAAAGTTCTTGCAATAATAGTCATTGGAGAGTATGTGTCTCTTTTGATTTCCCCAATGGGAGACAATGACTGCCGTCTGCTATGAAGGATCTCAATTCTGCAAGTAATAGTACAAAGTGGTAATGCAATTTATTAATGTCTCTTAGTATCCTCTTAGTATCAGTTATGAGAGCTCAATGTAGCTATTTCAATGGCCAGATGCAAAGGAGGGTTGGATTGTATAGAACACCATTATTTTTTTTTAATGGGAATCCCAACATGGGTTATTTCAAATATCTTTAGTTCTTAGAAATTCATCATATTGTTTAATTCAGTTGTTTGTGAAAATGTGCCTTGCATCTGTTCTATGGGCTGTGTTTTTTTTTAGTAAGACAACTGATATCCTTCACTTCCCATGACTAGTAGAAGCTAGTTGCCTACCTATTTGTTTATTTGGTATGTAGTTTGGAAACTGACAGTCTAAATCGTGACCGCCGGCTTTCAGACTTTATATCCCAGCGTGGTACTAATGACAGGCGTCTGTCATTAACCAGACGCCGGGAGACCGATGCCTGGCATACCGAACGAAGGTAAGCAGGGCGCCGGATGCGGGCAGCCACGGGGGGGAGGGTTAGGTTTAGGGCTCCCGGGGGGACTTAGGGTTAGGCACCCCCCCGGTAGGGTTAGGTTTAGGCTAGGGGAAGGGGGGGTTAGGGTTAGGCACCCCCAGGGGGAGGTTAGGGTTAGGCACCCCCCCGGGGGACTTAGGTTTGGGCTGCAGGGAAGGGGGGGTTAGGTTTAGGCACTTACAGGTGGATTAGGGTTAGGCACTTGGGTGGGAGGTTAGAGTTAGGCACCCCTAAGGGAGGGTTAGGGTTAGGGGGGAATTAGGTTGGCGATACTTACCTTAGGGACGATCAGGATTTTCACCCTTGCCGGGCTGCCGCTGTCGTGTGGTAATACCTACTGCACCTATTTATTTATAGATTTAGAATTACCATGCACTGAGATATTTTAAAAAGTTGATTTGCATTTCAGGAATAGTGTGAGTCAATGAGGCTTGTCTTCAGTGGTTCATTTAACCAGAAGTATTTAATAACATGTACAGCTTTCAATAAGAACTACAGCACAATACCTTCCTGATAATTTAATTCATGAGTCTTGTTATATTTCAGTATACTAACTTAATGTGTCACTGATGAGATGAATGACAATGATCGCATTTGTCCTACAGTACATATTAACATAAAACAGATAATATTGTAGGACACATATAGAAAACAAAATATAAACACTTTTGATGATCATAGCAGTAGGGATGGAGGATAAAAAAAATATTTTGGTCCAACAGATTTTAGTTATTCTTCAATTAATTGCAATATTTGTTAATGTATTTAGCATGTTTGCATATAAATACTACTGTAAGATTGTCATTTGTTATTAGTAAACTTAAATGTCCCCAGAGTATATTATACTACTGTATATAGCACATATGGGCCAATGACTGCAGCATAATGTTTTCAAATTGAGTCTGAAAGTAAGCAAGAGCTATTCACAATTTGATCAGCTTTTCTATCCGTTTAGTCTCCCAGGAGGAATGAGAATAGATCTAACAGGAAATCTGCATGAAATTACTTTGAGAGAAAGTCATGATTAAAATATTGGAATTTTAACTGGAAGACATGGCATCTGAGGCTAAAAGCTTACAATACAGAAGTAACAAAAAGAAAGCTAAAAAAATTACAAATAAACATCTAACGCAATTTGAAAGGAAATAAAATAAAAAAAAATAATTTCATGTTGAAGCAAACACATAAAAATTATGATGATGATGATTATAATGCTTACTAAAGACATGTTCGCAAACTGGATGAGCACTAATTGTCTTTCAGATGCTTATGTTATTAATAGTACAACACAAACTTAAACATTGACATTGTGGCCATACAGTATTTAAAAAAAAATTTTCAGAATTTGTTGACTGACAATTATTTAGTAATAAGTTTTAAGGTTAGCTTAATGTTGACTCCAAACTTATACTGTGTTTTGTGGCCTACCCTATATTAGGTTCTATATTGTATTTGTGTACATAATTATCACTTCAATGGTATCTTGAAGTGGCCACATATGACATGTAGCTGTCATCATCATATTGATGATGTTGACTGGCATTTAATTTATTTTAAAAAATAAAACAAAACAAATAAAAAGTTGTAAAAAAATATAAAAATAGTACTACACAATTAGAAATTGAACTAGAACTGGAGTTAATAGAATGGGCTGGTTAGCTAATTTGTGGGTTCTTCCCTGGGAAAGCTGCTGCTGGTTGGTGGGTCTCATTTTTATATTGTGGCCATCTGAGCTGAATAGCACTGGGGCTCTTACAAATACCTCAACTCCCTCTGGACAGTAGGGATTGAGGAAATTAGATCAAGTTAGCAGGGCCTTCGAGAGCTGAATGGAGCCCAGGTACTGGGAAGGGTGGACAAATCTGGAAGGTGTGGTCACACCACCTCAGTAGCTGACCCGGGCCCCTCCAGCAAAATCGGGCCCAGGTAATCAGTACACCTACTCCTCTCAGCATCCCTGCACGTTAGTAAAACATTTAGTTTGCTGTGTGGCACTCATGGCTGCAAAGAGCTTGATCGGGACCTAATACAGGGAGCGGGTGTGACCAAGAGGGGGCATGGCCATGTCTTGTCAGTGAATTGTATATTAGCTATGCCATGGTGCACATGCTGAGGGCGGATTTAATGTACCATCTATGTGGGGGTGTTACAATGCCTCTTCAAGGCCATGACCCCAGGGATGCCAGAGCCTAGTTACTTTGCACCCAGCCCCTCTCAGCGCCAATTGTGTTGGTACAACTCTGAGCAAATTTTGGTAGCCAATAACTACTTGGGCATGCCTATGCTTGTATAACTACAACTGCCACGTACTGCTTGCTAGCAGAGCATGCTAGTTCTTCCAAAACTACTGTACAAGTGCAGCCAGGTCCTGCTAAAAAATAAAGATCCCCACAATAAACTACATGTAAATAAGCACACAAAACTGATGAAAAATATTTTTTAGAAATAAACATTTCCCAATTATTTCTTTACCATTTTTTATGCACTCCTAAATGCTTAGCTATATTCATTTGCTCTGTACTTCAAATGTTAAAATAATTTTAAGAAATCCTCAATAGGACGATGCATGACTAAATGAATAAGAAGGGGGCTGTCCATGAATAGCTAACTTTCTCTGATTGGCTTCTTACATATAGTGTGAGAAAACCATTCTGATTTGTAATTCATATAATGATTCCACTTTGGTTTTGATTTAACTTTATTGCATTAATTACGATTATTGAAGCAACAGGGCTTCAAAACATAGACCTTTATCAGGATTATCTGTGTCACTAGAATGCTCCCTATATTGTATATCATTCATTAGGATGCTCTTTGTATTGTATATTCAACACTAGTACTAAACAAATTACTCTGCAAAACAGTATCATATCTGCTTTGTATTATTTGCAATATATTTTTCATGGCACATTCACAGGAATATTGATCTTTAAAAGAAACATATACAATATAGTAAGAAGAAGAATGGGTAAAAAATAGAAAAGTGTCAGTATATGATGAAACAAACAATGAAATGAAATGATAATACGGCATATACATGTGTGTGCAAATGCATTTGCACTGGTATACCCATTCTCCTTATTCAACTTTTATCTTGGACAAGTACTTATATTATTACAGTTGTCTCTGTTCTTTATGCATTATATTTCAATGTGTGCAATATAGTATTTAAATGCATACAATATTCTAAATACTTTTTGCAAGTTTTTTTTGCAATAAACAACATTCCTTCTATGTACTAATAGTGACCTGATTCCATATAATACATTAGGGATCCTATTTGCGCCTGTACAGATATACCCCTGTATTTACTATTGCACTAGCTGGGAAAGAACCACTAATATCTGTGACTGCAGTAGAGCAACACTAGTACCACACAAACCTTTAGGTATGATAGTGCAGTGCACTACATCCAACTACCATACGACTGCATTGAAGCTAGATATATTAAATAGGCAAAAACAAAAATACCAGCTAAATGTATTGGACAGGGATATTCTACCATTTTTTTATTTGATTAAATCTAAAAACAAAACATCATCCTGGTTTTGCTAAATCACTGCCAAAACAAGTGGTCTGGCACTCATCTCTAACACTTCTATAATACAGCAGTAAAGGTTATGTTTTTCAGCTCCTTGTGCTGGAGAATTTGACAAAATAATCTTTTATTCTCCCCACATTTATAATAAGAGATAATTGTGCAGTCAAGTACAGTTTTTCATTTTATTTTGTTTTCATTATGATGAAACTCCAAGCAAATAATAGGGCAAGGTCAAATAAACAGCTAAAGAATGTTTCTAAAACAAATGGCAGGCTAGTTGTAAGGGCAATTTTTGAGTGCCATTTAGAATAGAAATGCTATTTCGGAGTGACACTGCAAATAAGGAATTGGTGTTTGCTTGGTATATGTTCACTGGGAATGCTTTTTACAGACAAGACGGAGAGGTATAAATACCCTTTTTCCTGAACTTGTCACAACAGTACATCATCTATGTCTCAGCAGCAGCAATACTCTATATCCTAACATGTACCACTAACTTTCTCTTAACAAATGTAATACAAACTCTATACAATACTGCTACTACTTTTGATTCTCCTAACTTGCTCTTAACAAATGTAATACAAACTCTATACAACACTACTATTACTTTGGATTCTCCTAACTTTCTCTTAATAAATGTAATACAAACTCTATACAATACGAGAGAGCTAAATATAGAAAAGAAGGATGTTGTTTAATACTTAAGACTAGACACCAAAATGTGATTATAGTCTTCCAAACTGTTGGAGAGCATGCCTTTCATAGCAAGAGGTGGTCCTAACAGCTTAAATGTTACCCATGCAAGCTCGTGCCTCAGCGCGGCACTGTGAAAATTGCTGCATGATACTTACGTTCATGCAAATTTTCATCCAACTGTGTGAAATTGTTGTACTTTGACAAAATAGCATGCATTTTTGATGGATACATTCATGTAATACTGCAAAGTATTGATTGCTGGATTGGCCTTGTACAGTAGAAAAGCACTTCAAGTAAGATTGAATAAGAAAAAAAAACAGAGTGATCTTTATTTATCTCAATGCAAATACAGTTGCTGATATTTGATGAAAAATGTTTAAGCTCAAACTAAAAGTTCCAAAGTCAGTTCTACGAAAAAATAAAATACTCAATGTAGGCAGATATTAAATATAGAGTAGGGATCATTTATGGGCACAGAGAAATCTGGAAACACACCATCGCTTTGCAAAATGACATCACATACTTATTTGTGTCCCCCGATGCACTAGTTTTAATGGACATGCAGATGGAATAGCATGGCAATATGGTTTTGATTATGGGAGCAGGACATTTTGATTAATGTTTGTAGGGAATAGTCATAATAATGCACCTGATTGTAAACTTGAATACAAAAATACAGCATCAGCAAAATACTCTAAAAGGTTCATAGTTGGTCGTAACTTTCATTATTTCTTTAGAGAAAATTTTTTTATCACAATTTATTTTTAGTAAATCTGGGCAGATCACATTTCCATTACAATTATAGTAAATATGATCTGCTTACTAAAAATATGTGATAATTAGGGTTTGGTGATAATTAGGGTTTGGAGTACAATTTTACAATTTCTACTCCAATTGCCCTTTAGTAAATTTATGTGAAACTAAAATAATGTGAAAAGGGTGTGAAAACACCCTTTTTCACTTTATTTTAGTAAAAATAATGTTACTAAATAGAGCCCTATGTGTTTCAACAATACATATAACAAAAAAAATCAGAAACAATAATATTGTCACGGCCAGGGTATTTCAGCATGGCGCTAGGCGAGTGTTACCTGTGAGGTCTTTGTGGCGCGGGCTGTCTGGTGGCGGAGCTGGTGTCTGGCGGGGGGCTTTGGCCTGTTGTCACTCTGTGCTGGTAAGGCCTGGCGGCGTCTCCGTTCCATTTGGCATGGGCGCCGCCATCTTGCCTTCTGGCCATGTTATGCGGCTGGCCAATCCTGGTGAGTCACATGTTCCCTCCGGCCAGTAACAGCACGGCATGGGGTATTTAGGAAGGGTCAGTGCCTTCCTTCTTTGCCAGTGCAACGTGTATCTCAGCCTAGCTGAGAGGGAGTTCTCTGTGCTTTCCTGTTCCTGTGAATTCGCTGTCTGCCAGTCTGCCTGTCAGCTCCTAGCTCCCACTGGACTACCCCGCTTCCTCCATCACCCTTGCCCATACCTGAGTGCCTGAGCCTGCTGACATCCTGCGCTTCAGTTCACTACCTGCAAACCTGGCTTGTTTATTTTCAGTTCACTATCTGCAAACCTGACTTGATAATTTTCAGTTTCACTACCTGCACACCTGGACAGCTCTAATTGTTTCTACTTGGACATTAACCCTTTTACTCCAACCACAGAACTCTTGTGCACATTATATATTCCTGGACTTTTATTTACTGCCATTATCTGTCTACGCAAGCACTTATTAAAAATTCTAGTTTTATTTTTAAATCTGCTTCTGTGATCACTCCTGCTACCACCCCGGGTCCACAAACAACCCAGAACATCACAGTTTGCACTGGCCACATGGAGCCGGCCACGGATCAGGAGTCAGGAGTGGATTTGTTCAGGTGCATTTCTGGTCATTTAGAAAATCTGGAAAACATGCAGCATCAGATGGCTAAATTTCTGCAAGAGATGTCCAAGCGACAGGATAGTTTGCAAACTTCCTTTTCTACCCCTGAAGTACCAGCATCTACATCCGCATCAGCGTCTGGGAATACAGGAGGCAGATCATCTCCCCGCTTACATCTTCCTTTACCAAGTAAATTTGACGGCAATCCTAAACTCTGCCGAGGATTCCTAAATCAGTGTGACATACATTTTACCCTGCAGCCTGACAACTTTCTAACTGCAAGAACTAAAGTGGCTTATATAGTCTCCCTGTTATCCGGCCAGGCCTTGGAATGGGCTTCCCCACTCTGGGAGCGCTCAGATCCGCTGCTGGATAATTACGCAGGCTTTGTGTCATCCTTCAGGAGGATTTTCGATGAACCTGGGCGTACTGTATCAGCATCATCAAACATCATGACACTGAGACAAGGGGTCCGTCCTGTCAGTCAATATGCCGTGCAATTTCAAATTTTAGCATCAGAGCTCAAATGGAATGAGGAAGCCCTCACCTCGGCCTTCTGGCATGGGTTGTCAGACCGACTAAAGGATGATCTAGTCACTCGAGAGCTTCCTACCAATCTGAACGACATGATTTCGTTGTGTATCAAAGTTGACCTACGCTTCAGGGAACGTCAGGCTGAAAAAAACAGAACTGACCGGCAAAGGTCATTTACCCCCTCCATTTCTACCCGACCCATTCCTTCTCCTACTGAAGAGGAGCCTATGCAGGTGAATCATACACACCTCTCCAAAGAAGAACGTCAGAGAAGAATGCAAAAGAACCTCTGTCTGTACTGCGGAGAGTCCAGTCACCTGCTGATCTCCTGCCCCCGTAAACCGGGAAATGCCAAATCCTAACTGACCCTGGAGACATCAAGTTAGGAGTTATGAACCCGTCTCCAAAAATTAAAGATTTCACGATTACCCTAGCCTTTGATCTTAAACCCAAACCTGTCTTTGCTACTGCTCTACTTGACTCGGGAGCAGCCGGAAATTTCATAACGTCTAGTTTCATAGATAAATTTCAGATTCCTTGTTTGTCTCTCAACCATGCCATCTCTCTGACTTCTATAGACGGACGTCCTCTAACTAACGGGATAGTCACCAAAGAGACTCAACCAGTATTGGTCCGAATTGGAGCACTTCATTCTGAGTCCTTAAAATTCCTGGTGATATCAGAGGCATGGGGTATGGACTGTCAGAAAATCCTGTCTTCCAAAAATTCGACCTGTGAGAAAGACAGGTCCATTAGTTTCTTCTGCCATTCCCAAGGAATATCAGATGTTCGCCGATGTGTTCTCTGAGCAACAAGCAAATATCTTACCCCCTCATAGGGAATGGGACTGTCCAATTGAATTGATACCTGATAAGATACCACCTTGTGGTCGTACCTATCCGCTGTCCTTGCCTGAGACTCAAGTCATGACCGAGTACATCCGGGACAACCTGGCAAAGTGGTTCATTCGCCCCTCTACTTCACCTGCCGGAGCTGGGTTTTTCTTCGTTGGCAAGAAGGACGGTGGTCTAAGACCATGTATCGATTATCGAGGCCTTAATGACATTACTGTAAAGAATCGATACCCTCTTCCCCTGATTACTGAGTTGTTTGATAGGGTCAAGGGCTCTGTCATTTTTTCTAAATTAGATCTGAGAGGGGCTTACAACCTCATTCGTATCCGAGCTGGCGATGAATGGAAGACCGCTTTTAATACCAGAGATGGACATTTCGAGTATTTAGTAATGCCTTTTGGATTGTGTAACGCCCCTGCTGTCTTTCAAAGTTTCGTTAATGAGATTTTCCGGGATCTGTTATATGTTTCGGTTGTTGTCTATCTGGATGACATACTGATTTTTTCACCCTCTGTGGCTAAACATCAAGAACATGTTAAAGAAGTTCTGACCCGTTTGAGAGAAAACCACCTTTACTGCAAACTAGAGAAGTGCGTCTTTGGAGTGCCCAGTGTACCTTTTCTCGGCTATGTAATATCTGGCTCCAGTTTAGAAATGGACCCCAAGAAGGTACAAGCAATTCTGGATTGGACCCGACCTCAGACACTGAAGGCCATCCAGAGATTGTTGGGCTTCGCCAATTATTATAGACGCTTCATTAAGGGATTTTCTACACTGCTGGCTCCCATTACAGCCTTGACCCGCAAAGGTGCTAATCCTGCCCAATGGTCTCCTGAGGCAGAGTCTGCCTTTCATCTTCTAAAACAGGCCTTTATCTCAGCACCAGTTCTGCGACAACCAGATCTGGACAGGCCTTTTTTGTTGGAAGTGGACGCATCATCTGAAGCTGTGGGAGCAGTCTTGTCTCAACGTTATGAGGACAACCGAGTCCATCCGTGTGGGTTCTTTTCTAAAAAATTCTCACCTGCCGAAAGGAACTACGCCATAGGTGAGCAAGAACTACTAGCTGTAAAGTTGGCGTTGAAGGAATGGAGATATTTGCTAGAAGGCGCCAAGTTTCCATTTACTGTATTTACGGACCATAGAAATCTCCTATTTCTCAAAAACCTCCAATGTGTGAGTCCTCGTTTGGCCCGCTGGGCAATATTCTTTGCCAGATTTCAGTTCACCCTGACCTTCCGGTCTGGAGCACTTAATCAGAAGGCTGATGCCCTATCGAGATCTCTCCTCTGTGATGATCAATCTGAAAATCAAAGCAGTACCCCTGTCTTGGAATCAAGAGTTTTTGCCTCATTACAAGTTCAGCCTCCTACGGGAAAATCATTTGTGGCCCCGGAATTAAGGAAGCAGCTTCTCACTTGGGCACATTCCTCTCGCTTCGCAGGGCACTCAGGCACTCGGAAGACCTTGGAGTTCCTGAAAAGACACTATTGGTGGCCTTCTATGAAGGCAGATATAATGGAGTTCATCTCTTCCTGCTCCTCCTGTGCCCAGCATAAATCATCACGACAAGCTCCAGCTGGGGAATTGCTTCCATTACCTACTCCATCACGTCCATGGACGCATCTCTCCATGGATTTCGTCACAGACCTGCCAGTCTCTCAAGGTTTCAACATTATCTGGGTTGTAATAGACCGATTTTCTAAGATGGTCCACTATATACCGTTGAAGAAGTTACCTTCTGCCCCTGACCTGGCACAGTTGTTTGTCCAACACATATTTCGTCTACATGGCCTTCCTGCTGAAATTGTCTCTGACCGTGGTGTGCAGTTTACTGCAAAATTCTGGAGGGCTTTGTGTTCTGTTCTTCAAGTGAAGTTAAACTTTTCCACGGCCTACCATCCGCAAAGCAACGGCTCCACCGAGAGAGTTAATCAAGATCTAGAGACTTTCTTAAGAATTTTTATGTCATCTTCCCAGGACAATTGGGCTGCCTTGCTGCCATGGGCTGAATTTGCACATAATGCTTCCTACCACTCGTCAACTAACCAAATGCCATTTCAGGTTGTATATGGCCTTCATCCTCATGTTCCCGAATTTCGAAGCCTGCCTGTTTTCGATGTTCCGGCCGTGGAGGACACGGTGCGGAATTTTGCTGCCATCTGGACTCAAGTACGGTCTGATTTGTTGAAGGCATCCTCTCGCTATAAGATCCAGGCCGATAAGAAGCGTAGAATAGTTCCACGCATGCAAGTTGGAAGCCAGGTCTGGTTATCCACCCGGAATCTTCGTCTGAGGGTTCCTTCTATGAAATTTGCACCACGCTTCATCGGTCCCTTCTCCATAACAGAAGTCATTAATCCAGTGGCCTATCGTCTACAGTTACCCCCATACCTAAAAATCCCTAATTCCTTCCATATTTCCTTATTGAAGCCCCTGGTCCTGAATAAATTCCATAGTGCTCTACCTGCTTCTCCTCGAGTCCAGACGGAGAGAGGAGTTGAGTTTGAGGTCGCGCAGATCTTGGACTCTCGTCTACGCAGAGGTCATCTACAGTATTTGCTGGACTGGAAAGGTTACGGTCCAGAGGAACGTTGCTGGACCGATGCTCGTGATGTCCACGCTCCCGCGCTTATCAGGAGATTCCATTCTGCCCATCCGGAGAAGCCTGGTGAGTGTCCTGAGGCCACCCCAAAAGGGGGGGGTACTGTCACGGCCAGGGTATTTCAGCATGGCGCTAGGCGAGTGTTACCTGTGAGGTCTTTGTGGCGCGGGCTGTCTGGTGGCGGAGCTGGTGTCTGGGGGGGGCTTTGGCTGCGCGCGTTGTTGTGCGGGCCTGTTGTCACTCTGCGCTGGTAAGGCCTGGCGGCGTCTCCGTTCTATTTGGCATGGGCGCCGCCATCTTGCCTTCTGGCCATGTGATGCGGCTGGCCAATCCTGGTGAGTCACATGTTCCCTCCGGCCAGTAACAGCACGGCATGGGGTATTTAGGAAGGGTCAGTGCCTTCCCTCTTTGCCAGTGCAACGTGTATCTCAGCCTAGCTGAGAGGGAGTTCTCTGTGCTTTCCTGTTCCTGTGAATTCGCTGTCTGCCAGTCTGCCTGTCAGCTCCTAGCTCCCACTGGACTACCCCGCTTCCTCCATCACCCTTGCCCATACCTGAGTGCCTGAGCCTGCTGACATCCTGCGCTTCAGTTCACTACCTGCAAACCTGGCTTGTTTATTTTCAGTTCACTATCTGCAAACCTGACTTGATAATTTTCAGTTTCACTACCTGCACACCTGGACAGCTCTAATTGTTTCTACTTGGACATTAACCCTTTTACTCCCACCACAGAACTCTTGTGCACATTATATATTCCTGGACTTTTATTTACTGCCATTATCTGTCTACGCAAGCACTTATTAAAAATTCTAGTTTTATTTTTAAATCTGCTTCTGTGATCACTCCTGCTACCACCCCGGGTCCACAAACAACCCAGAACATCACAAATATCTTATATGCATTGAAGAAAATGCTCTCTAGGAGCAGTAATCATAAAGAATAACATTTTATTAAAGCTGGGAGCTGTAAAGGCAAAAAATGTAGTCATGAAACACCTTTGATAATAAAAATAAAATAACAAATACAACCCGCGCAGTCTTATATGTAACAGGTGTTTAGCAAAGGACACAGCTTAGCATATTAATACATTAAGATATTAAATGCATCATAGGTGATAAATCCTATTGTTTAATTTATAATTACTTGTGGAAACACACTAAGGAACATAGGAGAAAGGTATAATGTCTAACTTGTATTATCCTTCTTTTATCACTATTTAATGGCATATACTGTATCACAAGAATGTGCAATAGATAGATGTATCTACCCATCTATAGTTTTAGGTGCTGTGAAGATAATTCAGGCTTCCGACAATATTATATCATACACCAAAGCAGTATTTAAAAGTAATCATATATTAAAACAATCCCTCACTTAACCCACATACATGCTTTTTTTAGTGCTGAACAAAAATAGCTTTTGTCAGTGTTATATTTAACTTCAATGCAGGGTGAAAAAATATATATACAGGTCTTATAATAAATAAATGCACTTGTGAGTCATGTACTTCATAGGTATCATTGTATAGATAGCACTCTTTGAGAAAGCCCTTGTGTTAAAGGGGCAAAACGCGTCAGTGGACCCCCAGATTGACAAGCACCCCAAGTGGAACCAGCATATTGGAGCAATTAGAACTTTCTTTAAACGGAGTTAATACATCTAGCTTGTATACAGACCTGGCTGGCTCTTCAACTGGCTCCGGCATATCAGGTGTGGCAAAATTAGCTGACAGGCATGGGAGACAGAGAGATGCAAATCCCGAATATTGACTAGAAGTTATCTGCATGCTGTCCAAGTCCCTGTCACCATTTTATGGTAGCATGCTTCAACATGAGGGTGTGTGACATAGCATTTGATCAATGTAGGTGCTTTGGCTCCTTGCTAGACCTCTGCTTATGATTTTAGCATGTCATGAACTTCCTTGGAGACAGTTATTTGGTGCGAGGGCTAGTGTTATATTTAAACACACAAAGAGGTACTTTCTCTATTTAGTCTCTATTCAAATATAGTGAGACCAATGCACAATATTTCTATTGTACTGTATTGTAGTTATATATGTTTTTTTAAGGTTAAAGTCAGATGACATTTTAAAACAGTGATTATACTTTACCCATTTCAGGAAAAAAATGCTAGGAGAAATTATCTTTGCATGCCTTTAGATTGTAAGTGCTCATCCTTTAGATTGTAAGCTCTCATGAGCAGGACCCTCTTCCTTTATGTGCCTTTCCATCCCTCACATATACCATCATCTCATCCCCACTGCTTACAATGGCATCTATCCCTTGGGTTCTGCTAATTTGGGTATTATGACCAAGGCAGTAGAGTGCCTGGCCGGGCAATGACAGGGAGCGTGGCCTAATGTAAGGAGATGTGGCCATACCCCCTGCAAAAAAATTAGTGAAACGGAAAGTATCAATTGCGGCGTCGCTACAAGGGGCGCCATTTTGCCCCCCTGCCAGGGTCAGATCCTGGGTGTGGGGGGGCGCTATCAGTGTGATCGCTCTCCCCACTCCTATGTGGTGCATGCTGCACTCAGTGGCGGTAGCAGTCCCCCCTCTCGGCGTCCCTGATTATGACTGCTGATGCAGCAAAGTTTGCAAACCTTGTCCATGTCCTGCAATGTTTTGTACCGTGTCACTTTTTTCCTGTTTTGTCATACTGTTTATGTACTGTGTAAGGTGCTGCGGACCCGTTGTGGCACCATAGAAATAAAGGATAATAATAATAATAATTTTATAAAAATTGTAGACAATCTCTGAAAAGTATCTTTCCATATTGCGGCTATTTGGAATTTATTTACCATTACTCAAACCCAGGGAAATAGGCTTCATAAAGAGCCTGTCTCGGCGAAGGCTGAAAAGTAAAGTGACGGCTTACACGATCACATTACTTCTGGGTTCGGACCCAGCCGAGCTACTGCACAGGTGCAGCCCTTGGAGCCATGCATTTGGAAGCAGCATTTACTTGATAGAAATCAGAGGGATTGTAGCCTATTGGCTTAGATGGCATCTACTCATGGGGCCAAGATTCAAATTGCAAAATTTAAAAGCTTGGTAAATGGTTTTTTATTGCAGTCCCTATGGATACTACATTTACAGGCGTTAAGAGGGGGGACTGCTGTTGATATCTCTAATATCTGCTGCATTAACCCCTTGGTAAATGTCCCCCGGTACAAAAAATGTCAATCCTCCGAAAACAGTAATTCTCTAGGGATTTACAAAATCTTTTTAGTAGGATAAATAGGCCCTAAGTGTATTTTTTTTTAAATAATACTAAATGCTTGGCAGCTTGAATCTGAAATGGATGAGGTTACTTTATAAAAGCTAAAAACAATATTTCTACAAACTTTTGTATCTATATGTATACTGAGTAAATTGTATTAGATTTCTGTTATGAAAGTTTCTATCCACATTTACAGAAAATTGTGGTTGTGCTGGCAGAACTGTATGTCATGTTTGCTTGTTTCCCAGGAAATGGCCATTAAGGCTCCTCACTTACTGCACTCAGCATGGAAGACTTCTGACATATAACTGAAGACACAACAGTGAATCCTCAGGGCAAAGACATTTAATAAAAAATGTGCGGCCCATGCATGCTGATGAAACCCAATATTATTTGTTTCTTGCAATATAGCTATTTTGAAGCAAGCCCTATAGAATATCCAACAAGGTATTTTCTAAGTATCGGAAAATGTATATATAATATAAAACATACATACTGACTTTGTTAAGTAACAACATTGTTAAAGGATATGTATCATTGGTTACTGAAAATCATCTACTGTAAAATCCTCCTCTCCCTAGCAGACTCATGGGGGCTGCTTAACCACTTAACTGACAAATGTTTTTCACCAAAACCACTCAGAAATGTACGCTTTTTAAAATGTAATAAAATTTAAAATAATTTAAAAAAAATATATTTAATTAAAAAAATATACCTAGGGGGTGTTTTGCACCCCCCCAACCACCGTGCCCATAAGCCCCCATCATAATATCAATTTCCACCCCACATCATAAATAGCCTCCCCTAGTGGTAATAGATCCCTGTGGCAGAGCCCGCCCCCTCACCCCCAGTGTCAATGGGCCCCCAGCTTAGTCCCTCCTCCCATGTGTCACTATATATGTACATTTTTTTCTTTATATATTTTCTTTTCCCCCCAGCCAAAAATATTTATATGGGGCACTATAACCCACTCCTACCCTCCCCATAGCCAATAGATGACTAACCTCTTGTTAACCCCCTCCCTCTCCCGTGGCCTAACCCCGCTCCCTCGCCTTATTGCTGAGCACAGTGGAGCATGGGGCAGGTAAGACTGATCATTCCCTGCTGCAGCTGATCTCTGCACATGCAGAGATCATCATATTTATGCTTCCTCACACTTTTACTTCAGGTGTATGCGGCCCAGGGTGCCATTCGCACAGTATTCTGGGGCACAATTTCGACAGTGATGCTGGCAGTCACAGACCAGCGCATCATTATAAGGGGAATCTGGGGAGTCAGAGAAGATTTGTTCTGCACTTGTGCAGAATGGATCTCCTCTGCAAAAGCTGGGGGGACACAGTGGGGTGGCATGGTTGTATGTGATGCGACCTTGTCAGAGGACATACTTCTGGCTGCAGTCGCAACACATGTGATGTCACCAGTTAAGTGGTTAATGCAACCAGCAATTTGAATATGAGGAGGAGCACATTTTACAGTAGGCAGTAGTACAGATTTAAAAGGGTAACATCAAAAGCATAAATATCTAATAAAATAGAATAACTTACAAAGACATACAAATTATGGCATTACATATATGGTTGCTAAATAAATAAATGAATAAATATATACTTCATACATGTCTACTTCAAAAAGCATTTCAGGTAAATTGTGAAAATAACACCTATGTGAGTAGTGCTGAACAGAACAAGTACGGCTCCATCTGAGAGGCGAATCATAAAATTAAAGTCACATCCAACTGTAATAATCCACAGGGCAATTATGTAGTTAAGTACATATACACTATATACTGTAGCTCTGATATTTTTTTATCTTCAATTATTATTATTATCATTTATTTATATGGCGCCACAAGTGTTCCGCAGTGCCTTACAAAGTACATAAACAAATAGGTTGATTCACAGTGACTAACAGTACAATACAATACAATACAGGACATGGATAATATACATTGCTACATTCGCGACCATAACACCCAAATAAGCAACAATGCAAAGCAACCAAGTGTTAGGTGCCCTGGTAGAGAGTAAGAAGTAGATGAAGGTAGAGTAAGGAGAAGCACAAGAGGGTAGAGGGCCCTGCTCATAGGAGCTTATAATGGGGGTAAGGTGCAAAAGTGATAGGAGGCTGTGCTTTGAACAAAGTATTTAAGTTTTGCAAACAATGGGCCTGATTCAGAAAAAAATCTAAAAAGAACTAAAGCGCTCTGTCACAATAATTATACTAATATGCTGAAACTAAACTGAAAACAAATCAATCTCTGATTAATATTAAAGATACAATTTTTCCAAACATAAACTTTTGTTAAAAAATACACACACACATTGTTACAATGAATAAATAATAAAAAAATGATGTTCTTATGGTATCCACATAAAGCATTGTAACTGATTTAGGGACTTATGTATCAAAGCTTGAGGAGAGAGAAAATTTTGAGATATAAATCACCAACCAATCAGCTTCTAACTTACATTTTATAGGCTGTGTTGGAAAACTGAGTTAGGAGCTGATTGGTTACTACTTTTTCTCTACATAGGCCCCTTAGTTGCGAGTGTAACAAATGAGTTATATAATGAGTGAATAAAGTACTTTTCCAATGTTAAGTTGTTGTAGAAAAAGTGTCATTCAGTTTACAGTCCCATAAAAATCAAAGGAAAAATTACATGTAATCCTTCTTTGATGTAATTAAACAATGTTATTCTCAATTATGTAAAATAAATCAATGAACAACAAGGGAGAGGATGGTTGAAAATTATGTGAGTACTCACGTCCCCTGTTGAAGTAAATCGTGCTGCATGCGTTGGTGTCCTTGATTATTATATATCTGAGTAAGTATTGGAAGAGTAGTGGGTGCGGTTGTTTCTATATGAGGGATCGGCTCGTATGGTGATTTATGTGGAACGGCGGGCTGACAATAACCTGATTCAGATTTGGAAGTAAGATAGAGCAAGGTACTGCGTATTTAGAAAAACCATGTTGCAATGCAAGGGGTGCAAATACATAAAAAAATTTAGCATGAGGGGTAAATACTGTCTGCTTTTGCATGTAGCCCACAAATGCTTTATTTATACAAAGTGCTGGATACCAAAGGACTTCCTTACAACCTTTTTCAGCCATCTGTTGGTAAAGTTGTATTGCTGCTAATTCCATCCTAAACAGGACTTTGAGTAGAGAGTCCTTAACCGACACTCTCTTATAAAACAGGTGGACTCATTATTTTATCCTCACTATTTTTTAGTGTTTATAACATATGTCTGATTGTATGTTTATGCATTGGTACGTTATATATATATATTTTTATAATATTATAGGTGCAAAACTATCTCTGCCCTCCAATGCTCTTATTTTAGCTAATTAATAAAATGCCAATGGGTTTGATTTTTTAAAGAAACCGTCCATCATTTATGTGATTATTATTCAATCATTCAGCGCTGGTTCCCCTTTTTTATATGTGAGTCCCAGGACATAGTTCATGCACTATTACTGAACAGAAAAGTTATAATGCTAAGTATAGATTTCCAGTTACATTTGTTGTGATAACATGGCCGCTACCCATGTGCAAAGATAGATAACAATTCACAACTTGTACAGAGCATTTCTGTTGCCTGGGTTGCTATCACAAAAACTAGAGCTAGAACAGCACCACACTAGTAGCAATGATTGCTCTGCACAATGTACAAGCATGTCTTCAAATACATAAACTTGTGAAAGCAGGGCAAAATCCAAACCCTGGCCTGATTCACCCAGAAGAGACAATTTTCCTCACTCTCAGGGCCTGTAGAGAGAGATATCTCTTTCAACTGATCATCTTGGTGAAACCATGCTGCACTGCTGGTGGGGCAGATAAGATTTAGATTTGGGAGGAGTGTTTCCAAACTGACATCTAAATTGTAGAGTAATAATAAAGCTGTGCAGTATTTGTGGGCTACATGCAATAGCAGCCAGTATTTACCCTACATGTAAAAAAGTTTATGTATTTACACCCCTTGCACTGTAATATGGTTTGTTCAGGTTCACAGTTGAGAGAGATATCTCACTCTATTCCCAAGTCTGAATCAGGCCCTCAGTCCATTTCGATGTCCACTAATTAGGACTTTTCTGCCAAAATTTAGGAGAGTTGGGTGGTGAGTATCAGATAGCAAACTGGAAAGATTTAGCCAAGGATAAGCATACATTTTCAGGCATATTGTTAAGCTTACCAATAAATAGGTATTCATATACTATAGGTTGTAAACAAAAAGGGCTTTGGCCCTCATTCAGAGCCGTACGCTCTGAGCAGAGCGCACGCTCTGAATGAGGGCCGGCCTCCATGAAAATGGAGCGTCCTCCTGGACGCTCGTATAGCTGTGGGTCACCACCCACAGGCTATACGAGCGTGCATTTTGATGGCCGCGATGGTCGTGACCATCGCGACCATCGAAATTGCGAGCCGCAGCCTGCGGTTGAGGTTTTCAACCGCAAGCTCCGGAGTGATTTTGGCTCTATCAGAGCCAAAATCACTCCCACTGACATCACTAGTGATGTCAGTGGGCCGGCTACTGATGGGAGGCACGCCCCCGGCACGCCTACCAAAGGGGGCGTGCTGTCAATCAACATCGACAGCACGCCCCCTTTGATCAGACACAACGAGCGAAGGACTTTCCTTCGCTCGTCGCGTCTGGCGCATGCGCACGACGGAGCTCCCTCCGTCGTGCGCATGCTCAGTCCATAACATCGACCCACTTGCGAGCGGACAGCCGCTCGCGAGTGGGTCTGAATCAGGCCCTTTATTTGCTCTTGACAGACTAGCTGATATGGCCAGTTTCATCTGAGTAGACCTTAGATATTTGCTATTTCCATTTCATTCATCCCATTTTAACTTAACTTATATGCTTAGTTAATTTTATGCCTCTGGAGTAAAGGAGTGTGGTAGTATCCATTTAAATAAATTGTGTTTTTTAAGCTTTATTTTAATAAGAATGAATTGAAGGTGGGTTATAGGACATATGTAAACCTTTTTATTCTCTAATTAAGGATTTCTTTGTAAGCCACATTGGTGGTTCTTACCTCAGGTGCTAGGATCACAAGGGTGCTCGGTGAGCTCTCTCTGGAGCAGGCCACGTAGAACTGCCCATGTGAGAAGCAGTCATATCTTAAGTCAATGCCTGGAACCTTCAGCGATAGCCCCTGGGACTTGTTGATGGTCATTGTAAAGCAGACCTTGAGGGGGAACTGCAGCCTCTTGAACTGAAAGGGGTACTCTGATGATATGAGTGATATGCATGTTATGAACACCCACTTTTGAGTACAGCTGGTGAACACTGGCCTTGATGACATTCCTTGATGACATTCCTGTGTGGAGGGCTTTTACTTGCAGCTAGGTACCATTGCAGAATTTGGGCGGGTTGAGGTCCCACAGCAACATCACTAGAAGCCCCACTTTGAGGAGAAGCTTATGGGCTGGAAGGCCAGGAGGTTGAGGGTGTTGAGAAACTCCACAGGGTAGTGGACCATGTCAACCATTTGCACTACCAAGTCCTCAGAGCTGTACTCCATTTCTGCCCCTTTGATTGACTAGAGTGTCATTAATGATGGTAGCCATGACGTTCTTGAGGGTTAGAATGGAACGCTTGCACAGCCTCTCCATGAACTTTTATACCTGTGAGGTCTGCTAGGGTCTTCACTACTGTGCCTAGGCCTGTAGGGATAGTCACCTTTCCCTTGGGCTCAGGATACTCTCTGTTCCCTGGAGTTTGGAGAATTGTCCAGCGGTGACGATGCCCATCAAGTGGACACTTATGTTCTTCCTGAGAGAGAGTTTCCAGATGAGGGGACACAGGGCCTAATTCAGACCCGCTCGCAAGCACTATGAACTCGCAAGCGGGTCAATGGCCGGGCAGTGCGCGAGCCCCATATAAGAGCCCCGGAGCAAGCGAGAGATTACTCGCTCCGGCACTCGCATCCAAAAGGGACGGCGTTCGATGTTGATCAACAGCTCGCCCCATTTGGTAGGCATGTTGGGGGGGTGGCTGGCCAAACGGAGGCGTTCCCGGCTATTAAAGCCGGAAGCTCACTGGGGCTTGCGACGGACGAGAGCCTACCACAAGGGTCTTGTCGCAAGCCCGATGGTCGCAACCATCGCGACCATCATCTGGCCGCTCGCTAATGCTATTGGTGGTCACCCACAGCTTAGCGAGTGGCCAGGAAGCCGAACAAAAAAAAAAAAATGCGGCCGCCCTGATTCAGAGCGCGCACTCGCTTTTTGCGAGCGGCTCTGAATCAGGCCCACAGATAATCGATACTTGTGTCCCTATAGTTGAGATAATTCCTCAAGTGTTAAGGCGGGTATCCACTACAAGATCTGAAAATGACTGCACGATTACGACATTGTAATCGTTCAGTCATGTGTTAGTCGAGTGATGAGCCTGCACTGAACGAGCAGTCGTTCAGTGCAGGGTTATCAATTATCTGGAAACATGCTGAACCTGACGATATAGTCAGGTTGACCAGCATGTTGGAAAGATGATAGATGTCTAAATGACCAGCGGGCATGCGCATCGCTGGTCGTTTTAGACACTTTTGCAAACAATTTGCAAATGATTGAACGATTGAACATTCGTTATCGTTCAATCTTTCAATTTAATTGTCTAGTGGATACCCCCCTTTACCCACACTACTTCGTAAGATCTTACATGTCTCTTGATACTCTAATTATTGCTTCTGTTCTAACTAGTGAATAAATATCCAAATAGATCTCAAGTGTGTTATTATCTACACAGAGACAATTGCATTCAGTATGTAGTGTTCATAAATAGGTAACCACAGATGCACTTATTACCACTGTTCAATATTTGTGTTATAATATATTGTTAGCTTTAATCCTGCAGTATTATAGTGGGATTGTTCATATAGACCACTGGTCTTATTTTCTATTACAGATATGGTTATGAGTATATCCCCACAATGGACTGTTAAAGTATCACTGGCGTCAGACAGCGCTCAGTATTCCTTCACTTAGCCACTTAGAAGTATAATCCGTTGTACTCATATAATCCTACATTAATGTGCTCTCATACACATGCTATAAGACAGGTGAGTTAGGGCACTATATTAATATGGTCACTCTCATAGTACAATCTGTGATTTTACAGTATATTATCACAGATATAGCAACTCCATATTCCAGCGTTCACACCTCTGTTGCTACCCTTTTAATATAATTTAGTGTCACTGTTACATAACTCAATCTCAATCATCCCAGTATAACTAATAGATAATATGCTGCCCTACTAGACAGTTGTTATGTCTGTATTTGGAGCTGTATACACCGCTATACTCCGGCGTTGTGTGGTCTCATACACATGCTATATAACAAGTAAGTTGGAACACTAAATTGTGATCACTATCAAAGTTTAATCTGTGATTTTATAACATAGTATCACAATGTAACAACTCCATTAACCAGCGTGTGACTTTTGATATAATGTAACGCCGCTGTTGTATCCAAGACTCAATCTTCTCAATGTAACATTTTAGAGAATGTGCTGTCCTATTGGACAGTTGTAATATCTGTGTTCAGAACTTAGTGCACCGCTATTCTCCAGCGTTTGAACTGTGCCCGTCACCTGCAACAATCACAACACTACATCGGTTTCAGGTAAGATATACTGCTCTGTCTGACAGTAATTAGTATCTGTGTTCAGGGCTGTGTAAACTTCTGCATCCCAGCACCTGAACTGCACAGAACGAAATCTAAAACATAATGAGATCTCAAATGTGCTACTTGCCTATGGTATGGAACTATACACAAAATCTCGAGGTCTGGGAGGCATGTTTTAGGCAATACAATACAGTAACAGTGGCATTAAGATAAACTAAAATCTACAAATAGAGAAAAAGGATAGAGTGGCCGAAGTATCTGGAGTTTTACACACTTAGTGGCCTATTATAAGTATTTATTCCTCTGGAGATTGGTAGGGCAGCTCCAAGTGTTCACAGCCCGTCCCTGTGTATTCTCAGTGCTCAATCTGGCCTCCGAGATGTGTGTCCATTTAAAGAAAAAAAAAGACTTTACTAATAGCTGGAACCCTCCTAAGTTTGGTGCCAGACTTTACTACGTAACTTGAGTAATTATAGGGCCAGCCTTGGGTATAGGCTACATGAGGGAGGGGATTGCTTGGTGGTGTGGGGCCCTAGGCTGCAGTCTACTCAGCCTGCCTTTAAATACAGCCCTGAAACCTATCCTCAGGTGAGCTAGCGTTACACACTTGTTAAAAGCATAATACAAAGGGAAAAGAGTGTTCTTTTCCTCCCAGTGGTAATTATGAGAAAGCCTGCGGGGAGAATACAGGAACTATTTGCTTTTCTCTACAACTATACTACAATCCATATTTACAGTAGAAACTCCACGATTACTACATATAATGTTTGTGGTTAAAATAAAAATTCAGTTTTTTTACATTTGTGTCCCCATACATCTAGCTTCTATGTGCCAATAGTGTACGAGAGGTGTATCATACCATATCTTTCTTTGCAGGTGAAGCAAAATAACACTCCAAGGCCCAGATTTATCAACAAGTGATATTCTTGTCATCACTCATTACTCATTTTAAATGATGCTCCAACCAATCAGCTTATAACTGTCATGTGTTTGAAAAATGACAGTTAGGCACTGATTGTTTGGAGCACCATTTAAGATTGTGATAACAAGAATATCACTCATTGAAAAATCTGGGCCAAAGTGTACTAGAGATTCTGGGCTGTGACTTTGATCATGCAGGAATATATTTTGAACACATGGGGCCGTATTCAGTTAGCGGCGAAAACGGCCATTTCTTTCGCTATTGGCGAAAACGGCCATTTTTGCCAAAAAACTACCAAATTTTTGCAAAAAAAAACAGGCAAAAACGGCAACAGGAGAAAAGATTTCTGCATCCCAGACCAGGAGAAAAGAAATGCAAAATTCCTCTTTTTGGCTTTAACCACAAAGGAATATATTTGAAACACATGTATGTAGTCGCAGATGAAGCACGACTGAAGTTTGAGTGAGAAACAGCAGCGGCCGCTTCATTGCGGCCGAGTCACAATGGAACTGGTGCGCCAAAGGGGTTATTTGCCACGACTTCAGCAACAGTGTGTGAGGACACATCTACAGTATATATGCAGTCAAGTATATTACTATGAGTGGCATTTGAATGTCTGGTAACATAATTCACGTTTTTTTCTTATAATTGGCCGTTAAATCTGTCAATATCCATGAAGTCCAAATCAACGGTGGTTTCTCGAACATTTTCATATGAAAAGAGAAAGTGACACAGAGGCTAATTCACTAGTTTACAGAAAATTCATTCTATACTTTAATAAAATAAATGTCTAAGTGTGCTTAAGCTTTGAAAATGAAATTTCTCTAAACAGAAGAACAAAAATTGCATTATTTGCAACACCACTGTCTCCAAGTTTACATTTATCTCTTTCCTTTCAACTGAGTTCACACACTTCCATATTTCAATAATAAGCACACAGAAATGTCTGATGGGCTGCAGGATGTTTTTTTCATATGCTGCCTAGAAAAAAAATTACATAAATCAAATAGCGTACAACTGCCACTTTACAGCTAAATGCTATTATAAATAACTGTTTGTATGTTTTCATCATTTATTTTCTGCCTGTCAACTACTGATAAAGATTCAGTCCCTAAAATCACTGTAATTTCCTCTTTGCTGTCATAAGAAAGATTTAATATGAAGATAAAGAACAGATGAAGAAATGTATTTTCTATTTTTGTATTGTAGGGCTGTACAAAGTTGTTTTAAAATATTTATTTTTCCTTTGGCCCTTTCATTAATGGATTTTTGGCCATCAAAACAAAACTTAGTATAGCAGAAACCAGTAGCTTCAATGGTTTGGGACACAAACACATTTACATTTTCCTCATAGAAACTATACTTAATTTAATATTGGGTGTGTTGCAAATATGTCAACGATCAGAATGCCAGCATGTTATATGTCGACATTGCCAGAATATCGTCATTGTGAATGTTGACAGTCTGCATGTTGACCATGCAAATTCATGTGGGCAAAGTATCCCTAACCATAAACCTAACCCGAACCACAGCCTAACTTTAACTCTAACCCTAATCGCAGCCTGACCCTAACACAAACCCTAAAATAATAAAATTAATTGGCTATTGTCATTTTATTGCTTTACCTGCAATCCCTAATGCTGCTACAGAAGTAGCAGTAATATTTACCCCTGCCAATCTGGCTGACTGCACATGCATGTCTTGAGTTTACACATGCGTGTGGCCGCAGGGCATACAACCTGGAGGCAGCAGAGGGATTCTCTTGCATCCCTCTTCACAATTCCAGACCTCCTCTCCATAAGAAGGACTGCAGTTCCGGTTATCAATGCCAACTGGAGCAAATTCTGAAAATTTTCAGTGTTTGGAGTTTACCAAATACTAGATGTCCCATCATGCCCCTCATAATGGGACCATTACTAAAAACATACCATATGTAACAGGCTCCTAACGGATAATGAATAGGCCCCTAAATCACCTAAATTTCACTGTCAAAATGTGCAGTCTATTACATTTGGTCCCATACTGTATACTATATTGGAATACTCTTACCATTGTATATTTCTTTATTGGAAAGTATGCATGAAGAAAATGTACTACTGTAATTGGCATTTGTTAAGAGCCACCTACTGTAGCACAAACAACTGTACTTGAAATTCAATTATTATTACAAATTGGAAGTGCAGTGAAGAGGAGTGTGGTTCTCCTCATAGTGATTTTCCTTATTACTATTATTATTATTATTATTATTATCCTTTATTTATATGGTGCCACGTTCTGCTCCATGTCCCCCGCAGTGCCGACTGGGATGCCCCCTCCCGGAGGGGTCAGCCCAAAGGTCGGTAAGTATGATATTACCACTGTACCAGTCCCTAATTAGACGTTATATTTAATATGTAGGAGAGTTTAGCTCACTGTATGGCTCAGAGGTGGGCATCATCATTAATAAAGGTAACAGAAGGGGTAAATTATAAGCAGGTTAAAAAAACTAGGTTTATTTCATTTTGAAAAAAAAATGGAGACCTAATAAAGATCTCAATTCACATATATATTTTCAAAAGCAGTACAAAGATATGTTTAACCTAATTTTCATTAGAGAGGACCATTTTTTCTGGTTTTGGTTTTAATTTGTCGCCTGTTTTTGTTTTGCCAAAATGCTGTGACTGGTTTTGGATTTTTTTCCAAACAGTGACAAAAAAAGCTAAAATCACATAATTTGAGCCTTTGTTTGTCACTAGAGTATTATTAACCTCAATAACATTAATTTCCACTTATTTCCAGTCAATTTTGACCATCTTACAGCTCACAATATTGTTTTCATCAAGTTTAGGCCAAAAGGTTGCACTAAGCTAGATGACAGACTCAGCTAAGTGACAGCAGTGGGCGGCACAAACATGTGCAAGTTCAAACAAACATTTTTGAACGCAGCTCGTTTCAAACTGCATGGAGCCACAGGGCTTATATATGCACGTGAACAAAGCGCACTAGGGTAAAGCGCACCGCATTCGGTATGAAAAGCCGACTTCCGCATGACCGGCAGTTCGATTCCCGGCTGCGGCAGCCCGACAAAAGAGCAGAGCCCGGCAGCGGAAGTCCGACAGCGCTGGAAATCCCGATCGTCCCTAAGGTAAGTACTTACTAACCTAACCAACCCCCGTAACCCTAACCCTCCATAGGGGTGCCTAACCCTAACCTCCCCCCAAGTGCCTAACCCTAACCTCCCTCCTCTAAGTGCCTAACCCTAACCTCCCCTTCCCCGCCGCTTAAACCTAAGTCCCCCGGGGGGTGCTTAACCCTAAGTCCCCCCCGCGGGTGCCTAACCCTAACCCTCCCAGGGGGATGCCTAACTCTAATTCCCCCCGGGTGCCCTAAACCTATCCCTCCCCCCACGACTGTCCGCTCGCAGCGCCCGAGATTCCTTCGATCAGGATGCCGGTAGCCTGTCTCCCGGCGTCAGGAAAATGACAGGCGTCTAGATTTTAGACACCTGTCATTTAACCCTAGGCAGGATAGAGGATTCGGGAAGTCGGCGGTCGGGTTTGCGGCCGCCGGCTTCCTAAACGTATCCCAAGTGCACCAAACAGTACAAACAATAGAACTTGACTATATATTTTTATTTTGATTTTTTGATGTCACAGCTCAATTCAAACTGCGTGGAGCCATAGGATTTATACTGTATAAGCACGTGAACAAAGTGCACCAAACAGTGCAAATAATACAATTATTTCATTTTTTTTTTTTTACGTCACAGCTCTATTACTGCGTGGACTAGAGCCACAGTGCTTGCCTTATATATGCACGTGAACGAAGTGCACCAAACATTACAATTATTTAATAAATTTTTTTATGTCACAGCTCTATTCCTGCGTGTACTTGAGCAACAGGGCTTTCCTTATATATGCACATGAACAAAGGGTGCCAAACATTACAAACTATACAATTATTTTATTTAATTTTTTGATGTCACAGGTGCAGCTTTGTTTAAAATGTGTAGAGTGGAGTCACATGGCTTATATATGCATGTGAATGTCTTAATTATGGACACAGCACAGCCAATACAGCAAAGTACAGCACAGCATACAGCAATGTGCACTCCCTATACACAGTGACTAAGCAGCACAGCCACTTGTGACTTGTAAGTCTGGACACAGCCTATACAGCATTGTGCACTCCTTATACACAATGACTAAGCAGTACAGCCACTTGTGACTCGTGAGTCTCTGGACACAGCCTATACAGCATTGTGCACTCCTTATACACAATGACTAAGCAGTACAGCCACTTGTGACTCGTGAGTCTGGATTCTGGACACAGCACAGAGTACAGCACAGCATACAGAAGCGTGCTTCAGTAAGCAGCACAGCCCCTTGTGAGTCTGGACACAGCCTATACAGTAGAGTTAAATGCAGCATACATCAGTGTGCCTGACAAGGAAATAGTGCAGAGTCCTGTCCGTGGTGCCTTATATAGAATCCAAAACTAAAAAATCCTGCGCCACCAGGATGACATTTTGCCTTGAAGTGGAATCCGAGTCAGATGGGAAGACCCAAGCTGCCACTCGGATTGACTCGGATTCCTGATTTTCGGGCGGGTTCAGCGTCGAAGGAATCTGAAATGCTCATCTCTATTTTACATACATCTGAATATACAGAAGAGGCCATGAGTGCATCAACTGTGAAAGGAAGAAAGATGCTTTGGCCCAGAGCATAGAAAGGGATCTTTATTATAAGGGTTGTCCATGGTGAAAGTAGTACATGGACAGCTGGGGAAGGGAGCACATGGATAGATGGGGAAGGAGGCACATGGACAGCTGGGGAAGGGAGTACATGGACAGCTGGGGGAAGGGACACATGGAAAGCTGGGGAAGGGATTACATGGACAGCTGGAGAAGGGAGTACATGGACAGCTGGAGAAAGTGGTATATGGACAGCTGGTGAAGGGGGCATATGAACAGGTGTGGAAGGAGACACATAGACAGTTGGGTAAGAGAGTACACAGACAGCTGAGGAAAGGGATACATGGACAGCTGGGGAAGGGGCCCCATGTGCAGTTGGGGAAGAGAGTACATTAATAGTTGTGGAAGAGGACACAGACAGCTGGGGAAGGGAGGACATGTACAGCTGGGGAAAGGGGCACATGGAAAGATGGGGAAGGGGCACATGGACAGATAGAGAAGGGGCCACATGGACAGCTAGGGAAGAGGTACATGAACACCTGGGAAAGGGGGCACATGGACAGCTGGAGAATTGCAGAAGCACTGGTTATAATTTGGGGGCCAGAGACACAGTTGAGAAACTGCTAAATTTCCTCTATTACAGTGCACTGCAGCTAAACAGAGTGTCTCTTTAGGGGTTGTGCAGTGCACATTAATGGATCGAGAAATGGAAGTAGGTGGAGGAGGAGAATTGGGGATGGGAACTCATGTGGAAGCAGGGAGTATAGTTGATCCAGACTCTGGAGAGTTCCCTCTGAGAGATCCAATTTCATCCAACCACCCTGTTCTGCCTGCCCTGTTCTGCCTGCCAGTGACAGGGGGCGCCACTGTCTGCCAATACTGATGGTCCCAGCCATGAACTGCTCCTTATTCACAGATAGATATCTGTTGAGAACCCCTGTCACTTAGGACCTCGTTCATCAGTACTTCCTGTACCTCCCTGACGGTGGCGCTAGGAATCCCTTCTTTGCCTTAAGCTCCACCCTCTACAACAAACATAGCAGATACCTTTCACTTTCATATTTCACTTGTCTGACAATGCATGTATATGTGTATGTATATTGTTTAGCTGCAGGAATAAAACAGATATTTTTATACATGAAAAATATTTTGTAGATATTTCAATTCTTAAAAAATAGTTTATATTCAGCTGGTAATGCACGTTCTCTGGGGGTTTCCATACTGTTGTAGAAAAATAGGCTTTAGGGATATTACTGATCACATTTTATAAATAAAAATCACTGAAGACTTTTTCCTGCTGTTCACTGCATCCATCTGCCATTAGTTAGACATAGGTGCTGTGGGCTAATTAAAAGTTAATGAAATCTAAATAATTTGCTGGTCCCAATGCATTACCTAAAGAGCAGTAAGTGTACAGCAGCTGCCATATCTGTGACAAAACTATAATTTTCATCACCTACAGCAATGACTTTATTATGGTCCTGGAATAGTAAGTGAAATCACCACAGATATTTATAATTATATTATATAAAAGATAGAGAGAGAACAAATCAAGGCTTGGTTCTCAAGTAAATGAAAGTTAAATATCTACATGCTCATTAAGGCATAAAGCAAAACAGCAACAAGCTTGAAAAAGGGCACTGCATTGCACAAAACACTGTGCTGTGCTGCTTAATGCCTTAATAAACACATGGGTGCCATGCCATCAGTTACTTTCTACATTGGTACATATCTAGCACCAAGGACTAATGTTATATATACACATTGATCAGCCATAAAATGAAAATTACAGATAGGTGAAGTGAATAACATGGATTATCTCATTACAATGGTACCTGTCAAGGAGTATCATTTAAGAGGCAGCAAGTGAACACTCAGTTCTTGAAGTTGATGTGGTGGAAACAGTAAAAATGGGCAAAAGTAAGGATCTGAGTGACTTTGACAAGGACCAAAATGATGGCTAGATGACTGGGTCCGAGCATCTCCAAAACTGCAGATCTTGTGGGGTGTTTCCACTATGCAGTGGTTAGTAACTACCAAATGTGGTCCAAGGAAGGACAACCGGTGAACCAGCGCTGGACTGGGTCATGGCCACCCAAAGCTTATTAATGTGTGTGGGGAAAAAGCTAGCTCGTATGGTCCGATCCCACAGAAAAGCTACTGTAGCACAAATTGCTGAAAAATTAAGGCTGGCTATGATAGAAAGGTGTCAGAACATTGCAGCTTGCTGTATATTTGGCTGTGTAGCCACTGACCGGTCAGAGTCCCCATGATGTCACTGCCAAAAGCATCTACAATAGGCACATGAGTGTCAGTACTGGACCATGGTTCAATTGAAGAAGATGGCTTGCTCTGATGGATCACATTTTCTTTTACATCATGTGGATGGCCGGGTTTGCGCACATTATTTACCTGGGGAAGAGATGACACTATGATGCACTATGGGAAGAAGGCAAGCCAGTGGAGACAGTGTGATGCTCTGGACCATTTTCTGCTGGGAAACCTTGGGTCCTGGCATGCATGTGTATTTCCTTTGACATGTACCACCTACCAAAACATTTTTGCAGACCATGTACACCTCTTCATGGCAACAATATGCCCTGATGGCAGTGACTTTTTTCAGCAGAATAATGTGCCCTGCCACACTGCAAAAACTGTTCAGAAATGGTTTATGGAACATAACAAAGAGTTATTGGTATTGGCTTGGCATCCAAACTATGGACCTTATTAAGCTTGGATTGCAGTTGCTAATACGCACGCAATCAGCCGAATGTTGCGTTCTGCACATGCATCGCAGTGAGAGTGCACGAGCTGGCCACTGCGATCGGGACTGCGATCACAGAGGCTATGCAGAACAATCGCAGAGTGATTGACAGGAAGTGCCATTTGTGGGTGGTGGTTGGGCGAACGCAGGCGTACAGTGCGTTTCAACGCTCTTGCATGGGCGTGCATAAATTAGCCACTGCGACAGCCTACACAGCCTGAGGTCTCATGGTGTATGTGCTGTTAGCAATTTTTGAGTAAGGTCAGGGCTTGTGCAAGTGTGCGTATGGTTCCGATGGTACTCGATTGTAATGATTGTTTCGCTATTCTGCTAGGAATTACGAATGTGCATATTGTATAGTGGGCGTCCTTATGTAGTGCTGAGTTTGCATTGCAATCGCAGTGGTTTGGCTTGCTATCGCAGTTCGACTGTGCGCGTATGCAGTATTGTGATCCATAGTGAATCAGGCCCTATATACAAATTTGCTAAACATCCTTATAGGCGAATGGGAGGATAGGTTTATTTTTGGTACAGAATTGGAAAAGACAAATATAAAATTTTTCCGTAGATATATTGATGACTTATTATTCATTTGGGAGGGTGATGTTTCAAGTATGGAATGTTTCATTGGATATAGTCACTTCAATGACTACAATCTTAAATTGACATACAAATAAATTGGATAATTGTTAGGATTTGCAGTTAGCAAATCATATTGGTGGCAATTCCCAGTCATAGTGGTTACTGGGATACTGTATCATGTCCTATTCTTGTTCTGGCTTTTTGCAGGAAGCTGGAAATCCTGTCTTGTCTGTGTCAATTCATTCAGGTCTTTCTGTGTTTGTGTTGTTTCATGTGTTCATTAATTAACTAGCTCTCTCTCTGCAGAGCAGGTACACACATGCCTTTTAATTAGGAATCACTCTCCAGGAATGGTCTCTGATTGGATCCTGCATCTCATAAGTATACACCCAGCCCTGATTGCCGGTTATGCTGTCAGTACCAGTGTATGTTTGCTGAGTTCAGTTCCTAAGTGCTTGCCCTGCAGTATTATACCACAGTCCTGTCTGTCTGCATTCATCTAGTTACCTGCAGTGTTTTCACCAAACTGCCTCCATTATGTGTTACTGCAGCATCTGAATCCACCTGTCTGCTGTTTAGGACCCTGCCTAGACCATCTCAGCTGCTTGTGTCAACCGGGCGACACAGGCCGCATTACAGAGTGTCTGTGAGTGCTCTTGGACTGGCTGCAGAGTCAGGTTGTTCCTGTTCACTGAACTCCCACACGGCTTCCTAGCCGCATCTAGCAGCCCCCAAGCTGCAGTCTGCTCAGCAATCTCCATACGGCTTCCTAGCCGCTCCAAGTAGCTTCCGTGCTACCACCAATGTCCACATGGCTTCCTAGCCACATCTAGCAGCTCTCGTGCTGCCAATGTTCACCTTACGGCTTCCCAGCCGCTCCAAGTAGCTTCCGTGCTACCACCAATCTCCACATGGCTTCCTAGCCACATCCAGCAGCTCCCATGGTGCCAACATTCCTCATTTGGCTTCATAGCCGCTCCAAGCAGCTCCCTTGCCACAACATCGGCACACTTGCCGCACCATCGGCTCTCAAAGCCATTATCAAACTCTAGACTGTTTATCAACGGCAATTGCCCCAACATCGGCACCATCGCTGCAACATCAACACCCTTGCCGCACCATCGGCTCTCAAGGCCATTATCAAACTCTAGACTGTTTATCAATGGCAATTGCCTTATTAGCACCATCGTTGCAACATCGGCACCCTTGCCGCACCATCGGCTCTCAAAGCCATTATCAAACCATAGACTGTCTATCTACGGCAATTGCCCCAGCAGCGGCACCATCCCACAGGCTGCTTCCTGTCTAGAGTCCTGGCTGTCTAAACCGCACCACGGCCTCTAGGCCATATCTAGTATCCTGTGATTATTTGTCGTGTCCCGTCCTTGTCTGTTTTTCTGTCTGTCTTGTCAGTCTAGTCTTGTCTTGTCCAGCCCGGTCCAGTCCAGGCTTGTCTGTTATCCTGTTACATATCAGTCCAGGTCACTCCTTCTCTGCAGCAATTAGTATGGTCGTGCCACTCATTGCCTGACTACTCAGTTGCTCCTCAGTCCCTGACATATCTACGACCATATTGTTCTCTGTAGTGCTATCCTCCAACAGCCACACTCCAGCTAGCCCTAGTTGTGAAAGGACTGCCACTCCTCCATCATACCTAGCACTGGTCAGCAGTCCTGCGATCTCTCCTGTGCGAGAAAATCGTAACAATAATCAATTGACTACTTGGACCTATTATTGGAGGGATTGATAGGTGTTGGTATCGACAGAAGTACATATTTTTAAGAGAACGATGCCAACAGCTTATACCTTTCGAAAAAGGGCCTTTAGTAAATATACCCCTAAGTATGTAGAATCGGTATGAAATACCACCAGCCGCATGGCCAGCGGTTCAATTCCCGGCAGCACCTGGCCAACAAAAGCAGAGTTCCCGGCAGCAGAAGCCTGACAGTGCAGGAAATCCCGATCGTCCCTAAGGTAAGTATAAACTAACCTAACCTAACCCCCTAACCCTCCTTAGGGGTGCTTCCCCCCAAGTGCCTAGCCTTATCCCCCCTCTAAGTGCCTAACCCTAACCCCCCTTCCCCACTGCCTCAACCTAAGTCCCCCCCAGGGGTGCCTAACCCAAACCCTCCCTCCCCCTAGCCTATCCCTAACCCTCCCAGGGGGGTGCCTAACCCTAAGTCCCCCCCGGGTGCCCTAAACCTAACCCTCCCCCCTGCGACTGTCCGCTCGCGGCGCCCGGCATCCCTTCGATCGGGATGCTGGACGCCGGTCTCCCGGCATCTGGGAAATGTCAGGCATCTACATGTAGACGCCCAGCATTTCACCCTCGCCGGGATATGACAGTCGGGAAGCCGGATGTCGGTATTAAGGCAGCCGGTTACCCGATTGTATACCAAGTATGTATGTGATTTAACAGTAATAAAGTTAGCATAGGTTTCCTCAAATATACAGAAAATTCTTAAAAACCACAAACTGATACCTGCTGCCCATTTTACACAAAGACCAGGGGCGCATTAAGAGAGGGCTGGGCCCGTGAGCAGTCTCTCTCCGGTGGCCAGCAGCGCACTGAGTGCAGCGCCACGGCAGTAGACTTTGGGTACTAATCTGTGCCCAGAGTCTACTGTGCATGCGCAGGTCACCTGAAAAATGGCACGGCAGCCATTTTCCCAGGAATTTTCCTACTGCGCATGTGCAAAACGCTGGGAAAATGTCCACGGCGGCCATTTTCCAGGTGATTTTTTCAGTGCTTATAGAACTGATGTGGGACTCCGGAGAGGTAAGTATAACAAATATGGTTGTAGGGTGTGCGGTGTGGGGCCACCTGGACCCGGGGACCCCTGTGCCCCGCACACCCTGCACCCATTATAGATACGCCTTTGAAAGACACACACAGGAGAGTACCTAGTGTGCATTTCAAAGAAAGTGCGGCATACAGCTGCACTTACTTGTGCCGCAAGTAATTTGCACTTAATTGGATCGAGACCCTAACAACACAGTTACCCGTCTTAGGGCCTGATTCAGACCCCCTCGCAAGCAGGTCGATGGCCGGGCAGTGCGCACGCTCAGCTCGCTCCGTGGCACACTACAAACGGGGCGGTTGTCGATGTTGACAGCTCACCCCGTTTTGTAGGCAGCAGGGGGGGGGGTGACTGGTCAAACAGAGGCGTTCCTGAACGCCTGCCATTTGAGGGCGGCCCTACTGACATCTATTAGAGCCGGAAGCTCACTGGGGCTTGCGGCAGACGAGACCCTACTACAAGGGGCCCCGTCGCAAGCCTGATGGTCACGACCATCGCGACCATCACCTGGCTGCTTGCAAAAGCTGTGGGTGGCCACCCGCAGCTTAGCGAGCAGCCAGTGATGTCAGTAGTGAGCTTTCGGCTCTATTAGCTCACTGGGGCTTGCGGCAGATGAGACCCTACTACAAGGGTCCCGTCGCAAGCCCGGTCCCGTCGCAAGCCCGATTATCGCAACCATCACCTGGCCGCTCGCAAAAGCTGTGAGTGGTCACCCACAGTTTAGCGAGTGGCGAGGAGGCCGTTTTTTTTTTTAAAAAGTGGCCGCCCTGATGCAGAGCAAGTGCTCGCTTTTTCCGAGTGGCTCTGAATCAGGGCCTTAATTTAGTGCTACATGTAAACTTGAACAAAAAATAAAAATATTATTAAAAATATATTAACATGGTGCCTAGTGCCGATAGTTCATATGAAAATGACACTGCAGAACAAGAGATTACACTCAGGCCTTCATTCAGAGGCGGCCGTACAGTCTACGACCGCACGGCCGCCTCGATGTTTGTCAAGTGCTCATGCGCACGAGGGAGCCGGCTCTGTCGTGCGCATGCGTGAGACCCGCTACGACCGACAGCGCCGGTCGTAGCTTGTCTCTTTCCAAAGGGGGCGAGCTGTCGATGTTGATTGACGGCTCGCCCCGTTTGGAAGGCGGGCCGGGGGGGTGGTAGCCCAAACGGAGGCGTTCCCATGGGAATGCCTACCGTTTGGGGGAGGCCCCACTGACATCACTAGACAGAGCCAGAAGCTCTCCGGGGCTTACGACAAGTGAGACCCTACCCTAGGGTCTCGTCGTAAGCCCCGATGGTCGCGATGGTCTCTGACCATCGCGACCATCACCCTAGCGGCCGTTAGAGCTGTGGGTGTAAACCCACAGCCTAACGACCGAAACAGAGGCGGGTGGTCAGGATGCAAGCGGCCTCCCAGTTTCTGAGCGACCGCTTGCATCCTCCGACCGCCTCTGAATGAGGCCCTCAGTGCCGTGGCCACCATCTTGGCCATGTGGCCACACTAATACAACAGAATTTTTATAGAATTCTCCAATTGATATCTAGAAGGTTTTATAACCCTTACTATAGCGCCAAATGACTGTTACCTTACTCTCATGTCTCCCACACATATTGCAGTCTGGTGGTTTACTATGAATGCCATACAACCAGATCAGTGAGTAATTTAAATTGAAATATATTGTTTTTTCTGGACAACAGAACCAGTTTGGTACTGTTTCTGTTTAATTATAAAAACAATGATAAGTAAGAAATATCAAGGGCCTGCGATTGTAAATTTAATAAAAGAACATACTTATGCGATTTACAGGAGCTAAGCTGTTGCTAGTTCTCAATGTACTCTAAACAATCTTGAAAAGATGAGTCATTCAGCCGCTACCTACAGTAAATCTAAAGGGGCCTATCCATTACACGACTTTTTGAACGATCTGACCAATGGATAGCCGGCAAGGACCAGCAATGCGCGTGCATGCTGGGTCCTGGCCGACCCCGACTATCTACGGAACATGCTGGTCAACCTGACGATGATCATCAGATTCGGCATGTTCCCAGATAGGAGGTCGAGATCCTGCACTGAATGATGTTCAGTGAACGCCGTTCAGTGCAGGCACCGCACCCGGCGACCTGAAGGACTGAATGCTAGTTGTTCAGTTTTTCAGGTCACGTAATGGATAGGCTCCCTAACAAGATGTCCCTTGGAGAATGTCTAGGTCCCAGAATTGTTGGCGAATGGCTTCCATATCTATTGTGTAGATTCAGCTTATTCAAATCCTTAAGATGTTCTTTATTGCATTGTGACTGTAAACAATATTTGTATAATCACCACTTGCATTATTTTAGCATTCTGGTGTCATGCTCTACCCATCATTAATTGTAAACATTTGATACAAAGGAAACCTAAAAAAAAAATATTTGCAATCAATTTTCTAGAAAAAGCTCTATCCCACCAACAAAAACATTAAAATAATTGTTAAAAATAAATGGGAATGGCTTGTTTTACTTAACTTACTTCACTGCATGTCATTTAATAAGAGTTTGCAATGACCTCTGCACATTCTGTACTATATTCATTTTGTTTAGGTTTTTTTTTGCCATTTTCCAGAAGAATTATTACAGAAAGCTAATAATTAATACACAGAGAAGCTACTTGCTAGCATAAATACCATCTCATCAAAAGAAAAAGTAATTTATTACAAGATGTTGAGCTGTACTATAGATTTTGTACTTATTAGGCTACAGATTACAATGTTCTGCATCATGTTTGATGTAGATATCATTATTTGTATATTTTTCTACTGCTGCAATGAGGTCAGTATGGTGGTGTGATTTCCTTCTAGATAATTAATTTTATGAAACTATTGAAGACATACATTGCATGGTGTGTTTTTTTCACACAAGAATAGTATCTGGCACTGCCGTATTAAAGCTTAAATTAATCAAATTCATATTACACTCTCAAAGAAAGTGGACAGATTCATTAGTATTCAGAATGAGAGAGGAAATTAATTACTATGTAATGACACGTTGAGGCTTATTTCCATACAGCTGTGATTTTTTTTGTCATATGTAAAAACACATGCATTAGACTTATTCACATACTTGCATCGTAATGTTGTATAACACAAAGCCATTGTAATTTAATGTGACACTTGGAAGCTTTCTTGAAATTTAGGACATGATACAAATAACGGCAATGCAAATGACCTGTAATCCATTAAATGGAGTAGCTAAAGTAAAATATTATTTTCTATTATCCCTAATTAGCAGAATAGCTGAGGTTCACCTCTGAAATTAATAAAATGAATTAAGAACTGGTCTGAGTTTCCCTTGTTAGATGGAATTGTGCAAATGTATGGGAGCGACATTCTGACCAATAAGAGGGCTTATTCAGAGGTGGACACAGTGGCTATGTCGGAAGCAAGAGGCCAATGTTTTCAGTCCATTTAATAAGGAAGCATAACCCCTTTAGCGCTCGCTAATGGGGCTATGACCTCGATTCTGCATTTAACAAATATCGGTAATCTAAGATTACCGCTGCTTGTCACAGCATCGCTCTCACCATCTTTTAGATGGCGAAAGCGATGCAGTCCCAATTGCTGACAATTGAGACCTGGCAGTGCTTTTCCAGCTTTGGCGAAGCCTACCAGGCACTGCCGGGTCCACGAGTCATGCACATGTACAGATGGACCATCGCGCATGTGCATTACACCGGAGCCCTGTTGTTGGCAGCGTTAGGCTGCCAGCAGCCCAGTGGAGGAGCTTGCCAAGGAATGGGTATGAAATACTGCTGGCTGCATGGCCGGCGGTTCGATTCTCGTTGGCGGCAGCCCGACATGAGCAGAGTTCGAAGCAGCGGAAGCCCGTCAGCGCTGGAAATCCTGATCGTGGATAGGTGAGTATCCACTAGCCTAACCTAACCCCCTAGCCCTAACCTTCCTTAGGGGTGCCTAACCCTAACTTCCCCCCCAAGTGCCTAACCCTAATCCCCCCTCTAAGTGCCTAACCCTAACCACCCCCTTCCCCGCTGCCTAAACCTAAGCCCCCCGGGGGGGTGCCTAACCCTAAGTTCCCCCCCGGGGGTGCCTAACCCTAACCCTCCCTCCCCTAGCCTAACTCTAACCCTCCCGGGGGGGTGCCTAACCCTAAGTCCCCCCTGGAGCCCTAAACCTAACCCTCCCCCCCGCGGCTGTCTGCTCGCGGCGCCCGGCATCACTACGATCGAGATGCCGAGCGCCGGTCTCCCGGCGTCGGGGAAATGCGGGCGTCTACATCTAGACGCCCAGCATTTCACCCTTGCCGGGATATGACAGTCGGGAAGCCGGCTGCTGGTATTTAGGCAGTCGGCTTCCTGATTGCATACCCTTGCCAAGGACGAGGACTTCGCGGGACCTCTCTGGGGGGGGCAAGTATTGGTAAATAAAAGATACCAGTGAATTTTTTGTTAGTATCACAATGATACTAAACAAAACATTTCACTGGTATTTATGTTCATTGGTAAATGAGGGCCATAGAGTGATTTTGGATGCAAGAGCAGGCATTCCTGTCAGGTAACATGAGGCTAGGCAGCCAGATACGGGCGTGTCGTGGTTGTCACGCTGACATCGACTGCATCTAAAAACACAGTAGCACTGACACAGGACGTCTTGTTCAGACTGTGAAATTGCCCCTGCCACTGATGGTGCGTCTAAATATGCAACAAGACGGAATAGCGCCGCTGCCAATGGCCACCTCAGAAGGCTCCAAATCAGTTGCGGCATTAGCAAAAAGATGCAGCTGTGATGCAGCCTATGCTTCTAGACTAATAATTTGAATCAATATTCAAATGACTTTTTAATTTTCCAGGACGTAATCATTGATTTGCAACCCAGTAATATTGTGCCTCAAACATAGTGATGATACATACCATTTAAAATGCAACATCATATAATACATAGTTGGCGTAGTGTATTTATTTATTAACAGTTATCTATATTACCTAGAAACTATTACATAGTCATTCACCCAGTGGAGCTTACAGTCTATGGGGTTGATGTACCAAGCAGCGAAAGCGTGCGAAAGTGGACCAGTGGAGAAGATGTCTCTAGCAACCAATCAGCTTCCAAATTTCATTTATCAAGTACATTTTAAAATAATAGGTACTGTAGTAGCTGGTTGATTGCTATGGGCAACTTCTCCATTGGTCCACTGCTCTACTCTTTTTACTGCTTGATACATTATCCCCTATAATCCCTATCACATAACACACACAGGAGGGTTCATTTTTAGCCTACCAATTCACCTACCAGTATGTTTTTACTATGCCATGACACTGCTTTAGTTTTCCTACAGGAAAGGATTATAGTAGGTGCACAATTGCAATTAGTCATACAACTACGTTACTTCTTTGATATAATTGTACATACTGTACAGGGGTGCAGAGAGAGGTGGGTGGAACATGTACTAAATACTTGGGTCTGGCATTGTCCCCCTCCATGGTATGCGGCGCATAGTTGTTTTTTATTTGTCCAAGTGGGTGTGGCCACACTTTTTAGATGTTGGCCACGCCCCCTGTCTCTCCCAGTCTTGCAATTTGGTACATATCCTTTTATTTGTATTTTAAGTTGAAATTCCAATTCAGTTACAAATCAGTAGTGTAGGAATTAAATAGCAGATTGATAGAAAAGTGTTCTAGCAACATGGGGAGTCTAATATTTAAGAAAACAAGAAATTCTGTTCAGTAGAACAAACATTTCTAATGCTGAGTTGACCAACCATGATGCAGCACAATTAGTAAAATATAATTGCAATTATCCTTATTTTTATGGTTCATACAGAACACACAAGGCAACATACTGGTTTTTATCCACAGTCGAAGTAGTCGGCATCCCGAACGCCTGCATCCCACACCCAACCCTTCCACAGGTGGAATTTATACAGCTAGAATGCATGTTGTCATAGAGCAGCCCAACGTACTCTATAGTATAAATGTGTCTCTGTAATCAATTAAGAACAGTACAAAACACCTGGACACAGTGGGCTCGATTCAATTGAATACAAACTAAATAGCACAGGGAGGGATCTACCAAAGCTATTCAAATCTGCGCACTGTTATTGATTTCTTCTAGAAATCGGACAAAAGTACAGGCGTTTTTCTACCCTTAGGCTCCGGAAACAGCATCGTGGCGGGCAGTTTAGTCGGTGAATGCCCGTTCTCGCGCTACTCGCGCCTTAAACATGGTGTTTAGTCGCGAGAACGGGCATTCTCCGACCTAACAGTGCGCTGAATTGAATACCTTCCCGGCGCTATTTAATTTGCGTTCAATTGAATCAAGACCAGTGATCTCTATGTTACCATGTGCTATAGTTGAATCTACCAGGTGTTAAACACAGCTACAGATATGTCCTCTTGCATCTTTGCTGTGTAAGTGGCAAATCGCGCCCTGCATGGTGCGAGGCATGCGCCCAAGAGTGGATATGCAAACTACATTCGCACCCACGACCCCATAGGATTGCATGGTGCGATCGCAGTGCGCGCCATGGCGTACCGTAGGGTACGCAGCTGCAAGCAAACGCATTGCACGATGCATGCGCACGTTTGTAGCATGATCAGCAAGCATGTAAGAGGACACATCTGTACTGCATCACTGCTAAAGCCAGTATTTTACCTAGTGTGTACAAGTATGCCCAGCCAACTCTGTGTGATTGGAATGAGATTATCACAGTACTGGGAGAAATGGAAGGTATGGGTATTTCTACATTCCAAAGCAGCATCAGCCTTCTAGCATAAACATAGAAACAATCTACAGCACAGGTGTTGAAGAAACCACACATTTCTAGCAAATAAATTAGCTCAAAGTGACCTTAGTAATTGCTTATAGATGTATATGGCATTATATTCCAATCTGCTAATCTTGCTAAAGTAAGTTTTCTCTTTAATTCATGAATACACCTGATGTGTAATAATAGCAAAACACACTATGAGCAGTGTCTAATTTACCACAACTATGTATTTGTGTACAATTATTACATAATGGTGTAAAGTTCTCAGACACGTGTGATCAAAAATGACAGTGGTGCCTGTCTGTATATTAACCAAATATACTAAACTCTAGACTTAAGCTGGCCACACACTAGACCAACTTACATCCAACCAGCCAACTTGTTGATTGGTTGGAATGAAAATCTGGTAACGTATGGGAGTAAATAATGATCTGCAATTTGCTCCTAAATGCCAGAAAACAGATGAAAATGGTAATTCAAACAAGTTTGTTAAATGTTTGATCTAAACTATTTGTTCAAACAGTTTTGGTCCATTTTCCAGTGTTTGGGAGCAAATTGCTGATTGTATTCCTTACCAGATTTTCATTCCAACCAATCAACTAGTTGGCTGGTTGGACAGCTAATCTTTAGATGTGTGGCCAGCTTTACTAATTGGTTTAAAAAGTGATCATGCATTTATTATTTCTTATGAAATGATTCAATTATTTCTAATTTATTATTATTAACTTTTAAGCTGTGTTCTGGCTCACATAAGTATTGTATTAAAGAGATTTCAATCCTATTTGATTTCAATTCTATTTTGCTAGATATTCCAGAAGATATGACAGAATGAAATATAATACCTGTCTGGGCTCTCATTACAGGTAGCTAGGACCTTCATATCCATGAGAGGTCGCCTGGACTATTGTCTATTTGATACTTTTTTGAAACAGTGTTGTTGCAATCTGGAAAAGCTGTTGACCATTAGTGCTTCAAAGAAGCAGTTTAAAATGTAAACATTGTTTTGTAACCATTACAGGAAATATATGAATAATAATGTTTTGCAAATCATCTTATCAATTTGGAGGCACAAGTTTAGAAATATACTTCCAAAAGCTCACTATGGAGAAAATGAAGTGTTGATAAAGAGTTGAACGTATTTCTGTTTGTGGAACAAATCATACGTGTTTTCATTTGTCGCACGCTGCTGTACTAAGCCTATGTGGGTACGAGCGATGCAGAGTAGTATGCAATTCAGGCTCATCTTTACTTGCGATTAAAGAGGCGGTACATGGAGATCCCAAGTAGACAATGTTCAGTGAGGGCATGTTGGGGGAATTGCAGGCTATGAAGAGTTTTGTGTGGAAGTATAAATATGCCTATTTTCAGGCATATCTATTACACCAAGGATAAGGCTGGTGCAAATGCGCATGATGATGGGTGTCAAACCAAGCATACAAATAGGAGCAGTCCAAAGTCATATACAACTCTGTATACAGATGTACAGTATATACATATTTAGTTTGATGCATGCAATGCAGGAACATCTACAGCCATCTCTGAATTAACCGCTTAGGGTTTCATTTATAGAGATCACTTGAAAATCCTTTTTTGATAATATGGCGCTTTTTGCGGCATACTGTTTTATCATTATCGCTGTGTGTATATATATCTACAGTATGTCAGTGCTGAGACAGTTCAAGTGGAAATGATCTGTCTTGCATAGTGCAGCCATGTGACTCATCTCAGGGAAGAAAAAGGAGTCGGGGGACAGGTACCCTGTGGGAAAGAGCAGAGGGAAATAATGATCTTCTCTGCTCTCCTACTTATACCACCATACAGAAATAGCATTGTTTTCTAGAAAAGTTTGGAGAAAAGAAAATATTCTCTTCTCCATAAATAGCATTATTGATCAGTCCCCACTGAGTCCTATGGGGCTGCATTAGGAAGAGAAACGCTAAGAAACCGGAGTGAAAGCTGCAATTTCATTAGGATTATGGAAAAAAAGATACTGTTATGTTCTCTGAGTAGACCCCTTAAGCTGGGTACAAGCTATAAATTATGACAGGGGAGGCTCTGCCTACCCTGGCTGCATGTCCCTGCACATAACTCTAGAATTATGTATTGACACCATCAAAAACACTAGTTGTTTTATGAACAAAACATTTCACATGTGATCCCTCCCTACCACTTACACAGCATGCCCCAAGCATTAAATGATGTCAGAATATGGCATCAGCCATGGGTGCAACTACCATAGGTGCAAAGGGTGCAGCTGCTATGGGGACTACAGCTGAGGGGGGCATATCTTCCTTGTAAAAGTTACATGTGTTACATACATTTTTTACCACTGGGTGGTACATAGGGGCCCTAACAAACTTTTGCTATGGGGCCTTCAAATACCTAGTAGTAGTTACGCCCCTGGTGTCGGAAATAATTAACACTCTGGGCATTTCTAGAAGAAATGGTTATCATAGTACAGTGTAAAGGTCATTTATGAATCTTGAATTGGAAAATGGTCTACCAGCAAATAAAAAAGTAATCTCAGCATCATTCCCTCAGCTACAGGAATGATATTTAGAAGAAGGTTAGTACTTGGCATTCAAGTTATACTGTGATAACTATACCTTACCTTCTAGTGAGATTAGAAGATGTAGTGTATATTTAGTCACATTCCTCTTTCAATATGAAGGGTTAATACCTGCAATAACCCGGCTTCAAAAATGCATGCAATGAAAATAGTTTATTCTGATGAGATTACCAGTACAGTACCAATTACCATTTGTTTTCAAATAATATACTTTCAATAAACATTTGCACTTTTCTCCTGCCTCTGCAGCCCGCTTACCATTTATCTGAGATGCATTAGATGTTGTGCCATTGAAACAATAAATGTCAGTTTGAGAAAGAACACTGAAAAATGAGATACTGCAACAATTATCTTATAAGAGTATTATCTTGTGATGCTTCATTTTGACATTAAAGGAGCTACTTAAACAGTTTTTCAGGAGATGACTGCTAAGGGTTTAATGGGCTTTTAAAGTGTATTCTGTAAATTCTAGACAATTACAAAAACCACAGTGTACTAATAGGTACATAAATGCCACATTGCAAATATGGAGTTGCTTACTTTTATTCACTGCATATCCAAAACGTGTTAATTTTGGGCAATCAAGCCACAAGAAAGTGACCAACCAATTTGTTTGCCTGTAAGACTGAGAAAGCAACATCTATGAACCTGGTGTTGAGGAGAGGCAGCTCTGCTATTTCTTTATTTTACAACTTATTTAATTGCTAGAATATAGGATAATACAGAATAAGATGGAAATGTGATAAGAAGTCTTGCTTTGAAACAATGATGACATCATTACTGTGTTGAGCCAGGGCAGAAACAAGGATTTGTGTCATTCAGGGCAAGGCAGTAATTTGGCACTACCCAAGGAAAAAAACAAACAGGATGATATTTGCGAGCTCTGGTTGGCTTGCAGCTGGTGCACATTAGAATAACTGCCCAAAACCACCCCTGCTGCCTCCTGGGCCACATTCAGTAGCCTGTGTAGGGCCCCCCTCAAATCCGCATCTGGGGCATGTGCCCTCATTTAAGCGTTTGTTTTGTTATGTTAATTATTATGCATCTGAATACTCTGGCACTGCACTTATGTAACATGTTCTCATAAGCATACAAGTTCTCATTACATACAGTAATACACATGGTCATGTCTACACAAATACTGCATGTCAGAGCAAGTGTATACACATTTTACTACTTGTCACTATTACTTTCTACTATGTCAATCTCCCCTATATGCCCAATGCCTATGGAGCCACATTTTGGTGGTAAATCCCAGTTGCTCATGGGAAATCGACTGTTGACTTTTGCAGTGAAGATTTTAACTTAATAGATACATTTCTTCAAATGTCACAATTAGGATCTGATTCAGACTTGCATGCAAGACAGTTGCATTGCAGTCACAGAAATAAATACATATAGTAATCAGCCCCTAACAATCTTCTTGTGGAATTAGCGGTCATCAAGATCAGTACAGACATATGCCGTCCCTATCCTGGGTGCAAGAGATCTGTCTGAAATCTCTCTGAATAGCCACAATTACATCTACACAGGGGTGTATCTATAATGGGTGCAGGGTGTGAGGTGCACACGGGCCCCTGGGTGCACGGGGGCCCACACCGCACACCCTGCACCCATATACAGTTATACTTACCTGTCCAAAGTGCTGCTCTGTAGCACAGAGCCGCTGCTGCAGTGCAGCAAAAATCACTGGGAAAATGTCAGAAGCCATTTTCCCAGTGACTCACGCATGCGCAGTACTGCTGTCCTTGGGAAAACAGCGTTGGGATCCCAGGCTCCAGTATCCCGACTGCCAGCTTCCCAAAGGTAAGTATCGGGGGTTAAGTTTAGGGTTAGGCACTAAGAGGGGGGTTAGGTTTAGGGTGCGGGGAGGGGGGGGGTTAGGTTTAGGCACTAGGGGGGTTAGGTTTAGGCACTAGGGGGGGGTTAGGTTTAGGCACTAGGGGGGGGTTAGGTTTAGACACTACATGCAGAAGCAGCAACAAGTTTCCCTGCATGTAATCTAAAAAAAGCATTTGCACCCCTTACTTTGCAACATGGTTTGTTCCAGGAGCAATATGCTCCTATTTTGGTCCTTTTTTATTTGCTCCTAACTCTGAATCACGCCCAAATTGTATATTGCTTTTATGTAAACTTTTTATATAACATATAATAAAAGTTATATTTTATTGAACTAATTTCTCCTGTGCGCCTTACAATACAACCCCATTTTTTTTCTCTTTAAATTCCATGATTTTGTGTAAACTTGTATGGCACATACAAAATTATGGTAAACAAATTGAGGTACTTGCAAATAACAATAAAATACAGGTTAGTAACACTGAAAATAATAATAGCAAATTTGTATATCTAATATTCATTGCCATGTGAACCCTTATTGTAGGAATCACAATATATAATATTTGGCTTACAAAAATGGGAATACTACTGTTCAATCGCAGGTGGTTAGTTTTCATAGCAGTTGCAGTTATGAAGATGCTTAGCACATAGTCATTCTGGATATTGCCATATTACTTTGCATTAATTGATTTTCACACCACACAAATGCTTTCACTTTTTAACAATCTGTGTGTCAAAACTAAAGAGCGTTTAGAAAGGATGTTTTTAAATCACATAATATCTACAGCAAAATAGATCATTCTAAGTACTTTATTCACGTTACCACAGCTAATTTAATCAACCCATGGCAATAAAAAGAATTTAGTCATTGCTGATTTATGAGAACTGGAGAAATGCAGCTGCAAGATAAGACAGCCATTGTACATTTTCTTAAGTAAGCCATTTCTGGACATTTGACATGGCATTTCAAAGGGAGGCTATAAATGAGGAACATTTACCACAATACATACTGTACTGCTAAGTAGCTAACATATGTTCTGCCTGATAAATGAAATCTCACACCATAAGCCAAAGTACAGTTAACTGCAATAATTAGTGCTTGGTTTAACAGTTACTACACACAGCATTATCAATATACTTAACTGGAACTAAAGCTAGGTACAGACTATACGATGTAAAGATACATGACGTTGTCCATACACACTTTCACAGTGCGGTGTATGATGGCGTAAAGTGTCGTTCCATGAATCGTTCATCACATCATCCTATCTGCTGTACAGCACAGCAGATGGGACAATGCAATGAACGACCAGGGTGCACGCGCGACCAGTTGTACACACTATTTGATCCGCACAATATATTGTTCCGATTCGCGTCGGAAACATATATATCGTGCAACAGATTGCATAGCTTTTGACTCTGGTTTATTTATGTTCAGTACTGTAGAGCTAAACTTGCATGCTCTCACATCACAGATACACTGTACACAAAATCTATATATAGGTGCTAGGCTAGTATCTGTGCAATATTGGAAACCCTCTAATGTACCTCTTTCAGCCACAAATCTGCTGCTCCTAAAAAGGGGTAACTGCTACCTTTAAATATCCTTTTTTATATATTTTTTTTTATATAGCTCTGTCAATTGATCAGACATAATATTGTGGCTGATTTTCTTTTTTTTTTCAAGATCAGGCATATATTTAAAATCCTTGGAAATGTAGCAAAATAAGGAGTAGCTTCTACTGTGTAGCAATATCACAGGTAACTACAATGATTAAATGTATATATGCCCCATAACCATTGGTGGGCTGGGCTTAATTTAAATACTGTGGCCTGGTGTCGGGCTGTAGTATTTACACTGATTTGCGTAGATATGCTATTTTTGGATCTGTTTGTAGTATAAATTATGCCCAATTTGCAGCCAACTCAAAATCATGCCAATAGTCTATAAATAGAAATGGGATGATGTCGAACGATTCATTCAAACCACTTAAGATACATTCTGCAATTTAAAATGTTTTGCTTACATCTAGCTTGGATGAAAAGCATGATCAGACAGCCTTCTTTAACAAGTGCTTGATCACATAATTTATTCAAATGAATTGCTAATCTGTATGTACAGTCATTGTGATATCTTGTGCAATGACTGTGTACCCTATAGTAGTGAGGGGATGTAGTTTAAAGGTCAACATTAACAATGTCACAATGTTGACATTCGTGTCATCAACATTGTTAAAATGTTGGCAGGCAGATTGTGCAATACAGTCAGAACGTCGACATATGAAATGCCAATATTGTCAATTTATCGACAATAGGGTCAGGCTGTGAGCAGAAGGGTTAGAGTCATGCACTAGGGGAAGAGTTAGGGTTAGGGAAAAGGATTATGATTAGGGATAGCAGAGAAATATTTACATTTCATCACTGTCTATATGATGAATGTTGACATTATGACCATGTTGAGATTCTCATGTCGACATGATGAATGGTAACATTATGACTGTTGACATTTCGTACCTGGTGTACCATAGTGAGGCTGAACAAAACTATTACACCCTTTACATGTTCATTGTAATAGAGTGATTATTCCTTGCCATATTTAGGTGGTACAATACATGTTACTTAGTTATTATAAGTGCCTCTAAATTAAATTGTATTGTTGTTTTTGGGTTCCAGAAAATTCAAGCAAAATTCAATTAAAGTTTAAAAGTTAAGTGTGTGTTTAAAACATAACTGTATAAATATTTCAGAAATTTAGACTTAATAAGGTTTGAGTTATGAACAAAACATTTCAGTACAATTCATACTTACAATGTTGACAATGCAGTAAAAAAAAATAGTATGCAACACCAAATAATGTAACTCAAACATATCGGGTCGGGTTATCAATCCTCTTATTTCCCCAATTAAACATCATTTTTTATCTCTCATATCTGACAATTTTTTAATTGGTCCCATTTATTAAAATTCTCTTGCCAGAATAGTGGCTCCAACAAGAGGCTTCCTTGTGAAAAGTAAATAGTAAAGGGATAGCTTACGCTATCACTTTACGTTACTGCACATGTCCTTAGAATCTCTCTCCGCAAAAAAAGCCTTATTGTAGCCAATATGTAACGCAGTGGTGTCAAACTCGGGCCCTTCAGCTTTTGTGGGACTACATATCCCAGCATGCCCTGCCACAGTTTTAGCATGCCCTAATAGCAAAAGTGTGGCACTGCATGCTGGGATGTGTAGTTCCACTGCACCTGGAGGGCCTGAGTTTGACACCACTGTTCATCTAAAGGTAGTATTAATTAACAAGTGCTGGCTTTTTTATTTTCTGTTACATATGAAGTTAACTGATATATGATTTTATGTGGATGCTGTACTGCAACGCATTAGATTTATTAACGAGATGAAACCTGTTTATACCTCTGACTTGCTCCATTTGCTCATCTCCCCACTTCAAAATTTCCTTTCCCATCGTCCCTTGTCTTCCCCCCCCTGTCTTTTCTGGATTTTGAGTTTTGTTTTGATTATTTTGGTTTTGGAACATTATTGTTACAGTTTTAATTGTAAGATCAATTATTTCTCTATATAAGTATATATGTTGGAATTGCAGTTTTCTTTGAAAAATGTAAATAAAGAATTTATAAATAGCAAGTCTTCTCAGTCCCCTTAGAAAGATAAGGAACTTCTTTTGCAAGCGAAAATAGAGAGACCACCAGATATATATCTTTTATGCATCATTATCCTCATAGTAAATTGCTGTGATATTAAATAATGAGGCAATCCTCTTCAAAATTAATTTAATAAATAGGCCTCTGAGAATTTTACTTATAAAATCTAGAATATAAAGAAAAGTTGCTACAACTAATATGACCAAACGTCTTAAGATCCTCAAATTTTAGAATTTTCCATACTTTGATATATTGAAATTACCTTTCTCACTGCCATCTGGCCATGTTAAGAATGTTTTGATATATAACACTTAACAGATTGGCATGCATGATATAATCAGGTCACCTTCACAAAGGTTAAAACTCATTTTTCTCAGACTTTGTGCAGTCTGGCAGCAAACTAAAATAAGCCTCATTGGAAAATGGATTTTAAACTGGCTAGCCAATTGAAGTTAGTTTAATGGGGTTGTAGTGTTCAAAATAATTTTCATTATTAATTGCCTCAGACAGAACTATTAGAAGTATATTCATGGCCGCAGTCTATTGAGCTATTGTAGAACAGTGTTCATAATTAAAGTGGAAAAGAACATCATTAATAAAGTAAGTAGTATTGTACAGTGTCTCTTATCAATACATTCAGTGTTATGGAGAATTTCAAATTAATGAAAGCAATTTAAATGAGAAATAGAAACATTTGAGTATTAACGGGGCCAATGCATCAAGCCCTTTTTTACTTAAAACTGCAATTTGCGCATGACTTTATGTATACTGGCTAAGTAACAATAGCATAATGCAGAATGGGATGCAGTATATTTACCAGTGTCTGGAATGCCAGACGTAGGCATCCCAAAGCTGGAAACCCGGCTCTGTACTAAAGATAGGCGTCTAAATGCCGGTGCCTATCTTTAGCCAGACTCCAAAATCCTGATGCCCAGCATCCCGAACAAAGGTAAGCGGGGACTGTTAGCTGTTCACCATGGGGGGGGGGTTAGCTTTAGGCACCCCCGGGGGGACTTAGGGTTAGGCACCCCCCCAGGGAGTGTTAGGGTTAGGCTAGGGGAAGTGGGGGTTAGGTGCCACTGGGGGGAGGTTTGGGTTAGGCACCCCCCCAGGAGGGTTAGGTTTAGGGTGTGGGAAGGGGGGGTTAGGGTTAGGCATCACCGGGGGGAGGTTAGGGTTAGGCACCAACGGGGGGAGGTTAGTGTTAGGCACCACTAAGGGAGGGTTAGGGTTGGGGAGGATAAAGGTTAGGGTATTTACCAGCCTCAGTTAGGATCTTGACGGTTCAGGCTTCAAGGATCAGTATTTAGTCCGCCGGCAATACATCCAGCAGCATTACATACCGATTCTATGCAGGATATATCACAGATATCTCCTGCGAAAGGCTTACTAGTGCTGCAGACCACAGTCCCCAGTACTCTCAAAAAGCATAGTATTCAGGACCTTTGCCTACTAGGTTAATGCCATCGTTAGATTGTGTTAACCACTTTGCATGCATTCTCATAGGTGGGCACCTTACGTGGAAGCAGAGACTGTGCGGTACAAACCGCAAGTAATTGAATCTGAGGGTCATTCAAAGTATGATGAGCTGAACTTGCATGGTGCAGTTCATATATACATGATGTATGAATCCCTAAATGTTCCTGGAGTATAGTCAAGTATGATAAATAGCTGCTAGAAGACAAAAATAACGAGCTACAAAAATGCTGATGCTGTACATAGGTTTAAATGCAAGTAAAGCAAATAAGACCGTAGCATTTGTACGTGAGATGTGTGGAGACATGGAGGAGTGCCAGATAACAAGGAAGCAGAAGTGTGAGAAAAACTTACTGCCATGATTAAGGCACATTTACTTTACTAAATTAATTGAGTAAATCACATGTGCCCACAACAATAATTTTACATATCAAAGAAAATTTCAATATAAATAATACACTCATCTTAATTAAAAAATAAAACTAAAATATAACTTCATAGTTAAGAACCCTTTTAACACAAAAATATTTTAAATGTAATTAATCAATGTTTCTACAGCTCGTTGCCTCATGTATATTTATCAGAATCAAAAATAAAGCTCAACCATTTAAATTATAATCAAAGCTTCTTTTGCATGCTAACAAACCATTTACGGTAAGGAGTAATTAGACTCTTCAGCAATTTCATCTATAATTGGAACTATACTAATGGTCTTCAATTGTAAGTGTCCAGAATTATTGTTGTGGGCACAAACATGGGGAGAAAATTACTAAGCCGTGCTCATTTATAAAAGTATTTCCTTTCAAGCCGACTGAGAACTAAGGGCCTGATTCAGACCCATTCACTAGACTGCGTTCGCATGCAGCCGTCAGCAGCCAAAGTATGCAAATCTAGCGATCGCTAGCAGGACATTAGCATGCCCACTATGTCTTGCCGTGCGATCACGGTATGTATTTAGATGCCCACCATCCTGACAGAAGATGCCCACTTTCCCTTAGTAACACACATCTCCAGGAAGTGTATTAAACAATTGGTAACATCGAGTAACATCGGACCCATAAGCAGCACTTGTGGTTGACCATACCCTACCGCAAGCACTACGAGTGCTGCTTTGTGTAATTCAGCCATGTGACGTGTATGCTGATGGTGCTTCTTAATTATGCACGCCCCTGAAATGGCGTTCAGATGCACAGACACGCCTGCGTTTGCTCCACCACACCCCCGTTACCATCGACCACCCCCTGTTACCACCCACAAACGGCACATCCTGTCACTGATTCTTCTTTATACTGGGTGTGAACGCTTCCCGATCACATGGACTAGTTTGCGCACTCGCACTGCATCTTGTACGCATGCACAGATTGCAAACATCGGCAGGCTACGTGCGAACGCAGCCTAGCCAACTGGTCTGAATCAGGCACTAAATTCCAACTATATTTACTAAAAGTAGTATAGCTGTTCAGTAATGGGCACTAATGAAAGCTTTTAACATATTGGAGGGCTGGCACCAGCTTGTGATGGGAAAGCAATAGTATGTTATTGGCATATGAGATTTCCTCACATATTCATATTAAGATTTTATTTATTAAAAAAATGCAAAGTTATTAGTCAACAGGCAGCACTATTACATTAATTATAGCATAGAAGTAAGACCTGACCGACCATATCCCTATTAGTAAATTAATTTGTGAAAATATATGTACACTTTGGGGGAGACAAGGTTATCACAATTCCCGAGACCAGTTACAATATAAGGGATTGCTTTTCACCAAAATAAACTAACATGACCACAATTGGTTTACAGCAGTGCCAGATTAAGGTCCTCATGGGCCTGGATGTGAAACTAATAAAGAAACTATTGTACTGTATGTCGCCACAGTGGGTGTGACTAGTGATGTGAGGGGCATGATACACATATATGTTCGAGAACAGCATTGTGAAGAATTGGTCATTTCTTATGGTAAGAAAACAAGATAAGTTGCACCAGGGAATTCAACTTTTAAAAGAAACATGTGAGAACCGCAAGTGTTGGAAAAACATATCTGAATGTATGTAACATACCTGAATAGGACCCGCAGGCTAAACCTTTTATAGACAAAGGCTTTTTCTGGCAATGGTCCTGGTGGGGGTCAAGAGGAAGCCGCCTTCATGGAGCTGCTCTGCCTCTCTGTCCCTTTGGGTGCGGTGGAGCAACACCTATGTGACGTCAAGTAATGTGATTGTTGATTAACAGCCAGGCTGCTCACAGCCAATCGGGGGCCGCTTACTCTAGAGTGGCCTCTGAATGAGTGACAGCCTGGCAAGTGACATTACCCACGAGGTTTCCATCATACATATGTTCAATGTCCGAACTGCTCCGGTTAAGTAATTTTGAGTTTTTTTGTATGGCCGGGACTCTACTGGAGAAGAGGACAAACCTGCACCAGAAGGTAGGTGAGTATTTATTTATTTTGTTCAGGAATATTTGGGCATTTCTACTGGAGAAAGGGAACCGAACACCAGGGAGTAAGGTGAGTATAGTATGTGCATGGTTTGGCGTAATAAACTTATACTTTGCACAGTGTCTGTGTGTCCTGTCAATTTTTTTACTTACAATGGGGGTACCGGTGCTGGCCTCCTGCTGGCACTTGTAGTTTCACAAGTGCCAAAGAGGTAGGCACGCTGGGACCTGTAGTCCCACTGTAAAAAGCAATAGTACCCATAAAATATTATCACTATTACCTCTGCACCCACAGGCCACGTCTGACTAGTTTGGGGTGTGAATGCATTGGCCAAGTGACTGGGGAACCTCACACAATTTTTTCCCCATATATTTAAACCAGGACCGGCTCACAAAGCCCAGTGCTGGTTATGCTTTGGGGGGAAACCCCACGTAATTTTTTTTTCCAATATAACCTTTTTTGTTTATTTACAGGCAGAAACATACATGGATCCCACTGATCTGTGTATGTTTCTGCTAAACTCTCAGCTCAGGAGGTGGTCTATTTAAAACTTCTATTTTGGACCGAGTTTGCTAAATTACACCCATGATTATAATCATGATTCTTGGTAAATTCCCGTGTTGTATTCCTGTCTATGAAAAGTACCTGCGAGTTTGACTGATGGTGTATTTATTTCTATTTGTGTTTTCACCCGTGTTTTGCAGAGAGTTTCATGATTTTTCACCCTTGTTTGCCTTTAGCAAATTTGCGAGTGGTAAAAAATGACCATACACACACGTGATTGCAGAGCCTGCCCTATGCAACTTGATGCCCTAGGCAAGATTTTTCTTGGTGCCCCATAGCAGATAATCCCACCATTAAACTTAAGTGTTTATACATGGAAAACAAAAATAACACATTGGTTTATGGCTTATTTTTTATTGTTAAATGCACAAAATATACAACTACCCAGTCATCCTCCTATGTTACGGTCAGCGGTACAGAGATAAACGGAGTAAAATGAGTCACTCAGACTCATTATATTGCTGCCTGCTGCAGGACCCTTCACTGCGGCAGGCTCAGGTCGGTGCAATGTACCGGCTGCACAACCGCTAGTTATGACTCTGACCCAGCACCCTTCTCCCAGTCTCACAGCACAGCACCCATCACCCAGCAGCACAGATCATAGAGGCAGCCAACAAGGGTGTAGTAGGTATTACCGCTGGCCGCATGGCTGGCGGTTCAAATCCCGACAGCGGAAGCCCAGCAGGGGTGAAGATCCCGATCGCTAATTCAGGTAAGTACCGCTAACCTAATTTCCTACCCTAACCCTCCCTTAGAGGGGCCTAACCCTAACCTCCCCCCAAGTGCCTAATCCTAATCCCCCCCTTCCCCGCAGCATAAACCAAAGTCTCCCCAGGGGTGCCTAACCTCCCCTTTCCCTAGCCTAACCCTAACCCTCCCGGGGGGGCTACCTAACCTTAAGTCCCCCCCAGGAGCCCCTAACCTAACCCTCCCCCCCAGGGCTGTCTGTGCCCAGCACCCGGCTTACCTTCGTTTGGTATGCCGGGCGTTGGACTCCCAGCATAGGTCTAATGACAGGCGTCGGGATTTCGACACCTGCCATTAGTACCTTGCCGGGATTAGACAGTCGGGAAGCTGGCGGTCTGCATTTAGACCGTCGGCTTCCTGACTACATCCCGCCAACACTCATCACACCTATCCCACACAGCAATCCTCATCCAGCACCCTTCACCCAGCAGCACAGATCACAGCCACACCCAACACCAGTCATACCTCACCCAGCTAACACACAGAACCAGCAACCCTCACAGCAGTCAGCTCAGCACCCCTCACTACATGCTGAGCTGACTTTAAACAAAACAATTTTATAACAGAGTCAATTTTTAAAACTGGCTGGCTGGCTGTAGGTCCACCTCTGCTGTTTTAAAGCTCCTGCTGAATCCTCCTCACTGTGCTTTGTGGGTAGGGATGACCATTGACTATCGATTCATAATCATCAATGGTTTATGGCCGATGTTGAATGTTTTTCCCATCGCTGGGAGAGAACCAGATGGTATCCCACCATCAATGGAAGAGTATAACCAAACATTTTTTTCAAGGAAAAGAAGAATTTTATGTTACACATACTGTAGTCATATAGTTATACAGAGTGCACAGAGAGCAAATATTTGTTTTCTTCTACTGTTTAAGGACTGCAAATTTGTTTTTTTTTAAATTAGATGATTAGACCTATGGTATAGTGCATAATGTGTCATCTAAATATAATCACATCACATTACAATCAGCGTGAAAAAGAATGCATGTTTAGCAGGCAATCAGACAAAATCAACACCACTTGTATGTACATAATTCAGTCACCATCTTAAGAAGCAATCATACTATTACAATTATATGTAAGCTATAATTGAGAAAGATTATAAGGTATATGTGTATGTATATTCAGCAATAGTTATATAAAATAACCAATGCAGCACTCTTTAAAGGACTTTTTCACAATCGTTTTACTTTGTATGGTATAAAACTTTGCTCCGTGCAGGTAAACATTGCAATCAGATGGAGAAAAACTATGGTATAAACAATCCACATTGTATCGATATCCACATTGTATCGATGTACTGTAGCATCAGAACATATTTAAATAGAAATGAATGTAACCTTTTATCAAGGCTGTACAGCAGTGAAAACATAAACATGTACAGCCTTGATAAAATGGTGCATAGTCGGCAGAGCAGCTGGTGAGATGAGACTTATATATCTGTTATAAATGCAGTTACATTAATTGTTATTTCCATATGTTCTGATGCTACATCGATACAATGTAGATACATATTGATGTTTTGTTGCACAATGAGTTGTTGAACTACTGAATTACTTAGACTGTGACTGGATGCATTTGGGATGTTTATACCATCATTTTCTCCATCTGATTACAATGTTTACCTGCACAGAGCAAAGTTTTATACAATACACAGTAAAAAGATGGTTTAGAAATCCTTTTATGAGTGCCGCATTGGTTATTTTATATAACTACTGCTGAAGATTATGGGCCTGATTCAGAGGCAGACGCTATTTGCGCTCGCTCGTTAAGAAAAAAGGGCTGGCTATTCAAATGAACCGTTCGCTCTTTGCGGTCTGTTCACGCCTCTAGGTCTGAACGAGCGAACAAAACATGCGGTCGTTTTTTGGAAAACTACGCCCCCTGGCCGCTCGCATCCTACGTCATGTCCGCTATTTATTAGATTAATCGAGTACATCGACCAGCGTATGAACTGCTCGCTATTCTTGTGGTTGGTTTTTCCTACCGCAATCATGCGAGCAGTTCTGACTATAAAATAACCCAGTGACGTGGTCAATGACGCTGCTGTATTAATTATGCACACCCTTAAAATGCCCGTTTTGACCTTTAAGCACGCCTGCGTTCTGATCTTCACTCCCCGTTTTCTAGTACCTTCCCCCGTTACCACCCACATACGCCTCCTCATGTCACCCAAAATAGCAGGCATTCGCTATTTAGCGAACAAACGATTTTCGGCCGCACTGACTGGTTCGCGCATGCGTATTACGATCCGTACGCATGCGCAGTTGGGCAAACATCGCTCGGAACGAACGAGCGGCCGCTTACGAGCGGCTCTGAATCAGGCCCTATATCAATATTTTACTAAGGCACCAAGGTGCTCCATATATAGTTGAAAGGATTGCTGTTTGCTTCCTTCACCAATCATGATAAGAGCATTAAAATAATTATTTATTTTATTTTACCATACCTTAGCCTGATAGGCTTTTCTCTGTGTACCACCTTTTGAATTAATGTGCACAAGTTTCAGTGTTGTTTTATATGTAAATTTATATTTTATTTCAAAGAGATACATGATTGCAATATCCTAAAATTGCTCATGTGGCTCCATTTTGTCTCAATGACAAGTAGACACCATTTCCAAATTAGTCATTCTGTACCCTGTTGTCTGTTTGATAAGTTTACCCCAGAGACATGTACAGGATTAGTGTTACACATCATAGATAATTTTCAACATGTTCAATCTTTTTTTCTACACTGTGAACCTTCACACAGTACATGGCGCTCGAATGGCTAGCAGGATATAAATCATGAACTTGCCCTTTTTCAGTCATAATGTTTAATGGAAGTCAAGGTAAGGTGCCCATGTTTCCTGGTGCATTTATCATGACTAAGTATACAATTACAATTTTATGGTGCAGATTCCCTTTGTAGTACAGACCATGCTGACTGACATTTATTTCACAGGATGAGGCTAAGATGTAACTATCTAGTCCTAATAAAATATCATTTTTTCCTTAGACAAAGAAAGGCCCTAGTAAATGTACAATATCACAATCTTTGCTTCATGAAAGTGCAATAATGATATGCAGCTATAATCTTTCTAAGCTATACAATATTCAAAATGGAAAGCAGAGAAACTGATGATTTCTCATAGAATGAAAGTGTATTGTTGTTTTTCTAATTCAACTGCATTGCTAATGATTTTCTTCAGCATTTGCATATTCACAAAACTGCTTTTGCAAGTGTGGCTGCATTAGCAACCATCTCTGAATCAGATCCAGTGTCACCATCAGGACAATGTAATTACTAAATATATCTATATATATACAGGGGCGCCGAGAGGGGTGGGGGAGCGGGTACAGATTACCCGGGCCCGGGCTTCCTGAGGGGCGCTGCCCCCCCCCTCACAGCAGCCCAGCACACAGTTGGAGACTGCTCGTGGCTGCAGCAGTCTCCTATGCCTGTGCGGGGGAGCGATCACACTGATCGCGCGCCCCCTGGCTTTGCGCTGGGCTGAGGGGGACCAGAGCGCCCCCCCCCCCCCCCTCCCCAGCGCACAGCTTTTTTTTTCTCTCGGCAAGGGGGCATGGCCACGCCTCCCTTATTAGGCCACGCCCCCTATTAACGGGGCCCGCCATGGCTCTTGGCGGGCCTGTATATATATATATATATATATATATATAGAGAGAGAGAGAGAGAGAGAGAGAGAAATAGAGAGAGAGATTGAGAGAGAGAGTCTGGATCAGTGGCGTAACTAGGGTATTTGGAGCCCAGGCAAATTTGAAAAGGGAGCCCCCCCCCCTCATGTGCCTTCACCGCGCGCGTCAAAAAATGGGCGTGGTCACTTAAAAATGGGGCGTGTCAACATGACACACCCCTTTATTTTCAAACTGAACATTCCTATCCATATGCACCTTAACCCCAGTAGTACCCCCAGTATGCAGTTGTGGTCCCTCTCATGCAGGCCCATAGTAGTGCCCCTTATACAGTATCCCCAGTAGTGGTCCCTCTTATACAGCCCCCAATTAGTTCCCCTTACTCAGTACCCCCAGTAGTGGCCCCCCCAAATGCAGTGCCCCACATAGTGTTCCCCCTTATGCAGTGCCCCCAGTAGCAGTCCCCACAATGCAGTGCGCCCAGTAGCGGTATCACCTTATGCAGTGCCCTTTTATATAGTGCCCCCAACAGTAGTCCCCCCCAAGCAGTTTTCCCAGTAGTGGTCCCCTTATGCAGGCACCCTGTAGTGATCCCCCCTATCTAGTGCCCCCTGTAGTGGTCCCCGCAGTGCTCCTTATATAGTGCCCCCAGCAGTAGTGTCCCCCCCTCCCATGCAGTGCCCCCAGTAGTGGTCCCCCTGATGCAGGCTCCCAGTAGTGACCCCCCCCTATCCAGTGGTCCCTGTAGTGGCCCTTCCTATTATTGCCCCCATTAGTGGTCCCCCGAGTGCAGTGCCTCTAGTAATACTAGGCCCCTTTTTGAATGCCCCCAGTGGTAGTCCCCCCCCAAGTAGTAGTCCCCAGTAGAGTAGCCCCCCCCAGTAGAGGTCCTCCCAATGTCCCCCCCAGTAGATGTCCCCCCCCAGTAGATGTCCCCCCCAGTAGATGTCCCCCCCAGTAGTAGCCAACCCCTCCCCCGTTGTGCAGATAGGTTTAAAAATAAATAAATATATATAAAAATATACTTACCTGATTCCACGCTGCTCCTGTCCGCGATGCTGATGCCGCTCCCGCCCTCCAGTCCGCCCGGGCTGGCACGCTCAGCATTATGGGACTGACGTCATGACGTCATGACGTCAGTCCCATTACCCACTGCAGGACCGTCCGGCTCTTGCAGTGGGTGCTGCAGCAGTCAACGAGAGTCTATCTGACTCTCATTGGCTGCTGTTTAACACACGCATCGCCGCCAGCGCTGGCGGCGATGCGTGTGTTATGCACAGCCTTAGCCCGCCTCCTGGCGCTATTGGGCAAGCGCTCAGGGGGAGGGAACGGCCTTAGGTGTGCAGCACAGGACCGGCGCTGGAAGCCTAGCGCCGGTCCTGTGCAAATGTGTAGCGCTGACCGCACTCATTGCTACACTGGCTATCTAGGGCGGGCCGGTACCATGGCCGGCGGCGCCCCCCTGCGCCGCCGGTCCAACGGCGCCCAGGGCACGAACCCCGCTCGCCCTGCCCTAGTTACGCCACTGGTCTGGATTGTAAACACTTTTATGCCATCAGCACCATGTGTCATGGAACACCCAGTAGTCACATAAAAACATAATTGAATCCCCAACCAGGGCACTCCATCACATTGTATAGATAATTCATTGGCTATCAGTATCTGTAGTAAATATTTGTTGTTTGTCCCAGGAGAAAGCCACATACTCCATACCCCTGCCTTGACCCAAAATAGGGACCAGGGTCAGCGAAAACATTGTTCATCTCAGGCCCCCCACTGCCATATTTTATGGGTATGTGGGTCATGAGGTTTCAGCTCATCACAAGGAGCAGCTGACAAGCAGTATTTGGTGCTCCCAGTGAGCAGAGAGGAACTTCAGGAGACTCCCACCACCTTTTGCATTCTTCCTCCACTTTATCCAGGCCTCTGGTGTTGCTGGAAGATCCAGTCTCATCATCTGTGGCAGAATTAATGGATGCGATACTGAAGCTCACAAAACAAATTATAGTCCTACACTGCACCCTAGAACCAGCGTAGAGAACCTAATTGTATGGTGGGCCGATGTTGCCCACCCTTGACATAGAAAGAACCTGAAAGCCATACAAAAGTTGTTCCAATGAGCACAGTGATATGAAGAATGCTGTGATGGCGGCTGAGATTTCCTGTCCAGAAACTGAGTGAAAAAGTTAAAATTCAATGTACACAAAATGCAAACTGCCAGGAGATAAATATACAGAATATTCTGAGTTAAATTACAGTATTTAGCTAACTTGTCATATTCCTAAAATTTAAAAGTAATGATGATGTTCATGTCTTTTTTAGGGTGACATAATACATTGCAGGCTTGTATAGTTGTGAAAGTGATTAGTGAGGATCACTTAGGTGATAATCACTAGTTTTAATTTGATTTCTTAGTGAATGGCAAGCCAGTGTAGGGACTGAATAGCACTGTCTATAATTTTAGTAGCAACTTGTAAATTTAGGTGACTACCAGTACCTATTTTGTGAGTACCCATACCTGTTTTCACAGCAAAAAAGCTCTGGTACTAGGGAATTATATTGTATATGGTGTAAGCACAAAAAATAACCTGTCTCATAACAGGTAATTTGATTAGTTTTTCCCAGTAGGGCAGATATGTTTAATCTAGATCAACAGCAAACTATGGGCCTGATTCAGCAAGGATCGCTGGTGCGATCGCAGCAGCAAGCACGTGCGCAGTTTTACCATGAAATTATGCAAATGACTGCAATCGCAATGCCGCCACAGCACAACATAAAGACACCCCTTCCCTTTACTCACATCCATAATACCTTGCAAGTCTGTGAAAACATTGGTACCACTGAGTACCATCGGTGCCTCATGCACAATTAAGGCAGGTCAGACCTTACCCAGAAATTGCTAAACTTCCTGTACACAGCTAGAGCTCATGCTGTTTCTGCCGATGCTGTGGCTAATCTATGCATGTCCTTGTAACAGTATTCATACGCACTGGCTACCTGCATTTAGCCGAAAACCCTACCCGTCAAAACCCCCAAAGGGTACTTCCAGTCAATCACTCTGCGATGGGTCTGTGTAGTCAATGTGATTGCAGTCTTGATCGCAGCGGGCAGCTCGTGCACGCGCACTACAATACATACGTATGCGCAGAAGGCAACAATCGACTGGGTTCATGCATTTTTGCACTTGCGATCCTTGCTGAATCAGGCCCTGTGATTGGAATTATTGTATTTTAGTTTAGAAAAATATTTTACACAAAAAGGCTAACATATTTACTATTTTATTGTTGGAGCTCCAGCTGTTTTAATTACTGATGCTTCTTTGTCTCACTGGGTCTCAGTAATCTGTCATTTTTCACTGTGCATTAAACATTCACAAATGTCACTTGTAGATCAATTGACACAGATTGGGGTAGAGACAAAGTTTTTTGCACCACTTAATGATTCCTTAGTCTACAGTGCTGCTGGACCACCGCCTTCCAGCTGGTGTCATTGTTCTGCAAGTACAGTTTGTTCATTTGGCATATACATTACTACACTTAATATATAATATGTTACATATAATCCCGCGCAGTGGGATACATTTTGGATGCAGTCACAAATTGTCTTTTGTTTATATTCCACAGAGTGGAGGTGCCATGTTTCCTGATGTGCGACAAACACATTGGACGTTATGTATGCATGATCAAATGAGTAATTGACATACCATATATCAATATTGATTGGGATCTTTGTATAAACAGCAATGCAGCGTTTCGACAATACAGTGTCCAAAGTTCTTCCGTTGCCTTGCTATTCCGCTGATGTTGCAGTTTATGAATAGAACTGGGACTACAACGATCAATTCATTCTTCTGGGTAGTGTGGTAAAGTTGGGTAGTAATGGGAATGCTTAAGGCCAAATTACACAATTGAAATGTACAAAATGTTATGGCTTAATGCTGAATGGGGTGATCATTTCTTTTTTTTATACCATAACAGCTGTGAAAATGTTCTTTATCACTACCAAATTATTGAGAAATATGCCCTGTCAATTACTTACTGTATATGTATATGATGTATATTGCCACAGTAAGGAGTGATTTTTCAAAGCAAATTATCATAAAACTCTCGATCAGACAGGAGATCTGATAACAGGATGTCTCAGCTAAGATCCCTCTCTTGCACAAAGTGCCCTCTATGTGCTTTCAGGTGATAAAAATGGACACAACTTATGGAAATTAGTGTTTAAACAATAAGAACCACCCTTCCATTCTAGTTATATCATTACCCAGGGCCGGATTAACAATGGTGCGGGTGGAGCTTCAGCTCCAGGCCGCCCATTAAAATGGGCCCATCATCACCTCACTGCTGTAGTGTGCTGATACCGTATATAGACAGGAAAAAACAATTCCTGCTACAGCAGCCGGTGGCCGTCTGAGGCTCTGCCCCCAAGCACAAGCCCCTCCCCCTCCCGCGGGTCGCGACCCCCCTCCCCCACAGTGATCATTGATACCTGCTGCCAGATAATGAGAAGCAGGGAGTGTTGGCCCCCCTGTCTCCTGCATGTCGCTCCTCTCAGGTCTCCCACCGGATAAGCTCCACTACAGATGCTCCTCCCCCAGCTCTCCTCTCCTGCTCCCACTGGCTGGGCATAGTGTGTGCTTGCTTGCACTGCACACCAGAGCCAGATTTAGACCTCATGGGGCCCTAGGCAAGATCCACGTTTGGGGCCCCCTTCACTCAAACAATCCTGTACATATATTACAGTAGGTATCGCTGGAGCAAGATACACACATCATATTAAATACATGCGATATAATATATATTATGACGCATGTATATAATATGATGTGGGTATCTGGTATGCGGTCAGCAAGCCGGCGGTTGAAATGCCATCCGCGGGCTTCCCAACTGTGAAATCCTGGCATGGGACTAATGATAGGCCTCGAAATCCCACCGCCTATCATCTCCACGCCGAAATCCCAACGCCCGGCATACCGAACAAAGGTAAGTCGGGCGTCGGGAGCATATAGCCGTGGGGTGGGAGGGATAGGTTTGGGGGCTCCCAGGAGGACTTGGGGTCAGACACCCCCCCGGGAGGGTTAGGCTAGGGGAATGGGGGTTACGCTCCCCCCTCAAAAGGGTTAGGTTTAGGGTGCGGGTAGGGGGGGGCTTAGTGGGGGGAGAGGGTTAGGGATACTTAAAATATTTACCTTGTCAGGATCATCAGTCTTCTGCCATCCGGCGTCGATATTACATCTACCGGACTTACGTCTGGAGGTATGTCATACCAATTCTGGGTATGTTGCTCCAGTAACACCTACTGTAATATATGCACAGCTATTACTGTGTTACTGTTGCATAATGGTAAATCCGTCTCTGCTGCACACAGAAGATGGCAATGTGGGTGAGACAGCGCTGCCATACACAGAGGTGGCCCAGCCCTTCTCTACTGTCCCATCGCCCATTCCGACCTCTTCCCCCTCCCCATATATGTGCTTCTGCCCCCTCCTATGTTGCTGCGCTGTGCTCCTTACCCCCTTCCCTATAAATGTGCCACTGCTGCTTCCCATATCTGTGCCTCGCTCAGACTACCATATTTTTGCCTTTGCCCGCTCCTTATATGTGCTTTTACCCTTTTTCATTTTTGACTTTACCTTCCCCATACCTGTGCGTTTGCCCCATCCCCATATTTTTGCTTCTGCCCCCCCCTTCATATCTGGCCCTCTGTCCCCTCTCTATGTATAGCCCTTTTTCCCCTATGTGCCTCTTCCCATTTGTGCATCTGCCCCCTTTATCCATGTGTGCCTCTACCCCCTCACCCAATAGCTGCTGGCTGCCGATCAGAAGAGACAAGATGGAACATAGAAGTGACCGCCAGGTAAGCACAGTTTTCAATTATTAAGGATTATTCTCCATTTAAAAGGAATGCTTTATTTCTTTTTAATTATTAAAAGTTTAAAAATATTTTTTTAACCACGTGCCAGCCCCTCTACCCCCGCAGCTCCAACCCCAATTTATCCCGATCACTGCAGGCCACAGTGGCCAAGCAGCCTAGCAACTCCCAGCAGCCACAGCTCCGCTCTGCCCCTACTCACTGCTGGCCACAGTGATTGGGCAGTGTTTGTGGGATGTAGTCAGGAAGCCGTCGGTCGAAATGCTGACCGCCAGCTTCCCGACAGTGAAAGCCTGGCATGGGACTAATGATAGGCGTCTAAATACCGACGCCTATCATTAGCCCAGGGACGTATCTATAATGGGTGCAGGGCGTGCGGTGCACACGGGCCCCAGGGTCCAGAGAGGCCCTGCACCCATATTATCTAAAACTCACCCATCCATGGTCCCAAGTCGGGTGTCAGCACTGCACAGGACACCGGAAAATGGCCACCGCAGCCATTTTTCCGGCGTTCTGCGCATGCGCAGTAGACTCTGGGCACACTTTAGTGCCCAGAGCCTACTGACTCTGCGGTGGCCGGCTAGCCACATCGGGTCCCCTCCTCTCTTAAGACACCCCTGCATTAGCCCCACGCCGAAATCCCGATGCCCGGCATACCGAACAAAGGTAAGCCGGGCATCGGGAGCATATAGCCGTGGGGTGGGAGGGATAGGTTTGGGGGCTCCCAGGGGGACTTGGGGTCAGACACCCCCCCGGGAGGGTTAGGCTAGGGGAATGGGGGTTACGCTCCCCCCTCGGAAGGGTTAGGTTTAGGGTGCGGGTAGGGGGGGGCTTAGTGGGGGGAGAGGGTTAGGGATACTTAAAATATTTACCTTGTCAGGATCATCAGTCTTCTGCCATCCGGCGTCGATATTACATCTACCGGACTTACGTCTGGAGGTATGTCATACCAATTCTGGGTATGTTGCTCCAGTGACACCTACTGTAATATATGCACAGCTATTACAGTGTTACTGTTGCATAATGGTAAATCCGGCTCTGCTGCACACAGAAGATGGCAATGTGGGTGAGACAGCGCTGCCATACACAGAGGTGGCCCAGCCCTTCTCTACTGTCCCATCGCCCATTCCGACCTCTTCCCCCTCCCCATATATGTGCTTCTGCCCCCTCCTATGTTGCTGCGCTGTGCTCCTTACCCCATTCCCTATAAATGTGCCACTGCTGCTTCCCATATCTGTGCCTTGCTCAGACTACCATATTTTTGCCTTTGCCCCCTCCTTATATGTGCTTTTACCCTTTTTCATTTTTTACTTTACCTTCCCCATACCTGTGCGTTTGCCCCATCCCCATATTTTTGCTTCTGCCCCCCCCTTCATATCTGGCCCTCTGTCCCCTCTCTATGTATAGCCCTTTTTCCCCTATGTGCCTCTTCCCATTTGTGCATCTGCCCCCTTTATCCATGTGTGCCTCTACCCCCTCACCCAATAGCTGCTGGCTGCCGATCAGAAGAGACAAGATGGAACATAGAAGTGACCGCCAGGTAAGCACAGTTTTCAATTATTAAGGACTATTCTCCATTTAAAAGGAATGCTTTATTTCTTTTTAATTATTAAAAGTTTAAAAATATTTTTTTAACCACGTGCCAGCCCCTCTACCCCCGCAGCTCCAACCCCAATTTATCCCGATCACTGCAGGCCACAGTGGCCAAGCAGCCTAGCAACTCCCAGCAGCCACAGCTCCGCTCTGCCCCTACTCACTGCTGGCCACAGTGATTGGGCAGTGTTTGTGGGATGTAGTCAGGAAGCCGTCGGTCGAAATGCTGACCGCCAGCTTCCCGACAGTGAAAGCCTGGCATGGGACTAATGATAGGCGTCTAAATACCGACGCCTATCATTAGCCCAGGGACGTATCTATAAAGGGAGCAGGGCATGCGGTGCACACGGGCCCCAGGGTCCAGAGAGGCCCTGCACCCATATTATCTAAAACTCACCCATCCATGGTCCCAAGTCGGGTGTCAGCACTGCACAGGACACCGGAAAATGGCCACCGCAGCCATATTTCCGGCGTTCTGCGCATGCGCAGTAGACTCTGGGCACACTTTAGTGCTCAGAGTCTACTGACTCTGCGGTGGCCGGCTAGCCACATCGGGTCCCCTCCTCTCTTAAGACACCCCTGCATTAGCCCCACGCCGAAATCCCGATGCCCGGCATACCAAATGTAGGTAAGCTGGGCGTCGGGAGCTCATAGCCGCAGGGGGGGAGGGTTAGATTTAGGGACTCCCAGGGGGACTATGGGTTAGGCACCCCTCCGGGACAGTTATGGTTAGGCTAGGGGAAGGGGGAGTTAGGGTCAGGCACCACCGGGGGGGAGGTTATGTTTAGGCACCCCCCCGGGAGGGTTAGGTTTAGAGTGCGGGGAGGGGGGGTTAGGTTTAGGCACCTCTGGGGGAAGGTTAGGGTAGTTACTCACCTTAGTTGGGAATCGTCATCTGCCGGCCTTCCGACATCGGTATTTCATCCGCCAGGCTGAGGTCTGGCGGTCATATATACCGATTCATATATATGTATATACACACACACTGGGTATGTATATATGCATAATGTATACACGGTAATACTGTGGGTGTATGTGTACTGTGTCTATATACAGCGTTTATCCCTGCCCCCCATTCCGCCCTCTAAATATTGCATTATACAATAATAGCCATGTAAACTTGATTTTGTCTTTTTGTTAAAAAAAAATATTAAATCAGGTTTAAATAGCTGTTATTTACATAATTTGATAATAAAAAAAAATCGACAATTTTGGGGATATTTTTGGAAAAATTTTAGCCAGTTAAGTGGTTACATACTTTATCTGTGCACCAAACCCCCACAGCACTGGTCACACCCCCATCATGCTGGTCATGCCTCCTGCAGAAGTACACAATAGGCCCTTCATAAATTTCAGCTCCAGGCCCGTTTGGACCTTAATCTGGTACTGTCATTACCCCGTTTTATCCCAGTGCAGTAAACAGCTTCCTGTCCTGCCCTGAACACTGTGTGCCAGAAGGAAACAGTACAATCTGCCAGCAATAGCAGGCTGATGGCTGCTTTACAATCATTAAGAAGAGGAGAGTGATAATTTTCCATATGTGGAGGTACAGTAAATATTGCATATGAGCACCAAGATTCTGATACACATATTCTCTATGAGCACTGACCAAAGACCTCTTATGTGTAGACCAGTGGTTCCCAAACTTTTTTGAATCACGGCACCCTAGAGTGTCAGCATTGTTTTCATGGCACCACTAAGCCAAAAGTTTATCATTGAGAAATTCAGAAAAAATTTTGTAAACTTGTAAAGTGAAGTAAATTGTGCTCACCTGTCATCCATAGGGTCAGTTATGTGGTTGTGCACAGGTTTGTGCTTCTGTTTGTAGACATATTTACATTACATTGACCATAAATAATTTGATTTGGTGCTGGACTACCATCCTGAGCCACCCCTGCAAGTGTCCCGAGGCAACCCAGGGTGCCACGGTGCACAGATGGGAACCACTAGTGTAGACAAATACACAGCATGTACTCACTGGGATCCATGCAGCTGAAATGGATGCCATTAGTCTTATGCATCTCCAATATGACCAGTATAGTATTACAAAGAAAATAGATCTCAGACTGCACATTCTGGACATATATATATAATTGGAGGTGCTACCTGTGGAGACCATTGATATATACACAAAGAAAAAATACAGGTGCACAACTCCATCCCTAACATACTAAGGCTCAAATCCAGAGCGCAGGACACCCCCAAACTAGCCCAGCCAATCCACCCCAAAGCACCGCTCTAATAAGAAAAGTGAAGTGTTAAGAGCAGCCACTGGCCGCATATAAAGCATAAAAATAAAAAAGTGAAATACATATATATAAAGGAAACAGACAGTGAAGTATTAAAATGTGTTAAAGGAAAATGTGTTATACTGCGGTGCCCTGAAGCAGATCAGCAAAGCAATCTAGGGGGACCCACACCCCAAAAATGAACCAAAGCTGCACTACACAGTCCAAACATTAGCAGGACTTACCTATATTGTGCCCTGACTGGTGTGCATATTACATTGCCAGACTCCATGCTGTAACCAATGTAGTAGAAGTGCCAGTCTGAGTGGGAAGTGGCTCAGGCTTCCCAGGTGTGCAAATCAATGCACTAATTAGGTTACAAAGAAAATAGATCTCAGACTGCACATTCTGGACATATATATATAATTGGAGGTGCTACCTGTGGAGACCATTGATATATACACAAAGAAAAAAAAACAAAAAAAAACACATTTTAAATACTTCACTGTCTGTTTCCTTTATATATATATGTATTTCACTTTTTTATTTTTATGCTTTATATGCGGCCAGTGGCTGCTCTTAACACTTCACTTTTCTTATTAGAGCGGTGCTTTGGGGTGGATTGGCTGGGCTAGTTTGGTGTCCTGCGCTCTGGATTTGAGCCTTAGTATGTTAGGGATGGAGTTGTGCACCTGTATTTTTTCTTTCAGTATAGTATTACAGTCAGACTCAACTAGTATACAAAGATAAATCCATTCGGTGGCTCTGGTGCAAAGTGTCCAGTTTGAAATATAGGTCATCTAGTTGAATGGCACTATGGTCCTTATGTAACAGCCTGCAATACACAGAGCCAGCGATGATTCTGACAAGTTAGCCTGAATTTTAAAACATACTTGCCTACTAACCGACTTTTCAGGGAGACAGGGAGATTACTGCTCTTTCAGTGAGTCTCCCTGACAATGAGGGACAGTTGGCAAGTATTGGAGCGTACACACGGTCAGATTTGTCAGACTTGTCAGATTTGTCAGATGAACGATTGAACGATTAAACGATTTGAACGATTTGAACGATTTTACCAAAGTTTTGAACGATTTGAACGATTTGAACGATTGAACGATTTTTGACTGCATTAAAATGAATGGAATCGTCCAAGTCTGACTGCAAACCCATCAGATGTCAGATATCGTTATCTGACAAACGGGAACGCGCATCGTTGATCGTCCATCGTTCAGGCATGTCAGATATGAACGATTTTCCTTCAGATATGAACGACTGAACGATTTTTAAATCGTTATCGTTCATATCTGAAGGAAAAATCTGATCGTTTGTATGCACCATATGTTTTAAAAGTGCAAATAATTTGAAAAGCAAAACAAGGCTGATTTTGACTTTTAAATTATTGGTGTTTTAAAATGCAGGCTATCTAGCAGGAATTATGCCCATGTCTGCATCTTGCAGGCTATTACATAAATCACTATTTGTTTTCCATACATAAGATGTGTGAGAGAACATGAAATAGGAGTTAGATTCATACTCAGCTCAGAATACCCAGACAATGGGCACCTAAGGTCTCTCATCTTTTGACACTCAAAAAAGTTAGCAAATCCTTCTGATTGTTTAAAGAAATGATTTATTAGAATCTTGAACTATGGAAGTGGACAAGCTGCATAACTTATTTCTTTCAAGTATAGAACCCAACAAAAGTCTTTAGAAAATAGAAAAAGATTACATCTCCCACAGATTAGCAGTTTATCATATTAAAGGTCAGCAAACATTAAAATAAACACTTTTCAAACTGTATTGTTGTGCTGTAAGAGATAATATATTTAGTGCCTGCAGAGATGTTATTAAAGAATGACATTTTAGGAGCATGCATTAGAATGTGATTCTAACTTTAATTTTCGGAGTTCAGTTTAGAAAATGAAAACCAGCATCTACTGTGAATTACAGCATCTGTTTCCTTTGCTCTAGATTTCACGATAGCCCGGCACATGCCACTCTGCTCTGCCAAAGATGAAGCCAATGTGACTAAATACTAGAGATGAGCGGGTTCGGTTTCCAGAGATCAGAACCCACCCGAATTTAGCAGAACCGAGTCGGATCCATGCAGGCTCGGATGTTCCCGCCTTACTCGGATCTCTCAAATTGAAGCAAAACCATAGAGACGAAATCTCGTGGTTCGCAAGCTTTTGTCTCTATGATCAATGTAGTATATAAGGGACCGTGCGACGGACGCCATTTCACTCCGGCTGTGGAGACTGAACAGGGAGGGTGGGTAGTGTAGGGCGGGGAGAGGTGCTGGTGCTGTCTTCTGTGTCCTGGGCTGGTGACTGCTGATCCATTCTGGGCTGGTGCCTGTGACAGCTGTCACTGTGCTGTCTGCTGTGTCCATCTGGGCTGTTGCTGCTCCATCTGGGCTGTCTGTGCTCTCTGCTGTGTCCTGGGCTGGTGTTTTTCATGTCTGCTGTGTCCATCTGGGCTGGTGCAGAACTGTAGATACATTTGGGCTGGTGCTGTGTCCATCTGGGCCCAAGTTCTGGACTCCAAAATATATATATATATATATATATATAGTAAAAATAAAAATCAATGAAAGTGTCATTTATATTTTTCTGTGTGTGTGTGCGTGTTAGGCTTAGCCGCAGTACCGCACAGGATCCAGCCAGCAACGCAAGTTGCAAGCTAGTGCTGCCTGACTCCAGTCGTGCTAAAAAAACAAAACAATCAAAGTGTATTTTAGATTTTCTGTGTATGTATGCGTGCGTGTTAGACTTAACCGCAGTACCGCACAAGATCCAGCCAGCAAATCCAGTCGTGATCAATCTGTGCTCTGGGCCCAAGTTCTGGAGCAAAAAATAAATAAAAATCAATTGTCTTTTTTTCTAATAATTGTCTGTATGTCTGTGCCTGTTAGGCTTAGCCGCATAAGATCTAGCAATTCGGGAATGCAACCTAGTGCTGCCTGACTCCAGTCGTCATCAATCTGTGCTCTGGGCCCAAGTTCTGGACCCGAAAAAAAAAATAGTGTATTTTGTATATTTTTTTTCTGTGTGTGTGTGTGCGTGTTAGGCTTAGCCACACAAGATACAGCAATGCAACCTAGTGCTGCCCGACTCCAGTCGTCACCAATCTGTGCTCTGGGCCCAAGTTCTGGACCCGAAAAAAAAAATAGTGTCTTTTGTATATTTTTTTTCTGTGTGCGCACGACTGCATGTGTGTGAATTTCGTAACTGCACCTTGGCTACACTATTGGTGCTTTTGACACTGCTTAAAGACCGCAGAAAATATGGAGGGCTGTCACATGACAGGAGAGCAAGGCCAAGAACCACATGTTGTAACTGCCGCCAGGAGTCATCATGATAATGCAAGGCCGTCAACTTCCTTGTCCTCTATGAAGGCCCATGCCTTCAATCTTCATGGGTATCCCAACCATCATCTTTGCACAGTCCTCAACTCTATTAATAATTATATCAATCAGTTTTGAGCCAGCAAGCTGGATGCAATCTTTTGGCCCTTTAACTAGATAAAAAAAATCAATATTGTGAGCTGTGAGGTAACTAAAATTGACTGGAAACGAGTGGAAATAAATGTTATTTAGGTTATTAATACTGTAGGAACAAAAAAAGGGAAATTTTATGTGATTTTGGCTGTTTTTTGAATTTTTAAAGAAAAAAATCCAGATCCAAAACACGAAAACAAAACACCAAGGAAAAAAATCCAAAACCAAATTCAGATCCAAAACCAGGGGAGATCCAGATCCAAAACCAAAACACGAGGATTGGTGCACATCTCTACTAAATACCACCCATGACAGAATTAATTTGATGATAATATTTGAGACTTAAACAAAGCTTCCTCAGATGCCCATGTATAGAAGAACAGGGAAAGCCAATCATTTGTCACTCGGCTCCTTTAGCATTGCAGCTTGACATTAGGCAAAAGGACAGACCCCAGAAAAATGGCAGCTACTAAGTCATGAATGGCTAGGCTGGGTATATTCCTGTACCCGAAATAGGCATCCTGCTCTTAATTAGTTTCCATGGGGCACAAACTCATAAGAGGTGCTAGTTACTAGGGTCTCTTTGGCAGACAGAAATGTATTAACTGTAGCTTAGTTATGCCTCATACAGATTGGTATTAGCCCTAAAGTTAGGAAATGCATTTGAGTGGATATGACACTAGAAACCATTGTTTCTACTACTATCATACCTACTACCACCACTAATAGCATTTACATGAGTACCTGGCCTAATAGACATACTGGGGTAATGTTGTCCCCAAACCTCATTGTACAATATTCATAGCTAAATTTATTGTATTTACAGATTAGTTGAGTACTTTGATTGTGCTATATTGTAAACCTCCCTGTTGTTACTGAGTTCTCGGCTAGTCAGACCCTAAAGGCCAGTACACACTAGACATCGTGTAGTTGTGTACTGGCCTTTAGGGTCTGACTAGCCGAGAACTAATGTGTACCGACCTCATAAGCGACGGGACCCGGCGGGGAGACGGCATCAGCAGGTGCATACCCACTTGCCAATGCCAGCAGCGTCGGTGCGATGGCGGGGCCCTCGCTAACGATGTGGCCCGTCGTACTTGCATGCAGGTCCGACGGGCAATGTCACTGATGATGCACAGTTCCTGAAGAGCTAAGAGTGTAGAGTTATAGCCATATTTGTCTACTTTTGAAAAAGCTTTTTAGGGAGACTGTGAAAGCAACACCTATTAGCATGTGGTAAAGAGGATGTACACTGCTACACCTGAGAAGCGTGTCATAAAATGGACTTACATCCAAATGTAAGTAAACCCCAAAGCAGTTAGTGAGATCTGCTTGTTAATAAAAGCACACTGTTACTTTTCAGAAAATGCATGTAGCCATAGGGATCATTGTTTTTTTATTTAAAAAAAAAAAAGCTGTGTCCATATGATTTGTGGTACAATATTTGGTCTTGTCATAAACAGTCTTGAAGTGGTTAAACTTTGTCTATTACATTTGGGATGAGCATATTCCATTTTATTACCAATGATTGTATTACAAAGTGAGTTCACTTCACTGGGGGCCCCATTCTCCATACACAATGTCTGCAGTGTACGTGCAGTAAGTGAGAGATGGAGAAAATACTGTTTTATGTTTATTTCTGACACCAGCACTCATCTGAAGGGTTTCTACAATATCCATTGTGCAGAACTGTGGAGCCCGGTAACCATGCAATACATTTACCCACAAAAAGTGATTGTTTTACATGTCAACTGTAAACGGGGATGTAGCCAAGCAGAGTAAGCAAACTTAATTTGTCAGCAAATGATTGTTCTGGTGACAGCGAAAGAAAGCAAGTGACTTGCAGCTTTGGTGATGCATGTGCAAGTAAGTGACTGTAACGCCAACTGCTTGCCAGATTGTGGAGTAGTGTCAAGCACAGCATGAATTGCCTATAGTTTTGGACATCCAGTTAAAAAAAACAACAACATATAAAATGGTAGAGACATATTAAATAAGTGAGATCTGTTTTACAATGTGCTTCGGGCACAGTGTGACATGCAGTGTGCCCAACACACACATCCCATCATGTCAAATAAAGCATTGTATGCCATGCTGCTGCCAAACACAAAAAGCCCATGACTAAGGCCTGCCAAATTCTTCACCTCCTCAGACAAAATGGAAAAAGACTCCATGTTAATTGTAGAGTTTATCAGAATTATTTTGACTATCATTGTTCTTAGTACCTACAGTGTGTCTGCATTCTATGTCCCTTGTTTTGTACTACAAGTCTCAGCATGGCAGCACCTCTTATTACGTTTAAAATTAGGGTGTGCAGTCCAAGCCCCCTTCCCTTTCCAAAATGGAAAAAGAACAAGATTTGGCAAAGGAGGCAAAAAGAGTGATGGAAGTCATATACCACACTGGTAGGTACACCTACAGTGATCTATAGACCTTTTTTATTGGTTGAGTTACCCAAGTAAATGTGATATTTTCTTGTGATGTATATGATTTTCATTGGTTTTAGATTTTTATATATATTTTACATCAAGTAAAATTAGTTTAAATATTAAAAAAGTACAATTCATGGATCAGGAGAAGAATCTCTATTAAAGTTTGGTGGGGAAGACCAGAAGCACTATCAACATATGTGTGAGATAGTGAAGAAGTGAAACAGGGTAAGGATACCCTGACGCCCCCACTAATGGAAAAGAGAAAGAGTAGAAAGTGTTAGACTTTATCATAGCAGGCAGATTGTATCTCATTTTGTTGTCTCACTACTCAACTGGTTGGTCATGATGGGTAATGAGTTTTTTCATTGCAACACTCAGCCTTGATAGTGTAGTCACTAATGCATTAATTATATCACTGGCACTTATTATGGGAAATTATCACCCAAGAATTTTGAGTGGCGGGGACAAGAATTTTGAGTAGGGGATTTTTAAAAAGTTATTAAAAGTTATTGAAACTTCAGGGGTTAGCTCATCTACTTTTTAATGTTATTGTTATACTTCATTTGTATTGTTCATTTCAGTTTGCTTGTTATTTGTGTGACTTAACTGTTTACAAACTCATGGAAATTTGAAAGCTTAATAATAATGTGCCATAGCCAATAATTGTTAAATTGTATCCATATCTTTATATGTATCCTTCTTTGTATTAGAACTTAGGGACTCATTCTGCGTTCCCACCACTACCAGAGAGGAGACATGCAGAGGCCCCGGAATGCAGACATGTTCTCATGGTATTGCAAACAGCCGGTAGCGCCCACGGTAGCGTACCCCATGTTCCTCTACATGTCGCCACTGTGCAGAAGGCTCCGGCGGTGGTGTTGGCAGGGATTGTGTGGGAGGTATTAGTGAATGCAGGGACATTCAAAAATGCTCCATTCAGCTCCATTCACACATGCTGCTGCTGAGCCGAATGGAGCCTGCCAGACAGTTCCTGTTACCACTGGTGCCGATTGTAGAACGCCAGTGGTAGTATGCAGAGGACCCAGAAGCTGGCAGTGCCAATGATAGTGCACTTCATGTCGTGAATCATGGTGCAAATACATCTAATTTTTTTTATTTTTGCATGCAGGGTAAATACTGGCTGCTATTGCATGTAGCCAACAAATGTTGTTCAGTTTTATTTTTACATAGGAATTTAAATTTGAGTTTAGACATGCCCCTCTCAAACCTAAATCTCTCTGCACATTTTACATCTGTCCTACCCGCAGTGCAATATGAGCTTACCAAGAGGCACAGTTAATTGCTCTTTTTTGCTTTACTCCCATCTCAGAATCAGACCCTCAGGGCTCTATTCATTATGTTAATTATTGGGGTCCAAACAGACCCCGATAATTAACAATCCTAAGCGACATCATTGCTCTGGCACAGAGACAGCTCATTCGAAAATCAGCTGTCTCCACAAGTCTTTTCACTGCTCCTTTCTGGTATTGTATGGGAACTGCGGACCATTCCGGGAGAGAAAGGTAAGCAGGAGATATCTCCTGCAGTAACTTTTAAAGGAATGGCCCGAAAACTTAATTTAGAATTTAAATGATGATGAATAGACCTCTTAGTATTTGTAAGTTTATCTAATAATGAGAATGTTTGCCCTTATGCAGTCTCTTGTATGGTAAGTGTTTTAATATTTATTTCCCGAAGTAGATGATTCGATCCATCTGCATATATATTAGCTAACTACCATTGGAGTTTCTCGTAAAAATTATCAAAGCTAACACATGCATTTTAGATGCATTTTAATGATGTATGTTTGCGCTATCTTGCATTGCACTTTTACCAATATTATCTGTCTATTGATAGAGGGCCTGATTTAGCATGCATTGCTGATCGCAGATTCACGAATATCGTGACTCTGTGCATGTGCAGGACCCATTCTGCGCATGTACAGAACGTGTCCTGCAAAACCATACGTATGCCTCTTCATGATTGACAGGCAGAGGCGTTTGTGGGGGTGGGATGGCCTGCGTTCCCGGAACAGGGGCAAAGCCACACTTGTGTGCGGCTTTACAATTCTGTCCTCTACTGAATCAGGCCCAGAGTGCATTAACCAATGGAAATTAGGTCTTTTTGCATTAAATTACATAGTGGTGTTTATAATCCCATAAGAAACCATCCATCCTATTTTTAATGCATTTTTCAAACTTCACTACATTATGAAAAGCACATCCAAAGGAAGTTGTGTTAATGAGTGTTAAGGACACCAGATATTTATCATTTCAATTGTATTTATAACAGGCAACTAAACAGTACCTCATACACCTTGTTAAACTGCAAGAGATAAAGGGACCTATTTATCAATTAATATTTGTGGGATATTCCACAAAAAGAACTGTTTTCAGGGGATACCTGCAAATATTATGTATCCCCCAAATGTACAGGCGACCGCAGAAGATATAGGTTTGAACCACAAAAGCAGCCCCTAATGGTTCATACTGGGTTGATTTAGGGCTCAATTTAGAGCTTGGACACTATAGCAAAGTCATTGTAGATCCTTGACAAAGTACCACCATGTACAAAACGCATTAGAACGAGCTCCCGGGGACCGGAAGTTTGGGAGTAGGAAGCGGCCAACGGCAACGCAAGCAGTCACGAACGGCACACCTGGTAGAAGCTACCAGTAGGAGCCAGGAAGACAAATTAGGACTGTTAGGGACAGCTAGCTTTAGCCCTATGAACGCATGTGTCTTCCGTGTATAGGCAACGGCAAGCTCACGCCCGCACAGAAAGAAAACCCCAACCCGGAACCCACGTGGTCTCAAAAGACTATAAACATTGAAAATCTTTCAGCATATTTTTCAACTTGTTGTCTACATTGCTTTTATGTTTATTTTACTTTTTATTTTATCATATTAAAAATATTGCATATTAAGAGCTTAGTGACCCTGATCCACAGAGTGTACCCCACCTTCCCAGTAGCCCTGATCTATAAAATAATTAAGAACATGCACACTATAATTTACAAGTGCTGATATTTGTCCACATTGTAGATTATGGTCTACTTTCCGCACCATTTACCAGATCAGTAGACATCTGTGATCACCAGATAATATCACCAAGTGCTACGGAAATGGAAAGTTTTATATAGATGGGGAAGAACACATTGTGCCCTATCTCCCTCATATTGACCTGCACACACATGGGAAGGGTCTTATTATTCATAAGGCTGATTAGGCTGAAGCCTAGGGGCTCCGCAGGGAGAAGTTGCAAAGCACACTCGTTCTCAGCTGAGGTTTGTTTTGAGACAATGGGGGGAAGGGAGACAGCAGACCAGTAGTGCATTAGCGTCAGGGTTGTCACACCTCCATGAGAGGAAACGTGACCGCCACCATTACATCGGCTGTCACCGTCACTACCTGGAGAAACTTCCCTCTCCAAACCTCAGCACACACAGTGACAGGAGATTTTTCAGGATGTGCAGGATTCCGGCTACCAACTAAAAAAGCACCACCATCACCGAGTGCAGAGCAAGGATACCATAGGGGTGGAGCCAACTGGATTGAATATCCGGCATGCACACACCAGGATGGGCACTGCAGCTTACTAATAAGTGCATAGTGCGGGACGCCGCCACTACACACACAAGGACATCCACATTAAAAACCCTGACAACCACTTTCAGGGTGAGGGAGATGTATTGGTGCGCACACAATAGGAGAAGAACCCCCACTCATCCAGCAAGGATCATCATGCACATTGAACAAGTTTACCCCCAAAATGTGCTTTCCTGAAAATTTCTGCCCACGCAAAAAACACATTAAAAAATTGTGCATAGAATTCTTCAGGAGACCCTCAAATCGACATAGAGCTATTTACTGCCATCTAGTACCTACCACAATACAACCATGCACATGGGCACACTCCACTTTGAAAGAGGGGAGTCTCCACTTTCAAACACTATGTCCCCTTAGTATTATCTTGTGATCGCTAGACAATAACTGTAATATTACTCAAACAATCACATTTTCCACAGATGGGAGGACCTAAATCTCCCCATCTTGTGTAAAATAAAAAAGGAGTCCTCTCATTTATTCCAGTAGGCTGTCTATTTTAATAAAAATGGTAAGCGGTCGTCAGCTATCATATTATTCCTACACATAGTAAGAGTTTAAATTGAGGAAGGAAAAATTTGCAAATAAATAAAAACGGCATAAAAAAATGGCGTCAGCACAGGGCTGTATCAGCAACAAAAGGGTTAATAAGGAATAATTATGGATAATTAAAAAGGCAAAAAAATGTCTGGTCCAAATGATGAGCCGGGGAGATCTCTGCTGGGTGGGGCCAAGATTATCTGCAAATTACTGGAGTAATCAGAGGGACCTGTCAGCTGGGTGCTAGGGGGGCACGTCTTCCCCCACTAATAGCAAACTATGGTAATAATTGCCTTGAATGTCCAGGAGAATTTAATACAGCATACTGAGAGAGCCCCCGGGCTACAAACCATTACTGCCATCCACAAATGGGGTGTAACAGGTCATGTTACACATGTATTATAGAGCTACCTCCATCATTTATAAGTTTATGAAGAATGTGCAGGTGACAGTGAAGGGAAGTACTATGGATTCCTCACTCTTTCCTCTGTGATGGATTGTTTTGGGTGAATTTAAGTCCATAGAAGCAGTGGCGGTTAGGTGGAACTGCCACTGCAGCTCCCTGCAGCTGGATGATTAGTGCACCCAATACCAGCAGAGTTCCTGGGCAGCACTAGGAAGAGTGACCCTGAACAGCTGATCTCCTGGGAGTAAGATGGTGAGCACTGTACATATCTATATAATACTACAGCATCACTGTTTAATATACAGTCAGCCAGTGTGCCCCTAATAACCTGTGTACACCACTATCCCAGTGACCCTGATCCACAGAGTGTACCCCACATCCCCAGTAGTCCTGATCCACAAAGTGTACACCACAATAACAATGACCCTGATCCAAAAGCTCAGTGTGCCCCTGTAAGTGATAGTATATAATATACACTCTTAACAGATATATAGCATGCACCTCTAAATGTGCTTGGCTACTGACCACACAGCCAGGGGCACCGATAGGGGGGGGAGTGGGTACTAATTACCCAGGCTTGATACAGGGGCCCGGTGGGGGCCCAGGTCCACTGCCCACCTTTCCCTTACTTATCACTCTTCAACCCAACACACACTGCTGTGTGCTGGGCTGCAGTGGGACCAGCGAGGCAGCAGCAGTAGTCTTCTCTGGCAGTGCGAGGGGGATAGGGGGGCGCAATAAAACAAATTGCGCCCCCTCGTATTTGCCCATGGCTGAGGGGCACATTATGCTCTGCCACCCATGGAGTGCACTGCGCCAAAAACAAGTTATAGGAGGCGTGGCCATGCCTACTGCCATTAGGCCACACCCACCAAAGTAATTGGGGCCCAGCAATCCTTATTATGACCCTGCATACAGTACTCAAACACTTTTTACCCCCCAATAACTCCCTGCTTAACAATGTGCCCATAACTAAATGTATCCTAAAACTCCAGTAAATCACAGCATGCCCAAGTAACAGAGTGTATCCAAGTCTACTCTTAAAGAGGGTCTATAAAGTTTTCCAGTTTTCGCCCCCTAAGACCATCTGTATTTATCAAATTTGCACTCACTGGAGAGGTCCTAAGAGGCAGCTTCAGCCCTCGGCATTAATGTACTGCTGATGGGTTTGTTTTTGTTTGCACATTGCGCAAGCTGGCAGGACCATGCATGTGCACAAAAGATGTAGATGCGATTGGACATCACAAGCCTTCAAGCAAGTACACTATGTAGACAAAAGTGATTGGACACTGACATTAAATAGATCAACAAGATTTTATTGACGCCAGTATTTTGTAGGTCCACCACGTACAGTGATTACTGCAGACACCCTTCTTGTCAAACTGTCCACAAGTTCTTGTACAACAGCATTTGGTATGTTTCGCCATTCTGCCTTAAGTACAGTCACCAACTGTGACAGTGAAGAAGGGCAAGTTAGCCTAGAATGCACCCGTCACTCCAATTCATCCCAGAGGTTCTCAATGAGGTTAAGATTTGGACTCTGAGCTGGCCAGTCCATCCAGGTTACCAAATTTTCTGTATACCAGTCTAGCGTCAACCTGGAAACATGACAGGTGGCATTGTCATCCTGATAAAAACATTTGCTGTTTCCATAGAACTGCAAGTGTATAGGCCTACCTACGAAGTGTTCTTGTCGAAACCGCCACAATAGTTGCCATTTGAAATTTTGTCTACATTGTGTATAACTCCATGTTGAGATGACATTATTATTTAGCTTCATAAATTGATGAAGTGCTTAGCCCCCACTGAGCACTATAAGGGCGGCACAAGGATACGAGAATATACAGACTTTCACCACAAGAAAGGGCTCTGAGGCTAGATGGGTATGTATTGTCGACATCAGAATGTTGACAATGACAATGTGGGCATTCGGCATGGCGAACGCGGCATGCCCACACGGTAGTAATGTGATGTAAAGCATTGTAATCATGTTGACTGCAGACTATTAAACATGATGGTAAACATTTCTCATGAGGTGCTTAGCGCTTTTCCATTAGAATAATAAAACATTATTTAATTTATCTAACTAGAAAAGCAAATTTGCCTTCTAACTACATTTTTTTACCTTCTAACTACATTTTATATCTAGTTAAAACTATAATTGGGGATAAGCCTTTTAAATGATAATATACAGTAATTCTATAATGATCTCTGGTGAATGATTAGTTAGGGCCCTTTCTGGGCTCCTGTGATTACTTTCCCCTGTGGACCCTTCCTGCCCCAGTCCAACACTGAAGGAACGATTCATCTGCATTGTAGCACTAATATGCTATTCTTTATTTTATTAGGTATGTAAACTACTTATCTTTACATTTACATTACCAATCGAGATATGTCACTCTGACAATATTTACGTATGTTCTCCCTCTGAGATGATCTTCAGAAATATTACCATAGCAACCTTACTATAGGCCTTCAAAAGGTGATTTTTGTATTGTGATGTTGTTGGAGGATTCAACAGGTCAGATTTGCAAGTGCTTTATCATGTCAGTGATAGGAATAGCTTTAATATATTGCTACACAAATGTTTCTCTAAATTGTAGATTTAATGTAAGCTTATTATAAATAATATGTATTTATTTTACCTACTTAAATGACAGTATAAGAAATAAAAAGTTACCATATAAACCAAATTTTTAGACAGACAATAAAAAATCAATTTAATATTATTATTATTCGCTACTCATATGGCGCCACAACGGTTCCGCAGCGCCTTACAAAGTATGTAAGCATAACCAGTGCAAACCAAACTAGAGAGGAAGACTTACAGTACAAAACATTGCAGAATATGAGATATAAGCTAAATAAGCATTATTTCATAAGCAGTCACAATATCCACTGTGGTAGCTCTGCCTGTGGAGCGTAAAGATTTGGTGCCATTGTGGATAAGTTGCCGATGATACTGTGGATGGAATTTACTAATGGCAAAATGAGGTCAAAACTCAGAAAACTGGAGTTGTCGGAGGTTTGACTGCATTTCCCATATGTATGAATCTCCGGAAAGTGAAATTTCAGGAGCTTGTACCAGGTAGGCAATGCCAGCTATAAATGGAGTTGCCTAATAGGGCTTTTGACCGCATAATTTGCCATTTTAATCCTAAATCTACATGCATAGTGTTAATAATGCCACTACGCTATGCATGCAGTAAGTGGCGGGATGTATCGCATTCAAAATGCCCTGTATCTCTATTCTGCCCCCGGAGTGGGTGCTGCCCCTAGAAGCCAAGAAGGGCTGCCATCATAGCAGAGAAGACTACCTGTCCAACTGTGATTAGCAGGGAGCACCTGCAATGGGAAGTCAATGACAATGCTAAGCAGTCCCTGCGGTGTCAGATTTTATGGGATGGGGGGGCAAAATCCACCACTGCTCCTGCACCATTAGCATATTTTGGATGCAGCAGCGATGCTTATAGCGTACAACTCTGAATTAGGCCCAATTTCAGTAAGAAATGCCATAAACATATTGATATAACCAGGATTTACAGTTTTGCTTGAAGCACTAAAATTCTAAGACAGTAGGTTAATATAATAAAAAAAATCTATGGCACAGCACTGTAAAAACTTGGTAAGCAAAATATATTATGCAAAATGTACATGCACACAGTTTTATTTACCCTGACAGCAGAACACTCTGCTAGTAAGACTAACAATAAGGTCAGTATCATGTCAGTCAAATAATAATTCATGAACAATTGTTAATAGCAGTCAGGGACATAACAATAGCCCATGCAGCTGCTATGTGGCCCAGAGGCATAAGGAGCCCAATGAGATTCAGGCCCTAAAGCTAGCTCCATATATATTTACTATTCTACAAACTCATTCTAAACTGTGTTTTCCTCTAGCAGGCATTTTAAGTGTTAAATTCCTGACACAAGAACTGGTTGCTTTGTGAACAGAATGAATTATGTCCCTGTATCAGGAGCTGTGAGGCTCATAAATGCAGCTATGCAAACCACCCATATACTATTAGCCTGCTCACTGGTGTAATAACCACTGCCCAGCACAGAGTGATGATGTGTGGAGAGCTTATCAGAGTTGTGGCTCTAGTCATTCCCCTGATAGCAGTTGTTAATTGGATATGCCCTATAGTACGCATCAAGTTTTACTTTCCAGGTTACAGTTTAAGAAATGAAAATAACATAACAATAGATTCCTCTACTTTATCTACAACAATAGAGATGAACTACATCTTATCAATGTTAAACGTATAATGAAAGTTTCCCAATATCCTTTCTAATTCTACCTCATAGTACTTTTTTCAACAACCACCTCTGGAACAGATGGATATATACTTGCAATTTTCATAAATATATAAAGAACATTATTTATAAGCCATCTACAGTACATGGCTGCCATCATGGAAGTATAGCAGGGAGCTTTGTCGGATGCCCAGTGGTAGAACTGAAGTTGTCATTTACACCTAGTTCAAAGCTCATGTGTTCTGATTTGCTCAAAGCCTCAGACTGGGAGCAGTACAAACAGTTTACTGTCTGAGGCTATGAACAAATAATGTATTTGAAGTGTCAGCTAGGTATTACTGAAAGCTCCCCGCAGCTCTTCCCACTAACAGCGAGGAAGTGAGAGAGCAGGTAGATAATGGCAGAGGTTTATCAAAGCTCAGAGAGAGATAAAGTACCAACCAGTCAGTTTCTAACTGTCATTTTTCAAACACAGCCTGTAAAGTGACAGGTACAGTAAAAGCTGATTGGTTGGTACTTTATTTCTCTCTCTCACTTTATCTCTCTCTCCAAACTTTGATAAATCTCCCCATTGAGTTCATAATTGGGAGAGGAAGTGGTCAGTTCTTCCAGCTACTAGTCACCAGAGATTAGAGACCTGCTATTCTCTAGCCACTTGATCTGAGACATAATTTATATAATAGCAACTGTTTCATATACTGTGCTAAATGATAAATGTTAGGAGCTGATTGGTTGCTATGGGCAACATCTCCACTTTAATGCTCTTGAATGTTTGATACATGTCCTTAACAGTGAGATTACTAGTTATCAGGAGTTTATCAGGTTATAGGGTGCAGGTGATTTCTGATAGCTGCCTACCCAGTACATCTACTGTACTATGTTTTTACCACTGGAAATATGTTTGTTTTATAACGAATAGGCTGAGCGCTCTCTAACCCACACATTAGACTTAGTAATGACAGATAGCAAGTCATTCTTTAAACAATGAAGCAATATCACTAATTCAATCCTGCGATGCAGAAAGGATTTCACAAGTAATTTGACGTTCCTTCCAAATTAACCCAAACAAGATTATTGATCTAATGTGGGCTCAGACAAATAAGAACATTTTCATTGTATAATCCAGTGATTAATATATATCAGCTTTTAAAGTATATGTATTGACTCGCCTACCAAATGGAGTGGCCTACATGTACTGTTAATACAAAGGGCTCTATTTACTACAATCCGCATTGGGAATGCAGATTGTAGTGTGATATTACCGACTAAATTTGCATTGCGAATTCAGCCAATATCACAGGGATTTACTAAAAATCCCTTGCAGGGACAGAGCTTGCGAATCCCCTCCGCACACTTATCACGGTACTTTTGCAAAAAATACCATGACAAGTGCCCGCGCGAGCGCCGACCAGCCGTCGCTAAGCCCCGCTGCTAAGCCCCGCCCCCCACAATCGCGAACCCCCCCTACGATCTCCCCTCCCTTAATTACACTTACCTGCAGTGATCAGTGCTCCGGTGATGTCCTCCATGGCTCCAGTCAGTTGACATCCCATCCTGCACTGGGACGCGGTCAGGTGACGACCGGGCCCCAGTGCAGGATGGGAGACCATCACGGGAGCCCCGATCACCGGTCCCTGGACTCAGGTAAGTTTTTTTCTTAACTATTTTTTTTTCTATTTTTTTTACAGTGTATCAGCGTGTGGTCTGTTTAGACCACACAGATGATTACTGGGACCGGCACCGGGCTCTGCTCTGCCTTTTAGAAAAGAGTAGGAGCCCGGTAACCAGGGGAGACCCTGGATAATGCCACCTCCAGGTGGCGTTATTATCACAGGGCTTTCCTGGTATTTTTTCACAATTTATTTTTAGTAACTTTGGCCAGATCACATTTCCCATTACAATTATGGGAAATGCGATCTGCTTACTAAAAATAAGTAATAATTAGTGCTTGGAGTAGAATTTTACGAATTCTACTCCAATTACCCTTTGTAACTTTAGGTGGTACTAAAATAATGTGAAATGGGTGTGAAAACACCCTTTTTCATTTTATTTTAGTAAAAATAATGTTAATAAATAGAGCCCATAGGCACAATGTGGGAGCGGATACTATCACAATCCATTGATATTTTCTCCTTTACTCTTCCACTCTTTTATGCATCCAGTATTTCTGGAAAATAAATTCAGAGAAGAGCTCCCATAGCATGATCCTGCATTTATTAAAACATATCACATTCCACATAGAACCACATAATTTCAATAAAAAAGGGGAAAAGGATGGCCTCTCACCAAATGTATTTGTCTACCAGATGAAAAAGTAGACAAATGGAGCAAGAAAGGGAAAAGTACTCCAGGCGTCCCAGGTGCACTCGTCCAGTTCACAGGTGAGGTCCCACAGCTTCCCAACAACAGGTTTCTCCAGGCTGTGGGACCTGACCTGAGAGCTGGACGAGTGCACCTGGGATGCCTGGAATACTTTTACTTTCTTGCTCTTGCTCCAGCCACTGCTACAGGCACCGGAGGCAGGTATATCTAGAGCATGATCAAAATGTATTTTTGTTCTACAACTTTGATTGGGGAGCGTGGTGGAAAGGAACCAACTTCATTTCGTTTTTAGTTTGTGTGGTACCAAATGTTTACCATTATTATTATTAGTATAAAAGTATACTTTCTTCAATGAAACACACAGAAAAAGATGCACAAGGGAGGAAATTGCAGTCTGTCAAACATGGGCATTGCTCTCCAGTTCCCAGCTACATATAGCGGGCCTGTATCCTGGGCCTCCAGTACCCTTAGGCCCCATGACAGCTCCAACAGTTGCTATAATGATAAACACCCTTCAGTTTTATATATATATACACAATCAGGGATGAAACTAGGAGTTTTTTCACCCGGGGCAAGGCAGTAATTTGGCCACACCCACCCATTATGCCACATACAGTAATACCCCTTACCCCAATATGCCACACACAGTAATGTCCCTTATACAAAATACCACATGCAGTAATGCCCCTTATACCTTATGCAACACACAGTAATACCCCTTATGCATTCTGTCACACACAGTAATGCCCCTCACACCATTATGCCACACAAAGTAATGCCCCTTGCAACATTATCTCGGCCCACCCCACAGCCTCTCACTTAGTCCACCTCCTCTCACAGCAGCCCAGCGAGTATGGATTTGAAGTCGCACGTCCACCCGCAGCTCTTCCTTGAGAGAGATACAGCTCCCATCGACATCATTCTAATGTGGCACCTGTCGCGAGCCAATCAGAGCTTGTGAACCGGCAGCTGTGGCTGGTGTGCGAGCACCGATTGGCTCATGACCGATGCCACAAGCTGCCACATTAGAATGATGGCAGAGGGTACTGTGTCTCCCAGGGCTGTGGGCGGCTGGCTACAGGTGCGGGTGTGCAGCTTCAAATCCACACCTGCTTCTACCTGCCCTCCTTGGTGGCACACGCACCCCCTTATATTCTTCACCCAGGGCACATGCCCCCCCTTGCAGCTCTAAATAAATAGATAGGATAAATAAATATCTTCATAAATGTTTTAAGTTTATCCTAAAACTTCTTTTAACTTAAAAAATAGTTACATAAGTTATTAAATGTAATAATAAAACTTACAAGAATATTCCCTCGAGTCCCTTCCCAAATGAGACAGTTTGAAAAGTTCCACATGCATTTATGATCATACAGCTCAGATAAAAAGAGAAAGTTATAAATTATTTCACATCTTATCTTTTTTTTTGTCCTAATAACTTCCACATTATTCTTGCATATAACCAGAAAACATGATGTGAACTTTTGACTATGGACAATCATTGCTGCTTTTTAATCTGTTGACATTCTCAAAACTTGTGCCTGTTCTCTATTTATGGTTTAGATTGATCGGAATCCTCGATTCCCCAATCAGAGGAACATACAGTCTTTTTAAAATCAGTATTTCACCACTTTCACCATAAAAAGACAATAATTTATGCATTCCTTCTTTTGTGGAATTATTTACAATTTAGTAGCATATGCATAACATTAATAGCACATAAAAACACAGAAAAAAAACAGCATTACAACATGGATGTACGCTTTATACATATATATTTATGACATATACAGAAATATTTCCAACATAGGATGCCGTTTACAAAGTGCACCCAAGGAGCATCACAACATTTGAGTAAAAATTTTGAATTAAATTGCATTGATAGCATGCGCAGCATAAGTCAATGTGCACACCACCTTCCTCATGGTAAAAGTGGGCCTTGAATATCAAAAGAGGCAAAACAATGTTTAGGAGGTGCATTGTGCAAATGTGTAATTATCACATGACAGTAATACCTCTCACTCACTTATAACCATTTTTTTCATTTATATAATCTTTTCAGTTTTCCTCCTATAATACTGCTTGGTTTAGCCACATTATCCCATAAGACAGCAATAGGACATTCTTTTTTTTTTTTTTTTACCTTTTGTGAATCTTGTTATTACATTGCCACAATAGCACCTAGAAATGCACTTTTCCACCAAAGGCTTTGCATTCCAAGTAATGTAATATTTTTTTTCATCTTTGTATTAACCCTAATATTCTATTGATAAGGATGCCCATTCTATGAATTGTGCAACAATTTCTAAAATGCAATTTCTAAAATTCATGTATACCAAATAAGCTGTATATCTATGCTAACAGTGAATATGATTGTCAGAAACACTTTAGATCCTATAGACTCAATAACAGATTTGCTGTACTCAGTGTCACAGAAGTTCCCGTTGTAAATCCAGCAAGTTGAATTTAAAACTTATAATCAAAATTCAAAAAATTATGATTTAGATCAAAATCTACACATAACATAATAGACACATGTTCAATCAATAAGTGAGTAAACTTATATAGAATTAAAAAGTACTGTACTCATACAAACAATAGGTAAGGACAGTAGAGGTTGACTATTTCACAGGAAGAAAAAAGAAAAAAGAAAACCATCTTCCCATATAACAGTCTGACAGCAGGCTTAAAAACAGGCTTACAAATCATCTTATTAGATAGCAGCAAAAGAAACAATCCTTGAAAACAGGTACATGTACAGTATCTTATGGTACCACTAATCATTTTTACATTTTTGGGAGACAGTAAAACAAAAGCTCATACATACATACAGATAAAATTATACAATATTAAAAATATCATATAAAGATTTATTGAAGCCTTCAATTGGATATATTTTAGGACTGTATAATAAATCACATATAATATAATATATAGTAATGGTGAACATCTATTTTTGTATTTAGAATCCCTGCCACATGTCTCTCATCAGCTTCCTAGATTGTCATACAGTAAGTGGATTGTTAGATAATTTCTTTTAATTTACATGACTAATATTGGAATATTTTTTTACCTTCAGTGTCTAGTTTTTTAGATTTGGTCTCCTAAAAGTTTAAACATATGAATCATTTACGTGATGTATATAAAATATGGATGGAGTGATCACTTGATTATTGTTATTACTATCAGGAAACCAGGTTTGGAGACTACATCTAAAGGGTTATTCTACGAACAATCAACAAACATAAAATATATTAATATTATAAAGATCTCTGATGGTCTCCATTGGTTTTGAAGACCACCTTGAGATTTTCCAAACTTTTATGCAACACGTGTCCATAGGACTTTGTTTTCTTGTAACATCTAATATGCTACATAAAATATATAATTAAATCATCAGAATCTGTAATTTGATTTAACATTTCAAAACAATTACTGGAACAACAATTATATTTTATATAATTTTAGAAAGGTCTATATTTTTCTGTTGGTTGTTTAATCCAGGATAAATTTTCTTCTAACATTATTAATTCTAGTTCTCATATTTTTGTGGTAAAATTTCATAGCATTTATTATGTGTTTTGATAGTTTTTATTTAGTTTAATTATAAACACCTCCTTATTGTGTCATATGTCCCAGTATAGACACTACCTAAGATATCCTTCATGAGCAAATCATTCATTTATTTATGAACCATAATATAAATCTTTCATTATAATAGGTTTATAGGCATAGTATAAATTACTAGAGTCATTCAGTATGATCATGTAATGAATAATACACTTACCTTTTTGCTGTTTCTGATATTTTTGCTTCTTCTTTAGGTCTATTTGTTTCACTTGCTTGTTCCACATGAGAGAGCACCACTGCTGAGCATGACACTATGGACTGATATGAATCTTCTCGGCATACTGTAATGAGAAAATATACTGCATCAAACGTTTTACATTATATAAAATGTCACTTTAGTACTTTATAGGATTTAATACAGGTATACTGCACTCATCTCTCTAAATAATTGAAAGTCTGAGATATTTTAGACTGGCTGATAATAAAATATAAGAAGATACAATGCACATATAACTTCTTATAATGAGTCACAGCTTTGGATTTTATAATACTGTACATATCAGATATCCCACTCAGAAGTGGCACACATCCTCTCCCCACCCACTAACCAATCTCTCTATATTTATATTCTATCACCTTAAGTTTATTTATTTCCTTCAAAATATTCGTATATTTATATACTAGTTGGGATACCTGGCATAGCCCGGGTTGAAGACTGGACCCTGAAGTACATCTGTAGCATTCATGTTTTTTACATTGTCCTCACCTATAACCTGGATAACTATGCAAATTAGGAGTAAATGACAGTGTAGGCAGGAGTATTCTCATATCGTTTGGAATCGAAAAAATCAGCAGCAGACTGACTTACAGAACAGAAATCAGTATAACTTCCACACTCACTTGAGTGTCAGAAATCACTGCAGAACAGAGGGGGTGATTCACCTGAGGATGGATATGCTATCACAGCTGCTAACATGTTAGCTATAGTATGGTAATGGAGCAGGAGGCGTCATGCCGCCTGCATGCAATAGTGATCCAAGCTGCACCCAAGGATGCAGCATTGGATCATCTGCAATCCTCTCTTTTACCCATCTGTGGTGGCTGGCTTATGTGACCATGGGGTCTTCATCATCTGACAGAGATCCTGGCCTCTCCATAACCCCCAACGACGGCTACACGTTGTTTTGGGCAGCGGAGGCCATCGCCCCCATCCCCCCCGCTCCCCGTCCAGAAACGGCAGGAGACTGTCAATCACTGACAGTCTGCTGCCGGACTGCATGCAGGATCGCAGACCCATACTGCACATGTGCAGTACAGGTCAGGCACATGCACAGATTCCTGATAATCTGCGTGATTCTTGTCACCGCGTCCGCAGCTTAATCACCCCCTTAAATCACTCTGCAGACCAACATTGAAGATGATGTCTAGCAGGGCTGCCATCAGGAGGTGGAATGCTGGGACTGGAGTCCTGTTCCCGGACAGAAGGGAGCCTGTCCTCGGTGGCACTGTGTGGCTGTGATTAATCTCCCAGGCTGTTTATAATCTCCATATGCTACAATTGTGGATTGATTAAACTGTATGCCACAGTCTGAATGTATTGAGTGGAATGTATCAAGTTCTGAGCTGCTCATGAGCTGGCCAGAGGGTGTATTAGAGATGGCCATCGGTGTGCTTACCATCGATGTTTACCATTGATCATAATATGTCAAGTGGCTATCAATGGTTACCAACTATGCAATGGATGACCATAGTTGGTTTCACCAACCGATGGTCATCCCTGTTCTTTTTCCACCTTGTAAAAAAAAAAATATTGGGTTATGCTGTGCCATCGATAGAGGGAAACCATCTGGTTCTACCCCATCGATAGTAAAAGCATTCGACAATGACCATAAACCATCGATGATTATGAATGACCATCCCTAATGTGTATGAATCCAGTCCCTCAGCCCCAGAACCTGTGTAAGATTGTCTCGGTTTTATGGCATTGTGTGACAGTGTGTGGCCCTGACGAAGTTCAAACATAGGCAAATACCTAATCCTGGTCAAACTACACCACCATGCCAAATTTGGTGGAGCTAGGTGCAAAACTCTGGTAATGCAATTAAGGACAAACATACAGACACACACACACACTTTCTCGCTTATTATATAGATATTTTCTTTTATTGGGGTAGCTTTTTCATTATGATAATTATTGGGGTCCAAGCAAACCCAGATAATTAACATACTAACTCGCAGCGAGTGCCGGAGCTCCAGTGTGGAGACAGCTGATCCGAAAATCAGCTGTTTTCATGAAGCGGTTTCATCGTTCCTTTTGGAGCAGTGAAACAGCACTGCCGAGTTCATGCAGGCGCACAAAGCCCCGACGTCTGGCGGAAGGAGCCAGACAGGGGAGGAGGGATCCAAAAGGTCCCTCTTTGCAATCCGGGAATCCTTCTCTTAGGGAAGGAGCGGAGTGCACGCTGCGAGCGGGAGGGGGAGCAAACGCCATCTGAAGATGGCGAATGCTCCCACTGTCAAGCCCCTGAAAATATTGTATTTTTGGAGCTTGATGAATTTCTGTCCCCATACCAGTGTATGGGAACAGCGGGCCACATCGGAAGTAAAAGGTAAGCAGGAGATAACTGTGATATCTCCTGCTTTACTTTTTTGATGAATGACCCAGGGGCCTATTCATCATAACTAAACTTTCCTGGGAGGTAATTAGGTTTAGAACTCGCATGGAGTTCTAAATAATTACTGGAGGAAGTCATCATTCCTCCTCCCTATAACTATCTATTCCGAAAAGCTGTCATTTTTGCTATGACAGCTTTTCGGGAAATAGATAGTTATCCCTGCCTGCTCTAATTTATCGCATCTGTAGGCAGTGCTGAGCATGCGCTGTTACATCTGTAAAACCAGCGCATGCGCAGCACTTCCTACAGATGCAGTAAGTTTGTGTCCCCCCCCCTCCACTCACCTGCCCCCCCTTCTCCCACCCGCTCACCTCCCCCCCGTTCATCACTTACCTGTTCGCGCAGCAGCCTCCGGCTCCGTCTGCTATGCAGTCATGTGGTCTCCCAGCAGCACACAGTACTGTTTAGAAAAAAAAATTATTATTTTTTTCTAAACTTTATTGTGTTCTGCTGGTAGAACACATGACCGCATAGCAGACGGAGCCAGAGGACGCACCAGAGCGCCGGAGGGAGACGTTGGGGGACCTGCACAGCTGTAAGCAGGTAAGTGTTACCTGCTATTCGCCACCTCAGAGTGGCAAATAGTAACTATATCAAATTCCGAAAATATATAATTTTCGGAATTTGATGAATACCATAATTTCCATATCCCCATACTAATGTATGGGGAGTGTGGAAATTAACGCAGGGGGAATTAGCAAGGAGATATCTGTGTTATCTCCTGTGCTAAGTATCTTCATGAATACTAAAATAACGTTAATTAAGGAAAATGCCCTTAAAAACGTTATTTTAGTGTTGATCAATAGGCCCCCCCAGACGTTTAATTTCTACAAAAGCAGGTAAAAATGTTAATTTGCACTTGCTTTTGTAGAAATTAAGTGATGATGGATAGAGCCCTTAATCAGTTAGATGTGCTTGTTCCCCGAGATCCCTTTTGGTTCACTATGATTGGATGTACTACAATTCTGTATATCCATGTGATATACATTGTTATATTTACTTTTTGATCACATTTCATATACATTATTTTTAATCCCATTTATTACTAATCTGCAATGTAACTGTCCTTGCCTATTAAATAATCCTACAACATTCACTACCAGTCAAAAGTTTTAGAGCAACCCCATTTTTTATTTTTTTCTCCTTCTATGTATGCACTCTGAAATGAAAGCATAGGACACATAAAGAATTGGAGATAAAACAGAGAAATCAGAATCATTTTTTTAGACATAATGTACATCTTTGGATGGCATTCTACAATGGAAATTAAATGTTATTTGTGAAGTTCTTGCCAACACTGGGCCTGATTCATTATGGTTCGCGAATGCAAATGCAATAGCGATTATGCACGCAATTAAACTGCGACAGTATGCTAATTCATTGCAATGCCACCGCAGCACTACATAAGGACACCCACTTTACCTTACACACATCCGTAATGTTTAGCAATACTGCAAAAGCATCTGTACAATCGAGTACCTTCGTAGCCTCACTCACCCTTGCACAAAGTCTGACCTTACTCAGAAATTGCTAACTTCAGCGCACGCTATCAAGCCTCAGTCCATCGTAGTGGCTAATTTATGCACGCCCTTTTAACGGCGTTCAAACGCACTGGCCCGCCTGTGTTCGGCCGACCACCCCCCACAAGCGGCACTTCCTCTCAATCACTTTGAGATGGATCTGCGTAGTCACAGTCCCGATTTCAATACTGAGTATATGCTTGCGCACTGTGTTGCATGCGCAGAACGCAACAATCGGCCGATTGTGTGTGTATTAGCAGTTGCGTTCCTTGCTGAATCAGGCCCACTGTTTCAGAAGTTCCCACAAATGTGTTGCGCTTGTGAACACTTCTGTCCAGTTCATCCCAAACCATCTTGATGGGGTGTAAATCTGGAGACTGTGCTGGCAATATCATGATTTCAGGCCTACCATCTTGTTTTTTTTCTCAAATTTAGTTTTGTCATAGGCTGGAGGTATATTTGGGGTCATGATCTTACTGTAGGATGGACCTTTGAACAACTAGGAGCAGGGGCTGGCCGGCAAATTTAAGAAAGTGGGGCAAGCCCACAGCACTGGCCCATGAGCAGCATCCCGTACAATGGTGGTTTAACATACAAAACACATGGCTTTTTCTACCAATAAGCACAGTTCTTTGTATTGCCGCCGGCAGTCATAGCTGTATCAGCATTACACACTGAACCACAAGGGCCCCTTTGCTGTCTGAGGAGGCGGCCCATGATGCTCGGCGATAGAGTGGGTCACACACAATATACTTTGTATGTAACATATTAAAGCTGGATAAGTGCTAATTATGTCCTCTTCATGTACTGGCCACACTCACTCTAAAATCAAGCATTTGGAAACCCCCCTCTAGAAATCCTGCGTTTGCCACTATAAAGTATATTGGCAAGTTAAACTTATTTAACAATTACTATATTGATCAGATTATATCATTATAGAATCAGTACAGTAATTTTCCTTTAAATGTGAAAACGTTATATATAATTAGTACATGGATACAATCATGTAATAAATCATGTCATAAATAAATAGTATGCCAATCTACTGTACAGTCATGTATACCAACCACATAAATACTACACTTTTTGTTAATTAAATATGATGTACTGCATATGCAGTTTTCTTCTTAAAGACATTAAAGGGAAATAAATCACATACACAAGGGAAACATTCAGCTCTAATGTTATGTAGTTATGTTTCATATAAAATTACAGTTTATATTTTGAACACATAAAACTTAATTGAACTTCAGTACAGTAAGCAAATTAATACTAAAACAAAACATACAATACTTTGTTATAAAATACATATAATACATCAGGGCCACATCATTATAGGTACCCGAATGCCCAACATAAATTATGGGGCTGATCTGAGTCGCACACAAAGTGGTTGTAGTTGTAACCTGATTTAGGGGTCTTTGTATCAAGCATTGAAAAGTGTGGAGAAGTGGACCAGTGGAGAAGTTGTCCATAGCAACCAATCAGCTTTGACATAGCATTTATCAAGTACAGTCTGTAAAATAATGTGTAGGAGCTGATTGGTTGCTATGGGCATCTTCTCCACTGGTCCACTTCTCCACGCTTTTCATTGCTTGACACATAGACCCCTAAGTAAGAATCCATCAAACTAATACAGGGAATTGTGTGAGTGCAAGCGGAAAGCTGCACCGCCTGCTGATTTGATCCTGATTGCTGTAAGTCTCATCATTAGTATCTTCAGTTGCATCATCCACATGCTAGGTGCAGGAGATACATAAGAAACAGGCTTCCCTGCCCTATAGGCACGACTCAGGATCACACAGAGCTTTTGATACATGCCCACAACAGTCTCATGAAACTGTTACAAGTCAAGGTGGTTACATGTGATCACATTGTCACTGTCCACTTCACACCTTAAATGTCATATTTTACAGAAATACAGATCTGTCCAAGTTGCGTCCAACTTAGAATAAGATGGACATACCCAATGATGGGTAAATTTGCATCACTGCATGCACAATTTACTGGAAAAGTTTACACGTTGAGTTTACACCACGGCTGAACTAACGGCGGTACAAATGGTGCACAGCATTGGGGCCTGTGGCAATTAAGGAGTCCACAGCTGAGCAGCCATGGACTCACTGTCAGCATATTTTTGCACCTTTGCCCATCACTCGCTACCTTCCAAGAAGTGAGAGTCAACAGACAAACTCCATCTGAAGATGGCATTCGTTTTCATTGTTGAACTCATAAAACGTATAGTTTTTGGAGCTTGAGCAATGGATGGCAGCCACATTGGAACTTCAATGGTTAATGGGTCTATTTTATTCTGTTTCACTCCTGTTTGTCTTCCCCTCCCTTAAAGAATGTAAGCTCTTTCGAGCAGGACCCTCTACCCTCTTGTGCTTCTCCCTACTGGAATTTAATTTATCTCCTACTCCCCACTAGGGCAACTAACACTTGGCTGCTTATGCAGGCGTTAAGGTCGCTAATATAGCAGTGTTTATCCATGCCCCGTATTGTATTGTATTGTATTGTCAGTCAATGGTTACTGTTTGGTCTATGTACTTTGTAAGGCGCTGCGGAACACTTGTGGCGCCATATAAATAAATGATAATAATAATAATAATAATAATAATAATATAAAACATGTATAAACAACATGTATAAACATGTATAAACTAGTTTCCGCATTTACAGATGAGTCCTGCTACATATTTACGAATCACGCCATGAGTGCGCCGGCAAGTGGATACTTGGTTAACTCTATATGAGCTGCGCTGAGGGACCCAAGAATGGCAGGAAAAATAACAAAATATAGCAGCAATAAATTGCATACACAAATACAGTACTAAGATCGCAATACTTGTTTAATTAGATAGATCAATATCATATATAGAAACACCGATGTTAAAGTTTCAAGAGAAAAATGCATAAAAAGTTACAATTTATAAAACATTAGAATAAAAGGTATACCTTTTGAGAAAGTCACGTGGGCGTGACGAAACGCATTAAGGCTCCATCATCCTGTATTTTATAGTGTTACCTGTCTATTACACTCCAAACTCCCTTAGCCGGGAACATCTAGCCGCATAAGTCAAATCGCTCCTTGTATATTCCGAGGATGCTCGGACAGAGGGTCTGAGTACCGACGGTTAAAAATCATCCTCCACAAGCGTGAGTAAATACACGGCTCACACTGACTTGGACGGGCAGTCTGCCTTTCAATATCTATGGTGCTTCATTGGAAGCGGGAATGCGTTCCTGGCTCAATGGTTAATGGGTCTGATTTATTCTGTGTCACTACTGTTTGTCTTCCCCTCCCTTTAAGAATGTAAGCTCTTTCGACTTAACCACTTCTCATCAAACACAAAAATATTTTTCCCTTATCATATTGGTATATAAGACTTCAGGACTCCTTTTCATACATTCCCTGTGTACAACTGCATTTCCTCATGATTACCTTGTCCACTCTTTTTGATATATCAATTATCCATACTGCAGTTGCATGTTACTCTAGTGAACTTTCTCTATGAAATTATTATATGCATATAAGAAAGGATCTTTAATTCGGAACTCTGATGCTTTATATTGCAACATTGTTTTTATTTGTATTTTAATGTTTTATAAATTGCAACTTTTTATGTGTTTTTCTTTGAAACTTCAACACCGGTGTTTCTATATATGATATTGATCTATCTGATTAAACAAGTATTGCGATATTAGTACTGTATTTGTGTATGCAATTTATTGCTGCTATATTTTATTTTTTTCTGCCATTCTTGGGTCCCTCAGCGCAGCTCATATATCTGTTCTTTGCAATTGTGAACCTTCGCAGGGGGTCTAATTAGAGCTGCTGCTGACTCTCTTTTTGAATTGACAGTTTTAAAGAATTATTCCTTTAGAATCGCTTTGGAAACAATTTCTTTATAGAGTGGATACATGACACTGCGTTTGCACCTGCACCTCCATAGGAATGCATGGTGCGATGGCAGTGCATGCCATAGTGTACTGCAGCGTATGGTGCTGCGGGTAATTGCATGGTGCAATGCGTATGCATGTTTGTAACGTGATCTGCAAAGATGTAGCAGGACACATCTGTACGATGAAACCATGAACTATTAACAAGCCTCACTGTCTCTGAATTTTATTTATAAGTATTGTTTTAAATGCATTTGTTATATATAGGTATTTATTTTGTAAAACAGTTAAAATATATAACATTTTCTGCCTCCTTATTATATAGGAAATAGCTAAAAGTCAGCAAACATACCAAAATAATAAATATTTAGTTATTTATGAAAGTGAAGATTTGTATACCAGCACACAAAACAGGGTCCAAATCTTGAATTTGAGCGGCTGAGGCAATAAGTGTCCAACCTCTGATAGAACAATAAATTTGGGGTGTTTGGTTAGAGTATATATGGTGATGTACCCAATATGGGTTCTGAGAACGGACACGGATATATATATATATATATATATATATATATATATATATTATTTAGTGATGTATTTTTGTGGTATTAGGTGTGTCTGTTGCTACTGTACCAGTATGTATAAAAGGGAGAACAATGTTTCATATACAGGTCACAGTGCCTATTTATGGGACTACACTAAAATATATAATGGATATATTCAATGCAGTAAGAAATACAAATCAAACCATATCAAATTGCAATGCAATAAGCCAAAATGCAAAAAAATAATAATAGTAATCAATAAATCAGAAACACACAAAAAAGCAAAAAATAAATAAATAAATCAAACAAGATAGAAACCAAAGAACATATAATTATGCTATAAAATAGACTGTGAGAACAGAAGAACAGACCAATACAGATTGATTATGTCAATGATGTGAATGTCCTGACTGTTCTGATATTCAATTATATAGATTTCTGTAATAGACAGCTGATTATCCACTTCATATAATGTTGCTGTCCAAAAAAATGTTTGAACAAATTGATTACTTGAGATCACTCTTTGTCAGTCAGTTAAGCTCGCACAGTGCATGATCACTAAATTTAGTAGTTTTCAAAAGTAGACATTAGTAGGGGTTTTTGGTTTTGATTTGCACTATGAATGCACACGTAATACACACTCAGGGCCTGATTCAGCAAGGATCGCTATTCTGCTAATAAGCACGATATTCAGTTCCTAATATCAGCGGTGAAATGCATTACGATTACAGTCTAACACGAGGACGCCCACTTCCCCTTACACACATCCATATATTTGTGCAACATAGCAAACTAATTGGTTACATCTAGTAACATCTGATCCATACGCACAGTTAAGACAGGTCAGACCTCACTCAGGAATAACTAACTTCAGCGCATGCTATGAGGCCTCAGGCTGCGTATGGTATTGCAGTGGATAATTTATGCATGCCCCTGCAACAGCGTTGCAACACACTGGCACCCCCCCATCACCACCCACAAACGGTGCTTCCTGTCAATCACTGTGCTCTGGGTCTGCGTAGTCTCTGTAGACGCAGTTTCCATCGCAATTACTAGTTTGCGCAAGCGCACTGTGATGCATACGCATGCGCAATGCAAATTAATCGACTGATTGCGTGCATCTTTACAACTGTGATCCTTGCTGAATCAGGCCCTCAGTCAGGACCCACATTGGGTACATTACTTCCAGACATTAATTAGTAGCAGCTATGAATACTGTAGTTCAATGGGATTTGTTTCTATTTTAGGTTAATATTTTTATCTACTCTATTGTATAACATCTAAATCTACTGTATAACACCTGTCTTTATAATTAAATATGAACACATATGCAGAGTATTCAATTTTCAATATGATCTTCTGTAAGGTAAAGCATTGGATAAATGCTTAACATAATGTTGCCTTTTAATATATTATGTGGTTAGTAGTGTGTCTCTTTAATTAAATAACATACATATCTGATTTTCCCTGCTAATTAGCATGTCTGATCTTGATTACAGAATGATTACTATTACATGACAACACTGATAATAATGACTCTTAAATAAATGTTAAATACAGCAGTCATAGTCGAACACAGGGCCTGATTCCGACCCGGTCGCTAAGCTGCGCTCGCTGCCAAAAGGGTCCGGGTATGCAAATCCCGCGATCGCACTGTCTGGCTTAAGGATGCCCTCTACGTCTTAAGGGGCGACTGCAGAGAGCGTACGCAGGAGTATAAAGCCGCCCACCTTTCTCTCTTAGCACACGTCATCTCCAGGAATTGTGTGATTAATTGGTAACATCGAGACCCATCGGAGCTGCACGCAGCACTTGAGGTAACCCCTACCCCACCGCAAGCACTGCAATCAGTTCAGGCTAAAATACAACCAAGTGACGTGTTCAATTACGCTACTTTGCTAATTATGCACACCCATTAAACTCAGTTTTGATGCTCAGACATGCCTGCGTTCGCACATCCACTCCCCCATTCACAAGCACCTTCCCCTGTCACCACCCACAAACGGTGCTGTCGATCTGTCACTCAAAGTAGCGTCCAGTCGGTGTACTAGGAGCATACGATTCCCGGCCGCAGTGACTTGTTCGCGCATGCGTACTTTGATGCATACACATGCTCAGATGTGCGATAATCGCCCCTAGCGAGCGTTCGCAGCTTAGCGACCGGGTCTGAATACAGATATAGCACTAAATGACCGAATCTCAACTAATTTAGCCACCCATTAGATGGTGACCCTGTTGCTTGATGCAGTAGCAGACATGTAAGGTGTGTACACTGTTGTTGTTTTGGAATGGGAACATAATTTAGTTAATTCTATTAATATGACAGTAGAGCTCAGCATTAGGGTCTTTACCCATTGATGTTGGTTTAAATGCCAATGACAGCCTATGTCAGACATAATCACATTTTACATGGGATGGTTAATGAGAAATTGCACCTGTGGTCAAGAAGTCAAGGGAGGACATTCCAGTGATCCCATAGATTTCACTTGGAATGAATGTAAGAGAATGGAGCAGGCTGTGTCAGCAATGCAAATGCTCACGAACACAAGTGCATATGCTATTTAATATGCGGGTCACTGAATTCAAGTGGTTTCATTCCAATACTAGTTTACATGCTTTCACAGGCATTAAAAATTATAGTAAAAGTATGTAAGAGGCCTTAGGGCCTTATTCAGTTTAGATCACAAGGCTGCGATGTTTGTGCTCTTTGCATGCGTAGGCATCGCAGTGTGTGTGTGCAAACCGGCTGCTGCGATCAGGAAGCGATCGCAGTAAGCACGCAGTCCCGTCGCATAGTGATTGACATAAAGTGACCATTTGGGGGTGGAGAGGGGGGGGTGGATGGCGGAACGCAGGTGTCCCTGAGCGTTTGAACGCCATTACAGGGGGGATGCATAATTAAGCCTCTGCGATTGCATACGCTGGCAAAGGTAGAGAGGGCGACAGAAAGTTTAGCAGTTTGTGCTGGAGCTCATGGTCACCACAACTGTGTGAATGGTTTTTGCTGACTTGCAAGTGCATGTTATGGGAAGTGGGCGGCTTTATACAGTGATGAGCGGCTTGGTATAGTGCTGCGGTTGCTGTGCGATTGCATTCATTAGCATACTTTCGCTGCCAGTGGGTGCGTGCGAATGCAGCCTTGCGATCTGTGCTGAATCAGGCCCTTAAATCAGTAACAGTAAAGACTCACAAGAGTCTCTCATTAATGAAAAGTGAAGAATGCAGTAATATCAGTCGAACCAATCCAAATTGACTCACATTGTTATCAATAATATATGCCTAATTTATAGTATCATATTGATAAGGTAAAGTCCCACCTATATCTAAAATGGTGTTTGGTATGATATGTCAACAAGCAGAATGTCAACATTTATTATCTCAGCATATAATGTCGACGTGTTCTGAATGTCAACAGATGGCATGTCGACATCCACAATGTCGAACTGACATGTCGACATTTTTAAAATGTTTTTATTGTGAATGTCGACAGACACAATGTCAAAACTGATATGTTTTACTAAAAGTAACTCTAATTGCAGCCTAACCCTAACCCTAACTCCAGCCTAACCCTAACTGCAGCTTAATCCTAACCCTAATTGTAGCCTAACCCTAACTGCAGCCTAACTCTAATTGTAGCCTAACCCTAACTCTAATTGTATATGTTGACATTGTAATTGTTCACATTCACAATTTCGATATTATGTCAGTGTCAACATTGTGGATATCAACATGTCATCTGTTGACATCCTAAACATATCAAAAGCCTGACTGTCGTTATTCAGAACATGTCGACATTACAGTGATGACATTTTGATTGTCGGCATCCTGAATGTCGAGATCGTGACTGGAACTCTTAAAATGATAATGATTTATTTCACTGGTCTGTGTCATTTTTGAGTTTAAGGTTTTTTTATAATTAGTACATGATGAATGCAAGATTATAACTCACTTTGCTCAATCAGGTCAGTTTTTTTTGCTCTCTGAAGCTTAAAAAGTTAATATTTTGTAAATAAATTATACAGTATAATAATTTATAAATTATAATGTTTATTGTTTCAAAGCAGACTTACATTTGCATAAATGAAAAACAAATACAGTTATTCTGGAAGAAACGACCTTTTTCAAAGACTTTGGTGAGTGTTTTGTACCTGGATCATCTCACTTGATGCACCAGCAATAGTCCGCAAGCATATTCACATACAAATATAACCTTGACGAGGCGGATGGGCAAACATCTTTGGCCAAACATGTGCTAAGAACCTCACTTATACTCCATATTCATTTTACAGTTTATCAGGATTATTTTGACTATCATTGTTCTTAGTACTTGGAGTTTGAACCTGCATTCTTTGTTCCCTGCATTGTACTATAAGGGGTAAATTTACTAAGAATCGAGTTTGGTCGAGTTTGGAGAGTTTGGGCATTTTTTTCCACTCGCAAATTTATTTTAAATGTCAAACTCGGGAGAGAAATCTTTTTTGCTAAGGGAAAATTCTGGAGAGTTAGCAAACTCTCTTCACTTCACCATCGGCCAAACTCAAGTAACTTTTCACTAGTGAAGATAGGATTCGGGAATTTACCAAGCGAATAGTTTCTAAACTCTCATGAGAATAGACTAAAAAAATTTTATCATCAGGCCTTATGGCGACTAAAGTTCTGTATAACATCCACTGGAATATTTTCCTTGTCAAAATTCTTGTTTTTGGTATGTATGTATAATTGCACATTGTATGTGCGTATTGATCAAAGATTTAATTTTCTATATATTGTCCTGGTTGTACTCATATTTGAATGTGACCCTTTTAAGATTTTCCCCCTGAAGAAGTCACACCTATGGGACGAAACGTGCAGGGTATCGGTATCTTATCCTTCTGCCACCTGCAAGGTCTCCCACCATTGAGCTCACATTTTTAAGCGTGTTGGTGGGCTGACATATCTGTCCTTCAAAGGCATTGGGTATCTGACACCGTTTTATATGATGTAAGCAATTTTATATTTGTTCATACTATTTTATCAAAAATAAATATTCTGATACTTATTAACAAGAGGCAAATTGGCCATTTCTTTTGGGTGATTTTTTCGGTGTGAGGGTATAATTCTAGGACATTCCATTCAACATATACATCATTTCTTGATTTGACACATGAAGAAAATGTCTACAAATTGATCAAAGGGATCACATCAACTTCAAAAAACCATCACCATTGGCAGTATGATATGGACTATCTAATTATTACCACTAATCACTAATATGTTTCATGGTTCAATTTATAATATTGTATATTAGTGCCCTTAAGTTTTTTATTGTTGTGTATTGTTTGATAGGCTCCCACTAACAGGGGTTCCACTTTGAGGTGTTGCTGTCTTTGACATTAGCATGAGATAAGGGTATTTCGCTACTTTTTGTATATATATATATATATATATATAAATATATATATACAGTATATAGATGTCGGTATCGTAACCCTGTCAGCATCGGGATTCTAACCGCATGCACCCATACCCATCCCATATATATATATATATATATTTTTATATATATATATATATATATATATATCATACACGTCCGGCGGCCATCAGTGATACGGACGACAAGACACGGTTGCTCCAAAAATGGTTATTTGGAGCCACCATGTCTTGGCGTCTTCATCACTCAGTGCCACTGAACGTATATGATATTTATTCAGCCTCACCCGCTGACCCATGGAGGGCACCAGTAATTATATGCAATAAGGAGAGTGCAGCTGGGAACTGTGTATTATATATATATATATATATATATATATATATTTTATTTTTTTTTTATTTTTTTTTTATTTGTTTGCGTATGTACATATGTAATAAAAACATTGTCACTGTCTTGTATTGGTTGTATCAGTTATTATCCTGAGTGCCGTCCTGACTGCTGTGCGCTGTGTGTGTGTCTTTGTGGGTCACATATATGCAGTAAAAACTTAAGAATCAAAATGAAATAAAATCTCTAAACTATTTTTAAATCCTCTGGCGCCTCCTGTGGGTTCCGTATATAATTCAAAATACAATCCTCATAATAATGACAGAATATATATTAAAATAATGATCATGAAGTGAATACTAAAAGTAATGCAAATGTATTAAAATATACAATGATAGTCATATAAAAATACACATATGTGCTGAATCAACATAAAACAAACTCACTCACAACATATAACATAAAACACAAAACACAAGACTATGTGAGTATGTATAAACCACGGAATAACAGATACGCTAATAGCGTTTTACTCTGATATCCTTAAATTTGTATTCCAATTGATGTTCCAAAAAAGTATAAGTGGATAAAAAGTATCTTCCCTGGAGGTAATTCCAGTATGAATAATAATCCAACTCTGAAAGGAGCAATTGCTTACCATATGCTCCAAGGAGGTGAAGTCAGTGAGAATCGTTTGCCGGCAAACTCAGGGATAACTTACATGCTGCAGACATAGGTAAGATTCCCCTCCACTATCATCAATGCGTTTCACCTAGTAATAGGCTTCTTCAGGATGAAGAGTATGTGAGTGTGTATAAAGCACTGTTATTCCGTGGTTTATACATACTCACATAGTCTTGTGTTTTATGGAACCCACAGGAGGAGCCAGAGGATACTTTTTGGTATACAAATTGGGAATGAAAATATTTTTTTCAACCTCAGTGGTCACTTTTTATTTCCTCAGAGACTAGCATGGGGATACTTGTTTTATATATATATATATATATATATATATATATATATTGTGATAGGATCACTGGTAAAGTGGTCTGTGGCAGGTACATTTGTCCCAGATTCCTGTCTTTTGTGTTTTAAACCCCCAGGAGAAAGTCTGCAGTGTAGCAGGCTTGAGTTTCGGCTTTTTGAAAAGCCGGTTTGGGACCTGGGGGTTGTGGGTGAGAGGAGAGGGAGGGCTCCACCCACGGCCACTCCAGGTTTTGGTTCTCTTAGCCTGGTAACAGGCTTGATTGGGTTCCCATCTGAGAGTGGCCAATATAAGCCTAGTTTGTTGAGGGCTGATTGTCTCACCTGGGAGAGCAGACAGGGAGTTTGCTCAGAGACACTTGGAAAACCTATCTGTGAGTACTGTGCTGTGCTTTGTTGCTGGCGAGGGCATTAGGCCCTGCCAGGTTCTGGTAGTGAGGGAACTACCTGTGAAGTTAGTGCCCCGACAGGGCTAGGATTTACGTTTATGTTTTCTTTGTGTTATTTCTGACATTGTACAATAAAGACTGGCGCCGACCAGCTTGTACTTGCATCCAGACTGGTGTGCTGCTTCCCTGCTGCTGTGTGTGTGTGTGTAAGGAAGGAGTCCTCTACCCAGGAGAGGGACCCCCTAACCTAACTGTGTCACAATATATATATATATAAAATTTGGCTGTTTTCATTGTGGCTGTGTTACCTGCCAGTATTTCATTCAGGGAGAAAAGTTCTGTCATCCACATTCTGGTAAAAAATATTCTATTCGTTTTCAATTGACATGTAATAGTACTTACATTATTTATCAGATTATTTGCCCATGTGGATTATCCTATATTGGGAAGACACAACGTAAATTCAAAGAACGGATGGCTACCCACAGTTCTTCGATTAGGGCAGCACACCTTAGTGGCAGTAGTGACCAACCTGTCGCGCGCCACTTTGCTGAATTCAAACATAATTTGGCTAGTTTAAAATATAGTATGATAGATTATGTTCCCACACCGTGATCTGATGCTCCTACGCTGTGAATCTCGCTGGATCCACCACCTGGATGTAGTTGCACCTAGGGGTCTAAATGAATCTATTTGTTTTTCTGTATTCAATGCCTGAATCATGATGTTTGTTTTATGATACCATGTAATTTGCGTGTATTGAGATGTTTCTGTGATTTGTTATACAGTTTCCATAGTGATGGTTCACTAGTTGTCAGCACAGTGCGCGGCTGCGTCTGTGCGTGATGACGTCATTGTTCGTCGCCGGAGGGGTGTGCGGTCCCGTCTCCGGCGCGATGTGTGCACTTGGGTGATGTGTCTACTTAAGGTAAAACGTGTTTTAATCTTTGTATCCTGATGATAGTATCGTGAACACTGAAACGTTAATGACTAAACTCGTGTAATTGTTTTCATTTATGGAGCTGAGTGCCGCACCTCTTGTTTTCTATTGCCTCTATCTGTGAGGGCACCGGCCACAGTTGTTTGTTGTACCGAGAGTGCCGGACCGTTAGAAATGCTGTGTTTGCAGGGACTATACTTGTGGTCTTTGCCTATGTCACGGCACCTCTAAAAAATATATTATTGACTCATCATCATTTTATTGCACTGACTTTATTATTATTATTATTTTTTGTTTTTTCTTTTTAATATTTTTGTCTTCCTTTATATTTTTCTTTTGGTGATTGTTTGGAACAAATCTGTTCTATATATGCTTTTTGCGTAACTAAGCCTATTGTTAGTGGATAATATGGCTGAGTCCCAAGGTGAATTACCTTTTAACCCATTATTATTTCCGGCTGGTGATGTATTCAGCTATTCCGATTCTGATGCCGATGTTATTTTAGAGAAAGAACGTATGGGTGAACACAGTGACTCAATCTACAAAGATTGGTTTAAACTGAAAAAGAGGGAGATTGATTTTCAATATTATGGCATCTCCCTCAGTGATTACTTTAGGGCTAAAATGATCCCCAGAGGCTTTTGCATGAAAAAATCCCCAACGATTGGGAGGTATGATCTGCAATTCTGCAAACGCTGGATTGCGATTTTAAATAAATGCTCCTTCGATCTCATGCTCCTTGTGATTTAGCATTCTCGCAAGGAGCTTGTGTTGGTTAAAGAGAAAATTACCACATTTGAAATAGAGCATTTACCTCACTTGTCTCTTGATAAAGAGACAGATTAGGCAGCCAAATTGAATAATCAGATAACCCTATATAGGAGGGATCTGTTAAAGTTCAAAAAGGATAAATTACCAAAAGTTGAAGCAGATTATGAACAACATCATGTCTATCAATGGTTATCAGGTGGTGGACGACAAGAATTTAAAAGACCTTCTTTTAGGAGACGTTATCCCAAGCAATTGGGTGATACAGAATCCTCATATGATTCTAACAGTGGAGCTAGTGACACTGAACCTTCTACCGGTAAACAAAGGGTCCCTTTAGGAACATCGACCCGTTCAAAAACCATCGCAAACACAGCAAATCAACAGAATTTGCTGTGATTGCACGTCCGCCAAAATCGGCGGATGTGCACGTGGAAGAAAACCTCCTCTGTCCAAAAAATAATAATTTTTAATTTATCTTCCCCTTTATATTATCATCGAGTGAGACAAGTTTACTTATGAACGGTTTGTCCTTTATTCCTTCCTAGTATACCCTTTAATGACTTTCAGTGGCAGATTAAAAAGTATCAGCTGCAGCGACAATTGAAAATTAAAGAACATTTTTGTAAACCTGAAAATGTATCAGTGATTAAATCATGTTCCATTCCACCACAGTTACGTAAGATTCAACTGCGATCCACTTTTGAACCTGTCTCCATTAATGCCAGTATCAAAACTTTTGTCCGGTTATTGGAGGACGAGGTCTCTAATATTGTTAAAACATCACAATCCCATCATCCGAATTTGAACCCAGATGAATGGTGAGCACTAAAGGAGTTGTCTAATAATGCGAGTCTGATCATACGCCCTGCTGATAAGGGGGGTGCGATTGTTCTGCAGGATCGTGATGATTATAGACGTGAAGCAATGTGCCAACTAAATGACAAATCTGTTTATCAGAAGTTACAAGGTGATCAATCGAATTCCTCTAAACAGGAATTAAAATTGATCTTGGATGCAGCACTAGATCATCAAATCATTGATAAAGAGTTACATAAAGCCCTGTTGCCAGAATTTCCCCTAGTATCTTTATTTTATACCTTACCTAAGGTGCATAAGGGGGTTAATCCTCCACCTGCCCATCTTTTTATTGCGGCCCGAGGCTCATTGGCACAACCTATATCAATTTTTCTGGATGCAATATTACAGCCTCTAGTACAAAGTCATGAGAACTGCTTATTGGATACTACATCCTTCCTTAATAAATTAAAAAGACTCGGACATATTCCTGTGGATACCTGGTTAATCTGTGCGGATGTTACCAGTTTATATACTGTCATTCCACATGGTGCTGGCATGAGAGCTACGAGGGCATTGCTGACTGCTAGTGGCTTATACTGTATGTTGATGCCTTTATTGACTTTTGCCTTTTGTTACTTGAATTTATTTTAACTAAGAATTTCTTTTTCTTTGATGGTACCTTTTATAGGCAGGTCAATAGATGTGCCATGGGTTCTGCCGTGGCACCTAGCTATGCCAATGCCTACATGTTCGATGTGGAGCGTCTGTTGTTTTTTGGAGACCCTTTGCTATCGTCTAAGATTATATTATATACTAGGTATATAGACGATATCTTTTTGGTTTGGAAGGATACAGATATTGCTTTTTCAGAGGTGATTGATGCCCATAATGCCAGTGATTGTCCGGTCAAACTGACTGTCAGGTTGAGCCAGACACAAATTGACTTTCTGGATATTCTGATCAGGAGGGATGGTACCCAATTATCTACATCTGTTCATTATAAGGATACAGACCGCAACACTTTGTTGCAGGCTCAGAGTTGATATCCTTTTAATTTAAAGAAAGGGTTACCATATTCCTAAATGATCAGAATCAGAAGAATCAATTCTTACTTTGAGATGGCTGAGTGCCAAATTGATCTCCTCATTGATAAGTTTGTTGATAGGGGTTATTCCAGAGATGTGTTGATGCAGACTAAGGATAATGTTATGCATTTAGAGAGGGAATCATTGCTTAACAAGAGGACGCATATCAGTTCTGAGGCCATGTTCCCATGGGTTAATCAGTACAATGTGTTGTCACCAGCTATTAAGAATGCGGTTAAGCAAATTGGCCTATCATTACATCTGATGCTTCCTTAGGTCTATCTACCACCCGCTTGCTGCCATGCTTTTCACGTGGCAGCAATCTTCGTGACCTTTTGGTTAAATTGGATATTACTTGTAAACAGAAAGTAGATAGCTTTTCTGCATTCTTTCAGGTGAACAAAAAATGTGGCTGTTTTCGTTGTGGCTGTGTTACCTGCCAGTATTTCATTCAGGGAGATACGTTCTGTCATCCACATTCTAGTACCAAATATTCTATTCATTTTCAAATGACATGTAATAGTACTTACGTTATTTATCAGATTATTTGCCCATGTGGATTATCCTATATTGGGAAGACACAACGTAAGTTCAAAGAACGGATGGCTACCCACCGTTCTTCAATTAGAGCAGCACTCCTTAGTGGCAGTAGTGACCAACCTGTCGCGCGCCACTTTGCTGAATTCAAACATAATTTGGCTAGTTCAAAATATAGGATGATAGACCATGTTCACACACCGATGAGGGGTGGGAACCGTGATCTGATGTTCCTACACTGTGAATCTCGCTGGATCCACTGCCTGGATGTAGTTGCATCTAGGCGTCTAAATGAATCTGTTTTTCTGTATTCAATGCCTGAATCATGATGTTTGTTTTATGATACCATGTGTTTTGCGTGTATTGAGATGTTTCTGTGTTTTGTTATACAGTTTCCATGGTGACGGGTCACTAGTTGTCAGCACAGTGCACGGCTGTGTCTGTGCATGATGACATTATTGTTCGTCGCCGGAGGGGTGTGCGATCCCATCCCGGCGTGATGTGTGCACTTGAGTGATGTGTCTACTTAAGGTAAGACCTGTTTTAATCTTTGTATCCTGATGATAGTGTCATGAACACTGAAACGTTGATGACTAAACTCGTGAAATTGTTTTCATTCATGGAGCCGAGTGCCGCACCTCTTGTTTTCTCTCTCTCTCTCTCTCTCTCTCTCTCTCTCTCTCTCTCTCTCTGTGTATATATATATATATATATACACAGTATATATATATATATATATATATATATATATATATATGTATCAGGCTTATGAAATTCTGCAATCACTGGGGCTTCTGCGGTAGCCAATATTACCAGGGGCTGCCCTAAAGATAATGAAATCCCCCCTCATTGTGAGGTATTGAATAATATTTTTTGTAATAATATAAATGATTTTTATTTTCTTAATTGTTCTTGTGTATTCCTATATAATGACAAGAAACTGCACATGTAATAATTGTAATTTGCTGCCAAAGGAAAACTCTACCTGACCTGAAAAATTTATATTAAATTTAGTTGGGCAGGCAAAGAAATCATGAAGGAATTTACTTCCATTTGAAACACTGCTTCACAAAACATGAATAGTTGGCTTGGTCATGAAGAGAAGAAATCCCTCAGGTTTTGAAGGTGTTAAATACCTAATTGAATCAATTAATTTAATTTATGATGCAACCTGTACCAGTCACAGTTGTGCTACATTCACTGTCTGTAAATATACATGAATTAATCAATTATATGAAGCTTTTAAAATGACACATCAGCTTCTGCCCTGTTGTTGCCTCCCACACACCACTAATGTTGTATTCTGTATTGTAAAACCCATATTGTGTAAGCACATGGGATGCAAAGTTAAGGAAAGCATCATAAGAAACCTACTTGTTTTGTTTTCATCTAGATTTCATCTTTATTTTTTAATACATGTGCCACAATACATGAAAAACTGTTTTTTTTTTCTCCCATATACATATATATATATATATATATATATATATATATATATCAATTGTACTGCAGAAATGAATTTATATCAACATATACATTTCTCTTTTTTCTGTTTATTAAACTTTTTCCCCTTATAGTTAGATTTCTTATTTCAATCTTGTTATATACATGTTCTAGTGTCATGGCATTACTAGTAATTTCCTGTAGCAGAAATAACATTCTTAAAATGTTACCTATTGTTATTATTGCACACATGGCATATGTCTGAACTATTTCTAAAGTCAGATTGCATTTCTCCATCCAGCAAAAATGAAGTTTTGTCAGCAATCAGTAACAGCTCTACTCTAGAAAGTGAAGAGGTGAGAAAGCGGTTATTACGGGCAGTGCTCAATGTCATCATTGGTAATCCAATCTGTCAAAGACAGTGTGCAATATTAAGGGCTCCTCCAGGATAGAGGAGTCTGAAGTACACAAGCAAGCAATGAAAGTATTGAAAACAACTTTACAGTGAAATGTATGGCAGAAATGTTTTCTTGTGCGGGCCAAAAAAAAGTACAACAAGCAAGTGAAAATGACTCACATAAAATGCTGTGATTTGTAAATTATAACTATTATATAGGGAAAGAACAAAAGATATCTATCATTTTCCAAAAATATCTAACGAACAATTAGCATCATGACAATATAACCTATTAAACTGTTATTTTCACAAGCAATTTAATTGCATATATTAAAAACTTAAAATTAATATATAATACTGATCATTAAGGTAAGTACAATTAATTGAGTACTGATCACATTTTTTTATATTAGTACCTCCCTTCACCCAAAAAATGAGAAAAAAGGCAAATTATCAAAGGTTATTTATTAACAGGGTGCATACTGAAGAACAACTGTATTCAATTAACAGACCATTGGGGACAGTTTCACGATGGTAAGCAGCTCTAAGCCCCTGATCACAGGCTGCACCACCCCCACCTCCCTATGAGTTATGATAACTTCCTGCCAGGGGCGTAACTAGGTATTTGAAAACCCCATAGCAAAAGTTGGTAAGGGCCCCTATGTACCCCCCAATGGTGAAAAATTTATATAACACATGTAACTTTGACAAGGAAGATGCCCCCCCCCCCCCCAGCTCTGGGCCCCATAACAGCTGCACCCCTTGGACCAATGGTAGTTAATGTATATAACACATGTAACTTTGACAAGAAAGATGCCCCCTCAGCTCTGGGGCCCATAGCAGCTGCACCCCTTGCACCTATGGTAGTTTCGTCTATGCTTCCTGCTCCTCAAGTGTCTGGAGATTGGAACGCCAGGGCAGAAAGTAACATAAATGGTCAAGCAGGGAAGATTGGGAGATTGTGCAGGGAGAGACTATGGAGTCTATCCAGCAGTAGTGGGGAAGCATATTTTACAAGGACTGCAGTGGTTATGGAAATTCCCAGTAAATGGTATCCTTATAGTTTACAGAGGGGGTACATTATACCAAACCAATCTAAAGGATCTCTAACAGTTCATGTTTTCCAGACCACCTCCTGTAGCTCTTTAGAATGTACTAGTTAGTAATAAATACACCTGTGCACCAGTTATGTGGTCTGGAAAATGTGAACTGTTAGGGTCCTTGAGGACTGGTTTAGCCACCCCTTCATTATATCATATATACCTTTTCTGTTAATGGTGTAGTATATTTAATATGTAAATTCTAATGTTATCACTTCAGTGTTTATTAATATGATTAATAAAAGGAATAGCACACATCCTACTGTAAATTGCTATATCTAGAAGCCAATTCATATTTCCTTGAAATGTGTAATTAAATTGGCCTGTGGCCTTGAGCATCTACATGGTCACAGCACTACTCTGTGACTTTCAAAATTAGTACAAGTCACAGAAGGGATATATTAATCCTTACATGAATATGAATTCTTATCTTGCAGGTTCCTTCGTATTTACTGGCTGCTATGAACTGTTGAAATGTATTCTAACTGCACCAGGTTACGGTATATGCACCTGCTGTATTTTTATGTGTTCTTCTACTGCATTCATGTGTTTGCTCTCCAAAGTGCTGCATACACAGTGACAATAGAAATAAAATCATATATCCATACAAACTGGGGGAAGTACACACTTCAAATAATATTCTCAGTAACATTTTTTTTTTATTTATGAAGAAATGATCTTATCATATTTCCAACAATCAGCATCTGAATAACATACCTTTGTAGATGTTTCTAGACAACAGGAGGAGCATCTTAACAAGATCTGATTGCATTAAATGAGTATGATTGTGTATAGTAATTGCTCATTTAATCAAATTTTTTACTGCTTATTGATTAATTGTGGTGTGGTTAGAATAACATCAAAGCCATTGGGAAATAAGTCAGTAAAGAACAAAGGAGTTTCATCACTGAAACATATTCATGGAAAAAGCAATATAACTGTTTTTGTCAATATCTAGAACTGTAAAAGCATTAATATAATACTATGAACAGTAATTCATCCTAACACTGTTTACTATGAGACATATACAGGTAAACACTAGTCCACAAAATAGAGATTTCTCAACTATTCAGAATGGTTAGATATTACCCCTTTTCCACCAAAATCGTGGGTCTGTCCCGGGATTTGGAACACGGTTCCAAGCCGGGTTATACCCGGAATTTACCCCATTCCCACTATGGATCGGCGCCATTCACACTGCACATGGATGCAGTGCCGCCACTTGGAGATGATGTTATCACCGAATGCCAGAAACTCCAGCTCTCCCCTGAACGCCAGACGGGAGCGGACCGGCAACAGGGGAGGGGGTTATTCCTGGGGAGGGGGTGTCCTTTCAGGAGGCTGTGTGATGTCACAGCTGTCAACGGGGAGGTGGGCAGGAAGAGATTATAGACTCCCCGTATGAAGCGGGTATGGGTTAAAAACCGGACCGGTCAAGACCATATGGGGAGGCTGTAATCTCTCCCTCCAGAATGACAGCTGTCACAGACAGCTTCCGAATAGCACCCAATCAACATGCTGTAAACGGGTCACAGGTCTAAAGACCTGGGTTACCCATCTCCACTGAGCCTGACCAGGGTTTTACCTGCGTAAAACCCTGTTCGAGACCCGGGAAGAACCCAGGATTTTTTCCTAGGAGCCATTTTCCACTGAGCCACTACCCAGGTTGATCCGGCAATAACCCGGGATATTTTGGCCACTGGAAAAGGGGTATTAGTATACACAGACAAGTGTTTTCTTATTGGGCTTATTTTATATACTTTAATACCACAGTAGCAAACCTGGTCCAAAAATGTATATTTCCAAATTACTAATTTTCACATATGCTGCAATCAGGTGACCCGCACACTGCGGATGATGTACTGGACTAATCCAATCTGTATTTGCCCAGCACCACAGGGGCTGCATTGCAGTTTAGACATAAAATGTGGGATGTCCTAACATTAAAAAGGGAGACAAACTGCAGGTTTGACTGCATTTGCCATATGTATCAAGCTTACAGGGCTTGCAACCGAAAGATAAATTCATCTATAGATGGCGTTGCCTAATAGAAGCTTATGGGGTTCTTTGCAGACATTCCCCAAGAGGGAACCAATAGGATCCCTCCCCATCTATGGTCCCCCAGTGGCTCACGCATGCGCCGAAGGACTCCCGGGTCATAAAACTGGAAGTCCTCACACTGCAAAGGACAGCTCTTATCTGAAGAGCTGTCCTTTGTGATTTTAATCGCAAAACTACATGAATACAGTGCTAATAAACGCCTCTATCCATGTGGTAAGTGATGGGACATATCACATTCAAAATGTGATGCTTGATACATCCCACTCAAAGACACAAACGATGCATCATGTGACATGTGGTCCAATGCTTTGCATGTCCAAAAGAGACACATTCCATTTGTAAATCTGTGAGCCCAAATCAATTTGGAACTTTGGTAGAAAAAACAGGACCACTATGGGGTTTTAGGAAGAGATGGATTTTCATGAGACTGTACAAGAATAGTAGTGGTCATATGGCATATTAGAGGCCAAAATACATAATGGATTTATAAAGCAACAAAAAAATGAATAAAAAGTCATACAGGAGCATTAAGATTGGGGTTGGAGATGAGAGGTAAGACGGTAGTTTAAGTAGTTTTGGTGGGATATAATGCGGTATGGTATGACATAGGGGCATATCCAATTAGGTGTAACGTTATTGCCGCAAAAACTAACCCGGATATTGTTCCCAATTTTCAATTACCATGGATATGCGCATGCTTAATTCTCACACTATCCATTTGAAATAAAAATGGGGTTTCTTTCAAAAACCTGCAGTAATTTAAAATAAAAAGACCTGGAAATCAGACTGTACCAAAAAAAAAATATATATTTTGAGCTTTAAAAATGCTTCAAATGGCTGATTTGTGCATTCTTTTAGACATGTAAAACAATTATTAAAAGCAGACTTTTTTTGTTTAAGTATAAACAAAAATTTAAAAAGATGAAAAAAACAAAAGTATAAAAAAAAAAAATTTTTGGAGGGCCACTTTAAATAAAAAAAAACAAAACCTGTAACTCCCACCTGCAATGTTAAACACCTGTCCCATCCATAAAATACCCATATACCTGTCCCACATCTTTTAACCCATTATTCTGCACTTTTCATAATTTCACCCTAATAATGACATGTAATTATTGGCCTAATTAAACTGACTGAAAACTTCCAATTGCCTCATTAGTCACTAGGGCATTAGTTCACAAACTTTTTTGAATCATGGCACAGGAAAAACAGTTATTAACAGTACAAACAAAGCAGGACAAATACACGATTTATACATTGCTGCATAACACTTAAATAAGCAGCATGGCGTCAGCAACCAAGGGTTAGGTGCTGTTGTAAATTAAAGCAGGAGTAAGTGAGGGAGAAGCACAACAGTAAGACACCAAACCAAATCGCACAAAGGGAAGGGATGGTGGGAAGACTGGAGACAAAGAGGTTTTGGTCTATAGCCAAATCTTCTTACATAATTGTCCTAAGAAAACACACCTCTGCACCACTATAGGCTAATACATTACAAACTAGTGATCACTCCTATGCCAGCCCCCATCCTAGAGGTTTAAACGACCTCTTTTCATATACAATTATTCGGTTTCTCTTCACAGGGCAATATGATAATCTGTGTACAGTACATAACAAGCCAACTGTTATGTACAAAAAAAATTTAGAAAAATAATTTTATGTTTTCATGACTTATTTTATCAAAGTTGTAGCAAAGTCAGAATTATGTTTACATTAAGCAAAAAGTAAGATTAATTTGGGCTTTAATAAACTTACCTGGGTGATAAAAATACTGCTTGTCACAATTTCTCATGCTTTATTTCATCCAATTTGCACTTATTGCTATATTTCTTCCATTTTTAACATCATTTGATATAGGCTTCTACAAAAGGTCACAACACAGTGTTTATTGCTAGTTAACTAGTTAATTTATTAATAAACATCTGCCTGCTTTTTCGCAGTCTCAGAAGGTGTGAACAGATTTGTCCACTGCTACGTTTCTGAATCCAGGCTTTGGCTCATGCTACAGTTTATGTCTTTGATTTCTAAAGAACATTCTAAAATGTAAATAAGTGACCTAGATCCTCTGATCTTTGACAAACAGCTGCATTGGATTATTATTATTATTATCATTATTAGTTTTATTTGCCTATAAAATGTCACAATACTCCATATCCTTCCCTTTTTATTTGGGTAATTATAAAGCCTGCTGCTACAAAATTCCTGTTTTCTAAAAGCCTCTATTCACAGTATCAGTCTCCAGTGGGAAAACAAGGTTACATTTATAATTAGCATGACAAACTGTTGTTTGACTTTGCTTTCCATCTTTTTATTACATGCATTTTTCTGAGAAATTACAGCATACAGAATTTTCTCATTATCTGTGATCTGCTCACAAAAGTCTAGAAGACAACAATAAAGGGTTATCTTATGTATTAATAAAGTTTGCTCAGACATACTGGGAGAAAGTTTAACTTGTTATATACAATAAGGGTCACTTACAATTAGAGGTAAAAGTGCAATATAGCAACATGTTTATAGGTTATAAGCTAAGTGATGGTTACAGGAGGCTGACAAAGTAATTTAGAAGAGAGCTATTATTATTTCAGTGATGTTTAGAACTGTTACTTAAACTTATAGTGAAAAAGAGCGCATGAAAGTATGTTTCTTCCTGTACATATGAGATTTAGAGCAATAACTGGAAATAATTAACAGTTGTTCTGATTCTACAGGAAATGAAAAAGTGCTGGACTGCGGCATGTGTGCTCATTGTCAAAATTTGTGGCCTGGCTATAGAAGAAAGAGAGATAAATTATAATTTCATGTTTTAAGGTACATATGCTATGGGATGTGTAGATAGATAGATAGATAGATAGATAGATAGACACCACAACTAGGCTAGGGGGCACATGCCCAGGGTGCCGCATTTGAGGGCATGCGGCTCCAACACCAGGGCCGGATTAAGGGGGAAGCACTGCAGGCAAGTACCCCCAGGCTCCCCTCTCTGAGAGGGCCACTCGCCGCAGATCTGACCCAATCCACAGCACAGGCACAGCCCAGTGACGTGCAGTGAGGTAAATGGCTGGGGAGGCACTGGCTAGTATCAGAGCCAGATATACACATACATATAAGAACCTAAGGGTTCATGTGGGCATTCTACAAAGGTGCAGCAGGATATAGTGCTGGAAATTTGGTGTGTTTTGACCAGGGATGTACAGAAAAGGTAGACAGGGGAGGCAGTGCCTCACCTACCATACACTTTTTACTCCAGAGGTTTGACTATAAAAATGATTAGAATAATTCAAAGAAGATATTTCTAATATTTCTTAAATTTTTTTCTCATCATTTTTATAGTCAAAACTTTGGAGTATACCTAAGTATGACAGGAAAAACTCTGCCTCACTCACCTGACTGCACATCACTGGGCCAGTTACACAGCATTCACAGTCTCCGCCAGTGCGGCAGAGCTGTGCTGGGCTGCCAGGCCAGCAGTGGACCAATAAAATGCCAGGTTTCAGCTCCCAGTGATTGGCCGGCATGTAGGCTGCATGGGAGAAGAGGGCAGGACTCAGAAGGAGGGCACAACCACATATGGAGGAAGAAAAAGTAGTGAGAGAGAGAGAGAGAGAGAGAGGAATGTGCAGTGTCACATACATCAGAGTCTGTCTGCCCTAGTGTCAGAGAAAAAAGTAAGACTATATATTTGTTACCAATTAAAATATATTGTGTGGCATAATGCATAAGGGGAATTACTGTGTGGCATAATGTTATAAGGGCATTACTCTGTTGCATAATGTGTAAGGAGCAATACTGAGTGGCATAATGTGTTATAAGAGGCATTACTTAGTCTGGCATAATGTGTTAGGAGTATTACTGTGTCACCAAACCATACCTCCCACTTTAAAAGGGAGCTGCATGCAGCACAATCTTGAATTTCCCTTATATTGTTAAATAATTGTTAATTATTTGCATAGTTGACTATAGAATATGGAGTACTGGTTACATATACATGTGTGATACAGTACACAGGACTGAGTTGCCTGCTTGAAAGAAGCGAGCACTTTGTTGACCCCAAAAACGAGTGTTGATGTTCTGGTTATTGGTGGGAATAATTAGCACATCTGATTACTGCATTATCCTTTATATATTTTCAGAAGTAAAATATGCCTGAGCACTGTTACACCTATCCAGTTTCATTGACTTTATTTAAGAGATGTAAAGGGTATGTGGATACAGAATGATTAATGAATGGGGAGTAATTCAGCAGCAGACAATGTACTGTACAGTAGGTCCATTCATGACTTAAGTAGGGCTGCTTCAGGGAAGTATGTGGTTCATTTAATTACAAAGGGTGGGTGTCAGTGGAAATACTTTGTGTTGATTCCAATACATAGGGTCACCTTTTAGAAGTTGTCCCCTCTTTAGAGCGATGTCACAAACAGCTAATATAGTATAGAGTTTTTAACTAAATCAATCTCTGCATTTCCTCTCATTACTCTCTATGCAGAGCTGTAAATGCACACTACATTTCTGCAGTTACAAACCTCAGGTGTTTTGTAGCAGTGTGTGATACCACCTTTAGGTGTTTGGGAAGAACAAGGAATGCCAGAGACACTAGACAGAGTGAAGTGGAGAAACATGAAGACTTTTATAAAGGCTAATATAATGGCACAATGATCAGATAGAGTTCTTAATGGAAATTGATGCTTTTTACTTTTGCTTATTTAAATATTTTTTAGAGGCCAGAAGGGTTTTATTGGAAATATAAAAATGAATGAAGTAGAACTGAGGAGCAAAACTGACTGTCCCATCCAACCTGAGAGGGGTGGATGTCCAGGCCTGGGCAGTTCTGAGGCCCCGGGACTGCAGGGGAGACATACACATTAAACTCCCCATCGCCTGATGAGTGGTCTCTCCTAACAGTGCAGGGTAAATCATCAACAATAGTCATAATGAAATAATGACACAGAGACTTATATAAGGGGAAAGGAAGGTCAGCTTTATTTAATTTTAAACTAATTAAACTATTTAATGTATAACTGAACTAACTAATAGAATAAGAAAGAAAGACAGACAAAGTATGGTGGCGCAGAAAGAACGGCCCCACAATGCAAGATCACCAACTGCATACTCACATCGATCTTCTAAATGGGAGGCGAGCAGCCAGCCCATTACCACGCTCAAGGTATCCACCTCCCACCCCAATGACACGACGTGAGGCCCACCTGGTTAGGTGGTTGCCGCTGACCCCAGTAGGGTAAAATCAGCCTAAGCCATGTATTGGAAGGGAGAGCACCTCAAGCTCCAAAGACAGATGGCGACTGCTAACGTTCTTTCCCGCCACAAGAAAAGCTGACACCAAACAACTCAATGAATAAGGGAGGGAGGGCGGGAAACAGCCGACCATCGAAATTTCTATAAAATGGCAGCCAAGCAGCAACTCTGAAATACCAGTGACCCACCCTCTGCCAATCCTATAGGCTAACCAAACCTAACCCATGCCAACAACACTACCTCACTAAACAACTAGCCCCTTCTTGTCTAGAGGCCGACACCCACAGGCTCAGGTGTTTACTTTAACTCCTTGCATATGAAATGCACTCCGTCCTAATTACCTAGATGATGTACCCATGCTCCACCACACCACTCGCCACAGTGAGCTTCTATTGAAAGCTCCTACGAGTGGTCATGATGCCACCTATTTACTGAGGCCCAACCGATCTGTTGATGGCCCTGGCTGGAAGATATTTACTCAAATAGCCTCCACTTTGTAACTGCAGTTAAAGGTGCTTCTAGTATATATAGCACAGGGCAGGTTCATATTTTGAGAGTCAACTGTTGGCTCTTTTTTAATTAATAAACTTTACACTATTTTTTATTTGACATGTGTGCATGAGTATTTTTATCTTGATACTGATTTTCAAATAAATTCATTCTGACATAAATGCCAACCATCCCGATTATGGCAGGACAGTCCCACCTTTTGGATACTGTCCTGCCACCCCACCCAATGTTAAAAATGTAAATGTTTGAATTTCAAAAGTGTGAATGTTTTGTTATACCCACTGCATATTTTTGCCCATAAGAATAATTAACAGCACAGATTGCTTATACTTGCATTTAGCCATTTAGGATTAATTTACTGTTACTCAATAAATAACATGCTGAGAAATAAGCCAAAAAAAAGTTTACTGTTATTTAATATGAAAAATATCCTCAGTTTTGCTTCTTAGAACCAAAATACCTGCCAGCTTGCAGACAGACTGTCATCAAACTCTTGTAAACTGCTAGTGTTTTGTTCCACTCCAGGGTGCAATGACAAACTTTGAATAAGAAATTCAGCATAAACTGCACATAATTCCTCCCTTTACAATAACAAAAGAGGAACTAGATAAAGTATTATGTTAAAAATATACTGTATTTTACAAAGAGTATGGTGTTGAAGTTTACAATGTTTTCAATACCCAAATGCAAAACCATTAGCAAATGCACAAGATCCAAAAATGTCTAATGAAATAGATATATCTATAGATAGATAGATAGACAGACAGACAGACAGATACATAGATGACAGACAGATAGATAGATAGATAGATAGATAGATAGATAGATAGTCAGACAGAGAATCCTACAGAAGCACGTTGCATGGAGTGAGCAACTGAATCATGTTCTAGTGAACAGAAACAGTTAACTACTCTCTACAACAGAGCTGACCAACTTCTGTAGTGTGAACATACAAAATTTCTGTCACAAAACAATGTGTGGTGCTCCAAAATCACAGATCTATATTGTGAGTGTGCAATGTCAGCTTGCAGCCACACATTTTGTACAAAATGTGCCCCTTCCAGTAAAACAACCATGATGAATAATCGGGGACAGTAAAATGTCCTATCGGTGTTGGACTGGGGCATGAAGGGTCCACCAAGAAATACAGTGGTTGTAGCCCAAGCTTGTGAGGTATGGCAAGTCACCAGAGGGGGGTGGGGGGGGGCAACCACCACATAGGGAATTAGCCAACCATTAGAGAGGACATGCAGCGAGCCGGGGCTCTTTATAAAGATGGGGTCAGGGGTGTGCCAGGACCACACATTTTGTTTGGCAAGAGGGCTAATCTTGGTGTAGTTTCCATAGAAATAAACCAAGCATCCAAGTTCATCCATGATCCTGCTCCACAGAGTTACTGACAACTAGAGGAGGGTATTCCCATGAACACCTGTGGGCCAGTCCGACCCTCTGTACTGTGTTATTGGTATATTCTTATTCTTAGACAATAACCATTTATTATCAAAGGATATCCTTTGAAAATAAATGATTATTGTCTCTCTAAGAACGAGAATATATCACTATTACCTGTTCTTGTTTCCCAGGGCCAGTATTATTCATTTTGCCAGTGCACAATTTCTGAACTTATGTGGCGGATGACAAGATAATGAGGTATAGAAGGTAAGTATTGAATTTAGCATGTATGTTACAGATAAAATGTATATACTTAGCATGTCAGCCAAAAATGTCTTGTCATGTCTTCCCCTCAGTTGTGATCAGATAATATCATCCTAACACCCAATGCTGCCCAGTAATTTCTCCTCTCTGTACATTGCTTAGTACAATGGTTTCAAATCAATGGTTTCTATGGCAGGATAGAGTGGTATAATCATGGTGATAGGGGGGACATAATGCCTTTATAGAGACTGCAGTCTAATGGGCTGAGTAGGACAGATTACAATGTGAAGACAACAGCCATTAGAGTAAGATTCTTAGTTCATCTATTTAAGATACTTTTTAGGTTTTAAAAGTAATTGTACAGGTGTAATTGTTCTCTAACCTGACTCACAAAGTAATGAGGAATTAATGTATATTATCATATAGAGGTACTTCATTATCACTATATAATTATAGGTATATTAATTGAGGTTAATTATTGTACACAGTTGCTTAGTCTGCATGAAGGTTATTGAGGGGACTGTGTGTGACTTTGTAAGATACACTGATGAGGCAGTACTGCCTTAATTACTTGGGCAATCTCAGCCCTAGCAGTAATCAGCAATAAAGTAGGTATTCTGTGCTCTATATAAAAAGGTCATGTCATGGTAACATACTTCATTGTCAACAATCATGTTGTATGCTTTTCATCATTTCTATTTATTTGAATCCTTTTAGAATATATTCAACTTTGTTCCTACAATAGACCACTTCATTGCTAATACAGAAGATGGATGTTTTGGGACACATACTAATTTATCAACACAGTACATTTCCAGTTAAAGATTTTAACCTTGTTGTCTGAATGAAATATGAATGTTTTAACCTCACTTTTGGTAATGGACAACGGTGCTGTCTGTTTTTCTCAAGGACCAATTTAAAAGAGTGAACGTTACATTTATAGAACTAGCAAATGTACAATATTCACTTCTGACACAAAACACCACACTGCAGAAGCTAACGTAATAGTACCGGAGTAAAGGTGAAGACAATTCATGGAACATTCCTTAAATGTTTTATTATTATAGACAGCCTTGTCATTGTCTGGTGTGAATTTGGTATTGACAAAAATGAGAGTAGAAATGTGTGGTTCCCTGAGTATATGTACAGCTATATATGCATTTACATCACTGTACTGTATGCGCCCATAAATAGCTGTATAAAGTAACAGTCATGTTCCATAGGATGCAACAGAGTATCCAGAGAATTGGATATGTGTAGCCAACTTTTGAAAATGATTGGGTGTGCTCGCATTAAATCCACCATATGACTCACAAATGTCATGCATAGACACAACTACAGGCAACATATTATTGTGGATGCTTGAGTATTAACAGTGTGAACAGAGCTGGATGTTATGTGTAGGTGGAGTGTGTTACTTGATAACCCTGATAGTGACGGGAAAGGCCCTGATTCATAGACCTCAAAAGTGGCAGATTGTAACCCGAAAGTGGGCGTTTCTTTGCAGGGCATGGTATGTGCATCTCTAAATGTTGTGAGCTGTGTGTTGTGATTATTGGAAAGGGGGTATTTCGGGGAGGAGTGTGTTTTCAAATTGCCAAAGGAAATTGTCACCCAGATCTAAAACATTTAATGTGTGGAGATAAACTAAAAAAACAAGAAGCTTATTTACCTTCAATAGATCGTATGGTGTTCCTAATAGGTCTATTGGCCTGATTCAGAGATGAGCGCTAATGCGATCGCTGTGCACGCACAATGCAGCTTATATGCATGCGTGATGGCAAACAATCGCTCGATCTGTGTACGTAATCGCCATTGCATCCATCTCTGAATCAGGCCCTATGTCTCCATGCCACATTCCATTTTCCTTTTCCTGCTCAATTTGAATCAATTCAAACCAATTTTGCTGCCCCTAGCTGGGAAATTCCTCATCATACTGGGAAGAGTAGAGTGGGGTACAGCAGGGGACCATTAGAGTGTAGTCCCTTGTGGATGTTTTTTGTATGACGTCACGTTTTAATGTGAACAACTACTGTCACTGCAACTTTGATTTAGTAATAAAATAATCCTGAGACAGAAAAAGCAGTTAAAAAATATTTGTATGTTTTCCTATATTTTACTGTTATCTTACTTTCTATCTAGTGCTTTTCAATAAAAATGATCAACTTGTATATTATACAAATTAAAACAGAATCCACATGCTGTGGAGTGGTGTAAAAGCTATGCTGATAATGACACCATTGGAATTCTAAGATGAAAAGCAACAAGATTAATAATTTACATTATGTAATTTATGTGATAAAATACCAAATTGATTTGAAGTATATCCCTGCTGGCTTTTTGTTACATTTCTAAATACAGTAATCCCTTTGTAACAATGAATCAAATTAACGCCACCTTTACTTTAAAATGCTTCTCTACACTTTGAAACCATTGCTGATGAGTAAGAAGACCTCTCTGTAATTTAAATTAATGCTGATGGTTATAATGAGTTAATGCATGGCCATGCTGATCACAAAGCAAAGTGTGCAAGGTCTTTCAGACAGCATGTAAAGCTGCCCTCCGAGGAAGCCTGGGGAGTGTTGCTTATTTGTGGCAATGTATTTCTGCACCAGTTGATATCCACTGACCACTGTCCATTGAAATCTCACTGGTTTTCATGGAATCTCAACTGTCTAAAACTACCAATATTATTTTGGAGACTTACATGGCGACTTGCCTTTAGTAGATTTGGAGAATTCTGAGTAAACTGCAAAAATAAAATAGAAGTCCGTATGCAATCCCTTGTAAATTGCTATATCAGATGTGGCGATTGATGCTCTCTTATGTGTGGAAACGTAAAGCTCCCAGAATGGATAATAGCCATTTGATTTGTTCTAAACCACAAGGGGGCTTTGCTCTCCCTGACCTGTCCAGGTACGATGAAGCAGCCCTACTCTCCCAATTATGTTACTGGTTCCTCCCCCTCGCCCTAAGGTGTGGGTGGACCTGGAATGTGCCCTTCTTCAGGGTTTTCCTCTACCAGACCTCCTTTGGTTACCCCAATGGCTTCGCCCATAACTTTCATTATTCCCTAAAGCTTCCCTTGATATCCGCAAAGTGTGGGATCTTAACCACCCAACTCTTTTTGACTTTACCCTTCCCACTAGCAACATTTCCCAAGCATTAGACAAATCATTGCCCAATCTCCATATGTCCTACTGGATACAATTAGGCATTGAGTACCTGGCAGGTTTTTCCTCGTCCTCTATTCTATTGTTTATTGACCTTTGTGTTAAGTCTAAATTAGGTCCCTCAGCCTGGTTTTACTATCTCCAACTTACACATTGGATTGCCCAGATGAATACTGGTTCCACTATGTTTCAGATGGAATCAGTCCTTAATGCTGGCGGCTGAATAGCTGCCGGACCAAATACCGACAGCGGAACACCGAAAGACCTAATTCCCGACTGGGGCTGATAAGTAAGCTAACCCTCACCTCTCCCCCACCTAACCCTCCCTTAGTGTTACCTAACCCTAACCTCTCACCCTAGTGCCTAACCCTAACCTCCTCCCGTTAGTGCCTAAAACCTATCTCCCTCCCCGCGCCCTAAACCTAACCCTCCCGGGGGGTGCATAGCCCTCACCCCCCCTAGTGGTGCCTAACCCTCACCCCCTTTCCCTACCCTATCCCTCCTGGAGGAGTGCCTAACCCTAAGTCCCCCCGGAGGTCCCTAACCCTCACCCCCCCCCCCCCGGCTCAACGCTAAGACACACGGCTTACCTTCGTTCGGTATGCCGGGTGTTGGGATTTTGTAGTGGGGCTAAAGATAGGTGTTGGGATTTTGCCGCCTATCTTTAGTTCCCTGTTGGGCTGTCAGTGTTGGGATATCAGCAGGTGGATAGCGCCCACCGGTATTCTGACTGCATCCTGTTTCAGACACCACCAGATCAAGTTTTAAGTAGATTATCAACATCCTCCTCCCATGGTGCCGTATCTTGTTGGTATTTCTTATTGTCCTCCACAGATTTGATGATCAAATCCCCTGTCCAGCTTCAATTGGAAACAGACCTTCAACATTCTTTCACCCTTAAACAATTGGAGACTATTCATCTCTTTTCTTTATCTAAATGCACTAACCGTACTGAAATGCATGTTAAACTTTTAAATAGACTGTATTTGACTGCTTAAGATCTCCCCTAAAGTTTGTAAATTCTGCTGGCATCTTTGCCACTCTGATGGTACTATCTTTCATATTTTTTCGGACTGCTCTGTTTTTCATCCTTTTTGGGTGGAAGTATTTACTCTTATACAAGATGTCCTAGGTCTCACTTTAACTCTAGACCCCCCTTTAGCCCTTTTACACTCTTACCCCTATCACTATTCCCAAATATGCCCATTATGTCCTCGGTCACATTTTAATATCTGCTAGGGCTACTATAGCTCGACATTGGAAATCCCCTGCCCCCCTCCTTTTGACAAAGTTACAGATATACCCAACTTATACTTGCTGCTAGCATGGCAAATCACACTCCGCATAGCGCGAAATGCACACCCGTGAGCAGATATGCGCACTGCGTTCACGTCCCCGCCTCCATAGGAATGCATGGTGCAATCGCAGTGCATGCCATAGCGTATCGTAGCATATGAAGGCACGGGGAATCGCATGGCACGATACGTGCACATGTTTGTGTCTCAATCAGCTACAATGTAACTGGGCGCATCTGTATAACAAAAACGCAATTCCATTTTGAAATAGAGACCAGAGAAACTGGTTATTCTATGGCTCCCTTTCCCCTATTATGAAGTGGTATCCATGGCACTTATATGTCACAGACGGCAAGGGTGAACCCCCTGCACAACCTATTCCATTGAGTTGCTCTCCCACTTTTAACCTAAATGAGCCTCCACTGGTGGATTTGGATGCCTAACTTACTCATTTCTTATGTAATTCCATGTTTAACATACGTTTGATGTCTGTAGATGTCCTGTTACCCCTTCCTTTATTTGCCTCCTTATTCTACCCCGCATGGTATCCCCATTTTCTATTTTTTCATATACTGAATAAAAATGTTTTGATGAAAAATTAGGAGCTTTAGGGCCTGATTCAGCAAGGAACGCAAGGATGCATACGCACACACCCGGCCGCTGCAAAATATGCTAATGAATGCAATCGCAATGCCGCCTCAGCACAAAATGCCGACGCCCTGCACTACATAATACCGCCCCCTTACCTTTACTTACATTCACAATATCTTGCAAGACAGCAAAAACATCAGTAACATCGAGAACCATCGGACCCATACGAATAATAGTGGTTGACCTGACCTCACTCAGAAATTGCTGCCTTTTGGTATCTAGTACTCAGGCTGCGGATGCCGTCGCAGGGGCTTAATTATGTGTCCAAACGCACAGACACAACTGCATTTCTCTGACCACCCCCCATCACCACCCACAAACAGCCACTTCCTGTCAATCACTTTATGAGGGGACTGCGTGCTCATCACTTCCCGATCGCAGCGGCCGGTCCGCGCACGCACACTGCGATGCATACGCTTGCGCAGAACACAAACATCGGCCGAGTTCGTGTGGATTTACGGCTGCGTTCCTTACTGAATCAGACCCACAGTCAAAATGTTTTACATTCAGCCTTTTCTAGAAAAATAAAATGATCAAAACAATTAAACGTAGATCATTTTCTCAAATACATCTGTAATCCATGTTTTATTCATATTACCATTACATATATTACACACGCTCTCTTTTTTTTTTTTTTTTTTAAACAAAATGTCCAGGGCTGTCAAATTTCACACACACAGAGATCACACATTCTAGTGTGATTTGCACTGTCGTGCAGGGCTGGGATGTTCCTGTACACTGCAGGATACTGTCACACAGTCAGGGTGCTACCTACTAGCTGCTTCTAAGCTCAGTGGGGATGTTCAGATCTTACTTAATATACTCAGGAGATCTACAGTTTGTGTACCATATGCTAAACTGAAGACATTCAAACGCAAATAACAAATACCTTACACATAGCCATATAAATCCTTTATGGATCTATGCTGGGCCTTGATAGCAATTATGTACAATATTTCACTAAATAGTTTTTGTTCTTCACCTATAGCCTCATAGGAATACAGGGCCTGCTTCAGAGGCGCATGCTGTTTGCGTGCGTTCGCTATGATCAAGGCATTTTTTGGTTTTTTTTTTTCGGCCTCCAGGCTGCTCGCACAGCTGTGGGTGACCACCCACAGGTTGTGCGAGTGGCCTGGCGATGGTCGCAATTACCGCGACCATCGGGCTTGCGGCGAGACCCTTCGGATGGGTCTCTGCTCCGGCAAGCCCGAGTGGACTTCCTGCTCTAATAGAGCAGGAAGTCCACTACTGACATCACTCATGATGTCAGTAGGGCCGCCCACAAACGGCAGGCGTTCCTAAGGGAACGCCGGCGTTTGTGCAGCCACCCCCCCTCCCCACATACAAAACGGGGTGAGCTGTCAATCAACATCGACAGCCGCCCCGTCTTGTAGTGAACCCCGGAGCGACGGAGCTGCCATCGCTTGCTGGGGCTCACGCTTGCGTGCGCCGGAGGTGGCGCACGTGCAGGGGCCAAACATCGACCCGCTTGCACTTGCGAGCCAAACATCGAGCGCTGTGCACTTGCGAACAGGTCTGAATCAGGCCCACAGACTCCAATCTGATGACAATGTACATTTTGTCTAGTACTATGGTCTGTATGAATGTGATGTAGTTGTTGTAGAGTTGTAATACATGCTGGATATTATTTTCTTTAATCAAACTGCTTTTACTTAGAAGCCTAAGACAACTGCTAATATGATATTTGATTTTCTTATTTTGTTCCTTCTGCAGATATCAAAGGTCTGGTCATATGTAATCACATAAAGCACTTTAAACAGGATAATTTATTTATGTTCTTGTGCTGATAACAAGGTAAAATAGCTCTGCCAGGCAGCCTTTAAAGTTTCTATTTAAAATTCTAGAGGCGATGGTTGCTGTAGAAGAGTATCCATGTTGTTTGGAATTAATTGCGTGAGACACAAATTTTAATATTAATGAAGGAAATTTAGTTTTCTCTCTAATATTATCTTTAGAAGTATAGAAAGAATGTTGATGTGGCTAAAAAAGTTATGATAGGTATACTTCCCATCTATCCTCATTTAGACATGACAATTCCAGTTCTAGGGTCTGTCCCAAATGTGCCAAGGCTCCTAGAAGCTGGTTGTGACAGTGTAGGGTGTTTTTAGCTGAGCGAAAGATTGCTGCAGGCAACCTTGACTTAAGCAGTTAAGCACACCTGTGGAGGTACATACCATCCTCAGCATATTGTGTCTAAGCTCCCTTTTCAGGTTTTGGATCTTGTGACCTGATGGGAAGTAAGTAGATGAACAGTGGTGTGGAGCATATAGTGGTGGATGGATTGAGAGTTGGAAAAAGGAGCATGTTTGGGGTGTGAAAAAGAGCAAATGATAATATCTATGTATTACTTGGCCTCCAGTCCCACCTTATACTTGTAGTGACATGGGGCCTAATTCTGCATGTATCGCAATTGCAACAGCGTACGCAGATTGGCCGATGGTGCGTGCTGTGCATGTGTATGCACTGTAGTGCACGTGTGCAGGTTAGCATTGTGATCACTTATGCAGATACAAAGCCATCGCAGAGTGAGTGATGGGAGGTCAGCGTTTGGGGGTGGTGACGGGGGAGTGGTTGGAGAAATGCAGGTGTACCTAGCCATTTGAATGCCATTACTTGGACGTGCATAAATTAGCCACTGTGACGGCATACACAGCTTGAGTACTCACTGCATGTGACGAAGTTAGCAATTCTGGGTGAGGGGCCGATGTTACTCGATGTTACCGATATATGTGTATATATATATACGCAGGACGTCTAGGTTTTACGGATGTGAGATAGCAGTAGTAGGCGTCTCTATGCTGGCTCTGAGATGGCTTTGCATTGCATTCATTAGCATATTTTCGTAGCAGACCTTCATGCATAATCGCAGCTGCAAGCGATCCGTAGTGAATAAGGCCCATGGTCTTGAGTCTTAAGAAAGTTTCCATTAGAGAACTAAACCTGTCAGGGCCCACACTCTTTGAAACTCCAATACCCGACATTTTCATCCTAACACTCTAAGCGTCTTACGACAAAGCGGAACGTCAGTGATCACACTGTTTCAGAGGGACAGCCACCAAGTGTGCACCAGTGTCAGCCATTTATTTTGCTGCAGCTTCACACCGAATGTAGCAAGACAAATATGGAATGAAGTGCAATTAATTTCCATTCCTTCCTCTAAATTTGTCTTATTTAAACCTCTTTATGTAGCCTTCCACCAATAGGGAATACCATAGGAGGAAGGGTGGAGGTCATGTACACATGTATGCTAAAAAATTCAATCAATTCCATTCCACATGTGCACTCACCCACCTCATACAAAACTTCTACAGTGTACTAACTTAGGGTCTGATTCACTACGGATCGCAACTGCTATTGCAATAGTGATTACCCACGCAGTCTCACTGCAATAGTATGCTAAACCTCTGCAATCGCTATGCACAACATAAGGATGCCCACTTTACCTTACACACATCTGTAATCCCTAGCAAGACTGCGAAACCATCGGTACCATCGAGTACCATCACAGCCTCATGCGCACTTGCACAAGCTCTGACCTTACTCAGGAATTGCTAACTTTATCGCACACTATGAGTACTCAAGCTGAGTAAGGCATCGCAGTGGATAATTTATGCACGCCTCTGCAACAGCGTTCGAATGCACTGGCACGCCTGCGTTTCGCCAACCACCCCCCATCACCTCCCACAAACGGAACTTCCTGTCAATCACTCTGCGATGGGTCTGTGTAGCCACTGCGATTGCAGTCTTGATCGCAATGGCCAGTTTGCGCATGTGCACAAAACAATCGGCTGATTGCATGTATAATGGCAGTTGCGATCGGTAGTGAATCAGGCCCTTAAACACTGCACATTTCGGGCATACTTCAGAGGTGCATGCTAAGTCGATGCCGCAGGCATACACATGCGTTCCTATGTGGCAACGGGTTGTAGCTAGCCAGACGCAGGCATGACGTGGTCAGTGACTGTGGTATTTGCCATAGTTGCACTGATTCTGCACCTCCATGAAGCTGTTGCAATGTTTGATGGTGTGGCCGATGATGGGACTTAATACACAAAGTGAGCATCTCTGTACAATTTACAGCGGCTGCAGCATTAGCATAAAGTTTAGAAATCGGCTGCACAATCCTATATTATACAATGATCATATTCCTTTTAGTAAAAAGATCAAAATCTTATTTATTGCCACAGTCCCCCATCAATAAGTTACATATAACAAACAATTCCAAAATGTTTATACAATCTACCATTAGAAAATGTTAAAAATAACTAATTTTATCAGTTATATGCATACACATGCAAAAAATTTTAAATAATAAAGGATCCTAATAACACAAGTATGTGCAAACATGATAGATGTAAATGCCCTCTTTAATGGATATAATTTATATTATCATATATTGCCTCTTTTGGTGATTTGGCAATTGGTATAAATAGATCAGTCTATGAGTAGCCTATAGTTACCACATCCATGCACCATATACAGTATGTCCCGCGGCTTATTAGCACTGTATAAGCCTCCGATGGCTAGTTGGAATATCCCGATCTCAAGCTCCGGTTAGTAGCGCAATAGCCAGCAATGGTTCACTGACAATAGAGTATCCTACGCTCTTCGGCTTGCAGCTCGGCTCTGGCTGAAAATAGAGTATGCCTCCCACTGTATTAACTCCTAGCCCCCGATTCAGAGGCCGGTTCGGGTACTGGATAAAAGTCCGTCTGCAGAGACTTATTGCTCCCACTGCAATATATGCCGGCTGGTCTCACAGTTATGGCGCTTGTAGCCTGTGTTATCTCCAGATCGTGGCTGTATGCAGGTAGTGGGTCCGCAATCCATAAAGGGAAATTGTATGGGATCCAACAGTTAGTGATAAAAGGCTCAACGCGTTTCCATGCTCACAAGCACCTTGGGCCCTCATTCAGAGCCGTACGCTCTGAGCAGAGAGCACGCTCTGAATGAGGGCCGCCCTCCATAATTCTGGAGCGTCCTCCTGGATGCTCGTATAGCTGTGGGTCACCACCCACAGCCTATACGAGCGTGCAGTTTGATGGCTGCGATGGTCGTGACCATCGCGACCATCGAAACTGCGAGCCGGAGCCTGCGGTTGAGGTTTTCAACCGCATGGCCCGGAGTGATTTTGGCTCTATCAGAGCCAAAATCACTCCCACTGACATCACTAGTGATGTCAGTGGGCCGGCTTCTGACGGTAGGCGTTCCCTTGGGAACGCCCCCGTCAGGGAGGCACGCCTCCGGCACGCCCACCAAAGGGGGCGTGCTGTCAATCAACATCGACAGCACGCCCCCTTTGATCAGACACAACGAGCGAAGGACTTTCCTTCGCTCGTCGCATCTGGCGCATGCGCACGATGGAGCTCCCGCCGTCGTGCGCATGCGCAGTGCACAACATCGACCCACTTGCGAGCGGACAGCCGCTTGCGAGTAGGTCTGAATCAGGGCCTTTGTACGCAGCGAATGTTCAAAATTATGCTAGTGCCGTAGGAGGAGTCTACTGTAAAAAGATGTCTACTGCCGGCATCTTAGATCCGAGGGCTGCATCTGAAGCTGCAGCATCGGATCTATATCACGACCATCGGTCGCAGCATTGGACATCTGAGTGAGCCTAAGGCTACTCAGAATAGCCAATTCATCTCCGCTACCGAGGTCAGGAAATCTTCATCGGAAGACACAGTCACAGGACCTCATTCAAACCCGCTCACAAGTGCCTGAACACTCGCAAGCAGGTCGATGTTTGGCTGTGCGCACGCGCAGCGGCCCTACTGTGCGTGCGCAAGCCCCGGAGTGAGAGAGAAATTACAAAAGGGGCGGTTGTCGATGTTGATCAAGAGCTCGTCCCGTTTTGTAGGTGTGGTGGGGGGGTGGTTTCACAAACGGAGGCGTTCCCAAGCGAACGCTTGCCGTTTGTGGGTGGCCCCACTGACATCACCAGTGATGTCAGTGGGAGAGCTTCCGGCTCTATTACAGCCGAAAGCTCTCTTTGGCTTGCGGCACACGAGACCCTACCTCAAGGGTCTTGTTGCAAGCCCCGATGGTCACTTGCCTGGTCACTCACCAACCTCGTCACTCGCTAAGGCTATGGATGGTAACCCACAGTCTAGCGAGCGGCCAGGATGCCGGATAATTTTTTACATGCGGCCGCCCTCATTCAGAGCAAGTGCTCGCATTTTGCGAGCGGCTCTGAAACAGGTCCACTGTCCTCAGCACTATCACATGATAGCGATGACACGCCTACATTTTGGGAAACGGTCCCCGGCACCACCCTGAAATGCCTGCAGCCTGTTAGTCAGACTGTGGCATTCAGGGCACTATGAGAGACGTCACAGGACGAGATCTGCACATGCGCAGATCTCAAACCATCTGAGATGTACGTGACATCGGAGTTACACTCCCTGACTGTCAATTACTTAACTGTTTTCAGTTTGTTTAATATAAATAAATGAAAAGAAGTGATTTCTGCAGCAAAAAAGTATAGACATCTTGGCTATGTTCCTATTAAAATGGAAGGACTTTGTGAAATTTGTCTGGAGGTATAAAATACCAAGAACTGACTTGCCAAATTTAAGCAAACAGTGAACACTTTCTCAGACCTAAAACTGTATTACTTAGCCTTCCACCTTATACTTGTAGTGATATGGTCTTGAGTCTTAAGAAAGCTTTCATTAGAGAATGAAACACATCAGCGCCCACATTCTTTGAAGCTCCAGTACCCGACATTTTCATCCTAACACTCTGAGCACCTTACAACGAATCGGAATATCAGTGATCACCCTGTTTCAGAGGGACAGCCACCAAGTGTGCACCAGTGTCAGCCATTTCTTTTGCTGCAGCTTCACGCCACGTGTGGCACATCAGATGTCAGCCTACTTACTCTACCTCACTGCTCCATGCATTTCATTGGCTTTACAGGTACAAGCTCACTCCACTACCAGCAGGAGACACTCCCCACTAGGTGTTCACAATACACCTCAACAGCCTCATGCCACTCAACGGCATTAAAAGCAGCCGTTCCACAGATTCATCATGAGGCAAGTTTTGGGACTTACAGATATTTCCTCATTTACCTATCATCTTTGCACCATATGGCGCAAGATTTTCAGTGTGACTGAAACACTCCAACACAGGTAGCGTAGCAAATATTTTTTTCAAATTTGCATCCTAATCACATAATAAAGCTACACACAGTCTACCACAAATGCTAGGCTGCGTCTTTTCCACACAGAATTTGGTATAACACAAGTACTACTGTAAGTTGGAGATTAAGTATAATAGAATGTAGAGGACTATGCAAGGCCAATCATATCAGAACCCTTTTTACACAAATTTTAGACCCAGTCGAACACAAATGTACGAGTACCGCAAGCTCCAGTGGTCAGTGTAGGCTAGCAAGTAGTTTTGTGTCTACGGGTCATTTTAGCAGTGCGAATAAGATTCACATTTTGAGTGAATAAAGGGTCTATTTACTAAGCAGTGTTAGGAGACAGAGTGAAAAGTGATAAGGTGCCAATCAGCTACCAACTGCCATCTCACAGGCTGTGTTTGGAAAATGACAGTTGGGAGCTGATTGACTGGCACCTTATCACTTTTCACTCTGTCTCCTATCACTAAATAGACCCCTAAGACTCTCAGTACGACTGAGCAGCTGTGATTTGTACTGAGACGCCCACAACTGTCCTCTCAAGTCTGCTGCTTACCTACGCAGACACACCACCGTTAGCATATTGGTCACAACAGCACAGACGGTGTAATGGTTAGCATTACTGCCTCACAGCACTGAGGTCATGGGTTCAATTCCCACTACGGCCCTAACTGTGTGGAGTTTGTATATTCTCCCTGTGTTTGCATGGGTTTCCTCCGGGTACTCCGGTTTCCTCCCACACTCCAAAAATATACTGGTAGGTTAATTGGCTCCCCACACAATTGACCATAGTGTGTATGTTTGTGAGCATGAGGTAGGGATTATTAGGTTGTAAGCTCCACTGGGGCAGGGATTGATGTGAATGGCCAACTATTCTCTGTAAAGCGCTGCGGAATATGTGTGCGCTATATAAATAACTGGTAATAAATAAATAAATAAAACATCAAGTAAGCCGCCAAAGCCACAACCACTGCATATGCATTAATAGTTGCAGGCACTGACATGCCCCCAAAATGGTCGAAACATGTCTGCACATGAGGCATCACCGCCCCTGTTACATCCCACAAACACTTACTGAATTTCAATAATTTTGCATTCATGTAGGTTCTGCGACCTCCATTGGTAATGAAACTTGGCACATGCACATTACAAAAATAATCGCTCAATACCGTGAACATCAATATTGAGTCCACCTCTGAATCAGTCCCACAGTGTATGAGGACACATCTGTAACCTATCATTTTGTAGGGTTACTACAAGTTCCGCAATCATATTCTATCATTGCCTACTATTCTTAGCTGACACTGGTCCTGATACAGAGCTGGACACAAATGCCATTGCAGCTGCGATTTCTCATGGGCCGCAATTGTGAAAATATGCTAATGGCTTACTCAGTTTCATGTGGGCGGGTGGTGCCAGTTTTGTCATTTTCCACTGACTGTCTGCTATTGTGCTAGTGTGGCTTATTCTATGGTTGGTTATTCCATGTTTTCACAATCTCTTTAGTAATTCATTAGTCAGACAGACAATGATTGTTTACCATCTCAATGTGATGTTGAATTTAGACAATGAAAATTTAAGTATTTGTACATGATGAGGTATACTGTACATTGTTCTGTTTGTTGTATAAGCTTAACATACATATTGCGTATGTAGCAAACATGTTATATTTAGAATAATACTGTCACCTACTGGCGAAATCCCATATTACATCACTGTTCATTCTCAAGGAAGAAAATCTATATAATAAGTGAGAAACTGTGTTTGTCGGTTTGTCCTTTATGCACAGCCAGAGTTTTGTACCTAGCTCCACCAAATTTGGCATGGTGGTGTAGTCTGACCAGGAATAGGTTTTTGCTAAGGTTTGAACTTTGTCAGGGCCACAAACTGTCACATAATTCTATAAAATGGGACACTCTTAAAGTACACAGGTTCTGGGGCTGAGGGGCTGGCTTCATACACACACTGGGCTTTATTCAGAGGCGGCCGTATGGTCTACGACCGCACGGCCACCTCGCTGTTTGCCCAGTGCGCATGCGCACGAAGGAGCCGGCTCCTTCGTGCGCATGCATGAGACCCTCTACGACCGACAGCGCCGGTCGTAGCGGGTCTCTTTCCAAAGGGGGCAAGCTGTCAATGTTGATTGACAGCTCGCCCCGTTTGGAAGGCGGGCCGGGGGGTGGCAGGCCAAACGGAGGCGTTCCCATGGGAACGCCTGCCGTTTGGGGGAGGCCCCACTGACATCACTAGTGATTGTCAGTGGAGAGCTTCCGGCTCTGACAGAGCCAGAAGCTCTCCGGGGCTTACGACAAGTGAGACCCTTCCCTAGGGTCTCGTCGTAAGCCCCGATGGTCGCGATGGTCTAAGACCATCGCGACCATCACCCTAGCGGTCGTTAGAGCTGTGGGTGTAAACTCACAGCCTAACAACCGAAACCGAGGTGGCCGGTCAGGATGCAAGCGGCTGCCCAGTTTCTGAGCGACCGCTTGCATCCTCCGACCGCCTCTGAATGAGGGCCACTGTCACACTCTCATCTCTTCCAAAGTACTGTGTTATATCACTTTTCCAACAGCCGCATACATGAAAGACAAGGTTAGTCATCCCTCTGTGTTTGCATGATAAACTTTGACATTATAAGCATTTTACTCACTGAGGGGTCTATTTACTAAGCAGTGTTAGGAAACAGAGTGAAAAGTGATAAGAAAGTGATAAGGTGCCAGCCAATCAGCTCCCAACTATCATTTTTCAAACACAGCCTGTAAAGATGACAGTTGGGAGCTGATTGGCTGACACCTTATCACTTTCTTATCACTTTTCACTCTGTCTCCTAACACTGTTTAGTAAATATACCCCTGACTCATCTTACAGCAGCCACCCCGAGTGTCTTCACAGAGTGCCTGGTGGGCTCATGAGCAGCTCAGCACTTGATACATTCAGACAGCAGTGGCAGACAGCATAATCAATCCATAATATTGGATACTGCCAAAGCTTAGCAGACGTATATTACAAACAGCAGGGGAGATTGATCTAAGCCAAACAGTACAATGGCAAGTGGGCCCCTTTCTGTCTGGGAATGGAACTCCAGTCTCATCATTCCCCCTAATGGCAGCCCTGCTGAGTGGTCTGCAGAGTGATTTCAGGGGTAATTCAGCTGTGGACTCAGTGACAGGGATCACGCAGATTCATGATTATTGGAAATCTGCGCATACGCCTGACCTGTACAGCACATGTGCAGTACGGGTCTGCTGTTGTTTCTGGATAGGGAGGGGGTGGCAAAGGCCTCAGTTTCCCTAAACGGAGGCATGCCGCCATTGGGAGGAAGTGGAGAGGCCAGGAACTCCGTTGGCTGATCATCTACGGCAGCCAGCTTGCATGACCCCAGGGTCATTCAGCTGGCCATAGGGATCACAAATGATCCGATGCTGCATCCTTGGACGCAGCTTGGATCAATAATACATGCAGGAGACGTGACGCCTCCTGCTGCATTACCATATTACAGCTATCGCAGCAACATGCTATTTATATTGTATATGCAATCCAAAACATGCCAGATCCAATTCTTCCAGCAAAATAATGCTCTACCTCATTTTCTGATCTTGATTTGGCATGCAAAAGAGAGTCATGACTCATTGAGCTCGGTACCCCAAAATTCTGTTATGTCGGATTTAGCCAAATCTGAACTACTCATTTCCAAGTTATGTTTCAAGTTCCCATATGATTTAAACTTTTAAACTACTAAGTCTACCACAATAGGTGTCACAATACGCATATTAGAGGGATGGAGTTCTATAAAAATGAAGGAAGAAAAAAGTAAGTGCCTTAAAATAGTCTTAAAATGAATGCCATAACCTATAGAAAACACAACTACTTTTACTTAGACTTTATAACCAAAGAGTGGTGGTAAGAGTCAAACTTGCCTACTCTTCTGCAATATCCAGGAGACTCCCTAAATTTGGAGAGTTCTCCCAGATTCCGGGAAGAACAGTTCTTCTCCTGTATTACTTCCACTTCCCTAGCGTAGTGTGCAAGGCTTGATAAATTGAAGAATTGCAGTACTGCACAGTGGGGGTGGGGCCCATTGCAGCCCCATGTAAAAGTAGTGGTATTTTTTATATAGAATTTGAAGTTAATTTTAAACATGTTTGGTACAATTTATTTTTATCCGCTTTTTCAGATACCCCCAAGGTTTTGAATGGTATATGAACTTTTACACTTATTTCTGCTATACTATGTAAGTAATTTTCTATCAGTCTCACTCTGAGAAACATGGAACATGTGAACCAGTTAGACTAAAATAACTGTCAGCAATACTTTAAATTTTGTGTTATAGAGCAGGTATATGCTTAAAGGGATTTGATGTAGAAGTGTGTATTGGAAATCTGATGTGGTAGTTTCTGTGATTGTGCTTATTTGCTGAAGTAGCCACAGGCACTTCTAATCATACAGTACGTTCATGTTGAGAAGAAATCATACCGCAGGACCACAAAGGTGAAAATAGCAAAAGAGCAACACAGTTCTAATACAACATGCATTAAAACTAGAAAGGTAAAGATTTTCACTCATCCTAATCAAAAACAGGGTTAAATAGCCATCAGCAGTTAATAAAAACCTCACTACTTATATCAAATCAATATCACAGAGAATAAGCCTATCACAATAAATGTTTTTACCGTGCTTCTGTAGAATTTTCACTGTTACAAATGTAGAAGCTGTCAAATTGTTTTCTAACACTGCAAATGAATTACATTTCTGCATTCTACTGCTACTACGAAACAAACTGTTTTCATTGGGTGTTTGCCAAACCGTTATACTGAAATTTACTGCAATACATTTCTCTTTGAATGGCTCATAGTATGTATGTCAGAAGTATGCAATGCATGCACACTAGGCTTTGTCAATCAAATTATTATATTCACAATCCAGTTTAAATAAATTAAACACAAGCATCAGTGATCTAAATGGAGGAAACTGTCAGTCACTTGCAGAAAAATCATATAAAGATAGGGACTGCTTGGCCACAGGCTTCACTTGGAGTTTTTTGAGGATCCAGTGGCTTGTGGGCGCACTTGAACCTTTTTTTATTGTTTTTATTGTGTTTTATAATTATTTGAAGTTGAACCCAGGTACAGTTCTGGCCTAATAGTAGTGTTTGCTCAAATATTATCCAGCTCCATGGCAAATGGAACTTCTCCTGCTTCCCAGCAACCAACCCCTTCACAATGCCTCAATAATGCAGATTGCAAATCGCAATATGTATGGGCTCAAAATACTGCTATTCACTAACAGGCTTCCATTAGTGAACCATTATTTGACTAGTATGGCAATCACAGTTATATGGTACATGATGTAGTGAAAGTGTTTTAGAAAGCCCCTTCACTCTCTCTGCTCTGTCCTCCCCCTCTGACTTCACATGACATGTTGAGAGCTGTGAGCCTGTGGCAGACAACAACCTCCAGATAGATTTTGAAAAAGAGATAAAGATTTGAAGAACATAGTTGAGAAAAATGGCTATCATATGCATGCTTAAAACTTATTTAACTTGTTATTTAACAAAAAAAGTATGTGTGATTACTGATTCAACTGCACGACAAGATATTTTAGATTTGGAATTGTATCCACATTTAATTACCTAAAATATCCTGAAAATAGACTTTCTGGGATAAAAATTAAATAAACAAAACGTACTTAAATGAATTAGAGCATATAAAAAAGTATTCAATAATTTGAATTTTATATTAGCCAAATATATGATCAGGTTCCAATACCAGTATCCAAATACTAACATATATATATATATATATATATATATATATATATGTATATATATATATATAAATATATATATATATATATATATATATATAGGATATTGCTCCAATTTCCTTATGTTATTGGCCAGAAACAATTAGCCAAATCAAATATACATTTAATTGAAAACAATAAAGCTGCAAGCAAATTCAGTACCAAGTAAGCCCTCTCCCCAACTTGAATTGTATTATAAAGCCATGTCTGTGCAAAACTGCCTGTTGTTTTAAAGTAGCAGCCATAAAAAAGACAAAACCAGGTCATTTTGCCGTTTAAATGCTGCTACTTTAAAACAACAGGCAGTTTCGCACAGAACTCGCTGATGCCTGCAGTCTGCAGGCTAGTACATTTACCCCCTAGTATTAAAATATGGGTTAAATGAACTAAACCTTGGACAGAGAAAATGTGGATAGAGATAAAGTACCAACCAATCAGCTCCTGTCATTTTTGATTGGTTCGTACTGTATCTGTCACCACTTTATCTCTCTCCAAGGCTTCGTACATCTCCCCTAAGGTATTACAAAAGCAGTTCAACTATTTTGGACTATAGCCAGAAACACCCAATTCAAAGAGGAAAACTAGTTATGTAATTAGCTTACAGTATTTGTGTCAAAGACCCGACAGACAACACATCTGTGAAATTCAAATCAATTTCCCTTCTAAGGTAATAGCTATATTAAGGTTTGTCAAGACAGAAGGACGGTAATAAACTTGTGTAATTTCTGCCAATTATCAAGAACGTGCAGTTTAGTGGAATCTATATGCTGGCTAGATGAATACATAAATACAAGCTACCTATACACTTACCAGGGAAAATATGAATCTTCACAGCACATTTCATCAGAATTCATGTTTATAAATAACCTCTGTGCAGAGACGCTAGAAACTAGGCATATTCCTGAATGGGTAATGTCATAAAAATATCATATTGCATTTTCAAATGTGTGGGTGGTTATGACCTGTTTAATGGGGAATCTAGGTTTTCTGAGGTACCAGAGAAAAGATATAGAAGATATAGAAGGTAAAACTAATTGGACTAAATCATAAAAAAATATCCTCCCCATATTAGCATTGCCCCTCTGAAAGGTTTCTCAGGGGAACATGTTAAAGACTTCCCTGAATGTTATGAAAAATTGTCAGTTCTGGTGAATCAAATAAGAGGTGACCATCTTATTCTGCCTTGTTCCAGACTTTCAGACATTATGAACTATGTATTTCTGTAATCTTTATACTTTATTATCTTTATATTATTTGTATTTTATTTCACTATATCCAATTCATAAATTTGTTATATTTAATACAAGAAGATACTGTGTGTATATTAAATCTAAAATTCTATGAAGAAATTGATTGATTGACCATTGTAACCAAGTCATACTGTAGCCTGACTATATTAAGTATGCTAAGGAAGGCTGTGGTAATCCTTTGAGGTGTGCCTCAGCAAAGTCTGTATCATGTGTGCATGCTAGATAAATGCAGACATCATGTGCAAACGCATCATAGGGAACTTTTTTTAGCCTAACAGCCCTGCAAACAGAACACAAATGTCAGACATTTTTTTTAAAAGTTCTACATTCATTTGTTTGTTAGTATTTATGAAAAGAATATCATGCCCCCCAGCAGGATATAGTCACCATCCCGACCGCCAGCATCCCGATGGTAAGTATTAGGGTTAGGGGGAAAGTTAAGTTTAGGATTAAGGGTCAGGGTTAGGTGAAAGGCACTAGGGAAAGGTGGGTTAGGACTAGGGATCAGGGTTATTTATGACACTTACCTACTTGTGTCGGGATTCTGACTGTCGAGATGCTGCTACTTACCTACTTATGTCGGTATTCTGACTGCCGGGTTCCCATACCCAGCTCCTAGTTGTGCACATTTCAGAAGGCTAGTCAAAATTTGAGGGCTCTGGCTTGCTGTCCCAATTAGGACTGCATTTTCCCAACAGGAAAGTTGAGAGTCATTTCTCATTCACTAATGCTCTACATATTCTGTAATAGATTAGGGCAACTTAAATGAGATGGATGCCTCCAGCCGAATCACAATATTAATAGTGCTTGGCCTGCAGGCTTGGCAGCAATGGGTTGTACCTGGCTGAATAGGGTGTCCCAAAATTGGGCTTGAAGTCATATTGTTTCTATATTGTGTAGACATCTCTATTTTTATGATATGGAATCGTTTAAGCTGAAAGTTAAATGATGTCTCTTTGCTTTGGATATAATGGTATTTAAGGTTTAAGTACTGTTACTGGAATTCTTGGAATTCCTTGTACTATAGTATGTGCAGCTTTGCCTTAACATGGCTAATCTGTAATTCTTTATATACACGAGCCATATGAGAATTTAGAATAACTGGTTATCAATGGCATCTAATGACTACAAGTCACAGCATAGTGTGCGCAGTGCACTACATGGAGAACTTCTATTAAATTGACAACAATTTTAATATGCATGTGTGCATGTAAAGACCATTTAGATGCTTGATTTTATATTAAGGAGGGGTGAGGGCGGAGGGATGTAAGGGGGTGGATGAAATAAAAAAAAAAGAGATGGGGAAAATCTCAGTGTAGAGTAGAATAGTAAATCCCACCTCAAAGTAATCTAATAAACAGTGTTCTAACGATGTAGGAGGTGGAAGACTCTTGAAATAGGACCACATTGCTAAAGTTTTGTAAAATGAAGTGAAAGAGCTCCTCAATATATTGATCATGTTCTGAAATTTGTATGTGTTCCAAACTATTTTCTTAAAGACAGGGAGCAGCTCTGAACACATACCTCACAACTGAATTTAGATGCATAAGGAGATCAGTAATGGAGAGAGGCAGGAGAATATCTAGGCTCTGAGAGATGTCTATGGTCAAGGAGCTGGCCTCACAACTACAGACCACAGTGTCAGCATTATACAACAGGCCCACCATATACGGATGAAGGAGACATTTGGAAATATCTTATTTAGTCTAACTGGCACAAGATGCTCAATAAGGAATGCATTTTTTGCACATAGAATAAATGGTTTAAAACACTGCAACAAGTAGACCATATAGCAAGTGTCTGGTATGTGAACCTGTCATCAATCAGATACATTTGAGTACTGGAAGGCATCTCAAGGTCTGCAGATGGATGGAAATACCGTAAACTATTTTTTTCTTGCAACTCTTTCAATCGCCAACTACACTTATTTTACGCTTACTCTGAATCATCCCCAATATTTGCAAATTGTTATTCATGCAAAATTGATATTTTTCATTTTGACAAAGTACATTTAAAACAATGTATTTCTGAAAAGCACACATTTTCTTTGATAAGAAAAAATAAGTTTCGATACATTTTACAGCTATCAAATTTACTCTTGTTAAAAAATTATGTTTGTTTTTATATAACAAACAGATTAAACAAGTGCCTGAAGTATATATGGAAATGTGGAATAGCAAGTGTATGCACATATTTTACAAAGTTAATTATTTGTATATTCTTTTTTTTTTAAAGCAAATATAGGAACGTTTGCAAACACAATGTTCTGGAAAAGTTAACTTCAGCTGAATACTGTTATTGTGGGAATATAAAAGAATATATGAAGAGATAGTAATGACCGCTATGGGTTAGCTGGGATACCATGACCATAAAACAGAACTTCTTTATAGTTTTGAGTGCGCTACATAAATTCTGCCTTCTAGTTATATGTCTATGTGGAATCATATATATGATGGCTTTGCATAGTGACAGCTTGGTATGGCTGATTATTTAATTTTAACATAGTGACAACCCTAAACGCAGGTTAATATCCAGAGAACAAATGGGTAATGCTGGAACAAATGATAGCATAATAGGAGATATGTTACAATTTTTGTTTGAGAAAGAGCAGTCTCCAACTAATATTACTTTATTGGTAGCTAAAACTTAAATGAATGATTAAATTGCTAATTCATTTTTATCCTCTTTTAAGCACTCAATAGTAATTTTATTTTATATCAGTATGTTACTTGAGATCGTGTTTCTCCAAGCTGCAAACCAGTACAACAAATGGGTTATCCGGCATTAATATCCAAAGTTTACTTCTACAAGATAAGTTTTTTGAGGATCTATAAATAAAATGTATTGTATGTATGAGTTTCGCTGTCACTATTGCAATCTAACCTCCTACCACATTACAAGCACATCTTTCATGAAATTTTAATGTTCTCTTTTTCATATACATAATCACTCAGTTTTGCAGAGCAGCAATTTAGGAGAAAAATTAAAAATATAGTCCTGATGCCCAGGGCTGGTGCTACCATTAGGTAGCTTTAGGAGGCTGCCTAGGGCTGCCAGCCACTGGAGGGCGTCGCTGAGTCCACAAAAAAAGAAGAAGGATGTCTCTTTTAGTCCCGGCCATGACTATTGTTGACCAAGACTGACACAGGAACTCCCCCAATCCCCAGCACTGCACTCTCACTTGTTAGGTGGTAGAGTATGCAACAGTGGTGGTATTATCAATTGGGGGCAGTGTTATAAGGCATAGTATGATTTTGTTGCTCTGCTGTGTGGCATATTAGTTTGGGATATTTCTATATAGTATATTATGAATTTGGGACACTGCTGTGTGGCATATTATAAATTGGGATCACTAATATGTGGCATATTATGAATTTGATGGAGAAGGGGCAGTGGGTGAAATGTTGCCTAGGGCGCCCAGAAACCTTGAACCAGCCCTGCTGATGCCAACTCATTAGATTGCAACATCAGGACAATATTACGTAGGGTACTTTGTATGTCTGAAGCAAAGCAGTTTTCATTCCAGAGAGATCTTTCGGAAACTGCCTTTTCATTCTTCTGCCAGTTAGACTCACCATCTTATATGGAATTATCAGTTACACCCCAATGACTTTATGAGTGGTTGAAGAGAGTCATTGTAGATCGCATAACACTGGTCCCCACGCTCTTGCCCTATGAATTGCTGTTTCTGCCAGCAAGTAGACAATTTCCAGATGGAACTGAGGTTAAGCACTTGCAATATTTTTACCGTATTATTTTTTAAAATTATCATTCACACATATCACGTTGTAAAAACATTTTGTGAAGACTCATCCTTGTCATTACCATTATTTTTAGATCCATTAAAAAAAACAAGTCCATAAATTCACAAGTGATATATAACTTTAAAAGAGTATATTACTATTAAGTATTAAGTATAATTCTAAAGCTGATAAAGTTGGTTTATTTATAAACACATGAACTATGTACAGTATGCACATAGACAGGAATCACAGGCAGCACATTACAGATCTTGGCTCAGCAGTCTTCTCACCTTTAAAATTAATAAGAATGAATTACACTATTTAATTAAAGGGCTCAGAAGGAGTTCCTAATTCAACAAATGAGTTCCATGCACTGCATGCTCATCAAATGCAATATAATTTAGTAACTAGCTAATTAATTTGTAATTGACAGCACTGTCCCATTGCAAAGGCCTTGTTTCATTTGGCGAACTCTCAGTAGCTTGTGGCCTTGTGCTCTTCAGACTAATCACATTAACAAAGCATAAAGCTGTAACTATATATATGCACTCAGAGTGATTTTTTTGTTAATATTTTGTAGAACAAAATACTGTAGCATTATTATTTGCAAAACTATTTAGATGAAGCAAACATTCAAAAGTTTTAAATGTTTAGCTTTAACCATAGCAGCCCCTATTGTGTTAAAGCTAAAGTTTTTTTTTTTTTTTTTTTTGATCACTTTTAGGGACCCATCCAATCATATTATTAACTATACTTCCCTGAACCATAGTTACTGCTCCCAAATCTATTCCAGCTCAAAACCTTAACAATATGCATAAATGCAAGCCATACTTGCCTACCCAGTACCACTATCCACCTACTCTCGGTTTTCGTCAGTTGTTCCGTCCTGGGAGAGAAGACTATAAACATTTGCTTGACAGTTCTTTAAAGTGGCGGTGTTCTAAAAAGATTGTATACACCATTTAGAATTAATTTTGAGATCCATTTATAATGTTGCCTGAAAATAAAAGACTGACTTTAGTTGGCTCATAGAATCCTGCAACACCAAGGCTTCGGGATTGTCAGCTGTATAGCTTCTTATCAACTGTATCTAAGACAAACACTGTCCCTGGACTCCCCCAAGTGACAGTAATTAGGTCAGGGTCAGATTATCAAAACCAAAGAGAAGTAACATTATTTTTTTTCAATGTGCTGAAATTTCTTGCTAGTGACAATTTCTTTGCGCATTTGTGTGAGTACCTCTATGAGTCTGCCAGGAACCTTTGCATAAAATAATTGCTTTACTCTAGGCAAGAGTGCTCGCTACTTTACACACCGTAGTCTGCACCCGTTCCAACCACAGTAATCACTCCTCAACATTGCCAGGCAAATCAGTATTAACTCAGTAGTGGATGTGTGAGGAAAACAAATTGTAGTTAATAGAAGTCTAGATTCTAGATGGGGACACTGGCATCTAACAGCTCACAAAATAAACCATTACTGGCAAACTAGTTTCTGAGCATTATTATAAAAGCATGTTATTGTATTTGCTACACTAAGTGAATCCATTAAGTGGTTTTACATGAGTTCCAGTAAGAGAAATCTCAGCAAACAAGAATCAAGTAAGAAGCTGCGGAATATACAGTGTAGCACATAGCAAAAAGCAATAGCACTTAATGGACAGAGTTAAGAAACAATTCATTTTCATGACATGAAAGAAAAATAAGTGAAAATTTGGAATTGTATTTTAAATGATATATTTTTGTTAGAGGGAAAAATCATTTTATTTCAATACACTTTATATGTGAGAACACATTAGCTGGGGGGAAAAAAGAAACTGTTTAAATTGTGAAAAATCAAAATAACACTCGGGCGTTCTACTGCAGCATAGTAAAATGCATAATTGGACAAGAAACACATTTGGTAATATAATAATAGAACATTATTCCGCTTTGCAGCTGCTGACTAATGAAGTGAAAAGTATCCTTTAGTTTTAACATTTCCACATATTGATCATGATTATTCAGACAGCAGGCATGTTCTAGCATTGCCCGTTTGTTCTAAAAGTCAAACTCAGTGTGAAACATGCATTCATGATTTGTACTTTCAAACTTTAATTTTTTGTCTTAGTTGTTGGCTTGCTGTTATTGTTCCTATTGCATAGAGCACTCACGTTCCATGAACTGATGCTTTGTTGCCTGCCCGCACAAAGAGCTGAGCCATGACAGATAGCCTTGCAGTAGAAATTTCCTTGGTGTAAAGCAATGCAAATGCTGTGTGAATGGTGCCGAAGGCAAAGGCTTGCAAATTTCTAAGAAGTATAAATCTACTTTATACTGTATGTTGTCTAACAAAGCAGCAATCTTTCTATAATGATATTTTACCTTCAACTAAGCTTAAATACGTTACTGTTCTATATTTATCACCATGTCCTCCAGATGTATTCCTTTCATAATGAATATCAAATTTTCATTGCTCCTACTGTACTGGTGTGAAGTACAATTGGTAAGCTTAAGTCCCTACGTATGTATATTGAGCTTAAATATATATTTATTTTTTCTAATATGCACATGATGTGGATTGAGTCAGAGCCAGATTATTCATAAGGCAACCTTGGATCCGACATAAGGCCTAGGGGGCACGGCCTCAGATTGCACTCACTCACTTTGTGACAAATCTTTATACTCCATAGATCCCAATGGGGTGATAATCAGGCTCTGGGTAGAGAGGAAAGGGAGAAACCACTTTTCCAAAACAGGTTAGTTCTCTTTAAAATTGCAACAAAAGAGAAAACTGGACCATCATATCCTTCAATGCAACCATTCTTCAATATGAAGATGGGAGAAGTGAAATGTCAGCTCATAGGGCTAATTGCCAAATAAAACACTGAAAGTGGCTTTGCACTTATTATTAGAAACTGTTACTTTATGTAACTAGTTCCTATAGCAATACAAGTATATTTATAATACCAGGTTGTGTGCTAACATTTATACAAACGAAAGCAATGATGTGTTTAATATAGTTAAACTTTTTACTGATCTCTAGCAGACTGTTAAATTATAGGCTATGCACTAGATAACTATTTAGCAAATGTCATATTGATTGTGGAACACATATAGGGGCATTAAAAATTAATTTTACTATTCTGCTTACCTCGTCGAAGCTGCTGCTCTTCTGTAAACTCCAGGTCAAGCATGAGATCATCTTCATCTAATTCACAGGACCCCAAATTGTTTAACACATCCTGGTGAGAGAGACAGGTAGATGTTAAAACATCCAAAGAAGCTTTAGACTGGCCTCACACATTTAACGAATAGTCAGATTTTACATTAACGCTGCCACTAGGGCTCCATCAACGTGATAACAAAAATCTCTTTCTGGACACAGATGCATTACACTATTTTATGCAAGCAACCATGGGATCAGCATAACAAAATTACAAAACAGGCATTTGGGGACGATACACTGTAATAAGGTTATATTTACATTTACAGTTGTATTCATCAGGCATCGTGGTAGATATCTGTGTAAAAATGTAATATCCAGTCGTTGTGTCTAAAACCTTAAACTGTGATATGCTGAAGACATACAGTTCTGTATCTTTCAAAAATCCAGTTAATTTGGAGCCCACAATGTTAGTGAGACTAATGTTATACATGAACGTTTTTCATAATTAAATTTGATAGATTAATTAAAAAGCAAGAAAAAATAACATAAATGGCCACAAAAAGTTATATCATAATAGGGACATTAAACACAGTCAATAACGAATATCTTAGGAAAAGTTACAGGTTATGCCATGATAAGTAGGTAACATACCATCCACTCCTTCCCTGCCACCTCAAAGATTATTTTGCTAGAATTACTGTATATACAAATGGATTCAATTCTGTTTTAAACAAGAACATATCAGGCATCTAACAAAGAGTGTGGGAGTGGGGAATTAGTGCCCCACCACTATTAGATGTAGAAATTATAATCCTGTTAGTTTTGATGCCTTTCAGAGAAATAGAGGAATCCAGAATCCTCTCTTGGTAGACATACAGTAAAGGTGCCTACACACTTGGCGATGTGCTCACAATGTACGATTTCCCTTGAACTCTCCCCCGGCAGCTCCCTGGCAGTCCTACACACGATTGTCCAATCTGCCTTAAATCTATCGTACATCCAGTGCAAAGTGTCCCAGATTGGCAAATCTGCCCTACAGCACGGCATATCTGAAGATGCGATGTGTGACCAGCGGGGACGCGCATTTGCATTCGTGATCATGAGTGGGGACTCAGGATTTGGGCATTTTTTACACGTTCTGTTGTTCCAATGTGTCGGAATCGGCCAGTTCATGTAAAAAATCGCCAAGTGTGTAGGCACCTTAAGAGAAGGACAATTATCCTGAGCACATGTTAAACCAGATTAATGTAAAATATATGTAGTCTAATCCAACAACAAATAGTGGAATAAAAAGTCTCTTTATTAGTAATCCAAAAAGTCTAAAATTGGTTTCAATGTCCTTCTAGTACATATAGTACACGTTTAGATTTGACCAAGAGTGATGAACTTAATTTATAATCATATTGATGCATTTCACGAGTCAATAAATGCAGGTTCAGCAGCGGTATAATCAACATACAGTAACTTTGTACACACAATAGATACCAGTCTAAGGATAATGAACAAACCTCCAAATAGGAAAAAAATATTCCAATATTGCTGTTATACTTCTTTTTGCCCCACCATTCCAAAAAGTATAAAAACATCTTTCTTTAATATCCCAAAATGGAAATGCGATCCAAACCGACAACCATCTCATATATTAGATACAGTTCCCAGTATCAAACCTTGAAAAAAAATCAATGAAATATGTAATAAAAATAATGTCTTTATTTAAAAACAGAAGTCCATATGTGTATTCCTTGAGAGTGTCCCTCTATGACTTACATTGTATAGTGGTAACCAGCCAAAAAAGATAATAACAGCGGAGCTCACCGGACCTGTGGGAACCAGATGTAACATAGACTTGTGGATGGTAATGTCCCGGGACTGAACTGCACTTAATCTGCTAGGTTTCCTGCCTGTCTTCGCTCTCCTTGCACATACAACTCGCCTCTGGCCTAATCCCTGCTTGTTACTGTAGTAAGAAACATTTCCCTCTGCTGCAGACCAGATCCACCTGCTGCCGATGCGTTTCTACCCTTAGCTGGTCTTTGTCAAGACCAGCCTTTCAGAATCAGACAGACTCAGTCAGATCCAGCTGCCTCAGGCAGCAGCACCCTTCTCTGTCCAGTGCCTGCCCCTCTTCCAGCCTGAGCTAACTTACTATAGACAGACATACTCTCGTCTGGTGGTGGTCTGACTGTCTCAGGCCTGGAAGTAGGAGTTGGGACTGTCCCTGCTGCAGTGCCTGTGCCTAGCTTCTCCTGTCCTGATGCCTGATGGGCGCTGGGCGGTGGTATATAGCGGAGATGCAGCTGTGAGTTGTTACTCATAACTCCATAAAGGCCCATGCGAGGAGTGGCCACGGCTGGGCATGTGTGGAACCGGTAGCTGCCGCACCTGGCCGGTGGCGCAGTCACTATGCTGCTGCCAGCAGCCACAGAGCCCTGGGATGCCCCTAAGGCATTCCAGATGCCCTAGGCATTTGCTTAGAATACCTATGCCTAGGGCCGGCTCTGCATCCCAAATATACCAACTTCAGCTGGCAGGTCCTGATTTGATGGCACTGCACCACAGTCGGCTTGTTTGTAGTGTTTTGTAAAATGGGAGGGTGACCAGGGACAGCCTAGCACTTCTGAAGTGCTAAGCAAAACCCACCAGTTGCATGGCTACATCTTCTTTGATGCAACCAAGTACCTATGTCCTGATTTGGAGTTACCTAATATATACAGTATTCTACTGCCCTGAAATAAGTGAAGAAAAAAAGAAGAAAAAGGGCTCTTGTATGCTAAACATGCAAAATACTATGTAATGATGGGCAGTACAAGCTGCCAACATATATGTTAAGGGGATGCATTTAAGATCCGGGATGCCATCTGCCGGAACTGGAATTCCAATCACAGAGAGAACACTGGCGACGGAATCCTGACTGAGGATGCCATCCCGATCATAAAAGATAAGTATCAGCCGCGGGGTGGGGGAGGATTAGGTTTAGACACCCCAGTGGGAGGTTAGGGCTAGGCTCTAGACAGGGGGGGTTAGGTTCAGGCACCACCGGGGGAAGGTTAGGGTTAGGCACTAAGCGGGGAGGGTTAGGGTTAGGCACTAAGGGGGTTAGGGTTAGGCACTAAGGGGGTTAGGGTGCGGGGTAGGGAAGGTTAGTATGAGGGTGCAGGAAAGGTGGGTTAGGACAGGGGAACATTACTCACCGTTTTTGAACCATCGGGATGCCGCTGTCAGTGTACTGACAGACGTCATCCCGTCCATCGGTATTTCATACCAATTCCATTTTAAGTCTGTTATTAAATAAGAACACAGCAACAGATAGTTATCACAGCACATCATAAAAAAAACTATATATCACTACACATCTACACTTTGGACGCTGCCACTGGCTTCGGCATGAGTAGAAAACAGTGCTGACCATGCCTCTGTTTTCTGGAACACTCACCATTGCCACCCCCAAACACCAGCCAGCAGTTTTGAGGTACTACGACCGACAGCTGCACATGCACAGTGTGGCTCCTGATCTACAAACATTGGAGATTTAAGTAAATATCAGATATGTGTAAATCTTACTTATTTCTTCATTACCTCATAATAATCTTCCACGCTTAGATTGTGGTCATCTACTAACATATGATAAATATAGTTATGAACACAATAGCCCAGCTCTGGCAGTTTTACAATCATTTCATGGATTACATAGAAACAAAGTCATGTTCTTTAATTAATATAAATATATGTTATTAATAAAGCAGAAGAATTTTCTTTGCCAGCTAACTAGTTATTAACTCATATATTTTCTATATACTTCAAATTATATCTGGCATCTGTTTTTTTCTTAATAAACTTTTATACAGTAATATCCTTGTGGAATATGGATTCTGCTGCAGAGGGTGAAATTCCCCTATTAATCTGTGCAGGGTTTCTGCTCTGTTTTGTAAAAAGATTTGTAATTATATGCAAGTTCATTTTATCTGCATTGAAACAAACTGCAAGTTATGGCATAGCTATGTAGCATATAAACACTCATTATTAAATAAGAAACATTAGCAGTACTTTGAATTATGTCTTTCATGTCATAATAAAAAGTGCAAGTAGTTTTACTGGTTCAGTGTTGGACTGGGGCATGAATGCAGTGGTAGTCGCCCAAGCTTGAGAGGTATGGCCAGTCTCCAGAGGGGGGTGGCCAGCCACCACAGAGGGAATAAGCCAACCATTATAGAGGACATGCAAAGAGCAAGGGCCGTTTATAAAGGTGTGTCAGGACCACACACTATGATTGACAGGAGGGCTAATCTTGGTGTAGTTTCCATTGAAACAAACCAAGCATCCAAGTTCTTCCATGATCCTGCTCCACCAAGTTACTGACCCCTAGAGGAGGGGGTGGGGACCTCAGATCGCTGGAGGCCAGTCCAACCCTGTTTGTGCTTCCTAGTCAATTAGCTATACTAAGGGCCCTATTTATCAACATTTTTTTACTAAAATATTGTGAAAACAGGTGTTTCCACTCCATTTTCACAATATTTAAGTAACACAAAATTGTACTAAAGGCCAATTGGAGGAGAAAACACAAATTTCTCCTCCAAGTCCTTCATTTCACATTTTTTTAGCTAGCAGATCGCATTTCCCATAATTGTAAAGGGACCTGTGATCTCCTGAAATTTAGTAAACTCAAATTGTTAAAAAATAACGGAGGGAGCCTGTGTGATAATAATGCCACCTTCAGCTGGCATTAAGCAGGCTCCCTTCAGTCTGCAGATGCGATCAGTATGTATTTATCTTAGGGAGAGAGCAGAGCTCTGCAACTCCAGCCCCTTTCCCACACTCCCTCCCTCCATGCTCTGTCTGTGTTTACACTAGCTGCTGTCCACACCAAAGAAACTGTGTGCTGCTGCAGAATCACTTGCAAGTTAGAAGGTCATGCAGGATCAAAGAGAGAGCCAGCATGGACAGGAGGGAGAGACCCGATAAGGCTCAAAGAGACAGTCAGCGCTGGACAGGAGGGAGAGACCTAACATGGATATGTGCTCTCATATCCACAGGTCTCTCCCTCCCGTACAGTGCCGTGGCTTTCTATTTGATCCTTGAAGTTGCGCATGGCCGTTCTAATAACGACACATGCGAGTAACAGGATGTCTATCGCAAATGCGATTAGACAAACTACAAGAAGGGAGAGTGATTTGCCCGGACAGGGCTTTACCGCAAGCTCTGTTCCGGCGTGCGAACTTTGATACATTCATGTTATAATTACAATTATCACATTGCGATTTGAATCGTTAATATCACTTTAAAAATGCAATTATATTGCGGATTTTAATAAATAGTGACCAAGAACTGACTGGCAAAAGTTAGGCTGGGGACAAGCACACATGCCTGACACATGAACAGCGGCTGCTTTTAGTTACAGAGCACGGGCTGATTTATCAAAGGGAGAAAAGGCAATTTACAACAGAAAATGTGCATTTCGTTAAAAGTTTCTATTAATTTATAATAAGTCATATTTTAAAAAAATATATACATAACTTTACTCGTGAAATGCTCCCTCCCTACACAAAAGAAAAGGCTGCAACGTTACCAGCAAGTATTGCTTTCTTGCATTGGTTTAATCAGTGAACCCATCTCTCTTCTGTTCCTCCCTATAGAACACAGTTTCAGAAACAATATTGGTCTTACAGAGCTTACATAGCTACGGAAGCCTTGAAGGACAGTATCCTGCAACTGTTGAAAAAGAGTGACATGACCCATGGATGTGTCCCACACAACACATTACTGTCCACATTAGTAACCATCCCTGTATCTTACCAGGAGCAGTCACAGACCACGCATAGGGCCTGATTCAGCAGTGCATGCAAGTGCACTGCTGATCACAGATTATCGGGAATCTACGCGTGCGCAGGACCCATTCTGTGAGTGTGTAGAATTGGTCCTGCATAGTCGCATACAGACCCTTGACAGAGGTCGCAGTGCTGGGATCGCAAATGCAGCAGGGGGCGTTGGTACCGGCAGCTGAACAAATTTCCCCCCAGGAGTGCCTAATCCTAACCCCCCCCCCTTCCCTGGGGGAAATGCACATACCTACCCAGCCTTGCTGTTCTTCGCACCTGTCATTTGCTTACTGCCTAACTATTGTGCCCTGCATTGCAGGTGTTTTTTTTTACCTCTGTCTTCCCCAAAATTCCTATTTCTGTCCTTCCACCTCATCTGTCCCTCTCATCTCCCTCCTTCCCCTCCTCCCCATACTTACCTACTCTCCCGCATATTGTGAGTCCCCCACACCCACAGAACAGTAGGTGGTCAACCCACACCCCACCCACTTCCTAGTGAGGTTGGCAGGACAGGAAGGATAATGGATCCATTGGGAGGGGGCAGGGGAAATATGTCATGATTCTAATAGGGTCTAATGATGTGAGGCATCTGGCCCCATCCCATGACATGTCATATTATATGCATCTCCTCTCTGGCCTTCAGCAATGGTAGGCAAATAAGCCCTTCTCCCTGTCTGTCTCTCTCATCTCTCTCCCCCATCTGTCTCTCACCTCTGTTCCCCATAAGCTTGTCACTCTCTCATTTCCCTAACCCTCCACCTTAATCTCTTTCTCTTTGTCAGAAATGTATCAAACTTTCTAAAGAGGAAAAGTGAAATGTTGCCCATAGCAATCTGTTATGTACACTCCAATTTCTAACTGTTGTCCATAACTTTGTCGAGATCGTCACTCACTTGAGCCTGCATGATATGGGTCTGACATAGAGTTAATAATAAAACAACCACCTGGACTGTCTACATAAATTATTACACTCCCCAGCATCTTTTCCACTTACTATTAAGTTATCTGCCATTACTTAAGTAGTTTACATGTGCTACTCACACCAAATAGGAAATCCCAGTTGTCATTAACCAGAAAAATAAACTGTGGTACAGATATGTAGCATGTATTAACCGAATAAACAGATAAAATGGATCCGATAAGAATCACAGAGACCAATCTTAATAAATTAAGTTTAATATGAGAAAGATAATCACAATGCTTAAAGCATATACAAAAACAATTAATAAGAATGACATACAAAGATAGTCTTAGGTAAATACATTTCTTGTAAGCAAAAAGAAAAAAAAAACATTTTCACTTACACAAATCTGTTTGCGGGGAGATGCAAGAAAATGAAGCAATTCCAAATTCAGGTTTGCTCCCAATAATTTAATTGTATATGGCAAATCTGTTATACAGCCACCCTTCTGCTGACTCACAGGCTTCTTCAGATGGTAATTAGGTTTTATGGCCATTGGTCCAGAGCATGTTGTCACTCAGGTATGGAGGGGTGACACTTCCCAGGCCAACCTCATGTTGGTGAGAGGGGCAAAGATGGAATGTGTAAGACCCCATAATTTTACCATTAATCTGCCTTTTGGACCATTTTCTGGCAATCCTAATGGGATTTACACAAATCTGCAAGCCTCCACCCAACATAACATCTTCTCAGACAAATAATTAGTCCTGCAGCTGGACATTACACATTCAATTGTCATTCACTGGTCACCATGCTGGTAATTTAAAGAAGTTACCTTAATAAATATAAAGGGCAACATATTAAGTTATGATACAAAACATAATCATGACACAAGCAATCAGCTTCTAGCTATCATTCATCAAGTACATTCTATAAAATGATTGCTAGAATCTAATTGGTTGCTGTTGGCAACTTCTTTACCTTTAATCTTGAGATTGTTTGATACAGCTCTGCCTTAGTCATCTCTAGACACTGTGGGTCTGAAGTTGGGAGTAATGCAGGAAAGAGCAAGTAACTTTGTACCTTGGTGAAGCCGTGTTGCACTAGAGTTGGGGCACATATAAAGGGATGTAGTCAGGGTGCGGGGAAGGGAGGTTAGGCACCATGGGGGGGATTTAGGATTAGGCACCACCCTCAGAGTCTTAAGGTTAGGCATCCCCAAGGGAGGGTTAGGGTTAGGAGGGGGGGAGGGGAGGGTTAACTATACTTACCAGCCGGCATCAGAATTTTCTGCTGCCGGGCTTCCAGTGTCTGGATTTGAACCGGCAGCTTTTAAGCCGGCGGTATTTCATACCCAACCCGATATAAAATGTTGCTATGCAGAGCAGTGGTGAGACTCGGAGTACTCTCCTGAACTTTCCCCACCCCGCATGACATTGCGACCCATGGGTGGGAATGCCCGCCGTAAGCGGGACAGTTAAGAGGTATGGCACTATATATTTTGGTCATCAAAATATATTTGTTTTTGTTATTGTGCTTTCTGTTTTTTCTCATGTCTCATGTTCTTTCTTGTTTTTTTAAATGTTTTACTTCAAATGTATATTATACTATATATTAAATGTGTGTTTACAAGGTTTTCAGTCACTTTCATTTCATTCTATACAACAGTATGTTAAAATAAGCTTTTTATTTTTCACTTACCGGGGATATCAGTATGATAACCACGACAAATATAGCACAACACTTTTCCCCTGACTAAATAAATGCTAGACAGAGTGAGCTGAAAGTCTACAAAGTGAGTTTTGAACATTTGTGCTGGGGATAAATAAACATAGGCAAATGTATTTTAATGACTGCTGCTATAGCTCGGAGAATCTCAGCAGTAGCTTCAATGACATTACTGTTGTGGGTACCTCTTGCTGCCTTTAGTTCATTCTGCTCTCCATTGCTTCAGGTATTTTAAGTTTTATCTGCACAGTCAAAACACTGCACCTTCATATTCCACCAGAATTAGTTTTGCAAACATACAGAATACAAATGTATGTAAATACAGAGCTAGAAGTGCTATTCACTCTGGAGGACATATTATGGATTTTGTGAAACTAAAATGATTCATATATGCCACTTGAGCACAAAAGTTCACCAATCTAAAAGCTGTTTCTAATAGACACAGTCCCAAGTCCCCTCCACCCACACAATAATGTATTGTTCTCTGTTTCAGCTTCTCATTACTAAGAAGAAAATGCAGGCATTTAATTTTCTTTCAAATAGTGATCCATTAGTTATTTCTTGAGTACTGACTGCCTCTATCAAAACATCTAGAGTCGCCAAACTCTTTATTGAACACTCAATACACAACTTTAAGAGTCCGGATAATAGTAAAACTTTATTGTGTGTTTAATAAACCAAAACTGCTCTATGGATTTCAGTTGATTTCTAAGGAAGCAAGTCTGTTGTTCAGTCACCACTCCACAATGAGCTGCCTAAGCCTACAGTACAGTATGATTAATGACAGCAACATAGAGTGCACTTTCCCGTTCATCATTATCAACCATATACTATTTCAGAATGATCTTTCATTAAACATTTGCACCTTTTAAACTACAGCAACAAATCTCCGTAAAATAATATTTTTTTTGGTCATTAGAAATGGGCCTCTGATTTAAAATTTTGAATGTAAAGAACAGATCACAGGCTCCAAGAGTTTTCCGTTTGGCCAGAGAACGTGCGTTAATACTTTCCATTGTGACAGGCCACTGTACCGTAATCCAATGTGTAAGGTCAGCTTTTTTATTATATTAAATCCGTGAGCCAAATCTTTCCGGAAAATGGAGCTCTGGAGTTAATGAGATAGCTTGTTGTCTGGCAGGTATTATACCAATTATGTTTTAAGTGCACACAGATTAATTGCTGTTTGCTTAAGTCTCTATTTCCTCTTGGAGGACAGTGGTGATGGGCATTGACCCAAGTTGTTAACAGTTTAGTAAAATCCCTCCATTTGTACTGAGCATAGACATAAATAATTCTCAGAAAAATCTACCTGCTGAATCTTCTACAAGAATAGTATTAGCAGATATAATGAGCACTGCCAAATACACCAGGTTATATGTACTAATTACTTTATATCATATTGCTTTTCAAGTCTCTTCTTAAAATTTGGGCTTGTTTTCAAAAGACATTGATCTATTAATTTAGCATGTTGACTTCTTATATTTTGCAATAAAATTTAAGCTTGATAATTGGAAACAGTGCTATGGCAAAGAGTTTTATTTTAAATAAAATATGTATCAGATTCATTAAGTTCTATATCTTTAGCTTACAAGAAAAGAGTAAAAATATAGCCCAAAATATAGCGCATGATACCCTAAAGACCATAAGAAAGTTTCCTTTTCCTTGCCCATTTCAGTAATCTAGACTTGTGGACTGAGATACAGGGATAAAGTGCCAAGAAGAAGGTCACAAGGAATGGAGACTAGGATTGAAAAGAGTCTCAAGTAAATCTTTATTTGTTATTTACTGAGCTACAATTTCTCCAGGTGTATCTTCAGGGTCTCCGGAAACATGGAGCTCGCTGCATGTTCCCGGTGATTTTTGTACTGGGCCTGGTCAAATTACAGAGAAAATGGCCACTGCACCATTTTCCCAGTGATTTCTGCAGTGACGTCAATGCGGGACTCTGGTAAGGTGAGTATTAAACATGGGTGCAGGGTCTGCACCCATTATAGATACGCCACTGCTATTAGGGGAACAGAACAGTACAGCTCTGAAGTATTTTTGTTTATAAACAATGTAGCTTTTTATAGAGTTGCATGAAAATTTATGCTAATGACAAAGTAGGGAGTCTCCGTACCTCTCATTTTGGATGCAGAAAGTAAATGTTGTTGTTGAAGCTGGAGAGTGCTACAGGACACATAGCATGTTGATTCCTACAGGGAGGCTTCATGTCCCTAACGAAGATGGCCATCAACCTTACTTCTGCGCATCTGTGGCACCATCTTGTCACTGTGTTAGAGACCCTGTGTTACCGCCTAGAGATGCTGATACCGCTTTCCATCCTGCACCGCTAGCCACATACAGTCACTGGCTGGTGATCTGTATGCTTCGCTCCATGTATTGAGTCTGTGTATGCATAACAGAGTAAAGCTGGACATTTCACATTGCTGCAGAGGGTTGCATCCACTCTGGGTGTATCTACACTCTGCTATACACCACCAGTTGAACACACATATTCCAACAGCGGTAACTTATAAAACACATCAAAAAAAATAAAGGGAAACTAAAAGAGAACACAAACAGGAAAAAAAAAATAATGAAAATAAAAGTAATAAAGTGATAAATAATAGTTCTTCTTATTCAGAAATCGCATGAGAATAATTTTCTTACATCATGCAAAACAGCTTAAAGGACTAATTACTGCCCCAGCAGTTCATGCATTAATGCAGCCAATAAACAAATGTAGAATTGCTACAAAGTCCTGAAAAGGCAATTGGCTAGTTTATGTCCAGTTTAAATTCCCAATGGGAATCTTAAGGCCCCTACACACTAAGAGATATTTTGAATGAATTGGCCGATTCCAACGCATCAGAATGACAAATCATTTACATCGTCAAGTGTGAATGCCCTATGCACGCTCCCTTGGCATCGCCCATCACATCTTCAGATTCTTTGTACATGCAGGAAGATCTGTCAATCTCGTTGATTATTCCCTTTAGATCGTGCAGTGTGTACACACTACTGGACGATCAGGCATTATGGTTACATTATATATTTAATGATCTAACCACCAAACAATGCAAGATATATCATGTGTTTGCAGTTGCACTATATCGTTTGTCTGGGAGTTCAAGGGAAATCTAGTGTGTACCCTGCTTTAGAGAGTGTGTGTGTTTTATTTTTATTTTCATTCATTGTTTTCCTTTTTCTGGATTTTTTTTTCTTTTCTTTTCATTTATTTAATGTTTTATATTTTACAATACTTACTTTCCGCATCCACAGTGAGAAGTAAAGCAACTCTCTACTTTCCCATTTGCTTAAACTTTCATGCAGCTCTTCTATACCTATACTAATAGTATAAGAATGTTATGTCTGTCTGTGTCCAAGTTGGCACAAAAACTACTGAACCGATTTTCATAAAAACTGCATGAATTTATAGTGGAATAGCTAGAAAAAACCCGCACTTTGTTTCATCACGATCCATCAAGTTAAAGCTGATAACAAAAACAACATTTATTGACATCATCAATGCAAGAGATAGGTGTGGCACCATGTATGTGACTAGTAAGGGGTGGGAGGAGAGGTCCTTTGGGCCTCTGGTCACATGGGCGACTCCTGCAACAAGGCCCCTATGCAGAGCAATACAACTAGAATACATTAAATAAAAAAATTTTGGCAGAAGCAATTTCATTGTGGGCGAAGTCGCGGGCAACAGCTGGTTTATAATAAACATACATTGTTTTTACACAAATACATTATTATACTATTGTGTTTCCGCAGTAAGGGTCATTGTAATATTTTCAGGTTAGACAGGCAACTTTCATGTAAACTAGACGGCACAAATAAGATGCCTATCATACAACAGCACCATTCTTTACAAGTCAAACAAATCTGTCCTCGTAATCATGGCTATGACTACTGTTCTTACTATATATGGAAATCTTGTAGTTGGATCATCTGTGTGAATGCTAGTATTTGCCTTTAACATTTAGTAAACAGCCACAATGGTATATATATATATATATATATATATATGTATGTATGTATGTATGTATCCGGCGTTGCCCGGGATTTTAAGAATGTTTGTTTACTCATCATCTTCCAACCAACCTCTCCCTAAGCAGACTTCACGAAAAGTATGACAAACTTCCCCATCAACAGTCCTAAGGTCTTCGAAGGAAGTAGGATCTGTAACGGTGTAAAGCAGACTTCGGAGATAGAAGTAGGATGTACAGTGTAAACACGGCCAGGAGCTTCTATTGCTCTGATACTAGGATGACCATCTACAGCGACTCCCTGTTTTCTGCGCATAAAAACTTTGGGAGAAGCATTCCATGTGTAAAATTTTGGCAGCTCAAAGTACAGCAGGGTCCTTGAAAATGCATCATTTTGACACAGTTGGAAGAAAGAAGTGAATGTTGTTGCGTAATTTGGTATAGTCAGAGAGCTGAGAATGCTGGGAAAGCCTGCTAAAGCTTTCTTCAATAATAAACATTAAGATCATGACAAAACAAGACAGCACAAAACGCTTGCTCCGAGGCCCTACCCAGATGCTGTGAGGCCCCACAATGAGCATCCAGCAAAAATTGTGTTTTTTAATTAATTAAAAATAAACAGTAATTAATTTCCATTTAACATTTTTTTAGTTGCCTCCGCTGTGTTTAATACGCTCGTATGTAAAACATCACGATCTTCGCTTGTAAACTGTGGATTTGTATAGAAACAAAAAAAAACAAAAAAATGGCAGCTGCTCAATCAATCATACCAAGTAGAAAAGGGAGGTGGGGTCTAACCCCCTATTGTTCCTCAGCACACTGAATTATACTTGCAACAATATATGAACACTATATGGTAATAGAACTTTAGAGATATTTGTTGCATACATTTGCAAATACATGGGAAGCTGCTAGGCCATGTCACAGCTTCTCTGTCACTAGCAGTCCCTAACACTAAGGGGTTCATGTCCATGGTGCAGAGCACCCCAAAAAACGTCCAGCCCAGGACCCCCCTAGGGCATCACACGAAAATGGAAAAAGAGTGACAGTGCAGTGTAAAGTATAGATGTGTGCGAGTAGTTAATAAGTGTTTGAAAAAGAGGTTAAAATATATGTGGAAAAATTGCATGAATAAAAATCAAACATAAAAGATGATGTGAGAAGTAACCCATTTGGAGTGAGCGTTTGGGCGTAGGGCCTCCGAGTCTACTCTGGCTGGACCTCCTCAGGGCATCACCACTTAATACACATAGTTACTTTTCACATCACCTTTTATGGCACGATCTCCACACGATACGATGGACAAGATGTACTGCACATCTGATCCGATTATAGGAGTTGCGGGAGCGTGCATCGGATCTTATCTTACTAAAACAATACACGATTTTCACAAGATCCATCTTATGACTCATTGAAAATCGGGCAATCAGCCCGAAATCGTGCAGGTGTATGGCCTGCATTAGTGATGCTGGACACATGGCAGCTTGGAGACTGGCGGCCAGGCAGCGGAGACAGAAGGTATTTTAAGAAATAGAGATGTGCGGTTCAGTTCTCCAGAAATCCGAATCCACCCGAATTTCATGAATCCGGGTAAATCCGAGTTGCGGTTCTAATCTCCTCAGGAGATCCGGGTAAATCTGGATCATGGTTCTGATCTTTTTGCAGTTCACAATTTGGATTTTAAATCCGAATTTCGGGTTTTGGATTGCATAAATTACATGATTTTAGCTGTTTTTAAAACTTTTTATCTATTTTTTATTTAAAAAATCCAGATCCAAAACCAAAACCAAAACACTTGAGGGTGGCTTGCAAAATTAAATCCAGATCCAAAACCTTGAAGGAGATACAGATCCAAAACCAAAACTAAAACCAAAACACGGGGGTCGGCGCTCATCCCTAATAGGAAGACTAAAGATCCAAGACAATTTCCTTAAACAAAAATGTTACAGAATCAAAGTTCAACACAACTGTCAAAAACAAGTTACTTGTCAAATTATCAAAGGTCAAACAAGGTACCTGTTCAGAAACAAATGAAAGGCCACTTCACTAAGCCAAGAGTCAGTTAAGGCAGAAACAGACAGGTTCCCTAATAAAGCAAGTTCAAACTAGGACACCACAAAGAAGATGCACCCGCATTGTATTCAATTTTGCACATTATCTCTGCATAATTAGGTACACTTCCACATTCTGGTAATTGGAGCTGTCCAGGATTGAATTTTGCTGGTAATGTGCATGATAGAAAGAATAAAAACATTAGTTTCCACCTCAAAATTTTGCTATAGAGCGCGGTAATATAGTGTTCTGCTTTCCGCTTTTGTCCAAAAACATGAGCATGAGAAGTAGGTTTGATGACTGTAGTGTTGACAGTGATAGAAAATATGGGAACATTAGATGCATGATGTCAAAAATATTGCAATATATTTTGGATAAATTCACTTCAAGGTGATGGTGAGATACAGTGGCGGAACTCCCGGAGACAATGGAGTCATTTGCCGCCAGGTGCCAACCCTGAAGGGGGCACCTGGCTCCATTGTCACGAGGAGCTGCATGGAGAAGGAGCCACCACCTCCAGTGGTGTAACTACGGAGGGTGCACCCTCCATTTGCCGGTCAAGTGTTTGTGTTACCAGCGGGCGCCCGGCTCCTTCTCTCCCCCCTGAGCTCTGGCTTCCAGGTCCCGCAGTGCACTATGGGAGTGACGTCATGAAATTTTGCAGCCCCTGAAAAGCTGCTGCCTGAGAAAGCTGCCCCAGGTTGCTTTATAAGAGACATGCCACAGTCTGTGGTAATGGCAGTGAGCAACTCTTTAAAGACTAACTAAACCCAAAGCAGAATTTTCCAAAAGTTAAACATTAACTTACCTGAGGTCCAGCATTCCACTTGACTATCCCCAGCAGGGCCGGATTATAGGGGGGGCAAAGGGGGCGGTCGTCCTGGGGCCCCCACACACAGTACTCAGCCCCCTGGCAACTACTAATAACTAAAAAATTGGAGCACAGCATTTAGCTGTTTCCGTTACAGTCCTCGGCAGCTCAGCTGTTCACTTACAGCAGCCTCCGAGGAGCTTTTCTGCAGTTACAGTCTCGTGAGATTATGATGCCAAATCTCGCGAGACTGTGACTGGAGCCCAGGCTGCCTGCAGTGCGTATTTGATAGAGATGGTGTGAGGCAGAGCAGCTGGCTCAGATGCCGATTGCTAACTCTACTGGGCTTGGAGTAGAGCGCAGTGAGTCTGTGTACATGTATAGAAATGTGTGTGTGTGTATATATGTATATATATATATTTCATATATATGGAGGATAAGGTCAGGTGGGGAGCCTGCACCCCACCTGACCTTATCCTCCATATATATGAAATAAGATAAGCTTTTTATTTTTATAATACTTTGTATTTATCTCTACTTTTTATTTATTATTTGTATAGTATATATAATTTTTTAACTAGTGTCATTCATGACTTTCCATTCATGTTTTTATGTTGGTTGTTTCTATTAAATTGGTATTTTTATAATTACTTTTTTATGGTCTAGATCTATTTGTTAGACGTATTTATTGCTCTATTTATTTATTCAGTAATTTTTGCACATTCTCTGCACCTCAAAGCACTTTAAGGCGCTCTGACTTAACCACACTGCTCTCACATTATTTTAAAAGTCACTGACCACGACTTAGACTGATTAGGTTGAGCTGACACCCCATTTGCTGTGGGGGGATAGGCTTTTATTCAATTGTATTACTTATACATTGTAATTTAAGGTACATCACATACCACTGGCACTGTAAAACCTTACAGACACATATATATATATATATATATATATATATATATTTGCACTTGAATTGCACTTGAATTTGCTTTAAAATGTAGTACTGTATACTGGGATTTTACGTTCAAATATATATATATATATATATATATATATATAGATATATATATATATGTATATATATATATATAGATATATAGATATACACACAAAGACATTATACTTTTATTTGTAACATCACCAATATATTACTTTGATCATTTTATTGATTGGGGGCCCCACCAGTTTGTTGCCCAGGGACCCCCACAGACCTTAATCCGGCCCTGATCCCCAGCCTAGACATCTACTACAATTTGGCTAGACTTTCATTGGCGTGTTGTATAAAACTAAAACATTGACTGCCTCAGTGGGAGCTGGGAGAGCATTGTCATTTGGGGAAGAGCATGGGAGCCAAATAGCCTCTCGCCAAGGCAGCAGGTTGCAATGAACAAGGAGAATATCCCTGGACTACAAGGAGATGGAACACTGAACCCTAGGTAAATAATATTCTGCATTAACTATTGGAACCCCACACATTTTAGAATTCACATAGTATATATCAGGAACTCAATAATATACCTGTTAATACATGATCTTTGGGTCAGGTAATAGATTGTTATTAAAAACTAGCAGTAACAGACAAAAAAATCTCACTAGCTAGTTTCACAGAGTAAAGTGAGAGGGTGTTGCAAGTTCTGCTTCATTAGCTTTTTAGATTGAAATAGTGCACAGGCAACAGATTTTACATTTATCTTTGTGCTGTTGTGCTTTGTAAAACAGCAAATTAGATTTTGTTATTTATAGACTAATATAGTGTCTGTGCCCTCTGTAATTGAGTAGTTGGTAGCTGGGTTATCTTCGAGCCGGAAGATCACTATCACATGTACTATAAGCAAATACAAAAACTATACAATAAAGAAAAAAAAGGACAAATGTCGTTTGGCTATGTATTGGGCAATGTATACGCTAAGCATGGTTATAGCATCTTCTAAAAGGAAAATAGAATAGTTCTGATATTTTAATTTTTTATAAGGAAAACAATGTTCATCTGATATTATACTGTACAGCAATCATTCACCTCTGCACAGCTCAACTCCCTCAGCAATTGGCAATTGTCTTGAAACCACTAACCTGCGAAACAGTATTATGTCTTGGTTTTGTACTGTGGGCTTAATGTTATGCTCTTTGCAGAGTTACTGATGGGAAAACTATTTTCTTAAATTGTAACTCTGAATTCTTTATTTGTTATCGCAGGATTTATGTTAATGTTACAATAAAAAGAGCACTGCAAGGTACGGTGCAATATATTTAGCTTCCCATTCTGACTCACTGCTAAATGTTCAAAACAGGTCATCCTTTTACATCTACTAAGTTCAAATTTTAATGTTAGTCTAGACAAAAAAAATGTTCGACAGCAATTGGAAAACGTCTATGTAGAAAATGTAATTTATAAAGAACTATAGCAAATCACTGTGGGGAATGAGATAACCTTATAAGTAAGGTCACTGGCTGGATTGGAAAAGGTAAGTACTGTATAAAACAGTGCTGAATGGTACAGGAGACACACAACACACAGACTTCCCATGTTTGTTTTCTCAATAAGCCATGCAATAAACATAATCCAGCATGCCAAAACAGAATTTACTCTGTGATACTGTATATTACATAAGATACCCCCAGCATACAGTAACTCAATGTACTGCAATGTTCTAAAGTTATCATTTAAAAATCATGATAGTGGGGACATTGGGACTGTCGTTACATGTGTTGTTACATGTGTCACTTTGTGTCTTTTTTGTCAAAGCTTTTATTACATTGCTTGTATGAAGAAAGGAACTTTTCTCCTGAAATCATATACATGTAAGTAGGGATGAGCAGGTTCGTATTTCTGAAATCCGAACCCCCCCGAGCCCCCCCGATCCGAGTCGTATCCGAGTCAGGCTCGACTTTTCCCGCCTGACTCGGAACTGAAATCGAGACAAAACGTCATCATCCCGCCTTCCGGATCTCGCGGGTTTTGGATTCTATAAAAGGTTCCCGCGTCGGCGCCATTCTCACTCCGGCTGTGGACAGTGAAGAGGGAGGGTGGGAGCTAGGGCTGGCTGGGCTGTGTTGTGCTGCTGTTGTCCATAGGGGCTGTGACCACTCAGTCCATAGGGGCTGACTGGGCTGTGTTGTGCTGCTGTTGTCCATAGGGGTTAGCTGGGCTGTGTTGTGCTGCTGTCATAAGGGCTGGCTGGGCTGTGTTGTGCAGTCAGTTGTCCATAGGGGCTGTGGGCCTGATTCAGAGCCGCTCGTAAGCGGCCGCTCGTTCGCTCCGAGCGATGTTTGCCCAACTGTGCATGCGTACGGATCATTATACGCATGCGCGAACCAGTCTGTGCGGTCAAAATTCATGTGCTCGCAAAATAGCGAATGCCTGATAATTTGAGTGACAGAATGAGGCGTATGTGGGTGGTAACAGGGGAAGGTGCTTGAAAACGGGGAGTGGAGATCCGAACGCAGGCGTGCTTAAAGGTCAAAACGGGCGTTTTATGGGTGAGCATAATTAAAACAGCAGCATCATTGACCACGTCACTGGGTTATTTTATAGCCAGAACTGCTCGCAAGATTGTGGTAGCAAAAACCAACCACAAGAATAGCGAGCAGTTCATACGCTGGTCGATGTGCTCGATTAATCTAATAAATAGCGGACATGACGTAGGATGCGAGCGGCCAGGGGGCGTATTTATCCAAAAAACGACCGCAAGTTTTGTTTGCTCATTCAGACCTAGAGGCGTGAACAGACCGCAAAGAGCGAACGGTTCATTTGAATAGCCACCCCTATTTTCTGGACGAGCGAGCGCTAATTGCGTCCAGCTCTGAATCAGGCCCTGTGTCCACTCCAAAGTCTATAGGGGCTGGCTGGACTGTGTTGTGCAGTGTCCCATAAAGGCTGTAGTCCTAGAGGGGTGCTGTAGTGTTGTCCAGGGGGTGATCTGTGCATCAGGGGTGCTCCCCCAAAGTGCACTCCAAAAATTTTTTTTATTTTTTTTGTGTTTGTGAATTGTATGCACAGTAGCCGCACGTGCATCAACAAAGTAGCGTCAAGCGTGCGCCTGTGTCATAAGTGAAGGGCTGGCTGGCTTGACCGTTAAAGGGTGCTGTAACCACCAAAGTGCACTCCAAACAAAATAAAAAATTTTCTTTTGTGTTTGTGAATTGTGTGCACAGTAGCCGCACGTGCAACAACAAAGGTGCAGCGCCAAGTGTGCGCCTGTGTACCATAAGTAAAGGGCCGCCTGACTTGTCCGTTAAAGGGTGCTGTAACCACCAAAGTGCACTCCAAAAAAAATTAAAATATATATTTTTTGTTTGTGAATTGTGTGCGCAGTAGCCGCACGTGCAACAACAAAGTAGCGTCAAGCGTGCGCCTGTGTCATAAGTGAAAGTCCGGCTGGCTTGACCGTTAAAGGGTACTGTAACCCCCAAAGTGCACTCCAAACAAAATAAAAAATAACTTTTTGTGTTTGTGAATTGTGTGCACTGTGGCCGCACGTGCATCAACAAAGTAGCGTCAAGCGTGTGCCTGTGTCATAAGTGAAGGGCCGGCTGGCTTGACCGTTAAAGGGTGCTGTAACCCCCAAAGTGCACTCCAAACAAAATAAAAAATTACTTTCTGTGTTTATGAATTGTGTGCGCAATAGCCGCACGTGCAACAACAAAGTAGCGCCAAGCGTGCGCCTGTGTCATAAGTGAAGGGCCGACTGGCTTGACCGTTAAAGGGTGGTGTAACCCCCAAAGTGCACTCCAAACAAAATAAAAAAATATTTTTTGTGTTTGTGAATTGTGTGCGCAGTAGCAGCATGTGCAACAACAAAGTAGTGCCAAGCGTACGCCTGTTTCATAAGTAAAGAGCCGGTTGGCTCGTCCGTTAAAGGGTGCTGTAACCCCCAAAGTGCACTCAAAAAATATATTTTTTTTTCTGTGTTTGTGAATTGTGTGCACTGTACGTGCATCCTCAAAGCAGCAGCGCCAAGCGTGCATCTGTCTGTTAAAGGGTGGTGTAACCCCCAAAGTGCACTCCAACAAAAATAAAACATTTTCTTCTGTGTTTGTGAATTGTCTGCACTGTATGTGCATCCTCAAAGCAGCAGCACCAAGTGTGCATCTGTCTGTTAAAGGGTGGTGTAACTCTCAAAGTGCGCTCCACAAAAAATAAATAATTCTTCTTTTTTTCTGTCTTTGTGAATTGTGTGCACTGTAGCTGCACGTGCATCAACAAAGGAGCAGCGCCAAGCGTGCGCCTGTGTCCCATAAGTAAAGAGCCGGCTGGCTCATTTCTTAAAGGGTGATGTAACCCACAAAGTGCACTAGTCTCCAACAAAAATAAAAAATTATTTTCTTTGTTTGTGTGCGCCTTAGCCGCACGTATATATTAATATAACATAAATGGAGGACCAAACTTTCTCCGATAAAAATAAAATAGGGAAAGATCAAGAACCACTTCCTCCTAGTGCTGAAGCTGCTGCCACTAGTCATGACATAGATGATAACATGCCATCAACGTCGTCTGCCAAGGCCGATGCCCAATGTCATAGTATAGAAGCCACATACAATCCCAAATGACAAAGTTCAGGAAAATGACCTTAAAAAAAAACATTTAAATCATCTGAAGAGAAACGTAAACTTGCCAATATGCCATTTGCGACACAGAGTGGCAAGGAACGGCTAAGGTCTTTCCTTCATGACTAGTGGTTCAGCTTCACATGACGATGGAAGCCCTCCTCCCGCTAAAAAAATCAAACGAGTTAAGCTGGCAAAAGCACAGTGAAGAACTGTGCATTCTAAGCAGATATCACAAATCCCCAAGTAGAGTCCAAGTGTGGTGGCGGTTGCGATGCCTGACCTTCCCAGCACTGGACGGGAAGAGGTGGCTCTTTCCACCATTTGCACGTCCCCTGCAAGTGCTGAAAGAAGCACCCACAGTCCACTTGCTGATATGCAAATTGAAGATGTCACTGTTGAAGTACAACAGGATAAGGATACTGGTGTAGCTGGCGCTGAGGAGGAAGTTGGCGAGGAGGATTCTGATGGTGATGTGGGTTGTTTAAATCAGGCTCTGGGGGAGACAGTTGTCCGAGGGATGAGAAAGCCCATCACGGTCATGCCTGGGCAGAAGACCAAACATTCCACCTCTTTGGTCTGGCAATATTTCTATCCAAATCCGGACAACAACTGTCTTGCCATATGTACCATATGTAAAGGTGAAATAAGTAGGGGTAGGGACGTTAACCACCCTGGAACATCCTCCCTTATACGTCACCTGCAGCGCGTTCATAAAAAGTTACTGTCAAGTTCAGAAACTTTGGCTAAGACCGTAAGCAGTCCAGGGACACCTAAATCCCTTTGTCCTGTTGTATCCAAGTGCCTGCAAAGCACACCGTCAACTCCCTCCTCGTCAATTTCCTCCTTATTCAGGGTCGGAAGTAGTCCTGCAGGCCGTGTCACTGGCATGACTGACTCTCCTATCCGGGATTCCTCCGGAGGATCCTGCATTGCTTCGTCTACTGCTGCCGCTGCTGCTGTTGCTGCTGCTGGGAGTCGTTCATCATCCCAGAGAGGAAGTAGGAACACCACTACTTTTACTAAACAATTGACCCTCCAACAGTCCTTAGCGAGGAGGATGAAGTACGACAGCAGTCATCCTGAAGCAAAACGTGTAACTGAGGCCTTGACTGCTATGTTGGTGCTAGAGGTGCATCCGGTATCCGCCATTAGTGCAGTGGGATTTAGACAATTGATGGAGGTAGTGTGTCCCTGGTTCCAAATCCCGTCTAGATTCCACTTCACTAGGCAGGCGATACCGAGACTGTACAGAAACGTCAGAAAAAGTGTCCTCAGTGTCCTGAAAAATGCAGTTGTAACCAATGTCCACTTAACCACGCACATGTGGACAAGTGAAACAGGGCAGACTAAGGACTATATGACTGTGACAGCCCACTGGGTATTACCTTACGCAGCAACAACAGCAGTGTCACCAGTAGCAGCATCTCAGAAATGCCAGCTCGTTCCAAGGCAGGCTACACTGTGTATCACCGGTTTCAGTAAGAGGCACACCGCCGACAACCTCTTAGAGAAACTGAGGGAAATCATCACCCAGTGGCTTACCCCACTTAGACTCTCCTGGGGATTTGTGATATCTGACAACGCCACCAATATTGTGCGGGCATTACATCTGGGCAAATTCCAGCACGTCTCATGTTTTGCTCACACTAAATAAACTTGGTGGTGCAGAATTTTCTGAAAAGCGACAGGGACATGCAGGAGACGCTTTGGGTGGCCCGAAAAATTTGTGGCCACTTTCGCCATGCAGCGACTGTGTGCCAAAGACTGGAGCACCAGCAAACACTCTTGAACCTGCCCTGCCATCACCTGAAGCAAGAGGTTGTGACACGGTGGAACTCAGCCCTCTATATGCTTCAGAGGATGGAGGAGCAGCAAAAGGCCATTCAAGCCTATACAGCCACCTATGACATAGGCAAAGGAGGGGGTAAGCACCTGACTCAAGCGCAGTGGAGAATGATTTCCGTGTTGTGCAAGGTTCTCCAGCCCTTCGAACTTGCCACACGTGAAGTCAGTTCAGATACTGCCAGCTTGAGTCAGGTCATTCCCCTCATCGGGCTTTTGCAGAAGCAGCTGGAGAAAGTGAAGGAGGAGCTAAGACGGAGCGATTCCGCTCGGCATGTGGGACTTGTGGATGAAGCCCTTCATTCACTTTGCCAGGATTCCATGGTGGTCAATCTGTTGAAATCAGACCACTACATTTTGGCCACCGTGCTCGATCCTAGGTTTAAAGCCTATGTGGTGTCTCTCTTTCCGGCCAACACAAGCCTGCAGAGGTGCAAAGACCTGCTGGTGAAAACACTGTCAGCTGAAGTGGAACGTGACATGTCAACAGCTCCTTCTTCATTTTCTCCCACAACTGGGGCTGCCGGGAAAAAACGTAGGTATCCTAAGCAACCCGCTGGCGGTGATGCAGGGCAGGCAGGACCAAGTTTGGACATCTGGCCCTGACTGAAGGACCTGGCAACAATTTCTGACATGTCTACTGTCACTGCATATGATACTGTCACCATTGACAGAATGGTGGAAGATTACATCGGTGACAGCATCCAAGTAGGCATGTCAGACAGTCCGTACCTGTACTGGCAGGAAAAAGAGGCAATTTGGAGGCCCCTGTACAAACTGGCTCTATTTTACCTGAGTTGCCCCCCCTCCAGTGTATACTCCGAAAGAGTGTTTAGTGCAGCCGGGAACCTTGTCAGCGAAAGGCGTAGGAGGTTGCTTCCACAAAATGTGGGGAAGATGATGTTCATAAAAATGAATTATCAACTCTTCCAGGAAGACCAGCCTCCAGAACGTACAGAGGGACCTGTGGTGGTGGATTCCAGCGGGGACCAATTAATACTCTGTGAGGATGAGGAGGTACACAACACTTAAGAGGGTGAGGAATCGGTGGATGAGGAGAATGAGGACGACATCTTGCCTCCATAGAGCCAGTTTGTGCAGGGACAGATTAATTGCCAGCTTGTTTAGTGGGGGTCCAAACGAACCAATCATTTCAGCCACAGTCGGGTAGCAGACCCTGGCGCTGAAATGATTGGTTTGTTAAAGTGTGCATGTCCTGGTTATACAACATAAGGGTGGGTGGGAGGGCCCAAGGACAATTCCATCTTGCGCCTCTTTTTGTTCTTTGCATTATGTACTGTTTGGGGCCTAGTTTTTCAAACTGCCATCCTGTCTGCCACTACAGTGTCACTCCTAGATGGGCCACGTGTTTGTGCCGCTACTCGTATCGCTTAGCATAGTCATCCAGCTACCCCGGTGCAACCTTTTGGACATAAAAACACTATTGTGAGGTGTTCAGAATAGACTGGAAATTAGTGTAAATTAAGGTTATTGAGGTTAATAATAGCATAGGAGCAGAAAAAGCCACAAATTCTGAGATTTTAGCTGTTTTTATGCTTTTTTTCAAAAAAATACAGATCCAAAACACAAAACCCAGAACCCAAAACACGGAAGGGTGGTTTTGGCAAAACCAATCCAGATCCAAAACACGAAGAAAGATCCAGATCCAAAACCAAACACAAAATATGAAAAGTGGCCAGTGCACACCCCAACAAGTAAGGTAACCCATTCCACGGAGCACCACATTTGCAGACGCGCTCTCTGTTTGTAATAATATAGTTTGCTCTGTACACTAAACATAAGGCAGGCAGTGTCCTACCAAATCCTCAGAGAGCCCCAACATTAGAGACTTTAAAAAGGAAATTATGAAGGTGGGCTCTCACTGGTAATGTGTTAACATATGCTAATTGCAGGGATGCTGCCTCTGGGAAGTGGGCAATGCAGGGTGTGTCATGCAGTTTTTTGTGCACCCCTATTTCAGAAGTTACCAGAAAATACACAAAGCTGGCCAGGGTGGGGAACCATTTGTGATTGGCAGGACTATTAAGGGTAATCACATACCCTGGTACTGCAACCTCTTGCCTCTTCCAAGGTAAAGTCTGATACCGTGCATGCAGCCTAGAAAGGGGTGAATTTTCAAGGAGTCCCTCAAACTTCCGGAAGAGTAGGTACCCCTCCCGCTTCTGGCCCATTTCCTAGTGAAATGGTAGAGATGGGGAGCATAATGCCAGAAATAGTAGGTCTATGAGGAGTGGGGGGTCAATATGATGTGATTATATGAGAACTGTGTTATTTTAACTCCACACCCCCTCTTCATAGACTTGCCATTTGCTCCGTTATGCAGCTAGGGGAGGCTAATTGTGATAAGTGCCTGGCACTGCCCCCATCAGCACTCAGCTGCATGTCCCTTTCGGGCTTCTCCCAGAGGGGAGAAATTAAATGCAGGCAAGTATTATTATACTAGAATCACTAGTGTGACTACAGTATTTTGACATTACAGGGTTTCCAATCTTGATAATTACTTTGGTGCACACAGCCCATTAGCGCTTAGCACACGGCTGGTAACTGCACCTCCACAAAAAACCTATAAGCCCTGGCCAAAATGTAGGTGCATCAGAGCAAACTGTGGCATGCAGCAGGTGTAAAGGTGTATTTGCACTATATTATGCACTCCATAGTCTGCATTATATGGTAAACAATTACAAACATACCGTATAAAGCTGTACATGGCACTGTGCACAGTTTGGTGAAAATCTACACAATTCCAAGAAACTCTATTGTCCATCATTACATGTATGCCTGCATCCATCATATACACATTTACAGTGCAAGCTCCAGCATATACATATAGCCCCAGGACCGCATACACCTCCAATATTACCCATATACCATTCCATTGCCAAGGGAACTGACTCGTACCCACCATAATCACATAGTCCCATTTCCCATCATTTATAATAAAATCATGTACTGGTATAATGATCCTTTGCCAACATATTCAGCACAGTATCAGCACGATCCCCATGCCATAATATAAAACCTAATTGCCCAGAGACACATAGGGGTCTATTCATCACCACTTAATTTCCAACAAATATCAGGAAAGCAGGTGAAAATTAAGTTTTCAGGCCATTCATCAAGAAGGTAAAGCAATAATTAACATAATGAATAGCGTCACTAGTATTCACCAGCAGAACTCCCTGGTGTCCACTGCGCAGTAACCTGTAATCTGCTCAGTGGTTACAGCACCATGCCTACATTCCTATATAATGAAATCAGATACTACCTAATTAGTTAGTTAGAAATGAATCTGGAACCATAATTATATAGAATATATAAGGTAAATGTAACTCCATGTTGATAAACAATAGAGTAAAATATACATATACCATCATATACCTTTCTATTGTGCTTGTTTGTTCTTCCTGTTTACAGTCCTTCAGTTCTCCCTTTTTTTTTAAAAATATACATCGATATATTGTGCAGAGATTAAAACCTTACATCAGTTAAATTAAAAATGGCAGAAGAAGTATTTGCTCTTGTGTAGCAGTAGAAAAGCTTTCCTGATAAATGTTCTCCCAAGCAAAGAGTTATAAACTAACTTGGAGCATAAGCATTACAAACTGTATACAGCAGTGGTTCCCAAACTGTGCTCCATAGCACCCTGGGGTGCATCAGGACACTGGCAGGGGTGCCTCAGGTTGGTGGTCCAGCACCAAATCAAATTATTTATGGTCAATGTAATGTAAATATGTGGTCAAACAGAAGCTGAAAACTGCCCCACATAACTGACCCTATGGATGACAGGTCAGCACAATTTTCTTCACTTTACTAGTTTACTACATTTTTTTCTGAATTTCTCAATAACAAACGTTTGGCTTAGGGGTGCTGTGGAAATAATAATGGTACTCTAGGGTGCCGTGATTCAAAAAAGTTTGGGAACCTCTGATGTACAGTACTGTAGCAGAGCATATAACCAAAGTGAGCTGTGGAAGATCCCAAATTTGCACAAGGGTCGTGACACATTTGCCTCTGCAACCTAGTAAATATTGCTTTTATGTCTACACCTGAATGTGTATCTACTAAGCCAGTGGTCAGGGAACAGGGGTAAATTACCCCACATGGGGTAAAAATGAAATTCCTGGGGGTAATGGACGAACAGCCGGGCATGCATATGAATCATTCTATAATATAGAATGATTCATATGCATGCCCGGCTGTGCCGCAGGGAGGCTCTAAGCCGGACGCCCGCTGAGATGTTATTACCAGTGGGCGCCCGGCTCCTTCCCTGCAGCGCCATGTTAGCTGGAGGCTGGAGTTCTCTTCTGAACTCCAGCTTCCGGCTCTCTCCATGCGCATTATGGGATGATGACGTCTCTCCCATAGTTCCGAGGAGCAGCCGGCGGACAGGACGGCAGCGGATGCAGGAGCGGGAATTAAGGTAAGTGTTTTTTTGGGGCTTTTTTGTACAAGCGGCACTACAGGGGCATTATATAGGGGCACTACTACAAGTGCATAACTAAGGGGGCACTACTACAGGGGCATTATATGGGGGCACTACTATATGATTTCCTTCCTTTTAAATCAAGGGGGTAACATCAGCGTATCTAAATATATTTTGGGGCAAAAGGTAAAAAAGTTCCCTACCCCTGTACTAAGCAAATCTCTTCATTCCTGTACTGTATAGTTAAGCATTATGCATTCATACTGTATATCAGTGATATGATAATCAACAACATATTTTAAAGAATTACTATTTTTAAGCCAGATATGGACACCCATGAAAAGATTTGTAAACTTTTGAACATTTTAAATTATTAACCTACATGCTATACACTAAATCATACTTGCCAACTTGATTGTCAGGGAGACTCCCTAAAATAGTAGCAATATCCCTGACTCCCTGAAGAGTCTATCAATCTCCCTGATTGCACATTACCCCCATTATAAAGCTGTTATATACATGGAAAAAAGAAAATAATATATATATACATATTCAAATGGGATAATCAGTCCCATTTCCCTGCATTGGTTATATTAGGTACAATGATGTATCAGTGTGTTTTCATCAACAAGTAGATGTTACTGAGAAGCAACTGCTGCTTTTGGGTTACCGTATATACTGGAGTATAAGCCGTGTTTTTCAGCACATTTTTTGTGCGTACCCCCTCGGCTTATACTCGACTGAAGTGTAGCGTTGACCGAACGGAGTTCGGTCAGCGCTACACAGCACAAACAGACAGCCGCCGGAGCCGGCCGCTGTGTGTTTGCTGTAATCAGCAGCCGCTGAGAGTCTGTCAGACTCTCATCGGCTGCTGCTGCTCCCACTGCAGGAGCCATCTTCCGGCTCCCGCAGTGGGTAATGGGGGAGACGTCATTACTCATGAGTAATGACGTCTCTCCCATGCAAAGCGGCCGGAGGAGCTGCTAGCGGCGGGACCAGGAGCGGGAGTTTCAGGTAAGTGATTTTTTTTTTTTAATTCTTATTACGTCTCTCTCTACTGGGGGGGGCACTACCAGGGGGCGATTACTACAGGGGGCACTAAAAGGGGGGATTACCACTGGTTGTACTACCAGGGGGGGATTACTACTGGGGGCACAAAAAGGGGGGGATTACCACTGGGGCACTACCAGGGGGGGATTACTACTGCAGGCACTGAAAGGGGGGATTACCACTGGGGGCACTACCGGGAGGGATTACTACTGGGGGCACAACCAGCTGCTGCCATTTCCCATCCTAGGCTTATACTCGAGTCAATAAGTTTTCCCATTTTTTTGTGGTAAAAGTAGGTACCTCTGCTTATATTCGGGTTCGACTTATACTCGAGTATATACGGTAATTTATATTTGGATGTAAGTCAATGTTATGACCCACCGCCAATATGCGACACCCCCAGCCCCAACTACACCCTCCCCTCCCACCATGTCCCCCCTTAACATCCCCTCCACCACCCTTACCCTCCCCACAACAACATCTCCCAATCCACTAACAATCACACCACCCACACTCAACACATCCCATGACACACAAGCACCACCACCAACCACCCCCCACACACCCTCCGCCCCCCCGAAAAGAACCACAGTACATCCAATCCAAACACAACACCAATAAACCCCCAAACACTTCAGACACAAACCCCCAACAACATGAAACCACACAGAACCCCCACACCATTTTTTACAGCTAATGACCAATCTGCACCACTGCCCCAAACACACACACAACCCACGTGACAGACAAATCAGACGCGTCCACACCACAACCCAAATATACAGCATTACCCACTGACACAACAAATAAAGACACCCATAGAGACACAAACATTACACACAATCAGACACCCGTCACTACTGCCATACCCAACACTATGCCTCAATATGCAGGTGTCACACACCAAAACAGCCAGAACCAACCCGTCTAGTAACACGACCCCACTCCAATTAAGTTCCCCTTTTTCCTGCATCCATCTGCCCCATAAGCCACGCACGCACACACTCCCCACAACCACGTTCCAAATCCAAACACACACTGCACAACCAACCACATCATCTGCCCATCACCTAGTCTCCCAAAACACACTCTCACCAACTCCCGCTGTACCCCATTATACTAAGTGCCCAAGACACCCCGGTCCCGCACACCCATCCCCACAGACCCCCCGTTAACCATACCCAAGCAGCCACACACATATCGCAAACCACCCCTCCAGCCCCCACACACATGTTGTCATATCACCCAGCCAATCAACCAGCTGCACCTTCACACACACATATGCATGCTGGTAACCATAGTTTCCAGCAGCCTCATACACACCTACACACCTCCACCATCCCATTGGAGACTCGCCACCCCCGCCCACACCAATCACTCATTCCCATTGAGTCACTCCCACATGCTCCCTGATTGGCCCATCGATGTCACATGATAGAACAGCAATGAAGACACCACATTTAAAGCCAGCTCTCACTACAGCTCAGTAACTCCTTGAGAAAGGCCAACGGGCCGAAACGCATTGGAGACTCCTGCACTCACCAAGAACATTTGTTCCTGAACTCTCACTGCAAAACAGCACACCTGCCAGCGACCACCAACGGCGTGCAATCCGGTGTCCCTGCGCCCCACCCATCCGCCAGCAGCAGCGCACACACCAGACACCAGCAGTCTCTCCACACTGGCTGTGCCTTCCGTCACTTGTGCAGCGCATGCGGCTCAGACACCATCACCGCATGCCAACTCCCCACCAGGCTTGCTGGGTTGAGTTAAATCACCAACAGCCAGCGCAACACTAACGCTGCAGGGACCTACCATCCAACGCTGACTGCGCCGCACCCACATCAAGGGCAACCACACACAGCCAACAGGACAATCCCTTGCCCTGCACCCATGGGCGTGTGGAAGATCCACGTTAGCCAAACAGATATTTCATGCACCAACTGGACTTTGAGAGACGCATTCCCTGCCGCGGACTTTGGGCACCTACCAGTAGGTAAGCATCACCCCTCTTCACCAGTGTGGGACGCTGCAAACTGGGAACAATTCCCGACCACCACAACCAGGGCATCCCAGTTCTCAAGTCTGTAGACCAAAGGTCCAGCAGGGGAACATGCAGTAGTAAGGACCGCATGTCAAGGAGCCCCCTGAAAGGGTATACCTATCTCCCAAACTGTGGACTGCACCTGCTCATCCCCTCCACTACCATATTGGGCAACCACACACCCCCACGAACAATCCAGGGATGCAATGATCCCCGAGGAGCACTGTGCCTCCAATCAAAAGAATAAACATTTATCAACACGTTTAAACACAAATACATTAATCAGCCACCCAGCCTGCCGTGTTCTTTATCCCTCACCACAACACCCATCACAACACACACTTACCACCCCCTCCCTCCAACTCCCCTCTCTCTCCCCCCCCCTCCCTGACCATACACACACAACCCAGGAGCACACGTAACCCCCCATCTTATATCACGTTAATCCACAAGTAGGATCAGGTACCCCTACTTTACGCTGCAGCACCACCCCCACTTGCCCATCTTCCACTCCTCCACCTGACCCTAACTACATATCCCCAACTACCACCACACCCCGAAGCACATCCTAACCAAAAATTACCCCAATGTTATGACACGCCTCTCAGATGTAGCAGTACACGCCCACTTTACTGTGCGCTCATAGGTGATGCTTTCACACTCTCCCTCACATGCTTTTTCAAAAGTAGGCAAGTATGCACTAAATGTGTCCAAATCTAATCATTTCTATAAAATAGCTCACATAATCAGGGCAGTAACTAGGGGTGTGCGAGTGGTGCTGTTGCACAGGGTGATAGGGCCCTTGGGGCGGCACTGTCGCTGCCCTGCAGTCAGTATTGCTGTTGCAGGGCGGGTATGCATCCTGCAGTCTGTACAGTTGCTCAAAACATACTCAGGATGCCCCAGGCAGTGTCATACTGCCCAGTGCTGGCAGCCCCATCCCTCAATACATGCTCAGGGGGAGGGACCGGCACAGGGTGCACTGCCACTCTGCTACGGTGCTGAACATAATTACAAATACGTTTTGCTGTGTTTTAGTAAGTAGCTTTTTAACTGGACAGATTTCAATACCTACAAATGGACAGTTCAATATTAACTTCAGGCTTCACTAATGACAAATAAGTTCACACAGCTTAAAACATAAAATTCTGGTAAAAGACCTGGCAATGAGTTTATATACTATTACTAAGCAAGAGTCAGGAGACAAAGCCACAAGACAGTAAGCCAAATACTGCAAAGGACAACAAGCCATGGCATCAAACTTCAGGCAAACAATATACTACTGCGCAATGTAACAGTAACAATGGCATTTTACAGTATACAGTACATTTTATTATTTGACATTAAACTATGAAATGTTTATGCATTGAATTAAACATCAATATCAACAGTGACCGTGAAATATGCGCTATAGTGCGTTTTCACACGATACAGGAAGTGAGGGCCCCGGTTTTAAAAATGACAGGGTACCCCAGGATGCGCTGTGTGCGCACAGCAGAACAGCCAATCACCGCCGGCAGTGATTGGTTGGGGAGATGCTGCCGTCGGTGACTGGCTGCTGCTGTGCACACACAGCAGCCACTCGCCGTGGACAGCATTCACCAACCAATCACCGCCGGCGGTTTCCAATAGCCTCCGGCTGTGCGTTTCACCTGACTTCCGCTCTGCTCCAGGTGTCCTGCCTCCTAGAGTGTCTGACTGCCTGTGCGAGGCTGAGATGGGAGTACAAAGTATAGAGCTCTAGCTGATTAAAATAATTCAGAGTGTGGTAGCTCAACGATGGACTGCAGCCGGGCTGTGTCTACCTCCAGCCTCCTCACACACGATCCGCCACTAGTAGGCTTCACCTATGAGATGGACAGAGATCCGTTTCCATCAACTGAATGATACAGCTCCTCTCATACTGTACCTATTTCATTAAGCACCCTGTAGAAATGTGTGACAGGGCGCCACCTGCTGTTTACCACCGTGGCCAGAGGCTCCCCACAGCACAAGGTGATGATAGTTCAGCTGAAGGGTCCTGCCTAGAAGCACTGAGGGGCACAGCGCCAGGCCTTAGAGACACTGAGGGCCCTATTATTCACAGAGTGATGCACGTTTTGGGGTATAACTATGGAGTGCCGCAGACACTTTACTTGTGATAAAACAACTTGTAGTGACCTGTTTGATGTTTGTCATTGATAAACCTACTGGTCTGTACTGTTTTATACATAGATTATGACCCTTATTAAATCCAACTCTAGCCTCCCACCCGTTCCCTGTTCCCCTTGTATATATCTCTTCTGTTCTGCTGTGTACACTGCCCTCCCACCTCTGTGCCCCATTCTCTTCTCCCCATGTCTGTACCCCTTCTGCTCTCCTGTGTACTCTGCCCTATCACCTCTGTGCCCCCTGTTCCTCTCTCCCCATGTCTGTACCCCTTCAGCTCTCCTCTGTACTCTGCCCTATCACCTGTGCCCCCTGTTCCTCTCTCCCCATGTCTGTAACCCTTCTGCTCTCCTGTATCCTCTGCCCTCCCACCTATGTGCCCCTTGTTACCCTCTCCCCATGCCTGTACCCCTTCTGCTCTCCTGTATACTCTGCCCTCCACCTATGTGCCTCCTGTTACCCTCTCCCCATGTCTGTACCCCTTCTGCTCTTCTGTGTACTCTGCCCTATCACCTATGTGCCCCGTGTTCTCCGCTCGCCATGTCTGTACCACTTCTGCCCTCCTGTGCCCCCTGTTCCCCGATCGCCATGTCAGTACCCCTTTTGCTCTCCTGTGTACTCTCCCCTCCCATCCCTGTGCCCTTCTCCCCATGTCATTCTCTGTGCAAATTATTCGCTATAGCGAGTTTTTACACGGTACAGGTGGTGGGGTATAAATTGTGATGGGACCCAGAAACTGTGGAGTATGACCCCAATTTTTAAAAGTGAGAGGTCCTTGGGACACACATTTTGTTCGTTCAGCGATCACTGATCAATCTGGTGACTAGTATGCATAGCTAACCCCAATATGATTGCTCAGCACATTTCCTTGTCTGCAGCTGCTTTCGCAGTATCTGTATTCTGGACAATGATGCAATCTGAGGGTCTGGTGGAGTGAGCTCTGACAAACAGTAGTAAGATTATTTTAAAATATTACTCTTCCTGGAAGTCTTCTTTGATTTTATGTACTAACATAAAACTGATTTACAAAGTAAAACTTAATGAATAAAAATAATTCATATAAAGATTAAAATAAAAGATTGAACCTTTGCTTCACTATATTGAATTTTAGAAAAATTCTCCCCTATTGAAAGGAACACATTATTATGGGGATGCAGTCAGGATACCGTCGGGCGCTATCCCGTCCGTCGATATCCCGACACTTACATCCCGACATGAGACTAAAGATAGACATCGAAATCCCGACGCCTATCATTAGCCCCACTACTAAATCCCAAACACCCGGCTTACTGAACAAAGGTAAGATGGGTGTCTTAGCGTCTAGCCACGGGAAGGGGGGTTAGGTTTAAGGATCCCCGGGGGGATTTAGGGTTAGGCACCCCCCGAGAGGGTTAGGGTTAGTGTAGGGGAAGGGGGGGGGTTAGGCTTAGGCCCCACTAGAGTGGGGTTAGGGTTAGGCACCCCCCCGGGAGGGTTAGTTTTAGGGTACGGGGAAGGGGGTTAGGTTTAGGCGCTAATGGGGGGAGGTTAGAGTTAAGCACTAGGGGAAGGTCAGGGTTAGGCACACCTAAGGGAGGGTTAGGGGGGGGAGAGGGGAGGGTTAGGGTACTTACCTTCAGCTGTCGGGATTTCGAACCCACCGGGCTGCCGCTGCATTACATACCGATTCCTTAGTATGATGTGCTGTGTCTTTATCAGTCAAATACTTGCACAATAGTGTTCTTGTGTCAATAAATATTTTAATTCTCTTAATCGTGTATGTTTCACACGCTATACATGATACCTGCTTATAACATGCCAAGGTACATTATGGAGACAAGAACAACATTAAGCTTTGCATATAATGGCAGGTACTCTGATTGGAGAAATAGAAAATACCTATTAAGAAATTGTATCACTGTTCATATATTATTTGAATACACTTTGTTGCCATGACAACCAGTGCATAGCAGCTTGCTTTGCAATGCAGTGAATCACTCTTTGATAAAGAAAATTGGATTTTAATATATTTTCCCGATTTCCACCACAATGTCAGTAGGCTGACTGTAATGTTGCTTCAGTCACAAGAATAAAGGAGAATGATCTTGTTAAATAATGGTGCTTCAGAATTGGATACTGAGCTTGTAAAGTTTTCTAGCATATGAAATGATTGAGACATGCCTAGCAGCAGCTCGCTGTCTTAATATGAGACAGACAGCCCCGAGGTATCTGGGAATAAATAACTATATATGGCTGCCATTTCAATCCGCAAATATATTGCTTTAAATCATATAAAATCACTTGGAATTTATGCTTCAATTAATAAGCACTATTTAGCTAAATATTATAATAAGCAGCAATTTCACTTCTCCTTCTGCTATAAGGTAGATAATTGAGAGGTTATTTTTATAGATTGGTAAAGTCAATATCAAGGATAAGAATTAATCAGCATTTATCCAGAAAGATTTTAAGACAGTTTTGTGGTATTAGTGTTTGTCCCCAATTGTAAAATTCTATGGTGCATGTTGGCATTATATATATAAATGTAGTAGGATTGGTTTGTTCCGACTCTCTCTCTTTCCTCTGAATGATTATGAATTTTTCCAAAAGGGTATCCCAGAATATATGGGAAAAATATGTGCAGTGTGACAGACAGTAGTATGTAATGTAATGATATTCGGATGTAAATGTACAGTAAATGCATTATATATCAAGTCACCCTTGATTGGTGGTAAACAAGCATTGGACATAAATACCATCACTGTCCTATGGTTATTGCTCAGGCAACATTACTTTCTCTGCAGTACTGGTGCAGATCAATTAGGAACCAATATATTATACCTTACAGATAATATATAATGTACCCTTAATTGGATGTACATGTTCCTTGTACATCGGGTTAATAAATTAATGTCCAAGGCGCATGTACATCCAATCAAGGGTGAGTTGAAATAATGTATTTACATTTACAGGTTATCTGAATATCATTACGGTACACACTACTGTCACACATTTTCCCCCACATATTCCGGGATACCCATTTGGAGAAAAGCTTAATCAGCCAGAGGAAAGAGAGCGAGCCGGAACAAACCCCATCCTACTTCTAGGAGCCTAGATGAAAGACCCCAGCTGTTCCTGGCCGCCCCTCCTTTCTCTCATTTATTCCCTAAGAAGTATCTGGCGCCAGCCACTCACATTCCCAACCATATACTGTAAATAAATGTGAATAATAAGGGCTCTATTTATCAATCTTTTTTACTTTTCACAGTATTTTAGTTTCACTGAAATGTATTAAAGGGTTTTAGGAGCAGTTTTCATGAAAAAGCACTCCAAGCCCTTTAATTTGCATTTCTTTAGCAAGTAGATTGCATTTCCCATACTTGTAATAGGAAATGTGATCTATATGAAATTTACTAAGGGGAAATTGTGAAAAAATACTGGGTGGAAACCCTGCTATAACATCGCTATCTGGAGATGGCATTAAGCAGGGTTCCCCCTGGTTCCCCGACTCTTTCTCCTCTCTGACAGGCAGAGCAGAGCAAGGAGCTAGCCCCGTGTGATCAGTTTTGTGGTGTAAATAGACCACAAGCTGATCACTGTAAATAAAAAATAGTAAAAAAAAAATCAAACACCAGCAGCCGGTGCCCACAATTGGTGATCAGCAAGCTCTCTTCTCTGGTCAGCTGGTTGCCAGGGCTACTGCACTGTGACCCCAGTCAGCTGTGCGGTAAACCAGCATCTCAGTTTACAGCACACATGACCGAGGTCACAGCTCTTGGATGGAGGGTCCCATGGAGGAACAAGGCAGTGGGGGGGTCGAGGGGGGTAGCAGTAGAATTGCAATTAAAATTGCAGCAAAGGACAGCTCTCCTGAAAAGAGATGGTTGGACTTTCAGGTTTATGACAAGAACTCCCTCAGGAGTTCCGCTGTGCATGCATCGTATGACACAGGATACTGGAAGGAATCTTGATTGGATCCCCTTCAACGAACATTGCGGTGAGAAGCCTATAGGATTATATTAGGCAACGCCAGTGCCTAATGAGTCCAAGCTACAGAAGGTATTGCATTCTGGAGCTTGATATACACAATGCGGCCAGAACTCAGAAAACTGAGTTTTGGGTGACTTTTCCCTTTAGAACAATCCGCCTAGTGTGTGATATGGCAGTAGGAACATGGTCTCAGATAATAATAAAGTCAATCTCAATCTTCCGCCATCTAATTGTATATCTGCCATAAAAGAATATGTTGCAGCAATGCTATGTTCTGCTTACTCGTTAAAACTATATTTATCTTTCACCATGTTATTCTTTGCTACATTCCTGATTTCTCATAGATTTCTGAGCAATATAGCTCCCTCTAATTAAACCTGAATAGCTCCAGTTGTTGGAAAAGATCTACATTTTCATGAAGCAACATGATCTTAAGTGTAAGCAGTTGTTCCTTCCATGAGTGCATTATCACCCACTGTGCAAACACTGAGCTCATTGAGCTTTCTCTTGTTATTGTGTCCTTAGCAGGGAACCAATTCTGCTTATTTCTTCCCTGATAATTCCACAATGGGGGTAATTTCCTTAGTCATATTGACATAGAGCTAGGGAAGTGAATCTCCTGCTAAGTTCTTAGTAAGGTTACAATCAAAATGAACACAGTAGCCATCAGAGAAGCAGTACAGTTGCAGAGAAATCACACAAGTAAAGCATTGGTCCCATGATTTTTTTTTCTATTAAACTTTGCCTATTCTGAAGAAAAAAAACAGTCAATATTGATTTTGTAGTTTAATACAAAACAAAAAGGTCTAAATATAAAGAATTCACTCTGCTTTAGACCTCTTGAAAATACATCAATAAAATTTGCAATACTAGGATTTATTACCACCCTTGCAAAGGGTTCCAAAAATGGGACCAATTGTCTCCAACTACCCAATACTCACTCACAATGCTACTCATTTTAGTGCTGCAGTAGATTTGCAGTTTTCCAAACACTGCTTGCTCCACTCACTATTGGAAGTGAACATGCTGTTGGCCTCTATGCATACCTCCATACATTTCAGAGAGGAGGGTCAGGCAGTGGCGTCATGAGGAGGGTGCGGGCCGCACCCAGGTGTCACCCTCGGAGAGGGGTGACAGCAAAATGCCGGCTCCTCTGTGACATTTTCCTGCAGCACCCGGCTCCTGACATAAAAGAGGATCCGACAGTGCAGACTGCCCAGTCTCCGGGGCAGCCAAGCATCTCCGGTGATACTGGGCTGCCCCCAGAGTGATTTTGTCGGCATCCCACATGAGGCCACGACCCCTTTTATTTAGGCCATGTCCCCTTTTTTGGCCGGGCGTGCATCCGGCGCGCGGGAGGTATCCAGAGTGTGCCTCATGTGTCACCAGACCCGGTGACGCCTCTGGTGTCAAAACATCTACGCACGTACGTACGATAAGGGTCACACACCCCTGTTGCATGTCATTTTGGGGGAGTGGCTGCAAATCACACCATTACTTGTCAAGAGGGGACTGAAAGTGACAGAAAGCAGAGACTGAGAATATGGTAAAATCACATCCCCAGCAGTACAAAGTAATGCTCAGTACTCTTGCATCATTTTCATACATCCAACTTGTTCACCACCTTAACCTACCAAGCGTAGAAATGAAAGGGGGCCCAGAAGGTAAACTCTGAACTGAGGCCCTGAAAGTTAAAGTTGCTCCAATGGTCCTGTCATTACACTTTAATAGGCTGTGTAAATTATTAAATACACATATATCATATAAGTGTAAATCAGTATCATATCAATAAGTGTCACTATTTGTAGTATGACCAAACAGAGTACTATTAGAATATAAGAGTACCTAGAGGTTCTTTATTTTTACCATTTATATATACACATCCAGTAGACATTTGCACTGGGTCATTGAGTCATCTGTCCTAACTCCAGAGTATTATGAGATGAATTGTACTTGTCAGGATAATTTACTTGTCAAGTTAGGCACTGTGGTATAGTGTCAAATGCTCTAGTGAAACTGGGCTCCTTCATTATCACTGAGGTATACAGCTAACCCTGACTCACAAACCAAATCTATAAAGCCAGACACAAGAGGCTTTGCAGAATGCCTGAGGGAGGATTAATCTAAGGTTTCCTCAAGCTTTGACCTTGGTCACAGGGATTACTTGTTTAAAAGATGTGACCTGTTCCAAAGGTTATACAGGTTTCACAGTAAATTATGCTGCCTTTCAAATGTCATTGATAAAGCTTGCACATCCCGAGCAACCATGCAAATACTATTTTATTTCCAGTTTTCGAATAGATATTTGGATATGGAGAAGGGGGAGGGGCGAAAAGAGGAACTGGTAAATATTTCAATTTGTTTTAACCATGAATTTTAGGGCACCTCAATCAAAAGAAAAGGCTTATAAATGCATGATCAAAAAATTATGCTTTGCCATTAATGCAAGGAAATGTACATGTATTGTAATCGGAAATGAGAACTTTAAAATTAAAATGCATTCTAGCAGTACAGGGTCAGCCTGCCCTCTAGTGTCCACCAGCAAGTAATACATACAGTAAAAGAAATGCATTCTGTCAATGCACCAAAATCATAGTCTATACATTTTATACATCTGTACTTTTTATACATCTGTACTGCGTTTATACATCTGATGTATCATCAGATGATCGATATATTTTTTTCAATACACTACTGAGTATGTGATATGCATATATGATACAATGACAGATTAAATTAATTTAAATTCACAGTATGGTGCTCATTATACTTGTGTTAGAGTTTCTACCAGTACAGATCCCACTTGCAGAGCAACTTAAGAAGTGAAACTGCTTATATTGCCATCACTGGAATCTGTTCTGATATCATGCTATTTTATATCTTAATACTGCAATGTAAAAAACAAAAAAAGTAAAAAGAGTTAAACTGACATAATTAGCAAATAAGGTAAGACAATACCAAAACAGCCTTAACTGTCAATCGTGATGTACATTTCTTTGACGTTAAACTATATTTGTAAAAATCTTCTATCATTACTTGACGTTAGTTAGATTATCCCTAAAATATGTTACACACATGCAATTGCATCCAAACAAGGTTTTCATTTTTCCTTTCGTCTAAGACTCATATCACCATACATACACTAGTTTTCTTTTGTTCTTTTTTTGTAGGAGGATACTATGAAACAATGAATAAAGAGGGCAGGGGCGTTTTAAGTGAGGAGGGCCCACTCCTCTCTATCTGGTGGCACAAGTGAGTAGACTATGGCGTTGTGCCATTTTACAGTAGATTTGTGCAGTGCTACCCTGGGAACATGGAGAGGTAAGTGTTACAGAACATGGGTGCAGGCCTGAAGTGTATATCCCCCAGAAACCAGAGGCCCATGAGCACCAGGGCCGGATTTACCACTAGGCAACCTAGGCGCCTGCCTAAGGCCCTGTGGGTCCCAAGGGGTCCGTGGTCGGGCCCCCCGAAATCCGGCCCTGGAGTGTAGTCGCAGTCACTCACAACGGCTAGTTCTGGATGTAAAGGCAGGAAGTCATCGTTGGCATCTACTCCTACTTCTCACTGAGAAGCACATGGCTCCAGGCACCAGCAGGGGGTGCTGAGAGGATTTTCAGCTACCTATCCTTAGGGCCGTATTCAATTTGGAGTGAAAAGCCAGTTTCGGCGGTACTTTTTCGCCAATGATGTCATTTTCGCCAATTCCACATTTCCCCATATTCAATTTGGCCGACTTTTCGCCAAGGCGGAAAGTCAATGCATCAGACCCGACGAGCAAGTATCGCCTATGAATAGGTGGCGAGAAAAAGTGTAGAATTGGGGTTTTGGGGTGCAGACTTCCAAAAACCACCCTGCAGCCCGTGGACAGGTCCCTAAAAGTAATCTGTGTTCATTTTTTTTTTTTAAATGTACCTTCAGACTCCCCAAAAAAGTTCTTTAATTTTCGGGGCGAAACAAAAACAAAGTTGATGTACAAAGTTAAAAACTAGCAAAATAGACTCAAGGGGGTCCCCGAGTATGCGGCAGGTGGTTTTATGATTGCAGGTGGTTGCGGTAGGTGGCTTTTTTACGGTTTTTAAAACATCACATTAGCAACTTTAAAATAGGCTAGTACTCATTTTCATGTTCCCCAAATTGGTGGGCGTGCCGGGGGCGTGGCTGCCAGACGGAGGCCTACCGTGGGAACGCCTACCGTCTGGATCCGGCCCCACTGACATCACTAGTGATGTCAGTGGGAGTGATTTTGGCTCTGATAGAGCCAAAATCACTCCAGGGCTTGCGGTCACCGAGACCCTATCGCAGGGTCTCGTCGCAAGCCCGATGGTCGCGATGGTCTTGACCATCGCAACCATCTTTTTGGCCGCTCGCATATGCTGTGGGTGGTCACCCACAGCTATGCGAGCAGCCAGGAGGCCACTCCATTTTCATGTAGGAGGGCCCTGATTCAGAGCGAGCGTTCTGGTCAGAGCGTCCGGCTCTGAATCAGGCCCTGAGTGAGTGATAGTTGTGCGGTGAGTGATGCGGTATGTGCTGAGTGAGTGATAGTTGTGCGGTGAGTGGTGTAGTGTGTGCTGAGTGAGTGATAGAGTGATGCGGCGTGTGCTGAGTGAGAGATAGAGTGATGTGGTGTGTGCTGAGTGAGTGATAGAGTGATGTGGTGTGTGCTGAGTGAGTGATAGAGTGATGCGGTGTGTGCTGAATGAGTGATAGAGTGATACGGTGTGTGCTGAATAATACAGTGATGCAGTGTGCTGAGTGAGTGATAGAATGATACGATGTGTGCTGAGTGAGTGATAGAGTGATGCGGTGTGTGCTGAATGAGTGAAAGAGTGATGCAGTGTGTGCTGAATGATACAGTGAAGCAGTGTGCTGAGTGAGTGATAGAATGATGCAGTGTGTGCTGAGTGAGTGATAGAGTGATGCGGTGTGTGAAGAGGTAGTGATAGTTGTGTGGTGAGTGATGCGGTGTGTGCTGAGTGAGTGATAGTTGTGCGGTGAGTGGTGTAGTGTGTGCTGAGTGAGTGATAGAGTGATGCGGTGTGTGCTGAGTGAGTGATAGAGTGATACGGTGTTTGCTGAGTGAGTGATAGAGTGATGCGGTGTATGCTGAGTGAGTGATAGTGATGTGGTGTATGCTGAGTGTGTAATAGAGTGATGCGATGTGTACTGAGTGAGTGATAGTGATGCGGTGTGTGCTGAGTGAGTGATAGAGTGATGCGGTGTGTGCTGAATGAGTGATAGAGTGATGCAGTGTGTGCTGAATGATACAGTGAAACAGTGTGCTGAGTGAGTGATAGAATGATGCAGTGTGTGCTGAGTGAGTGATAGAGTGATGCGGTGTGTGAAGAGGTAGTGATAGTTGTGTGGTGAGTGATGCGGTGTGTGCTGAGTGAGTGATAGTTGTGCGGTGAGTGGTGTAGTGTGTGCTGAGTGAGTGATAGAGTGATGCGGTGTGTGCAGAGTGAGTGATAGTGCAATGCGGTGTGTGCTGAGTGAGTGATAGAGTGATACGGTGTTTGCTGAGTGAGTGATAGAGTGATGCGGTGTATGCTGAGTGAGTGATAGTGATGTGGTGTATGCTGAGTGAGTAATAGAGTGATGCGATGTGTGCTGAGTGAGTGATAGTGATGCGGTGTGTGCTGAGTGAGTGATAGAGTGATGCGGTGTGTGCTGATTGAGTGACAGAGTGATGCGGTGTGTGCTGACTGATACAGTGATGCAGTGTGCTGAGTGAGTGATAGAGTGATGTGGTGTGTGCTGAGTGAGTGATAGAGTGATGTGGCGTGTGCTGAGTGAGTGATAGAGTGATGTGGCGTGTGCTGAGTGAGTGATAGAGTGATGCGGTGTGTGCTGAGTGAGTGATAGTTGTGCAGTGAGTGATGCGGTGTGTGCTGAGTGAGTGATAGAGTGATGCGGTGTGTGCTGAGTGAGTGATAGTTGTGCAGTGAGTGATGCGGTGTGTGCTGAGTGAGTGATAGAGTGATGCACTGTGTGCTGAGTGAGTAATAGAGTGATAGTTGTGCGGTGTGTGCTGAGTGAGTGGTATTTGTGTGGTGAGTGATGCGGTATGTACTGAGTGAGTGATAGCGTGATGCGTTGTGTGCTGAATGAGTGATTGTTGTGTGGTGAGTGATGCGGTGTGTGCTGAGTGAGTGATAGTTGTGCGGTGAGTGGTGCAGTGTGTGCTGAGTGAGTGATAGTGGTGCGGTGTGTGCTGAGTGAGTGATAGTTGTTCGGTGAGTGATGCTGCGTGCTGAGTGAGTGATAGATTGATGCAGTGTGTGCTGAGTGAGTGATAAAGTGATGCGCTGTGTGCTGAGTGAGTGATACAAAGTTTGCTGAGTGAGTGATAGAGTGATGCGGTGTGTGCTGAGTGAGTGATAGTTGTGCGGTTAGTGATGCAGTATGTGCTGAGTGAGTGATAGTTGTGCAGTGAGTGGTGTAGTGTGTGCTGAGTGAGTGATAGAGTGATGTGGTGTGTGCTGAGTGAGTGATAGAGTGATGTGGTGTGTGCTAAGTGGGTGATAGTTGTTCGGTGAGTGGTGCAGTGTGTTCTGAGTGAGTGAGAGTTGTGCAGTGTGTGCTGAGTGAGAGATAGAGTGATGTGGTGTGTGCTGAGTGAGTGATAGTGGTACGGTGTGTGCTGAGTGAGTGATAGTTGTGCGGTAAGTGGTGCAGTGTGTGCTGAGTGAGTGATAGTGGTGCGGTGTGTGTGCTTGAGTGGGTTTTATAGTGATACAGTGGGTGCTGGTAGTGTAATGTCAGTGATAGTGTTTGTGGTGGTGATGTTTGATCTTTTATCTCATAAACAGGGAGACTGTTAGCAATGTCTGGTAGCAACAATAGTGTGAACATGAACACCCTTCTTGTCGCCTGGTTCCCTAGCAGCATCTTATGCACCTGAGTCTTTGTGCGCCCAGCTCATCATGTGCTTCAACCACTTAGACCATGGGTTTAACATGGCAGATTCAGACCATTCAGTGACTTTGCTGTGGGCGCATGAGGGTGGTGTGATGGTAGATTCAGCAACTGATAACGTTGTAGTTAGTGTGTAAATTACACAGTAGATTCTTCAACTGATAACATTACATAGTATCCAACTTACTAATTACCCCAGTACACTTTATTAATGCAAATATCTGATCAGTCAGTCAAATGGCAGCAACTCAATGCATGGAATCATTCAGAATGGGGAAGAGGTTCAGTTGTTGCTCAAACCAAACACCAGAATGTGTAAGAAATGTAATCAAGTTACTATGGTGTCAGTGTGGTAAAATATTAAGAATGTATTATACATTCAGAGTTGGGAGTAGAGTGAGAAATAGCACTTAACTGTGTACCTGGACAAACCATGTTGCAATGCAAGGGGTGTAAATACATTTTTATTTTTTTAGCATATAGGGTAAATACTGGCTGCTTTTACATGTAGCTCACAAATACTGCACAGCTTTATTATTACTGTACAATTTAGATTTCAGTTTGGACACCTCCCTCCCAAATCTAAATCTCTCTGCACATTTAAATCTGCCCCACCTGCAGTGCAGCATTGTTTCACCAAGATAATCAGTTGAGAGAGATATCTCTATTTCCAAAGATGAATCAGGCCCATTGGTCACTATAGCTGTTCCTGTATTGTATACAGTAAGTCCCTAGAATGTTTTCTGTGTTATGGTCCTTTTGTGTTTGTTTCTAATGTTTAAACATAGAATTTTACAGCAGTTATGAACCACTTGGTCCATCTAGTTTGCCTTAAACACATGTACACGCACACAGTAGGGTTATTTTTTTTGTTGGGAGCCAGTTCACCTACCAGTATATTTTTGGAGTGTGGGAGGAAAGCTATGCAAGTACGGGGAGAATATACAAACTCCACACAGGACTGTGGTAGAAATCAAACCCATGACCTCAGTGCTGTGAGGCAGTAATGCTAACCATTATACCATGTTTGTAATTTTTAAAGCTTTGAATATAAGGAGGAAAAATAACAAATAATGTAAGGGGCATGAATCAGGAATGAAAATATAGTGTCGTGGGCCACGATTCAATTAAATGCGAAGTGTGCACCCATTATAGATATGCCCCTGATTTGAACTATACAGTATACATATCATACTTACCTACTTTGCTGGGCAGCTTTCCGGGAGCAGCAGGAGGGGACCTGCTGCTCTCCTCTTCAGGGGGCGGGGCCAGACGATAGACACCATTAGGCCCCGCCCCCTTTACCGAAAACCCCCGTGATTCGCGGGTCCGTGAGGAGGGGGCGGGGCTAAATGACGCGAATCACCTAATTTAGCCCCGCCCCTTCCCGACCCGATAATTTTAGGTAAAATCTCCCCATCCTGCCCACTTCACTAGGAAGTGGGCGGGATGCGGGAGATATGCCTACTCTTCCGGGATCTCGGGGGGTTACCCGAAAAATCGGGAGCCTCCCGCGATTCCCGGGAGAGTAGGCATGTATGATACATATGCTATATTATACTGCACAGGACTATGGTGTATTTTATACAATGCATTGCTGTTATTAATCTGGCACATTATCATATGCATGCACCAGCAGTATTTACTATATATACATTTTTTAAGGTGCCCAGTCCATGCACTCTCTACTGGTTAGCCAAGCCTCTGTGTAGACTAGCCACACCCCCTCTGGAGGATGGACACACCCCAAAGTATGGGCCTTTATCACTGCATTGCCCTGGTGGGCCCTTTGTGCCCTAGTCCATCACTGGTGGCGAATATGGCATCAGTAAATCATCGAATTGCAAAACTGCCTTAAAACCAACACAAAACCATAAGGAAATGTAATAAGTTGCTTAGTATATTTAGCCCTAGTTCTTTATTGGTTTAATTTGGTTTCTGTGTTTTCTACATAAATAGGTTTAATCAAATAAGGCACCTGTCTCTTCTACAGCAGTGAAACAGTACATTAAAAATGTACTGTATATTTAAATGGTGAAGTAAAAAATAAATTCTGAAGATGCTCTTTAACTTAATATCTGTAAGTGGCTTACTGTTTTTTAAGTCTGGAATAACCTTTCAAACACTTATTTTTTCCCACTATTACCAGGCACACTGCTGAAGCTTGAAATGCTTAAACTAAATGTATACCAACATTAAATAATTATTATGTCTTAAAACCTAAAAGAAATATAAAAAATTAAGGATGTCCAAGAACAGTTGTATAAATTTGAGAATTTGCCGCATCATTGCCTTTTCATAACACAAATATTTAGTGAAAGAAATCATATCTACCATCTGTCTTATGGTGCATACACACGGCCAGATTTTTCTTCACATCTGAACGATAACGATTTAAAAAATCGTTAAGTCATTCATATCTGAAGGAAAATCTGACATGTCTGAACGATGAACGATGCGCGTTCCCGATTGTCAGATAACGATATCTGACATCTGATGTGTTTGCAGTCAGATTTGGATGATTCCATCCATTTTAATGCAGTCAAAAATCGTTCATAGTTCAAATCGTTGGTCAAATCGTTCATCAAATCGTTCAGATCATTCAATCGTTCATCTGACAAATCTGACCGTGTGTATGCTCCATTACTTTAACCAGGATAGTCCCGATTTGAGTACTCTAACCCACCTTCCAGATTGGGACACCTTTGTCCTGATCAGACTCAAAGGTTAGGCAGTACAGTCCATTTTCTGCAGCCATGGTGTGTGTGGCATGGTAATTGTGTTTTCAGAGGAAAGTATTGGGACAGGGGGTATGTAGTCATCATGTTGACAATCACAATGTCGAAAGTCAAAAGGTCAACACCATAATGTCAAATATCATAATATCGACATGGTTAAAATTTTGACAACATGTTGAAACCTATAGTACAAAATGTTGACACAGATAAAATGACATATTAAATGTTGACAATAGACATTTTAGGGATAGGGTTTAGAGTTAGAATTCGGATTTAGGATTTAAGGTTAGTGTTACGCTTAAAATTGGGTATTGGCATTCTGTACCTGTCAACATTTTTTTAACATGTCTACTGTACATTTTGTCTGTTTCAACATTTTTAAAGTTGAAATTTTTTACCTAGACATTTATATAATGACTATCAACATTGTGATTGTTGATAAAACATATGGAAATTGGGGCAGAGGACCTTCTACACCCCTGTAATGTGTCTCTCATGCTCTTTTTGTGCATGTGCCACACTTGTCCCTGTTAAAAGTAAACGTTCAGAGATATGGAGAAAGGTTAATTTGTTTATGTAGATACTGTAAATTTTGTTAATAATAGCAGAATGTATATATTATCAGGGGCAACAACAATAGGATAAATAGTGCAGGTAGAAAAAATATATATACTGTACAAAGGTTACAATTGAAATATGTAACTTTGTCATTCCTCAATAACTTCACTAAAGGTGCCCATCCACTAGACGATTAAGTTGAGCGATTGAAAGATAACGATTGTTCAATAGTTCAGAAATCATTTGCAAATAATTTGCAAAAATGTCTAAAATGACCAGCGATGCGCGTGCCCGCTGGTCGTTTAGACATCTATCATTGTGCAAACATGCTGGACAACCTGACGATAATGTCAGGTTGAGCATGTTTGCAGATGATTGATGAGCTTGCACTGAACGACTGCTCGTTCAGTGCAGGCTCATCACAGACGGACAAATGACTGTACGATTACAGTCGTGCAGTCGTTTTCATGTCTGCTAGTGGATGGGCACCTTAAGAGATGGCAATTACAAACATTGGGGTCAATCCAGGTCAATTAGGTGCGAATTGCAAGTTTGTTTCTTTAAACTCGCAGACTTCGTATGAATGCGCACACCAAAGAATTCTCCAATCCAATTAAAAATGCCAATCCACAGTACTTGCAGCTGGGGTTTGCGAATTGACTGCCAAATGTGATGTGAAAGAAGTGCATGAAAAAGTGGGGAGACCCCAAAATTTATAATTTCGTTAGCAGGGTCATATAGAAGGCTGTTTGTGGGCATAAGGTAAGTACTGAAGATTTTTAAATGGTGTCAAATGGTTGATTTGATGTTTTTTTAAAATATGCAAAAAAAATTGATAAAAAAACAAACTTTTTTTTTACTCTTAAATGAATTCAATGAAAAAAATGTAAAAACAAAAATATGTAAAAAAAAAGGTGATTTTGGGGTACTTTGAAGGCACTTTTCATAATTTTTTTACATTTTATTTAAATTTTTTAAAGTATTTTTCAATATTAAAAAAATTTAGTGTAATTAAATTTCTGGTGTCTAAACTAACAAAAAAGTTGATTTTGAGGTAATTTGAGGCCATTTTTTTTAAACCCCAAAAATTATGTAATTATTGGATTAATTAAGCTAATTGTAAACATCCAATTGACTAATCAGTCATGGGGGTGTCCAAGAGGTTCAGGGGGTCATTCAGACCCGCTTGCGAGCGCAGGACGCTCGCAAGCGGGTCGATGTTACCCCAATGCGCATGCGCACGACGGAGGAAGCTCCGTCGTGCGCATGTGCGAGACCCGAACAGCGACGACCAAGCTGTCGCTCCGGGTCTCGCACCAAAGGGGGCGTACTGTCGATGGTGACTGACAGCATGCCCCCTTTGGTGGGCGTGCTGGGGGCGTGGCTGCCAGACAGAGGCGTTCCCATGGGAACGCCTACCGTCTGGGTCCGGCCCCACTGACATCACTAGTGATGTCAGTGGGAGTGATTTTGGCTCTGATAGAGCCAAAATCACTCCAGGGCTTGCGGTCACCGAGACCCTACCGCAGGGTCTCGTCGCAAGCCCGATGGTTGCGATGGTCTTGACCATCGCGACCATCTTTTTGGCCGCTCGCATATGCTGTGGGTGGTCACCCACAGCTATGCGAGCGGCCAGGAGGCCACTCCATTTTTAGGTAGGAGGGCACTGATTCAGAGCGAGCGCTCTGGTCAGAGCGTCCGGCTCTGAATCAGGCCCTCAGCACGGTGTCCTGACATTTTAACTTTAAAATAAAGATTTTTCTTTCCATCTCAGTTGCTAATTCAAAGAGAAAACAGCATCTTGCACCTCACAACTCGCACCTAATTGGATTGACCCCATAATATTTTATTACTAATAACTATAGGAAATCCTGATACAATAAAATGGCAAATCTAGAACTCAAAACAACAAATACATGTTAACAAGTTAAGTGGCCTGGTCACATGGGATGCTACTAGATGGGCTTTTTCTGACATGATAGCATCCCATGCGACCATGTGCTACCGCTGCGTCCCCGCATTTAAAATAGGCAATCAGTCCTGCACAAGTGCAGAACTAATTTCCTTCTACTGGCCCTACCGCCAGCAACTATGTAACAGACCGTAACCACTAACATCACTGCCAGTAGAATGCAGTTTGAATGGCAATCTAGTGTGAATGCACCCGACAGTAAAGTTAAAATCCAGTGCAAAGAAGGAAATTGAGGTTACTCTGAGCACTATTAGCTGATCTCTGCACACCAATAATTAGTCCCTCATGACCAGTTCCACTGAACTCTGCAGGAGGGAGAGGGGTAATTAACCTAGGGGAGTGCAGCCATAGTCACAGGAGGGATTAGCATATAGAAGGGGGGGATTAATATACCAAAGTGGTTTACTGTCACTGGGGGGAGGGGTGCTGCTATAATACTTACCGACTTTGTAAAACTCCTACTGGGAGCAGCCCGGGGAGGAGATCTGCTGGCCGGTTCGGGGACGGGGCCAAGCTGTAGACGTAATTAGGCCCCATCTCTTTCCCAGAAAAGTCAGAGATTTGCGTGTCCATGAGGAGGGGGTGGGGCTAAATGATGTGATTACCATCATTTAGCCCCGCCCCCTCCATATGGACCTTCAAAAATCCTCATTAAATCTCCCCATTCTGCCCACTTCACTAGGAAGTGGGCAGGATGCAGGAGATCTGCCTACGCGTAAAATCGGGAGTCTCCCGCGACTTCTGGGAGTGTAGGCAAGTATGGCTACTATTAATCCCTGCATTTTTGCCACTGGGGGTGTGGAGGAGGAACTTCAATAGGAACGACAGACACTAAGGTGGTGGTGGCAAAATCACTGGGGGATCTATTACTATTGGGGGGGATGAGGATCAGGGTTGATGTTTTAATGGGGACCTATGGTTACGGGATGTCACAACTCCTGGATGGTTATGGATGCGGCCCGTATTAGGGAGTTGGCTAGACCTAAGCCTGAGGCGCGGAGTCTAATGTGCCGGCGGTATTCACCAGGGACCCTCGCAAGAAGGTATGTGCTTGGATCCATTCGACACACAGGTCGCGGCCCTCAGGATAGGTTCCCTTATACAGATGCTGGTAAACTCCGGATGAAGCGGAGAAGACATATAGCTTAGTCGACAGGCCGGGTCAGAACCAAACGGACTTAGAAGGTACCAGGGAGCAGGCGTAAACAGGTTACAGGGAATAGTCGAAGTCAAAACCAGATATCAGATGCAGTACCAGGGGTCAGGCGAAATCAGGGTCACAAACGAAGCCAAGGTCAGGAACAAGTAATGGAATATCACAGGAACGCTGGAGTCTGGTAAATTAGCCTGATAGCAGTGGTGGTTTTCTGAACAAAGGAGCCACAGGTTAGAACTGAACTCTAGGAAGCAACACTTTGCTCAGGCACCAGAGGCAGTTCTCACAGGGGATATGACTCTGCTGTAAGTCCTTGATAGGCTGCTGAGGTCAGCTGAGGCAGTAGCACTCTCACTAGAAGAATACTATCAGCTGACATAGTACATGATGGAGATGTCACTGCATGGTTCCCGAACAAGGTCAGACAGAAATCCTGACCTGCAGCATATGGCAAGATAAGTCACACAATTTGTGCAGAGAGTGACACTGGAGGATACTAGACTCTCTAGGGGCTCTATTTATTAACACTTAGATAAAGTGAAAAACTGAGTTTTCACACCCTTTTCACATTATTTTAGTATCACCTATAGTTATTTCAGGGCAATTGGAGTAGAATTCGTAAAATTCTACTCCAACCCCTAAGTATCACTTATTTTTAGTAAACTGATCGCATTTCCCATAATTGTAATGGGAAATGTGATCTGCCTGGTAGTTACTAAAAATAAATTGTGAAAAAAATACCTAGGGAGGCACTGTAATAATAACGCCATCTGGAGGTGGCGTTATCCAGAGTCTCCCCCAGAGACTGGACACCTGCTCTGCTCTAAAAGGCAGAGCACGGAGCCGGTCCCAGTGATCAGCTGTGTGGTCTATACAGACCGCAAACTGCAAAAAAAAAAAAATAGTCAAAAAAATTTCACTTACCTGACTCCAGGGACCGGTGGTAGGGGCTCCGGTGATGTTCTCCCTCTGGTCAGCTGGTCTCCCATGATGCATTGCAGCCCGGTCATCAGGTGATCGGGTCCCAGTGCAGTATGGGATATCAGCTAACCGGAGGCATGGAAGACATCACCGGAGCACCGATGACTGCAGGTAAGTGCTATTAAGGGAGGTGGGGTCCACGATCGTGGGGGGCGGGGCTTAGTGTCGGGGGCAGGGCTTAGCGCCGGGGGAGGTAGCAGCGGTGACCAGTTGGCGCATGCTCGGGGCACTAGTCACGGTATTTGTTTGCGAAAATATCATGACTAGAGTGCGGAGGGGATTCGCAGGGACAGAGCTTTCTCGCAAGCTCTATCCCTGCAAGGGATTTGTAGTAAATCCCTGTGATATTGCCTGAATTCGCAATTCAGTCGATTATATCCCACTACAATCTGCATTACAAATGTGGATTGTAGTAAATAGAGCCCTAGGAGGTTTTTTTTTCACTGCTGGGCTGCCTCCAGCCTCCAGCCTCTCTGTATCCACTCACCACCACTGCTAGATATAAAAACGGTGACTGTTCTGTGATGTCATGACATCCAATGCACTGAGTGCATATGCACCCTGCTACTTCACTGTACCCTAGCACCACATCCTCCTTGTCATTAGCTTATACTGGTCATAGTGACATTATGAAGAGTCTCTCACCCCCACCTCACTCTAAAGAAATACTGAGCTGACTGTTCGAAGTAGGGAAATGCAGCTTCTCCTTACCACAAATAAGGGTCTATTTTTATCAATATTTTTTTTACTAAGAACATGTATAAGCTGATGCCTTCACAACATTTTCACACTATTTTAGTTTCACATAAATTTATCACAGGGCTTTTGGCAAGAATCTCCACCGTACCAGAAAATTTGCATCCATTCTGCATGCTGATCGCATTTACCATACCTCTAATGGGGAATGCAATCAGCCCAGATTTAACAAGCTTCAATTGATAAATCTTTTTGGAGAGACAGAGGGATCTTTAGAGAACCCTTCCCCCCTGCTGCTGCTCTACCCTACCTTCCAGCACAGCTGACCCTGGGGCCAATCAGCTGTGCTGCACTGATCTGATTTGTGCTTAGCTTGTCCCAAGTTTGCATGCATAAATGTTAGGAGTTAAGAGTTTGGGAAAGCAGAGCACTAGCAGTAATTGTAGGTAATCTGTTTTTTTTATTTCACAGATAAAACTGAATTAAACTAATTTACCATTAAAATACATAATCTAACACAGGGATGGGGAACCTCAGGCCCAGGGGCCGTATAAGGCCCCCGGAATCATTTGGTCTGGCCCTCTGAGCTTTTTTCTGCTGGCCTCATGGCTAGCAGGGTGCCTAGAATGGCACCCTGCAGCCAGAATCTATGCAGCAGTGCCACCTGGAGCATCCTTAGGACACTTCAGACGGTCACATCGCTGCCCTTACAGCTCCCCGGAACATCCTCAGGATGCTTCAGGCATTGCTGTATTCACCGGCGATTGTGGCCCCACGACTGTGTCACATCACACAGAGGGTGCCTGGCCTGCACCGGGGCCGCAAATAATGTATATATATATATATATATATATATATATATATATATATATATACAGTATATCAAAATGGCCCCTTGGCAGAAAAAAGGTTCCCCACCCCTGATCTAACAATTACCACATTATCCCTAGCATAACATGTATTTTATAAATGGGAATGTTAGGCCATTACCAAATAAAAAATTATACACTGTATAAACTGAATCAAAATTCATTGTGACTATAATGTGGTACCAGTCAGATATATGTGTGTCAGGCCCACCTTTGGGCATCACATTATGGCAGGGGAACCCACTCTGTTATAGTGTGCCCAGCTCACTCCGGCATATTCTTGTGCAGGTTTTGGTTTTGCAGTAACCGGCCAAAGCCATAGTACTAGTGCTGACTACTTCTTTGAGTGTTGGAATGCAGTTTTAATTTTGAGTTTATTGAAATCTTTATTTCCAACTAATAAAAAATCAGTAAACTCTGCTGATGATGATTAATGATGAGTAGCAGCAGCAGCACAAATTTTACGACAGGCCTTCAGGAGCAGCAAAAGATACACCGTAAAAGAGGCATATGTTACTATAATCTCAGTTCTAACTAGACTGCATTTCCATCTGACTTGTATATACCCCTACTGGAGTTATACGTACCCATTGCCCATCAGCGGTCTTCCTACTGGAATCAGCCGCAAGTTACATTCAACTCTAAATGCAGCTCATGGGTGGCAGAAAAGTAGGAAGCACATAAAAGTAACAATATCATCTAAACTAGCAGAAAATAATCAGTGTGAGTATATGCCCTTTATATGCCCTTAATAAGCTCTTTGTAAACCCTTGTGTCTCCCCACACAGAGAATAAGGAAACTTAAGTGTTCATTTATGGAACATCATTTAGTTTTGTTTATAATTACAAAAAATCATTAGCAGTATTATGAAAATGAGTTTAGCTTCCACGGCTGTAGACTTCTGAGTGCAAAATTAAATCTTTTCATGTAACCTATCAAGAAATGTGCATGCATAGTGCTACATGGAGACAGGATAGATGAGAGGTTTGTCAACAGCTATTTTTCTGAAACATACAAAAATAAAAAGAATCCGCTGCACAAAACTATTTAGCATTAGAGGTTTATTGATGTCAAATTCTGAAACCTCGTTGCTCCTACAAGGCATTTGTCAGACTGCAGTACAACCAAAGCAAATTTTAGTGTATAAACTATTACATGAAATACATGTACATGAAATAGAGATAGAACTTGAATGAATAATACATTGATTGAAAAGAAGAAGGTTGGAAAAAATCATTGATATGTGACTAAGCTGTTTTAGCAATTTCAACTGAGAAACATAGATAAAAAAGCACATTTTATCTTGTCGAAGGTTCTTTTAGCTTGTTGAAGTCCCCAGTTCAAATTGTTAGTGTGAAGGTCTTAAAGGATATGTTGACATATTACTTTTTTAATGTTTAAATGTAAAATACGTGAGGCAGAATACATTTACTATGCATGTAGGTAATTAAACACCCAAGTCTGTAAGTGGCTGACTCCAGACAGTGAAGGGTTACTTTTTGTATGAGGTAGTGGTGTAGGGGTGGGGTCAGGATTGGTTAGCCTATGGGGTTGAGGTAGGGGGTGGTTGTTCAGTGCCATTTTAGCTAGCTGTGCTGCACCCATTTTAAGGAGTTTTTTTCCCTTAGTCTTCGGTTTCCCTTCCACCCTCCCTTGTGTTTTAGTTGTTTGTGTCAGTTTTCTTGTGGAGGGAAAGAATGGTTGCAGTCACTATGTGTTTGAGGGGTATGCAGTTGGGAAGCCGGCAGACCTAATCCCGACAGCTAGCTTTCCAACTGCTTAATCCCGGCGAGGGTTAAATGACAGGCGTCTAAATCTAGACACCTGTCATTTTACCGATGCTGGTATACCGGCGCCTGGCATCCCGATCGAAGGGACACCGAGTGCGGATAGCCGCGTGGGGGGGAGGGTTAGGTATAGGGCTCCTGGGGGGGGGGACTTAGGGTAGGCACCCCCCAGGGAGGTTAGGTTTAGGCTAGGGGAAGGGGGGTTAGGGTCAGGCACCTCCGGGGGGGACTTAGGTGTGGCACCCCCCCAGGGGACTTAGGTTTAGGCACTCAGAGGTGGGATTAGCGTTAGGCACTGGGGGGAAGATTAGGGTTAGGCACACCTAAGGAAGGGTTAGGGGAGGGAGTTAGGTTAGTCAATACTTACCTTAGGTTTGATCGGGATTTTCACCCATGTCGGGCAGCCGCTGTCGGGATTCCAACTGCCGGACAGGCGTCCGGTGGTAAATCATCCCAATTCCGTTTGAGGAGCTTGAGGTACTCTCCCTTCCAGATAATCAGCTGGCAGCTCCCCTCCCATTTGGAAGAACATAGTGAGTTTGCAGATGGTGATATTGCTTAGTGGGGACGTTCTTTCTGTGCCACCAAACTTTGTCTGTCCTTTCTTTCTTCTTTATTTATTTAGGTCAGTAATAATAACAAAATAGTTAAAAAATAGTTTAAAATTTAAATCTGACCTTCCTTTTCCCTTTATACAAGTCTCTGTGTCATTATTTCATTATTCATTATGGTTCTGATTTGTGGTCTACCTTGCACTGGTAGGAGGGGGCACGTATCAGACGATGGGGAGTTTATTCTGTATTCATATTTATGCATATTAAAGGAATTATCAGAGATATGCGGTTCGGTTCTCTAGAAATCCGAATCCACCCGAATTTCATGAAACTGGACAGATTAGAGTCTGTATATAATAGAATTGGTTTCTACTCCGTATAATTTTTTTTTTACAGCTAAAATGTATTAATGTACAGTTTATATAGATTCTATATATCTATATAAATCATACAATAACAAATTTGTCTGAAATGAAAAAATTTAATAGGAAAAAAATAATAATTTGGTGTTGAAAGATGCAGTCTTTTAAAACTGTTATTATAAAATTTTATAAAAAAAATAACCTCAGGTTGACCCATTTAGTTTAAAATAATGCTGAAAATCAGTAGTTCCGCCAAGGGCTGCCATTACAGACTTAATGGAAGCCACTGCATCTTCCCCCCCTCTCCTCTCCACTACAAGCTGCCACATGAAAAATTCCCTTACTTGGAGGAAAGTAATATAAATAACTTTACTCTGCTCCCCTCTCCTCTTCTACTATGCCCTGCAGCAGTGGCAGCTGAGCAGTCACTGACACTGAGGTATCCTCTCTGGCCGGCGTCAGAGGCTGGCTGGCAACTTTTAGCCTGGGGGGCAAATGCATGCAGGCAGCCCTGGCAGAGGAGTAGCGTGTAGCCAGGGTGCCCGAAAGAACGTGCGTGCTACGGCGCCCCCCCCACCCTCAAGTGTTCTAGGGAGGAGGCGGGTCCATATGGGATTAATGTAAGGTAAAAATAAAGATTAGGGGCAGCCCCCTGTCGTAGTGCCCATATGCAGTGCCACCCTGTGCCACAGGAGGACACCCTTATGCAGGCCTCGAGTAGTGCCCCCAGTAGTGATCCCCCCTATGCAGTGCCTCTTGTGCCCCCAGTAGTAAGCCCCTTATATAGTGCCCCCAGTAGTGGTAACCCTTATGCAGTGCGCCTTAAATAGTGGCCCCAGTTGTAGTCTTCCCCCTATGCAGTACCCCCACTATTGCCCTTTATATAGAGCCCCCAGCAGTGGTCCCTCGATGCAGTGCCCCCAGTGGTAGTCCCCTCCCCCCTATGTAGTGCCCCTAGTAGTAGTCCCCTCCCCCCTATGCAATGCCCCTAGTAGTAGTCCCCTTGTAGTAGTCCCCCCCTTGTAGTGCCCCCAGTAGTAGTCCCCCCCTTGTAGTGCCCCCAGTAGTAGTAGTCCTGCCCTTGTAGTGCCTCCAGTAGTAGTAGTCCCCCCCTTGTAGGACCCGCAGTAGCAGTAGTCCTCCCCCTTGTAGTGCCCCCAGTAGTAGTAGTCCCCCCCTTGTAGTGCCCCCAGTAGTAGTAGTCCCCCCCTTGTAGTGCCCCCAGTAGTATCCCCCCCCCCCTTGTAGTGCCCCCAGTAGTATTTCCCCCCTGTAGTGCTCCCAGGAGTCCCCCCCTTGTAGTGCTCCCAGGAGTCCCCCCCCTTGTAGTGCCCCCAGTAGTATTACCCCCTGTAGTGCTCCCAGTATTCCCCCCTGTAGTGCTCCCAGTATTCCCCCCCTTGTAGTGCTCCCAGTATTCCCCCCTGTAGTGCTCCCAGGAGTCCACCCCTTGTAGTGCCCACAGTAGTATTCCCCCCCTGTAGTGCTCCCAGGAGTCCCCCCCTTGTAGTGCCCCCAGTAGTCCCCCCCCTTGTAGTGCCCCCAGTAGTTCCCCCAGTAGTCACATAATAAATAAAAAAAATTTAAAAACACACTTACCTGACACCCGCTCCTGCTCCTGGTCCCGCCGCCGAGATCAGCTCCTCCGTCCGCCGCTTTGCATTATGGGAGTGAAGCGTCATGGGAGTGACGCGTCACTCCCATTACCCACTGCGGGAGCCGGAAGTTGTCCGGCTCTGGCAGTGGGAGCAGCAGCCGATGAGAGTCTGTCAGACTCTCATCAGAGTCTGTCAGACTCTCATCAGCTGCTAAATCAAACACACAGCTGCCAGCTCCGGCGGCTGTGTGTTTGTGCTGTGTAGCGCTGACCGAACTCCGTCCGGTCAGCGCTACACACGCGGTGCAGTCTGTGTCACAGTGACACAGACTGCCCGCTGCCCGCGGCCCACATGATGCTGCGGCCCGGGGGCACATGGCACCCTGCCCCCCGGCCCAGCCCGCCACTGGCCGGCGTCCTCCTCCATGCATTGCACAGCTCCTCCACAAGCTCTTCTTCTCAGTCAGCAAGCAAGCGCAGACGGCCTGATGTAATGCGCTCATACATGCACTGATATACAATAGGGCTATCACACAGGGGAGATGGAGGGGAGGTGGAGCTTTGGAGCAATAAAGTTAAACTGGGCTTCCAGGTCTTGTGCAGGCACAGCCAGGCAAACAATACTGTGCATTCCTGACTTGCTGCCGCTGTCGGACGCTCATTAAATATGGCAGATTGTCAAACTGGGCTAATAGGTGGTCCGGTGCACCCCTGGACCACCCCCCAGTTTCGCCTATGTTATCCAAACTTGTTGCGAGTTGCAGCAATTGATACTAAAACACCGGAGTATTTGAATAGTGCCCTAAGCAAGGAGAGCAGCTATCCCCATGATACTTACCACAAATAATTCCACCGCTTATTATTGAGGAGAAATTTACATTGCTGGTTCCAACCCAGCAGCGTTCGTTCACATGCATAAACTGAGTTCATATATACTGCAGAGGGAACACTGGGCCAAAGGGATCCCTCTTTGCACTCCAAAACTCCTTTTTTCAGAAAAATACAGTGATAAAGCTGTGGAGAGGATTCGCAGGAACAGAGCTTTATCGCAAGCTCTGTCCCTGCAAGAGATTTTTAATAAAACCCTGTGATATTGCCTGAATTCGCAATGCGAATTCAGTCGGTAATATCACACTACAATCTGCATTTTAATGCGGATTGTAGTAAATATAGCCCTGTGTGTGAGAAATGCTTTATATCAAACTGCACAGTATTGTGTCAGGGCATAATACACACAGACAGGTGAGGAGATGGGAACTGTTATGGGCACAAGACTGAGAGCTGGATAGGATACTATGGTGGTACATGGGTCCCACAGTGGATGCACTATTTATTTCCGTTTGTCAGATGGATGACTGCATGGGCCAAGAACATGCCAACAGTGGGGCCCTTGCCAGAATTTGAGGATTTTTGGAGGAGAACACATCTGTATGTTTTCTTTACTACCTCAGATATAGACAAATAATATTAAAATATTAGGATTATTTGCTAACCTTGTTAGTCATTAGTCAATGCAAAATTTTTGAATCTTTTATGCAATACCTTCTTATATGCCAACAATGAAATTATAAAAGTTACATCCATGTAAAACCAATTACTTCATTAATACCCAAAACATACAGTAGATAATTAATTTATATGTCTAATTCATTAGTAAAATAATTGCTACTTCAGATATAAGAAAGGACTATATAAATCTACATATATGTACATAAACCAGTGTATTACTCTTATGCTGGGTACACACTAGACAATGTGTGTACCCAGCGACGGCAAATGCGACTGGACGATATATTGGGTGGTCCATACACACTGCACCATCTGGTGTACGGCAGCCCGATATAATGATTGACTGCAGTGACCAGAACCATGGTGTCAGCCGTCAGATCTTCAGATTGACCTGAACTTCAGGCAGATCTGAAGATGTGATGAACGACGCGCGGGAGTGTGCAATAGTGCGTGCACACTGGATTTCTCGTTCCAATTCTTACCAAAATGACAAATCGTCCAATATATCACCTAGAGTATACCCAGCTTTGGACACACTCTAAACACTAATTATCCACAGTATCAAATACAACGTCCCAATCAGTAATTATACTGTAGATTTGCAAGGATTCACTCCCTCATTGGAATTGCAGAACATGTAATACTGTTTATCATTGAAATAAGTTCCATATGTTTTTTTTTTACTTTATTCTAACACATAGGAATTAAACCCAAACAAAGCAAGCACAAAAGCTGGCCATATACTGTATAATAATTGTGCAACCCAGACAGCCAAACGACTGTTTGAATGATTATGGTTCATAGCCTGAAAATGGCTGAAAAATGGACTCTATCATCTGGTTTGGATTTAAAACCTGTCCAATCCACCTGACCTTTTGTCAACCAACTGAAGGGTGTAAATGTAAATAACCTGCATACTATATATTGTGTAGTGTATAGTGGCACTCCGATTATTGTGCTGCAGCTCCTCCCTGTCTTTGTGTCAGATGGTTAATTGCACTGTTCAGCAGTCCATGGTTGCATTTACTCTAAAATGCTAAATTAGCAAACCCCTTTTGTTGTAGATTTTTAATGATGCCAAATAAAACCATGATCTTTAACATAAAATAGTACAGATACTTTGTCTCTACTTTGTCATCATCTGATTATAACCTCTCCTCTAGTTCCCCTAGATGAAAAATAGGGGAAACGATCTCAGTAATATTATTAATATTGAAAAAGTCACTGATTCTCTACTCTTTATTGAGAGTTTTTTTCTCCTGGTCGATTTAACTTTTATTATTTTCATGTTTTGATTTTTGCTATTGAATGTTATACAATTTGTTAATGTTTCTAACGTCAGTATTCTGTGTTATGTTGGCGTTTTTCTCAATTGGTTGGAAAATGTAGAGATTGGAACAAAACTGTGACAATATTGAAATATGGACTAAGGCCTGGTACACACGTAAAGATTTTTTGTCCAACCATCCAACTAGTTGATTGGTTGGAATGACAATCTGGTAACGTATGGGAGTAAATGATGATCAGCACTTTGCTCCTAAATGCCAGAAAACAGATGAAAATTGTCGTTCAGACAAGTTTGTTAAATGTTTGATGTAAACAATTTGTTCAAACAACAGTTTTTGGTCATCTTCCAGCGTTTGGGAGCAAATTGCTGATTGTCATTTGCTTTTATACCTTACCAGATCTTCATTCCAATCAATCAACTAGTTGGATAATTGGACAGAAAATCTTTACATGTGTACCCAGCCTTACTGTGTGTACTGTGCCTTTTTCTTTTATGTGAGAGTTGATGGGCGTAGTCGGCACGACTCCATAAAATGGGCGACTGTTTCCCTCAGTGGCTGGGATGGGGGATCAGAAAAATAGGTAAATATATTTTGCATGTTGTTCTTCAACAAAACAGGTGTGAGTTGATGTCTGTTCACAACACTAGTGACCCCTTGAGACACGTATCTGACTCAGTCCATGTGGCATCATGTGGATGTACACGGATTAAATTCCCATGTGAAACGTAGAAAAGTGTGTACCCATTTGAAAAAATTGTCTCCAGACGTAGTATTTTTGCAAGAGACCCACTGGGCCGCCTCTCAGACCATTACTTTAAGGGATACGTGGATTAGTGAATGCATATCTGCTTCCTTTACCTCTAAAAAATGTGGCGTAGCAAACCTATTCCACAAGAGTTTACAGTATTCAATAGTGGACTCCGTAATAGACAATGAGGGTTGATTTATATTACTAGATGTACTTATACGTGGCACATTATAGACATTACTTAACCTTTATGCCCCTACAACCCCTAACATACAATATTTCCCCCGTCATATCTAATCTATTATTGCAATGTATTACTCAGCATTTGATAGTGGGTGGGATCTAAACAGTGTAGCAGATTATTACCTTGACAGATCAGAAGTGTGCTCTCCACAGCCTACTTTAGGAGACGCAGGTATACATTTACTTCAAAATGTCCATAACATTCACGATGTTTGGAGGGTTCTTAACCTATCCGATAGAACCTGCACTTTTCACTATTATGTATACAGATCTTCTTTGAGAATAGACTATTTCTGCTCTCTGGCCAAGTGCTCTCAAGGGTTAATTCGGTCAATATACAAGACATCCTTATATCTGATCACGCCCCTTATATCGGTTTGCTTCACTACTAGGAATCCTGCAATTCAGCTAGATTCTGGCGTTTCAAGTCTTCTTTGGGCCGCTCTGACCATTTTACTCAATGTGTTCAAAACAAATGGCAGGAGTTTACCGATGATAATTGAAAACACAGAGAGAACCCTGCCTTTTTCTGGGCAACCTCTAAAGCAGTTCTTAGGGGTTATATAATTGCTTATCAGGCCCGGAGACGACAGGAATATCAGAAGAAGTATGATTTGTTTCATCAGTCAGTCTCATCAGCTTATCAAATCTATATATCTGACCCCACAGAGCCTAATATTTTAAATTATAGACAGAAGCATCAACTTCTCGAAAATTTCCTTTTTGCTAATGCAGGTTAAGTTCACAACAAACAGATACTACCGCTGGGGTAACAAGACTGTCCATCTATTAGTAAATATAACCAAAGTGCGGAAGGCTAAAAATCATATCAAAACCATTCGTGACCCCCTGTCCAACTCCAAAGCTCATTCTACAGTAGACGTACTCTCTAAATTTCACTCCTACTATACAACATTGTACTCAACTTCCCCGTCCAACCCTCTCCTTCATAGTCCTCTGTTGGAAGAGGCAAGACTACCTAAATGTTCCTCTGCCCAACAGGAAATTCTTAATGAGGATATAGAAGAGAGTGAGGTGTTTATGGTAACCGCTAAACTCCCCAATAACAAATCACCAGGACCGGACAGTTTTACTGTGGATTATTATAGAATTTTGAAACCACATATAGTCCCTATCCTCACCTCACTCTACAGAAGGATCCACAAAGATCATATTCCCTTCCCTAGCTTCAATGAATCTCATACTATCCTGCTCCCAAAACATGACAGGGACCCTGAATTAGTATCATCATATCGCCCCATAACATTGCTCAACCAAGACTTCAAGATATTGTCAAAAATTATGGCAATCCGCCTTCAGTCCATTTTGCCAGACATCTTTACATCAATTAGGGTTTTTCTCACGATAGATACTCTGTAAAAGGAGTTCGCACTGCTTTGGCTGCAATTATTTCAGCTGCTAAAAATTGCGTCCCAACTATGCTTCTCAGCTTAGACGCTGAGAAAGCTTTTGACACTGTCTCTTGGGTGCATCTGTTACGAATATTTAAAATTAGAGCTTTCGGAAGTGACTCCTCCCAATTCTTTAGATATCTTTATGCTACGCCTTACACTTCATTACTAATTAATGGTGAAAGAGGACCCCCTCAATACCCATTGCATGAGGCAGGGTTGTCCCTTGTCCCCACTCCTGTTCAACATTGCCCTGGATCCTCTTTTAGGACTACTGCAATCTTGGTCAACCTTCCAGGGCTTTAAATTAGGCTCAAGCGAGACAAAGATCATGGGTTTCACAGACGATGTTTTATTATACATCTCATATCCGGAAATTACATTGCCCTCCATATTATATAAATTGGGAGAATATGGAGATGTCTCTGATTTTACCATTAATCATGATAAATCACAGTGCATTTTACTAGGTCCCCAAGGTCACCCCCCTGGTGTACAAACCATTGGACTAAATGGGCTTCCAACTCCATTAAATACCTTGGAATCTTTCTTCCCAAAAATATACATAACCTATATTGCTTTAATATATAGAAGATAATTAAGGAAGTACTATTGGAATTAGAGAGATGGAAACATCTAATGTTATCTTATTTGGGACATATCCATTTATTAAAAATGATTACATTCCCAAAACTCCTTTACCCACTTCAGATGCTCCCAATTTTGATGTCTGTAGCAGATGAAAAGCTTATTAACACTACTTTTAGAAAATTTATCTAGCAGAATAAGAGACCGCACATAAGTTTCATTACAGAGCCTGTAGCCAATGGGAGTGTGAAAATTCCAAACTTCAAATTATATAATTATGCAGGAATTCTTTGATATATCTGAAACTGGATTCATGGTACGGATCTACACACAATTTTGGAAGTAGAACAATCCTTTCTACCACAACAACACCTCTGATTATTCTTACACAATCATAGGCAGGAAATAACCCCCACAATATCTCAGAATCCGCTTTTGATGTCTAGTCATCACTCACTGTTTCTTCCTTTGGTAGCCAACCCCAAATTCCAACATGGTCAAGCAACACAACCTTTCCTCTCCTGGCGTTCTAGGGGTATATCCCAGGTTAAAGCATTAATGGGCGACACCACTCATTCCCCTCTTCAAGTAATATCACTGGTGGATAAATATACCATGCCCCTATCGCATACTCTAGCCATATACCAACCTCAACATTACGCCAGTTCAAATGTTAGACATCTTTCCGCACAAGACTGGTCTAATCCCCTAGCGCTACACTAACTACACCATCGTCTGGTAGAAAGGCAATATCCACATTCTACCAAATATTACATGGCCCTTTAGAACTTATGAAATCGCAGGCAGGAATCTTCTCTTGGACGCAGATTTTCCCCAAGCCTGACAATAGATCTTCATTTGAAAACTTTTAACTACTCTATATGAACACTATCTTCTTCAATGTATAGAGAAATGTTTTACAACATATTTCATAATGGATATCTTCCCCCGCATCGCAGATTTTTTATTGAAATTTCTGACTCTGGGGTTTGCCCAAACTGCAATAGCCCAGATGCCACATTTATGCATTGCATGTGGGATTGCCCCCTTATAAATTATTTTTGGAAACAAGTAAGGCGATTCGCAATCTCCTTAGCGATTTACCTCTCTCAGCAGAATGGACAGTTCTGGGATTTGTATCCCTTACAACTAGAATGTTACAGGGAAGTAAAAAGTTGATGCTTATAATCTCTGCGGTGGCTCGCAAATGTATATTGCACCAATGGATTCACAGGGATCCCCCTTCTATACAATTAATCAAAGGCAAAATGTTTCACGTGTTCCACATGGACTGGTTGGAGGCCTCTCTACATAAAGAAGAACGCACTGAAAAGTTTTTTCAAATTTGGGAGGGGTTCATAGATTCCTTATCAGGAGACTTAAAAAATCAATTGCATAAATGTTTCCACTCCACGCAATGGTATGAGACCAGACCTCTTCTTGAAGACGCATCAATTAATATGCGGACGACAGCTCTCTAGGCCTGACTTGGCTGATGGGCCGGCCACGCCTATTAATTTGTTGGTTCGAGTTTTAATATACTATGTATCTTATTTTCCAATTGTATGTTGCAAATTTAACATAGTCGAAATATCATGGCTGTATTTCTTCTTTTTTTTCTTATAACTTTACATTGGAAAATGTACAATCTTTGTGCCTTTTTTGCTATTTCTTTCTGAATAAAAAATATTATAAAAAACAAACAAACATAAAATAGTACTGATTAATATTGCTATTAGCCTCAGTGATGTGCGGTGAGGTCAATGGCTGGAGAGGCACACATGTATGAAAACACAGTTTTTATATCAAACCTCTGGAGCATGACAGGGAGTATGATAGGGGAGGGAGTATGACAGGGGAGGCTCTGCTTCCCCTGCCTACCCTGACTGCACATCCCTGATTAGCATTGGTTTCCCATTTTGTATTTTAGAGAATTAATCTACAAAAAACTGGATGGCATTGGCTTTTAAGTCAAGCCTTGAAACACTTATAATGGTTATTTAACATGTAAGGACATTCAAAGCAACAGTGAATATAAATGATTATAGGAACTGGTACTTAGCCAGGAAAACAATTTACACATATCCTCTAAAGCCGTAATGTGAAATATAGGGCCATACAAGACAAATGATGAAGCCTTGATCTGGTATAATTGGAATTTATGGAACATGAGCTAGTTACAGTATGTTTACTAGTTCGTTGAACAATAATTCTACCCATTCATTGTCATTTGTTCTATAAACTTACATTTATCACATGTCATCTGCACATTCCATTAAATACTTGGACAGCAGACTTCTATTAATATTTTATAGCTTTTTTTCTAGCAGTAACAATTTGATACACAGAAGCTACATATACTTTTATACTCGTACTGTATTAGAGATGAGTGGTTCGGATTCTGTGGAATCCGGACCGCTCTGAACACCGGGGATCTGACTCCACCTGAGCCGAGGCTCGGGTGTTCCCGTCTGACTCGCATCCCACTTCGAGGCCGAACGTCTCCTCCCGACGTCGGATTCTCATGAGAGTTTGTTTCTATATTAGGCGCCGCGACCAGGTATCGGTGCCATTTCACTGTTCACTCGCACGCTGCGCACTGCTCTGCAATATCTCTCTACATATGTTAAAGTGACTGTGTCCAGAGTGGCTGTGCTGGTAAAGTGACTGTAGGGGGCACACTGCACGCTAATGTATGCTGTGCTACTCTGCAGATTAAAGTGGCTGTAGCCTGTGTCCAGACTCACAAGTGGATGTGCTGTTAAGTGACTGTGTATAGGGGGGAACACTGCACGGCACACTGATGTATACTGCACTATACTCTGCTGATTAAAGTGGTTGTGTCCAGACTAACAAGTGGCTGTGTGTACAAGGCATACTGATGTATGCTGCGCTGGACTCATGCCTATCTGCTCCGGTGTAAAAATAAAGTAAAAAATAATATTTTTTAAAAAAGTATAAAAAAAAGTTTTAAAAGATTAATAAAAGTAAAAAGAAAAACTGTTTTTTTTGTGCTGTATCCCACTATGTACTGTATTCAGGCACTGTGACTCCTTGGGCCGAAGCCCTCTGTGTATACAAGTACTGTGACTCTGCTAGCCGTACCCCACTGGGTGGGTGGGAGAGTCCAAGGACAATTCCATCTTGCACTACCTTTCATTTCTACCACTGCTGTGTGGCAATGTGTCATAGATGTGCTTTAAACTGCGGTGTCTGCGCTGCTGCTCTGTCGCTTAGTAACCAGCCAGCTCACTGCAGCCTTTTGCCAATAATGATGAAAACAATTTTGTGAGCTGTGAGGTGGTCTAAATTGACTGTAAATGACTGGAAATTAATGCTATTGAGGTTAATAATACTCTAGGAACACAAAAAGCCGAAATTATGTGATTTTAGCTTTTTTTGTAAAGTTTTGTAAAAAATCCAAATCCAAACCCAAAAATTACCCGAAAAATCGGAAGCCTCCCATGACTCCCGGGAGAGTAGGCATGTATGTGCTCTTGTTACAAGCAATTTTATAGGTAGGTGGTTTTAACTAGCAATTTACACAGTTCGCATGACTAATAAAAAATATTAACCTATTTGCCATATATTGGGTCAGAAATTCTCTGAAATGTAATTGGCATCTGTAATTGGCATTGAGAAAATAAAGTCACTCACTAAACACATAACACTGAATGTGTGAATGCAATGCACATTTATACTAAGATCAACGTCTAATTTCTTCATTCACCATACTCTATGCATTGTTACAGTCTGTAAATGAGTTTGCACCACAAATCTTATATAAACAATTAAGCACATACAGGAATGTTCTACTATAACAAACACACTATTAGCTCTTCAGATTCTTCTGCAGAATATACTGTACTGTATTACTCCACTTTGATTTAAAGCGAAGGAACAGTGAACAAATGTTTTTCTCCAAATACAATAAACTTGTTTATATAAGAGCATATGTGCCTGGCATACTGCAAACATATGCAAATATTTAGATTGAGACATTACTGAGTCATGAATCAAAACTTGAGGTGGTAGACCGTGAATGTCCTTATTCCAGAACAAATGAAAACAAGTATTACACTACATCAGTACGACATGTGTCTATTTTCCTATGAAATTAATCGCATTCTCATAAGGTGGCAGTTTGACTAATAAGCAAAGGTATTTTCTGTAGGCAGCACACTTTCCCATTAGTAATGCTTTTGCTCATCCCAATTATTCTAGGGAGCTCTGCGACATGCTATTTAATCATGTGAGGAGAGATAACGAGAATATAAAATGAAGCAGAAAATGAAGAAATAATAAAGGTCCCTTAACTAAGCTATCTCAATTCTTAAGAATTGTGAATACTTTCTCCAAGCCGTGAGCTATTGCACTCAGTGAAGAGTAATATGTTCCTTAAACTAGCAGAACTGCAAACAGCTTGACAAATTCACTGCTGCAGGACTTTCAAACACTTCTGTAAAGCTATAGCTTCCTTACACAGCAGTATTTTTATGGTTTCTACTGTTTAAAACAATACAATTTTATTGTCGCTCTAGCCTGAGGCTTCTGGGGATGACAATTTATGTGAAAATGTATTTCCTAAAGTGCTGACCAAACACTTGCTCACCTTGTTGTTTACCATATAATATCTTTAAAAGGGTAAAGGAGTTAGCATAACTTTACATAGGTTGGGTCCAGCAGTTAGAATGATAGCAGAAACACCATACCCAGATAAAATGCATTGTAGTAGATAAATAACATGATTGAGTGGCTGTCACACTGCCTGCAGTACATTATTATAACCATGCTGCAAATCTGCACTATTCCTACAGAATAAGGCAAAGTCAATATGACAGCACAAGGCAGGACCACCCATAGAGTGGGACAGTGGAACACATATTGTGGGGCCTGTGATCTTAGGGGACACATGGCTACTATTGCAAAAAATAACATTATGAAAGACTTTTAATAAAGAGAGCTATGTTCTAACACCCCAGGTTGCATTGACCAACCATTAAAAACATTATTTTCACAAATAAAAAAAATGCTTTAGTCAAAAAATAAATTAACTGAATTAAGGTTTTTCAATATTTGTTAACAATTTTAGTTTGTGCCTGTACAGTTTATGATCGCAGGAGTGGGTGATATAAACAAAGGATGGGGTTTGGGGCAATTGAAAGCCCTCAAAGTGTAAACCTAGGGCACAGATGTGATAAGACTAAAATAGAGACAGACGTACACACAGATTTATTTATCTGCTGCCACAAAGACTTCATCACCATACATAGGGGTGAAAAAATGTTCATAAGAACAAAATAGTCCAGACAAGAACATACATACATAATGCAGTACTCAAATCACAATTATATAAAGAATACAGAGAAGAGTGGGTTCTGTTCGTAAGAGTTTACAATCTAGAGGGGTTATCTAGAGGGGTTATAATTAGACACAAAGGGCCTATTTATCAAAATCTGCATCTCAGATGCGGATGTATTGTGATATACTGTACTCGCACAATATTGCAATGCCATATTTGAATACATCACAAGGATGTATTGAATATCACATGCAGGGACTGTGCTTGCGAGAAATCTCTGGCCCTGCACACTTCACAAAAAATACTCTGACAGTGTGACAGTGCATGTGCCACTGGCATGATCCCCGACCCTTCTCGCTCATCTCCGTTCAGGTGATTGGTGAGCTTCTCTGTGTTCCGGTCATCTGATCCCTGCAGTAAACTGAGGATGCTGACGAGACTTTGCAGCATCTAGGTTTAACGTTCAGATGACCGGGGCACAGCGATGAGATGACTCGGTCACCGAGGAGCTGATAGGTTAAACGATCACCTAAACGGAGGTAAGTGTGGTTTTTCCAGACACACAGGCTGATCATTGAAGCCTACTCCGGGCTCAGGGAAAATGAGACGGGGTAACCCTGCTTACTGCCATCTCCAAGTGATATTGTTGTTGTAGTGCTTCTTCCTGGTGTCATTTAACAATTTATTTTAATAAATGTTGAAGCAGATCGCATTTCCCACTACAAGTATGGGAAATGCGATCTGCTTACAAAAATGCAAAGTTAAGGGCTTGGAGGAAGCAGGCTGCTTTTACCTTACCAACTCCTCTGCTTTAGGAGAAGGGGGGCAACATTTGGTTAGGATGGATTCTCCCTGTTATTCAGCCCCAGGGGCTCACAACATGACCTTTCCCAGGCAGGTTCTGGCACACCCAGGGCCCCCAGTACCCACATGGCGCCACAATATTCGCCCCCCCCCCCCCTTGCCTGCAGTCGCTCATTTTACCCATGTACACCCTGGAAATGCCGGCTGGTCCCCTTATTTTCTCTGCGCTGCCAAGCAACAGAACATGCCCTTTTCAATTGCATATGCCCTGACCCCTTGTCACTAGGGCCTGCGGGTTTTTTCCAAGCTTACCAGCCATCCCTGTCCCGGCCCCCCATTCCAGTAGGAACAGTCGCACAGGCCCCACCTCTGCCCCCTGATCCGGGCACCCCCATGCCACCTCCCCCTGGCAGTTTATGCACCCCTCCCTATGCTACCTCCACCGCCACATGCTCCACCTGCGGTGGCCATATCCCCTAGGCCCGCCTCACTCTCTGTTATTTCGAGCCCTCAGATTCCCATTTCCGTGGCTTCCATGGTCCCACAAAATGGGTCGATCACAGTCAGTGGTGAGACAACGATTAGTCAAACCATGGTGGGCACACCGTGCACCGAGGGACAAGAAACATCCACACAGTTGGCTGTGGCTGGTCCGTCTACTACAAGATCCGGTGAGCATGCTGTTCCCCCTGGCACAGCGCCTCTCCCCCATCCTCTGACACTTCCAGTAGCTATTCTAGCTCCAACGATAGGCCGCAAAAGTTCATGAAATATTTAACGCAGAAACTGAAAAGGGATAGCCCAAAAAGAGCTAGCGTAGTGTCCGCAGCTTAGGTCCCAGACGCAACAGAGAACGTGGTTCATTGTGCATATATGGCCATTCTTAGGGGTTTAAGATCAAAAATTAGGGAGCAGATTAATAAGAGTAAATTTATTGACATGTTCACCATCACCACGGACACAAAAAAAGGCGCTAGATCATCGTGAAGTCCGCAGGGGCCGAGGCAGCTAGACGATCATATCCAAATTGGTTATCCGGCTTGTTACCTAGAAAATCGGCCAAGCGAATACATGAATGTGTTGAAATTCATGCAATTAGTCCATAGCATATGTATCTCGGCTAAAGGGAATGCGTGGCGTCAATACGACAAAACCTTTATGGAAGAAACTGGCTTCAAAGTCGTTGACGTCTGGCTGGAAGTCAATCGCATCAAAGTGCCTGTGTATCCCGGTGTGGCCAAGAAACAGCACTTTCCGGTACGCCCCGCCTTAGCGGGGGCTGGCTGTGGCAAGTGTTATGCGTTCAACAATGCCCAATGCAGCAAAGGAGCAGGTTGAAGATACCGGCACATCTGCATGCTGTGCGGTAGTGGGCACCCGGCCAAGGACTGCTCCTGTGTTCCTGGGTCGGGAGTACTGGGTCGGGCCGGGGTGAACACCGCGGTGACCAACGAGAGGGTGTTAAGTAAGGCGACGTCGCCCATTAATTTAGTTGAGTTGGAGAAGTGGTTAGGCCGCTATGCCCTCTAGGTGGAGGCGGCGTTTTTACTAGAAGGTTTTAGAGATGGTTTACGTTTACCTTTAACTCGTGATATTTGTGTAGTTTCCAAACGAAATTTGAGGTCAGTGCAGGACCATCCAGACGTAGCTATGCGTAAAGTGAATGCAGAGATGCAATTGGGACACATGTGCGGACCTTTCTCATCTCTCCCCCTGAATGATCTGTGCATCTCACCTTTGGGGGTGGTTCCAAAGAAGGACCCGGGGAAGTTCCGATTAATTCAACACCTTACCCGGAAGAGGGCTGGTCAAAGATGCATTGGATACGGAAGATTGCAGAGTGAGATACCAATCATTCTAACAGGCCCTAGAGATAGCACAAGGTTTCGGTAGACAGGCACTTTTGGCCAAGGTGGATATCGAATCCGCCTTCAGATTGCTACCCCTCCATCCCGATTCTTTTAAATATATGGGTTTTAAAATCGAAGGGAAATATTACGTCGACCAATCTCTCCCAATGGGTTGTTCCATCTCATGTTCCTTCTTCGAGCGCTTCAGTTTGTTTTTGCAATGGTGCGTGCAGGCAGATACGGGTCAGGGAGGTATAGCCCATTACTTGGATGATTTTTTTGTTAGTTGGACCAGCGGGTAGCTCGGTTTGTGGAGATTTGCTTTTCTCACTACAAGCGTTTTTTGCCGTACTAGGAGTGCCAGTCGCTTGCGACAAAATAGAGGGCCACAGCACTAAGGATAGCTCAAGGCCGGAGCTGTCATTAGTGATACTATAACAATATGCTGTAGCGTCTTGTTACAGTGTCTCCGGGGCCCTCTTTGGGATACTGGGCCTGATTCAGACCCGTTCGCAAGCGCTGTGCACTCGCAACCGGGTCGATGGTGGGCCAGTGCGCATGCGCACGATGGAGCCGGCTCCGTCGTGCGCATGCACGAGACCCGGATAGCGACGGGCACTCTGTCGCTCCGGGTCTCATACCAAAGGGGGCGTGCTGTCGATGTTGAGTGACAGCACGCCCCCTTTGGTGGGCGGGCCGGGGGAGTGGCTGCCCAAACGGAGACGTTCCCATGTGAACGCCTCCGTTTGGGGGCGGCCCCACTGACATCACAAGTGATGTCAGTGGGAGAGATTTCGGCTATGTTAGAGCCGAAATCTCTCTGGGGCTTGCGGCAACGAGACCCTACCACAAGGGTCTCGTTGCAAGCCCGATGGTCGTGATGGTCTTGACCATCGCGATCATCTTCCTGGCCGCTCGCTATAGCTGTGGGTGGTCACCCACAGCTATGCGAGCGGCCAGGAGGCCATTCTAAAAAAAAAAGACCGACCCTGATTCAGAGCGAGCGCTCTGTCAGAGCATACGGCTCTGAATCAGGGCCACTGTGCAGAACCTCGTGGGACAAAAGTTGAGTATTGGTTCTTTTTTTACAGGTACAACCATTGGATACTTTACGTTGAGAAGGGGACGTGAACATCTGGGAGCAGGTAAGTATGTGTGTATGTATGTAAGTAATAAATCTTTATTTTCACGGTGTGTGTTCTTTCTTTTACACATTTCTTTACAGGTGAACTACAGGTACCAGTGGCCCCTTAATGCCCCGCAAGATGGTACTTGTGGTTCTCTAAGTACCAGCATGCGGGGGAGGCTTGCTGGAACCTGCAGTTCTACTGTAAAGACAATGTTGTTAATTCAATTTTTAACACTACACCTACAATATCAACCTGCCACCCACCGCCCAGGGGTGGCAGGAATAGCCCTGTGCTATCAGCCTAGGCCAGGGGTGCCCTGGAGAGGGGTCCCCTTTATTGGAGGGGTCCCCAGGGATCCCTGGCCTTGGCTGACTAGCGGTCAGGGCTGATGCTGCGGCTGGGGGGCTCGGTGAAAGGGCACCCCTAGCTATGGCATCAGCTCCCCCCGCTAGAAAGGGTCCAGTGCTGGTTTAAATTTTTGGAGTACCCCTACGCCAAATTTTTTACCCCTAAAATTAAAATCAGGACTGGCCCTGCAGTCTGGTGCTGGTACCTAATTTATGGGGGAACCCTACTCGTTTTGTTCCCCGTAATTTTAGGTACCAGGACAGGCTGGCAAGTCAAGGGCTGGTTAGTCTTTAGGGGGGGGGGGCTCACATAATTTTTTTAAAAATAATTAACCCTACTTAAACAAGTTAAAAAAAAAAAAGATTTGTGTATGTTCTCACCCAAACTCGCAGCTCAGGAGGTGAGTGTTTAAAACTTCTATTTCACAGTGAGTTTGCCACAATCTCACACGAGATTGGAAACTCGAATCTTAGTAAATTTGCAAGTTTCTTCTTTTTCATCTAAAGTACTTCCGATTTTGGCCGATGATGAGTTTTTTCGAGTTTGCAAACTCACATGAGTTTTAACAGTGAAAAAAGAAAACTCACTTCAAACTCAGGGCCTGATTCAGAGCCGGACGCTCTGACAAGAGCGCTCGCTCTGAATCAGGGCTGTCCTACCTATTATTGGAGCGGCCTCCTGGCCGCTCGCATAGCTGTGGGTGACCACACATAGCTTATGCGAGTGGCCAAAAAGATGGTCGTGATGGTCAAGACCATCGCGACCAGCGGGCTTGCGATGAGACCCTGCGGTAGGGTCTCGCTGCCAAAAGCCCAGGAGTGCTTTTGGCTCTATCAGAGCCAAAAGCACTCCCACTGACATCACTAGTGAAGTCAGTGGGGCCGGACCCAAACGGTAGGCGTTCTCATGGGAACGCCTCCGTCTGGGCAGCCACGCCCCCGGCACGCCCACCAAAGGGGGCGTGCTGTCACTCACCATCGACAGCACGCCCCCTTTGGTGCGAGACCCATAGCGGCGGCTTGGCCGTCACTATTCAGGTCTTGCGCATGTGCACGATGGAGCTCCCTCCATCATGCGCATGCGCACTAGAGCAACATCGACGAGCGAGCGCTCAGCGCACGCGAGCGGGTCTGAATCAGGCCCTCAGTTCAAACTCACTCGAGTTTGTCTTTAGTAAATTTGCAAGATGAAAAACTCACATGAGTTTGCAAACTCACTCAAACTCACACAAACTTGACCCTTAGTAAATTACCCCCTAGTGTCTATTAGGCTAGCGCAATGCACATAGCATTCCTGGAAGGGCCAGGAATGCTGGCGCTGCCGGGAGAAGATGCAGAAAGCTGCATCTTCTCCCGTGAAACCCCCTGGCAACGGGCATAAAACCCATGGCAATGAGCATGAAGCCACCTGGCAAGGAGCATGAACCCCCTGGCAACGAGCATGAAACCCCATGGCAACAAGAATGAAACCCCCGACAACGAGCATGAAACCCCTGGTAATGAGCATAAAACCCCTGGCAACGAGCAGGCAATTTTAAAGTAATTACAAGCCTTACTGTGGGGCATAAAATGGTGTCGTACAAATATGTAAGTGGCACTTTGGTAATAGGCATTACAGTGTGTGGCATAATGTGTAATTGGCATTATGGTGTGTGGAATAATGTAAGTCACTATACCAGGGACGTCTGACTAGTGCAGTGCCTTATGGAGGAGCAAGTACAAAATCCAGGTACGGGAAGGAAGGGGGGCAAAATTACTGCCTTGCACCGAGTGACAGATATCGTAGTTTTGGCCCTTGTGCCCTTTATGCAGTGGACCCAGTAGTAGTGCCCACAGGAGTGGTGCCCCTTATGCAGTGCCCCCTATGCAATACCCCCATTAGTAGTGCCCCCTGTAGTCATGTCCCCTGTAGTTATGCCTCCAGTAGTAATGCCCCAGTAGTAATGCCCCCTGTATAAATGCCCCCCAGTAGTAATGCCCTTGTAGTAGTACCCCCAAAAATAATGCCCCTGTAGTAGTGCCCCAGTAGTAATGCTCCCTGTAGTAGTGCCCCAGTAGTAATGCCCCCTGAGTAATGCCCCCAGTAGTGCCCCCAATAGTAATGCCCCCAGTAGTAGTACCCTCAGGAGTCATAATGCCACCAGTAGTCATGTCCCCTGTGGTAGTGCCCACAATAGCAATGCCCACTGTAGTAGTGTCCTCTGTATAAATTCCCCCAGTAGCAACCCCTGTATTAGTGCTCCCAGTAGTAATGCTCCCTCTGTAGTAGTGCCCCCTTAAGTAGTACCCAGGTAGTAGAGCCCGCAATAGTAATACCCCCAGTAGTAGTGCCCCCAATAGTAATGACCCACATAGTAGCGCCCCCAGCAGTAAAGCCGCTTGCACACAAAAAAAAGCCTAATACTTACCTTAAGCCCTGCTCCCACATCTGCTGCTGTCAAGTCCGCTCAGCTGCTCTTTTGCACTATGGGAGTAATGACGTCTCTCCCATAGTGCACTGCGGGAGCCAGAAGCCGGAGCTCATGAGTGAGCTCCAGCCTCCAGCTGCCACTGCAGGGAGGGAGCCAGGCGCCAGCTGGTTACAAAATCCCAGCGGACGCCTGGCAAATGGAGCCTCTCTGTGGCACAGGGCTGAGGTGGGCTCAACTATTGTTTTCCTTCCCTTGGCTAGGTCTTTTAATATTTACCAATTCTGACGTGATTAACCTTTTTACAGGTACTCCCAGGATTGCTAACTGTCAGGTGTGGTTCGTGGGACACTCATACATTTACTGGGCTAGCAAGCATCCTTTAGCTTTTCAGGCCCATAAATTGTTAGGTGCTAGCAAGGTACAGTGGTTTGGTTTTAGAGGTATGTGTTGGTCCGGCCTTTTAAATATATTATGGCCGGCGGAAGCTAGATTTGGGGCCCCTGACTGGTTAGTCATTCATTTGGGTGGCAACGACATAGGCACTTGTAAAGCAATTAGACGGGAATGGCAAACAATCGTGGATAAATGGCCAGAAGTAGGGCTGGTATGTCAGAGGTAGTTCCACAGTGTTTTTGGAGAGGGTCTCAAGGGAGTGCAGCCTTAGATCAGGTACGTTTGAAGGTAAACGGTGCAATTTCCAGGTTCGTCACCAAAATGGAAGAGCGATACGAGGAGGAGAGTTTTTATAGGCCAGACGGGGTACACCTCACGGGCACAGACCTTGAATGGTTCAATAAGAACCTTTGTTTTTTCCTTGAAGACTAAGGGTTTTTCTAGATAGGTGGCGGGCTCGGTTATTTGAACCGGGCTTTGGCGGGAAGCAGTGCTCCTGGGTGGCCAATTATGGCGTTAAGAGTGCCTGGGTGGCATTTTCCTTTTGATAGCAGCAAGTTGGTCATCTCCTTAGGGGGGGACTCGGCCTTCATCTTATGGAAGGGTCAAGGCTGTGCCAATTAGAGGGGAATGGTACCACTTCAGGCCAGTTTACATTACTACGGGGGAAAGAAAGAAAGAAAGAAAGAAAGAAAGAAAGAAAGAAAGAAAGAAAGAAAGAAAGAAAGAAAGAGAAAGAAAGAAAGAACCTAGAGACAGTATATTTGAATACTTCTAACTACAGCATCTGCAAGGTACAATTAGGGTTACCAATAATATATACCATAATATTTCATGCTCTCTGATGCTGCCACAACCTCCTTTCACCTTTGCACTATATAGTACTGTGGGCCTAATTAAGAGATGTTTGATATTTCCGTACGTCTCCAATATTTGCAGATCTCTGTATTTTACAACTTGCTTATACTGCACCACCCCTTTTCCTGTGTGCTGTGCCTTGCCGTGCTGTGTTCTTGCAATAAAGATCCTACTGTACTTGAATACAGACTCCAGTCTGGTTTGCTATAATCTACTCTGGGTTCGGACCCTGCTTACCTACTGGGTACACACAGCCATGGGACCGTGCATTTGCAAATGTATGCTGCTTGGGAGTGAACCAAAGATCCCTCTTTAGTGAAAAAATTGCAAAAACGTAGCATATAGACTACAATGCATATCAGGTCGGCACAGAGGGGTTGTGTGGACATGAACACGTCATTGTGGCCCCGTCCCCACTATACAGTGCTGAGAAAACAGGCATTGGATAGCGGGGAGGGGGCGGGGCTACGATGATACGATTCTGCACAAATTGCATCATTGCCCACCCCCGGACCACCCACTTGTGCTCTGTAAGTGGGCTGCCTGTGAGGGGGGTGTATGCAAGCGTGTGGAGGAGTGTGGTGGGTAGAGGGGGGTGCTGGAGACTTTTCAAGTGTTCTCGAAGCACCACACAATATTTGGGAGCCTCCCCGCAATTCTGGGAGAGCAGGCAAGTATGTCAATCAGATGCTAAACTAATCTCCTTTGAAAGCTATGGATACTGCTTATGCAAACAGAAATAGAGCGACTTTTGCAGATATTTCTGTCATCTGCAGAGGTGCCCTTATGTTAAACAGCTGGATACAAAATAATAAAGAAGATTGACCACATTTACTACAATAATAACTAGGCCCCTTATCACTTCCTTAAATCTAGCCAGTGTGACTGCAGATAAGGTTATATCAACCAAACACACATATGAACATGCCATGAAAATCAGTACCCAAGTCACAGTAAGAGCATGAACAGGTAGCACAACATAAGTAAACAACGCAAGGAGGTTACTGTCTATGCAAGGATGATCAGTCTTAAGGGATCTTCTGTTCTGCATGACTAAACAAAAACATCAAGGAGATTATTGAACGTTCCAGTGGAGAAGTGAGAAGAGCATTGTATTTTTATGTCCTCTTCATCTTTATTAGATACTAAGTATAAAGCTGACAAAAAGTGTCTCCTGTGGTTTTAGAAACTGAAGGGAGATGGAGCTTTAAATGCCACATACTGATTATTAGCCAATTTCATCAGATCGTGTGTTTCTTGCAAAAAAATCCTTACAGGCTGTTATCTTAAGATAAGCTTAAATATGTATGCTTTCATTTCGTTTATGACAGCTAAACACTCAAAATGCAATAGTGATCTTAAAGTCTAGACAATTGTGTAGAACACAAAGACTTCCTGTGCTCGCACCATGAAAATATGCAAATCGTTTTCCGAAAAAGTTTGTAAAAGATTTTTATAGAGTAAAATGTCTCTGTCTTTTGGATACTCTCATGAAAAATGATTCTAATATGTGTTTGGATTAATATTTTATGCATGTAAGAAAAATGTGTTCTGTATAAGGCTATTTCTTCTGGCTGTTTGAGCTTATAGTGTAATAATTTATATAGCTGGTAGATTGACAGCTAGAGAAATGTTCTGGCAATGATAATACCTTTCTGTGTGGTAACTAGGCAGTACACATAAAGATAATTCACTACAAATGCCCTTACTACCACTCCTCATATATACTGCATTAGCTTATTCTTCTTAATGCACGTTTCTTCTAGCTGAGACTGTTGGAAAAGTAAGGCGGGACATACAGGTCTATTTATCACTATGGGCTCTATTTATTAACATTATTTTTACTACAATAAAGTGAAAAGGGGTGTTTTCACACCATTTTCACATTATTTTAGTATCACCTATAGTTATTACAGGGCAATTGAAGTAGAATTCGTAAAATTCTACTCCAACCCCTAAGCAGGGCCGTAGCTAGGGTAGTGCGGCCGGTGCCATCGCACAGGGCACCGCAGGGCAGGGGACGCTGTTTGGGCATGTCAAATTTCTGTTTATTATCATTCTTGCTTGTAGCTTCCTCTTATTTCATCCCCAGCATCTCCTGGCCTCTCCTATATCTTCCCTGGCCCTTCCCCATGAAGCCATGGCCTTTTTTTGGGTGCATTATGTCCCTTTGAATAATGAGGGGGCGCCAATGCTCTTTCTGGCACAGGGCACCAAAAAGTCTAGTTACGGCTCTGCCCCTAAGTATCACTTATTTTTAGTAATCAGATCGCATTTCCCATAATTGTAATGGGAAATGTGATCCGACCAAAGTTACTAAAAATAAATTGTGAAAAAAATACCGGCGTTATCCAGGGTCCCCCCCCCCCCCCTACTCTGCTCTAAAAAGCAAAGCAGAGCCGGGAGCCCGTCCCAGTGATCAGCTGTGTGGTCTAAACAGACCGCAAGCTGATACACTGCAAAAAAAAAAGTAAAAAAAAAATTACTTACCTGACTCCAGGGACCGGTGGTCAGGGCTCCGGTGATAACTCCCCTCCGGTCAGCTGGTCTCCCATGGTGCACTGCGGCCCAGTCATCAGGTGATCGGGTCCCAGTGCAGTATGGGATATCACCTGACCGGAGGCATGGAAGACATTACTGGAGCACCAATGACTGTAGGTAAGTGCTATTAAAAGAGGGGGGGTCGCGGGGGGTCCGCGATCGTGGGGGATGGGGCTTAATGACGGGGGTTGGGCTTAGCGCTGGGGGGGTAGCAGCGACGGTCGGCGCATGCGCGGGAACTTTGTCACAGTATTTTTTGCGAAAATACAGTGACTAGTGTGCGGATGGGATTCGCAGGGACAGAGCTTTCTCGCAAGCTCTGTCCCTGCTAAGGGATTTGTAGTAAATCCCTGTGATATTGCCTGAATTTGCAATGCGAATTCAGTCGATAATATCACACTACAATCTGCATTATAAATGCGGATTGTAGTAAATAGAGCCCTATATGGCTATATTGCTGGGTCTTTTTATGATTGTTATTGCAGCAATACAAAACCACCTATCACAACTGTTTATTGAATCTCTTGTGCTTTCACTATAGTGATAACAGAAAAATGAAAGTTGTGGTCAAGTTTAAAAATGTTTCTTTGTTATTTTACATGGGGAAGCTGTTGCGGGTGAATCCACATGGGGTTGCTCCAATTAGCCGCGATGTTCTCGCCGGCGCGAGTCATCGCGGCAATGGGCGCACATTACGACAGCGTGGATTAGCGGAATTTTGTTCGCAGCCCCCATAGGGTCCGTTGCCGGCGTTTTAACTAGGGGTGTGCACCGGCCACTTTTCGTGTTTTGTGTTTTGGTTTTGGATCTGGATCTTTCTTCGTGTTTTGGATCTGGATTGGTTTTGCCAAAACCATCCTTCCGTGTTTTGGGTTCTGGGTTTTGTGTTTTGGATCTGTATTTTTTTGAAAAAAAGCATAAAAACAGCTAAAATCACAGAATTTGTAGGTTTTTCTGCTCCTATGCTATTATTAACCTCAATAACCTTAATTTCCACTCATTTCCAGTCTATTCTGAACACCTCACACCTCACAATAGTGTTTTTATGTCCAAAAGGTTGCACCGAGGTAGCTGGATGACTATGCTAAGCGACACGAGTGGGCGGCACAAACACGTGACCCATCTAGGCGTGAAACTGCAGTGGCAGACAGGATGGCAGTTTGAAAAACTAGGCCCCAAACTGTACATAATGCAAAGAAAAAAAAGAGGTGCAAGATGGAATTGTCCTTGGGCCCTCCCACCCACCCTTATGTTGTATAAACAGGACATGCACACTTTAACAAACCAATCATTTCAGCGCCAGGGTCTGCCACACAACTGTGGCTGAAATGATTGGTTCGTTTGGGCCCCCACAAAACAAGCTGGAGATTAATCTGTCCCTGCACAAACTGGCTCTACAGAGGCAAGATGTCATCCTCATCCTCCTCATCCACCGATTCCTCACCCTCTTCAGTGTGTACATCCTCATCCTCACAGAGTATTAATTCGTCCCTGCTGGAACCACAGGTCCCTCTGTACGTTCTGGAGGCTGGTCTCCCTGGAAGAGTTGATAATTCATTTTATGAACATCATCTTCTCCACATTTTGTGGAAGCAACCTCCTATGCCTTTCGCTGACAAGGTTCCCGGCTGCACTAAACACTCTTTCGGAGTACACACTGGAGGGGGGGCAACTCAGGTAAAATAGAGCCAGTTTGTACAGGGACCTCCAAATTGCTTCTTTTTCCTGCCAGTACAGGTACGGACTGTCTGACATGCCTACTTGGATGCTGTCACCGATGTAATCCTTTAACAGACAGACGCACGCTTGTCGCTGCTGCTTTGAGGATGCAAGTGCGGCTACAGCCCACACAATTCACAAAGACAGAAAAAAGAAGAAGAATATTTTTATTGTTTGTGTAGCACACTTTGAGGGTGTCACCACCCTTTAACAGACAGACGCACGCTTGTCGCTGCTGCTTTGAGGATGCAAGTGCGGCTACATCGCACACAAGTCACAAACACATTAAAAAAATAGTTTTTTATTTTTTGGAGCACTTTGAGAGTTACACCACCCTTTAACAGACAGACGCACGCTTGTCGCTGCTGCTTTGAGGATGCAAGTGCGGCTACAGCCCACACAATTCACAAAGACAGAAAAAAGAAGAAGAATATTTTTATTGTTTGTGTAGCACACTTTGAGGGTGTCACCACCCTTTAACAGACAGACGCACGCTTGTCGCTGCTGCTTTAAGGATGCAGGTGCAGCTACAGCCCACACATTTCACAAAGACCGAAAAAAAAAGAACAATATTTTAATTGTTTGTGTAGCACACTTTGAGGGTGTCACCACCCTTTAACAGACAGACGCACGCTTGTCGCTGCTGCTTTAAGGATGCAGGTGCGGCTACAGCCCACACATTTCACAAAGACCAAAAAAAAAGGACAATATTTTAATTGTTTGTGTAGCACACTTTGAGGGTGTCACCACCCTTTAACAGACAGACGCACGCTTGTCGCTGCTGCTTTAAGGATGCAGGTGCGGCTACAGCCCACACAATTCACAAAGACAGAAAAAAGAAGAATATTTTTATTGTTTGTGTAGCACACTTTGAGGGTGTCACCACCCTTTAACAGACAGACGCACACTTGTCGCTGCTGCTTTGAGGATGCAAGTGCGGCTACATCGCACACAAGTCACAAACACATTAAAAAAATAGTTTTTTATTTTTTGGAGCACTTTGAGAGTTACACCACCCTTTAACAGACAGACAGACGCACGCTTGTCGCTGCTGCTTTAAGGATGCAGGTGCGGCTACAGCCCACACATTTCACAAAGACCGAAAAAAAAAGAACAATATTTTAATTGTTTGTGTAGCACACTTTGAGGGTGTCACCACCCTTTAACAGACAGACGCACGCTTGTCGCTGCTGCTTTAAGGATGCAGGTGCGGCTACAGCCCACACAATTCACAAAGACAGAAAAAAGAAGAAGAATATTTTTATTGTTTGTGTAGCACACTTTGAGGGTGTCACCACCCTTTAACAGACAGACGCACGCTTGTCGCTGCGGCTTTGAGGATGCAAGTGCGGCTACATCGCACACAAGTCACAAACACATTAAAAAAAATTTTTTATTTTTTGGAGCACTTTGAGAGTTACAACACCCTTTAACAGACAGACGCACGCTTGTCGCTGCTGCTTTGAGGATGCAAGTGCGGCTACAGCCCACACAATTCACAAAGACAGAAAAAAAAAGAACAATATTTTAATTGTTTGTGTAGCACACTTTGAGGGTGTCACCACCCTTTAACAGACAGACGCACGCTTGTCGCTGCTGCTTTGAGGATGCAGGTGGAATCTAGACGGGATTTGGAACCGAGGACACACTACCTCCATCAATTGTCTAAATCCAACTGCACTAATGGCGGATACCGGACGCACGTCTAACACCAACATAGCAGTCAAGGCCTCAGTTATACATTTTGCTTCAGGATGACTGCTGTCGTACTTCATCCTCATCGCTAGGGACTGTTGGAGGGTCAATTGTTTAGTAAAAGTAGTGATGTTCCTACTTCCTCTCTGGGATGATGAACAACTCCCAGCAGCAGCAACAGCACTAGTAGGAAGTGGATCTTGATCTTTCCCTATTTTATTTTTATCGGAGAAAGTTTGGTCCTCCATTTATGTTATATTGATATATACGTGCGGCTAAAGCGCACACAAACACAGAAAATACCCTTTAAGAAATGAGCCAGCCGGCTCTTTACTTATGGGACACAGGCGCACGCTTGGCGCTGCTCCTTTGTTGATGCACGTGCAGCCACAGTGCACACAAGTCGCAAACACAGAAAATATATATTTTTTTGTTTTGTAGTGTACTTTGGGGGTTACAGAACCCTTTAACGGTCAAGCCAGCCGGCCCTTTACTTATGACACAGGCGCACGCTTGGCACTACTTTGTTGATGCATCTGCGGCTACTGCGCACACAATTCACAAACACAGAAAATAATTTTTTTTTGGTTTGGACTGGAGTGTACTTTCGGGGGTTACAGCACCCTTTAACGGTCAAGCCAGCCGGCCCTTTACTTATGACACAGGCGCACGCTTGGCACTACTTTGTTGATGCACGTGCGGCTACTGCGCACACAATTCCCAAACACAGAAAATAAATTTTTTTTTGGTTTGGACTGGAGTGTACTTTCGGGGGTTACAGCACCCTTAATGGTCAAGCCAGCCGGCCCTTTACTTATGACACAGGCGCACGCTTGGCACTACTTTGTTGATGCACGTGCGGCTACTGCACACACAATTCACAAACACAGAAAATAATTTTTTTTTGGTTTGGACTGGAGTGTACTTTCGGGGGTTACAGCACCCTTTAACGGTCAAGCCAGCCGGCCCTTTACTTATGACACAGGCGCACGCTTGGCACTACTTTGTTGATGCACGTGCGGCTACTGCGCACACAATTCACAAACACAGAAAATAATATTTTTTTTGGTTTGGACTGGAGTGTACTTTGGGGGTTACAGCACCCTTTAACGGTCAAGCCAGCCGGCCCTTTACTTATGACACAGGCGCACGCTTGGCACTACTTTGTTGATGCACGTGCGGCTACTGCGCACACAATTCACAAACACAGAAAATTATTTTTTTTTTGGTTTGGACTGGAGTGTACTTTCGGGGGTTACAGCACCCTTAACAGTCAAGCCAGCCGGCCCTTTACTTATGACACAGGCGCACGCTTGGCACTACTTTGTTGATGCACGTGCGGCTACTGCGCACACAATTCACAAACACAGAAAATAATTTTTTGGGGGGTTTGGACTGGAGTGTACTTTGGGGGTTACAGCACCCTTTAATGGTCAAGCCAGCCGGCCCTTTACTTATGACACAGGCGCACGCTTGGCACTACTTTGTTGATGCACGTGCGGCTACTGCGCACACAATTCACAAACACAGAAAATAATTTTTTTTTTGGTTTGGACTGGAGTGTACTTTCGGGGGTTACAGCACCCTTAACGGTCAAGCCAGCCAGCCCTTTACTTATGACACAGGCGCACGCTTGGCACTACTTTGTTGATGCACGTGCGGCTACTGCGCACACAATTCACAAACACAGAAAATATATTATTTTTTTAGCACTTGGGGGGAGCACCCCTGATGGACAGAGCACCCCCTGGACAACACTACAGCACCCCTTTAGGACTGGGACACTGCACAGGACTTTGGAGTGGACACAGCCCCTATGGAGAACTGACTGCACAACACAGTCCAGCCAGCCCCTATGGACTTTGAAGTAGTGGACACAGCCCCTATTAACAACAGCAGCACAACACAACACAGCCAGCCCCTATGGACTTTGAAGTAGTGGACAACAGCAGCACTACACTACACTACACTACACAGCCCTAACTCCCACCCTCCCTCTTCACTGTCCACAGCCGAGTGAGAAAATGGCACCGACGCGGGTACCTTATATAGGATCCAAAACCCGCGAGACTCGGAAGGCGGGATGATGACGTTTTGCCTCGATTTCAGATCCGAGTCAGGCGGGAAAAGTCGAGCCTGACTCGGATCGGACTCGGATCGAGGGGGCTCGGGGGGGTTCGGATTTCAGAAATCCGAACCCGCTCACCCCTAGTTTTAACGCCGTTGCAACGGCAACTCGTACCCTTCGCGGCTAATTGAAACGACCCGCATGAATCTTAAGGCCAGCAGTGTTATTGACTGCCGTAATGACTTAAGAGGTAGGACGAAGCACAATCACTTGTGAATACATTGGTTTGCACCGGAGTCAGGATACTGAACTTGCCATACGAATCTATCATTGTTTTTATGGTGCATTAGATTACAGTGAGAGCACCACTCCTGTTAGCAGACTATGGGCCTGATTCAGACCCACTCGCGAGCGGCTGTCCGCTCGCAAGTGGGTCGATGTTATGGACTGAGCATGCGCACGACGGAGGGAGCTCCGTCGTGCGCATGCGCCAGACGCGACGAGCGAAGGAAAGTCCTTCGCTCGTTGTGTCCGATCAAAGGGGGCGTGCTGTCAATGTTGATTGACAGCACGCCCCCTTTGGTGGGCGTGCCGGGGGCGTGCCTCCCTGACGGGGGCGTTCCCACGGGAACGCCTCCCGTCAGAAGCCGGCCCACTGACATCACTAGTGATGTCAGTGGGAGTGATTTTGGCTCTGATAGAGCCAAAATCACTCCGGAGCTTGCGGTTGAAAACCTCAACCGCAGGCTCCGGCTCGCAAATTCGATGGTCGCGATGGTCTCGACCATCACAATGCACGCTCGTATAGCCTGTGGGTGGTGACCCACAGCTATACGAGCGTCCAGGAGGACGCTCCATGAAAATGGAGGCCGGCCCTCATTCAGAGCGTGCGCTCTGCTCAGAGCGTACGGCTCTGAATGAGGGCCTATATCACCTGTTTGTCTGTGTGACCAGTTTTTAAGTGGTTGGGGGTAGTACAACCTGTATCAAAACACAGCAGCTCAGAGACTTCAGGAGAGGAGACAGCTGATATAGTGGGAGGCAGCGACCTGTGAAATGACTGCATAAGTGAAAACATGGCTACACGTGGGGCTCTATTCTGAATTTATGCTTCTCTAGGCAAATATACAGTATAACATGATATTGTGCCTTATAACAGCAGCATAATCAGAATTGTAAAAGGAAACCACAGTATTTAGTGTTTTTTTTCACAGAAACATAAAGCCTCTGACCCATTAAATACACTAATTTCTTTCTACTAAACTCATATTATAATAAAAAAATTAATCTATAGTTTTGTTTATATCTTGTTTGCTCTGTCACTTACAAATTCCAATGACTGCTTCCGATGTCTCTTCACTGTTTCCATATGTCTTGTCACCTGGACTGTTTGCTCAAACCTCCTACAGTACATTTCACATGTCTGAGTGAGTCCCAAAAGCAGCAGCCACATTTTACCTGTAAGTTTCCCATGTGTATCCCATGGATATCCCATGTGTTTCCAATGCTACGTCATATTAGCTTCTCATTTTTACTACTTCTGCTCCAATGTGTTTGTTAGTTATCATTTGTTTGATCACCATTCCCTTGTCTGTTCCTAGAAGTGTTCAGCCCCATTGCCTTACGTCTGCTCCTCATGTTTGCTTATCTTGTACTCATCCACTCCTGATAGTCAATCCCAATCTGCCTTAACTTGCCAGCTCTCCCTCATTGTCAGGGAGACTCCCTGAAATAGTAGTAATCTCCCTGTCTCCCTGAAGAGTCCAGTAATCTCCCTGATTGCACCTTACCCCCATTATGAAGCTGTTATATACAAAAAAAAAACAGAGATATATACATTCAAATGGGATCATTAGTATAGTTTCCCTGCATTGGTTATAAAGCACAATGATCCCTATGGCTACATGCATTTTCTGAAAAGTAGTGAGTTTTCATTAACATATATCTTACTAACTGCTTTGGGGCTCGTTTACATTTGGATATAAGTCAGTTTTATGACACACCTCTCATATGTAGCACAGAGATTGTCCATTTTATGGGTGTGTTATAGGAGTGTCGTGGGCATATCCGTGAAAGTATTTGCATACATTGGTGCTGGATCACTCACATAGAAGGCCATACTGGAAGTCTGCATGTGCCATGGGGTTACCGTAAGTTTCTAATGTGGAGTTTAAGGACACACCAATCAGTATTACTGCATGTGAGGGATTTAGATCCAACTTGGATCGGTGGGTCTGATGCATTCCTTATAGTTGTGTTACTGTTTCCTGTTCTTTAACTGCTACTCTGGAGTAATATATGTGGATGGATAACACAATTTCTGTTAAGCAATTTGAATATTAAACATATAGGGGCCTTTGATGACTTAGTATTGATCTTGCTGCGTGGGATACTTAAGTATCCAACTTGCAGCGGGGGATAGATTACACCGGAGCAATTCATCCTTGCTCCGATGCAGGGACAGCTGCTCTGAAAAGCGGCTGATACCTCAGTTAGTATCACCGCTACAAAAGTAGCTGCATTACTTACCACCTCCCCATCAGCCTGGCTACCAGAGGTCACACATGCGCAAAACCGCCAGGGAGTCCGTGAGAGGGCGGCGGAGTGATCCACTCAGATCCCTCTTCGCATCCCCGGATCTCCTTCCCATAGGAAGCAGTGGAGCTATGAGAGCAAGCGCCGTCTGAAGATGGCGCTTATTCTCGGCAGCAAACTCCAAAAACATTCAGTTTTCTGAGTTTGCTGAATATCAGGAGGTCCTATTGAACACCTGATCATGAATGACCCGATAAGTAAAATATGCGGAAACGAGTGTTTCTGCATGATTACCGGGCCATTAATCAATGAAGAATAGGCCCCATAGCCTGCAATCTTACAATACTGAAACATATTATTTTACTGACTTTATAAGAAATATTTATATTTTACTGATATCTTGTGTGTCACAACCAGCCGGCTAATTCTCCAGATACCTCAATCTGAGAATCGCCACCATTGATTTATGGTTACCTCAGCACGGTACTGCCACCACCAACTAAGTTCACGGGAGTTGTTAGGTTCTCCCCTCAAATCTCAATATTGCACACTCATTTACATATAGGTACGTAGCTTTGACCTCACAGGCTTGTGAATTCGACAAGGACACAGAGTATACACTGGATTAAGAATGTGTAATCCGTAAAATATTTCCAAGTTTATTGATTACAGATAAAGGTAGTACAAATATGGACAATACAAATATATCACAAATAAGTTTCAGAAAATAAAAGGAATTAAAATTATAGAAAACCAAGAGTCTTTAGACCCACCCTTGGGGTTTTTAACTTTTTCTTTGCTGTACCATAGACATTAAGATATTGGACACACCTTTTCACATAATTGTCTATAGGAGGTAGGGGGTCTTGAAACAGGGTGGATGAGGATTTAGAAACCAGTCACATACCATACATCCCTGCCCTCACCCATCCTAAAATGATTTATACCCTGTGACCAGGCTTGACTGAATCTGACCATCTGAAAATGAAGGATCCATGTCCTCCCCAAACTTTACAGCCTGTAGAGAACAGAGATGGTTATCTTGAATTATGGTCTTAGAAAGACAGAATTGTTCCTTCTTCCCAAGTCGGTATCAGCACAGTTCAAATAGAGGACACGCAAACCAAATCACATTTGAATACAATATTATATTATACACTTTCATGGAAGCATTTCTGGAGATTATTCCTGAGATTAAACGCCACACCTCCCCCTGAAGATGGACACAGGAGAGACAGTGATCCAACTATCACATTCTCTCCTGTGACACCCACTACCATATGTTCTCATGGCAGCACCAATCTGCCTCTTTAGCATCAGCTGCTAAATCCACCAAGGGGTCAGGTTTCTGATCATTTACATTTAGGCGACACATGGCTATTACACAAAATTCCATGTCATGCCAAGCTATGAGCAAATTACTGTGGTGCACAGTCTGCCTCTTCCACCCATCCCCTTGTGCCAACACATAATTGATATCTTAGAGATGTAGCACTAGTAGCTGGTGACTTTCCCATGCAGCCTGTAGCTCGGTCAGCTGCTTAGGGCTCAGCACTAGGCCCTTTTGGCCCAACTCAAATGTGCCATCCCTTGTGTGGCAGTCATACCTGAGTTTCTGTTTCACCTGTGCAGCATTCAGGTCGTTCTGCACTGTCAGGATGCGGCCTGGGATCGGCCGCTACTCACCTCTGCGCTGGTGTCCTTGGGCTTAGGTGTCCAGATGCTGGGAGTGGAGGTGAGTGTTGACTGAGTATTCTCCCTGGGGTCCGCTAGAGCTTCTGTGCATGTGTCCTGGTTTCCGGGGTGCCGGTCTGTCCCAATGGTAGTCATGTGGTCACTCAGCTAATCCTCTGATCCAGTAATCAGCTACCCAAGGGTATTTAAGTCTGCTTCCAGGAACAAGTAACTGCTGTTCAACTTTGCTGTTCCAGTGACTTGTGATTCTCACCAGTGTTGCTCTGTGTTTTCCCTTCAGAGTGTTGCTTCAGCCCACTTACAGTTCTCTAGTATTCCTGCATTAGCTTCCATGATATTTTCTGTCTGAGACTTAGTTCTCTCCCAGTACTCCTGTCTTGTATGTTTCTATGCCTGTATGTCTTGTAATGTTCTGCCAGTTCTTCTGCAATTACCCTGTGTTACTGAGGTGTCAGATTACCTGCTATTTCTAATTAGCTCCAAGCTGCATCTCTTAGCATTCCCAGTATATGCCTGTGTCCACTCTGCTCGGTGTCTTGTCTGTGTCAATCAGCATCTACATTTCTAGCAATTCCCAGTATTCTCTAGTGAGCCTGTGATTAGGATCTCTACAGTGTCCTAGCATTTACTTCATTAGATATAGTTCCGGTCTTCTGCTATTCCCAGGTACCTGTCCAGAGGGCCGCGACCTGCTCACTTAGTGTGGCAAAAAACAAATCCCAATTGGAGGGGTCACTGGAGAAAACCACAAAGTGAGTTAGACTCCGCGCCTCTGGGCAGGTCTAGCCAAACCTGGGTTCGGCCGCAACTAGGAGACCTAGTTACTGTGACTTCCCTAGTCATCCGAACCCCCCGGCTCACCTTCCTCCACAGAGGAACACTTGCACCAAATCGTGACATGCGCCATTCCCCTTAGGGACTGTAACCTCCTCCCTGAACTTCACCATGTACGACACCACTGACATTTCAGGGGGAATCAAATTACCTTCCAACTCTTTCCTAACCAAATCTAAGGGGCTGCACACCCTGCACCCATATAGGAGTCCAGAGGGTGAGAAGCCAGTGTGTTCCTGTGGTACCTCACTGTATGCAGACAGGAGACGCAGCAGGAACCTCTCCTGGTCTCTTCCCTGGGACTCCAAAAAAGTTGTAAGTATTTGGTTTTGGGTGCGAGAGTGGTATTCAGACCTGTGGGAGTACTCTGCAGTACCTAACATAGACACAACCTTCTCTTCAGACTTAGGGTTAGGCCCTGCAGCCGTAGCCTTTACCATGTCTAGTTCTGGGTGAAGGATACCACCTCCTACCATGTGCCTTGAGTATGGCACCTCACTCATGCTTTCTGGGCAGTCCTGGGCCTCCAGCTCATCCGACCTTGTCTGAATCACTGTTGGTTCAGGTAAGGAGTACTTCCCTTTCTCACTCTGCCCTGGCTCCATCTCCTTACACAGTATCTGGGAGTGATCATTGTCAATCTCTAGCTCCCTGAGACCTGCAACAGGAGAGGGAACTTTTGCAAACTGCATGTCAGTCATTGGAGACAAAGTACAATCAGTACAATAGAGTTATGCATTCCCAAAAAACCCCCATAGACTGCAGAAGAAAAGTGGTCTAAATTGAGAATGTCAGAAAAATGTGACAGTTGGAAATTTAGATTACTCCCAAGTCCTCAATTTTTATGTTTATGCTCTGAAATTTGGTACACAGCACCGAGCGACAGTTCCACCCGCCCATGCCAAATTTCAGCTCAGTACCTCAAATAGCTGTAGAGGTGATGCCCCTTAAACACCATGACCCCCTCCGGAATTCTCTATGGGAGAATTGCAGTTTTTTACACGCAGCCTTAATATAAGGGCACGACTGTGCCCTTATAATATATATATATATACACACACACACACACATATATATATATATATATATATATATGCAGCAGCAAAAAATGCACTGTCACTTACTTGCTGCCAGTCACTCTGCCTCATTCAGTAAGTGGGTTGGGGGGGATGGATTCTGAGGGATCAGTGCCATGATGCTGTTGTGCTGATGACATTGTGAAGTTGACATTGTAATTGGTGGCAGTTCAGTTCCACTCACCACTTACCAGGCTGCGTGTTGTTGCCTTATTTCGATGGCCGCGGTGGCAGAGACAGACCAGGGAAGTGCCGGCGCAGCGTCATGTGTCATACACACAAACGTTGTTACCAGATCATGTGATGGGGTCGCCGGAGGGGTGTAACTGGAAGGGGTGCTGTCACTCTGCAATGGCCGACAGGAGGAGCTGCCGTGGCTGGGCATGTGCAGTACACAAGAGCAGACTACTTCCTTAAAGTTTTTTACACACTTGTACAATGAACGATATATTGATTGTGCATTGCTGAGTGTGTACCCCCGATATGTCTGTGGATTACGTCCAGGGTCGCCAAGAGGGGGGGAGCGGGTGCTATTTACCCGGGCCCGGTCCTGCAATCTCCCACCCCCCCACCCCTCCCCTCGCCGCTACTTAGTTAGGGCAGGGAGAGAGAGGACTGACGGCTGCTGCAGCAGCCTCTCTTCCCAGCCCAAAACACATGCTACTGTCACACTGTGTGCTGGTCGGACTAGAGAGAGGCTGCTGCAGAAGCAGTCAGCTCTCTCTCTCACTCCCAGGATTATATACAGGGTGGAGCGATTGCACCCTCATCGATGGACAATATTATTTGCTTTCATCTTTTGTAAGAAGGGGGTCTGGCCACACCTCCCCAGGATGGCACACGCCTCCTCCCTGTACCTGGGCCCATCAAAGCTGTCGGCAGCCCTGAGTACGTCTGGCCAGTACACTGGCCGCAGGACCCGCCGACACTGACATCATAACTGGGTTGGCAAGTTTAAATGCACACTCCGTTGTGATGTCTGTCAGACATATCAAGAGGCCGATTAGTAAGTGTGGATAGCTTACCAAATCGGCCGATTGTTTGGCGCTGCGGCTGGTTAGCATTTGTTGGTCCACTTGCTCTTTCCTAATGCAGGGAGCAACCAGCTAAACCAAACTCCCAAAAACAAAGATTGCATCCATAATGTAACAGAAAATGTATATTTAAATAACATATTATTAACAGGTTTTGGCCAGGACTACAATACATTGAATCAAGAAGCAGAGCCGTAACCAGACTTTTTGGTGCCCTGCGCCAGAAAGAGCATTGGCGCCCACCCTCTCCCCAATTTTTTAAATAGGTACATAAGATAGTGCACCTGAAAAAGGGCTATGGCCTCATGGGGAAGGGCCAGGGAAGAGATACTGGTACTCTTGGGGCAGCCGGCAGATGCTGGGGATAAAAGATAAAAGAAGCGGAAGCTACAAGTGAGAATGTTAATAAACATGAAAATTGACAGGCCCAAGCAGCGCCCCCTGCCCTGCGGTGCCCTGTGCCATGGCACAGGCCGCACTACCCTAGTTACGGCCCTGTCAAGACGTAGCTCAAGACAAAGAGAAACAAGTTGCTGTCACTGACACTTCAATAACTTAATACAATTTGATGGAACACAAAGCTTATTATATGCATAAAGGATACAAGACTGAACTCTTTATTCACAGAGTCTGGGCTGCTATTCTACAGATAAGTTCTTATACCAGATTAGAAATACTGCACCTCAGATACCAGTGTTGCCATAAAATCAACAATTAAATGGATTTGACCTTTTATTCTTATGGCTAATAATATTTTTTTCTTTAACAGCTTCCTATTTCTTACTTTAACCTTTAAATCATCTGTGAAGAACGATAGATTTAGGAACCAATACTGCATGCAGACTATTTCAACAGAAATGTTTTATATTTTTCCAGCAAGAATTTGGAATAAACAATTTGTGAAGTTAGATGTCAGGAACACATAAACAAACTGAATTCAAAGGCAAGTGTCAATCATAAAATAGAAAACACATTTCACGGTGTAAATGATTCAATCACATCTCACCTACATTATAGAACTATTCTATAATAAAGACTAAGCAATCGTATAAGTTCAGGAATGAGTCATGCATTGATTGTTAACGAGATGAATAGACAATATTATTTTCATACAGAGAACATTTTACTTTTGGAACCATGTCCTGCTGGGTACAAGTATATAATTTAGAAAAAAAAAAGTTCAGGTGTAAAGTGGGCAGCACTGATGGTGCAATGGTTATTGTTGCCTCACAGTAAGACAGTTGTGGGTTTGATTCCTACCAAGGCCCTAACTGTTTAGAGTTTGTATATTCTCCCCGTCCTTGCGTGGGTTTCTTCCCACAATCTTAAAATATACTGGTAGGCTCCCAACAGAAAATTAACCCTAGTGTGTAAGTGTGTACATGTACATTTGGCACTTAACTAGCTAAACTTTTAACTGCCAGTGTTCCTGACAAAGGTGCAATAAAGCACTGAAACGTTGAAAACTTTAAACACTGCAGTGAATTTTACTTAACAATCTGGAATGCCGCTATCCTCCTCTACCTACATATACAGTCAGGTGCATAAATATTGAGACATTGACAGAATTTTCATATTTTGGCCTCTATTCACCACCACAATGGCTTTGAAATGAAACAAACAAGATGTGCTTTAACTGCAGACTTTCAGATTTAATTTGAGGGTAATTACATCCAAAACAGGTGAATGGTGTAGGAATTACAACGGTTTCTATATGTGCCTCCCACTTTTTAAGGGGCCAAAAGTAATGGGACTATCAACTCAAAAGCTATTTCATGGACAGGTGTGGGCTATTCCCTCGTTATTTCATTATCAATTAAGCATTTAAAAGGTCTGGAGTTGATTCTAGGTGTGACATTTGCATTTGGAATCAGTTGCTGTCAACTCTCAATATGAGATCCAAAGAGCTGTCACTATCAGTGAAGCAAGCCATCATTAGGCTGAAAAATCAAAACAAACCCATCAGAGAGATAGCAAAAACATTAGGTGTGGCCAAATCAACTGTTTGGAACATTCTTAAAAAGAAGGAATGCACCGGAGAGCTCAGCAGCACCAAAAGACCCGGAAGACCACGGAAAACAACTGTGGTGGATGACAGAAGAATTATTTCCCTGGAGAAGAAAAACCCTTTCACAACAGTTGGACAAATCAAGAATACTCTCCAGGAGGTAGGTGTATATGTGTCAAAGTCAACAATCAAGAGAAGACTTCACAAGAGTGAACATAGAGGGTTCAACACAAGATGTAAACCATTGGTGAGCCACAAACACAGGAAGACCAGATTAGAGTTTGCCAAACAACATCTAAAAAAGCCATTACAGTTCTGGAACAACATCCTATGGGCAGATGAGACAAAGATCAACTTATACCAGAGTGATGGGAAGAGAAGAGTATGGAGAAGGAAAGGAACTGCTCATGATCCAAAACATACCACCTCATCAGTGAAGCATGGTGGTGGTAGAGTCATGGCGTGGGCATGTATGGCTGCCAATGGAACTGGTTCCCTTGTATTTATTGATGATGTGACCGCTGACAAAAGCAGCAGAATGAATTCTGAAGTGTTTCGGGCAATATTATATGCTCATATCCAGTCAAATGCTTCAGAACTCATTGGACAGTGCTTCACAGTGCAGATGGACAATGACCCGAAGCATACTGCAAAAGCAAACAAAGAGTTTTTTAAGGCTTAAAACGTGGAATGTTATGCAATGGCCAAATCAATCCCCTGAAGTGAATCCAATTGAGCATGCATTTCACTTGATGAAGACAAAACTGAAGGGAAAATGCCCCAAGAACAAGCAGGAACTGAAGACATTTGCAGTAGAGGCCTGGCAGAGCATCACCAGGGATGAAACCCAGCATCTGGTAATGTCTATGCGTTCCAGACTTCAGGCTGTAATTGCCTGCAAAGGATTTGCAACAAAGTATTTAAAAGTGAAAGTTAGATTTAGGATTGTTTAGTTTGTCCCATTACTTTTGGATCCTTAAAAAGTGGGAGGCACATATAGAAACCGTTGTAATTCCTACACCGTTCACCTGATTTGGATGTAATTACCCTCAAATTAAATCTGAAAGTCTGCAGTTAAAGCACATCTTGTTTGTTTCATTTCAAAGCCTTTGTGGTGGTGAATAGAGGCCAAATAATGAAAATTCTGTCAATGTCCCAATATTTATGCACCTGACTGTATGACTGTATACTGTAAAACTACTTCACAGTCCTGCAAGATAAACCAACAGGAGTTCCTGAGGATTGTCCATCACTGCCGCTATGATTCTTGGAGAGAGAGGGCAGCTGATAGATGTGGTGTGGAGCTGCAATGCTGAGCACCAGTTTATGTCTGGGCCATTAAACCCCTGGTGGTATGGTAAGGGAACTGGGCTGAAGCATTGGCTAGTATACCTTTCACTCTAGCACTGGCCCTAAATGTGCAGAAATACATTTGTATTGTCAAAATCTACATACAACATACAGTATATCCCAATTGGTATTTATAAACAAGCATAATTGATACAGGGAAACCCGGGAGTGCTGGTGCTTGCAGATAATGGTATTGAAAGTTTAATCTAAAAGTGGGCAATTCTGAATGGAATTTTGTCTAAACTTTGGATGTTATGGTTTGTGCCACTATCCTACCTTAAACGAATCCTCAATGCAGACACAGGGGAGGAAGGTATAATACTTGTACTCTATAAAGCATTGATGACATCTCACCTTGAATATGCTGCATGCTGTATTTGGATAATCAATTGTTTTTCCTAGCTGGGGCACTTAAATGTTCTAACTAGAGTTATCCCACCGATGGCAGACACATACTATAGATCCCCTGTGGAGTAATAGTGTTTGGGGCACCTTTGCTGCCTGCAGGGGTGTAGAGAGCTCCGCCGGGCCCCGGCAAAGAGGGGGCGTGGCCTAATTGTGGGAGGCGTGGCCATACACCCTAAAAAAAAAATAATAACATACATTTGCAGCGGCGCTACGCGCCGGAGAGGAGGCGCTGTGGGTCCCTCAGCCTGGCGCAAAGCCAGGGGGCGCTATCAGTGTGATCGCTCCCCCACCTCAGGCACAGGAGATTGCTGAGCTGCTGCTTAGCAGCCGCGAGCAATCTCACACTGCTGTGTGCTGGGCTGCTGGGAGGGAGGAAGGGAGCGGGGCGGCGCTGGCCCCCTGCCGGGCCCCTCTGGAAGCCCGGGTCCGATTAAATTGTCCCTCCCCCTCTCGGCACCCCTGGCTGCCTGCTGCTGTTACATACCCTCTACCCATATATATTTTCTACTTGCGTTTTTCCTGTGTTGAGCAGATTTCTATTCAAATCAATTATTTTGATATTTGTTCAAAACATGAAAAACTTAAAAAAAACACCTAAAAGTTCTATAACTTATATAACAGAAGATACAGTCAGGTATGTGGTATGAACATATGAGAGGAATTGGCACTAATGAATTATGAGACTGGGCTTCCCACCAAGAATGAAAAAATAATGATTAAATAAAATAAAGAAAGTGTATAGGGCTTTATGGCTCATGATGATATGACCACTGTGTTGCCACGCTCGAAGAAAACCACTGTGTCACAACATGCAGTTTTACAGTCTTCGCTCCTCTATACTTTAATACTGGTTTTATTGCATTTAAAATAAGCCAGGTGTCTAATTTTAGTACAGGTTATGATATCAAAGACTGTAAAAGCTGCCAGAATGATACTTGACATGAGAGATGTCACCGACTGGGGAAGAAGGTATGTCTCTTATCAAATGTTTCTTACTGAAGTACAGTAATTGTCATATATACATTGTTTTATCCTGAAAAAAAGTTGGAGTAAGAAAAGTTAGTAACTTAGATTGCTTAGTGACTCATTAGCAGTATCCAGTTTTAAAAGACTACAGTATGGCAGTGAATGAATGCCCTCATGAAGATGCCACTTGCATAGACTTGTGACCATAAAGTGGATACATACAGAATCTTGCGTCAATAATTATTTGCCAGGTAAATGGAATATATGCCCTATCTCTAAATCTAATTTACTGTAATTTAATTTTTTATAGTAGAACATACCACATAGACATTAAATAATCATGTACATTGGACATGTTCTTTAAATGTATTTATTAAGCAAATGAAGATTTGCTTGGTTGCGGTACAAGACAGTTATTGAGAACCTGATACAGTCACCTGTGACTAGTTTTTCTCTTTGTATTAAGCAAATATACACATATTGTGTGCATTATTAATATGCTGTTCATTAACCACAATCAAATATGATACAGCAGATATAGTTTGCCTGTTAATCAACCTCTGAAAAACAGTCAATGACTTACACCACCTGTGATAACCATACAATTCACTTGAGAGTGCATTACATGATATGAAGTTACACCCAATTTTTAACATAACATTTTTTATTTTTCTCAACCTTTTTATAATGTTTTTTTTTTTTTAAATGTTGTCTTTGCCCCTTCTTTAGTTCTTTCTAGGTAGTGCACCACCTTATGCAATATAAGTTGCCACCTCTCCCTGAGGGGTCTATTCATCATCACTTAACTTCTACAAAAGCAAGCGAAAATACACATTTTCACCTGCAATTGTAGAAATTAAGTATTCTGCCCATTCATCAAAAATGTAAAGCAGGAGATATCACAGATATCTCCTGCTTACCTTCCTCTCGCGGAATGGCCCGCTGTCCCCATACACTAGTATGGGGACAGAATTCTTCAGCTTGACTGCGGGAGTATGCGCCATCTTCAGATGTAATTGCCGCTCACCCTGCTCCTTCCCTATGGTAGGGAGTCCCGGGTTTGCGAAGAGGGATCCTTTCGGATCTCTCAGTCCCTGTCAGGCTTCTTCCGCTGGACATCGGGGCTCTTTTGCATGGCTTGTAGGTCACTCATGCGCCGAAAGGAGCAGTGAAAATACTCATGTAGACAGCTAATTTTCGGATTGGACCCCGATAATAAACATAAAGAATAGAGCCCTAAATGTCAGAGAGACTCCCTGAAAGAGTTGTGATCTCCCTGACTCCCAGAAGACTGCCTGAAGAGTCTAAAATAGAGTACTACTTTAATTATACACTAAGAAAACACTACTATTTCATAATCAACTCAAAATTGAATATCTATAACACTAATAAAGAAAATCAGCATTCATATATATATAGAAGATTTCCACTGGATTAAAGATGGACTTTTAATGTACACCTTAATTAAGCCAGATCTGTCTCAGTCCTAACTAGCAGTAAATCATATTAGGATTGATGTGACCCCTTGACTAAATCTTGTCTGCACAGTATACCGGGCATCTGCTGTGACTACTAACCATGCTTCTGCCTGACTCTGTGCTCTGATATTCAAGTGCAGTCCTGAATTTCTGACACTGCTACCTGTGTGTAATGGTGAGTTCCTATCTCCAAACCATTGTCAACTCTCGTATGTTATCAAATGTATTAAAGAATACACTTTGACAGAGGTCCGACTCCACTTGGGACATAAATCCTGACACACACATGGTATTTTCAGAAAAGTCCTTGCTGGTGATTAATTGAAGTCTATAGTCCTGGTGATATAGATTTAAATTATTAGATAAACTGTTCGTTGCCAGCTTTAAACTGTCCGTCATGCCTGACGGTTGGGATTGGTAGAACAGGTGTAGGAGGCTGAAGTGGAGACTGAAGAGGCGTATATGAAACTAGGAGGTTTGATCCATCTCTTCCTCATGTGTTGAAAGTAGTGAGGAGACAGGTATTGTTCGAGATGATTAGCACAAAGACAGGAACAGGTATAGAATAACTTTATTGAACTGGAAGTAGAAGTTGAATTGGAACTGATGTTGTAGTTATCAGATTAGAACCGATGATGTAGAATCGGATTGGAATCGATGTTGTAGAACTGATGATGTAGAATCGGATTGGAACCGATGTTGTAGAAACGGTTAGGAACCGATGTTGTAGAAATGGATATGAACCAATGTTGAAGAATCGGAAAGGAACTAATGTTGTAGAATCAGATAGGAACCGATGTTTTGTAAATCAGGTAGGAACCGATGTTGTAGAATCGGGTAGGAACCGATGTTGTAAAATCGGATAGGAACCAATGTTGTAAAATCGGATATGAACGGATGTTGTAAAATCGGATAGAAGCCGATGTTGTAGAAAAGGATATGAACCGATGTTGAATAATCGGATAGGAACCGATGTTGTAGAATCAGATTGGGACCAATGTTGTAGAATTGGATTGGTACCGATGTTTGGAGATAGGAGAAAGTCTCTCGTAAATCCAGACTGGAATGCTGATTGAAATGGAGACTTGCATAAACCAGACTTTGGAACTGGATAGGACAGACTGGAACTGTACACATACAAAGTACCTGGGAGCTTCAGCAGAAGTGACGTTGTACTGGCAATGGGACCAGTAAGCAAATGGAATTTATAGGACTGAGGGCCTAATTCAGACCCGCTCGCGAGCGCTGAGTACTCGCAAGCGGGTCGATGTTGGCCCAGTGCGCATGCGCACGACGGACCCGGCTCCGTCGTGCGCATGCGCGAGACCCAGATAGCGACGGGCAAGCCGTCGCTATGGGTCTTGCTACAAAGGGGGCGTGCTGTCGATGGTGAGTGACAGCACGCCTTTGGTGGGCGTGCCGGGGCGTGGCTGGCCAGACGGAGGCGTTCCCATGGGAACGCCTACCGTCTGGGGCCGGCCCCACTGACATCACAAGTGATGTCAGTGGGGGTGCTTTCGGCTCTGATAGAGCCAAAAGCACTCCAGGGCTTGCGGCAACGAGACCCTACCACAAGGGTCTCGTCGCAAGCCCGATGGTCGCGATGGTCTTGACCATCGCGACCATCTTCCTGGCCGCTTGCTATAGCTGTGGGTGGTCACCCACAGCTATACGAGCGGCCAGGAGGCCGCTCTAAAACTTCAGAAGGACGGCCCTGATTCAGAGCGAGCGCTCTGTCAGAGCGTCCGGCTCTGAATCAGGGCCTGAGTACCCAGGGATTGGATGCTGCAATCAGCTGGTCTTGGGAGCAGCACTCTGAGTGGTGGAGGAGCATCAGGTGACTGAGTCTAACATGGCTGTGCCCATACTGTTGTTTTGGAGGGAACTCTGGAGTGCAGCCCATGTACCACCATGCTGAGCAAGCACACTGTGTGCAGAGCGCTTCGGGGAACCATCTCCATGCCAAGACACAGAACACTGGGAGAACTGGGCAGGAACAGCACAGACAGACCCCACTACTAACCGGGAGGGATGTGCAGCGTGAGCGGTCCTCTGAGTTATCTGGGAGCGAAGTGCAGTCACAGCACGATCGGACCTCAGCACCAGCTGGGACAGACAAAACAGAGGTAAAATAGTAGTTTTGAAAGTCCAGAGCGGGATACTGTCTAGCTGATGCTCCTATATGAAAAACCTAACTAATGTGAGCTTTTAAATTAAAAGAATCCTATAGTTGGGATGAGTTGGATTTGTTGCAGACCTATGTTTTTTTTATGTAGAAATATGATTATATGTAATAATGGAGATATGACCAGCGGCGCCGCGTATAGTGATTTTTCACATATTTGGCCACCACCCTAAGCCGGGTTGTTGTCGGCTCTCAATGGCATAGACATAACCATAAACACTGTACTTATATAAACGATTACTGTATCATATACTTGTTCAGTAAAAGAGTCCGATTGCAGTGTTTGCAAGAGTCTAAGATACTGTACCTTACTACTTGCTAATTTCAATGACTGAGTGGGTGTCCTCCCTGCTTTTAATGCCAATATCTGCATCACAATGTGTTTAGTACATTAGTATTTATCCAAATGTAATTACTGTATAATTCAAGCAACCTTCTAAAGAAAGATAGTCTACAGAACTTTTATGTATTAAATAACGAAACATGAAAATAGTGTTCAAGGAACAAAAGATTTCTAAAGGCCACAATTAAACTCAATATGAAAACTATAAAATAGAAATGAAAACATAACGCTATGTGGCACATATTTACAGCTTAGCCCTGTGCAAGGAAAAGCCAAGCAGGGCAGAAGTACTGTATCCTATAAAAACACCACCATGGAAGGCAGCATTAATATGCCTGACCAATAAGTAAGGTATGCAAAACGTTTTGTTCTCAAGTTGTTTTAGGGTTGTCGGTATTTGTTGAATTTGCGTGTGCTTGCACAGGTTGTTTTAACTTGTTTACTGTTCTGTTTAAGGCCCGGCACGTGCCTGGAGTAGATAAGGCATTAGCCGATGTGTTTTTTCTGTTCAGTGGGCTAGATTTCAAACTTTGGCTCCTGAGACTGATACTGTTGGTGTGATTTGCACCTCTTATGTTTGGCAGATCATTGAGCCATAATGGAGGGTTTAGCAGAGATATTTATTGCTTCAGGCACTCTGAGGATGTACCGTCAAGTTTGGGAAGAGTGGAAAGCTTTTTCTTGTGGCTACACAGAGGTAAGAGCGGGCATCAATTGATGCTTTATTTTATTTGACGGCTGAGCAGTGGGTATTTAATTTTTCTGTAAGTTGAAAAGCCTCCCCAACCTGACCAAGAGTTTTCTAATTCAGAAGACCTTAATGGGTTGGGCTCACATTGCTCCAATTGCGCCTGAAAGCAGGCATCTTATCGACTATTTCCTCCTTCCTTCAATCCTCTTGGCCATTCAATCCTTTCGGCCATTGTGGACTTAGGGCCTGATTCAGACCCGCTCGCGAGTGCATAGTGCTCGCAAGCGGGTCGATGGTCGGCCAGTGCGCACGCGTGAGCCCCAGAGCGAGTGAGAATTTCACTCGCTCCGGGGCTCACTACAAAACAGGGTGGCTGTCGATGTTGATCGACAGCTCGCCCTGTTTTGTAGGCGGGGAGGGGGGGTCGCTGGACAAACTGAGGCATTGTGGGTGGCCTGCCGTTTGTGGGCGGCCTTACTGACATCATTCGTGATGTCAGTAGTGAACTTCCTGCTCTATAAGAGCAGGAAGTTCACTCAGGCTTGCGGGAACAGAGGGCCTGATTCAGACCCGGTCGCGAGTGCTGAGCGCTTGCAACCGGGTCAATGGTGGCCCACAGCGCATGCGCGAGACCCAGCTAGTGACGGGCAATCCGTCGCTCCAGGTCTCGCACCAAAGGGGGCGAGCTGTCGATGTTGAGTGACAGCTCGCCCCTTTGGTGGGCAGGCCAGGGGGGGTGGCTGCCCAAATAGGAGGCGTTCCCATGAGAACGCCTGCCGTTTGGGAGCGGCCCCACTGACATCACGAGTGATGTCAGTGGAGAGATTCCGGCTCTGTTAGAGCCGAAATCTCTCTGGGGCTTGCGGCCACGAGACCCTACCACAAGGGTCTCATCGCAAGCCCGATGGTCGCGATGGTCTTGACCATCACGACCATCATCATGGTCGCTCGCAATAGCTGTGGGTTGTTACCCACAGAGGCTCTGTCAGAGCGAGCGGCTCTGAATCAGGCCCAGAGACCCCACCACAAGGGCCTCGTCGCAAACCCGATGGTCGCGATAATCGCGACCATTGCCAGGCCGCTCGCAAAAGCTGTGGGTGGTCACCCACAGCTATGCGAGTGGCCTGGAGGCGGATTTTTTTTTTTTTAAATCCGCCCTGATTCAGAGCGAGCGCCGGCAAATAGCGAGCGCCTCTGAATCAGGCCCTTAGTTTTTAGCTTTTTCTATGGTCTTTTATAGGGATTTTTGGATTTTGGAGTTGGTATCCTCAAAATGTGTGTTTACAGCAATGGTCCTGTCGGATGTCCTAGATGGGGAGAGGTCGTTGCCGTGTAGGCTCTCCAAAACTGATCAGCTAGGTAAGGGCCATTGGATTTTACTTGTTCCTACCCTGGTCAAGCAGTATTTGTTCATCAGAAATTGGTCATTTATTAACGCTATATTAGGCCTATGCATTGATCGTTTTTGGTAGTTCGGGTTGTTTTGGTTGATTTAGTTTTTTATGTCATTGCTGTCTTGTGCGTCTTGTCCCCCTTTGTCTATCCTATTCAGAGTTTAGCTACTTGTCGCTGTTGGCAGTGGAAGTCTTGAGGGATTTTTGCTTTTTGCCTTGACTCATGGACTTAACTCAGATAATTAATGAGAAAGTATATGTGTACCGTGCTTGCATTGTCAATCTGCACTCCGGCCTGGCCAACGTGGACTGAGATGCATTCCCTCTGTGTGGGGTAAATAGCTCACTGAACCCAAGAAGTACTCTTGACAAAGTGTTGATGACATGAAACGCGTTGGTTACTGGGAGATTCGGCAAACCCGCAAACCGGAAGTGACACTAACGGGAAAGAACGAACAGACCCCTCGAGAGGAAGAAGGAAGGTACTCGCTGCCAGAAGACCAAAGGTGAGCATAGGGACAGTTAGCCACCATAAGCGTCTTCATTACATCGTGCACACGGCACCATTCCAGAGTCCTCGTCCGGAACCCCGCCGCCGGCAACCTTTCTCAAAAGAGCATAAACATAGTCTGCGCAAGACTGAGCAATATTAAGTGTTTCAGCATTTCTTTCTGTTATTTTTAATTATTTTCTACCTTGTCTTTATTCCAATCCACTCTACTGGATTCACTTTTGTTTTCATTTTTTATTTTCATTATATATCATTTGACACCTTTATTCTTACACACTTATTTATCTTATATATACCTTACAACAGGGCTCGACAAATCCCGGGGGCCAGGTCACCATGGCGACTAAGATTTTAGTCCTGGCAATAAAGATTTCAAAGGGTCAGGTACTAATAAAGCTAGTTGAAAGGGGGGAAAAAAACCTGTCCGCCAGAGGTGATTACAGTCTTGAATGGGCAGGACGTCTGACGTTATATGTCTGTCACAAGGACGGAGGAGTGCATGCCTGCCACATTCAGTGTGGCTCCGCCTCATCCGTTCTGTGCGAAAAATTACGCAAAGTGGGTGACTGTTTGGGGTCCGGATCTTCTCGCTACAGCACTGCTAGCACAATGAAGGAGGAGAATGATCCCCAGGGGACCTGGATGTTGCAGGTGCAGGAGCAGCTTCTTGATCGGATCCTGCTAAGGGTCATCATAACGTCATGGTGCATGGTAATAAAGTTTATCTGTTGAAATTGATAATGCAAGCTTCTCACATAGGACCTCATTCAGAGGCGGTCGCAAGAAGCGATCGCTCTCTCTCTGAATGAGGGCAGGCGCTTCTTTTGTTTTTGGTGTGGCCTCCTGGTCACAAGTTAAGCTGTGGGTTGTAGCGAGCTCCAGAGCGAGAGAGTTTCTCTCTCGCTCCGGGGTTTGCGCACGCGCAGTGCGGCCGCTGCGCATGCGCAGAGCTACCCATTGACCCAGTTGCGAGCACATCGGTGCTTGCGACTGAGTCTGAATGACCGCCATAGTGCTTATTGAGTTCTCTAACAAGCTCAGAGTCTGGCTGTCTGCACCCGGCTGCTTCATTTTCTTTGTGTTGTGGGAAGCTGTACTGTGTGACGTAATATGTCCTACTATGTGGCATAATATGTATTTGGTCCTACTGTTTGGCATAATATGTATTTAGTCCAACTATGTGGCATAATATGTATTTAGTCTCTACTGTGTGGCATAATATGCATTTGGTACCTACTGTGTGCCATAATATGTATTTGGTCCCTACTGTGTGGCATGATATGAATGTGGGACCTAGTGTGTATTCTAATTTGAATGGGGGGCCCTATTGTGTGGCATATGTTGAATTGGGGGCTGGTATGGGCATGTTGCAGAATCTGATAACCATTAAAGAAGCATGTGTGGTGATTTGATGACATGTGTGGTGGTCTATAGTATCTTTCAGATATTTTGGTAACGGACGATGGTCTGGCTCCTAAACTTTTAAGATGGCTCCTAGATTTTACAAAAAATTGTCGAGCCCTGCCTTACAAGCGCTCCTTGTCTGCCTATATCAGCTAATTAATGTGCATTATAAGTCTATATGTGCCTCAGCAGGTGTTTTTGTTTCACCTCTCTCCGAGTTCACTTGTGTTATCCTTGCTGCGGCATCTGTCATGCACCCGGGGTTCCGTCCTGACAGATCAAGATAAGATTCAATAGAATCAAAATTGATCTTTCATGGATGTAATTTGGAGGAAGTCTGTATGATATTATCAGTTGTGTGAACAGAACAGCTTGATGGACAGTGCAATGTTTGCTTTACACAGCCCAGACCAAATTGTTTACACATCTGACCATTTGATCATCAGCCAGATGGCACCGCGTGTAAATAATGCATGTTGTTTTCCAGAGATCACCCTGACTATTAACGTCACTAATGCACTGTCTGTACAGATGTGATTCTAATCATGTGCAATACAATGCAATTCAGCGTTTATGTCACATAACCATACTTTATAGAAAACTGAAATGACTGTGAAAGTAGCAGGCTTTAATTCACCTAATACCTGTGCTCAGCATTACAGAGTATGTGCCACTCATATGTACATGGGTCACAAGCACTAGAAAATAATACTGCTACATTTTTACTCATTTCCTTGTCAAATGTATTGTTTACTTTGATTATAGCCACTATTATATTCACATTCTGAATGATATCAAATTCCTGTTATGTCTCACAATAAATCACACCCACAGAGAATATGTTCACATCTCATTGTAAAACCGGATGCGTCTTGGAACAGATTATTTAGCTAGAAAGCTTGTGAAAGAGTCTGCTAGCATTATGCCCAGCATCATTTCTGATATTGCTAATTTCAAGATGAAAACTGCTCCATTAAAAAAAAAAAGTTCCTGTTTTGTCACTGAGGCAATCAGGAATTCCAGATAAAGACGTACTCTCCTTTCCTAATCATGAGTGATATGCTTGTGATTAGCAGAGAATCTTGCAATCAAGCTGGATAGATTGCCTAGCGGCTCCTTTGTTCTAAGCTGTCCACCCTTCTTAGCAGAAATTGACCTAGAAGACGTGATCTTTGAGAAATTGCATATCACGCAGTTGCTTATACAGTGATCAACCTAAGAGATACAAAACACTGCTAATTAAAATACAATCAAAGTGTCCATGCTGGTCTCAAAGTCTCAGCTATGTACAAATGAGATTCTCTCTCTATGAAGTCCTTCCATTAGCTGATGTCACCTCTTGTTGCAACCTTTGTGCAAATGTTATAAGAACACTTCACAGGTTGACAGTTTCACTCTGCAGCTGTGAACAAGGGGCCAGGGCAAAAGTGGAACCTTCATAGATATCATGTACGTGATGAGTTTAGGAAGAGCCTGCAAGCTGGTAATCATTATCTGTGTATGTTACCAGCTTAAAAATGTCAACTGCAAGGAAAACTTTTAATTGAGCTGTTTTATAAAAGCACAGCTCCAGCAAAACTAGTAAGAAAATGATATAAAATGCATTTATAAAACACAAGTCATTTTAATATATATTTAAAGTGTAAGCATACCTCACAAATGTACTGATTTAAGTGAAAATGTCCAGATTTGAAGCCTCTGTTCTGCTGTCATGATTGACAATCGCCCCCCTCCCCCATTTGGGAGAAAGAGCAGTGGTTAACCAATGATTCAGGTGCACACAGCAGTGAAATAGTGATTGGAGGCAGAAGTTACAGTGGGCCGAGAATAACCATTTTCCAGCTAATGCATTTATACCCAGAAACGGGTTCTGGTAAGCGGGGGCATATGTGTCAGAACATTGGAGGGTAGGAAAACACCTAAGAGGGGCACTACTGTCTTTGACAGTAGAAGGACTGAATCGAAGGGAAGGGAAGGGCATTATGTAAGCTTTTAGCAGACAATCATAAATAAATATATTTGAAGTCACAACACAAGTGGGGGATGGGACCCGCGCTGCACTATTGGGTATAAAATAATAAGGGATGTCTATATATTATCTATGTGTGTAAGCTGCAGAACCTTATAGGGTAACCCAGCCCTATATACAACAATATTAGAATAATCATGCTAGGTGGTAAAGTGATGAATAACTAATCATTGTAATTATGTATCAATAATACCATATGTGACCCAGTGTTGCACATCTATTTATGAGCTATTGGTAGGACAACAACATCTGGTCCGGGCATGACGTTGGCGCAAATCCGGTCCTCTGGCGAAGGTTTATTGATGATGTAATCTTCATCTGGAAAGGGGATGAGGAAACACTCAAACAGTTTCTGAACCACATAGATACCAATACGAACAACTTAGAATTCACTACCAATTATAGTAAATCGCATGTAAACTTCCTGGACATCACTGTATTTATTGAAGACCAACAGTTACATAATAAAACATACATAAAGCCGGTAGATGTAAATAGTTATATCCTCTCTAGCAGTGGACACCATCCAAATTGGCATAGCAGTGAGCCAATTTAAAAGAGCTACGGGGAACTGTGCAAAGACTGAACATTCCAAAACACAAGGGACCTCATTCAGAGCTGCTCCCAAAATGCAAGCGCTCGCTCTGAATGAGGGCGGCCGCATCTCTAAAATGAGCCGGCCTCCTGGCCGCTCGCTAAGCTGTGGGTGACCAGGTTGATGGTCGTGATGGTCAAGACCATTGCAACCATCCGGGCTTGCGACGAGACCCTTGTGGTAGGGTCTCGTCTGCCGCAAGCCCCAGTGAGCTTTCGGTTCTATTAGAGCCGGAAGCTCACCACTGACATCACGAGTGATGTCAGTGGAGCCGCCCCCAAACGGCAGGCGTTCCGTTGGGAATGCCTCCGTTTGGCAAGCCACCCCTACAAAATGGTGCGAGCTGTCGATCACCATTGATAGCCGCCCCTTTTGTAGTAAGCCCCCGGAGTGAGAGAATTTATCTCTTGCTCCGGGGCTTGTGCACATACAGTGCTGCCGCTGCGCGTGCACAGGGCCTCTACATCTACCCGCTTGCGAGCGGGTCTGAATGAGACCCAAAGTGCAGCACTGAAGCAACAATTCATAGCCAAAAACTATAACCAACAGAAAATAGAGGATGCTTACCAGATTGTGGAGAAATTATATTGCAAAATGCTACTGTCATATAAAAACAAAACAGAAGAAATGAAAGACACATAACTACTTAATACTGCATTTATAACACAATACAGCAAAGATACAAAAAACTGCAGGAGATCCTTAAAAACCAACGGCATGTATTACTAAAAGACTAAATTAAACCCTGGCAGAAGTACTGCCCACAAAACAGAAAATGATATACAAAAAAGCACCAGATATAAACAAAAGTTAGTGAAAAACCACTTTAAAAATGGCACAACCACACAGAGGGCAGCTCCGTCGTGCGCATGTGTGAGACCCGAATAACGACGGTCTCATCGAAAGCCCGATGGTCGCGATGGTCTTGACCATCGCGACCATCATCATGGCCGCTCGCTGTAGCTGTGGGTGGTCACCCACAGCTATGCGAGCGGCCAGGAGGCCGCTCCAAATAGTAAGAGGGCCGGCCCTGATTCAGAGCGAGCGCTCTGTCAGAGCGTCCCGCTCTGAATCAGGGCCAGAGAACACTGAAAGGCGAATTCTATTACTGTGACACTTGTAGCAATTGCAGATCAAGCAACATTATTACCAAGAGGAACATTTTCAGTCCAAAACCACGAATAGAATGTACAGGATACAACAACACATTACTTGTAACAGAACAGGGGTCAATTATATGGTCGAATTCCACTATGGCTTACAATATATAGGAAGACCCACATGCAAACTCCAGGTCAGAATCTCAGAACATATTCGGAATATCAGGAAAGGGATGGAGAAACAAAACCTCTCCCTACACTTTAAGGAATACCATAAACAAAACCCAGAAAGCATAAAATTCATGGGAATTAAGAAAATGGAAAAAAACTGGAGAGGAGGTGATTTTGAAAAGGCACTGAATAGGGAGGAATTAAAGTGTATATTTACACTCCTAACCTTCAGACCCCAAGGTCTAAATGTAGATAACGAAATAAAGGCAGTGATCACCAGTTAGGTACCCGTAGGAGAGAGAAACAACTTCCCTTTGAGGATAATTATCAGTTTATCAAGTGTAATGTGACTGCTATATATATATATACCATAATGTAACATGAAGAAAAATCATAATGAAGTAATGGAACTAGATGCATGTACCATAATCATATGAATAACAAATAAGAATATATTTAAATATTACAACTAACAGAATAGAGGTATATATATCGAAATATAACCACAAGAAGCCCTATACAAATTACCACAACAAAGATGGTGCCTATAAAGTATGGACATTGAACTCTACAAGACTGAATACCACAAGCAATATGGCATCTAAAACCACAACACTAATAACCAATACCCGATACCACAACTAAGATGGCGTCTTATGGTATAAAATGAGACTGAACCCACTATGCAATATACACATACTCTGAGGAAGGTTAAACTAGCTGATACGCGTTGAAACAGAATAACTACATCGACATCACCACCATTACTACTATTATAACCAAAGTCTCCTCGCTTTACACAAGTTGAGCGGACGGCGTGGTAGACCTGGGAACCGCATACCAGAGCCGTAACTAAACTCTGTGCCAGAGAGATCATTGGCGCCCCCCATATTTTATATTGGGACATAAGATATTGCACCTGAAAAAGGGCCATGGCCTCATGGGGAAGGGCAAGGGAAGAGATAGGGGAGGCCAGGAGATGTTGGGGATAAAAGAAGAGGAAGCTACAAGTGAGAATGATAATAAATAGGAAAATTGACTGTCGCAAACAGCGCCCCCTGCCCTGCGGTGCCCCGTGCCATGGCACTGGTCGCACTACCCTAGTTACGGCCCTGCTGCATACTCTCGTGAGAGCGCAGCTATCCTGGAAGTCTCGCAGACCACCTTGTGGAACAAACTGCTTCCCAGCCAGCATGGAATCGGAAAGCCTGCTGGAAACTGGAGGAGCAGTGAACAGCCCACCTGAAACCCCATTAACAACGAAGATTGCCGGATCAATCACTAGGAGGGGAACACACCAGGACTACAAGGGGTAAGTTTGCGCACCTGGGGGCACAGGACGCCTTCCCACCAGAACACAACATCCACATCTTCATATTGAATTGCGTTATCAATTCTATTTTTGCTTTTTTAAATCATGAACTGAACTGATTTGAATTGACTGGATAGATATTACACTAGCATGAGAGGACAGATAGTGTTTAGTTGGGGTAGGGACACTCAATATGGTCCTTATATAGACATATATAGATACGGAGAACTGCGACTCCAAAATAAAGTTTTATGAAACCAACACTGGGTCATATATGGTATTATTGATACATAATTACAATTAGTTATTCATCACTTTACCACCTAGCGTGAACCTCTGTTTGATTATTCTAATATTTGAAATCATACACATTCATCCCAAAGGCAGTTTAAAATATATACATTTATTCAGAAAATTCAATCCATTGACTGAACTACAGCTGTATACTACTAAAATGTGCACCAATTGTATCAAATGTTTAAACTAATAACACTGTATACATCAATAAAACCATAAATGCAACAGTATCAATTCAAATAGAAATTACCTAAATTGCTTAGAATCTAAACTAAGCCACAGTTTCCTATAAGAATACAACATACCTGTTTCAAATAAATCCATAAATTTGCCTGTCGTTAACGATATAATTTGTTGATCAAACGTACAATATATTGACAAGGGTGTGCCCAGAATAAGGACTGAAAAGCTTCTGGGGCACCCATTCCTACCTAAGGACCCTAAGGGGTAAATTTACTAAGATGGGAGTTCTATTTAAGAAGTGATGTTGCCCATAGCAACCAATCAGATTCTACTTCTCATTTAACTAGCGCCTTCTAGAAGATAATACCTGGAATCTGATTGGTTGCTATCGGCAACATCACTTCTTAACAGAACTCTCATCTTAGTAAATTTACCCCTAAAGCTTCTGTTATTGTTTTTTTTTTCTTCGATGTATTACTTTAAGAGTTCATTTCATGACAGACCGTTCACATCAGTCCCTGCCCCAGTGGAGCTTACAATCTATGGGCCTGATTCAGAGCCGGACGCTATTTGCGCTCGCTCGTTCAGAAAAAGGGGCCGGCTATTTAAATTGAGCGCTCGCTCTGTGCGGTTTGTTGACGCCTCTATGTCTGAGTGAGCGAACGAAACATGTGCTCGCTATTTTGTAAAGACGCCCCCTGGCCGCTCGCATCCTACGTCATCTCTGCTATTTATTTGATTAATCGAGTACATCGAAAGGCGTCTGAACTGCTCGCAGTGCTTGTGGTAGGATTTTCCTACCGCAATCATGCAAACAGTTCAGGCTAAGAAACAACCAAGTGACGTGGTCGATGACACTGCTTTGTTAATTATGCACACCCTTAAAAATGCCCGTTTTGACCGTTTGGCACGCCTGCGTTCGGATCACCACTCCCCGTTTTCAAGCACCTTCCCCTGTTACCACCCACAAATGCCTCATCCTGTCACTCAAATTAGCAGGCACTCGCTATTTTGCGAGCATTCGATTTCCGACCGCAATGACTGGTTGGCGCATGTGCATTACGACCCATACGCATGCGCAGATGTGCGAACATAGCTCGGAGCGAACGAGCGGCCGCTTACGAGCGGCTCTGAATCAGGCCCTATGTTCCCTACCACATGTACACGCATACACAATAGGGGTCATTTATTAGTTGGGAGCCAATTAATCTACCAGTATATTTTTGGAGTGTGGGAGCACCTGGGGGCACAGGACGCCTTCCCACCAGAACACAACATCCACATCTTCATATTGAATTGCGTTATCATCAATTCTATTTTTGCTTTTTTAAATCATGAACTGAACTGATTTGAATTGACTGGATAGATATTACACTAGCATGAGAGGACAGATAGTGTTTAGTTGGGGTAGGGACACTCAATATGGTCCTTATATAGACATATATAGATACGGAGAACTGCGACTCCAAAATGAAGTTTTATGAAACCAACACTGGGTCATATATGGTATTATTGATACATAATTACGATTAGTTATTCATCACTTTACCACCTAGCGTGAACCTCTGTTTGATTATTCTAATATTTGAAATCATACACATTCATCCCAAAGGCAGTTTAAAATATATACATTTATTCAGAAAATTCAATCCATTGACTGAACTACAGTTGTATACTACTAAAATGTGCACCAATTGTATCAAATGTTTAAACTAATAACACTGTATACATCAATAAAACCATAAATGCAACAGTATCAATTCAAATAGAAATTACCTAAATTGCTTAGAATCTAAACTAAGCCACAGTTTCCTATAAGAATACAACATACCTGTTTCAAATAAATCCATAAATTTGCCTGTCGTTAACGATATAATTTGTTGATCAAACGTACAATATATTGACAAGGGTGTGCCCAGAATAAGGACTGAAAAGCTTCTGGGGCACCCATTCCTACCTAAGGACCCTAAGGGGTAAATTTACTAAGATGGGAGTTCTATTTAAGAAGTGATGTTGCCCATAGCAACCAATCAGATTCTACTTCTCATTTAACCAGCACCTTCTAGAAGATAATACCTGGAATCTGATTGGTTGCTATCGGCAACATCACTTCTTAACAGAACTCTCATCTTAGTAAATTTACCCCTAAAGCTTCTGTTATTGTTTTTTTTTCCTTCGATGTATTACTTTAAGAGTTCATTTCACGACAGACCGTTCACATCAGTCCCTGCCCCAGTGGAGCTTACAATCTATGGGCCTGATTCAGAGCCGGACGCTATTTGCGCTCGCTCGTTCAGAAAAAGGGGCCGGCTATTTAAATTGAGCGCTCGCTCTGTGCGGTTTGTTGACGCCTCTATGTCTGAGTGAGCGAACGAAACATGTGCTCGCTATTTTGTAAAGACGCCCCCTGGCCGCTCGCATCCTACGTCATCTCTGCTATTTATTTGATTAATCGAGTACATCGGAAGGCGTCTGAACTGCTCGCAGTGCTTGTGGTAGGATTTTCCTACCGCAATCATGCAAACAGTTCAGGCTAAGAAACAACCAAGTGACGTGGTCGATGACACTGCTTTGTTAATTATGCACACCCTTAAAATGCCCGTTTTGACCGTTTGGCACGCCTGCGTTCGGATCACCACTCCCCGTTTTCAAGCACCTTCCCCTGTTACCACCCACAAATGCCTCATCCTGTCACTCAAATTAGCAGGCACTCGCTATTTTGCGAGCGTTCGATTTCCGACCGCAATGACTGGTTGGCACATGTGCATTACGACACATACGCATGCGCAGATGTGCGAACATAGCTCGGAGCGAACGAGCGGCCGCTTACGAGCGGCTCTGAATCAGGCCCTATGTTCCCTACCACATGTACACGTATACACAATAGGGGTCATTTATTAGTTGGGAGCCAATTAATCTACCAGTATATTTTTGGAGTGTGGGAGCACCTGGAGGAAACCCACGCAAGCACATGGAGCATATACAAACTCCACACAGTTAGCGCTGTGAGGCAGTAATGCTAACCATTACACTGTCTGTGCTGCCCGATGATATGCAAACATCCAGGCAAATAAATTCACGTAGCAAATGTAGGCACCGTGTGACTGTAGTTCACAAACTGTACAGTTTGACATGTAAATACTGTACATGACTAACAAATATCCCCTACACACATATTACTGTACTTGCCTGTTACATATTACATGCTCCACATGCCATCAGTATAATAAGAAGCAGTTTGGCATTGAAATAAGCACATTTTTATGTGGTGAAATCGTTATCCATTACATTGGGAGTGTACATCTTATTCCTCTGATACCCACTGGAAGAATAGAATTCTTTTCCAAAAAATCTGATAGCACAACCTTTGAAATGTCAACAGGTTATTGCGGATGTTAAAATGTCATAGCTCAGATAGGGACTATTCACAGCACATAGGAGTAGCACGTGTTATCAGGGATTCACAATCTTTCTGACACTCATGCACCAGCTCTCTCTATTCTCAGGCAACACATGCATAATTTATAAACTGGCATCATATAAAAGACTGTCTGTTAAAATGAGTTGTATGTTCCGCTAAATATCAAAAGCGACAAAGGTACTACAGAGGGTTTTGTACAATCTATCAAACTGAAACTTGCTTATCTTATTTTCTGTCAAGTAGATGCAAAAGAAATAGCAGAGCATTACCAATATCATATAGGGATGTTTGGCTACTATTTATTGCCATTGCTATAATGTTTAAATGGACACGATTATGAATGAATTGTTTTTAATGCGCTATGATTTTAAATATGGCTTAGTTCTAGTAATCAGTGTTACCTGTAAATAATGTGTTGTCTAAACTTCTTTAATCTTATTTAAATATCCTATGCTGTATAATGAAATTTCATTTTTGCATATTCACAAAATATGAGGCCTACATTAAGCTGGAAACAGCTAAATCCAAACAGCTGTGCCCATCAGAAGGTGCCCTTACACGGTGCGATATGCACCTTTCGACGCAATGGGGGATCCGACAGCCAACATATCGGGTGGTCCCCACACACGGTGTGGTGTGGTGGCCGACCGCCCGATATGCCAGCACCCCCTCGACCACCCACATAGCGCTGCATGACATCGTACATCACATCCCCAGATCAAATGAACCTGCAGTAAGATCTGGAGGTGCGATGTACGACCCCACGGGAGTGCACACTGGCCGATATCATGCCCACACATGGTACGATATAGCAGCGATATCGTACCAATCCGTCGGATCGGCAGCTATATCACACCGTGTATGGGCACTTTAAGACATGTGACATAAAAAGTTTCAACACATTACAGTGACGCATTTGTGACATACTTGCCAACTAGTTTCAGGGAGATTATGGGCCTGATTCAGACCCACTCGCAAGCGGCTGTCCGCTCGCAAGTGGGTCGATGTTGTGCACTGCACATGCGCACGACGGCGGGAGCTCCGGCACCAGCAAGGTGATAATTATAGTGCCAGCAATGCCTCTTGCATGTGAGGTGACCCCTGGCTTTGGTGGGGAGGGGGGCATAGGGGTTGCAGGAGGGAGCTGGCAGCTGACCTCAGTATAGTAGGATGTAATCGGTGTAACATGGACACATGCAGGATAATAATCCTACTGTCTCGTGCTGGGTGAGGTGACCCTGGCATGGGGGGGGGGTATGTAGGATGTTGGCTCCCTGTGTCATTGCGGGTGTAACATTGTGACATGGGCACCAAAAGGGTAATAATTACAGCTGTCAGCAGTGCCTGCTGCATGGTGAGGTGACCCTTGCATGGGGGGGGGGTGTATGTAGGATGCTTGCTCTCAATGTTATTGGGAGTGTAACAGTGTGACATGGGCACCAAAAGTTTACAGCTGCCAGCAATGCCTGCTGCTTTGCAGGGTGAGAGGACCCCTAGAATTGGGGGAGGCAGTCACACACATATACATACTGTCACACACTTCCACACACACATACATACTGATCAGTGGCGGAACTCCCAGAGACAATGGAGTGATTTTTTCCGCCGGGCGTCAGCCCTGAAGGGGGCACCTGGCTCCATTGTCCCTGCGATCTGCATGGAGAAGGAGCGCTGCTGGTCGGCGCTCCACCTCCATTGGCGTAACTACGGAGGGTGCATTGGGTGCGGTCGCACCCCCTGCACCCTCCATTTGCCGGGCGCCCGCTGAGTGTGTTACCAGTGGGCGCCCGGCTCCTATTCAAACCCCCGGCGGCAGCCAGAGGACGGAGCTCACTCCGTCTTCCGGGTCCCGCAGTGCACTATTGGAGTGACGTAATGGCGTCACTCCCATAGTGCCGAGGAGCGGACGCCGGGGATGGACGGCAGCAGCACTGGAGCGGGGATAAAGGTAAGTGTTTGTTTGTTTTTTTTGTGTGTGCGCGCGCGCGCGCGGTAGGGGCCATCACTACTGGGGGCAACTACAGGGGCTCACTACTGGGGGCAACTACAGGGGCTCACTACTGGGGGCAACTACAGGGTCCTCACTACTGGGGGCAACTACAGGGGCCTCACTACTGGGGGCAACTACAGAGGCCTCACTACTTCGGGCAACTACAGGGTGTTCACTACTTGGGGCAACTACAGGGGCCTCACTACTGGGGGTAACTATAGGGGCCTCACTACTGGGGGCAACTACAGGCTGCTCACTACTGGGGGCAACTACAGGGGCTCACTACTGGGGGCAACTACAGGGGTCTCACTACTGGGGTCTCACTACTGGGGGCAACTACTGGGGTCTCACTACTGGGGGCAACTACAGGGGCCTCACTACTGGGGGAACTACTGGGGGCTCACTACAGGGGGCAACTACAGGTGTCTCACTACTAGGGGCAACTACAGGGGTCTCACTACTGGGGTCTCACTACTGGGGGCAACTACAGGGGTCTCACTACTGGGGGCAACTACAGGGGGCTCACTACTGGGGGCAACTACCGGGGGCTCACTACTGGAGGTACTGCATAGGGGGACCATTACTGGGGAGCACTACATAGGCGGGCACTGCATAGGGGCACCATTACTGGGGGCATTATATAAAAGGAACTGCATAAGGGGACCGGCGGCAGCTGGGGCTGGCATAGGTGCTGGGGGTGGTACATTTTAGTTTGGGGGGGGCACCAACATGTATCTTGCCTCCGGGCACCTGGGATGAAGTTACGCCACTGCATACTGTCACACACACTTATACACAGTGTCCTCCCTCCCTGTTTGTACCTTAAACTGTGTACTGTACATGGTCTGCAGTGCTCCGCTGGGATGTAGTCAAGAGAACGGCGGCCATGAGGCTCAATGTAGACACTGGAATCACGACAAGGGAGTTAAGATAGGCGTCAAAATACTGTGGGGAATGCGGGGGAGTCAATAGTTTGCGGGGCAGCGGGAGGCTTGTAAAAAAGACGGGAGCCTCCTGCTACATGCGGGAGCAGTGTCGTAAGTAGGATATTTGTAAATGTAAAAATGGAGGCCCCCCACATGTGCGCGCACGTAGAAAAATGGGCGTGGGCACAAGGGGCGTTGTCACTTAAAAATGGGGCGTGTTAACATGACACACACCCCTTTCTCGTCACTCTGAACCTTCCTTTCCATTCCATATGCACCTTATGAAGTGCCCCTTATACAGTTCCCCCTATGCAGTTCCCCCAGTAGTGGTCCCCCTTATGCAGGCCACCAGTAGTGCCCCTTAAACAGTACCCCCAGTATGCAATGTCATCAGAAGTGGTCCCACTTATGCAGGCTCCCAGTGGTGGTCCCGCTTATGCAGGCCCCCAGTAGTGATCCCCCCTATCCAGTGCCCCTTATACAGTGCCCCCAGTAGCGGACCCCCCAATGCAGTGTCCCTTGTGCCCCAAGTAGTGAGCCCCTTATATAGTGCCCCCTCAGTAGCAGACCCCCCTATGCAGTGCCCTTTATATAGTGTCCCCAGTCCCCTCCTATGCAGTGCCCTTTATATGGTGCCCCCAGTAGTAGCCCCCCCTATGCAGTGCCCCCAGTGGTGGTCCCCGATTGCTGTGCCCCCCCAGTAGAGGTCCCCCCCAGTGGTGCCACCAGTAGAGGTCCTCCCAGAAGTTCCCCCAGTAGAGGTCCCCCCCTGTAGTGCCCCCAATAGTAGCCCACCTCCCCGATGCAGTGCCCCCTGGTAGTAGTCCTCCCAAGTAGAGGTCCACCCCAGTGGTGTCCCCAATAGAGGTCCACCACAGTAGTGCCCCCAGTAGAGCCCCCCCCCAGTTGTAGTCCACCTCCTCCCGCCCTGACAAATACACACAAGTAAATAAAAGAAAAAAAAATACACTTACCTGAATCCACGCTCCAGCTCTGGCCATTGCTCCCGCCGCCATCCACACGTCAGTCCTCCTGACGTCATGTCATCTCTCCCATTACCCACTGCAGGAGCAGTGTGCGCAGCAGCAGCAGCCAGTGAGAGTCTGTCTGACTCTCATTGGCTGCTGATTAACACACACAACGCCGCCGCCAGCGTCATAGATCTATTACTCTATGGAAATCCAGAAGTCTATCATCTATTAGAAGCATATTTGTGATACCATGGTTCAGTACGGCTGATTCATTCCCAGGATCTAATTCTATAGCTTAATGCACTGTGAAATTACTCGGCTACGTAATTTCCGGTCATAAGGTATACTACAGTATCTTCAGAAGCCTATTAGTGGGCATCCATAAGGACGACTATAGAGACCTGGACTTTGTTTGGAGGTATGCAATGGTTCCCATTCGGTTTTAAGTCCGGACCTTTTTTCCTGAAATGTGATACTATTGCATATTTTCTTTTTTCCTCCACATTTAACCTTGGACTCTGTTTTAAACTTTATTGTTGGAATTTTTTCCAAAATCATATCAATATATAATTTTTAATTATACTTTTTACTTGGAAAAAAATACTGCTGTTTTTTGATGAATCTCCGTGTGTGATATGTGACGAGGTGTTACCATATAAAAAGAACCCTTTTTGTGTGGATCCCAAACATCTAACATGTGAGTTGGGTATGCCCCATAACACTTATTTTTGTGTGGCTTTCATTGGTGAAGCTTCTTTAAAGAAACCTTTATGTGTATTTTCCACGTGCTCCTCATGTGAGTTTTCGGTACGCCTAATTTTGGAAGATATTGGTGGCGAGGCCCTTTTCTTTCTGTTTCGGGTACATCTTGGATTATAGAAGCACCACCCCCACCATTATTTATTCATTTTGCAAACACATATTTGATTTATCAGTACTTCACACTTGTGTTTTGTTTTTCTTTTTTCTTTTTTATATATTCCATTCTAAGGCTTGGAGTCATCTTGAGGGAGAGGAAGGAGTTACTTTGACAGACCTTGGAACATATTCCCCTTGTTTTGGACTATTTGTTTGGTTTGTCATTTTCTGCCTGTTTTATTGACCTGTGTCTATCGCCTTTGATCTTCTCCTAATTGTATTATATTTTATTATCATTATACCTGATAGGGCAGGATTCTAGGAGTGAGGAGTGAGATTGGGCTGATACAGTGGGTTGCTCATCTACTATATTTATGTATCTGTAATATCTCCTGCTTACAATTCTCCACCGATAATTTCCACAGTCCCCATACTATTAAAAGCAGTGCCGGATTAAAGGCAGGGCGACAGGGGCGGTCGTCCAGGGGCCCCCATATATAGGGGGCCCCCACACCCTGTCCCCTGCCACTACTGCCCTTCTAATCCTAAGACCGGCGGAGTACAGCATTTAGCTGTCTCCGCCCAGGTCCTCCTTGGCAGTCACCGGTGACTGCAGGCGGGCAGCGATCACTGACCACTTTGGATCAGAGCGCAGCGCTGCTTCGGAAAGCGGGCAGGCTGCGCGGTGAGGCTGTGCGGCACTGCAGACGTGAAGTCAAAGGTCGCGCTGCGCAGCCCCACGCCAGCTGCATCTGAAGACCGCGGATGTGAAAATACAGGACCTGCAGCTGCTGCCCCGGGTCTGCTGCTGTGTGATTGCCCTGGCATGGAGCCTGGAAGGTGAGTCAAATAATGTTTTTTTTATATGTGCGGTGGTGCTACTGGTTGCGGGGTTGGGCAGGCACAATATTAAATGAAATATATATATATATATTATACACCCACTGTGTATGTGTTTTGTGTGTGTGTGTGTATATATATATATAGATATATATATATAGTGTGTATGTGTTGTGTGTGTATGTATGTATATATATATAGTGCATGTATATACTGTATATATGTGTGTATAATGTGTATGTATGTATATATATATATATATATATATGTATATATATTTGGATCACTGATAGGGCCCCCGGTCAAGTTTGTTGCCCAGGGGCCCCCACAGACCTTAATCCGGCCCTGATTAAAAGTCAAAAACTTCAACCTTCCCTTGGAAAAAAATTAGAAGAGAGACAGTTGGTGGTTCTAGTGCTGCTGGCTTACTAATGTGTTTATACAAATTTTTCCGCTTTATACTAAAGTATACTGTACTGTACTTTTAATGGAGTGCATTTTGCACCATCTAGTTGCGCTGCTGCAGGAAAGCATATTTCTAGAAGTGCTTCAACAAAAGTAATAACAAACATGACATGTCTTGATGTCTCCTTACTTTTTTGATATATATAATAACACATACACATATATACACACTAACACATATATACACACAGGAGCGTATCTATAATGGGTGCTGGATGTGCGGTGCACACGGGTCCCTGGGTCCAGGGCGGCCCACACCGCACACCCTGCACCCATATTTTCTAACACTTACCTCTCCGAGGTCCTGCGTTAGGTGGCCGCCGCTCCCATTTTTCCAACGTTTTGCACATGCAGTAAGGAAATCGCCAGGAGAATGGCGACTGCGCCACTTCCCCGGCGACCTGTGCATGCGCAGTAGACTAGTGTCCAGACTCTACTGATGCTGCGGCCACCGGCGGTCCGCTTTCAGTCAGCTGGCAGCCGCCGGGGAAAGAGGAGGGGGCCCCGGACAGGGAATGCACACGGACCCCCTCCTCATACGCCCCTGCATAGACATATATACACACTAAAACAGTACACAAATACACTTACAGTTTTATGCAGCATTTGCAGGTTGTTAATGGAGGTGGACACCTCACATCAGTAGACCCCCTCATGCCGTAAAGCAGCGATTCGCATAGATATGGGGGCGGGGCTTGCCCTATTGGCTCTGCCCCATAACGGCTGGTGTAGGGGGGATTGGTCCTTCAGGGGGGTTTCTAGGTACTCAGAAAGCCCCCCCCCACGTGCGCAAGAGAGTCTGGACTGGACGTGATTTTTTTACTGTTTTACCTGTACACAATAAGCATCTGGGCAACTGGTAAGACATTGGACCTCATTCAGAGTCTCTCGCTAGTGCTGTGCACTCGCAAGTGGCCCGATGGTTTGCGTACGTGCATGCATACACTTCGTTCTGCGCATGCGCGAACTGCTCTGTGTGATCGCAGTCCACTCGCTCGCCCAGCAAAGACAGCCCAGTGAAATGAGTGACAGGAGAGGCCGTTTGTGGGTGGTAACAGGGGCAGGACACTAATAATGGGGGAGTGGACATGCGAACGCAGGCCTAAGTGTTTCAACGTCATTTTAGAGGCGTACATAATTAACATGCAGCGTCATAGTACATGTCACATGCCTGTTTTTTACACTGAAGTCCTCGCAGTGCTTGTGGTAGGGAAAGGCAACCACAAGCGCTGCGATCGCTTCCGTTTGTCCTCGATGTACCAATGTCTTAATACACTTCCTGGAGATGACGTGTGCTGCTGGGCGGCTCTGCCTGTGCGATTGGGCGTATGTTGGCCGCTCGCTAAGACATGGTGGGTGTGCTTATGCCTTGGCGAGCGATCGCTTCCCGTGGCGTCACTTTGACAAATTTGCACTGCGCATCTAGTGAGAGACTCTGAATGAAGTCCTAAGCCCATATTAATTTTACATGGGTATGTCCAATAACCAAGCAGTCAGTGTGCACCTTGAAATGCTGACAAGAAGCTGACCTTGTGCACCTAAGGTAGCATTGCAGGTTTGCAGATTTTAGTTAGTATACAGTGTTACATTCTTCATCTGGTATATATGTGCCTAATATGCATGGACAAAAGATGGAAATCACATAAATGTGAGCAAGCGCTCAGAGTTACAGACTTTTTCCATGTAAAATAAAATAAGTTATTCATTATCATTAACATTTAAACTATTGCTGAACGGCTACAGTGTGCCTTTTTAGAATTAGTCAAGGTTAATCCGGAAATCTTAAGTGTATTCTTATTTCTTGTATGATCTTATTTCTTATGCTGGTACACATTTTGTGCGAGAAAGACATGTGGCACGGCAGGGTCGCACAGCAACTGGCATGCTGAGAGGGGCGACTGAAGCAACAGTAATAAAGGACACACCTGTCAGAGCTCAGGTGGAACATTACTGTACTCTAAAACCATTTATCGCTATAGCTCTGTATCATTGAAGCACAACATTTAGCTTGTACACTAAGCTATGCCATAGTTTTGGAACCCTAGAGAGGCTGGTCACATTAGAATGTGTTACATGTCTGACCGCAGTTGCTTTATTACCATTAGTGGCTCCTACACTCTTGGATGAGCGGGGCTGCCCATGCTGCACTATAACCCAGAGAGGAGGTGCTGGGACCGCGCATGCGCAAAACATCGGCTTCTAGGGACTGCATTGGCTGATGCTGACTAATAGTCACCAAATTTGTATGCCCTATCTTTAGAAGTGTCCTATTTTAAAAGTGTCAACTTCTTTTTAAATCGATTAATTGGCGTTATATCAGCGTTAAACAGCAGTAAAACAGAAGGAAACCCACCAAACTACAAACAACAACCTAATTAATTGGACAAAGTGGAATGAACAATTGTGAGTTCACAGTCTCCATACTACTAGCTTCTGTGGACACATAACCAGGACTTTCATTATTGAACTCCCTGTCTGGTGGCTGCATAAACCTGGTGCCTCCCTTGCTACTATTGCTGCTGGCTCTGTGCTTTACATATAATCCTAATGCATACTTATCTGTGTTATGTCAGTTTTCCTCTATAATAATGTACTTTTACCTTAGCTCTTTTTCTAAGTCTTATATCTAGCTCCTACCACTGTATATTTTACTATTTAATTTCTGCTCCCACCAAATCTCCACTTTTTTATACTCAATAATAAACTTTTGCAGTACAGACTCTTTTCCCACACTGCACTATTACTTGCGTTTCTGGAAATCTGCTCTCTCCTACATTCTGTCTTCATTCCTACTTTTAACTTTTCTTCCCCTATTTACATCATCCTTACTATTACCATGTTTTCTTCAAATCCCACCTTCACTCAGTGTCTACCTAATCTTTTGTTCTGCCCCTTGCTTCCATCTTTATCCTTTCCCCCTTGTCTCTTCCATTTCCTCTTCCCCTTATCTCCTCTCCTCTGTTTACCTTCCTCCCCATCTTCTCCCATTACTCCACTTTCATTCTCTTATACTCCACAGGGGTCCTACAACCTCACTGCTAATCCCTCCTCCCACTCCCCTCTCCATGTCACTTTACCCCACATCCATCCACACATCATTAATTTCCCTTCCTGCCCACCTTCTACTGGCTCCCCTTCTAGCACTGCAGTCCGCACCATCGCTACACTCTATTCAGCTCGGTCCCCCAAATTAATCTCACCCCCACGCTATAGCAACCCTGATAATCTCATTCAAATCTCTCCAACAAACTCTGTCCCTCTATCCTGTGCCCTCTGGAATGCCAGGTCAGTCTGTAATAAACTGGTCCCAACCCATGACCTTTTCATCTCCAACTCCCTGAATCTCCTAGCTATTACTGAAACCTGGATTTCACCCTCTGACACCGCTTCTCCTGCAGCTCTCTCCTCTGGGGGCCTCACCTTTTCCCACACCCCACGACCTGGGGGTCGCCATGGTGGTGGTGTTGGGGTCCTTCTATCCCCTGGTTACTCATACCAACCCATTCCCTCTGAACCATCCCTCACATTCTCTTCATTTGAAGTCCATGCTATACGCCTCTTCCACCCAGTACACCTCCAAGTAGCTGTCATTTACCGTCCCCCTGGCCCTCCCTCCAAGTTCCTTGACAACTTTGCTTCCTGGCTCCCTCACTTTCTCTCCTCAGACCTTCCCTCCATTATCCTAGGTGACTTCAATATTCCAATTGATATCCCCACAGAATCCTCTGCCTCCAAACTCCTCTCCCTCACATCGTCACTTGGTCTCTCCCTATGGACCTCCTCACCCTCCCATGTGAGTGGCCATGTGCTTGATCTGGTATTCACACACCGTTGTGATATTTCTGACCACCTCAATTCCCCATTCCCTCTTTCTGACCATCACCTTCTCTCTTTTAACCTGTCCCTCTCTCCTTCCCCTCCTCTACCTCCAAAAGCCTCCATTACTAAGCGTAACATTGACACTATCGACACAGGTTCCTTTTCTTCCCTGCTTGACTCACTTCTCTCCCCTATCCTCTCTCTCTCCTGCCCTGAACAAGCCGCCTCCCTATACAATGCCTCCCTTACTTCTGCTCTGGACTCTGTTGCCCCAGCGATCACTATTCACACTCGCAGATCTACTCCTCAACCCTGGCATTCCAAATGCACCAGATACCTGCAAAAGTGTTCTCGAACTGCCGAGCGACAGTGGAGAAGATCACGCTCTAAGGCAGATTTTCTCCATTTCAAATGTATGCTCTCATCCTATAGTGCTGCGCTCTCCCTCTCTAAACAGTCATACTTTAAGAACCTCATCTCCTCTCAGTCCTCTAATCCCCAGCGTCTCTTCACTACTTTCAAATCCCTCCTTCGCCCACCCCCTCCTCGTCTCCCCTCCTTGCTCACTGCCCTTGACTTTGCTACCTACTTTACATCTAAAATTGATTCCATACGTCAGGACATCATATCCAATCAGTCCCCCAGCTCTCCACCTCCTCCTTTCCCTAGTCACCCCTCCCCATCAACTTTACCAACTCTAACATCCTTCTCCCCTGTATCTGGAGAGGAAGTCATGGCCCTCATCCGGTCCTCCCCCCCTTCCACCTCCCCCCTTGATCCCATCCCCTCCCGCCTCCTCCGCTTCCTCTCTCTCTCAGCCTGCTCCCATCTTGCCCACCTCATTAACCTCTCCCTCTCATCAGGCACTGTTCCTTCTGCATTCAAACATGCCCTTGTCTCCCCCATTCTTAAAAAACCTACCCTTGATCCTAACCTTCTTTCTAACTACCGTCCCATCTCTCTCCTCCCCTTTGCCTCCAAACTCCTTGAGCGGATTGTCTACAACCGCCTTACCACTTTTCTTTCCTCCCACTCCCTCCTTGACCCTTTTCAGTCTGGCTTCCGTTCTCTCCACTCCACTGAAACTGCCCTCACAAAAGTCAGCAATGACCTCCTTGCTGCCAAATCCCAAGGCCACTACTCTCTTCTCATTCTCCTTGATCTCTCTGCTGCTTTTGACACTGTGGACCACCCTCTCCTGCTGAATATCCTTCACTCCCTTGGTCTACGTGAAACTGCCCTCTCCTGGCTGTCATCCTACCTCTCTGACCGATCTTTTTCAGTTTCCTCTCACGACTCCTCTTCCCCTCCACAGCCTCTTACAGTAGGTGTTCCCCAAGGTTCTGTTCTTGGTCCTCTCCTATTCTCCCTCTATACTTCCTCTCTAGGTGAACTCATCAGCTCTTTTGACCTCCATTATCATCTCTATGCTGATGATACTCAAATCTACCTTTCCTCCCCTGATCTCTCCCCCTCTCTTCTGACTCGTATCTCCAACTGTCTCTCTGCTGTCTCTTCCTGGATGTCCCAGCGATTTCTTAAACTTAATATGTCTAAGACAGAGCTAATCATCTTCCCACCCTCCCACATCACCTCACTTCCCACTATTTCTTTATCAATTGATGGAATAACTATCTCATCTAGACCCAAGGTGCGCTGTCTTGGAGTTATCCTGGACTCATCCCTCTCCTTCAAACCACATATCAAGAACCTTTCACAGTCCTATCGTTTCCATCTCAAAAATATTTCTAAGATCAGACCCTATCTCACCCAGGATGCTACTAAAACCCTCATACACTCACTGGTCATCTCCAGATTGGACTATTGTAACCTCCTCCTATCTGGCCTCCCCAAATCCCATCTCTCTCCTCTCCAGTCTGTCCTCAATGCTGCTGCACGGCTTATCTTCCTCTCCAAACATTCTGTATCTGCCTCCCCTCTCCTACAAGCCCTACACTGGCTCCCCTTCCCTTTCAGAGTCCAATTTAAGGTTCTCACGCTCGCTCACAAAGCCCTCACCCAATCTTCTCCCATATACATCTCTGATCTCATCTCCCTTCACGCTCCTCTCCGCCCTCTTCGCTCAACTAATGCACGCCGCCTTTCATGCCAGCTGATTACTTCCTCCCACTCCCGCCTCCAAGATTTTGCCCGCACTGCTCCCCACCTCTGGAACTCTCTCCCACTCCGCATCAGACTCTCCACCTGTTTGCAATCCTTCAAACGGGCTCTCAAGACCCACTACTTCATCAAAGCCTTCCAGCTATCATTCTAACTCCTTGCTACATGCTCATTCGTCCCCATCTACCCCATCTGTGTCAACCCAGTTTGTCTTCCCCCACCTTTTTAGAATGTAAGCTCTCACGAGCAGGGCCATCTACCCTCTTGTGCTTCTCCTTACTATAGTGTCATTTACTTCTTACTCACCACTAGGGCACCTAACACTTGGTTGCTTATGCTCTGTTGCTTATCTGGGTGATATGGTCACTAATGTAGCAATATATATTATCCATGTCCTGTATTGTATTGTTCTGTAAGTCACTTGTATACAATTTGTTTTTGTACTTTGTAAGGCGCTGCGGAACACTTGTGGCGCCATATAAATAAATGCTAATAATAATAATAATAATAATAATAATCCAGTATACACGTAGATATATATATACAAAGGGAAAGCTGCACGCACCCAGGTTTTTTCTTAGCCACACACCAAATTTAAAAAGAAGGGATTATCCAATCCTTGGGAGTTCCACTTTACTAGAACAGATATCAGATGAGTTAGTGCTGCGCTAATACATAGAGACAATATATCAAGGCTGAATTTTACATGATCTCCAACACACTAAGTGGTCTATTCATCATCGAAGGCCGTATGGCCTCCGATGCTGAAGTTTTGGACTCGCTGCGAGGGATACTTTAGTATCCAACTCGCAGCGGGGGAAGCCTGACACCGGAGCAGTTCATCATTGCTCCGGTGAGGGGACAACTGCTCCGAAAAGCAGTTGTCCCCATGGAAGGTATCGCAGCTACAAAAGTAGCTCCGTTACTTACCTGCTCCCCATCGTCCCGGCAACGCATGCGTGACCTCGGGTCGCGCAAGCGCATAGCCGCCGGGAGGGAGTGAGGAGGCGGCGGCGGGATCCGCTCGGATCCCTCTTCGCATCCCCGGAACTCCTTCCCCCTTTGTGTCCCCAGCCAGCCAGCTCCCCTTCTGTGTCTCCAGCCAGCCAGCTCCCCTTCTATGTCCCCAGCCAGTCAGCACCCCCTTCTGTGTCCCCTGCCAGCCAGACAGCCATCCTTCTGTGTCCCCTGCCCTCCCATTCTCTGTCTCCAGCCAGCCAGCTCCCCTTCTGTGTCTCCAGCCAGCCAGCACCTCCTTCTGTGTCCCCAGCCAGCCAGCCCCCCATTCTGTGTCTCCAGCCAGCCAGCCCCCCTTCTGTGTCCCCAGCCAGCCAGCACCCCCTTCTGTGTCCTCTGCCAACCAGCTCTCCTTCTGTGTCTCCAGCCAGCCGGCTCTCCTTCTGTGTCTCCAGCCAGCCAGCACCCACTTCTGTGTCCCCAGCTTCACCCCTTCTTCTGTCTCCAGCCCAGCTCTCTCACTTACCTTCTTCTTGATGGCGCGGTTCCTCTCTTCCAGCGGCACCGGCGTGGTGTGACGCCATGATGTCAAGTGCCGAGCGCGGTCTAAAAGAATAGAAAACTATATTGCACGGTGGCCGGGCGGGAAGGTGGCCGGGCTAGAGGGCAGCCAGGGAAGTTTGCTGGTAGCAGTCGGGGAAGTGGGTGAGTAACGGGCTTGTGAATGGCCCACCTGCCCAGGTCTACTCTGTATGGCCGCAGCACTGTAGTGTGGGTTTGTGAGCTGTGCAATCGCAGGGGTTGCGAGCCTGGTGAGATTGCACACCCCTCCCACACCTAGAAACGGCCCTGACCGTTTATTACAAAACTGAAAACAGAAGCTATAGCTATTAATGTTTATTCAGGCTTTAAGTTTACAGCATCTTTAGACACTAATGTAATCCCTCGAGTGTAATTTTCTAGCTCCCATAACATATTATACTAATATATTCATTATCAACTTTAGATGTACAGGCTGCCAGAGACAGATGTGTATTATTCCCTTTTATCATTCATATCACAATGTCAAGCATAGTCAAGGTGTCAAGGTTTTTAACCAGCAAACACATACTGTATAGCATACAGCTTCATGTTGCCGCTCAAGTAAAAGTAACGGGTATATAATACCAGTACCTGTTTATCTACTGTATGTGCAGCAGAGTATGAATTACAGGTAAATAGTTAGTTTTCTTATGTGAAAAAAAAACAGATCTGTGCTGTAAAAACAAATAAAGATACATAGGAGATATAGGGGTGTATTAATCATTGGTGACAGTGTATCATTTCTTATCACTGTCCATAAGAAATACATTTTGGGGGGTATTTAACAAAAATCTCTTGCAGGGATAGCGGCTACAATAGGAGCCTGTACCAGCAAAGAGGATGGCGGTGATAGCTATCACTCTGCTATTTCTGACACAGAGCATGTGCAGTATCGGTCTGCGATACAGCAGATGGGAGGAGAAAGGAGGTTCCAGGGTTGGGATCAATACACAATTCTCTGGCGATGCTATCTACGTAGCGACAGAGTGGTTAACGCCATCTGACAATGACATCGGTGCCAAGATTCCAACAGATAAGCTTGGGAAATTGGACCAGACTGCAGTGTTAAATAATTATATTGGACTGCAGTCTGCAACAACATATAGCTAAACACAGCAGATATCTCTGTTGTCTCCTGCTTTAAGCTTTTGTTAAAGTGCTAAGATACGTAAACTATGTGGAAACTACCATTCCCACTTAGTTTTAGCCTTAATAAATAGAGCCCATGATTATAATGCTCGTTTGTCTATCCTCTCTTAATATGATAAAACATGTGATGGTAAATGCTGGCGTACATCACAAGCTAGACAACCACTGACTGTAAAATGCAAATGTCACAAGTGCTAATAACGTTCATAATATATATATATATATAGATTTCCATACATTAATAGACCTCAGAACAATGACATTGTATTCACATTGGCAGTTGCAGTGAAGCTGTTGTTCTTTGCTATGAGCTATTTTATAGCTGTAGCTCTCCTAGCCTTGATTCATTTTATGCACTTTCAGATTTCAGTACTTTCGATTGCTATAAAATATGTTATGAAGTGGTCTTATAAATTGAATTTATCTATTCATTTTAAATTAAATGACTTTATTATTAGGATCTATATTAATGGAACAATCGTATCAGTATATTCCTCGGAGAGCTGTTGAAGCACACCAGAACAGTTCATGCTTAGAGCTTTCGGATCATATCCACTTGCTACCACATAGCAGTATCAGTGGAGCAAGCTATTAGTTTCATCAATGTGATTTGTTTTAAATTAACTCCATGGCCAAGTCAAGTGAAAATGGATGAAAGCTAGAGGCTCTTAGTAAGACTGGCTTGAAATTGATGCTGTCAGGTTTATTTCATGTGAAACATGAACTGTGAAACTGAACTTTTAAAAGCGTGCCACCATGGGACATTTGCTAAGAAGACTGAGTGTGGTTAGTACAGTGGAAACCATGCCAACAGAATTAACATCTTTGTAGGAGAGGTGAACAAGATTTACCCCTAAAACATCAGATAGACATGATAAGTAAGACATCTTAAGACAGGAAAAATATGTATGTACTGTGAATGATAAATGAATAAACAAGGATCTTGTATCATTTTAATAAAACCACACTTCAGACAGCTGTCTTTGTAAGACATACTGGTTTTGGGAAAAAAATCTATATTTTTTCAAAAGACCCAAACAAACTGTTCCTAAACAAAATAAAATCTGCCATCATTTATTTTCACAAGGTATTTACTTTGACAACTAATAAAAAAGAAAGAAGGAAATTTGTATTTTTCTAGTGAGCAGCGTAAAGGTGCAGGGATATGGTGACATCTAGTGGCAGCTTATGCACATTGCACATAGCCGAAAATTCCAGTATTTCTGTTTAAAGCTGCCAATATTGTGTTAAGTGTGTATTAATATGTCATATATAATGAAAAAAAAAAATCATTTTTTTGCAATGTTTTTAAGATTTTGATTTAAGGTTCTAAATGGAGTGAAGTAACAATTAAAATAAGCTTTCAGGTGCTTGATAGATAAATGCCACAAGTACAAACAAAACAGCACTATTAGCATTATGTTCTGCTTATAACTCCATCACATAACTGTTATTGCAGATAAACTAACAATTCTTGAAAATGCTGTACATCAATATTCTGAATTTGTATAGACAATCTTTAATTTTGTTGTCCTGTCTGTGCAGGTGACCTGCTCTCCCAGGAGTCTGGAATATCCCCAATGTTCGGGGTCTCCTGGACACACAGGGAGAGTGGACAAGTATGGTATAGATTACATTGTACTCTTAGCTGTTTTAGTTTACACAATTTTTTTCTTATAACATTGTGCCATAGTTTAATAATAAGAAAATGCAGTTTTATTTACTTTCTTGGTATCAAATTAATTACCTTTTATATATTATTTACTGTATATAAATCTGTAATTGTTAAACTGCTCAATGTTTCCACAACTTATAGTAAAAATTATGTTCACACATCGCATATAACCCCTTATTTTATTTTTTTAACTAATCATAAATAGGCCACTAGGTGGCGCCAATTATACTCTACACCAGTGGTTCCCAAACATTTTTGAGTCACGCCGCCCTAGAGTATCAACCCCTGAGCCAAAAGGTTTTTATTGAGAAATTCAGAAAAAAATTAAATGAAGTAAATTGTGCATCTATGTCACCCTTAGGTTCAGTTATGTGGTGGTTGATAGGACTGCGCTTCTTTTCGTCCACTTATTCGTTGATTGACAGTCATTAGCACTGGTTTTGTCTATCACACTGAATAAAATTAATTTTATTTGGTACTAGACCACCAACCCGTGGCACCCCTGCAAGTGCCCTGAGGCACCCCAGGGTGCCACAGCACACAGTTTGGGAATCACTGCTCTACACATACATAGGCCTGTGTACACATCAAAACTATGTATATCCCAGACGACCCGATGCCTGACGGAAGGATATATCAGATGGCCATCCACACTGCACTGTCGGGTGTTCGACTGCGCAATAAACCCTTCCATCCCGCATTTACCTGCATGCTGTCATCAGCAATGTCTCCCATTTGACGTGCAGCAAATCAGATGGAACAACATCGCTGATGACACATGTGTATGTGCGATTGAGAGTACACACTGAGTGATATGGACGATGTATCATTCCGATCCGCGTTGGAATGATATATCATCCAATATATTGCCTGATGTTTACCCAGCCTTAGCCATCTATAGGACTATGCAAGCTGATAATTCTCAAGTACAGTAGTTTAATACTATTAATACACTATATACAATATACATTAAAGTGTAAAGTATCAGATACATTCACTAACTGAGTGCCACTCGGAAGAAGTTACATATATGTGCAATTCATACTAAGGGACATGTTTATCAAAGGACAAAAGAAAGCTGGATGGCTGGTGAAAATGGATATTTTATTCACCATACATTGGTTTTAACCTATCACTGGGTCACCACTATAATGGGTTTCACCCGAGCTTCCCTGTGCTAAGCATGGAAAATACAATTAACAGTTAACAGGGATCTCAGGATGGTCATAACAACATAACAGGAAATCAATAGAAAAATGCCAAGACTGTGAATAAAGCATTATGTAGTTGAACAACTTTAATATAAAATATTATTTAATTTATTTTTTACAATTATTTGTTATTATTTTATTACTTTATTTGCCCTGATTACCTTCTGTGTGTCTTGCTGGAAAATGTGCTAAATCTCAGGTTATTTTAAATAGCAGAACATAAAGTTCCCTCATTGAAGCATAATGTTTAGATACTGATGCTTTTAAGTCTCTCCTAAAACAGCCTTTCAAGCTACAGTATGAAAAAATTCTAGTCTTACAAGTCATAAATCAATAATAAAGACCTAATTACATATTGATTACAATCTATAAGCATACCACTCCAGCATAGATTCAGGTAACATGAGTTACTACAGACTCTACTGCAGTAAGTGCGCTTACAGCTTTAAATATTTATTAGCAGCTTGAGGTTGATATTAGGCCAGTTCTGCTTCTGGCAAGGCTCATATGTAAATTCACATAGAGGTCAGTAAATGGCAGCTATTACTGAATAAAAAGTCTGTAAGTGGTAGTCAAACATTAATGAATATGAATGGCAGCTATAAATAACTTTCTGCCAGAGAAGTCCTCACTTTATCAACAGGAATAACAGCTCCAAGACGTAGGAGGTTGTTTTCCCTTCAATGCTAAAAGGAAAATATATACACATTATTATATTGTGTATATATCTCAGTTGATATATTTTAATGCAAAGAGACCTTTTCATCTCTCCAGAATTACCTTAATTATTATTAATAAGTCCCGACTGTCAACTCTATCCTGGTGTAGACTCCCATTTTTCAGACTCCCAAATACAGAAATCTTATTCCTGTCCTTCACACTTTCTAATAGCTGGCGCAACACGGAATCAGTAACTACATCCCGTTTTGGTTATCTGTTGCTGAAATTGGACAAGAGTGTGTTATAAGGTAAAGAAGTTGCATGGAGGGAGTTAACGTTTGTATTTTAAACCTATCAGTTGTTTCCATTTGGGGTAAAGAGGATGACATGTACTTTTATTGACATTGCTTAGTATCATCAACTGAAACAAAATTTGAAAAGCTAATTATTGTACAGTTTTATGAAGTTCCCAAAGGATAATTTTGCCCCCCAAATTATGATTGAACTCAGCGCAGATTTTGAAAAGTAAAGGGAGCTACTACATCATGTTCCAGCAGCCTGTACACTAATATATATAATTGTTTATGCAAATATGCTAAGCAGAGTCTATTATGGTAATCCCATATGATAGCAATAATAGGGAAAAGGGTAAAGGGGAGACCCTAAGCACTGGTACAAATATTGGTTCAATATGTTATATTGAAGGCAGAAAAAACTCCATAATCAAATAATCATAATTGAGTAATGATGCCCAATACCAATCGAAAGTTGGAGGTGCACCCAAAAGAGTAAGTTACATAGCAAAAAAGAAAAGAGGAAAGTACTCTCTATTGTAGGGGCACAAATCTCTGCTTGTAGTAGAATCAAACTTAACATTTATTGGAAATATCAATAAAATATATCTCAGGACAGACAAAAAGGACAGACAACATATAAACAAATATGCAGGATACCTAATATAAAAGGGATAAACTAGATAAATCGGAAGGTAATATTACCATCCGATGGTAACCTGCAAGCAAATCATAAATGTATAAGTATGTACAAGGGATCTCATTCATCAAGAAACAAGACCATCAAATGAAGTAAGTGTGAATCTCATACAAGAGTATTCAAACGCTAGAGATCATAGGGAATCAAAAATGAATCACAGTTTACAACTGATAATACTCTTGGTACGTAGTGGATCTCTATAGCGTCCTGTTGGTCTCTAATAATAATATCACATCATAAATTTTTTTGGATACCTACTAAACTATATTTCTTACCCTCGCGGTATATGTGGTAGGTCCGCTCATGTTCCATTCACTACATCCTGTACATGGGACACAGCAGCCACCTACCCCTTACTGTTAAGTGAGTGGTTACTTTGTTTTCATTATTTTATCTACTTTAATTAAATACCTGATTTACCATGTGTTCCTTTTCTGTCTCAAACCACCACAGAGTTTTTCATATTCATATTTATAATACTCTGATATTCTATGTCATGTGGTTTTCTGACAAACTATTGTGTGCACAGATTAATTGTGTGATTCATTTTTGATTCCCTATGATCTCTAGCATTTGAATACTCTTGTATGAGAGATTCACACTTCATTGGATGGTCTTGTTTCTTGATGAATGAGATCCCTTGTACATACTTATACGTTTATGATTTGCTTGCAGGTTACCATCAGATGGTAATATTACTTTCCGATTTATCTAGTTTATCCCTTTTATATTAGGTACCCTGCATATTTGTTTATATGTTGTCTGTCCTTTTTGTCTGTCCTGAGATATATTTTATTGATATTTCCAATAAATGTTAAGTTTTATTCTACTACAAGCAGAGATTTGTGCCCCTACAATAGAGAGTACTTTCCTCTTTTCTTTTTTGCTAATCCCATATGATGTCAAGTATACAATCAATGTGGGTGCTATTACCCCTGGGCCAACAACACCTATCCCAGTGTTCCTGCAATGCAGGCCAGTAACCAATTAGAGTAGAGCCATCAGTACAGCTGGTTTTCATAAAGCCACAGACATTACTTACATTATACTTCATGTTTTGGAAGTTCATGGAGACATGTGCAGAGGAGGTGGTGAAGCAATTCACATCATTATGATGCAGGAGGTGGGGCCATGACAATGTGATTTACAATGAATTGTGTCATCAAGTCCCTTTTCCACTGACTCTGCTAGGGTGGGGTTCCCTGCTCTGCCAGCATTAAGGGAGAACTTCACAACATTTGTGGAGTCTCCGGGACATTCTGGGAATGTAAGCATTACATCAATGTGATGGAGATTTTAGGGGCCATATTACTAATTATTGGGTCCTAGCTATTCGCAGCAATAAGGAATTAAGTTCCGCCGGGATGTACTATTGTACCTTGCAAATAATAAATTATAAATAGGCCCCTATACCATACATGAGTCAATAGGTCATTCACAGCCAATCATAGTCATTCAACTCTATGGATCTCATGGGAAACAACAGGAAAACCGAAATGGCTACAGTAACTTCAAATTACTTGGCAGGGCCGTAACTATGGTGGTGAGATATCTGCCACGGCACAGGGCACCGCAGGACAGGGTGCACTGTTTGGAGGTGCATGTCAATTTTCTAATTAGAATCATTGTCACTTGTAGCTTCCTCTTCTTTTATTCCTGGCATGTCCTGGCCACCCCTATCTCCTCCCTTTATATCGGGCCACCTTCAGCCACATCCTCCTTTATTTAACACAGATTTCAAAATACTGATATACCCGGGACTCCAACCCCATCACCTCTCAAATGGCAGTCAGACTACTTGCACATGGAGCTATCTGCTCCTGTAAAGGAAGCTAGTGAATTCTAACTATAAATCAGATTTGTCCTGCCCCTTTCCCATGAACCACTCCCCTTTTTTGGGTTAGAGTCTTATGTCCTTATTTGAAATATAGGGTGGGTGCCAATGCTCTTTCTGGCCCAGGCCACAAAAAATCTAGTTACGGCTCTGTTACTTGGCATCGCCAAAGTCAGAAGGAGACAGAATATCATCTATACATATTGTCCTAGAGTCAATTCACTTTCATATACAGTATTCTTTCTGCAATCTAATTAAGTCTAACTGAAATAAATCAACTTTATTTTATGGATGGAGTCTGGTGTACATAACAACATACCGGAATACAAAACAGTTTGAGAGTTTTCTAACACTGAATATTTTTTTCATTCCATCTCAGATCCAGTTTTCTAATCAAAACAGTGACCTGTGGTTTATGCATGACAGCAGGCATCTGCGCTGTGAGAGACTGGTAAACACAGCTAATTATTTACACAAACGGCTGAATAATAATAATATCCCATTTACCACAGCTACAGGCCAGGTTTTGCCCTGCTTATGTACGTTTATGAAGCTGTTATGCCAAACGATGCTGCCAAATGAGGTTATATTCTTAATACTAGTACACATTAGTAGATTTTGAAATATCTATTCGGCTAAGTACTTAGAGGCATAACAGTTGCAATCTCTGGCTGTGGAATGGAGGTTAATATGCTATGCAATTGGGAAACACGCACAGCTGTGTCTTGAAATGTTTTCCCACAACTATGCCAATTAATTATACAGCGGAATGTAAACTATAACAGATTCTGGAGAGAGCTGGTAAAATAATAAATCCAGTTTTTTACCAAGAGTATATTATTTATTTGATATTGCCAAATACATGGAACATTCTAGTTAAGCTAATCAATAAAGATAAATTAAATATTTTCTAAGATTTAACGTTGCTGGTGCAATGTTTATTTGAAATAGAATTAAATTTGACAAAGTTCCCTGGTAATAGAGAGGATTTAACCAAGGGCAGTTAAAGCCAAGGTTTATCATGTAGATCTGAGAATAGATATTGAGCTCATATAGCAAGTAGATGGACACATATATTACCAGTAGTCATTTTTCAGGCACATTTTGTAATTAATAGGTGAAACTGTCTTCAGATGGGGCGATGACGGGCCAGATTTACTAAGCAGTGGCTTGTGATGGGTTTACCAGTAAAATTACACACAAAACTTGCTGTCTTTTACATTTACTATTTGTGCCATGATAAATTTCATCATCAAACCTGCATAAATCTAGCGATATATCTCATTTTAAATGAATGGAGCTCCAAGGAATGGGTATGAAGTCCCGATGGCTGATATATCCCCCCTCCCCCCCAACCCTTTCTTAGTGGTTCCTAACCCTAACCTCCCCCCTAGTGCCTAACCCTAACCTCCCCCCAGGGGTGCCTAACCCTAACCGCCCCTTATCGCATCCTAAACCTAACCCTCCCGGGGGGGTGCCTGACCCCAACCTCCCCCCGGGGGTGCCTAACCCTAACCGCCCCTTACCGCACCCTAAACCTAACCCTCCTGGGGGGGTGCCTAACCCCAACCTCCCCCCCGGGGGTGCCTAACCATAACCCTCCTCCCTAGGGGTGCCTAACCCTAACCTCCCCACCCAAAACCTAACCCTAACCCCGCTACGCTCACTAAAGCTAGCCCTTCCTCCCCGCCACTAAAACTAAGCGCGCCTGGACTTTCCTCATTTGGTCCGGCGTCCTTTCACATTCCGGCATCGGGATTAAGATACACGTTGGTATTTTGACGCCTATCTTAATCCCTTGAGGCCACCGGTCTCATAGCTACATCCCTACAGTATGTAAAAGAGTATGTCCAAATAATCATCAATACATTTTTCAAAGCAGAAAACCGTCAGGAGTCATCTGTAGGATTCGAGAAATGTGAATCAAGGGCCCGAATTAGAGTTGTACGCTAATGGAGCGACTTCTTGCTACTGCACATACGTGTCAGTGGCACTGTGCATGCGTGAAGGTACATTACCGTAGTCACAGGCTGCGAGTCTTTATTAGCAGTGTGATTGACAGGCAGGGAGCATTTGGGGAAGGCAATGGGAGTGTCGGCTAAAAACGCAGGCGTGTCTTGACCGTTTTGGGGGGTGTCACATCCTGCATCTGCGATCCCGTACGCAGGAAACAGGGCTCCAACGTCTCAGTTACAGCAGCCATTATGAGTGACTGTGTGCAAGATCTGCGTCCGATACTGCCTATGTGTACACATTTGTGGGCAGCTACGATGGCTCAGGCGGGTGTCTCAGTACAAGTTCTGGCCGTTGTTGCATTAGCATATTTTCGTATATATACACAGCTGTGGAAATCTCTGTGGGAGCTCTGAATCAGGCCCCAAATCCATATAATATGCAATCCATCAGATATTAACCTTTTTTTGGTCTACAATAAAACTGTGTAATGTAGAGAATTCCAGCACAGGTGTTTACTCAGTACATGGAATTAGCACAGTGCATACTTATTTTTTATTTTTTTTAGAGAAAAATTTCTATTTGATAAAAAGAACTAACAATAAACACAAATTTACATAATACACATTTTTTTCACTGACATATTTTTGTTTGAGTCACAAATAAGAAAAAAAAAAAATGCTAATGGAAGTACTGTATCAACCATTCTGCTAGGAAGATGGAATATTAGTGCTGTGATCTGGGACAAGATGTAACTGCTGCTAAAGGGAGTAATAGCATTTCACACTTACCAGGCTAGTCATTTTGGAAGAAGTGGAAATAGTTCTCTGTTTTCTGAAATGAGTAATTTCTTCTGTGTTTCCCTCCTTCGGTTTAAAAGTAATTCTGCTGCCTCCTGCTGTGCCCTCTGAAGATGAACGCAAGCGCCTCTCTGCATAGCGCCCATCTCGGTATGGGCTGAAGCTACTGGCATAGTTAACTGCGAACACACAAATAGTAACTATAGTAAGTGTTTGCTTAAATATATATGGAAATATGTATTAGTACAGCCATATTCTTACATATGTCTGCCTCACTATCATTGGATCAAGGGCCTGAATCAGAGTTGTACGCTAGGTGTGACCATGCAGACCTATAACAACAGACCTGCACTTGCGTCTTCATTCTCTGAGGCCTAAGTACAGAGAATTGAGGCAGTGATGCAATTGTTTTTCAATGTATATCGCAGCGAGTATAATATTTATAAAAAAAGTATGCAGTTTCTGCATAATTTTATGAAAAATATGCTTGATAAATAGGCTCCTCTCCTGAGAAGAAAATAGAGATGAGAATCTATACAGGCGATAGGCAAAGGCATTCTGGCAATAACCGGTCACCCCTAGAGGCCCCTTCTATCATCTGGTCCAGTGCATGTAGAGTGAAGCCCTGCTTAAGGCTTTACTGTGTATGTGCCAGCCCAGTGCATACACTTCTACTCCAAATTAAGTCCATGCTCTGCTCTTCTGAGAAAAGAGCTTAGTGCCAAGAAGTTGGAGAAGCTTGGTTGGGCTCAGCCTGAAACTTCGCTATAAAGCCTAGCGTGGCACAGCTCCGATCCTGGCTAAACACTATCCACTTGACAAGGAAATACACTCTATGGGATATTATCTCTCAAACTAAATAACACATTATTCACCTGGTTCTTGTCTAATTAGGCTGAAAACAGGTTTTATAATGTAATACTAAGCATTACTGGGACCATTTCTAGCTTGCCACAGGGTAGAAATAATTAGTAATATGAATGTGAAAATCTAATTAAAATAGATGCGCCTGCTTCAGCTGAAAGAACTGTGAGGCTGCTCAGACATAATAGTTTGGGAAGGGCACAATTCGAAGCCGTCTGTTCCATGTATATTTTATTAGCTCAGTGTATTCCTTATTTACATAAAGGATTTGTTACTTATAAGACAACATTATAATTTGATCTGTCATTTGTTTCACTTTATCAAACTTTAGATGAAAACATACCAATATATGAGCATGTTTTAATCTAAAATCATACACTAGCTTAGGCCTTAGGCTATTTTTTAATGAAAACACTGTATTTGTAACTAATGAAGCATACAATATAAAAACTATGCTGTACATTTAGCCGAAACATAGAGAAATACAGTCATAAAATAAAAAACATAAGGACAAGTTTTGAGAGAAATACAGTAAGAAAATAAGAAAAAAACATAAGGGTAATTTCCTAACTGCTGAATAGTGCTACATCATCAAGGCACCCTAACAGTACATGTTTTCCATACTCCTTTCTGGAGCACAGATGTATTTATTACTGACTGACACATTTTAAAAGATTCTCAGGTGGTGCTAATTACAGTATTTCAGACGCGGCTTTGTGAGGAGACCTGGAAAACATGCACTGTTGGTGTGTCTCGAGACTGGAGTCGGGAAACACTGGGCTAATTCAGCTTTAAAAGGTATTTTATTTTCTCTATAGGTAGAACTGAATGAAAGGATGAATACCTCTATGATGGCTATGCTGCATTAGAGAAGTCTGTGCCTCTGTGCCCTTTGTCTCTGGTACAGAATGATGATTTGGAATGGTGGGAATCAGATCACATTGATGTACTGCTGACTCAGAGGTCTTTGGAAAACATTCTGTGGAGTAGTTGTGCCCTCCATTTTGAAACACTGGAATGTCTAAGTGTTGTTCCCTAGTACCATTTTGAAGATCAGATGCATCACTTGTAGACAGTTCACAAATTGGTAACAGTTGTTTAGAGCACACAAGGGAAGAGTTTGACCCTGATCTATAGACAGCTATCCCAGCTTTCTGTTTTGTAAGGGACAAACCATCACACTGGCACACGTCATCTAAAATTTCTTTGTCTTCATTTACTTGAGTAGCAACAGAATTTGGACTTGCTACATTTTGTGAGGTAGAGACAGAATGGCAAAATTGGTGTTTGTTAGTCTGTAGATTTACACTGTTTGGCAGGGAATCCGCTTCAGAGGCAGAATCGTCCATAAATGTGAAATCAGATGGGGTCTGTGGAGCAGTCGTATGATCTGTCGATATAAGAGTTGACTGTACAGATTTTTCCGTATGCTCTGTTATCACTGTGGCATTATGTAACACTGGCTTGGCAAGTAAAGGATCTGTTTCTGGATGTGTCTGAACTTCTTCTGTAGGCCTTGATGTCTGCAGTGATGAAGGTGTCTGGCATTGTGATCCATGTTTGGAAAACCTGTAATGGGATGAAAATGACCTAGGGAGAAGCTTTCTTGAGGAATGTTTAATAGAACGGTTGATTTCATCTTCGGCAAATCCTGAGTCATCTCCCTCACTTTTACCTAAACAGTTTGTAAACAAATTCTTATTAGCTGAATGATCCTTCCTTCTCTCAAAGTCCTCGGTAACGGATCTTGTGATCTTCCTTCTACATGAGCCAGGAATGCTGGTGCAGCTCCTCACTTTTGTTTTATTCTGCTCTTCCAAGTCAGGGTTCTTCAAAATGTTTTGGGTTGTCGGGGAATTGTCTGTAACTTGACTGGATTCAAATCTCTGATTTCTGCTGTCCTTTCTATGGTGGAAACTTAAGGATGGAGTGCGAAATATACTTCTCCGTTTCCCAGTACTACCTGAGCTGGAATTGGTACTAGATGGAGAGGAACTTTGGAGCCCTCCAGTATTGTTGGAAGAAGGTGAAGAAGGCAAGGAGTCTTTTTTACGACTTAGGTTGCGTCGAAATATAGGCAGTCTAGAGACAAGCGTTGAGCGTTTTGTTCCCGAGTCCCCCATCAGAGCTAAGGTTTGTGCCTGTAAAAACACAATAATTGCACAAATTAAGTCATGTTCTACTGCAAGGGGGAAGAATTTATACATTAAATCATGTGGCAGAATGTATGTCATATACAGCACATTAGTAATATGCTTTTTGGCATGCAGTTTTAAAAAATGAAAAATAAACCAGCATTACAGTCCTGTGCACCACAAACAATATTGTACACTAGTCTATGACACACTTCTATTAACTGTTCCCCATTGTACTGAAAAGTGGGCATGAAACAACCTGTTTTTTGTAGCCTCTTCCCCTACAGATGACAGCGCTGATGTGGCAATGTCTTCTGCATTAGCACTGCATGATACGTATATACAGATGCGCCCAGTTACATTGTGGCTGAGCATACACTACGGTATGCTATGGTGCACACTGCGATCGCACCATGCATTCCTATGGAGGCACGGGCGTGAAAGCAGTGTGCGTATCCGCTCACGGGCGCGCCTAGCGCTCGCGTGAATGACAAGGATATAGCTGGGCATATATATATATAATATATATATAATTATTGTACAATTATCACTTCATACAAGATCTCTGTTAGCTATTTGAGCAAGATTATAATTTAAAAATGTAAAAGAATGTTGCTGGATTGATAGTAGTTACTTTTTTCTATGTCACTTTCAACTGATAATTGGCTATTCAATGTCAGCTATACGATGTGTGAATATGTATGCATGCCATTGCTTGTGCTGAACAAATATAAATGTTTTAGCCATCAGTGGGCCTGATCCAGAGATGGACGCTATTACCACAGCCAGTGCGTCCTTTGTACGCAGCGACTGTGTGAAATTCTGCAAATGCCTCAGGAGGCATCTTGTATAAAAAGACGCCCCTTGCCGGCTTCTGTGATCCACTGCTGGGTCCAAGGGCACAACCATTGGATCAACTGCGTGACCATCAGACATCTGAGTAACCCTCAGATTACTCAGGATGACCGGTGTAATCACGCTGCTGCATACTTGCCGACATTCAGCTCCCTCCTTCCGGGAGGGAGCTGAGTGTCTGTATACAGCAGGAGGGGTGTGGCCGGGCGATGATAACGTATTGGGGGCGGATTGGGGGCGTGGGCGCACGATCGCGTCATCGTTGACCCGCCCCCTGTTCACAATGTCGAAATTAACGGCATTGTGAAGCAGGGAGTGGGGCCACGATGACGCAATTCTGCGCAAATCGCGTCACCGCTACCCCTGATGCGGGGGTTTCTATCATTGACTGCGGAGGGGTCGAACGAGGCTCCCGGCCAAATTGGGAGTGTAGGCTAGCCTGTGCTGCAGAGGCCTGTAAATCTGTTATGGAAGATGCAAACCTTGGCCTCGGCATGCCTACAAAATGGGGCTGACACGACCCCATTTTGTAAAACGCTCCCTATTGCCGCACCCGCTGAAAAGCATCCGCAGCCTGTCAATCAGGCTGCAGTGTATAGGGTACTGCGAGTGATGTCACAGTATGAGATCTGTGCATGAGCAATGCGGCATCTGCACATGCACAGATCTCAAACCATCGGAGATGTACGTTAATGTCAAATTAACGTACATCTCTGAATCAGGCCCAGTGTCTGTTTTTGCATGTCTACAAGCAAGCATGGCAGCATTTGTGAACACAAGACTATAGATCAGGCCTTGCTAACCTGTGGCTCTACAGCTGTTGTGAAACTACAAGTCCCAGCATGCTTTTGCAGCTGATTGATGTGAGGGTATGCTGGGACTTATAGTTTCACAACTTCTGGAGAGCCACAGGTGGGCCAGGCCTGCTTTAGATGGTTGTAGGTAGTCAGGAGAGGTTGGGTACGGGATGCCGGCACTCAGGATCCCGGTGGTCAGAGTCCCGACCGGCATCCCGACAGGGTTAGGATACCGACACCTGACAGTAAGTATCCTAACCCTACTCCTACCTCCCTGCAGCCTAAACCTAGCCCTCCCCCCCAACTGCTTAAGCCTAACCCATGGTTACCCAAAAATCGGGTGGTGCTCCTGGCCCCCCTGCAAGAACAGGCAACTCTCCCGATGTGGCTGCTGCCCCCGCTCCCCCCCATCGCACCCACTTATCGTGCGAAAGTATGCGGTCCGGGAGGGCCAATGACGCGAATGTGCTGAATTACATCATCATAACCTTGTCTCCTGCTTTAAAATGCTGGTAATATCAGCATTGTAAAGTGCCACCATGCCCCCACACCACCCACTCACGCCTCAAGCACTTTCCTGCTGCACTAACCTGGCTGCCCCCTCCCAGAAGGGGCGGCCAGAAAGTCGGTAAGTATGGCCCAACTCCCCGCGCAGCCTAAACCTAACTTTCCCCCCTAGTGACTAACCCCAACCGTCCCATTAGTACCTAATCCTAACCCTCCCCCTCCCCCTACTTACCATCGGGATGCCGGCGGTCAGGATACCCACGCCAGGATTCTGATTGGTGTCGGGATTCCAGCGCCAGCTTTCTGAGCGCAGGTGGTTCTGAGCGCCGGCATCCCGACCACCGGGACTGAAACTACATTCCGTCAGGAGGCATTACTAATTTTGTGTCAAGTGCAATTCATTTTTACATAACCGTGAAGTGGATATGACTAATATACCCGAGGCTTGCCGACATCCTGGCAGCCAGGTCAGGCAAGCAGGGGAGCGTGGTGTGGTAGAGGGGGGGGGGTCACGTGGTCAGGGATACTACAAGGCAATGGGGCGGAGCCAATATTTTCAGCATTGTGAAACAGGGGATGGAGCCAAGATGACGTGATTCAGAGCAAAACACGTCACCGCCCCCTCCCCGCTGTTTATAGTAATCTCGGGGGGCTGGACGGGCCGGCAGCCGCCGGGAGGCTTGCCTGCCTTTCAGGGGGGCCGGAAGCGGCACCTGTTTTTCAGGAGGCTCCCCGCCGAATCGGGAGGGTAGGTAAGTATGGTATACCCACGACTAATTGTAGCACAGATGTGCTTTGAATATATTAAAAAACATATCTGACACTAGAATATATCAGCTCTCTTCTCTTCATTAGGTTGCTTCATACAGTATTACATTTGGTGGTCAAATAAGTTGTGTAACTTCCATTCTAAGGCCAAGTTGCCATAAGGAGGTAAGGAGATCAATCTGACAGAAGTTATCATTGAACAGATGACATGATGGTAGTGTATTTGTGCATTTGTAATGCATCATACAGTACAAACATGGAACAAATTATGACCACTCAGCACTGTAGATGTGCAAAAATGTAAGCTAAGTCAAATGTGCAATGAAAATAATACTTGTTCTCTTCTAGAGCAACACAAATTTTGAATTATGATCTATTATGAAAGATAAATCATGATAATTAAGAAATCAATACAACTACTCTAGTGTATTTATTTTATATATACTATACAGTACATGCCCATTCACTAGGCTGGAATCAGTGGTTGGTAGAAAAGGCAGTTTCTTCATGTGCAAAAAAAGAAAAAAAGTCTGCACAGAGCACATTCCATTCAGTGGAGTACTTACAATGGGTGCAAGGTGTGCTGTGCAAGGGGGGCCCTACAGCCGACCATGCACCCCTTCTGCATTCACCATTCTCCACTGCTGCAGCCAGCCAGAATAATGAAAAGGCAACAAGGTTGCAGAAAACTATTCCATACCACATTGGCGAGGCTTTTGTGTCTCCACCCCTCACCTCCCATACTGCACGACTCCTAATCTGGGCAGTCTGGACTTGATCTGTGATGTACATAGTCATATAATGACAACAGCGCAGGAAACTATCATATGCCAATACCGACCTGTCATTTGGTTACAGTCAATGCACAGGTGATGTGCAACAGCAGCAGCTGTGCAATTACTGACTTGTGACTTGACGTGTAACTTTGCATAATAAAAGCTGGTTCTGTGCTTAGCTCCATGTATTTAACATGAGATCCTTCTACAGGGCCCTAAATCATTTGCACAGATACAAATACTGCAATCTGCTGGACCTATACTTTATACCATGATATGTCATGTCTTTTATCCCCAGAGCATGTACTATAATAATATATAATAATATGGTTACCTGTACCAATTCATAACTGCACTACAGTATATTTGCATACAGATATGTTCTCTTGCATCCTTGCTGCGTACGCGGCAAATCGCACCACGCATGGCGGAGGGGCGTGCCCCGCGAGCGAATACGCGCACTGCGTTTGCACCCGCGACTATAGGATTGCATGGTGTGATCGCAGTGCGCGCCATAGCATACCGTAGCATATGCTGCGGGTAATCGCATGGTGCAATGCGTGCGCACATTTGTAGCGCGATTGACAAGGATGTAAGAGGACACATCTGTACACATAGGGCCTGATTCAGACCCACTCGCGAGCGGCTGTCCGCTCGCAAGTGGGTCGATGTTATGGACTGAGCATGCGCACGACGGAGGGAGCTCCGTCGTGCGCATGCGCCAGACGCGACGAGCGAAGGAAAGTCCTTCGCTCGTTGTGTCCGATCAAAGGGGGCGTGCTGTCAATGTTGATTGACAGCACGCCCCCTTTGGTGGGCGTGCCGGGGGCGTGCCTCCCTGACGGGGGCGTTCCCACGGGAACGCCTCCCGTCAGAAGCCGGCCCACTGACATCACTAGTGATGTCAGTGGGAGTGATTTTGGCTCTGATAGAGCCAAAATCACTCCGGAGCTTGCGGTTGAAAACCTCAACCGCAGGCTCCGGCTCGCAAATTCGATGGTCTCGACCATCGCGACCATCACAATGCACGCTCGTATAGCCTGTGGGTGGTGACCCACAGCTATACGAGCGTCCAGGAGGACGCTCCATGAAAATGGAGGCCGGCCCTCATTCAGAGCGTGCGCTCTGCTCAGAGCGTACGGCTCTGAATGAGGGCCATAGCCACATACTGTGCTCCTCCTAAAAGGAGTCAGTTGAAATTAGTCCCTGACCTTGTAGAAGAGCTGAAAAGTATTTACTAAAGTGTGGTCTTTTAGAAGTGAAGATATTGCCCACAGAACTAATCAGATTCTTCTTAACATTTATCTAGCACCTTCTGTAAGATTATAGCTAGAATCTGATTGGTTGCTATGGGCAACATCTCCACTTCTAAAAACCCGCACTTTAATAAATATACCCCTTAGACTTTTATACTGCAGACTCTGCAGTAGTCTAAAAACAAATATAGCTGGTGTAAACTATGTAGTTCCATTTGTCAACAGTATATAAATGCAGTTATACCAATAAAACATATCGGGGCCTGATTCTGAGCCTCACACACTCCGCATATAATGAAAATGTTCATGTAGTTGAGCAATTATTTGCAAATACGAAAATTTCTGGAAACCCCTATGGCGCATGCATTACACAGAGTGTACACACAAAGGTGCATTTCTAATTGATTCAGACGGCATCAGAAGGGTGACAGAGAAATGAAAGGTGTCCTTTGGCGTTGACTGGGAGGTGGCTAGTAGTGCAAAAAATGAACTGTTCAGTGGGCGTTACGGGAGCCTCCCGTAAATTGGGGGCGAATCCGGCCCCCCGGAAGAGTGGGCAGGCCTCTCTGCCGTCGCCACCCACCCGCACCCCATTGTTGTTCGCTCCCTCCGCTGATTGCTCCCTATTGTAGCTGGCTGTCCGGGGGAGCCGATTACGCGATTCGTGCTGTCTCACGTACTCATGGCCCCGCCCTCGGCTGCAAAATGCCTGTAATCTCAGCATTTTGAAGCGGGGGGGGAGAGGGTGAAGACGCAATCGCGCAAACCCGCCCCCAAATTCACATCACATCCCCCTGCTCTTGCAATCTGGCTCCCTTCTCCCAGAATAGCCAGCCAGATTGTCGGCAACCCTGTCCCAGATGCGCAGCCGCAAGCATAGCAGGCCATGTTCATATGGAAAAACTGCACCTGCCATAGGGCTGGTGCAGGATTCGATGGTGGCGTATAAGGATGCACCAATTGCAGCATGTATGAATGCTAGAGTGGGTGTCTAACTCCTTCCTCATTCGGCCACATGAATGTAGGGAAGGAGTCTGCTGTGGCATTTGCATAAACTAGCCCAGAGACTATGCTGGGTGCCCATTTGTGTATTTGAACTAGGGCAGTGCAGGCTCGGATGGGTTCGAATTTTCCCGCCAAGTTTGGATTTTTCCCGCCAAAAATCGGGTCTCAGAAACAGGCAAAACGTCATATTTCATGGACAAACATCATCTTCCATGGACTTTTATCCAGGAATGATGATATTTGTCCATAAAAGATGACGTTTTGCGTCTTTCTGAGACCCGATTTTTGGCGGAAAAAATCCAAACTTGGCGGGAAAATTCGAACCTATCCGAGCCTGCACATCCTTAATTTGAACTAGGGATGAGCAGTTCAGATTCTGTAGAATCTGAACTGCTCCGAACATTGGGGATCCCAGTCTATCCAAATGCTGTTCGGGTGTTCCCCCGCCTGAATCAGATCCTTGAGATAATCCGAACGTCATCTTCTTGACGTTGGATCCTCGCGAGAGGATCCGACGTCAGGGCTCCACAAGTGTAGGGCAGAACGCAGTGAGAGCGGTCTGCCCTACATAGCAACAAACACACAGCAGCCACTAGTTTGTTATAGCAGCCAATGAGAGTCAGACAGACTCTCATTGGTTGCTGCGTCCACGGAGGGAGCCGGCTGGAGCTCATCAATGAGCTCCGCCTTCCGGCTCGCCCCGCTGCGGACGGCAGGAGCGGACAGCAGCGGTCATGGCAGCAGCAGGGATTCAGATACGTTTTTTTTCCTGTGTGTGTGTGTGTAAGGGGCCACTACTGGGGACACGGTATAGGATGGGGCGCTACTGGGGGCAGTGCAGCATAAGTGGGACTACTAAGGGGGCAATGCAACATAAGGAGGACTACTAAGGGGGCAATGCAGCATAAGGGGGACTACTAAGGGGGCAATGCAATTTAAGGAGGACTACTAAGGGGGCAATGCAGCATAAGGGGGACTATTAAGGGGGCAATGCAACATAAGGGGGACTACTAAGGGGGCAATGCAGCATAAGGGAGACTACTAAGGGGGCAATGCAGCATAAGGGGGACTACAAAGGGGGCAATTCATCTTAAGGGGGACTACGAAGGGGGTAATGCAGCATAAGAGGGACTAGTAAGGGGGCAGTGCAGCATAGGGAGACTACTACTGGGGGCACTGCATAAGAGGGACTACTACTAGGGGCACTACTGTGAGGTGGTCTAAATTGACTGTACATGACTGGAAATTGATGTTATTGAGGTTAATAATACTCCAGGAACAAAAATAAGCCCAAATTATGTGATTTTAGCCTTTTTGTCAATTTTTGTAAAAAAATCCAAATCCAAAGCCAGTCACGGTAGGTTTGGCAAATCCAAATCCAAAACCGGATGACGAATCACAGTCAAATCCAAATCCAGCAAAAATAGTCTGGCGCACATCCCTAATTTGAACACTCTAATACATTATTTGATTGAGATTACTAAATAAAGAAATGGGCCACAAAATAACAAGTGCAGAAAATCCATAGTGTCATGAAAATGTGTAACAAAACTTATTTTTATTATAAGATTTTCTTTTTTTTAAACGAATTACAAGATCCCTTTTGTAGCTACTAAATCAGTTGTGCCTAATAAATGACAGAAATTATACAGTACATCATGTTTGTAATATAAAGTAATCAGGGCCTGATTCAGAGCCGGACGCTCTGACCAGAGCGCTCGCTCTGAATCAGTGCCCTCCTACCTAAAAATGGAGCAGCCTCCTGGCCGCTCGCATAGCTGTGGGTGACCACCCACAGCATATGCGAGCAGCCAAAAAGATGGTCGCGATGGTCAAGACCATCGCAACCATCGGGCTTGCGACGAGACCCTGCGGTAGGGTCTCGGTGACCGCAAGCCCTGGAGTGATTTTGGCTCTATCAGAGCCAAAATCACTCCCACGCCATGGGAACGCCTCCGTCTGGCAGCCATGCCCCCGGCACGCCCACTAAAGGGGGCGTGCTGTCAGTCACCATCGACAGCACGCCCCCTTTGGTGCGAGACCCGGAGCGACAGCTTGGCATGCGCATTGGGGTAACATCGACCCGCTTGCGAGCATCCTGCACTCGCGAGCGGGTCGGAATGACCCCCTCAGTTCCACAAAATACATTTGAACCATCCAATAATTCCATTCATTGGTTCCTGCAATCTGTCAGTACATTATTGATCTAGGCCTCTCAGATGAAAGCAGGTGTTTTTACCTAATTTTGGAATAAAAGAATATATGGTTTCTACTATGTGGTACAACCAAGCAGTGATTTAACATTTTTGCAACCATTGGTCAATTTTTTTCCCCTTCTCTACATATAACTTTTATGCACCATAGAGGTCCATGGCTCTGATCTCCAAGTATCATCTGAATAAAACAATAAGAAATAGGACATTCTGGGCCTGAATCAGAGGTGTATGCCATCGCTGCCATGAATTAATTTATTGCCGCAGAGAGACTGTGGACCTCATTCAGAGCCGGTCGCACAGAGCGTGCGGTCGGTCTGAATGAGGGGAGGACCTCTTGAATTTTCAAGACGTCCTCTTTTGCCATGGTAAGGCTGTGGGTTAACACCCACAGCCTTACGACCGCCTAAGGTGATGGTCGCGATGGTCAAGACCATCGCGACCATCGGGGCTTACGACGAGACCCTAGGGTAGGGTCTCCCTTGTCGTAAGCCCCGGAGAGCTTTTGGCTCTGTCTGAGCCGGAAGCTCTACACTGACATCACTAGTGATGTCAGTGGGGCCGCCCCCAAATGGTAGGTGTTCCCATGGGCTGCAACCCCCCCGGCCCGCCTTCCAAACGGGGCGAGCTGTCAATCAACATCGACAGCTTGCCCCCTTTGGATCGAGACCCGCTACGACCGGTGCTGTCGGTCGTAGCGGGTCTCACGCATGCGCACGACGGCACCGGCGCCGTCGTGCGCATGCTCTGTGGGGGGCCATCGACCCGGTCCGAGCGCATCGGTGCTAACGACCGGGTCTGAAGGACCCCCAGTGTCTTTATGCTAATGCCTCAGCCGATGGTATTCGTACACAGACAAAGACGCACCATCAGTCACACCAACTTCACCAGCTATCTGATTATGGCCATCTGTGTCAGTGCAACTGCATCTTTAGACATAGTCGCTGACTGAGAATCGTCGAATTCTGGCTAGCCACAACCTTTTTCTTCCCAGGAATGCTCATTGATATCCCCAACTCTTGTGTCTAAATTTCTTCTGTGTCTTAAAGCGGTAACCATTGGGATGTATGCGCAGCATTGCGACTCGGATGCATAGCCGTTTGCGTGCGGCATTGACATTACGTGCAAATCTCAAGCAGCCCCTCTACCAGTAATCTTAAATTAAATAATCATTGTTTTGTTTTAAAAGTCTCACACTTCTGACAAAGCAAGCATAGTTCTAGGTGCATACTTCTCAACTTTTCCTAATTAGATAAGATGTCATGCTGTTGGGAATCACACGAGAATATGACTTGTCAAGCTATGTTAGGGAGTGGCCACATCACATTGGGAAGCGCCAGGGACATGCCCAATACTCTAAACTGCTGTGCTGTCCTTCCCCTTAAAACACCTCCCGGAATCAGACCAAAAGTCCTGATGCATGAGATGACAGATTACACTCCAAACAGGACAGCTCCACGTAATTGGTTTCAGTGGCATCACTAAGGCAGTTGTCACCCAGTACACCTACTCACCCTATCATCGCCGACCTCTGCAGTCGTGCTATCATAAAAAGGGGTGTGACCTCATGCCAGCTAAGCCATGCACAATGTTGAATGATGTTTGGGGGCGTGGCATGGACCATTTTTGTCATGCTGGGGGCTTGCCCAGAACTCCGGGAGTAGCTGGGCAGCCCCCAGCCTCTCTGTACACAGTGTGGATGTCATCCATCACCACTGCTTGGTGACACCATCTGAGGGGGTGCAACAGCTAGTTGTCAGCATAAATTAAAAAAAAAAAAAGGTTTCCTAGCTCAATAAATGCAAAAAGTTATGGGTTTTTCCCTCTGAGGCATATCTGTCTACTCTCCTGCATGTCTGTGAGACTCCAGACTCAAGGGGGGGAATTCAATTCAGAAGTTGAATAGCGACGGTAGGCATCTCCCGCAGCTATTCAATTCAACGCGCTGTTTGGGCGGTCTAAGGATTTCTTCTCGCACTGGGGATGCGAGGAGAAATCCGACAAAAGTGCTGGGCGCGCAGCTGTTTTTCTGCTTAGCGCGGCACTAACAGCCGTGTTCCCAGCACTTTGGTCAGAGAATGCCGATTAACGCGCCTTAACACCCTTGTTAAGGCACGAGAACCGGTATTCTCCGACCACACATCGCACTGAATTGAATAGATCCGGGAGCTCCCTCCTGGCGCTATTCAATTTGCGTTGAATTGAATTGCCCCCATTGACTCCTGGGTAAGTAGTCCTCCCACCCACGTGCCACCCACTTTATGAAGTGGGCAGAGCGAGGATTTTTGACACGATTCATAGCGAATCACATCATTACGGTTGCCTCTCCGGTACAATGCCGGTATCGTGCTGTGGGGGGTAAGGCCATTATAACACAAATCGTCTCACCCCCAAACATGCTACTGACAGTCCTGGGTCATTAATGACAATTTCATCCTGAGTAACTACATTTGTTTTTTGCATGTTGGTGCAACACAGATATAGGCTATACTTCCTTGCCTACTCCTGAAAATTGGGTGTTGATTTATGATTAAAAAAAAGATACAAATCTAACCTAGATTTTTCATGGGATTGCTGTTTTATTGTGCTATTGCATATGTAGGTTTTTTTTTATCAAAACATATTTTGATGCATATTTAAAATACATGTCATAGAGAGTAACAAGTCACAGAAATGTTTTTCATTTTGTATCATAAATATGCCTCTTCATTTTTTTACATACATTTTTGTGGGAGACATTTATGTAAAGGGAAAACAATAGTTTGAAGCTATTGTTATCAATTTTGATTAGGTTACAATGAAGGTGTAAAGACACATCATCTCTCTGCCAAGATAAGCCAATTGTAGAGGACAAAAACAATTACAGTAAGTAGTTATGGCAATCTTCTAAGTGGGTAGCTCCAGTTACATTAGTCAAATGTACTAGTTCATTTACAAAGTGCTAGAAATAAAAACTGTCTTGATACTGTACATCAAACAACATAGACATGACAAAGCTACAATAATGTTACAAACAAACACAGATCTTTATTTCCTAACTACAGTAGATGTCTTCAAATTCTTATTTTACTTTTACATATGATACATGTCTATTAAAATTGCATGTAACCCACTTTAGAATACTACAGTCAAAACAAATTTATTTAAGCCGCGTATCCACTAGACAATAAATTGGACAATTTGAACGATAACGATATTGTTATTGTTCATCGTCCGCAATATCGTCCAGTGGATATGCCACCATCGACCATCAATGCGCGCTCCCGCTGGTCGTGGACAGCATCTTTCATCGTCCGTACTTGCATGGCAACCTGACGATATTGTCAGGTTCTGCAAGTACGGGGATGAGGGAGGGTGACATCACTGAACGATATATCGTTCAGTGTGGGTGCTCAATGTCGTTAATGACATTGAGTACATCACTGCCGGGGAAACACTAGACGATATCGCTCATGGAGCATATCGTCTAGAGGATACCCGCCTTTAGAGTGCAGAAAGCATTTATATAATTTTCAGAAACAATGAGATTCGTCAAAGGAACATAATTAACTACTACTCAGGGGCGTAGGGAGGGCGGTTCCACTGAAGCATGAGATCCAGGCGCCTTAGTTACCAGAGGGCGCCCTGGAGACTCCGGAGCAGTGGTCAAGTAGCTGACAGCCTGTGTCGGGTCCGTAGCAGCAACAGCAGCTCCTGTCCTGCCTTCCTGCTCTATTGGTGGAGCACAGCACATGTTCATCTGACCCCAGCAGGGGACAGGGTCCACATCACCCTCCCTGCCTGTATGTACTGTATGTGTGAACCTTCCTGCCTTTATGTATGTATGTATGTATGTACAGTATGTATGTATGTATGTGACCCTGCCTGTATGTGTGTGTATGTATGTATGTACAGTATGTATGTATGTGACCCTGCCTGTATGTGTGTGTCTATGTATGTATGACTGTGTGACCCTGCCTGCATGTGTATGTACAGTCAGGTCCATAAATATTGGGACATTGACAGAATTTTCAGATTTTGGCCTCTATTCACCACCACAATGGTTTTGAAATGAAACAAACAAGATGTGCTTTAACTGCAGACTTTCAGATTTAATTTGAGGGTAATTACATCCAAATCGGGTGAACGGTGTAGGAATTACAACAGTTTCAATATGTGCCTCCCACTTTTTAAGCTGCCAAAAGTAATGGGACTATCAACTCAAAAGCTATTTCATGGACAGGTGTGGGCTATTACCTCGTTATTTCATTATCAATTAAGCAGGTAAAAGGTCTGGAGTTGATTCTAGGTGTGACATTGCATTTGGAATCAGTTGCTGTCAATTCTCAATATGAGATCCAAAGAGCTGTCACTATCAGTGAAGCAAGCCATCACTAGGCTGAAAAATCAAAACAAACCCATCAGAGAGATAGCAAAAACATTAGGTGTGGCCAAATCAACTGTTTGGAACATTCTTAAAAAGAAAGAACGGACCGGAGTGCTCAGCAACACCAAAAGACTCGGAGACCACGGAAAACAACTGTGGTGGATGACAAAATAATTATTTTCCTGGTGAAGAAAAACCCCTTCACAACAGTTGGCCAAATCCAGGAGGTAGATGTATATGTGTCAAAGTCAACAATCAAGAGAAGACTTCACAAGAGTGAATATAAAGGGTTCACCACAAGATGCAAACCATTGGTGAGCCACAAAAACAGGAAGACTAGATTAGAGTTTGCCAAACAACATCTAAAAAAGCCATTACAGTTCTGGAATAACATCCTATGGACAGATGAGACAAAGATCAACTTGTACCAGAGTGACGGGAAGAGAAGAGAAGGAAAGGAACTGCTCATGATCCAAAACATACCACCTCAACAGGGAAGCATGGTGGTGGTAGTGTCATGGCGTGGGCATGTATGGCTGCCAATGGAACTGGTTCCCTTGTATTTATTGATGATGTGACTGCTGACAAAAGCAGTAGAATGAATTCTGAAGTGTTTCGGGCAATATTATATGCTCATATTCAGTCAAATGCTTCAGATCTCATTGGACGGTGCTTCACAGTGCAGATGGACAATGACCCGAAGCATACTGCAAAAGCAACCAAAGAGTTTTTTAAGGCTAAAAAGTGGAATGTTATGCAATGGCCAAGTCAATCCCCTGACCTGAATCCGATTGAGCATGCATTTCACTTGATGAAGACAAAACTGAAGGGAAAATACCCCAAGAACAAGCAGGAACTGAAGACATTTGCAGTAGAGGCCTGGCAGAGCATCACCAGGGATGAAACCCAGCATCTGGTGATGTCTATGCGTTCCAGACTTCAGGCTGTAATTGCCTGCAAAGGATTTGCAACAAAGTATTTAAAAGTGAAAGTTAGATTTAGGATTGTTTAGTTTGTCCCATTACTTTTGGCCCCTTAAAAAGTGGGAGGCACATATTGAAACTGTTGTAATTCCTACACCGTTCACCTGATTTGGATGTAATTACCCTCAAATTAATTCTGAAAGTCTGCAGTTAAATCACATCTTGTTTGTTTCATTTCAAAGCCATTGTGCTGGTGAATAGAGGCCAAAATATGACAATTCTGTCAATGTCCCAATATTTATGGACCTGACTGTATGTCTGTGTGTATGTGTGACCGTTCCTGTATGTGTATATGTGACCCTGTATGTATGTATGTATGTATGTATGACACTGCCATGTATGTATGTGTATATATGTAGCGATTATAATATATAGCACACACTTTTTTTGTGGGGAGCGGGGTGGCGCGGTAGCACACTCGTGCTTCGGGCACCCTGGCCACATGCTACACCTCTGAACTACTGTGTACTATAAAGTTTTGTTGATACAAAAGAGGAAGGTTTGTAAAATTTATGTTATGCATATTTGTGATGCTTTTTGATTTATAGAATACTAGTACTTTGGACCCAGCATATTCTGCATATCTCAGTCTGCCCCCTGCCTGTCCTGCAAGCAGATAAATGAACAATTTTTTTTTTTTTTTTAAATAGTTTATTTTTAATTAAAATATATGACATACATAACATGAGCCTTCAGATTTAAAAAGGGAAAACATTGTAAGTCAAAATAGACATCCGAAGGATATATTAATCATAGAATATTGTATATGATATAGTAAAATATTGTAATCAATTGTACAACATTAGCTGCAAAAACAAAAGTAGGAGAAGAAAAAAAGAGATAAGAGAGAAGAGAAGAAAAAGAAAGAAAAGTAGAGAATGAAGGGGGGGAGGGAGAAAAAATAGAGGTGGAAGGGGTGAGGGGTGGGGTAGGAGGCCTCGCTGGTACCATATCGTAAGCCCGATTGTAGTATGAACAAACGGTACTAAAATAGAATCAAAAGAGTCTAATGAACAATTTATTAACGCATAAACCAATTTAATGTCATATATACAAATACAGGTTAAGTCTCCCATATCCAAAATACTTAGGAGTCGGACCAGGGGTATTTTGGATATCGGAACATTCCGTTGTTTGGAATATATGCTACCATAATGAAATATCTTGGTAACGGGACCCAAATCTAAACACAGCATACATTTATGTTTCATATACACCTTATACACACAGCCTGAAGGTAATTTTATACTTTTTATTTTAGAATTTTGTGCTTTAAAAAAAGTTTGTGCACAATGAACCATCAAAAAGCAAAAGTTTCACTATCTCAGTCATGCTAAAAAAATTCCGTATTTCGGAATATTCCGTATTTCTGAATACTTGGATATGGGAGACTCAACCTGTAAATCATCAAAAATCTCTCAAAGCTTGGTAGTGGATGCAAAGATTACTAGGAGTGGTATATTAATCCAAGTGGATCTGCCGCTAGAAATTCGAAATGCTCTTGATAAATGACAGATAAGGAGAATGTCATGGGAGCCACACATCTATTTAAATAAAAAAAAAAATGTCATCCAGTGTAATACCGAGCTATGGAATACAGGGCCTGATTCAGACCCGGTCGCAAGCGCTGTGCGCTCGCAACCAGGTCGATGGTGGGCCAGTGCGCATGTGCACGACGAAGCCGGCTCCGTCGTGCGCATGCGTGAGACCCGGATAGCGATGGGCACTCCATCGCTCTCTGTCTTGCAACAAAGGGGGCGAGCTGTCAATGTTGAGTGACAGCTCGCCCCCTTTGGTGGGCGGTCCGGGGGAGTGGTTGCCCAAATGGAGGCATTCCCATGTGAATGCCTCCGTTTGGGGGCGGCCCCACTGACATCACTCGTGATGTCAGTGGGAGAGATTTCGGCTCTGGATCTCGTCGCAAGCCCGATGGTCGCGATGGTCTTGACCATCGCGACCATCTTCCTGGCCGCTTGCTATATCTGTGGGTGGTCACCCACAGCTATGCGAGCGGCCAGGAGGCCGTTCTAAAAAAAAAAAAAAGACCGGCCCTGATTCAGAGCGAGCGCTCTGTCAGAGCATCCGGCTCTGAATCAGGGCCACAGATTACTAGGTGAATAAAGTCCTCCGTTCGATCTTTATCATAGATCCTCTGCATATATGGCGATTCTCCAAGAGATCCACTGAATGGCAAAAAGCAACGGAAATTCTGGTTGTGGAGGATGAGTAGGTGTCCCAATAAACATCCCAATAGTATCCAAGTAAGAGGACTTGATGTGTTTCACTGTGGAATATCCACATTTGAGGAAGGAATAATCCAGATTCCATCGCTGGGTATGAGATTCAAATTGTGCAGAAGGCACACTCAGTCTCAGTGGAGCATTCTCTATTTAGCTTAAAGCAGTAGAATATGTTTCCCCCTTGAATAACATCTGCAGAGAGTGGGAACCAGGCCTAGAACACTCTGGGCCTGATTCAGACTTGGGAATAGAGTGAGATATCTCTCTCAACTAATCATCTTGGTGAAACCATGCTGCACTGCAGGTGGGGCAGATTTAGGGGTATGGTTCAATGGGTCTACAATTTCTAGATAGACAGTGATTAGGTAGACAAGGGAAGATAGACAAGCAATAGACAGACATGGACTGAAGGTCGACACACTAAATGTCGACTGGTAACAAGGTTGACAGGGACTGAAGGTCGACAGGCAATAGGTCGACAGGTACAGAAGGTCGACAGGCAATAGGTCGACAGGTACTAAAGGTCGACAGGGTCAGAAGGTCGACACACTAAAGGTTGACTGGTAACAAGGTCGACAGGTATGAAGGTCGACAGGTAGAAGGTCAACACACTAAAGGTCGACACACTAAAGGTCAACTGGTAAGATCGACAGGTATGAAGGTCGACAGACAGTAGGTCGACACTCATATAGTGAAATAGTCAACACATTTTTTTTTTATTTTTTTTTTTAGGGTTAGTGTATGGGTTAGACACTTACTCCGACGGATTGACTAGTAACAAGGGCGACAGGTATGAAGGTCGACAGGCAGTAGGTCGACACTTATATAGTCAAATGGTCGATACTTTTTTTTTTTTTAGGGTCAGTCACTTATCCCGACGGTTAGTGTTAGGGACTTACCCTGATGGTTAGGGTTAGGCAGTTACCCCGACGGTTAGGGTTAGACAGTTACCCCGACGGTTAGGCACTTACCCCGATGGTTAGGGTTAGGCACTTTGGGTTAGGCACCAAGAGGAGGGTTAGGAATAAAGATTAGGGCAAAAAAACAAAAACATGTGTCGACCATTTTCATGTCAATTATATGAGTGTCGACAGGTGTCGAACATTTGCATGTCGACTATATGAGCGTCGACATGTCAGTCATTTGCATGTCGACTATATGAGTGTCGACACATGCCGGACACTTGCATATCGACTATAGGAGTGTCTACATGTGTCATCCATTCGCACGTTGACTGCGTCGACCAGTCACATACCGACTATGTGTCGACATGTGTAGACTATTCGCATGTTGACTATGTGGCGACAATGCACATGTCGACTATATGCGTCGACATTCTGACTGTCAGCCTTCATACCTGTCGACCTTGTTACCAGTCGACCTTTAGTGTCGACCTTCTGACCCTGTCGACATATTGCGTGTTGACCTTCAATCCCTGTTGACCTATTGCCTGTCGACCTTCAGTCCCTGTCGACCTATTGCCTGTCGACCTTCAGTCCCTGTCGACCTCGTTACCAGTCGACCTTTAGTGTGTCGACCTCCACACCCTGTTGACCTTCAGTCCCTGTCAACCTATTGCCTGTCTATCTTCCATTGTCTACCTAAACACTGTCTATCTAGACAATGTAGACCTAACAACCGGATACCCAGATTTAGATATCGGCGGAGTGTTTCCAAATTGACATCTAAATTGTAGAGTAATAATAAAGCTGTGCAGTATTGGTGGGCTACATGCAAAAGCAGCCAGTATTTACCCCACATGTTAAAAAATGTATTTACACCCCTTGCATTGCAATATGGTTTGTTCATGTTCACAGGTGAGAGAGAGATATCTCACTCTGGGCCTGATTCAGAGCTGAACGCTCTGACCAAAGCGCTCGCTCTGAATCAGGGCCCTCCTACCGTTTTTTGGAGCGTCCTCATGGACGCTCGCATAGTTGTGGGATACCACCCACAGCTATAGCGAGCGTCCATGATGATGGACTTGCGACGGAGACCCTGCGGTAGGGTCTCGCTGCCGCAAGTCCTGGAGTGATTTTGGCTCTATCAGAGCCAAAATCACTCCCACTGACATCACTAGTGATGTCAGTGGGGCCGGCTTGAGACGGCAGGCATTCCCATGGGAACGCCTCCGTCTGGCAGGCACGCCCCCGGCACGCCCACCAAAGGGGGCGTGCTGTCAATCAACATCGACAGCACGCCCCCTTTGGTGCGGGACCCGGAGTGATGGAGAGCCCGTCGCTCGCCGGGTCTCGCGCATGCGCACGACGGAGCTCCCTCCGTCGCGCGCATGCGCAGTGGGCGAACATCGACCCGCTTGCGAGCGTACTGCCGCTCACGAGCGGGTCTGAATGACCCCCTCTATTCCCAAGTCTGAATCAGGCCCTCTGTACCTGCCAGGTGCACTTTCTACAGAAGAGCGTACTTATAGGTGGTTATCATTCCATGTAGTGAAAATATTCAAACACACAAAAAACAGTTGAGGTGTCCCCTTGTTAGATGCTTCATATTTTAGTAGAAAAGGATGCCATTAGTCAGAGGCAATAGGATGAACTTTGAGGTGACATTCTTTTAGTCTATTCACCATGAGCGTTCCATTTAGAAGCTATGTGTACTCCAGTTTGCTATTTTTGGCTCATTCCTTAAACCAGGACATGGATGTGCATTACTGGATGTGCTAGACAGACTTGCACATTTGCACAAATAAAAAAAGAACAGCGTAACACCATGACCTTTATAAGATGTGCAAAAGCCAGATCAACCAGTGTATTGTCCCATACAAAACCCAATAGCATTGTGGAAGTGTTATTTAATACTAGTAAAAATGCAAATTAAATTGGCACTCACTTGGCAGCGCTGTAAAATGGCTGACTAGCACCATGTGCCAGCCATGCCCCTTAACTGTATGATGTAAGAACAGCACTGCCAGGAGTCTTCCTCAAAATACTGCGGGGGCTGCATACGCTGCAGTCTGCATGTCTGGAGAGTCCAAAGGATGCCCCGGGCGGGACTACAACAGTGATTCTGGCTGCATCACCCTGCTAGCCAGATGCAGGATCCTTGGGACAGTGACAATGTCGGCCTACAGCGCTGTGCACTCTGTGTGGCCTCACCGTTCTCACACCACTAGTTATGGTCCTGTCACCAGGAGATCACTATAGGAATTTGAGAGTGCATTTATCCAGGGTAAACTCATGTGCAACACAAATAGAGTGTGACATGAGGCTAGCGTGTACAGGTTGAGTCTCCCATATCCAAAATGCTTGGGACCAGGGGTATTTTGGATATCGGAATATTCCGTATTTTGGAATAATTGCATATCATTATGTAATATCTTGAGAATGGGACCCCAATATACACACAGAAAGCATTTATGTGTTATATACCCCTTATACACACAGCCTGAAGGTAATTTTATACAATATTTTTAATAATTTGTGCCTTAGACAAAGTTTGTGTACATTGAACCATCAAAAATCAAAGGTTTCATTATCTCAGTCATGCCAAAATAATTCCGTATTTCGGAATATTCCGTATTTCGGAATATTTGGATATGGGAGACTCAACCTGTACTAGTAACAGTGGTAAAGTACTGTATATGGATATTCTATAAAACTGTATGTAAATTGATATGATACTATACTAGAGTCATTAGTAGTGCCTTAGGGGTCTCCAAGTAAACGGCCGCCCAGGGCCCGAGATTCCTCATGGCACCCTGCCTACGTCATATCACCAATCAGTGATGCAACAGACATGCATGACCTGATTCGTGCTTTACACAACCACGCCATTACAGCTAAGAAGCATCGAGGTGTCAAATAGGGTTAGGGTCGGAGTGGCCAGTCATGTGGCCGGGGTGATTCCCAGTGGGCCCCACTGATTCTGATCAGAATCCCGGCCCCTACCGTTAGAGGGCGGGATACAGGCAGAACTGGATTAGGTTCCCAATGCCCTTATGGTCACTATGTATGCTTTATCATGAACAAGTCTTTTGGATTGATTATACTATCTGCCCCAGTTCTGAATCATTGAGTGCAGAATGAGTACTGGCCTCAGCGTTCCTACTAGGACCCCAGGGCAGCAGCTATATGTTATAATAACTATGAGTTACATACTGTCATGTGTAATGTCTATCCTTAGTGTATGAATGTGAATAAAGAATATGTGTATATGCATATTGAGACTCACTGGATTTCCTAAATAGAGATGGTTATATATTTAATTGAAAAATTCTTAAATATGTTGCACCATATTCGGCCATTTTAATCTGTTAGTGTGGTAATCGTATTAAATACTAATTTTTTATTTTATTATGCAAGCGGTTCTTGGGGGCAGAGCTTAAACTTACCTGTAATCTCCTCTATTGCCGATCTACATATCACGATGCTGCTTTAACTGAAAGGCTGGCTGCCTAACTGTCATATATATCACTACCAGGACTGCACCCTTTAGGCTGAGGCCAGTTGCCAGTAAGTCCAGAGAGCCTTACTCTGCACCTAAGCCCCTTTTCATGCTATTAACCCCCCTCCCCAATACACACACCTCTCAGGACATCAGTAACACAGGGGCACAGTTGACGCATACTTGCTTACTTTTGAAAAAGCATTTCAGGGAGATTGTAAAAACAACACCTATGAGCGCGGCTGTAAAGTGGACGTGTACTGCTACATCTGAGAGGTGTGTCATAATACTGACTTACATCCACATGTAAACGAGCCTCAAAGCAGATCTAATTGTTGATGACAACACACTGATACATTGCAGGAAATGCATGCAGCCCTAGCGATCATTGTGCCTTATAACCAGTGCAGTGAAATAATACTAATAATTCCATTTGATTGTATATCTCTCAGTTTTTTTATTATTTATTTATATATATATATATATATATAAAAGTATATATATATAATATATATATATATATATAATATAGATATATATATATATATATATATATATATATCTAACAGCTTCATAATGGGGGTAAGGCAATCAGGGAGAGTTGGCAAGTATGAGTTGAACCAGTTGAACCCCAATACCTGAGCTACAATAACGCCATCCTTGATTCAGTAACTGCTCAGAAGCAGATTCAATTTATTAAAAAAAATATATATATCTAAAAACCTTTATTCACATTAAAAATCTTTACATTTGTTGCTAACACCCAGAGATGGTGAAAACAGGACTGGTAAGTGCCCCCCATAGTTTTTGTAGTTTAGTGATTCCAAACACACCCTCTCCCTCCAATCCCGTTTTACGTACTTTATAGCCTCACACCTTTCTGTAATCAGTAGCAGGCAACCTATTTATATTTATTATAGTCATAAAGGTGGCCTATTCATCAACTCTAAATTAACGTTTTTAAGGACATTTTCCTTAAATAACGTTATTTTAGTATTCATCATGACTCTTAGCACAGGAGATATCACTGATATCTCCTTGCTAAGTCCCCCTGCGTTAATTTCCACACTCCCCATACATTAGTATGGGGATGTGGAAATTATGGTATTCATCAAATTCCGAAAATTATGAATTTTCGGAATTTGATGGAGGTAGTATCCGCCACTGTGAGGTGGCGAATAGCAGGTGAAACGCGTTGGTGAAATGCGTTGGTGAACATATATTGGGAGCGCGCGCTGACCAGAAAGGTAACGCTCTATAGGGGGAGCACATTAATACCCCTATATGTGTTAATGTGTACCTTTCTCAAAAGGTCATAAAAGGTACGCTTCCATTTGTCTATTTTATACATTCCAATAAAATTTAAAAGATTTTATGCTATGGTGGCAATTCTCTTTTTTATCTTGCATGCAACCACGTTAAAAAGAAGCCACCTATAAGGAAAATATACGAAAAATACTGGAGTAAAAGACTTATGGTGACTTATATTTGAGGATTGTGGATCCACATACATTTTACAGCTGGATATTTATCAGTGGATCTTTCAAACAGTGACAGTACCAGTGCTTCATCTTTATGAACTTCATTTCCATGAACAAAGTTAATATTCTATGAGAGTTACTCCCATTTGGAGCGCACAGGAACATTTCTTGTTGTTTACTAGCAGGTGAAACTTACCTGCTTCCAGCTGGACAGGTCCCCCGGCGTCTTCCTCCGGCGGTCTGGTGCGTCCTCTGGCTCTGGAGGCTGGTCGGACACTGTGTTCTCCCAGCAGAACACAATAAAGATTAGAAAAAAAAAACTACTTTTTTTTTTCTGCTGGGAGACCATGTGACAGACCAGCAGGACGGAGCCGGAGGCTGATGCGCGGACAGGTAAGTGCTGAAAAGGGGGGAGGTGAGCGGGGGGAGGGGGGGCAGGTGAGCGGAGGGAGGGGACACAAACTTACCACATGTGTAGGCAGTGCTGCGCATGCGCTGGGTTAACGAATGTAACAGCTCATGCGCAGCACTGTTTCCAGCTGCGGTAAGGTAGAGTAGATAGGGATAACTATCTATTTCCTGAAAAGATGTCATCGTAAAAATGACAGCTTTTCAGAATAGATAGTTATAGGGAGGAGGAATGATGAATTCCTCTGGTAATTAGATAAAACTCCATGCGAGTTCTAAACCTAATTACCTCCAGGGAAAGTTTAGTAATGATGAATAGGCCCCATAGTCTCTTACTAATGTCACTATGGTAATATATTTTCACCAAAACCTATACAAAAAACCACCAAAGCACTAGTGGATCAATATGTTGATAAACGTGTACACCTGCTGCACTTCACAGAGGATAATATGCACAAAAATCCTACAAAGCAAAAGACTAAAACAAAATATATGTGTGAAAACGCTTTCATATATATTTTGTTTTAATCTGATTGGTTGCTATGGGCAACATCGCTTCTAAATCTCACTTCTAAAAACTTTCTCTTTAGTGAATTTACCCCTAGCAATCTCCATAATTGCACCTTACCCCCATTATGCTGTTATAATAAAAAAAACAGAGATATATACATTTAAATGGGATCATTTGTATAATTTCCCTACATTGGTTATAAGGCACAATGATCCCTATGGCTACATGCATTTTCTGAAAAGTATTAGTGTATTGTCATGAACAAATAGATCTTACTGACAGCTTTTGGGCTCGTTTACTTTTGGATATGTCAATTTATGACACGCCTCTCAGATGTAGCAGTACACGCCCACTTTACTGCAGCGCTCATAGGTGTTGTTTTCACGATCTCCCTGAAATGCTTTTTCAAAATTAGGCAAGTATGCAGCAGTACTGTGTGTACTTTGTTTGAAGGCTATGCCCCTATAAAGTTACAACTATGCCTACCCAATGGCTGGTTGCTTGGGAAACTATTATATAGGTCCAGATTTACTAGGGGATTGACAGGTATACACTGGTAATCAGTATCAATTGTTTCAAGTGTTGTGTACTTTGCACCATAAAAAGATATCTGATCCATAAAGCAGCTGTTACTCTTATAAGAACTGTTAGATGTCATAGAGAAGGGACACTTTTCCATAAATTCAGTTGCAGAACACCACTCCACAAACTCCAAAAAAAGGAGTTATAGTTATAAGTTTTGAGTATTCCAAATATAAAAGAATTCAATTAAATACTTCTCCTAATAAACACATCACTGCATAGCACAACAGTTATACAAATTTACCACTAGAGGGCAAAATATGCTAACTAATCACTAGTTCAGCATGATTCTGTGATTAGTCACACAATGAAATAACAAGAATCGTTATGATTCATCGGACTAAATGCTATATGTGATGTGAGCCTTTAAAATAGGGCAAAACACATAATATATATATATATATATATATATATATATATATATATATAAATCACAGGGGCTCTGCACTCACCATAATAACTAACAATAATAATAATAAACAGTGGGGTTTTGGTTCATGAAATGATCAATGCATTTAAGCTTGCAGCCCCCGTCACGGGACCCCACTTTACTGCAAGTCCCTACTCTATTGCTCAGAATTAAAACATGGACATAGCCATCACATTAGTGTTAAACTCAGGGTATGCTATCAAGGTTTAAAGCTCACAGCAACTTTGGTTTTAAATGTGAGAAGTTACCAAGCACACCTGTTGCAAAGCACCTAGGAAAACAGCTGACACAAGTTAGATAACTAGTTAAAAGGGGTGCATGAGAAAATGTGATCACAAAAATGATTAATTATAAAAATTAATCATAATAAACAAAAAGCACTAATCCAGGGCACTCACCATTCCTAGATTTGGGGTGCAACATGATATGTGACCACATTGTTTAAATAGAAATCACAGGGGCTCTGCACTCACCATAATAACTAACAATAATAATAATAAACATAATAAACAGTAAAGTGGGGTTCCGTGACGGGGGCTGCAAGCTTAAATGCATTGATCATTTCATGAACCAAAACCCCACTGTTTATTATTATTATTGTTAGTTATTATGGTGAGTGCAGAGCCCCTGTGATTTCTATTTAAACAATGTGGTCACATACCATGTTGCACCCCAAATCTAGGAATGGTGAGTGCCGTGGATTAGTGCTTTATATATATATATATATATATATATATATATATATATGTATATATATATATATATATATATATATATATATATATATTGTCCTGTTGGTCCACACCCACTCCATCATCTTAATATTGGCTGGGGTACTACACCAATTCCTGGAGCCCAGGAGTCAGTACAAATATTCAAAGGAAAGGGTGCACTCACCAGACTTGAAAATTCAGCAGGTTTATTTGAATCTGTACAAAAGAACACAATTAGCCCATCGACAATTTGGTCTTCACACAGACCTTTGTCAAAAGGTCTGTCGATGGGCTAATAGTGTTCTTTTGTTCAATTTGAAATAAACCTGCTGAATTTTCAATTCTGGTGACTGCACCCCTTCCTTTGAATTATTTTATATATATACTTACTTACATAGTATAAGTCGCTGGTAGGCATCTGTCTGTCTGTTCAGGCTAATCTCAAAAACCACTAGACGGATTTTGATGCAGTTTCACTATTCTATAGAGCATTTGTCGAAAGTTTAGATGTATGAAACATTTATGTATGACAAACAAAAGGGAGCCCTGCAGTTACGGTTTTAGTGAAGCAAGTCAATTTAAGACAATGGACGTCCGAGCGCTTTCATGGCTTACGCTCCCTAAACCGTTAAATATATATCGCAACGATGAACTTTATTTTGTAACATGTAAAGACTGATATGCATTATTATTGATTGATACCAGTTGACCTAAGTTGAGACTGTTTTTCTCATGGACAACTTTCCATGGCCCTTTTACGTGTTACATCAGTACTAAATCTTTTACTGTTGACGTGAGAAGGCAATCATATAAGACAGGGGTTGGGAACCTTTTTTCTGCCGAGGGTTATTTTGATATATATATATAACATTATTTGCGGCCCCGATGCAGGCCACGCACCCTCCGTGTGATGTCACACAGGGGTGGGGCCACAATCGCCATTGATCACGGCAATGCCTGGAGCATCCTGAGGATGCTCCGGGGAGCTGTAAGGGCAGCGGTGTGACCATCTGAAGTGTCCTAAGGATGCTCCAGGCGGCACTGCTGCATAGATTCTGGGTGCAGGCTTCCATTCTAGGCACCCTGCTAGCAAGATGAGGCTAGCAGAAAAAATCTCAGAGGGCCAGACCAAATGATTCCGGGGGCCTTATACGGCCCTTGGGCCAGAGGTTCCCCATCCCTGATATAAGACCTCGGTTAAAAAAGACTATCGCTGTAAATTCAAAATTGCTTCTGTGCAAAGCCAGGCAAGATTGCTAATATATATATATATATATATATATATATATATATATATATATATATATATATAGAGAGAGAGAGAGAGAGAGCCATAAAAAAGGAACAGCACACGGAGACTTAAAGTGAATCAATAGTGATGTATTGAGCTACGTTTCGGGGTGCAACCCCTTTATCAAGCCCACACCAGACAATCAAAGTTTGGTGTGGGCTTGATAAAGGGGGTTGCACCCCGAAACCTAGCTCAATACATCACTATTGATTCACTTTAAGTCTCCATGTGCTGTTACTTTTTTATGGCTATTTAAGTTTTGAACTTTAGCACCGGAGCCTGCTGTCTTGTATGGAGAGTGCCGACTGGAACATATATATATACATATACAGTATATATATATCATATATATACCTATTCTTTAATGAAGCACAGTACTAGTAACACCCTATTACTGTAGAAATGATTATTTTCACTGATTATCAGTTCAATATGTTAGCAATATTACATACTGTACAAAAGGGCTCATTACTAACACTGCACGTAGGTGCAAAATTTCCACTAGAGTACAAAAGCTAATTAGCAATTGGCTTTTGACTATCTAGTGCAATTCACACAAAGTTAGTGTCTGATTGGTTCCAGGGGCTTAGTGAACATTTTGGAACCTAAGTGCAAAGTTAATGAGCCTTTTAGTATTGAATTCATTAGACAGGCAAAAAGCTTTTTGTTTAAATGTTCTGCAAACTTTCATATATCTTGTGAGACAAAGTTAAAAACTGGTATTTTTAATAACATTTTGAACACATATCACATTACCATAGCTCAAGCCCTAGATGATTTTCCTGCTGCCAATACTCCCCAGAGTAGATTTAGGTGTAAAGACCCTGTAGGATCTCTTTCATACAAGGGGTTAAGTCCATTATGAAATCATGAACCACAGTTTAGTAAACTAACTAGCTGAGCCAGCGAAACATTTAAGACTTTTTAATTGCACTAGAAGAATGCCCCATGCAGCGTGAGACAATTCAGTAGAAATGTCATGGAATAAAATCACCAATAGCATAACTACTTACATTTTAATTAAAAAGATGGGATGTTTACATGTTAATTACTTCTGCCTGAAAAATTAAGCAACTTAATCGGAAACCCTTTTCTTAGTTAATGGAATTAAAAAATATTGTTTTGGGGAAGTATATAACCACTAATCAACACAAAGTTCAATGCAATGTAAAAAAAACCATAACTCTAAAGCCTTGTCTTAATAATTTTAAATTAATCAAACATTATAAAGTCATTTAAGTATATTTTTAATACTATGCTGAATCACCATTAGCCATAAATACATCAGTGAGTATAATTTCACCCATTACTGCCTGTGAGCCATCACATTGGAGAACAGACATTTTCAATTATTCCACAGATTAATGTCTAATGCTGCATACACACGGAACAACTTGAACAACCATAGATATCGTTGATAGCTTTTCTTTCTGTAGTGCAAGGCAAACGATTTTGGTTGTACAGTACACACTGATAGATCTCAATGATAGCTATTTCAGTGAAACAATCTTTTTACAGGCAAATCTTTACAAAATCGTCCAAGTTGGTCTGCATGCATGAAAGACCGTAGATATCGTTATCGTTCATGTGGGAACGTGCATCGTTGGTCATTGTCAGGTTGGTCAGGTTGGTGACTGCAAAAAAGTGAACGATATGAACGATAACGATATGAACGTTATGAACAATTTCGTTCAAATCGCTCATAAAAATCGTACCGTGCGTACGCACCATAAGATTAACCGTCTTTTATTAAAGCATTCCAATATGGTTTTTGCTGTACTCATATGTCCGGGGTTATTCACTTAGCTAAATATACTTGTTTTTATAAGTCCTACGCCCCTTAGACCAAGACTCTTATACCAAATGGAGGAAGATTTTGTTGTTACGATAAGAAAAAGTATATTTTATTTAGTATCAGTGCTAGGTGCTATGTTTTGAGCAAGCCTAATACTGAGCATCATCCCAATAATGCTATCCTACTGTGAAACGTTAAGATGATGCTTCTCTACTTCAAGGAATGGTAAACCAGTTAAAAACAGAAGGCACAAAATGTATGGCGCAAGTTATAGACACACTTTAGAGCAGTGCTGTAGCAGGGGGCAGAGGCTTTTGGGACATACAAAGCACTAGGAGCAGCAAGCTGGGTCACTCTCCATGCAGTGGGTGGCTCTACAGGCTCCCTGCAAGTTGAAAACACAAAATTATTTGAAGGAACAAAATTATTAAAAATAAAGTATAAAATTACCTTCAGGCTGTGTGTATAAGGTATACATGAAACATAAATGAATTTTATGTATGTACACAAACTTTGTTTTAGCCACAAAAGTATTGAAAATGTAGTATAACATTACCTGCAGGCTGTGTGTATAAGGTGCAGGGCCGTTTCTAGGGGTGGGCGACCCGTGCAATCGCACGGGGCGCTCCGCCCTCAATGCAAGATACGCCGGATGGCACTATAGTAACTTCATGCGCACACGGCGCGCACCCAATAGCCGCCTTCCCTCCTCTCCTCCTGGGTGTCACATGATAGGAAGGGGCGGGGCGGCACACACATCAGCCGCACTGAAGACTGTCCGGATGCCGGCTGCGAGTGACCTACTCCTACTGCTTGCTGCACTCGACTCCTCTCTCTCTCTCTGGGCGGTTGGCGGCTGCGCCTGCTCTCCGGACTGGGCGGCACTGACTGGGCACGGGATAGAAGTGCGGCAAGCGCACAGCAGCTTCAACAGGTTCCAACTTCCAGGTAACTAAACTGCACCTCTGTGGGGGGAGGGGGAGGGAGAGCACGTGCAGCGTGTAAATAATGTCACTGTCAGTTGTGCAGGGTGCAAGCTGCCTGCAGCAGCATATTGGGGCCTGGGGGGGGAGGTGCAGCTTGTGTAATATTAATTGGGGGGGCAGGGGTGCATTAATACTGGGGAATGTATACAGGGGACACTACTATAGGGACCATTACTATTGGGGGTATTACTGATGGGGGCATGGCATAGGGGGCACTACTACTGGGTGCACAGCATTATGGGCACTTTTGCCTGAGAGCCAGTGGGTGGGAAGCCTAAGACCTGAGGCTGGAATTGCAAGGGAGGGGGCTGGAATGAAGTATGTATTATGTGAATCTTGTTTTTTCAATGTGTTTTTATCATGTGGTCCCTGGATTTCAAAATGTATTTTATGTGGAAGTGGTTTGTTGCAGTGTAATCCTGAAGTGGCTTTTTCAGTGTATTTTATGTGGACCTGGCTTGTATTTTCAATGTGCTGGGCTCGCCCTCCAGCGTGACTAAAACCGGGTGTGATACAAGGTCATACTCCTGCAAATGTCACACCAAAGGCATGCACAAACAAATGCGGCGTGGGCTTGACAGCTAAGCCACACCCCATTTTTTGAACGCGCGCCGTAGGCGCGCGCATCCTGTCGGTCTTTCCTTTAACTACATATATTTTTCAGTGCTTTGCATCTGACAGGTTAGCCACCAATGGGCTCAGTAGTCACAGCGGCTGACATTCTGTGGTCTTTCGAGACCACGCTCTCTTACTGTGATACCACACCCCCTCATGATGAGGCCACGCCCACTCCGCTTCTGGGGGGGGGGCGCATTTTGTCTGCTCGCACTGGGAGCCTCAGACCCTAGAAACTGCCCTGATAAGGTGTATATAACACGAAAATGCATTCTGTTTTTAGATTTGGGTTCCATTCCCAATATATCTCATTATGGTATGCATATATTCCAAAATACGGAATATTCCGATATCCAAAATACCCCTGGTCCCAAGCATTTTGGATATAGAAGACTCAACCTGTGTAAATCATCTCCCAATTCCTAGGACTCTATGACTACAGTAGGTGTGTTTTTCTGCCACCCTCCCGTACAATACAGATGTGTCCTCATACAGTATATTGTTGGTCAAGTCATGCCAAACATGCATCTTTGTTGTGGCATGTAAAACCTCCATCTAACCCATGAGTTGGCTAGCTAAGAGGCAATAAGGGTCCTACGTCATGCAATACACACCTTAACCGCTAGGTGGCCAGTGCTCCATTGCTGAAAACTACAGTGCGTATTGTAAATAATAGAATTGGATGGAGACTGCAATACAGTTTAGCAAGGCCTGAGTGACAGGCAATCCTGTACGGACAGTGTAAACAGTCGCAGATGTGAACATGCTGTAAACCAAATTTCTAATGTGCCTACGTGCTCGTTATGGATTTGGGGGAGAGGCACACATTTCTTTTAAATTACACTTTAATTACATTTTAACCTAATGAAGTCTGAGCAGATCATAGTGATCTGTGCAGTGCTTCTCCCAAACTCGCCTGCCACAGGCAGATCTATAGTTTGGGCGGGTTTGCCGTCGTTTTGCCACTAGGTTTTGGTCAGGTTTTAAAACTGACCATTCGTAAATCTGCTATTTGTATAGTTGTCTATGTAAAAGTATCAATTGTTCATCTGATTTGAAAAGTGTTCTAAAATTGAATTTATGGTCGGTTTTGCCTTTTGTAAATATTAGTCGGTTTGCAAATCAACAGAAAATTGACCAAAAACACAAAACAGATCTTTAATAAATTTACCCCTTAATGTCAGTTTAGATGGGGTGGTGTCCATCCTGTGGTAAATTGAACATTTTTATTTATCCATGTTTTACTTATAATTTTTTTAATAACCCACGGTTTCATAATGGAAAGGCTTCTTACCACTTCTCTATGTGGCAGGCCCATGGTGTTACATCTTTCTTGAATAGGCATCTTCGAAAATCTCTTACAATGTCAAATTTGTCTTTCTTTCGACACGTGATTGCTGGGGGGCACTGCATTATGCTACACAAGTGACTACATTAATTTCTTCACTGGATTGGTCAGATGATATGGAATCGGTGCTAGCACCTAGCACGGCTATTGGTGAGTAAAGGACCTATTTCCCTGCACTATAAAACACTTCAGATTAGATTTTTCTACAGTTAAAATTAGTTTATTGTATTGGGTGGGACTTTCCTCCATTTAACTATAGATAAAATCTTACAAACCCTGGTATACTTGATAACAACTCTCACTTCATTTATTTACAGGGAAATGTTTTATAGGCAGGTTTAAGCATTTGTTGTTGGCCATTCCCATTACAGGTCTTGTCTTAAATGTGGAGCTTGAGATGCCTCATTTATCCATTGTACAGCCATGGCCAAAAGTTTTGAGAATGACACAAGTGTTGGTTTTCACAAAGTTTGCTGCTTCAGTGTTATTAGACCTTTTTGTCAGATGTTACTATGGTATACTGAAGTAAAATTACAAGCATTTCATAAGTGTCAAAGACTTTTATTAACAATTACATTAAGTTTATGCAGAGAGTCAATATTTGCAGTGTTGACCCTTCTTTTTCAAGACCTCTGCAAATCGCCGTGGCATGCTGTCAATCGACTAATATTGACTCTTTGCATAATCTTAATGTAATTGTAAATAAAAGCCTTTGACACTTATGAAATGCTTGTAATTTTACTTCAGTATACCATAGTAACATCTGAAAAAAAGGTCTAAAAACACTGAAGCAGCAAACTTTGTGAAAACCAATACTTGTGTCATTCTCAAAACTTTTGGCCATGGCTGTATGTGGTGCTACCTGGTTCTCTTCCTGCTTTCTCCTGGTGTGTGGGGCTTTTGCAGGTTACTGGGATCCATTCTGCGCAAGTAGGTGCATGCATACAAAATTATATATTATAATTTTCTCCTCGACGGGACAGGCTCTTTTCACAGGGACTGTCCCGGCAGGAGATTTTATTTAAATTCAGGGAAACAGAAATGGCAAAAAAACACCAACAAGTATAATATGTCTCCAGCTGATTGTACTACACAGACCCATTTGTGTTTTTTCTCTTATTATTTCATGTTTTGGTTTGTTGTTTTAGCATTTTTCTTGCTTTTGTCATGATCTAACTCTTAAATGTGTCTTTGTTTGTTTTTGCTGTACCTTTTGTACATGTCTTTGTTGTTTTTCATGGTATACTCCTGCTTCATGTAAAAAAAATATTAAAAAAACATTTACATTTCATCGCCTAATTGACCTATTAAATATTACATTTTGTACTATGTTATATTGCAAAAAGTTCACAAAGGCCAAAAGTATAGTCATCCCTGCTTTAACCTGTAGTGAAGGGGTTCCTTAAGTCTCTTGAATCAGTATTTATTTCACTGCACACCTAGACTAAAAGATCCTTATTGAAAAATTGTGCAAAAATTATTAAATTGAGTAAATTGTGTTTACTTGTCATGCTTAGGTTCAGTTCTGCGCTGGTAGACAGGATTGTACTTCTGTTTCTCCACATAATTTTTTAGTTAGCAGTCACCACCACTGGTTTTGCCTATAACATGGACCATAAATAGTTTTATTTGGTACTGGACCACCGACCCGTGGCACCCCTCAGACGATAATCTTTGAGTTCTGCTTTTGTTTTACCAATTTGGGTTAGACTTGTGTAAATACTGTATTCCACATTTTGCTGAATTTTAGATTATAGTCAAGACAACCATAGTATCTATTCATTCTGGTGTGTGGTAGTTGGGGTATAATTAGGCAGAAGTCTAGGCAGATCAAAAATTATATAAGACTTCCTGGCAAGCAAAGGTGATAATGGAATTCTGCAACACATTAGGCCTAAGAAACAAGCAACATTTCATGAGAATATTCCATGAAACGGTTTTGCAAACTGTTCCCATCTCTACTGTATTTTTTCTCACCTAAGTTACTGTATTTTGGCAGTATTTTTTCTCATCCTTTTTGTAATCCAGAGCAGTCACTCTATATACAGTATGTAATGCTCAGCTAAGAATTATACAACTGAGCTATTTTTGCATTAAAGGCCTGAATATTAAAGAAGCCAATTAATACTGACACAACTGGAAATTCAACATTTAATTTGTGGGAAACAAGTCTGACAGTTGGAAATCCGCTTGCACGTTATAAAGCCTTGAACTGAAGCAGAAGTTCTAAAAATAACTCTCAGCACTAAGATACTCTAAAACCATCTAGTCTTGTTTTATTTTATTGGTTTAACCAGAGGATTTTAATGGTTATCACTTGCAGAGATTAAGAAAATAGAGGTATATAATTACTTTTATTATTGAAATGACTACTTCTTGTAAAAAAAAATATATTTTATTGATGTAGGTTCAAATGCTATATACCATGGGTTTCCATTCCAATCCTCAAGTACCACCAAACAGGTCATGTTTTCAGGAATTCTTTAATCATACACAGATCAGTTAATCTATTTTGCTTGGTCATACATTTTCCTACCTGCTTCTACAGCCAGAAATCCAGAACATGAGACATGATGGCGCTACTTGAATATTGTAATTGTAATTAGACACCCCTGCTATAAACAAATGTTCCAGGGGAAGCCATAATTTATTGTTTTAGGACAATGTTTCTCAAACCAGGTCCTATGGCGGAACCCTTATAAAGCATGTTTTCCAAATCGTCTAGCTAGAGCACAGGTGTGTTAATTGACTAACACAAAATATTTACAGGTGGTACTACTTAATTCTGAGGATTTCTTGAAAAAACACACTATAATACCACTTTCAGACCAAAGTCGGGAATCCGACCCTGCAGTTTCCTGGGTTATTAAAAACAGTTTGAACCTGGGTCACAGCTCCAATACCCCTTTCATACTGCACTTGGTCCCAAGTTATTTGTCGGCCCCTTTCACACTGAACCCGTGTCTGCTCTGCAAAATAGTGTAGAGTCATCAACAGTGGGCGTTCCCTGCTGATGTCAATTCTCAGCGCTCCAGAGCAATCCAGATCCTCTGATTAGCACCTTGGTAGTAATAATCCGGGTCACGTCTTTCACACTGCAGGTTACCGGAGTAGCGACCAGGGTCAAGTACCCAGGACAGTGGACCCAGGTAGACCCTTTCACACTGAGACAAGAATTGAATATCTGTCTTGCCCCAGCAATATCCCGGGTCAGAAGCTTGGTGAGAAAGGGGTATCAGAGTTCCATGAGGAAACATTATATCAATATCCCAAAGGACAGTTCCAATTTTTAACACCCTGAATGGATGGAGAATATGCAGACATGGGTGTGTTTTGTGCAAATGTGAGTATTGTCTAATTTTTCCTAATTTTCCAATAAGACAGGTTGTAAGAGAATGTAGTTACCATCCCGGCAGTCGGGATGTTGGCGCTCAGAATACCAACGCCAGAATCCAACAGCAGTCGGAATTTCAGCGCCGGCATCCTGACAGTAAGTATTAATGTTAGAGGGAGGGTTAGGTTTAGGGTTAGGCACTAGGGTGAGGGTAAGAGTTAGGCTGCGTTGGGTAGGGTTAGGGTTAAGCTGGAGGAGAGGAGGACTAGGCTACTGGGGGTTAGGGATAGGCTGCGGGATAGGTGAGTTAGGGTAAGGACACTTACCAAATTGGGCCTGTTGGGATGCTGCTGTCGGTATTTTCAGTGCCAGCAACACAACCTCAGGGATTCCATACCCAACCCATTGTAAGATATGTAATGGTAAAATAAATATTAACATGCAGCCTGCAACAAAAATCGGCTCCCATTTTTAAAAGAGCGTTCATTAAAGCATCTCAAAGTTATATGCAGATCAAGTAAGTACTATATTCTTAATAAGCATTCCCCTAGAATGCCAACATTTTACCAAAACAGGCAACACTGAATTTACACACAGTGAAGTGAACGCTTATTGCATGTGTACAGGTGCATTCGCTGACATTCACTGACATTATTTTTGGAACTATTAGCAATATTTTTGGTGCTATCTGCATTACCAAGCTTTACAATAGGAATGTGCAATTAATACACAAGATTACTCATGTGTACCACACTTTAGATATATCAGTAATCTAATCTTTTCACATGACCATTTTCACTTGGTTACTTAGGGGTCTATTCATGAAGCAGTGATGTGTCCTGTTTAGCTGAAAACAGGGCACTTTCCTGCTTAAAGCTATTCATAGAGCAGTGTACCATTGAAGAAGTGTATTACTTCTTCAGCGGTGCGCCTGCTCCTGTATATATCGCATCACCATACTTTTGTATGGTGAGCAAGGGCGCCGAGAGCCGTGCCGGGCCTGGGGCAAGAAGGAGGCGTGGCCTAACCGCAGGAGGCTTGGTCACGTCCCCTTAGTAGAAAAAAATAATAATTTTGCAGCGATCGCAAAGCGACACTGCGCGCTGGGGAGGGGAAGCGCTGTGAGCACATCAGCCTGGCTCATAGCCAGTGGGAGGCACGATCAGTGTGATCGCTCTCCCCACAGGCATTGGAGACTGCTTAGCAGCCGCGAGCAGTCTCCCAGTGCAGCCCAACACACGTCAGCGTGTGCTGGGCAGCTTTGATGTAAGAGGGAAGGGGGGCGGCGCCAGGCCACTCCAGAAAGCCCAGGCCCAGGTAATAAGTAACCGCCCCCCCCCCCTCTCGGTGCCCCTGATGGTGAGTGCTATTTATAAAGGAACGGAAAGCTCAGCTTTCCGTTCCTCTGCTAGCACCGCATTCACCATCTCAGGACGGCGTTGTTAGGGGAGAAGAGCAGCTAAGACAGCTGTCTGTCTGCCTACTCCCTGTTGTCTCCACCCCTTCTCTGCCAGCAACCAATCAGAGGTGCCCAGGGTATATACATATACATATTCCGGGTCATCTCCTGCTGACTGCTGGCTGTCCCAGTGCCCCCGTTCTGTCCCTACACCTGCTGGTGAAGCAGCTATAGTACAAACACACTGCAGTAGGACCCCCTCACTGTACCCCTACACTTGACCTGGGTTGGATAACCCGGGTCGGATCATTCACACTGCACCATAACCCGGGTCACTAAATTTAAATATCTCATATGTGTCAAGAAAAATATTGAGAGCTAGAAAGTTTTTAAAATAGATATTCTTGTTCAAAATGCCAGTATTTGCTCGCATTCTGACTAAAGCATTAGCTAGTGTCATCCCAGCTTAGATTTCTCACATCACAACTATGACTCACGACTAGTGATGGCCATCGACCATCAATGATTAGAAACCATTGATGGTTGTCTGCCATGGCTGATGTTTTTATCATTAACAGCAGAGGTACAGATGGTAGCCGTGGGCCCGATGTGTTTTTTTTTTTCAGGGCAGCTTGCACTGCAGTGCAGAGCTACTAGGCTGTCAGCCAGTAGCACTGCACTGCGCCTAAGAGTCATACAGCTTACTGACAGTTCAATACACATGCAGAACACATCAGTCAAAGACAGCGACGGACCTAATGTGTGCTGGGATGGGGCAGGGCTGGCTTGTCTTGTTGAATTGGCTGGCTGAGCCCAGCTGTCAGTCATCAGTCCACCCTTCCCTTGGCTCCTGCTCACTCACATACAGGAGCAGAATGAGTGCACTGCTGACTCGACAGACTCTGCTGTCAGTCAGCAGCCCAGTCCACTCTATATTCTTCATTGATGGACAGTCTGCCATTGAGCCACCAGCACCACGCATGTGTAGAGAAAACTATGCCCGCTGTTTCAGTTTATGACGTCAGCACGGGCAAAGTCTCTTCTGCACATGCGCGAACCTTTGATGGCAGGAACCATAAATGATACACCATTGTATAATTTCATACCATCGATTCTTCCTTTCATTTTTCCCACGATGGCAACCATCGATTTAGAACACACTGATGGCTATCCCTACTCATGACGCAAGTCTTTAAATATGAAGCTCCAGTTGGAAATTGTTGCTTTCCAATTATATTTTAACATGTTTTGTATTGAATCCACGTGTTTCAACTGTCCATGTTCAGAAGGTCGCTGGTTTGGACCCAAATCCCCCTATTCTGCTTTCTTTCCCGAATCAGCATGGTCAGAGCACTGGTTCTGTTGTTAAGGATATTTGTTTGCATGGGTATATAAATATCCGTCTGTGCCATTATTCTTCAACGTCACAATTTTGTTTTACGGACTTCTTACAACCAGACAGCTTACAATCTTGAATCCAAAAGCTATATCAGGAGCAAACGTGCGGCAAGCATCATCCTCATTAAAACGCAAATTGCACCCATCTTGTAGTCTCATTGTTTACTCTTGGCAAGAAACATGTAACCCAGAATTAGCAGCATCTGAGAACAGACATAACTTGTGTCTGCTCTTGATGTATTGAATGTGCCTGTGAATGCCCAATCCACATCCCAAAGTTCTATATTAAGTATTAAATACATTAAATATGGATGCAAGCTGTGTATATACAGTATACACACACTTGCCTACTCTCCCTTAATGTCTGGGAGACTCCCTGGTGGCTCTCCCGGACGCATGGAAGAATGGGAGGTCTGGACGACCTACGATTTGTGCTGAATAGCATCATTGTGACTCGCCCCCCCGCATTACAATGCTGGTAACTGACACAAATGCACCATCATACTTCCTATTTTGTCAGCCAGGGCCGGCTCGAGGCATGTTCGACCAGCCCATAGAGAGTGCACCCCTCCCAACACACCACTGTCCCACCTGTGGGCCGAACTGTCACACGGGTGGTCTGGTTGAGGGGTTCGGCACCACCACCGCTGCAGCTGTGCGGGACCCCGGAGTAGCTGAATGGATGCTACGCGCATGCGCACGGCATCCATTCAGTGCAGGGAGAGGGCTGGGGGAAGCCCAGCTAGTGACAGAGTGCTGGGCTCGCCCCCAGCCTGAAGTTACGCGGGAGGCGTGCCATGCGGGCGTGCCCACAAATAATGCATGACTAGCGGGCGACTGCTATCCAGGCTGCACAGGGCGCGGCTACCACTGGAGCCGGCTCTGGTGTCACCCAATTGCCTTCACAATGCCCACCGCATCGCATACCTGGCAGCCCCCTCCAGGAGGGGGCAGCCAGAAAGTCGGTAACTGACACAGTAACAATTTTATGTTATGCACTTGTGTCCAGCTCTAAATCACCAGCATCGACACTTCAATTCACCTCAAGTCTCTTTTGTCCCTCCAGGGTCAGGTAAAAGTAGGCTATCATTTGGCAGTATGTCATGGTTAGGGTTAAGCGTCTGGATGAAGATTAGAGTCAGGCTGCTGGGTGAAGTTGCAGCTTTCTATTGCCATCTCCACAGCAATTTTTAAACGGTGATTGATAATAACTCTCGGTTAACCAAGAGTAGAGCTGTAAGTGTCCCTTTTCCAAATTCAATATTTTTTGAATGTACTACAAATGTAATTTGTGTTTCTGAATTTGTGTAACTATGGCGAAACTGTACTAGTAAATTTGGTACTATTTAGAGCCTTTTTTTACGAGTGATTTTGCAAAAAAATCATTGAATATATTTGTACAGAACCTGTATAATTAAACACATCATGGAGAAAATATGGGATGTACTCTCAGGAAATAATAAAACAATATACATGGCAAAACCAAGCCTAGAACTTCAGAAACTTTTAACTTGTGATATACCTGAAAGCCACTATATTGTGATTCTAGCCAGTACTGTATACAATACATACATGTGTTTGTTAAATTCTAGAGCTCTAGTAGTTGTGACTACATTACAATGAACAGCACTACTGCACTGCTACATAATTTATGGTAATGATTAGAACTTTCCTTTTAAAGTACATGAGAAATCCAGCAAAGTAACATTAGGCCTAAATCAGCACGCCCTCATGTGTAAATTCTGTTTATTCCCTCGTTTTTGTGCACTAAGGACCATATGGTCTACTATTTTTCTTTCGCTTTTTAAACCAACTTAATTGCATCTGCATAGCAATTAGATTTATTCATAAATTGAATGAATAATGCATTAATGTATTCTTACCATGTAAAAGTGAAGTTGAATTATGCATAAAAAACTAGTTGAACAAAACAACTGACTAATCACGGGTGTTATTTATTGTATGAATTAGCATTTATCCTATTAAAGCAGAATTTGAGTTGGATGGGCATTTCATAGCTAGAAATGAGACAAACAAAATACTCTACTACAATGCTTAAAACTGCAAACAGACGACAACATTTCAGGAGAAAATTGTCAATTATCATACATTCTACTACGGGCCGCCCTTGCGATTGCAGCTGTGATTACGCACGCAGATATGCTGCGAAAATATGCTAATGTTAGCAATCGCAAAGCCAGTATAGAGAAGCCCACTACCGCATTCGCACATCCTTAAGGCCTCACAGTCCTGCGTATACATCAGTACTGTGGCCTCTCACACAATTACAACAGGTCTGACCTTAATCAGAAATTGCAACAGTTGTCGCACGCAGTGAGTACTCAAGCTGTGTATGCTAACGCAGTGGCTAATTTATGCACGCCCAAGTAACGGTGTTCAAACGGACTGGCACGCCTGCATTTCTACAACCACTCACACCCTACAACAGTCGCCACCCCCAAACGCTGTGATGGCTTTGTATCTGTGTGAGTGATCGCACAGATATTGCAATGCTATCTCACGCACATGCACTATTGGCCGATCTGCGTACGCTGTTGCAGTTGCGATCCTTAATGAATCAGGCCCTGAGATAGCAATGAGCACATCCCACAGATTTTACTAATGTGAATTAAGCGCAGACAGCTGCTACTGTGCTTCTGACTGAGACATGCAATGCTGCTTAGGAGATGCAGGTATGACACTAGACTGAATGGTAAATAAATCTAATCATTAAGTAACTACTGATATAATACAGTTGATAAGCTTAAATTGTTTAAGAATGTTCATTGGTGTAATTAATTATGCGATCCTTTGTCTGTATTGTGAACACTGGCAATTGGAATATATTTATATGAAAGACAGGATTTTCATTAAGAAAATGCTTTATTTAATGCTCTCTACATTCGGACCCATGTTGTTTTCATAATGGTTACTAGGGGGACGCGGAACTCACCCCCTTGAAGGGTGACACCAAAATGCCGACTCCCCCTCAGTGACAGAGATAGCACTGCACACTAACATCAGAGGAGGAGGAGCCGTCAGTGCAGGGAGAATCTCTGAGGGCAACCCGGCATCCCCAGAAGTGCTGGGCACACCCCCAGAGTGATGAAACCGGGGTTGTGCTACCACGCCCACCCAGCAAGGTCACACCCAATTTACGGCCCCGCTACCCCCTTAGACGCATGCAGGGGGTTTCCTTGCCGCAGTGGATGTTACCAACACGAGTGCCACCACTGGTTATCATTTCTACTTTTGCTTAAAGTCAAATTCCCTTCAAACCAGGCTGAATTTAATTGCTAAAACAATCCCGTGCGTTATACCGGTATACTTTTGCCATGGGGGTAGGCTATTCCACTGGGGATGGGAAGCAATTTTACAATGGGGGCCTAAGGACACAGGGTGCAAAACACCCCAAATGTATATATTTATTTTTTTTAAATATATTTTTTAAAAAACCTTTAAATTACAATTACCGACTGTTTTTTTGGAAGTTTCAGTTAAGTGGTTAAAAATGGAGGAAGGACTGACATGAATTATCTAGATTTCAGGCCTACATCACAAACATGCAATTTTAAGGGTGTGTAGACTTTATATATACACACTGTATATGTAGATAATTATGTCATATGACATTTAATGTAAACTCTTTAACATAATACCATGATTTATTCAGAAAGTATCCAGAAAAATATTTGCTGCTCTTGATATTCCTTAAACTGAATATACGGTACTTGCCATTTTCCCTGATTCAATAGTACAAGGCGATTCTCAACATTTGCTACATCTAAAAAGTAAATGATGCTTATCATATATTTCTCTAATTAGAAGCGGCAATCTCATTTACTGTTATAAAGCACTGTGACTGTGATAAATGACATCGTCATCACTGAGCCATTTGTTATTTAATTATTCAATCACATTTAACAGATTCCATATGAATGTCAGACATTCTGTCTACACATGCCTAATGGACTTGATGGTATAGCAATACTGACAGCTGAGACACAGTAATATATCACAGATTGTTCTCTATATTGGAGATAGTGAAATATATGCTAATATGTTGCCAATAGATATTTCATCAATAGCAGTCCCCTCAGCATGTTTAAACCTACTAAGTGTCTCCATAGATTAAGGTCCACTAAACCCTAAGGGGTCTATTCATCTTTAGAGGTTTCATAGTTTTGTTCTGTATCACTACATATCTCAGCAATAAAGAATGTATTGTTGCTGTAATTTGTGAATCAGAGGCTCCAAGGTGATAACTCTGCTTCTATGTAGTGGTATTATCACCCTCACCAGCAGCTTAGCATGAGAAGTTCCAGCAAAATGTGCATGCGCTGCTAGCAGTCGTGCAAATGCACCTTATATTTTGACATAGAGAGGATTTTGGGAAGTCTCGCCACCTCCGTAAGGTCTCCCGTAGATGGCTAAAGGATAACGCCATATACCTCCCAATTTTCCCAATTTTGGTGGTACAGTCCCGCTATTCGGGCACTGTTCCAGCCGCAGGCCACAGTGTCGCATGGTGGTGGGGGATTTAGGAGGCCCCCTCTCACCTGCTGCTCTGCTTAGCACAGCAAGCAGTGAACAGATGATGTGTGCATGCTTCTATTCATCGGAAAGAGGGACTGGGGGAAGCCCAAAAGCTCCCAGCTTGCCACCAACAGGACAAAAACATGAAGGCCCATTGCAGCAAGCCCACATCCCCTTTTTGAGCATGCATGCCTTCAGCTTGTGCAAAAGTCAACTTTCAGCCTTGGATGTTGGGAGGTATGACACCATCTCAAGTTTGTAAAATTGAGCCACTTCTCAGTTCAAACAGTAGGCTATAGGGGCTGCAGTAAAAGATAAAATTAGAGGTGCCGTAGGAGAAATCTGTAATATCATTGTAGTCGCCCACTTGTACAATCGGAGGAAACACTGATAACTATTGCCTTCGACAAAAAATTGTGTTATTACAGATTCAGAAAGCTTAAAACTGATATTTTCAGATATAAACCAAAAAAATAAAATGCATTATTCAGTGTTACCCTGACATTTAACTGCAGCTTTGTTAGTAATGTATGACCTAACTACTCCATTACAGACAGGTAAAGCTCCTCCATGTTCTCAGGGCATACTTCTGAATCAGTTGGCATCTGACAAAGGAGACAATGCCATTTCAGTGAGACATTTAATTGTCTCAAGAGTCAGCACAGGTGCTCATAGCAAATCACATCTTCGGGCAATATGCCCCGCCCACTTTACCCAGAAAATGCTGGGATGCGGGAAACTTGTCTACTTTCCCAGGAGCCAGGAGACTCTCCTCCAAATTCCCATTCTGTGAATCAGCTTTGTCACCCATTGTCCAATTTATCATTGCTAATGTTATTATTATTATTATTATTATTATTATTAATAATAATAATAATGCTAATTATTAACTTAAGTAACAAAATATTATAGTTTACAAATGCATTATGCAACATATAAAAGTAAAGTGAACAGGAAATTGGTGAACTTGTACAAAATAATATTACCTGAGATTAGCACAGTACAGTCTAATGATTTTAAATCCAGACAAAGAGCTGATTATGGGAGTCATAACATAACAGCATGGGGGCCCGTTCTTGTCTTACAACCCAATATACAGGATTTCTGTTTGCACTTTAGTTCTTTTTACAAAATATAGAGCATTTCCTCTACTGAAATAAAATTGACAGTATTTAGCAATAATGATATGATATTCAACTCAATGCTAATGAAGCCTCCAATTTGCACGTTAATTATAAATGCCATTAAAAATTTCCCATTAAATTGATGATAAAACCTTCAGAATGCTTTATGAAAGCAATAGGCCGTCTGAATGAGACAAAACAATTTTCACCCTTACCACCAATTTAAGCACCTGTACTGTGAAGGTCGCAGAGAAATGATCTAATAGAGGAGTCGGTACAATGGCTGGCTAGTAATATACCAACATTTCCACATTGGCAGGGTGTGAAATAATGTTCACTAAGAAAAACTGTAATCCTGATGGATAATTTTCATCAGACATTTTTACCAACTTAAATAACATGCTCAGAAAATAGCACTGTCAGCGATACACCCAGAGAGCTCATTAATAATATGCTTTGAATGTCATACATGAGTTACATCTGGGGAGGTCAGACAGTGCAAGTAATGCACTATGAGATCATAAAATAGATGAATACAGCGCAGGCAAATAAAAAAATAAAAAACATGTGGGCTACATTCCAAAGTGTTGTTGTCTATGCCAAAATACCAATATAACATGTCCTGGTGGCTGTGATATTTTTTTTGTGTGTGTGTGTGATATTTTTTGTGTGCGTGTGTGTTTTTCTTTTTACATATTTTCAAATGGAATAAGAAACAAGACACAATGTGCCAGGCAGATTTGTTAAGGTATCTTTACCATAACGTAACCTTTGCACAACTCGATAGTGGGTACTGTGGGCCTGATTCAGAGCCACTTGTAAGCGGCCGCTCGTTCGCTCCGAGCGATGTTCGCACAACTGTGCATGCGTATGGGTTGTAATACGCATGCGCGAAACAGTCATTGCGGTCGGAAATTGTGTGCTCGCAAAATAGCGAATGCCTGCTAATTTGAGTGACAGAATGAGGCGTTTGTGGGTGGTAACAGGGGAAGGTGCTTGAAAACGGGGAGTGGAGATCCGAACGCAGGCGTGCCAAAAGGTCAAAACGGAAGTTATAAGGGTGTGCATAATTAACAAAGCAGCATCATCGCCCATGTCACTTGGTTGTTTCTTAGCGTGAACTGTTCGCATGATTGCGGTAGGAAAATCCTACCATAAGCACTGCGAGCAGTTCAGATGCCTTTCGATGTACTCGATTAATCAAATAAATAGCGGAGATGACGTAGGATGCGAGCGGCCAGGGGGCGTCTTTACAAAATAGCGAGCGCATATTTCATTCACTCGCTCAGACATAGAGGCGTCAACAGACCGCAAAGAGCGAGCGCTCAATTTAAATAGCCGGCCCCTTTTTCTGAACGACCGTTCGCAAATAGCGTCCGGCTCTGAATCAGGCCCTGTGTCTGGGTGGCATGCAAATATAAACAGCGGTATTTGAAGTTTGTAAATTTGCTGACATACAGCTTTTTGTCACAGCAGCTTGTTAGGCCATGGAAAAATATGAATACACTGTCATTCTACCCTAAATGATCTACTGAATCTAGTCAAGAGTTAATTTGCTATAGAAAATTATGAGGGATTCAACCCCTTCGTTTAGATAAACATGTTTTAACACAAAGAAGTAAAATATTATAAAACTGCATGTTTGATTGGATTTAAATCAACAGCTTTTTGGCCACTGTAAACCCAAGTACTTTTCCCTCTGATAAACTCCTGGTTGCGCTGGTAGTATCTCTTGCTGAAAATGTTCCGACCATATGAATCCAGTGGCATTTTATAGTTCAAGACACAGAAGCATTATACAGTACACAGAAGCATTATACAGTACACAGAAGCATTATACAGTAACAGAAGCATTATACGTAACAGAAGCATTATACGTAACAGAAGCATTATACAGTACACAGAAGCATTATACGTAACAGAAGCATTATACAGTAACAGAAGCATTATACGTAACAGAAGCATTATACAGTACACAGAAGCATTATACGTAACAGAAGCATTATACAGTACACAGAAGCATTATACGTAACAGAAGCATTATACAGTACACAGAAGCATTATACAGTAACAGAAGCATTATACAGTACACAGAAGCATTATACGTAACAGAAGCATTATACGTAACAGAAGCATTATACAGTACACAGAAGCATTATACGTAACAGAAGCATTATACAGTACACAGAAGCATTATACGTAACAGAAGCATTATACAGTACACAGAAGCATTATACGTAACAGAAGCATTATACAGTACACAGAAGCATTATACGTAACAGAAGCATTATACAGTACACAGAAGCATTATACGTAACAGAAGCATTATACGTAACAGAAGCATTATACAGTAACAGAAGCATTATACAGTACACAGAAGCATTATACGTAACAGAAGCATTATACAGTACACAGAAGCATTATACGTAACAGAAGCATTATACAGTACACAGAAGCATTATACAGTAACAGAAGCATTATACAGTACACAGAAGCATTATACGTAACAGAAGCATTATACGTAACAGAAGCATTATACAGTACACAGAAGCATTATACGTAACAGAAGCATTATACGTAACAGAAGCATTATACAGTACACAGAAGCATTATACGTAACAGAAGCATTATACAGTACACAGAAGCATTATACGTAACAGAAGCATTATACAGTAACAGAAGCATTATACGTAACAGAAGCATTATACAGTACACAGATGCATTATACAGTAACAGAAGCATTATACGTAACAGAAGCATTATACAGTACACAGATGCATTATACAGTACACAGATGCATTATACAGTAACAGAAGCATTATACGTAACAGAAGCATTATACAGTAACAGAAGCATTATACAGTCGACAGAAGCATTTTTAGCATACTTTTGAAGTTATTTTGCTGCTGTTATCCTTAGTAATATTATTTGTGCAAGTTTGTGGATTTTGTTTACAAATGTAAATGTACTGTAAGAATATTACTGTGCAATTTGAATCATGTTTGACAATCTTGTGGTCGAGGTTTGACAATTGCATTTGCTCTAACATTTGTGGTTTTCATTTTTTTTTTAAACACTAAATACTATCTTAATAAAAATATATTTTACCCTTTTGTGATAGCGATTGGCCATTAGCCATTTACACCAAAATATATATAGTTTAGCTTACACATATTCAAATCAGTTCTCACATAAACCATGTGCAAACTAGCTCAAACATGAACATGGGGGCTAATTCAGCATTGCACGCAAGTACAATGCTTAACGCAGCTTCCTGATTATTAAGAATCTGCGTGTGCGCAGGTCCCATTCTGCACATTCGCAGAACCTGATTGACAAGCAGAGGCATCTAAGGGGCACTGCGGGAGCGGGAAAGGCCGGGAAAGACCTATTTTACGGGAGTGGCAAGGCCATGGGCTGCATCCACGGACGCAGTTTCCTGGCCTTGCAAGCTGGCAAGCCTGAGTAAGCTGAGGCTTAATCAGCTGGCCGGTGGCCCGATGCCGTGCACCATCACGACTGATGGTTACAATAGTTATCCAAGCTTGCGACCTCGGATGCAGTGCTGGTATCGGAAATACAGCAGGAGGTGTCATACACATGTTTGCAAGGACGGAATTGCAAAGCTGTTTGCATGTAGTTTTACAATTCCATCCAGAACTGAATCAGGTCAGAATATGGTCAAACCTCTTGGACTTTCTTGAATTTAGCAAAACATTTTTAATTGATCTAAAATTAGAGAAATATTGATCAAGCTTTCACAATTTAGAGCTGATGTGTCAATATATATATATGTTGTTAGAATTGGTGGGCTGGTGACTAAATACTGGTTAGTGTGAGGTCACATATAGCGAGAACCACTTCTGGCAAATGAACCAAGAATGTTCATTTACTGTTTCTAAATTTTGGCAAATAAAAGGACAGGGTATATTTATTTTGCTTAAATAAACTATTGTCAACTCAAGAAATTAGGCAATTACCACAACTGTTACCCAACAAAGGGGTCAATCCAATTATAGCGCTTTTATACCTAAATTACGGGTCTGGCCTGGAGGTTGGAACAAGGGGCCTGATTCAGACCCAGTCGCAAGGCTGCGTTCGCACGCACCCTGCCGATATTTGCAATCTGCACATGCATATAAGACGCAGTGCATATGCGCGAACCAGTCACTGCGATCGGGAAGTGTTCGCAGCCAGTACACAGACGCTCTGCAAGCATGAGTGACAGGACATGCCTTTTATGGGTGGTGACAGGGGGTGGTCGATTGTAATGGGGGTGTGGTGGTGCGATTGCAGGCGTGTCTATGCATCTGAACGCCATTTCAGGGGTGTGCATAATTAAGACACATCGTCAGCATACACGTCACATGGCTGAATTAAACACAGCTGCACTTGCAGTGCTTGTGGTAGGGTATGGTCAGCCACAAGTGGTGCGTATGGGTCCGATGTCAGCCAATGTTACCGATTGTTTAATACACTTCCTGGAGATTAAGTATGTTACTAAGGGAAAGTGGGCGTCTTGTGTCAGGGTGGTGGGCGTCTAATTTCATACCGCGATTGCACGGCAAAACATAGTTGGCATGCTAATGTCTTGCTAGCGATCACGGGATTTGCATACTTTGACTGCTGATGGCTGCGTACAAACACAGCCTTGCGACCGGGTCGGAGTGAGGCCCAGGGTTCCAAACCAGATTAGATTCAGATTTTAGTCGGTGACGACCCAGGATATTCCCAAGTCTACGTCATTCACATCGGAGCCGGGTCTGCAGTGACCCGGCTCTTCCGGCGTGGAAGTAGACACTTGGAGATGACGTCATCTCCAAGAGCCACTGAAGCTGGCCAATCGTCCGGCATATGGCGTGCTCCAAGTCATCGTGACCCGGATTGCGTCGTTTACATTGCAGGATTTCACAGGTCATTCCCGCTTTAAACCCTGCAAGTTACCTGGGTTGGATTGCTGGGTCACGCAACCCGGGAATCCAACCCTGTCCCGTTTTACACCAAGGAGCTACCCGTACAGGAGTATTAGGTGCGAAATGAGAGTAGCGAGTTTATTTTGCGCAGGCTTCGAATCGATGCACGCTCCTGAGAATTCTCCAATCCAATTGAAAATGCCTATTCGCTCTACTAGCATGCGGAGGTTTGCAAATTGACTGCCAAATGAGATTTGAGAGAAGTGCATGAAAAAGTGGGGAGACCACCCTGGACCCCCCAAAATGGATAATTTTGTTTTCAGGACCACATAGAAGGCTGTTTGTGGGCATTAGGAAGGTACTGAAGGTTTTAAATGGTGTCAAATGGCTGATTTGTGCTTTTTTTAAAATAAAATATAAAAATTTCTTTTTTTTTGTTTAATCTCAAACAATTAAATGAAAAAAATGCAGATAAAAGGTGATTTCTTGGGTACTTTGAGGGCACCATGAAAAATTATAAAAAAAATATATAGAAAAACAATTATTTTTATTTTTTCAATTAAAAAATATTGTAATTAAATTTGGGGTGCCTAAACTAACGACAAAGTTTATTTTGGGGTAATTTGAGGACAATTTTTTTACATGTCATTATTGGACTAATTAAGCTAATTGGAAACTTCCAATTGCCTAATTAGTCATTATAGGGGTGTCCAAGGTGTTCAGCACAGTGTCCTGACATTTTAACCTTAAAATAAAGACTTTCCTTTCCATCTCTCACTCTCAGGGAGGTGCAAATGGAAAAATACTAATTAAGTCTGACTAATTAAGTATGAGTTGCTAATTGGATTGCAAAATTAATTCGCTGTGCGAATTAGAAGGAAAAATAGCAACTCGCACCTTGCAACTCACAATTCGCACCTAATTGAACTGACCACTATGTCAAATCTGATGACATGTGGCCCTTTAGCAATTGGACCAAATGGGTCACTTTTGGGCATACTTTTCAGGTAGTCCCCTGGTTCCCCGGAAGAGTGGGTGGCTCTATCGAATTCCACCCACTTCCTAGTGGGTAGAATGGGGAGTGTATTCCCAGGTATGTGGGGGTCAATATGACGTGATTCATCATTTTATATCCACCACATCATCACTGAAACATGCCTCATGGCATTATGCTGCGATAGTGGCGGGCCTTAATGACAGTGTCTAGCTCCACCCCCTCAGTGGCAAGCTGCAACTCTTCCCCTTTCTTATTTGGCAAGTATGCTTTTTTGCTTAACTGAGGCCTGTTATTGTGGTCAGAAGATAAATGCACACTCAGCAATGGCATAACTCCCAGAGGCAAATACAGCATTTGTTTTAAGTCAAGTGTTGAGATGAGGGGGTTTGGGCACCAGCAGGGACACTGAGATGGGGGAAGAGGCAGTTAACATGCAAAAACCAGGCATTTGTAGTATAGCTTGCAAGCTGTATGTGGTATTAGAGAGTCAAAGCGTGGGCATTTACACAGACTGCAAATATACTACACATGTATTTTCCTGAGTCTGCCCCTCCTGCAATTCCTGACCTCCTGTTAATGGGTGATGATGGGCAGTAGAGGAAACCCTGCCCTTGGCACTATGAGAAGTCTTGAGTATAGGAGCCCTTGCCTCTGGGCATCGGGTGCAATGTTCTACTCAAGTTGGAAATCAATTGTTTTTATCATGGCTTTAGCTAATGGGTGCTTAGCAGAGCAATTCAATTGTTGCTCCAACCAGGCTTGAGTTGGCGAGCAGAAATGTGCGAAAGTCAGTACTTGAGATGGGTTTAGCCACTGATCCCTGTGCTTTAGGGTGCAACAAGCACGATAATTAATGGGCGCTCAAAACAATTAAATTGCTCCATCGGGCTCCCATTAATTATCGCCGCCCAAAAAACTATTTCATTAACCCCATCAGCCTGCATCTTACATTGCTTCCAAATATCTAATTTACTGATTTCAGTCATTGCACTTGTTTTGTGGCCAACAATAAACTGTCAGCACTGCTTTTCATTCACTTGGGGAAAACATTGATAATACCAACACAAAAATGCCTGCCTAGGTTTGATCTTACAGATCACTATTTGCAATATAGGGGTTATAAGTGTCATTGAAAATTGTTCAAAAATCTTTATTTGAAAAAAAAAACCAGACATGCAGAATGTATTCCCATGAGCCTTAACGTAAAATGTTTTGCTCACTTAAACTTTAAAATAAGTTAAAATGGTGTCTCAGTCATTTTAAATAAAACCCAAACACAACAAAGATTATTCTGGAGTGGATTTGATTACTGCTTGTATAAAATTGTATTTCTTGTTGAGATGATTTAACAACAGACACACATTGCAGTTCAGGGACCACACAATGGCTGCAGACTGCAGATAATTGCTAGACAGGCACTTTCTCTGCCTCTTCAGACCTTTTCAGTTTTTAGTGCCAATATGTCACACTATTGCCTTGGCACTAAGTATTAGCTGTAAAAATCCATCAACAATTACAGTAATTACAAACAGTAATGGTGTGCGCCACTTTACTGACAAATTGGTTAAAATCTTAATGCCAAATTATCAAATAGGTCCTAAACAATGGAAACATGTCTGTGGGAGCCTGTTAGGATAACGCAGGCATGCCGGTCACAAACTGGACCAATGTGTACTGTTAGTGACTAATCCATCAACTCCTTAGGGAGAGTCTTGCAAACATAACTTTGATGACAAATGCAATAAAATATTAGAAAAGTAGGTTTAGAGCTAGGAAAGAATTTATCACATAAACTCGACAATAACATTTTGCTGTAAGATGTTTGTCTTGCAACATGCTGGCTGGCAGACATTACACTTTTCACACAGCCAAAGAAATGCTTGCTGGTTTTCAGTGTAGCTGGCCAGGAATATTTTCTCAATGTGTAAACTAGTTGCATTTTTTGGTTTGGATAGAAAAACTGAGTATATCTGAAATTTATTTTAAGTGCTATATCTATTACAATAAAAAAGATACTATAGTAAAAACAAACACATTAAATAGCAAAAAAACAGAAGTGAACTGCAGGGGACAGCAGGAAAGTCGTATCAGTTTGTCATATATCAGACGTAACTGACAGTCTGTCTCCCAGGCATGTCTGTCAGTGTGACTGTCTGTTCGATCACAGTGGCAGGCCTGTGTTATAGTCCTTTGTGTCAGGGAGATTGCATTTGCAGGCTAAGCATATGTAAGATCAATGCTGAATCTGCAGCACCTCCATTAACTAGTCATAGTGAACTGAAACAGACCTTAAACCTTGGTAATTCAAAGGAGATAGGCTGGTCTGATATGAGAAAGCTTCCAGCCTATGAATACGGTATGCAGTCAGGAAGCCGACGGTCGCTATGTCGACCGCCGGCTTCCCGACCGTGCAATCCTGACAGGGGACTAATGATAGGCATCAAAATCCCGTTGCCTATCATTATCCCTACGCCGGGATCCTGACACCCAGCATACCGAATGAAGGTAAGCCTGGCGGTGGGAGCGGACAGCCACGAGGGGGGGAAGGTTAGAGTAGGGGCACGCATTAGTTTGATGTACAGATATGTCCACTTGCATCTTTGCCACACCAAATTGCGGCGCATATGGTGCGAGTCGCGCACCCGCGAATGGGTACGCTCGCCATGATCGATAGGATTGCATGGTGCAAACGCAGTGCACGGCATGGCGTACTGTGGCGCATGCAGCTGCGGCAAATCACATGGCAAGATGCGTGCGCATGTTTGCAGCGCAGATGGCAAGGATGCAAGAGGACACATCTGTATGTAAATTTTATGACAAAAACTTGATCCTAATTTGATAGAGCCCTAAAGAGCATATTTATCACATTCTGCATTATAGATGCAGATGGGATGTGATAAATTTACCCAAATTCACAATGCGAATACACATGTGCTGCCGACCCGCTTTCCCTCCCTCCCCCGCTAAGCTAAAACTTACCTGCACAATGCTGCAGCCATGGACCAGTACTGTAAACTGAGATGCTGCCTGGAAGTTTCACAACATCAACTGACTGGGGTCACTGGAGCCAGACACCGATCCCTGGCTCCAGCAGCCTTTCAGGTAAGTGTTAGCTTATTTTCTTTTATAACTTTTTTAATTCTTCAGTAATCAGCCTGTGGTCTATTTAGATACACATGGCTGATTACAGGTGCCAGCTATGAGCTCTGTTCTGGCTGTCAGAGCATAGCTGAGAAGGGGAAATGGGAGGGAAGCCATAATAATGCCTGAAGATAGCGTTATTATCACAGGGCTCCCTCTATTATTTATTTACAATTTAATTTAAGTAAATTTGGGTAGATCACATATCCCATTACAAGTATGGTAAATGCACTCTGTTTACTAAAAACAAATGTGAATTTAAGGGCTTGGAGGAAAATATTGCAAATTCTCCTCCAAAAATAAAATTGATAAATATGCCCGTACTGTATGTGTTTAAATAAGGTGCTGTGCCAGACCAGAGAATAAAGCAGCATGCAAATCATTGTTACTGGCAATGGATATACTGACATTTGAAGCAACACACAAGTAGACACTAGTGATTTTTATCTGCTAATAATTTCCATATTCTCATAAAATATACAGTATCTATAGACAGACTCCATTATAAAGCAATGGGATATTTCCATAACTAAACAAAGGTGTCATAATGCCATATCTCACATGATTTGTTGCCAGCAGTGCCGGCTGATATAAAGTGCACTCCTTGAAATAGTGGCATTCAGTTTATTAGTAAACCATCCACCGCAGCAGGATAACTTGTCAGCTCCTTTTTCATTTGTGTGGTGCTGAATTATTCTTCACCACCACAAGAATGTTAACAGCATGCTGAATTGGGGTCAGCAAGAGGACTGCTTGCTTAAAATAAATACGTCTTTTAGGCACAGTCTAACAAAAGACAGAATTGTTACATAATTTACAGTAGTCTACATCAAACCTAAGTGCTAATATTACTCTATTTAAATATTACAAGCCTTCCCTAAAGAAGATCCTATTTACTTCCAATGCAATTCCCTGTCTGCGGTGAAGACATAACTGTATTTCTGGTTTACCTCCAAGCCAGGGGGAATATCTAATTTGTCTAACCTGACCCTTATGGCACAGCACATATGTTCACAGTGATTGGGAACATAAGTAAAAATACATTCTTTAGACATGTTTTAGTCATGGGTCATTTAGATGCCTACCATGATTCTTTTGTGTGTTACACTCTTACCAATACAATTCTGAAATTGTTGGTTGCAGAAGTTAGAATGTATGATGTAATTGTGAAAAGACATTTTTATATGTTTATTACTTTGTAAGAAAGAACTTGAATAGGTGTAAAGAAACCAATAGTGCATTTTATGGGCATGTTTGCTAACACTGTCATCCCTGTTTCAGCCAAACTGCCCTTTTTTATATACAGTAGTTCTGTAAACCCATTTATTGGGTTTGAAATGAGTACAATGGAGCATTTCTTTAGCCTATCCTCCTTTGTTTATATGCACATTAAAGACAGCATGATGACTGGAGTACTCTGTGCTCCTCACAGAGGTAGTAGGCTGCTATAGAGAGTTACTGTTGTCTGAGATATACTGTACCTATATAACATTTGTATGTACTGTACAACATGACAGGTGTAAATCTGGTAAAAAATTTTTTTAAATAATCCCTAAATCTGGCTTCTCCTTATTTAAGAAGCCCCAAAGCTTGCAGTGAGAATGAGTGGGAATACCTGCATCTCATAACGCTTTTCCATTTGAATGCCGTGCTCATTCCGGGTGCGACCTGGCTGAGACTCTGTACAGACAGGCGGCAAGACCCGGCAATAATGCCGGGTTGATGACGTCATCTGGATCAGGTGATGAGCCACCACTTGGAGATGATCTCATCTCCAAGCACCGGCTCTTCCTATGCAGAGAACGGGACCTGGTGCACATCGACCTGGGTTACCCATTCACACTGCATCATGAGCAGGGTTGAAAATGCGTTCAACCCTTCTCGTGACCAGGGTTGAAATTCCAGATCACTTGACCCATCTTATTTCAATCTGCCCCATTCACACTGCACAATAACCCGGGTTATTGCCGCTAGTGTAAAAGGGGTATCAGAGAGGCAATAGCAGGGGTAGGCAGCAGAAAAAAAATATTTATTAAAATAAAGCTTTTATATCTTGAAAAAAAAAAAAATATATATATATATATATATATATGCGCATGTGTCCAGCTACATCTTTGCCGATCGCGCTAAACGTGTGCACGCATCATGCCAGATGATTACCCGCAGCAGCATATGCTACGGTATGCTATGGCGAGCAGTGCAATCGCACCATACATTCTTATGGAGGAGCAGGTGCGAACGCAGTGTGCATATCTGGTCACAGGCGCATGCCTTCCGATTCGCTGCATATGCAGCAAAGATGTAGCAGGACACATTTGTATATATGTAAAGCTGAACTGGAAGCCAAATCTGGCATATTTGGTACTTAGCATGACTCAACTACCCCGGGAAACACTTAGTAAATTGCAGCAATAACTTTTTTAGTAAAAGTCAGACATATCACAGCTGATTAGTGAATAAAACCGCTCAGAACAGCAGTACATGTTGGTAGCTGCTCAATCACTTCAGTAATATTACTCAGGTGCATGAAAGGAGGGCTTATTCTATACAAGAAACAGCAAAAGGTATTCCCCAGCACTCGGAAATGATATCAGCAATATAATTGTAGTGAACATACCAAGTTTGGTGAACGACCATCTCCCTAGTGCCTAACCCTAACCATCCCCGTAATGCCTAAGCCTAACCATCCCTGTAGTGCCTAAGCCTAACCGTCCCCTTCCGCAGCCTACACCAGGTGCCTAACCCTAACAATCATGAAAAACCATGATGTCGACTCTTTGTGTTAACAATTTGCGTATCGACATTGTGACCATGTCAACCTTTTGACACTGTCAACCTAAATCCACGATGACCTTTTAACTGTCAACCATTTGACCCAGTCGACCTTTTGACCATTTGCATTTCGACCATCTGGTGCCAACCTATTGACTGTCTATCTAAACACTGTAGATCTTCCATCCAGATACCCAATTATTTTCTATCACCACAATTTATTATTAAAATATTGCCGCAGCAGTTGAGTAATACTCAGATGCCCAGCGATGCTGGCTGGCAGCAGTAAGAGTAGGCTCTTGGTGATTCTGTACGTGTGCAACCAGGCTTGACTTGAGATTTCAGATTCACTTGTAAAAAGAAATAGAAAAATAGTACAATATATATGAAAACTTTTTAAAAACATTTTCATAAAATTCTAAATAAAAAAATATTTACATAAGGAATTATTTTTAGTTGAATATTTCCTGATACCGCTATTCTGAGATAGTAATAGCCAAAGAAGGATTGCTGCCCCAAGTGATCCTTGTTAAATAGGCTTCCCTATCTCTTAGCACTGTAACAATAGTTAGATAGATGGTGCAGATCAGGCATGTCAAACATGTGGCCCGAGAGTGTGGGCCCACATATATATAATATGCAGCCCACACCCCTGCCATGATCGGAGCTGATCTCCGATCGGGCAGTGTTTACTTTACAAGCTGGCAACGCTGGGCAGCATTCCCAGTGATGCAGCGCGCGGGTGACGAGATGACATCACCCGCATCGCCCACGACAAGCGGTACCTGCGCCTGCTGCTCTGGATCTAATTAGATCTAATTAGATCCAGTCAGAGTCTACGCAGAATGGCGTGGATTGAACCAGTGCCCAGCGGCCATCGTGAAGAAAGGAAAGTACTGCACAGACAGGTGAGTGGGGCCTGTTCTATACTGGGAGGGGGCTCTGCATAAGGGGCATTACTGGGGGCACAACATAAGGGGCATTACTGGGGGCTTGCATAAGGGGCATTACTGGGGGCTTTGCATAAAGAGGTATTACTGGGGGCTCTGCATAAGGGGCATTACTGGGGGCACAACATAAGGGTTGTTACTGGGGGCTCTGCATAAGGGGCATTATTGGGGGCTCTGCATAAAGGGGCATTACTGTGGGCACAACATAAGGGGCATTACTGGGGGTTCTGCATAAGGGGCATTAGTGGGGGCTCTGCATAATGGGGCATTACTGGAGGCTCTGCATAATGGGGCATTACTGGGGGCACATCATAAGGGGCATTACTGGGGGCTCTGCATAAGGGGCATTACTGGGGGCTCTGCATAAAGGGGCATTACTGGGAGCTCTGCATAAGGGGCACTACTAAGGACATTACTGAGGGTTCTGCATAAGGGGCATTGCTGGGGGCTCTGCATAAGGGGCACTACTAAAGACATTACTGGAGGCTTTGCATAAGGGGCATTACTGGGGGCTCTGCATAAGGGGCATTACTGGGGGCACAACATAAGAAGCATTACTGGGGCACAACATAAGGGGCATTACTGGGGCACAACATAATGGGCACTACTAGGACACTGCATAAAGAGCATTGCATAATAGGCACAAGTTCAGGGGGCATTGCATAAAGGGCTCTAATACAGGGGGGAATTGCGTAAGGGGCAGTACTACAGGGTGCACTACATTGTTTTTTATTAATAATAAACTTGCATATAAGATTTTTCTTTTTGTTGCAGCTCACACATTCGTAGACTTTGACTATTCGTCCTGGTTGGTATTTTGAGTTTGACATGCCTGGTGCAGATGGTTAAAACATACATTTTCATCGGAGATAGGCCTTCTTTGTGCATAACTAATAGAGCTCTAAGAGGCCTATTTATCAATTAATATTTACAAGATATTCCCCTAAATCACTCACAAATAATAAGTATCTCCTGAATGTATCTACAGGGGACCGCAACAGATATTGGAGATCCTTAGTTTTCGTTTGCAAAAGCTGCCGGCATAGGTTTCTACGGGGGCTACCTTATTGCCGAATTTACTAAGCATATCAGCAATACTTAATTTCTTATTGCTGTAATTAGTGGTAATAAGAAATGATAGTTATTGGGTCAAAAATAATTGGGCCACTAAGAGTCTATATTTTTCTATTCGAAACGGGAGTATACATGTAATATTTTAGCAAAATTGTTAGAAGCTCAGTTGTTCTATCAGAGACTACGATCCAAAATGAAGTGACACAATACAATATCTTTACCCATTCTCTGGAGAATGACTGAACCACTGCTGTGCAAGTGACACAGATTTCATTTTATCAATAAATAACTTTAGTGTTGGCAGGAGAACTGGAATGAAAGTAGCAGTATCATTATGCAGTAGTGGGAGTTCAACTATTCCATAGGGTATAAGCTTCTATCTTATAATGAACACTGACTACCTGTCTTTAAATCACATTCATGTAGCTCTGAGAAATTATAATTGTGCTCTACATAGTGTTTTCATGAGATATAATATGATATTGCTGGTCATAGAGTGCACAACTCTTGGGACGAGGTTTTCTTTGTAATAATCTGCCACTCAAGTACTGTCAGTGACAGATGACATGTAAAGCATTTATAACATCCAAGCTGAATTGTTTGATGTTTAGATCGGGACAATTGCTTTAAAATATGTTGCCCCCATTCTTTGTGCTCTCAGTCCTGTACCTTTAATAAATAGTTTATTCCTACACTTATACCATCCAGCTAGAAATAACTAAAGCAAATTGGAATTTGTCTGATAGTAACAAAGACATATTGCTAATCTGTTGCTCTATTAGACCAAAACCCCAGGCCAGATTAATCATGTCAGCTGAAAGCCTCTTGTAAATAAGACACATTTTCCTTTTACCCACCTACCAGTATCATTATATATTATTATTGTTTTTTAATTTGATATAATTTTCCTTTAAAGAGTAAATAAAGCCATCATTCAAAATTATAATATAAATGGTTGTGTATTTCTGAGGTGAATATTAAACATGAAATAACTGCCTGCAGGTTACTCAGGGCCTGATTCAGAGATGTAAGCTGTGCCGATGTCAATGCAGTTGAGTGATTGAGTGATTTGTTGCTACTGCGCATGCTCGAAATGCCTTGGAAACTCCCACTGTGCACGTGCAAATTAAAGATTGAGATAGCAAGCGTAATGTCTCCCTAATCGCAAGGTCCTCAGCAGACCACTGCGATCCATGGGCGTTTGTGGGTGGAGTCGGGGAGATGGCTGAAAGGGATTGTAAAAAGAGACCAGTCCGTGTGCATGTTATGGGAGTTCCAGGTGTGTGTCTGTGCTTGCGGCTGAGCTCCCAATTGCAGAACCACAGTCTCAGAGGTCAGTTTCAGAGAAACAGTTGACCCAGAATCTGAGCAGCCCAGGACTTACTTGAGGAATCGATATGCATCCAACATCGTGTCAATGGTGGTGTGTTCTCAAGCCACGGGGGATCTGCACACAACACAGATAGGGAAAGTGGGAGTAGCAACATTTGCACAGTCCATCGCACACTATTTCTGATGGGGAGTCTTGTAGCAGGCATTACTGTGTTTTCACAAATACATTGTGCGTACAAAGTCAGTTGAGAATGCAATAGCATACACAGGGTCGGCGCTAGGGTGTTCTGCACCCCCATGCAAACTAAAATAAAGAGGCATGGCCTCGTTGGGAAGGGGCATGGCCACACAAAAGTACCAATTCACATTAAGCCGCACAGTAGTGTCAGTTATTCACATTACATCACAAACAGGGGCATATCTTTAATGGGTGCAGGTTGTGCAGTGTCCAGGGGACCCACACCGCACACCCTGCACCCATTATAGTCTTTATAACTACCTGTCCGTTGTCTCCAGAGTACTGGGCCAGCGCTGCAGAGCAATAAAATCACTGGGAAAATGGCTGTGGCACATTCGCAGTACTGCTGTCCCCGGGAAAATGATAAGGGCACCATTTTCCTGGAGACCCGAGCATGCACAGTAAGTTTTTAGATAGAATGTACTGCACCCGCGGCCTCCATGGCTCTTAAAACTCCCCTGATAACAAAGTATTGTCTGTTATTCACATTACAGCATAAAGTAGTACCCCTTACCCCTTATACACATTACGCCACACAGTAAAGCCCCTTATACACATTTATGCCACACAGTAGTACCCCTGATACACATTACACCACACAGTAAAGCCCCTTATACACATTACGCCACAAAGTAGTACCCCTTATACATATTGTCACATATAGCCCCTTATTACACTACATAAGGTGTGTTCTCATACATCTATCCTCCATGCGCTACAAGGTGCGTTACATATAGAGTGCCGAGTGCCGTGTTACTCTGTAGCACCGAGCATCTTTCCATGCAACTTTTTCCACAGCGATGTAAATAGGATGCACAAGCAGCTTCTGCTGATAAACATGATATGTGGCATGCCAGTACACTGTGTGCAACAAGCTGTAGGCAGTAGCGCATACAGTTCGGCGATTACGTCTGGTTCCGCCCACAGGGCACCTGCGCTCAGTGCTGTGGCACCACCCGCACTACCCTAGTTACGGCTCACAGTTCTGCAGCAGGGAGGTGCCTCTCCCCACCGCAATGCTTACCCCACGGAGTACATTGCAGCGACACTGAGCGTACAACTCTGGATCAGGCCCTCTTTCTTCCATGTACCATCTTAGGAGTCAGGACACGAAAAGAGCTCTTAATGCACTTAGTACAAAATCACTGATGTTTATTGGTTAAATCAATGAGACTCATTTGTGGTCTTGCTTTCCTTTTTCACCTGGTATGTGTCAGGATGGCAAGATTACTTAACAGTTTTATCCTGAAACCTCTTATTATAAGATACACTAATGCACCAGGGTTAGAACAATGCCATGCAGGCAGACCCCATTCAGATCATTGCCCTGTGCCATAAACTCAAGCAGTGATCTTAAAATCTGAATGTTAGGTGAAAAATATATAACTCTACAGTGCACTTAGCTTTTCAGTGTAAATTAAGTTTCCACAGAATCACATATTTTAAATATAACTTTTATTTTTCATTATTTGCTGCTGTATCATAATTCTTTGCTGCACTTTAAAAATACCTTGCTGCAGAGCTCATATCACTGTAAGCAAGATATACAAACTATAGTTGTGTTAACATTAATTAAATATTATTGGAGAGTCTTCCAGTAATTATCAAATGTAGACATTGACTTCTCTACAAAATATTTCCTATTTTGATACAGAGTGACGTTCCCACGTTCTGATTAATCAGAGCAAAGCTGCTATATTGATTAGTGTAAATAAAAAGAAATCTGTGCTGGTGTATTAAGATCCCTTACATATACTATTAGCTAAAAATAAGTTATTTATTTAGACATATAAAACATTTATTAATAAACATCACAATAATATATATATGCCTTTTTACAAACATCAATAGCAGTCAGCACAATGGTAAACATCTAATCAAAGCACACAGCTACCTAGCTCAATAGTAAAACAGTAACAATAGGATGATGTTACTAATCCTTCTTGTAAACTTTGTTGCAATACAGGTCTTTCCAGTAGCTGAAAAAGTTAGCATATAAAATCATAGACTTTGTGATAAAAGTCTAGATATCTTTTAGCAACTATACAAAAAGACCTGGTGCTGATTATAATAAATTACAACTATAATAATATTAAATATTATCAATCAAGCAGCAAAGAGCCAAAGTGCTTGTGGTTGCACATATAGATACACCTAGATACCAGGTGTTGCACAGAAAAACATTTAAACACCCTTGCACTGGTACTATAGATGAAAGTTGGTACAGAGGAAGTCACAAATAAAAAATTCTAAATATAATTAATTGACCGGTCAACAAAATAATCTTAAAACATCACATAAAATTCTCCATGGAATAATAGTAAATACATATTACAGAAATGTAATACTTGAAAAGTTTTTACTATAATTCCACTTGATTATTTAGTTGAAGGAGGTGGATCTTACATTTTCCACTAATTTCAATATATCAACAGCGGATATTTATTGTGTCCACACACAACCCGTGATAGTTTGTAGATATTGAAATATCCTCCTTTTTATATATATATAGGGAGTCTCTCAGTCTAATAGACTGTAGCTGTAGTCAGTTCAGATACAAATGCCTGTTATGATATCTCCATGTTGCTCATGACATGGGACATGTACAAATGTTATTAGGTCTCCACTTCGGGAGGTCCGTACACCCCTTCTAAGCTGATCGGGGAAAGAGAGAGGGAGGCTAAGGGGTCTATTTACTAAGCTGTGTTAGGAGATAAAGTGAACGGTGATAAGGTACCAGCCAATCTGCTCCTGTCATTTTTCAAACACAGCCTGTGACATGGCAGTTAGGAGCTGATTGGCTGGTACCTTATCACCGTTCACTTTATTTCCTAACACAGCTTAGTAAATAGACCCCTTAATCAATCCAACGGGAGTCCTTCCGATTAATACCTGTCAGGTTGCTATGCCCTATAGGGGCCCATTTATTAAGGATCGCATTTTGCAATGCGATCAGGGCATGCAGTATAGCCCATGATCGCATTGCAAAATGCGATCATACCGGCCGAATGTATGACCCGGCACATGCACGGAGACGGGCTCCGAAAAGAGCCCGTCCCTGCGATGTGGCTGGAGCGCATTCCGGGCTGCTGCGCATGCGCAGTCCCGCGGACTGCACATGAGCGGCACCCATTGCCGGCGGAGGGATCTGGAAGATCCCTCCGCCGGCTCAAATGCGGTAAGTGCCCAAAGGACACAGCGGCTAACGCTATCTGCAGATGGCGTTAGCTGCTGGGGTCAATATCGGGAATGCAAAGCATTCCCGATATTGATACATTTGGCAGCATCGCATCCCCCATAGAAACCTATGGGGGAGGCGGCTGCCGGCGGCAATGGAGGGATCGCAGCAGGTATCGGAGATACCTGCTGCGGTCCCTCCTTCATACATTCGGGGGATACTAAGTATTTGAGGTAAACCCCCGAAAACAGGTGTTTTCGGGGAATTTACCTCAAATGATCTTTGATAAATGTGCCCCTTAGTGAGCGGTAGTACGATCCCAGCCCCAACCTCGCAGATGGTTCATGTCCAACAAAGTCCATCTCCAGAGTTCCAGGCAATTCCGGTAAACAAGTAGGTGTCACAGATATATCCAGGGGTCCAAACCTCTGATGCATTTCACACCACAGATGGGGCTTTTTATAAGATATCTCTTTTATGTTTAAAACATAATGTCCTTATCTTAGGGCAGTGAATGCATCTTTTGCGTATGCTGCCAACAATAAAAGGGTGTATTTGTCATGTAGCCCTAGTTGCTGCAGCATTCATTCACTACCAACAATATTATGTAGCTTGCAATTTTATCTTGTGCACAGAGAAATAGATTGTGCTAGAAGCAGTATGTGCTGGAATACTGGAGAAAGCAGTTTATGATTACCGGTGAGTAGGAGCGCTCCTGTAAACCTTTGTTTTATATCCACAAGTTGGTGTATGGAGATCCAGTTAATTCCTCCGACACTCTTTTTCCCCTAAGTTCAGAGGGACCACCGGAGACCAGTGTAGTACTACACAGATGGCAGCAAGTATTGTACTTCCCGTTCTCCGGTAAGTTAGAGCTATCAACTGGTTAGGGGTGCTGAGGCGGCTGGATACGGTATAAGGGAGCAGATTTCAGCCATCCGAGAACAGGCTGTGATTAAACGGTCCAAGTATAGTGCAGTCAGTAACCGCTATCAGCATAGACTAAGGAGACAGCAACACGTTTCAGCAACTACTGTGGATTTTATCATTTGCAATGGTACCCAGCAAGGTGCAGAGCATGTGTGGTTCTTCTACATTGGATTTAAAGCTGGAAGATTATAGATGGCATTAAGGGACAAATTGGTAAAAGAAGATTTTTTTTTTATAGGACTTAGGCCCTGATTCAGACCCCGTCGCTATGACAGAGCGCTCGCTCTAAATCAGGGCTGGTCTTTTTTTTTTTTAGAACGATCTCCTGGCCGCTCGCATAGCTATGGGTGACCACCCACAGCTACAGCGAGCGGCCATGATGATGGTCGCGATGGTCAAGACCATCGTGACCATCGGGCTTGTAACGAGACCCTTGTGGTAGGGTCTCGTGGCCGCAAGCCCCAGAGAGCTTGTGGCTCTAATAGAGCCGGAAGCTCTCCCACTGACATCACTCGTGATGTCAGTGGGACCGGCCCCAAATGGAGGCGTTCACATGGGAACACCTCCATTTGGGCAGCAACTCCCCCGTCCCGCCCACTAAAGGGGGCGTGCTGTCACTCAACATCGACAGCACGCCCCCTTTGGTACAAGACCCAGAGCGACGGATTGCCCGTCGCTATCCGGGTCTCGCGTATGCGCACGATGGAGCCGGCTCTGTCGTGCGCATGCGCTCTGGGCCACCATCGACCCGGTAGCAAGTACTCAGCGCTTGCGACCGGGTCTGAATCAGGCCCTTAGTTGCAGTGCGTGGACAGTGTTGTTATTTCACAGTTTTTTTTCTCCCACAGATGTTCTATTGGACCATGCTACCAGGGCTTGCTGGGACCAGTAGTGCACAGCCAAACATAAAATAAAATTGTATTAATCAACTTTTATTACCCACCAGTACGGAGTTGTTATTTTCTTCTGGGAGGTAGGCCTACATTGTTTTTGCATGGCTATTCCTCTAGGGAAATTAGCCCTTTGATAAACAGGCTAGGAATGATGGATATTATTGTAGGGAGGGAACTCATGCTGTTGATTTGCCTGTTATAGTGTCACCAGTAACATAATTTCCAGTGGGATACATGCTGCTTCCCCACCCCAAAATTCAGGGCTGGCACTACCAATAAGTAGCTTTAGGCAGCTGCCTAGGGCTCCGGCCCCAAAGTGGCGCCACTGAGTGAGCTAACAAAGAAAATGAAGATGCTTCTCAAAGCTGTGGAGCTTATCTGCTGCAGCCACCGCTAATCACTACCCCACTGTGACATGTCACCCTGTGTACTGCCAGCCCAGTTCTCAGTGCAGGTCTCAGCACTGCCGCTTACAACAGCCCTACTGACAGTCACATGACTGATTGGAGCTGTGTAGATGTTAATAGTGTGATGTCTGACTTTAGTAAGTGATAAAATAACAAAGGTCTAAAATCATCTTGTATTCAGAAGCATTTACACCAACACTGCATAATTGTGACTTTAAATTTTTCCTCTCAGTTTATTTGTTGATTGACTTAGAGGTTATCCAGTTAGGCTTGAGGGGAGTGTCTGTTTATATGCAGCTTTCGGCTGGCAGATAAACAAATGTAGGATATCAAATTAATCAGCACAGTGTCCCAGTCACATCACATTGACTAAGACACATTTTCAGGTGAAAATTTTGTGAAAAAGATTTCTGACGCTAGTAGAGTTGCACAAGATTCTGGACCTGATTCGTTTCGGATCGCTATTGTGATCACAGCTGAGATTACGCACGCAGGTCCATTGCGAAAGCATGCTAATGCTGCAATCGCAAAGCTATTATAGAGACGCCCAAAGCCAGCATAACTACACCTACTACAGCTTTCGCGTATCCGTAATACTTTGCAAATCTGCAAAACCACTGGTACCATCAAGTAACATCGGAGTCTCACGCACATTTGCACAAGGTCAGACCTTACTCAGAAATTGCTAACCTTGTCGCACGGCACGTTTTGATACCTCAAGCTGCGTATGCCAATGCAGTGACTAATTTATGTATGCCCCTGTAAAGGCATTTAAACCCACTCACACGTCTGCATTTTGCCCCCCTCGTCAACAGCCCCAAATGCTTACTTCCTGTCAATCGCTCTGCAAAAGGGTCTGCGCAGTCTCTGCAATCTCAGTGTGATCGCAGTGGAGCACATGCATTGCGATGCATACGTATGCGCAGTACGCAACAATCGGCAGTCTGCGTGCGTAATCGCGATAGTGATCCGTAATGTACCAGGACCTCTGTTTGGCTGCAAATGATACTGACATGAATATCTTCAGGTCTACATAAGCCATATTTCCATGACCATGCCCTTACTGTACTAAGGCTGCATTTGTACACTTCTTACCTCCTTCATTCTACATCTCCAGACAAAAGGAGGCGCAAGTGTCAGATGCTACCAACTCCATTGCTGACTATGCATGTGGCCTCTGTGAGCATGCACAGAATAAATGTATGTCATTTTCTCTGCTCAAACTGGGGTAGTACTCACTCATTAAGTGTAAAATGATGAAAATAATTTCTTATTGTGTTGCTAATTATTATGACTTTCTAAGTAAAGATAAAATATGACATTCAGTTCAATTGATACATGAATGAAAACTGAGCTACTGTCAGTATGGACAAAATTTAATAAGCAGATTGATAGCGGGAACTGCTCAAAACCACGGTATTTACTGAAAGAACATTCTGACCTTCTAAACCTTACATTTTAGTAAATTGTAAGAAAATTAGCAAAATCCCGGTGGTTTTGAAATCTGCAGTTTTTATTTCAACTTTAAGGAATCAGCAGGGAGAGCAAAAAGGAACACCCTTCAAAATTCTCCCTCTCCAATCATTTATTGCATTGTAATAAGTGAATTCTGACAAAATTAATTCCAGCTCTGCCAAAATGTGTTTTTTTATGCTGTACCTTTTTGTACAAATGAGACCCACTGTAGTTTTCATTCAATAACAATCCATGGTAACACATAATACAAATAAGCAGTGTCATAGCTGGCCTACTGAATATAGAAGAAAGACAGATTGTAAAGGTGTTCAAAATATAAATCATCTGCACATAAATGGTTTAAGGAATTATTTAGGGTGTGGTCATTTACAATCAAACAGGAACATCACTTTTTGTGCTCGGTTATGTAGAATAGCAAAAGATCACAGGGATAATGGTGGCTGCCATATTCCCAGTGACTTGTGCATGCACAGAAGAGATCTGCCCCAAAAACAGCGTAGGCACCATTTTCCAGGAGACTCGCGCATGCGCAATAGATTCTGGCATGAAACCAGAATCGACTGCGCTGACAGAGAGGAGGTGGCACATACTAAGGCTGCATACGGGCCCCCTCCTCTCTTAAAAGGCCCCTGCCACACTCAATGTAAAATCAAGCATTTAAAAACCCTGCTCTAAAAATCCTGCATTTGCCCCTGCTACAGTATACAGTAAATGGTCTTCAGCCGCAGGGTCTAATAAATGAGAAAACATGCCAGTCTTTGCCTGCTTATGTTATACCTCTCCATACGTAACGATATATATAAAACCTATATATGAAAATATGTATACATATTTGCAGTACCAATATTTATTTCTTACACATAATACACAGATGAACATCCACCTCTACTGTATATTTCATTTGTGTAACACGGTATGCCTTTTTACCTTCCAATCTCTTCTTTACTTCCCAAATTCATTATTCAATGTGCTAAATAAAAATACCAAAAAAAGGATTAGCTATGCAGCATCTGTCCAAAAATAACACCCACTATAGAGTGAGAAAATGCCTCAGCATTTTTTTTATACTATTTTACACTCCATAATGGCATCTGTTATTGCAGAATGGGGTGTTTCTGGCACAAAATTCTAGTTAATAATGAATAAATGCCTAGTGATTCCCAATTTAACAGTCTGAACACCTCTGACTGAAATTAAATGAGTAGTCATCCGCTTGCAGGCTTAGAGAATATGGGGGGGGGGGGCTTAGAGAATGCCTTTTAACAAATATGAATTGCAATGTAAACATAAAAGTCTATTATAATAAGTAGTCGTTGTAATTAATAACTATCATATAATAAACTGATTTGGACAATGCAATCAGATTATATATATATATATATATATATGTTCACAATAGCCTTATTTTGCACTAAAACAAACCTAAGCAGCACTTCCAATCTGAACCCTTGTTGGTGGGCCCCAGATCATACAGCACAATATTATAGACTCGAGTGCTAAAAATGAAATTTCTTTAGAACAATTGTCCTCCTGACGGAAAAAAATTCTTCCTTTTATGTATTCTGGTTCCTAAGACCATTAGACGTGATTTCTTTCTGTGCCAATTCAGGAGGTAACCCTTAGGTAGAAAAACTGGAGTATCCTTTAATTATACCCTCTCACCAAAGAATCACCCCGAAACATGGCCTAATGGTTTGATAAAAAAAAATTTCAATTGAATAAAATTAGCTTACATCAAATAAAATGTTGGTAAATAGCCAATGTCTTTGTGGGGTAGATGTAACTTCACACCAACACCTCTAGGGGTGTTGGCTCTATGGTGGGAAATCTCACTGTTGGCTAATGGATAGAACACCAAAATAAAACCCTGCACATTTTCGTCCCCAGCAAGTGACTTCTTCATGGTTACAATCAAAATTGATGTATAACAAATTACTCCACGAAATCATCCAACGAATGGAGTTTCCAATATAAGTTGATAAAGAGCATCAAGCATTAACGTGTGTCAGACTGAAGGAATTAATCCCCAAATTCAAACATAGGCAAATGCTCCAGATAAACCTTGAAACCCACCAAATGTGTGTCCTTGAATGACTCCTTCCAGCAGAAGTGGCCACTTCTGTTGGAAGGAGTCATTCAAGGACACATATTTGGTGGACAATTGTTCTAAAGAAATGTCATTTTTATTTGTATGTTTTTAGTGCCCTCAAATGTATATTATTGTGGTATATACATATATACATACATACATACACTATATATTAACATATATAAAGTCAACACTCAGGTTGGTGCTGTGAACAAGTTTGTAGGACTTTTCAGACAAATATGGTAGCAAACAGTGAGCAATCAAAAATATCTATATTACAGTCCACATTTTATATAAATAATAATTTAGGTTTAAAAACTGGGGTAATTGCATTTATCCCTAAATTCAAAAGTAATATTAAATTTAGATTTTTCATCCTGGGGTCTTAATCCTTCCCATAAACACCTTATTCCACTTCTCTACGTACTTCTCACCTTAGCTAAAAAGGTGATCCTCTCTAAATGGATTAAACGTACCTCTCCCCTGCTTGAGCATGTAAGTACCTCACTCCTCGGCATGCTTATTTACAGTGTCAATATACTCTTTCAGATGAGAAAAATGTTATCCGTTTTTACAAAAAGTGGGTTTCCTGCTTCGAATCTCTAGATCAGTCCATACAAGAACATATTTTTTAAAAATTTTCAGTAAACTAACTGGTAATTATATAGCCAATTGCTATTTTCCCAGTTCACTTCAGCTGCTTAAATCAATATCTTAGCCTTTCCTCTTGTCTTATCAACAATTTTGTTTAACATCAATGTCACTCTATGTTCTGAAACATGTACAAATAGAGGGTATGCAGTTAAGATGCCAGCGATTGAAATCCTGGTGCTGGAATCCCGAACCATGGCCAGAATATCGACATCACTTGAGAACCGACATCCCGAATGTAAGTATAGCGGGGCGGGTTAGGTTTAGGCCAGGGGAAGTTAGGGTTAGGCTGCAGGGCGGGGGGTTAGGGTTAGGCATTAAGGGGGAGGGTTAGGTTTAGGCACCAAGGGGGAGGGTTAGGTATAGGCACTAAAGGGGAGGGTTAAAGTTAGGCTGCGGAGGGCTAGGATGCAGGAAGGGAGGGTAAGTTGGTGAAGGGGGGATGCAATCGGGAAGCCGGCTGACATTATACCGACAGCCGGCTTCCCGACTGTCATATCCCGGCGAGGGTGAAATTTCGCCGACGCCAGGAGACCGGCGCCTGGCATCCCGATCGAACGGATGCCGGGTGCCGCGAGCGAACAGCCGTGGGGGGGGGGTTAGGTTTAGAGCACCCAGGGGGACTTAGGGTTAGGCACCCCCCTGGTTTAGGCAGCGGGGAAGGGGGGGTTAGGGTTAGGCACTTACTGGGGGAATTAGGGTTAGGCACTTAGGGGGGTTAGGTTAGTCATTACTTACCTTACGACGATCGGGATCTCCAGCGCTGTCGGAATGCCGCTGCCGGGATCTGTTCCAGTGTCGGGCTGCCGCTGCCCGGAATCGAACCTGGTGAAGGGGGCAGGGTTTGGATACTTACCGAGCTCCTGACGGGATTCTGAGCATCGGGATGCCGCTGTCAGTCTTCTGACCGCCGACATCCTGACTGCCAGTCTCCCGTATGTATTCCAAACCGAGTGCTCATCTCCTTCCCTACCAATCCCCTCACCCTGTCTTAACCTGTTAGTATAGCTCTATGTGCTACTCTGTTTTTGTTATGGTAATATTGCTACAATGTACTTTAGAGTTCCAATTTCTTGAATAGAACCTCATAGCTCTTCCAATGAGCAGGATCTTTGATCCCTCTCTTCTGTGTTTTCTGTTTAATGTATTGACTTATTACACACCGCTATGAGCCTTGATATTCTCCTCATTGTACTTTTATTATTATACATTGTAATGATTACCAATTTGCTGTACTAATGTTTGATCGAAACTCAATAAATACATTTTCAAAAGAAAAAAAAAATACTGGGGTAACAATTACAAATAAAATTATGGATTGTGGGCCGGATTCATCACAGATGCAACTGCAACAGCATACGCAGCGTCCGATGGTGCGTTAGTGGGCGTCTCTATGCTGGCTGTGTGATGGCTTTGCGATTACATTCATTAGCATATTTTTGCAGCAGTCCTCTTTGCGTAATCGCAGCTGCGATCGCAATAGCCATCTGTAGTGAATCAGGCCCTGTATTTGAATATGAATACCAAGCTTTTCTACCCAAAAATTTAATATTTGAAAGTCTAGTGTGGTCCAGATTCAGAGATGTCTGCTATGCCCGTCACTGCTACGATCCCGAATGCAGTGGACTTGCGAAAATATGCTAATGACTGAGCTGCCGTCTTGTGCACAGATACACCCACTTCCAGCATCTCACATTCGCCACTTACATACAAAAGCAAAAACATTGGAAACATTGGCTGCACATCGGACCTTTGAGCAAGACTAAGCTGTCTCAGCATTAACGTCTAACCTAAGACACCAGGGCCTCTCCAGCTCCATACAAAATCATGGAGGCTCACTAAGACAAGCCCAGGAAATGTTCCCATCTGTGATTTTCTAGCCACACCCCGTTACTTCCCAAAAACACTGACTACATTACACTCAGTTTGCGAATAAGTCATCACTGCATCTACCGTCTCAAACCATGTGCGCAGTGTGGCTTTGATGCATGCACAGTAGCCAAAAATCATTCCACTATTCAGCATCAACATTGCGTGCATCTCTGAATCAAGTCGTTTGTGACCCGTACTGTACACCTGAATGTGAAATCCACTGATGTGACCGTGGGGATTCCGACACTCAGAATCCTTGCGCCGGCATCCCGACCACCGTAATCCCAAAGGTAAGTAGCTGGGTTAGGGGGAGGGTTAACGTTAGGGTCAGTGGCGGCTCCAGAGGTGGGACTGCATGGCAGTCCAAAATTCAAATAGGGTAGTCACACCAACTGCCACCCCAACTACTGCCAAACATCGCTGGCCAGGACTCACTGGCAGTTGATTTTTAGACTGCACTGCTGGCCCACCTCTGGAGCCACCACTGGTTAGGGGTTAGGGCAAGTCACTAGGGTTTCGGGTTCGGGTTGGGCACTAATGTGGGAGAGTTATGTTTAGGGTGTGGGGAGGGGGTGGTTAGGTTTAGGCACTAGGGGGGAGGTTAGGTTCAGGCATCAGGGAGGGAGGGTTAAGGATAGGCAGAGGGGCATGGTTATGATACCGACCGACAAGTGTTGGTATCCTAACCCTGTCCTGATGCCAACATAGAGATTCTGACCGCCAGCATTCCATACCCAACCCATTCCTACTAACTTCTATGGTCCAACACATTTCCTGTTAAGAAGTGGACTTTATCAGAGAACTATTAAATAACAACCATCAAGAAAACCTGTATAGAATCCGGCATAGAAATAGTTCTAACTATGCAAGTGATAATGAAATTTAAATAGACAAGACATAGAGAAAGATGGAGCAGTTTTACGCGACCTACTTTTTAATGATCCACCAATCACTAACTGATAAATCTCTCTTTCAAATACAAGTATTTAATGAGTTCCATCAGTACTTCTTATTTAGATTAATAAAATAAATTCCTACAACAAAATCCTCAGAGATTAAATTATTTATTCTACAATTTATCTAATGCTCCATTTTCTAGTTACAACAAAATGTAATTTAATATTCAGCTATTGGCAATGAACTCCTTACTAAGTAGTGATAAAAAAACCCCGAAAGGCCTATTCCTATTAAGGGGATGTTTATATTGATGGGCAAGTGTAAGACACCACCCACAGGGCACAAGCATGACAATAACATAAGTGCGATAGGATTCATGCACACTGTATGCAGTTATTGCTTTTATTTATTATGGAAAGTCAATTCAGTATGATGTCTTAAAACAGCATGCCAATATACTAGGATCATTATTGTTTTTAATTCACTATTATTATCTTTTATTTATACATCACACAAAGTGTACATTTAGGGAAATTACAATAAAACATACAAACAGTATAATAAACCCACAGTACATAGGTAAAATCACACAGCGAGATTTCTATACAACAACTGAATGACAGAAGATAACTATAGCAGTCTTTGAATCAATGCCCTGGGAGGGCAGACAGACAAGATCAGTGCTGCTAACTGAGAAAGATGCAGTGACTGTGCTAAAATATGCAAAAGCAGCAGGAGGCGTTTTAAGCAAAAAGACGCCCACTGCTGCCTTCTGTGATCTGCTGCTGCGTTCAATGATGTATCAATAGATCAACTGCACGAACATCGGACATCTGAGCAGGTGTTACTCAGGATGTCCGGCAAAATCACGCTGCTGGGACCAGTGAAGCTATGTACAAGGACGTAGCCACTGATTCTGCATGCCCAGAAAATGGGGCTGATGCCCCCATTTTCTGGAATGTTTCCCGTCACTACCCCCAAACACGACGATCAGCTTTGGGGCACTGAGACTGACTTCACAGAAACAGATCTGCACTAGTGCAGTGTGGCTCCTACGTTTGTGCAAATCTGCAAACATCAGAGATGTCAGTAAATATCGAATTTACGTAAATCTATGAATTAGGCCCTAAGTGGGGAATAAAGTTAAGTTGTTTTCAGACTGCCCTAAATTCTATTTACTACATATAGGAAACATTATTGTACATTTCTTAGATTTTCTGTCCCTTTTTATATACAAAATAGCTCAATCTTAAACATCAAATTGCATGACTACTAGATGCTGAACAGTTCACAGTGTTGCTACTAAACTGTTACCTTGAAAAGTTATCTTTTCTGCCTCAGCGCTTGTTACACATTAACGCAACAAGCAAAGTTTATGGTCTGTCAAGTGAATGGGAAGTGTTAGCATGTGCTGACATCATATACATCATGTTTACTATACAGATCAGGTCAATGCTTTGCAGTTCAGCTAAGATGACGGTTCCAGGTGAGGGACCTCCTCAACTTGCCATACATAGGCGAGGATAACTTAAGAAGGAGTTTTTAAGATGAGGACAACCTCTTAAAGAGCAAACAAAGCCACAATTTGAAATTAATATATAGTCTGTATATATATCAAAAGCTCTGTAAATACAGTATACCACTTTTACACCACACCTAAAACCTGGGTTATTACCGGGTTAACCCGGGTTGCTGCTAGGTGTAAAAGGAGCCAGGGTTGAATTCCTGGGTCGAGCCGGGAATTGTCATTGTCATGTTAATCGTTATGTATTTTTCTTTCATGCTTTGTATATGAAAAGTTTCATTGGGAAAAAAAAATTGTTTTTGTTTTTTTTAACCCAACAAGCAATGAATCTAAATGTTACATGTAATACTATAATTTCCTTTTCCTTTGTAGTACATGTAACTTAAAAGCTCTTGCAAATAGCCACATGTGTTCAGCAAGGATCAGTGATCCCTATGATTACAATGATTAAAGCTATATTGATATTAGAGCCTATACAGGTGTTTGATGCATATACAAAGACCTTAGAGCAATATCTATAGGTGCTTCTGGCTTGACAAATCCTAAACTAGCATAGACAAGTGCAAGGAATAGGGAGAATGAATCTAACGTAGTGCTACTAAGGTTAAATAATGTTAGAATGGTTTTCATTTGATATTGAGCTACAGTATATGACACAGCAAATGTACCACAACCTCTCTGGAGAGGATCACTGCATGATAAGTCCCATCTGTAATGTAAAATTTGATGAAAACTGTAAAGCAGTCAGAATTAACAATAGCCGATGTAGTTAATGAGAACAGCAAATATACAATAGCTTTGCCGTTATCAGTATGGGGTTCTAATTATTTTAGACACAATTACTTCCTAAATTACATCTCTGCTCCAACAAAAAGCAATATCGAGGGTGTATTTTGGCTCGCAGGACTAAATGAAAAGCATCATAAATGTGCTAAATGATGTGCTCACACTTTTTTACAACACTAATTTACATTGAACTTGGCTATGGTATAATGTTTTATATTGAGAATAATGCCAATAAGGGCATTTGGTTTGTCTGGATATATTGTGCTCTGTGCCTCTAAACACCAGCAGCCAAACAAAAAACATCCTATCAATCATCTGATATAAGAGCTATAAGTACTATATATATTCTATTAGAGACTTAGATTTTACAATCCACATCTCAGATACGGATTGGCTGTGATAAATTTGCCCAATATCGCAATGCGATATTGGAATACATCACAGGTTTGTATTAAAAATTGCATGTAGGCACAGAGCTTGAGATAAAGCTCCCAACCCTGCAAATCCAGTTCACATACTTTTCACTGTATTTTCCGCCAAAAATACAGTATGTGTCGCGCATGCGCCGACGCCAGCTAACGTTACCCCCACCTGCAACACATCAACATTGATGAAATTACATCTACATTGATGTTAATATAGTGTGCCCAAAGCCATTAATCAAAATAAAAGCTACATTGTTAATATATGTATTATAAATATGATGGACGCTAAATATGAGTGTATATACATGGCTGGGGGTAGACTGCAGTGCTGATATATATTGCAACACTGACCAGGTTGTCCACAGATGTTTATATAATATATTATTTCCAGCAGACGCACCATATAACAGCATTACACAACCTGCCTAAACTCATTTACTACATCAGACAGATATATAAAATAAATGGTGACATTATACATGAGTTTTCCCTAAATGACTGGGAGCAATCTGAGCAGTGCTGATATAATGTATCCTATACTATGTCAGCACTGTCCATGTACCTGCGATAAAGGTTTGATGTGAATAAATGCATCAGGCTGAGAGAAGATCAATGCAGAAATATATATGTAACACTACGCTGATGCCCACAGTCATTTATGATATCAAGCCAAGTAGATTGGAAACTGCACAAGGGGCCTGATTCAGCTTTGGGAACAGAGTAAGATATAGCAAGTAACTGTGCATCTTGGACCTGATTCATGTTGGCTCGCAACTGCAACAGTGTACGCAGATGGTCGCTTGTTGCGTACTGCGCATGCGTATGCATCGCCGTGCTAACTAGTCACTGAGATCGTATTGACTACGCAGACCCATCGCAGAGTGATTGACAGGCAGTACCTTTTGGGGGTAGACGAAGAAACGCAGGCGTGCCAGTGCGTTTGGCCATCATTGAACTTACAAAATATTGTATCGAACGGGCCTGTTGGACGATCGGGCATGCCTGGCCAATTGATATTTTAACATCGAGGCAATCCTTCGATATCAGGCGGATAGTCCAGATAATTGTATAGTGTAAACCCAACATTACACCTGTTCTAGTATTCCAGACAATCCCAATTTGTAACACCAAAAGTTACTAACCTGTAATCATGTTCTTCTTGAAATTAAGAATAATAATAATAATAATAATAATAATAATAATAATAATAATAATAATAACAACAACATTTTGGCACACATTCTGGCACGACAGTACAGTGTGAAAAATGATGCTGCAGTGTGAATGAGTAGAACAAAATGCTGTATATAGCCACTGGGAATTCTTGAACACAAGACTTCTCTGTTGATAAGCACTTGCAATAAACAGGGTTGTGCATCCATGGTACAAACATTTAGCCAACAATACAGAGAAACGGATATTTGACAAAAGACTGAATCAGAAGCATCCATCATCTTGAACACCAAATATGCTAATTTAGACAAAACAAATGGGCAACTGGGAATGGAAAATCTACTATGGTTATGCTATAACATAGTGAAGCCCTATGATTAAACAACAATATGTGACATTCTATACGGTGGCTGATTTTCAATCTGAATAATATCTTTACATTCGATGGCTGAATTTGAATAAGTTACTATAAATGAATGGATATACTGGGGAACATAGTGCCAATGACACCTATATTTTGCTAATGCCTACTTTTATTGTAATGTGTGTAACTGCAAAAGTCTCTTGGATTTTCACTGTCTCTGTTTAAAATATCTGCTTTGTGAGACCGATGCAATGTATAATGTGACAAAAAATTAATGTTGCACTAAACTATTCTCTTTGCAGAATCTATAATAAAAAAAAAATTAACATGGTCTCTCCTCCGGTGGTTCACCAGCCTCATTAACCCAGCTTCTTGCAAAAGTAACGGATACTGACTGAAAGCTGGCCATGCACTGCACGATAATAGTGCAAGCCAGCCAACCAAGTGTGTGGACCTGAATGATAATCGTTCAGAGCCTGAAAATGGTCTGGATCATTTGGTTTGTTAATCAAACGTGTCTGATGCACCTGACAGTCGTTCAGCCAATTTTATGCTGTGAATTATCCATACTTTGTGTAGTGTATGGCAGAGCTTTGAATATTAGTCTGTCATTCCTCCCCTGTTGACTGGTCGTACAATCGTGCAGTATATGGCCAACTTTAGTAACAGGACCATATTAAACGGGATGCAACCGGGAAGCCGGCTGACATTAAACCGACTGCTGGCTTCCCGACTTTCATATCCCGGCAAGGGTGAAATGCCCGGCGTCTAGATGTAGACGCCGCTCATTTCCCCGACACCGGGATACCGGTGCCCGGCATCCCAATCGCGGCCGTGGGGGGGAGGGAGGGTTAGGTTTACCGCACGGGGGGACTTAGGGTTAGGCACCCCCCGGGAGGGTTAGGGCAAGGCTAGGGAGAGGGAGGGTTAGGGTTAGGCACCTCCGGGGGGGACTTAGGTTTAGGCAACGGGGAAGGGGGGGGTTAGGGTTAGGCACTTGGGGGGAAGGTTAGGGTTAGGCACTTGGGGGGAAGGTTAGGGTTAGACACCCCTAAGGAGGGTTAGGGTTAGGGGGGTTAGGTTAGGTTAGTCTATACTTACCTTACAATGATCGGGATTTCCAGCGCTGTCGGGCTCACGCTGCCGGGATCTGTTCCAGTGTCGGGCTGCTGCTGCCGGGAATCGAACCGCCGGCGGTATTTCATACCGATTCCTATTAAACAGAGCCAGAGAAAGTTACCCCCACAAAGGTACTAATGTAAAGCCTGGTACACACTATGACAATTTCTCGGACGATATGCCCGATTGGAATGACAAAATTGTGCAGTGTGTCTGCTGTTGCATGCTCCTGTTTGATTGTAAGCTGCATTGTCAGGTCGTCCCACATGCAGCTCAACCTGATGTCGTGACTGATGACCCCATGCAGGGGTCAACATATCGGGGACCGTATCGTCTTATGTGTACCAGCCGCCAGATATGTTGGCCTGTCAGCAGGGGGATCACCAGTCGTATCGCTGGGTACACCTGTCGTAAAGTGTGTATCCAGCTTATTAGGGTACAATTTTCAAAACATAAACCTCTTAATGTAGACTAAGCCCAGTACTAATTATACTGAAAAATTGTACATATAAATAAGATAGTCCATGTAAATACCTATAAATACCTATAAAATTGGAATTAAAGTAGCCTTTTGAATAGCTCTGCATGGCGACAACATCAGGCACGCATTGCTTTACTTTATTACATTCAAAACGTGTGCACTTGTAATAAGCAAATTAAAAAGCGATGTTTACTCTACAGCTGGGTAAACACTATGGACGACCTGCCAACCGATCTAATGCATTGTAAGTGTACACATACTTACCAATCGTCCTCCCGATGTGGACCTGACATCACAATTGGATGGGCATTTAAGTTTGCCCGCCCAGTTAAGTTCTCACTCACCGCCAGGTCCCTGCAGCATGTGTACGGCCGATCGGTAGGTTGCCCATACACACCAGCAGATGAAACAAAATATTTGTAAGGTAGATCTTTATCTGCTGTGCCAAAATGATGTCCCTAACGCCGAGTAATATCCATACTTGCCTACTTTTAGTATCTGCTCCCCGGGAAATGCCCGGGGAGCAGGCACAGGTGGCCACTTTGTGGGGTGGGGCCGGATTCCTAAGTCAGTCCTAAGTCATCTCGAGGAGGGGGCCGGGCTAAATGGAGCAAAAAAACCCCATCATTTAGCCTTGCCCCACTCTATAAAGAGCTGCGATTCACGGCAATTATGCCGTGATTCCTAACGATCATCTCCACATCCTGCCCACTTCATTAGGAAGTAGACGGGATACGGATACTCTTCCGGGGGTGCGGGGAGCTCCCCAAAAATTCGGGAGCCTCCCAACACTTCCAGGAGAGTAGGTAAGCAGGGCTATAACTAGGGTAGTGCTACCAGTGCCATGGCACAGGGCACTGCATGGCAGGGGGAGCTGTTTGGGCCTCTCAATTTTCCTGTTTATTATCATTCTCACTTGTAGCTTCCTCTTCTTTTATCCCCAGCATCTCCTGGCCTCCCCTATCTCTTTCCTGGCCCTTCCCCATGAGGCCATGGCCCTTTTTCAAATGCACTCTCTTATGTCCCTATTTAAAAAGTGGGGGGGGCACCAATGCTCTCTCTGGCACAGGGCACCAAATAGTCTAGTTACGGCGCTGTCGGTAAGTATGGTAATAGCCCCAGCTGTGCCCCCCTATGCCGCGCCACGCCCCCCCTCCCCCCGCTATGCCGACCTGGCTGCTCTTTCCTGGTAGGGGCAACCAGAATGTCGGCATGCATTAGAGGCTATTTCCACTCTTGTGTTTATTTAGCAGAGGTTTTATAGGCCTGCAGAATAATTAGTAAACTCAGTGTACACCTGTCCCACTCCACTTCTACATACTACTAGAGTACTTAGTTAATTGCAGAAGCCAAGTCAAACAAAAAGATGCTGTTACAAAACACAAATAGTTTTTATAAGTACACATTTGTTTCCAGAAATATGCACCCACAGGCAAGATGAAGAACCTAATGAGCTGGGCATCAGCAGTGGTGGCCATTGCAGGGTCACTCCTGCAATAGTTTTTCCATGTAAAGCATATTTAAGAATAAGGGTGGTACTGATGGCTGTCTTCCTATACTACTGCCATCTCAGAATGCTGATAGCAGATACAGTAAAAATTAAAAGAGCTTTATGATTCACATAAATATTTTTCTATTTTTTACCAATTTTTCTTTAAATTTTTTTATCCTCTGACGAATCTACACTTATAAGGGTGATATTAGGATCCTAGACGCAGTGGTCCTGAGTGACAAGGCAGTAGGAATCCCAACTGGCTAGCAATGCATTACGTCTATGCTTACTGCTGTTCCCCAGTATCGCTTAAATGATAAATAGACTGTACTTACCCGGTTATTTGATAAACAGACCACACTTATTGATTTATTTAGTTGCTTATTTATTATTATTATTATTATTATTATTATTATTTTGGTTTCATTTTTAACAATGATTCTTAAACTCAGTTCTTTTTTTATCTGAAAATTCAACATTTATATCCAAAGCCAGAAACAACTAAAAATAGATATCTACAATAAATGACATATCTGCTTTGGCCAAGTTATTTATACAGCTGCCTTAAGCAATAATTTCATCGTCTGCACTGTGAGTTGCCAACTTCACTGTTATAATCTTATTGCTCATATGGACAATATGTCAAATTTCACTTAGAAGAAAAGCACAACAGACTAGCTTTTAAATAGAAAGATTTTTTTTTTACGTGATTCAGAGGATTACTCCATTGCCAGAGGCAGCTGACAGGTGGAAGCAATGAGCCCTGGTAACTTCAACTTGGAATCTGCAGTATCAACACAAGCTGATTTCATGCATTGTGATCCTGCAGAGCCATGCATAACAATGCACCAGCAGTAAGCATAAACAGGCTCGCACTGCAGTGCCATCATTTTAACCAAGAGGGTACAAAATACAGACACATCAGATGAGGCATCGTACCCACAGCTATATCCACAAATCCAATACTTTACAAATACAGCAGCCAGAATTGCTTCATTTCCAGCATACTAATTTAGCCTGAGAAACAAATGAAAGGAACAACAAAACACCATCTGCATTTAAAACAAAAAAAAGTAAACTGATTCAGTATTATGCATTTGCTGGTATTGTGCACACAATTTTACACAGTGTCCTACAGTGACTGAAGATGTTCAATAGACTAAAATACAAATTAATTTCACGTTAAAGAAATGCAGCTTTCTTATAGCAGCAAGTAATCATATGAGCAAAGCTTGTTTATAGCAGCAACATTATCCCACAGAAACCAAGAATTCAAGATTGGACATCATCATACTGCCCCTATTGGCCAACTATACACCTAGATTACTTGTGTGAATACCAGGTCTCGACCAACAATTACAGTAAGTGCTGTTGGCTAATGCCACATACACAAATCATGGTTGTCAACCAAACTGGCTGACAAAATTATGTGTGTAGCCAACTTAACTGAAATCGCAGATGGTCAAACAATCTCATTCAGAAAAGAAGGGCAACCTGGGTTATTCAACCCGGATTACAGTAAAATTATCTCAATGGTGGAGGAGCACTGGGAGATGATGTCATCTTCCAGCGACAGATAAAATGTCCACTTCTAATGACTCACACACTTGGCAGGGCAGACATGGGTGCAGTGTGAAAGAAAGTGACCTGGAATAACCCGGGTCCAAGGTGCGGTGTGAAAGGGGTGTGAGCAGCTGTTACACAGCTTGTAACCATGTTCAAAACCCTGGGGCGGATCTGGGATACATCCGTATGATGCTACAGAAGTACCTGATCAAGGCCACCCATTAGAATTAGGGGCCCCTAACAACTTTTTACCATGACCAACCTCTCCTTGCGAGGTGAGTTTTAAACATGTTATATCTCAAAGTATCTATATATCTATACATAGAATAAGATAAAGTCCCTGGTAGGTGTCTGTCTGTTTGTTCAGACTAATTGCGAGAACCACTGGACTGATTTTGATGCAGTTTCACAATTCTATAGAGCATTTGCAGAGGAAGGTTTAGGTGTATGAAACATTACTGTATGACAAAACGGAACTGAGCAGTTGACGATTTACAGTGAAGCAAGTCAATGAAAAAAACGGACGTATGAGCGCTTTCTTGGCTTAAGCTGCCTAAACCACTAAAGATATATCACAACGATGGACTATATTTTATACCATGTAGAGATTGATACATATTATCTGTTTTCTCCAGAAAAAATCATGTAAGCCCTGTTTACTGATACAAAAGTTCAGTTTTCCCTTTTTTACCATTCTTATTTCATTTATGTGAAAAACGATTCTTTAATTTCAAACAAGTCTAGTTCCCAGCACAGGGATAGACACTTAGGACCTCATTCAGAGGCGGTCATTAGTTGCAAGCGGTCACACTGAATCAGGGCGGCCGCTTGCATCCTGATGACTGCCTCCTTGTCGATCGCTAAGCTGTGGGTTACCACCCACAGCTTTACGACCGACCAGGTTGATGGTCGTGATGGTGATCACCATCACGACCATGGGGGTTGCGACCAGACCCTAAGGTTGAGTCTGGGCATTCGTAAGCCCCAGGGAGCTTTCTGCTCTGATGGAGCAGGAAGCTCCAAACTGATATCACTGTTGATGTTAGTGCGGCCGCCCACAAAACGGTAGGCGTTCGTTAAGGAATGCCTCCGTTTTGGAAACCCCCCCGGCCCATCTACCAAACGGGGCGAGCTGTCGATCAATATCGACAGCCGCCCCTTTGGTAGCGAGCTCCGGAGTGAGATAGTTTCTCTGTCGCTTCGGGGCTTGCGCACGCGCAGTGCGGCCGCTTTGTGTGCGCAGGACTAACCATTGGGTCGGTTCGACCGACTCTGAATGAGGTCCTTAATGTGGCTGGATATGACCTTAGGAAAGACTGTTTTTCTCAAGCACAACTTTACGTGACCCTTATGCGTGTCCCGTCAAATGTAAATCTTTTTGTGTTGACTTTATGCAAGGCAATCTTACAGATATGCCCAGTTATATCCTTGCCTGTAGCGCAGCAAATCGCGGCATGCATGGCACGAGATGGACTCCCGCGATCGGAGACACGCATTTGCGTCTTCATGGGACTGAATGGAGATGCACTCCCATGATCGGGAACACGCCACAGCATATCATGGCGCATAGCGCGTCAAGCGTGCATGATTGTGGCGCAATTAACCACAATGAACTTCGGCGCATCTGTATAAGACCTTGGTTAAAAAAAGACTAATGTAAGTTATTGCAGCAGTAGTCATTGGTGCTTTGAGATCATGGGCCCTCTACAGAGTGCTAAATTAAAAAAAGGGCAGAAAGGTGCCCCCACACATTGGGGGGGGGGGTTCACACATAGCTACATCACCAGCTTGGGAGGACTCTGTGGAATATGTGAACAGTGGTTTCTGTGTGGCATAATGTAAACGAGGGGCACTATAGTGTGTTTAACACATTTGTGGTGCTGGGAGTATTTTTACACATTACGCTTTTAATAACATCAAAAGTATATTATATTGACAAGTTAGCTGACCTGTGGTCCCACATACGTTACTCAGACCCTGCCCCTCTACTTTTTCTGTCCTGGACAGTCTCTATCCATGAAATGCTCCTTCTGATGGATGTTGACTCCAACCCACTTCCCCCGGCATCTTTAAAACAAGTATGTAGAAACCTTTGCTAATCATATATTCCCTAATGACTTATTGAGCAATATGGGAGATGTAGTTCAGCATTATCTGGAAAAGCCAATGGCTGCAAGTACAGAAAAAAATACACACTTATGTCAAGGGACTTTTTGTTAACATTTGAATACTCTGCCTTTTGGTATAATACAATTACATTTTGCAGGCTCTTGTAGTTATCCTTCGTAAATCTGTACAAATATTGCTGGTATATTCCTCCACATTAACATGAAACTCACTTTGCTTTACTATCACCATATTAAACACCTCAGGGCTACAACTAATTTTAATAGTCCCATAAGGATTGTTTAAATGTGGATAGAAAGAGCTGACAAGCAAACATCATCTAAAAAAATCAAGAGATTGATATGTATTTTTTTCTTTAACTAATTTGCTAACCACTGTTAAGTGCTTTCTTTAATTAGGTTCATCGTTAGGGGAAACATTTCCAGTGCTTTCCAGGGAAGGAGATTACTCAAGGATGGATGCTAAGCGGTCACCAACCAATTATTTTTACTTTTGTAACGAAAATATGGAATAATTCAATTGTCAGTCAGCAGATAATGTACCATAAAAGTATTGGCGTTCCATTTATCCAGTTGATATTAGCATGATTTAACAATGGGTAGAGTAACTCTTCATTCTGAGGCCAGCAAGGAAAAACATATGCTTAACGGAATCTGCTTGAGAAGTTTATTTACTAAGTGTCAGGTCAAGGGTGTCTTGAGAGAGGAGGGGGCCCATGTGCATTCCCCGTCCGAGGCACCCTCTTCTCACCCCGGCGGCTGGCAGCTGACTGACGCGGCTGACCAGCCACCGCAGCATCAGTAGTCTCTGGGAACTAGAGTGTGCCCAGAGTCTACTGCGCATGCGTAGATCGCCGGGGAAATGGCGCAAAACGCTGGAAAAATGGCCGCAGCGGACATTTTCTGGCATTTTGTACAGCACTGAGACACCCAACGCAGGACCTCTGAGAGGTTAAGTTTTAGATAATATGGGTGCAGGGTGTGTGGTGCAGGCCCTTCCTGGACCCAGGGGCCCATGTGCACCCATTATAGATACGCCCCTCTGTCAGGTTGTAAAACCCAATACGTCTATTTGTGTTCATGCCTGATATTTAAAAGGGCAGTGCTTATACTAGCCGTATCTTACTAGTAAAAGCACTGCCCTTTTAAATATTGGGCATGAACACAAACAAAAGTGTCGAGTTTTACAACCCGACACTTAGTAAATAAAAGCCCCTACACTTATTTAGATTGCAAATAAATAATATAATAAAATAAGTGTGGTAACTCAGTGGTGGGCAACAAACAGTCAAGTCAAATATTCTATTGTTCCTTAGCTACTGCAATGTGACTTTGTTGCTCAGATAATGGGGACAATTTATCATTAAATATATGTGGGATTTTCCTGAAAACAGCTGTGTTTAGGTTTAGGTGTAATGGGGGGGGTTAGGGTTAGACTAGGGGAAGGGGGGGAACTAGGGATAGGTACCCCCGGGGTGGGTTAGGGTTAGGCACCACTGGGGGGGTTAGGGTTAGGCACTAAGGGGGGAGGGTTATGTTTAGACACCAAGGGGGAGGGTTAGGTTTAGGCACTAATGGGGAGGGTTAGTGTTAGAATGCAGGAACAGAAGGTTAGGGTTAGGGGGAGAAGGGGGGATGGTTACCATGATTACCTGACCCTTGTCGGGATCCTGAGCATCGGGATACCGCTGTCGGTATATTGACAGCAGACATCCCGACTGCCGGGATTTCATACTGATTCCCATCTCCAGATGGTGTTATCCTACAGTAGCCTATAGGCTGCTATATTGCAAAGTCTTCCAGAGAGGGATCCTTTGGAAGAAATGTAAAAAATCTTGTTTTTGATCAGCGAACCAAATGTGACACTACACTGCGCCTACTTCGTACTCTGCAAATACCGCACCCAATTTCTCAATGGACATTTCTTCTTTACATGACAAGTTGGAATAGATTAGAACCTAACCTAAATGGACAAATACTAAAATATTCTTTTGTTTTGTCGATTTAAGATTAATACTTGTATTATCCTTTTCTAGTAGCTCCTTTAGATTATGTAATTTCTTGTAGTTGTACGTTGCCTAAAAAATCCAGCAACCAATATATGATCCCTTTGCTTGCATATGTGATAATTGAAGCCTTTTTTTAAACAAGACCAAAACTTGCTTTATACTGTAGTTATGATGGCATTATAAAGAGACTGACATACTGTGTAATATAATGAATATTTTATTAGCCCTGTTAACTTCACAAAAACACATACATTTTGCAATAACTATGAGTTGGAAGAGATTAGCCCTTTACTGTTAATGGAGCACATTTTAACCTTCCCCTAAGGTTCCTTCATACACAAATTAGCTTAAACAGAGCAGTATTGGCAACCCGGAATCAATATGTTTTAATCCTGACAGCGGAAGCCCAGCAGGGGTGGAGATCCTGAAGCTACAAAAGGTAAGCATAAACTAACCTTTTTTTACCCCCTAACCCTCATTTAGGTGTGCCTAACCCTAACCTTCCCCCAAGTGCCTAACCCTAACTCCCCTCTAAGTGCCTAAATCTAACCCCCCCTTCCCCGCAGCTTAACTCCTTGTCCCCCGGGGGGGTGCCTAACCCTAAGTCCCCCCCCGGGAGCTCTAACCTTAACCTCCACCCCGGGGTGCCTAACCCTAACCCCCCCCTTTCCCCAGCCTAACCCAAACCTCCCGGGGGGTGCCTAACCCTAAGTCCCTCCCAGTAGCCCCCAACCTAACCCTCCCCCCTGCGGCTGTCCTCGCCCCGGCTTACCTTCGATCGGTAAGCCTTGTGTCGGGCTCCCGGTGTAGGTCTAATGACAGGCATCGGGATTTTGACGGCTGTCATTTGTGCCTCACCGGGTTTAGATAGTCGGGAAGCCGGCAGTCGGGATTCCGTCTGTCAGCTTCCCGACTGCTTCCCGGCAACCCTACCTACTGTAGCTTATAAGGGTTGCAGCTGATGCAGTCCCTAGAAGCTGGACAGCTTAATTGGTGCGCATGTACGGGATCGCAATCCTGCGCATGAGCACAATTACAATTACCACCCTGGGCTCGGCCAGCAAAGGCAGGGCCACCGCTACTCACCAATGCAACATTAAAGTCATTTCTAAGGAGCATCCCATTTGCTGTGTAACTGTGGTCATGTTTGATTTGCATTAAAAAATAATTTGATTAAATTTTTTTTTTAGTTTTCAAGTTAGTGTTCATGTGCTGCTTAAGCTAGGTGATTAATAAATGCCACAAAACTAAAATACAAAGGATTATTTGCTTATTAACAACTGGTTGATTAAAGATTTGATTGTCGTTTGGATAGATAGGTCAGGGAATCAACAAAGGCTTGCTGTGAGTGTCAGAATTTGAGAGTTAATAATGAATTTATGATAGAAAGAGGAGATTTAATAATTTTCAGACAGACCAGGTAGTTGTGTTGTGAATAACCTTGTGTCACACACCTGTGTAGCACCAGCATATTCCGTACTTTAACACTGGGATCTAAACAGTAATAAAACAAGACTGGGTAATTATAGACAGACAAAGAGGTTAAACCTACAACCTTTTGGGAAATAGGACATCGATATACAAGTATAAGTGCTACATTATGCATATTGGTCCAGCCATTTTGCAAGGGTAAAATGTTCTTGGTGAGCTACAGTATATACAGTATGTTGGTCTGGGGTCAGATCATCATATGAGTGAGAGAACACATGTAAGTTTTATTTTAACTGGGTAGAATGGAGGAAATTGGGTAGAAATGAGCAAGCAGTGGCCTCTTAAGAGCTGTCTCCCGGAGCACTGCAGCCTTGAAGCCCTGTACCCCGTCTCAGAAGGTGGCTTAACCTCTGGCCCAGCCATGCTCATGTTATGGCTCAGACGTGGCCCAGGACGACCCTCTTTGTCAGCTTTGCAGCCCCCATAGAAACCTATGGGGGTTGTGACTGGATGGAAATGGAAGGACTGCAGCAAATATCAGAGATATATGCTGTAATCCCTCCATAATGCATCTGGGGAATACTTAATATTTATGGATAGCCCCCGAAAACCTTTGTTTTGGGTGAATATGCTGCAAATATCTAATGATAAATAGGCTTCTAAAGCTGCTGCTGTTAATTAGATGTCAAGTGAAATAGAAATACTGTATGTAACAAAGTATTATTTTCTATTAATTATATCCTCCATGGGACTATTGCTATATACTGAGTAAGTAACTATTGCTTAACAACAAATCCATGCATAATCTCACATAGGCAAATGCAGGGGGGATTTCCGTATGCCTGGAAACCCCCCTCCCCAGCCCACACCATGACCATAATAGAAATAGTAATATAATAGATTGTTACTAGTGCTGCATGTTCTTCTCAGTATCACAAATAAAATAATTAGCACCAACTGTGGATATTTTAACATGTATCAGCAAGTAATAAATAACCTGTGCACCAACTTGAAGATCTGGAAAACATGCACTGTTAGAGAGCCCAATATGTACATATACAGTATGTCCAGGGCAGTTCTAGCTTCTTCTGCTGCTCCTCCAGGCTCCCGGACTTACTCCAATAGTCTGGAATGGTGCCCACATCTAAAATAAATACTTTCAGCTCAGGCAGGATGGCCTACTGGCGCATCTAATGGCTTACTGTGATCACTGATCCTGTATATGCTGGAATTATCGCACAATACATTTGTATGATGCTTATTAAAGCTGGTTAAGTACTAATTCTGCCCTCTTCATTGACAGGCCACACTGGCTCTAAAATTAAGCCTTTGGAAACCCCCATCTGGAAATCCTGCGTTTGCCACTGTCTCATAAAGACAGTAAAACCTGCATGGCGGAATATCCATTAACAACAATAGCAATATTTACTCCTACAAATGTAATACGAGAAGATGCCATTAACATGTATGTATTGTACCAAGTGTAATAACTCATTACTATTATATCTTAGTAGCATGTGTGTGTATGTAAGGCTATGGGGGAAGTGAGTTTGTGAGGCTATGGGATCAGTGTGTGTGTGTGAGGCTGTGGGGCAGTGAGTATGTGAGGCTATGGGGGCACTGTGTGTGTGAGGCAATGGGGGCAGTGTGTGTGTGTGTGTGTTTGTGTGAGGCTATGGGCCACTGAGTGGAATGGGGGGCACAAAAGGAAATTCCCACTCTGGGCTACACTTGGTCTAGAACCGACCCTGTGACCAAGTATAAAACACAGTTTCTGTTATTCTTTTATTTATAATTCCATTGCAGGAGCTTATAACGCTCTTGCAACGGTCGGGATCGGGAGGTCGCATCTTATGTGCTGTTTAATATATCTCGGCCCATTCTCTCGATCCTATAGAAGCCCGTGCACACTGGGCTATGTCTAGCACAGTGTGTACAGGGCTGCAGGCAACTGCTTGGCTGATTAGGAGCATTTACTATGATCAAAATCGGAACCAGCTTTACTATATGATTTTTATCTTGAGGGTAAATATAATGTTTTCCTTTAGAAAAGCATTTACAAATACAGTAGTACTTAATTTTGCCCCACACCATTTACTACCTACTTGTATTATCAGTTATCCACAATAATTACAAATACACTTGACAGCTGCAAAATTAAACTAACTAAATAAATAAAAGCTTAGCCTGCAAATAATATGTTCTAATGAGTCACTGACAGCCGACAAACCATTGGCTGCATTAAAGTCATGATATGTGTAAAAGTAAAATAGTGATGAGTGAGTTAATAATAGAAAAGGAAGTTAGGAGCAAATGTCATAAAAATAGAACTAGAACTTGTGCTTTCTTTCACAGCTCCTGACCAGTACCAATGTGTAAAGATTTGTATCAATCAGTCATGTAATTATTGTGAGCTCCACAGTGTGATGTAAAGTAGGACTCATTACATCACATAAAGGTCTCATGCTGCCGTTGAGTATATGACAATGCATGTGTATTATTCATCCATGTGCAGAAACATGAAAGAGCAAGTAATGATAATCACATTTATTTCCATCAGACTTTTTCCATCAATAAAGCTCATTGGTCTAGCTCCACTTTCTCCACAAACTGTGAGCTGCAAGAGAATCAATAGGCAGACAGTGAAATAATCACTGGTCTGGAAAAGACTTACTTCAATCACCAGTTCTACATACTAAGGGCTCTATATATTATGCGCCACTTAAAACTAAAAGTGCACATGAAGAAGTTACCCATAACAACCAAGCAGCTTCTAGCTATCATTTATCAAAAACATCCTGCAAAATTATAATTCACACTTGTCTACTCTCCAGGAACTATCGGGAGGCTCCCGAAAATCGGAAGGCTTTCTCGGCTGCCCAAAAGAGTAAGCAAGTTGCCCGACACCAGCAGCCCCCCCCAGCACCTCCCCCCTGCAGGTGCCCACTTACCGAGCAAAAGAGGGACGGCTCAACGCACTGCCCACCTATGCTGCTGTCATGCCCCTGCTGTGCCTCCCAGATGGGACAGGCAGAAAGTTGGCAACTATGTGATAGTTAGAAGCTGAATGGATGCTATGGGGTACATTTACTAAGGGTCGAGTTTGTGTGAGTTTGCAAACTCACGTGAGTTTAGCCATTTTTTTCATCTCGCAAATTTACTAAAGACAAACTTGAGTTAGTTTGAAGTGAGTTCTCTTTTTTCACTGTTAAAACTCATGTGAGATTGCAAACTAGAAAAAACTCACCATCGACCAAATTAGGAAATACTTTAGATTAAAAAGATGCAACTCGCAAATTTACTAAGAATCGAGTTTCCAATCTCGTGTGAGATTGTAGCAAATGCACTGTGAAATAGAAGTTTTAAACACTCACCTCCTGAGCTGCGAGTTTGGCAGAAACAACAACACAGATCAGTGTGAATTGTGTATGTTTCAGCAGTGTATACCTAACATAAAGTGTTTTTATTTTTTTTAAAAATGACATAGGGTCCCCCTTCCTAAAGCATAACCAGCCCCGGACTTGCCAGCCAGTCCTGGTTCCTAAAATTACGGGGAACAAAATGAGCAGGGTTCCACCATAATTTAGGAACCAGCACCGGGCTGCAGGGCCAGTCCTTGTTTTAAATATAGGGGGTAAAAAATTGCGTAGGGTACCCCCTATATTTAAAACCAGCACTGGACCAAACCGAACGGGGTGTAATGCCACAGCCCTGAGACCCTTTCACCGGGGCTCCTTGGCCAAAGCATTACAACCCCAAGCCGTTCAAATCAAGTCGGGGATCTCAGGGGAGGTGGGCTCTTCTGAAACCACCTACATCGCTAACCTGCCCCCGACTGACAGTGAATCCGGAGCCGCCAGTCAGTCAGCGGCCGCTAACTGTAGAGCGGCTGCTGATTGGCTGGCGGCTCCTGACTCACTGAACAGCCCACGTGGGAACTGTCAGTTGCAGGAGCAAATCAGCGGCCGCTCTACAGTTAGCAACCGCTGATTGGCTGGCGGTTCCGGACTCATTGTCAGTCGGGAGCAGGTTAGCACTGTAAGTGGTCACACACATGCAGCGCTAACCTTAGTAAATGGCTCGGTTATTCGTTTTTTTTCCAAAGACCTCCCTGGATGCTACGGAGACCAGCGCGATGGAGGAGGTGAGTATAGGAACTTTATTGCAGGTACTCCAAATGGGATTCTACTCGGATCACCTGACAGCAGGTAAGTATGTGTGAGTGGGTAGGTGTATGTAATAAACTTTTATTTGTCCCGGTGTGTGTGTCCTGTCATTGTTTAACTATTTATTTTACAGTGGTGGTACGGGTGATGCCCGTCTGCTGGCACTTGTAGTTCCACAAGTGCCAAAGGGCAGGCATGCTGGCACCTGTAGTGCCACTGTAAAATACAATAGTTTACTACTATTTAACCATTTATTACCCCCATACTCAGTGCTCCAGGGGTGCAGGGAAGAGCCCCGGGCTTCAGAATATGCCTGGGGTTTCGGTAGAGGGGAGGCCCCTTCACCTCCCCTGAGATCCCCGGCTTGGTCTGACCGGCTTGGGGTTGCAATGCTTTGGCTACAGAGCCCCGGTGAAAGGGTCTCCGGGCTGTGGCATTACACCCTGGTCGGTTTGGTCCGATGCTGGTTTTTAATATATGGAGTATCCTACGCAATTTTTTACCCCTATATTTAAAACCAGCACTGGCCCTTGGGGGGGGACCCTATGCCATATTTTAGCTAACATTTGAAAAAAAATTTACAGGTTCAATACACAAGCAACCTTCACATATTTCACTGATATGTACAGGCTGCTTGCTCGGGTGAGTTTTTCAGAGAGAAAACACTGCAATTTCGAGTAAGTAATCTCATCTAAACTCTCCTTAAACTCTCCTCTAAACTCCCCTCTAAACTCTCCTCTAAACTCTCCTCTAAACTCGCAATTTGGGGGAAAAAACTCGATCTGCTTCACCATCGAAAAACTCACTTTCAGCTAAACTCACTTCTTAGTAAATTTGTGAGAACTCACCCGAGTTTTGGTGAAGCAAAGTGAGTTTAAAAACTAAAAAACTCGACCAAACTGGAATCTTAGTAAATGTACCCCTTTCTGTACCTATGATTTATAGCTAACTGTATGGCCAGCTGGGCAGCTGCTCATCATCTTGAACATGGGCCTGTTTTTAGGTGGCGGCCTGGGGCACTAGTCTCATCCATCCCATTCTTAATCTGCCCCTGGATGAGTGGCACTGCCTTCGCTGCACATCTGACCTGACACCCACGTGGGCTGACATCCTGAGCTCCCACTGGCAGTGGCAAGAACAGTGGAGAGAAAACAGAGAGAAAACAGGATATTCACTGATGAAATCGACATTAATATTGGTCATTTTTTATGCAGCAACAACAAAAAATATACCTTGTAGTTTTTCAGAAGACGTAGAATTCTCAGAAAATGCTCTTTATAGAGTCATACCGGATAATGTATTTTTATTTTATTTTGTTTTGCTAGTTTTCACCATCTTAAATTAAAGGCATAAAATGTGTAGGGATAATATGGCATCCTAAAAAGGCATACAATTCTGAGAACTAGAAAACCTTCTGCATTAAAAGGGTGCACCACTTTATTTTGTTAAAGATCTGGGTCTCAAGATCTGTGCTATAGACCTCTCCTCCCCATCTCTGAAAAATGTCATATTTAGTGTAGTGTTGGGTGTAATTGCCTGGTGGACAGCATTTCTACTCTATATACAGAAATATAATAACACATACACTTAGCTGATAAGAAAGCGTACAAGACATTTGATGAAATATAAATGTTTCTGCAACCTTTACCACATTAGTGACGTCCAGTTATACCGTCCCATAGCTTCCGTTATGCAGGACGGGCGCCACATGTACCCCTCACAGAATATATGTCTTATTTTAAACCTCTTGTAATAGCTGACAACTTTCCTGGATATGTTTGTTACTTTAAGTAACATTTTCTCTATTCTGGTTTTCTTGATGTTTAGTTACAAACTCCATTTCAAGTAAAAATCTGCATACCACTGGTGGAAAACATGAACAACATGAACTGTAGGGTTTATGTAAACCATGTAAACTAATTAAATAAAAACTTTCATCAATCTAACTATACTAGAATGTTATCTGGCTGCCATGGGTAATTGTTCTTTGCACATAATAGTTGCAGCTACAGTATATTTGTTAGACATTCACAATTCCTGCATTCCATATTTGTTGACATGAGAATGTCTACATGGTCATATTGTCGACATTGAGCATGTCGATATATTGATAATGTCCACATTGACTGTGGCCGAAATCAATTAACTGCGAAAAGTCACTGTTCATCAAAAAATGGCTTATCATGCTTTATACTTATAGGGCAATCCTATTAGCCACGGTTTTCCTTTAAATCCAAAAGCGGCGAAAAGTTTTCTCCACCAACAGAGCAGGTGATAAATTATGCAAAATCCCTATTTTAAGGTAAAAATTTTAGAACTTGGTGCAGAACCCATTGGTCACCCCCTTAATGACCAATTAGTGGGAAAAAAAAGTATTTAATTAGCGTCATTTGGCCAATAATGCCGTGCAATTTTTTTGGGTAAAAAATAAAGAAATGATGGAAAATGGGTTTAAAGTAGTGGGTCAGGTATTTTGGGGGGCTATATGGCTGGGACATATGTTTTAAACATTGCAGGTGGTTGCAGCAGGTGTATTTTTAAAAAGTGCCCTAAAATGACACAAAAATATACCTACATCCATTTTAATGTACCCCTAATTTATGGGCGGCATTTATATTGCCCCCCATAAAATAGATTTCTATAATTTTTCCATTGTTATAGCAAAATTGTTATATGGCAGAATTTAAGAACCTCAAATACTTTTGGTATGGCCACTAACACGCTTCTATATTGTTTTCCTATATCAGTATGCTTTTTTGGGTGGTACAGACAGATTTCCCCATTTTCTGCTGTACTTTTCGCTGGTTACACCACGGACCGAATTTTGGGAGAATGCTGCATTGTGGCTTTTGGAATTGGATTGTGTGAAAAATTAGAGCACACAAAGGCAAAAGGTGCAAAATTATTGCTCAAAAAGTCCAGAGGTGTGCGAAAACATAACATACGTTAAGTTTTTGCATTATTGCAGCTAGCTGATTTCGGGCCCTATGTTGTCATCAGCATGTTGACATTATGTTGAATGCTGACATGCTGTTTTTCTTGTCATGCTGTCTCTGACCCTAACGGCAAACCTAACCCTAAGCCTAATAGCAACCCTAAACCTAACAGCGACCCTAATCCTAATGGCAATCCTAACCCTAAAGGCAACCCTAATCCTGATGGCCACCCTAACCCTGATGGCAACCCTAACCCTAATCCTAATGGCAACCTTAAACCTAAAGGTAACCATAACCCTAACCCTAATAGCAACCCTAATCCTACTGGCAACCCTTACCCTAAAGGCAACCCTAAACCTAATTCTAATGGCAACTCTAACCCTGGTTGAAATATTGACTATATGACAATGTCAACATTTCCAATGTCAACGTTCTGTTAACATTGACATGTTGCAGGAGTCTACATTAATGACATCAACATTTTAATCATGTTAACATCATCAATATCAACGGCAGCATTGTGAAGTGCATGTGACAGCTACAATGATGCAGCCTTGTAACATCTGGGGTTAATATTGTATTTCCTTTGCTCACAGATATCAGGCAGCTCAGATAAGCTTTCTGCAGTACCCAAACACAGCTGCGAAAATGCTGACTGCATTACATAAAAACTGAACATTTATATAAGTTACACATTATTAGGACTAAGCAAACAAAGGAACCAACAAGCAAATTGTAGTGAATTTACTACAGGGCTCGTCTTCACCAATAAGTTTTACATATAAGTAGGAAATAGGATACAGCAGGAATGTATAACTCTCCATGCAACTTGCAAGGCAGAGAATAATTGCTAGTCTGAGTTTTGTATTAGTAGGTTTGAATTCATCTATCTCTGCAATTTAAGGTTTGCATCTGCTGGAAAAATTACTCCTATTGCTATCTACAGTATATGAAGACAAGCAGGATTCTCACCCATGGGAAAGTAAATAACCCATTAAGGGGTTATTTTTTTACTTCCTCTGGCTTAGCGCCATCAACATGTAGAAAAAAAAAGTATGACTTGTTTTACTATCGTAATGTATTTACTAGCAGGGCTGTCTTAACAGCATTGTAGGATCTAGACAAAACAATGCACTGTAGCCTCTTTCCACCAATTCACAGGAATAACAAGTAAATGGTCAATAAAATTAAACCTTTAGATTTATTGGTACTTTCAACAAAATCAATATTTAAACATGTCAAATTCACAATCAAGGAGGCCAGCGAGCATCTATTTCTGCCTGCCCCTCAGCCGGCTGCCCTATGCACAGAGACCGGTTGCACACTCAATGTTAATGCCCCCCGGCCTAGCCCTCTCCTGCTCAAATGCTTCTAAAATCGTGGGGCTATGGGCAGCTGGCCAGTGTGCCCATACGTGACGATGGCCCTGCTTGCTAAACAATCATAGCTCATTTACGCCAGTCAAGTCACGCTGCATGGCATATTGAGGCTAGATGTATGAGGCAGGGGCGTATTTATACGGTGTACACAAGCCCCTGGGTCCAGGGGGGGCCAACACTGCACATCCTGCACCCATATTTTGTAACTCTTACCTCTCCGAGGTCCAGTGTCGGGTGTCTCAGCCTTGGACAAAACGCCATAAAATGGCGACCGCACAATTTTCACAGCAAACTTCCCATGCACAGTAGACTCTGAGCACAGACTAGTGCCCAGAGTCTACTGCTGCTGCGGTCAGCCATCAGTCTGCTGCCAGCCGCCGGGGAGAGACGAGGGGACCCTGGATGGGGAATGCACACGGGCTCCCTCCTCTCTTAATACGTTCATCACACCGCAACACAGCAAATGGGACAATGTGGTAAACAACCAAGTGAAGTTACATGCAGTATGTAAAGTCACATCACGCCGTCGTACATGGAATCATGCAGTGTGTACAGTGCATGCTATATGTCGTTACATCGCATCGCACCATTGCCTGGGTCACGTATAGTGTGCCCCCTGCTTTAGTCTCTTCTGACCATACAACCTTTTGCCACATGGCATTAGAATCTTCCAAGTGTTTTTTACAAAGCGCAAACGCATCTGAGTATGGCACTTTTTCAGAAGAGGCTTCTTTCTTGCCATCCTGCCATACAAACCAGTTTTGTGTAAAAATTGTGAGATAGTTGTTACATCTCAACCATAAAGACTTATAAGTCCTTCAAAGTTACCATTGGCCTCCTTGCTCAATATCCTCCCGGCTCTGTCATTCAGGTTGGAAGGATGGCCCGATCTAGGTAAGGTATTGGTGGTGCCATACGCTTTCCACTCCTTATTAATACTTTGAACATTAGAGTAAAAGCCGTTGAAATCTTTTTGTATCCTTCTCCGAACTGGGGCCTTTCCAAATATGGCAAATTCTTTTTGCCAAATTACCATACACTACTACTAATGGAATCCTTAAGAAACCGCCGGTTTTATTCTGAAGTAATCAAAACCACTACAACTGATGTCAGCTGGTGGCAATTAGCCTACTGTGTGATCTGGAAGGTGACTGGTTGTACCTGACCAAGTTTATACTCTAAGGATATGGGGGCCTATTCATCAACCGATAATTGGCCCGGTAACCATGCGGAAACGCTAGTTTCCCTCGCAGCAAGTTCTATACTTCATCATCGGAGGCCATGCGGTCTTCGATTATGAATAGGCCCCATGGTCACTTATCTAAACCAGGTATTTTAGTGATTAAATTATATTAATTGTTAAGATTTTGAGTAAATGTTATTTTCACTTTAATGTTGGCTGTTATAATGTGTAAATACAGCTAGGAAAAGTTTGATTTCATTTATGTTATTTTCCTGGGTGTAATGTGACAAAAAAGTAAGGATTTTGATAGTGTATGCTGATTTTTGTATAGGCACTGTAAGAGTAGGTGTTTGGTTCTTTTGTCTCAGAAGAGAGCGGCCATGACTAATAGAGTTGCTTCTTATACTCATCCAGCTTGAACTGTTTCTTTGGCTAAAGGGACAGTGCCCATCTTTTGCTGCACCCACTACAACTGCTACCACTGCTTCCACCAACACCCTGCCAGCTGTCGGCACTGTTACTGGATGAGAGCTTGTGGGACTTGTCTTTCCTGTGAGAGGAAAATATGTCATTGCTACATACAACTAAAAGTAGGAAATATTTGAACAAAAGAACAAAAATCACTACACCTCAGCTCCTTGCCTACAATACAAATGTAGCCAGTGTGAAACGGAGCATATTGTGTGTACCACAATGTAATTTGCATTAACATTTTGCTGCATCCATGAGTCATGACCATGCAGTCATGAGCTGTTTGCAACTTGGAACAAAGGGGCAGATGTATGACGCTCTGGAAAGTGATAAAGTGGAGAGTGATAAACGACCAGCCACTCAGCTCCTGATTGTCATGTTACAGGCTGTGTTTGAAAAATGACAGTTGGGAGCTGATTGGCTGGTCGTTTATCACTCTCCACTTTATCACTTCCCAGAGCTTCATACATCTGCCCCAGTGTTATATATGGTATTCAGTGCAGTTAAACACATGCTATTTTTTTTGCTTTTTGTAGTCATGCCCACAATACATTACATTTGCAAGAGAGCAGGGGGGTGGAGTGAGAGAAAGAAATGTTACAAAGTACTGAAAGCCAGTGAAGTCACATCTGTGGTATTGTTACAAGCCTTTCTGATGTGCATCTACCATTACTACTGTGGAATCCTATCTACACAGAAGTTCTATTTCCACTAGAAGTAGGACTGTTTAGGTTCTGCAGATGTGAGTGGGCATTCTATATACTATACACGATAATCTACGGCGCTGACTTTAGCGTATATAAATAACTATTATACTGTAGAGGACAATTATCCTTTTATTGTGTACACAGGCTGTGTACACAGGCTGTTCATTGGACACGCAAAAAGTCCTGGACATACAGGGAATTATTTATCCACATTTATGGTGTTTTCACAGTTACATTTATATACACTTGTATATATAACTTGTATTTTATATCTGTCTTTGGAAGCCTTAAGAGAACTTCTCTTTATCTCCTTGGCTGTGGTCTGTAGTCACCTTGGGCATGGCATATGATCATGCTGATCAGATTTATGTTAAAATGTTTCTCATCACTGCCATTCTAGATACATTTTATCACAGCTTTCCTTTGGGGGGTTTTATGGTTGACAATTGCTAATTTGACACCATTACATAATAAGATTGTTATAACCTAATATTTTTTCAATTGACCTTAGGTTTGATAAAATGACACAGAAAAATGCATATAATAGTCTGTGTCATATGTAAAGTGGTAGCAATTCCAGACGATTGGAAATCAATGTGAACATTTGCCACTATTCTAAGTTGATCACATCTATGCAACTGCACACCCCCCAGCCCTCCAGTTGCGAGAGCTGCCGTCATCACTATTACCTTTGCACCAGCCCTATTCTTGGTTCAGGAGATCTGACTAATATCGGATGGGTCTCTGCATACACTCACCTCTGAATAGCATATAAATCTGGGTCTGATTTAGCAAGGATCGCAATTGCAAAGCTGCAGGCAGGCAGCTTTGCAATTGCAATCCTTGCTATTATGCAAATGCAGCATTAGATGTATGACACCCCCTGCTGCATTTGCGATCCCAGCACTGCGACGGAGGTCGCAGACTGGGATCACCATCGCGACCATCGGTGGTCGTGATGTGGACAGTGCCGGACCTCCGGCCAGCTGAGTAAGCCTCAGTAAGCTTCAGCTTACTCAGATTGGCCGGCTTGCGAGCCCAGGACACTGCGCAGATCCTGGGCTGGCCACTCCCGGAAAACGGGGCCCGTTTCCGGGAGTGGCGGTCGACCCCGCACCGCCCTTTAAATGCATCTGCCTGTCAATCAGGCAGAGGCATTCAAGGGTCTACGTGCGACTTGCACACTCGCAGAATGGGTCCTGCACACGCGCAGATTCCAGATAATCAGGAATCTGCGATCAGCAGTGCACTTACCTGTACTGCTGAATCAGGCCCTCTGTCAACATGCCCACGACACGCCTATGGAATGCATCTTCTACATGCAAACGCTCCATTGTGTATACATGTGGTAGGGAATATAACACTGGGGCAGGGACTGATAGGAATTACAAAATAAACTATTAAAAACAATGTGTAATATGCATGCTCTAAATAAATTACTGGCAAAAAACACGTAGTATCAAGAGAATGATTGAATAGCTCCTTAATTGTGGATCCCTCCAAACATTGTCACTCCCACCTCTCACAACAAATCAAAATCTGTATTTTAGGGCACTACAAATCTTTCTCAGCCATTTGCCATCAAAACCATCCTTTGGCATTTAATGTCTGGTACATACTGTACATTTAAATTTAGGGGAAAATGTGCCATTTTCCAAGTGCTTTGTATAAAACATCCTAAGACATTTTATGGAAGGAGTTAACCCAGTGACAATGAATCTAAAGCCACACAGTGCTAGGAATGTTGATACTGATTTAGGAAGCATGAAATGTATTACTTCCTATAATGAGTTTTATTTATTTTTAGACAGTAGGCAATAAATAATTTTAAGATACCCCTAAGTCGATCATTAAACATCCCTTCACCATTCTGTGTTATAATGTCTAGACAGATTCCTTGTCTGTCTATAGAAGCAAGCATTATAAAAGGACTAAATAAGTTTCAAATAAGCCTGTATTAAAAATTCTGCAACTCTTCATATTTTTCTCTTTCCATACAGTAAAACCTCTTAAATATGGCTCAACACTTTCTCAGCATGCAAAGAACAGTTATAAGAAAATCACCAAAAAATATGTATTTGATTCTTGTAAGATGATTAGTGAGCTGTATTTAGGTACATATAGAGTAGACATGTCCTTGTTAGGGCAAAGTAGTCACTAAATCATTCAGACACAGAGGTCAAACTGCCACCTCTGTACCTCATGAATCAATAGAGCTTTTTACTATTCTGTACCTCAACCAAGTCTGTTTTATGGTTCTCCTTCATGGGTCTATTTATAATAATAATAATAATAATAATAATAATAATAATAATAATAATAATAATTTTATTTATATAGCGCTTTTCTCCTAAAGGACTCAAAGTGCTTTACATTTGCCTTTACAGTACAAAATACAAAATAAGCTTAAACAAGGGACATTAGTGAAATGCTTGGGTGAAGAGGTAAGTCTTAGTCTATTTTTGAAGGATTCTAGAGTGGAGGCCTCTCGAACTGTGCGGGGAAGTGAGTTCCATAAGGTTGGAGCTCCTAAACTGAAAGCTCGACCCCCAGACTAATTCCTGGAGAATCTAGGTACTGTTAATAGTCCTTCGTCAATGGATCGCAGTAATCGAGTGGGACGGTAAGGAATCAGAAGCTGCTTTAGGTACCTTGGGCCATGGTCATGTAGGGCTTTGTAAGTTAGTAATCCAATCTTGAAAACAATTCGCCATCTGATAGGCAGCCAGTGAAGAGAGTAGAGAGTGGGTGTTATGTGGCTGGAACTGGGCTGGTTGGTTAATAGCCTGGCAGCTGCATTTTGTACCATCTGCAAGCGGTGCAATTCTTTTGTTGGGAGTCCAAGGTAGAGGGCGTTGCAATAGTCTAGGTGTGATGATATAAATGCATGTATGATTTTAGGCAGATCTTCTGAGGGAATTAAGTGCTTGATTCTGGCAATGTTCCTCAGATGAAAGAATGAGGATTTGATTGTGGATGATACCTGATGTTTAAGTGTAAGCCACTGTCCAGGACAACACCAAGATTCCGCACATGTTCAGCATTTTGTAATTCTGATCCCCCAATTTCTGATGGCAGCCCTGCCTCTATATACAGACCCCTGAGATCACTGAAGTTGTAACAAATATAAGGTAAAATGATTGAACAGAGGGCCTGATTCACTATGGATGGCTATTGCGATCGCAGCGGCGATTACGCACACGGGTCTGCTGCAAAAATATGCTAATGACTGCAATCGCAAAACCAGTACATAGACGCCCAAAGTCAAAGTCAACTACCGCTTTTACACATCCGTAATACCTTGCAATCCTGTGTATCCAAGGGAACATCGAGTTACCTCGGCCTCTCACGCACAATTATAACAGGTCAGACATTACTCAGATTGCTAACCTCGTGGCACGTTGGAGTACACAAGCTGCATATGCCGTTGGAGTGGTTAATTTATGCACGCCCATGTAACGGCGTTCAAACGGACAGGCACGCCTGCGTTTCTCTTACCACTCCCCTGTCACCATCCCCAAATTCTGACCTGATGTCATTCACTCTGCGATGGCTTTGTATCTGCGTCGGTGAACGCAGAGCGATCGCAATCAAAATCCTAACTCGCACATGCGCACTGCGATGCATGCGCACGAGCTATAGGCAACAATCTCCGTCTGTGTATGCTATCGCAATAGTGATCCATGCTGAATCAGGCCCTTAATGCGAATATGAAAACAAACTGGTTGACAGAGAACAATAAATAGTCAAACCATGAGCCCTAATCAATGTAGCATAAAAATATACTTTGTCTGCAAATATGTAGAAAGCTTAGTAGGTCATCAGCGTTATGCATTCATCCACTTATCTACAGTCATGTCATTTTATCATAAAGCCAGGGAAGATAGCTGTTATTAACCTCTGCAACTGTAAACAATTCAGTGTGTACTGAAATAAACAGGCTCTCTGTTAAGACATGTAACATTCCATTAGCTTGTGATGACTACAAGGTTATCTCATACATAATAGTTTTTGTTTTTTACTAACATGTTTATTCTGTTGGTGGGATGACTGCCTATCTATAAGCAATATTTACAATCTATAATTTCATATATTATATATAGTAATTATAGGAAAGATCACAAATCAAATGATAAGATAACAATTGTTTTCCTTTAAAAATACTTTCAAGCACTTTTTAAAAATGTTTTCTGCATTGATTCTGGTATAATGAAAACATATCATAGTGCACAGTTAAGCTTGGCAACTTTTAACAAAAGAGATTTCATCATTAGAATAAGGACTATCTTATATTTCAACTCATACATCTGACATAGATTATTAGGAAAAAAGGGTTTAAACTTATATTCGATATCAAAAGTCTTACATATTTTATACAATGAATAATGAGAGCGCTTATTGTACGAAACACCATTGATCCTGTATATTTTAATGTTCCTGTGAACAGGGGTTATCGCTTTTTGGAAAATACAGTAGGAACACCATTTTTTGTTACAGCTCAAAACCAGGCAGTTCATTTCACTATAACTGTATATACTCCTTTATTGTAGAAGTCTGGATGGATTAAGTTCTCCAGCTCATAAGACCTAGAAAGAGCCATCTCTAGGCTTCATATAATTAGGTGGGAACTCTCAGAGGGTTTAGTAAGTAAACAGCCTCTTTAATGGTAAATTGGAGAAGCAATAGCTAAACATGGACCTAACTACCAAGTAGGTACAATGGGGTCTATTCATATAGAACATGAAGTGGCTAACGAAAAATATCACTATATATCGCATCACGTCAATGCAATATATTATGATGTTTAGTAGCCATTCATGCACACTTACCTGTCCGGTGTCTTCGTGCGGTATCTCGTCCCTCCGCGATCCCTGGAAGCAGTGAGAAGACAGAATATATCGGGAGTCCGAATTGTCTGCTTCCCACTGCGCATGCGCTGGCATCAGATAGCAGCTGGTCAGGTCAGACCTGCTGCAAAGGACACTGGGCAAATGGGGGTGCAGCCAGCGCCGGGTGCCGGGTAGAGAGCAGGGAAGTATACAACTCCCTGCTCTGTTTGTTTCTCTGTACAGATTATGCCATCCTGAGATGGCAAATCTGTACGCAGCAGAGGAAGGAAAAGATAAGCTTACTGTTCTTCTATGAATCACACTCACAATACAAAATTATAATGAGATTCATGCACAAAGCAGGGGTGTCGCTGGAGAAGGAATAACCTTATCCATGGTAACCCCTGTATGAATTGATGGAGGCAGTGAAAAACCCTGTTTTCAGCTAAACAAGGCTTTTCACTGCTCTAAGAATAGACCCCAATATTCTCACCTATGGGAGAATATGATAAGTTTTGGTTTACTTCACTCATACAGTTGAGGCCACATACACCTGTCCTCAAATCATGCCAAATACCTCCATTTGGCATACCATGGATTTTGCGAATTAGCTGTGCCATGTGACTTTTCTTAAAATGTGCTACTGTAATCCTATAGGGCCAGATTGAGGTCCAGACAGTAATACACAACCACAAGGAAGTGGATTTATAATACCATGCAGAATATATAAAAATTATGCAGGAGGCATCTATAGTAAGCAGACTTCTCCTGACAGCAATAGCGTTCAGAGTGCAGCGTCCGTAGCACTGCCTTAGATCACCATCGTGACCATTGGTGTCAGCAGCAGCCTGTCTGAGTAAGCTTCAGCGATGCCAGCAAATCTGTGTCCACCAACTCAGACCCTGGCCTCGGCACTCCTGGAAAATGGGGGTGATATGCCCCCGATTTTGGAAAGGCTGCCCAGGTACATCTCTGCTGCACATACTTGCCTACACTCCCGGAAGTTGCGTGAGGCTCCCGATTTTCCAGGTAGCCCCCCGCAGCCCCAGAAGTGTAGGCAGATCTCCCGCATCAGGATGGGGAGATTTAATGGGCAATTTGCGGGTCTGCAAAGAGGGGGTGGGGCTAAATGGTGCAATTTGCCTCCTCGCTGACTCGCAAACTTTTCAAGGAAAGCAATGGGGCCTAATTACATCTCCACTCCAGCCCCGCACCAAAACGGTCTGCAGCATCAGCTCGCCGGGCTCCTCCTGGAAAGCATGTATTCAATCAAAGTCGGCAAGTATACTGCTCCGCCCCCAAAATGCTGCAGCATTTCAGTGGGGAATCTGTGTGCGAGATCGCAGGCCCACTTCTGTACATGCACAGAACGGGTCCTGCATATGCTCAGTTTTTTGATAAACTGAAAAATGAGTTTATAAGCACATTACCATCCAGACCTGAATCAGGCCATTAGTACACTATGGGCCTGATTCAGACATGTACGTAACCCAATGCTTTACATACATATCTGATGGTGGGGTGTCTGTGTCTGCGCAGCACCCGTTCTTTCTATAAATATGAAAGTTACCCTGATAAGTGATAACACTGCTATATGGGGACCGGTTTCCCACAATTTTTGCTTGGGGAAGCCAATTTACTAGTATTGTAGTGGTACTTGCACTGCCACATTACCTGTTCTGTTAGCGCTATCTCAGGTTGGCAACAACATTTTAATTGTTTTGTTTTTTTAGAAAAAATAAATATATATATATATAACCCTCCTGGGGGGTGCCTAACCCTAAGCCCCCAGGGAGCCCCTAAACCTAACCCTCCCCCCGCGCGGCTATCCACTCCTGACGCACGGTTTACCTTTGTTCGGTATGCCGGGCGTTGGGATTTCGGCGTGGAGATAATGACAGACGTCAGAATTTCGAGGCCTATCATTAGTCCCATGCCGGGATTTCACAGTCAGGAAGCCGGCGGTCGGTATTTCGACTGCCAGCTTCCTGACCACATACCATCCGTACTTTATATTGATTTTTAGCTAGTCATTTTATTTATTTATTTCCACCTCCTATGTAAACTGCACCCAATCCACAGTAGAATACCCCCATATTACTAGTCACACCCCCACAGCACTTGTCATACCCCCTGCAGTGACACAATAGGCCCTTCATATATTTCAGCTCCAAGCCCATGTGGACATTAATCAGGTACTGCTTCCACCGAACAAGTAAAGGCAGAATATATGTGCTTCTGTTTATTTTACTGTGTCATTTTATTATATTTGGTCACAATCCACGCAATGTACAGCGCTGCATATTAAGTCAGTGCTTTATAAAGGATAATCATAATAAAAATAGGCCAAAGGAAATGTGATCTGAAAATGATTGAAGCTATTTTTTATTTTGTTATTTTTTTCTTCAGTAGACTAAATTTATTCCAAAACTAAATGCTTCTCAGCACCTCAACACCCAAGTCTTCAGGATTACAAATAGTACAATTTAATTTAGCATTAAAGATATTCCTGCAGATGTTGTGTTTTGCTTTTAGTTTGCCACACCTCAACAAATACAAACCACACCAAGTTATGGCAATAACAGGTTCTGCCTGCTCATTACACCTGAAAAGTAGATATAGTAATCAAACTGAGATATTACTTGTACAAACTCGAGTCATTGATATTTAAATGGTCACTCATCAGCTGTTCCTGCTCAGCATAAAAACAGGAAGTAAGAAACGTGTCAGGGTTTTTGTGAGTAGATTTCCCTGTCAATGTCTAGGAACAGTGCTAAGTGCAACATCCACAATCCATTGTTCCTGTCTGAATCACTAGTCAAAGGATGAGAGCCTGCCAACTTATGTGTGAAGCCATTTTAAGACTTTTGTTTCAGGAAAAGGAAATTGGCACTTGTTTTTTAATTGTAACATACACAGTGATAAGTAGAGGCTTAGGATTGTCTGTATAGGGCACCCGTTGTGTAGTCTCGTTCCCACACAATGAGAGGTGATGAATGCATCACAGTGCAATCTTGGTCGCAAAACAGCAAATAATGTACAAAAACGATTTCTATTATCTTATACAAATACCGACTAGCTATATGCAGAATGGAAGCACACTCACTCTAATCAGTTTGTATATATTAAATGAAACAACTAATTATTTGGTTATTATTAATATATATATATATGAGTGTGTATATATATATATATATATATATATATATATGTAGGATCTTCATTGATACTTCTTAGAAAATAGAAAATCAATATAGCATTTCCTATCCATGGTCTATAGAGAGAGCAGTAACCAGAAAACAGTATGTTTTTGTATGGAAAAAAATTCATATTTTGCAATAATCTTTGTAGTCATTATCTTATCTCGCTACAATTTAATTAAACCTACCCAATTCACCTGCCTATGGTTTCAAATACTTTATTATGTTAAAACATATTTTGTGGAAATGTATAAAAAAAAAAAAAAAAACAGCTAGAGTAGAATTCTAGACCTAAACAAGTCACAACTAGAAACCAGTGGTAAATGAAAATTTAATGCTACGTATAATAAACATGGAAAACTGACATGTAAAGAAAAATAATGCAGCATCTCTCTACAGATGAAGGACAGACTGTTTGGGTGCAGTAAGGATTGGGGGAGCTGCTCACCATTGAACAATAATATTTTATTGCTGCTTTGGAGAACTAGGTTTTCAGTATCAGCTCTGCAAGTGCCCATCATTAGAATCACATTCCCTGCTGTACCATGACTTGCTAGAGATTTTATTTTGCGGAACGAGATATTATAATGAGAGAACGTGTTGGTTTGTGTTTACATGTCCTTAGAGGTGATGGAAACTGGTCCTCAGCCGATATTTGGATACATATTTATATGAGAGTGCATTTCTAGGGGTAACATTCAAGTGTACTTGAGAGACACATTTAATAAAGACAGTCCAAATGCCCCTTCACTCTCTTGATCAAATCAAGATATATGAGTCCAAGCTGTACAGTATTGTAAGAGACATTTAAAAAAATTATATTAAGTAAAGAGTTGGTTATAAACTTTGAAGTTGAGTTTTTACAGTGTCCACCTATTTACAGCCAGATCAATCAAAATGCAAATGACTGCAAAGCTTTTCCCAGGTGGCAGTATCAAAGCCGAATTGTGGGTATGTCTTTGTTCTGAATGTGATAGGCATATTTGGTTAATAATACAAGATAGGCAGAAGCATTTTATCAGTGGAAGGGGCGCATGCGATGAGAATACTCCGGCACTGTGCCACTACTGCGCATATCTTAGGCAAAATGGTGCAAGCGCTATTTTCCCAGTGAATTATCATCTGGACATGCGCTTATCTCCAGGAAAATGATGCTGAAGCCATTTTTCCAGTGATATGCGTCAGCAGCAGAAAGGTAAGTATAGTGATTGGGAGCAGGGGGAGCAGTGTGGGCCCCCTTTATTCTGGTACCCATGCACACAGCACACCATGCACCCATTATAGAAAAGCCATTGTTCATAGGGATCATGTACACATAAAATCAGATACATGTCAGCAAGCACCTTGAGATCACCCATTTCAGCTTAGAAGACATACATCCTGCTACTGGCAGACATAGTCCCCGACCAACAAGTACACCAACCTGGCATAACAAAGCAGGCAGATAATTAGGGGTATATTTACTAAAGTGCAGGTTTTTAGAAGTGGAGGTGTTGCCCATAGCAACCAGTCAGACTCTAGCTATTATCTTCTATAAGGTGCTAGATAAATATTAAGTAGAATCTGATTGGTTGCTTTGGGCAACATCTACACTTCTAAAAACTCTCACTTTAGTAAATATACCCCTAGGAATGGGTTTCCCCTATAACTTAATGGACCTTCAGAAAAAAGTACACGAACAACTAAAGTGGATTTCTTATGTACCAGTTAATAAAACACGTCAGAGGGCTGATTTCAAGTGCAGAAATACAACATTAATTTCTGCCTACCACAGCTGGACCTATGTGCAGCTCTAAATTATGCTGTTTGTGTAAGTGTGTAAATACATGAGTCTATTTAGATAGAAACAAAAATGAATGTCCTACAGTATTTAAAAAGTTTTATGAATGGACATGTATGTATATGCATATAATGGTACTAAGATACTTTAATGTATTATAGAAAACAAATTAATAAAAAAAAAACAATGGAACGATAGCTAAAAGTCATAAGCAGTAAATGCAAATCACTAAAATATAGTCATCTTGTGATAATATAAATAAAAAGAGAATAAATTAAGACACAAATTCATATGAATACACATTAATGTAGATAAAGTTCAATAAAAGTTAAAATAGACTTATGATGGCCGAGCTTTCGTAAAAAGTGTAACCAAAAGAGATATGTCCTGAAATATAACATTCATGTGAAAATAGTAATTTGACTAAGTTTTTGATTAGTAAGTGATCAAGTTGAAGTGAAATCAACATGTTCCGGCAGGGAAATTAGTACCGGTATCTGTAATTTGAAATATAAATTTTGTTCAGAAGCTAGGATCACACAACAACATCATAAAATAATTGTTAATTCATTGCCTACACTCATTAGTCCAGTGGTTCCCAAACTGTGCGCCGTGACACCCTGGGGTGCCTCGGGACACTTGCAGGGGTGCCTCAGGTTGGTGGTCGAGCACCAAATCAAATTAATGTAAGTATGTGGACAAACAGAAGCACAAACTTGTTCACCCCCACATAACTGAACCTAAGGATAACAGGTAAGCACAATTTACTTGACTTTACTACTTTACTTATTTTTTGTCTGAATTTCTCAATAACAAACTTAAACTTAGGATGCCATGAAAACAATGCTGACACACAGGGCGCCGTGATTCAAAAATGTTTGGGAACCACTACATTCATTAATCTATTAAAAATTCAGTTTTCACCATGTTAGCAAAATATTGCTTTTGACATTATTTTGAATAGACAATATAATTTGAATTGGTACCTAATGCCCATTGAAATAATCCATAACAATATTGAAAAAACACACTGAAAACAATGGCATTAGCAAAAAAAAGCAGTGTAATACTATTGGAGAACTGTTCATGCTGGTGCTTACAGTTACTCTAATAAAAAATATATATATTTATTTATCTATATATTTATTACTAGACACTCTCACTGTTAATTTCAATCGAAGATGCGTTTCTATTGGCTTTTTTGTACCCATTGAAATTAATGTGAAATCTTACTCATCTCACCGGTTTCTATGAAAAAAATTAGATACATTTTTGGAGTTTGTCATATCGACTTAGCAAATTGCCCTTTAACAGTGGCGTCACAAGGGGGGTGCAGGCCGCATCCGAGCTTCACCTGCCGAGGGGTGACACCAAAGTGCCCACTCCTCAGTGACAGGAGCCAGGTGCTGCACTGTAGCATTAGGTGCAGCACTTGGCTCCCCGGAGTGACTAAAATGGAGGTTCGGACCACGGGGCCATGTCCCCTACCCGTGAGGTCACATCCCTGCCCATAATAAGGCTACGCACCATATATTCCTGGCGCGTGGTGAAGCACTACAGCCCTCCCCGCACCGAGTGTCCACATGGAGGGAAGTCACTGCTCTTTACCAGATTCCCTCTGCACTACATTTCACAATGCAGGAATCTATGATCATTACTTACAGTGATTAGTTTGAGCTATTGGGAAGTATTGGATTGCTGCTTCACAACACCGCACCCAGGGTTTGACTCCAACCAGGGTCCTACAGTCAGGGTTGCCTACCTTTAATATTCTCTTCCCGGGAGAAGCCCGGGTAAGAGAAGCAGCAGGGGGCCGACGGGGGCGGGGCTTGATGATTCGCGTAATTAAGCCCCGCCCCCTCATGGTAAAATTGCCGCGATTGGGCACAATTTACATAGGGGGGCGGGGCCAAATGCTGTGATTCATGCAGAATCACAGCTTAAGCCCCGCCCCCTTCACGGAGACCCGCGATTGCCGCGGGTATTCTCCTAATTCTGCCCACTTCACTAGGAAGTGGGCAGAATGCGGGAGAAATGCCTACCCTTCCGGGGGTGCGGGGGGTTACCTGAAAAATCGGGAGCCTCCCGCGAAAACCGGGAGGGTAGGCATGTATGCCTACAGTATGTGTGGAGTTCTTATATTCTCCTTGTATTTGAATTGTTTTTTTTTTTTTCCAAGACCAAACATTCTAAATAGTTAGTTGGCTGTTCAAAAAAAGCCTCAAAGTGTTTTTGCTGTGTGTTAGTATGATAATGAAGTTAGACTGTAAGCTAAAATGTAGTAGGGACCAATGTAAATTGCAGTATAACAAAAATGTCTGCACAGTGATTCACAATATGGTGATGCTATATAATTGCTAATAATGATAATAATAATAATAATAATAATAATAATAATAATAACAACAATAATAATCACTCTAATGCTTCTTCTCAATCATATTAAATACTGTAATTAAAGTACTTTAAATTTTATCAATAGAATATTCTGCTACTAATGCTGGGCATACACTGCCAGATAAAATGGCTGTCAGATTAAAGGTAGGTACACACCTGACAGATATATCTTCAGATCATGGTCGTTCATACACACTTAACGACCATCATCTGCATGCTGCAGCGGGTGGCTGTGGGCAGTTAGGGCACGTGGCCTTATCATGGGAGGCGTGGCCACGCCCCCGTTGAAAAAAACCCAAACCATTTGTGACACAAAGGGGGAGGAGGGCGTTGTGTGGCTCTCAGCCCGGCGCACAGCCAATGGGGGCGCGATCAGCGTGATCACCCCCCCTTTGGCATAGGAGACTGCTCGGGCTGCTGCTTTAGCAGTCTCAGACAGTCTCCCAGTGCAGCCCAGCACACAGCAGCATGTGCTGGGCTGCTGTGGATGGGGAGCTGTGCTGGACCCGGGTAAGTAGTACCCGCTCGCTGCTCCCCCCCCTCTCGGCACGCTTGCCAATGGACAGATATGTCTGCAGACATATCTGTTCATTGGGTGTGCAGGACAGCCAATGCAATATGTCTGTGAATGACGTTGTTCACAGACATATCGTCTGTACACACTGGCCGACGGGGGCACGATATATTGGCCAATGTGTACCCAGCATAAGAGACATTTTATCTAGCAGCCTGAAACCCATCAGATATCATGGCAAGGTGGAGATGTACTATTCCTTGGAGAGTGATAAAGTGGAAAGTGATAAAGTACCAACCAATCAGCTCCTAACTGTGACTTTTCAAACACAGCCTGTAAACTGACAGTTAGGAGCTGATTGGTTGGTACCTTATCACTCTCCACTTTATCACTCTCAATGCTTAGTACGTACATCTACCACACTGTGAGATATCTCACAGTGGGCAGAATGCATCAAACGGAGAAATGCGGTCAAACCCTGAAAATGCGGGTTTGACCACATTTCTCATATGCACCAAGCCACTTGGTTGCGGTGGATAACGCCATCAGGAATATGGGCTTCTATCGGGAGAGGGCTGTGGGTGGGATCCAATTGGATCCCTCCCAGTGCACCCCGCAGCCAGAGGGGCTTCTAGGTCGCTCTTACCGAGAGAGCAGTCCTTTGCGGTGTTCGTCATGCATACCGGTGTTGCTAATGCCTGCATGCATGAGAAGGGTGGTGGGAATCATCACATCCTGAATGCGATGCGTCATGTATCCCGCCCAGTGCATTGGCCCCGATATTTTCGCTCCTCTCCAGAAATGTCTGTCTGTTGGCCGCGGCTGGGCATACATTGCCCGATGTGGCTGACTTTCACTTTGAAAATCTAGGATCGAACAGGCATGCTGGACGATCTGGCATGCCTGACTGATCAATATTTTTAGATTGGTCGCCTGCATACACTGTGCAATTATTTGACCGATCCACCGATATCAGGCAGATCGGCCAGATGTATAGTGTATGCCCAGCATTAGTAAGAGATTTGCTTACTTATGTTACTTTAGTGAGAGGCATTTCCTCTTTAAGGAGCATATAATCATAATATACAAGTGATACAATAAAAACTGTTAATAAACATAGCAATAAACGAAAATCAAAAATGAACTACAACATTAAACATTGCAACATTTTAAATACTTTGTTATTAGCTTTGCAAAGTATTTGTGTCAAAGATGCCCTTTAAAAAAGCGTTAATAAAACTTAACTAACCAACTTTTGCAGAAACAGCTTTGAAACATGATAATATTACCTTTTTATCTAAAGCCTTATAATTGTCATGCTTTCCAAGGAAATGTCTGAAAGATCAGAGTCTAAATTACTTGAGGATTTAGGAGAGATTAACCCAGCTTCTCTAGGATAACAGAAGCAAAATGTACTGCAATGCTGCACAATGCATTGTCTAATGGGGCTCTGTAATATTATAATAACCCATACACAGTACTGTCTTGTCATATCTGGGGAGATTACATCAAGCTCTCTTTACTGAGAAGCATTTTTATTACATTTATTTGCCATTTTATGGAAGACTACAAGATAGGCAGATATATAACATTAATATGAATAAATCCATTTTTATAGGTCAAATACAGTTAAAATTGTTAAAGAACAGTATTCAAAATACATTTGTGATTACATCCAAATGTTTTACAATGTTAAAGGGTTAAATGCTCTATATCTGAAAAGAGTGTCATATGGTTGCTGTGTATATATTTATCAGCAACATGGTCCATGTAACTGCTGTATTTGCTTCTCTAGGCTTAGCCATCCTAGACTGGGCCTCCAGGACTATTTTTCCTAATTGTACTTACAACAGAAATGCAAATGATCCCAGTAAACAGTCACAGGCGGCTCCCAGCATGGCCAAAACTAAGATTTTTGTCACCAGGGGCAAGACAGAAATTTGGCGCCCCCCCCCCCCACCCCGCCCATCATAAGATGGCCTTTTCTGACATAAATTTAATATTCATCCATCTATAAATATATCAATATATATATATACATATATATATATATATATATATAAATATGGATATATATACTGTATATATGTTTATATATATAGATAGATATACATATCTATATATACATATATAGATCTCATATCTATATATATATATATATATATGTATATGTATATAAAACGCTAGGTCCCCTGTCCAAACAAGTTTGTATGTAAATATAGATCTATTGATATCTCTAGGATAGAGGTGACAGGGACTAAGCAAAGTGGACACGAACAAGATAGAGATGACAGGACCAGGGTATATGTGACAATGCCAGGACAGCATTGACAGAACCAGGAGAGAGCTGACAGGGACAGGAAAAAGGTGACAGAGACAGGAAAAAGGGGACAGGGCCAGGACAGAAGTGACAGAGACCTGGATATAGGGGCCAGGATAGAGGTAACACAGCAAGGAAAGAGGGAACACGGGTGAAAGGGCCAAGACAGAACAGTGGGGTCAGGAGAGAAGAGTGACAGGGACCTGGATAGAGGGTCCAGGATAGAGGTGACAGGGCCAAGATAGAACAGACGGGACAGCATAGAGGGGTAACAGGGACAGGAAAGAGGGGATAGAGCCAGGGCAGAGGTGACAGGGACAGGACAGAAGTGACAAGGCAAGAAATAGGGGACAGGACAGAGGTGACAGAACAAAGAGGGCAGGGTAGGACAGAGGTGAGAGGTCCAGGACAGGGGAGACAGCAACAGAACCAAGATAGGTGCCAGGACTGAACCCCCCACCTTATTGGGCTCACTTGATACCTTTCCTTCCCTTAGTGAGCATACTTAACAATCATCCCCTGTTCACTGGGCAAATATAACAACCCCTCACTTAGTGGTCACACTTAGCACCCTCTCACTTCCCTTGCTAGGCAAACTTAGCCCCTGGGTACACATAGCAACCCCTCTCTCAAAGGCCACATTAAGCACCCCCCTCCCCTTCCATTGGTACACTTAACCCCCCACCCTCTCCTCCATACGGGGCACTTAGAACCCCCCTCTGCCTTCCTAGACAAACTTAGAACCCCTCCACCCTTGCCAGGAGACTTACCTCCATTATTCTTTCTTTCCCGGCGCACTGAGAGCCACCGGATGCAGCTGGCTGCATCTTCTCTGGAGTCCCGCTGCCTGGCTGCCACCCGCTATCCACTTAGCACCTCTGCAGTCTGGCGTCTCCCTGTAGTGCAGGTTTGTGCTGGCCCTGAGGGGATGTGTATAGCAGGTTTGGTGGCCACAGGGGTGACCGCTCATGCCGCCCGCCCATAATTCCGGCACCGGATATCGGCACTTCAATAATCTGGCACCCGGTGCACGTGCACCTCCAGCCCCCCCCTAGTTGCGGCCCTGCTTCCAGTCAGTAGCAAATGGCTACAACAACAAGAACAGCTACTGTAACTTAACAGGCATTGAGGTGTCAATTAGTAGATGTGTATAGACTGTGTATGTGTTGAGCAGGAATAAAGTCTCTAGTATTTATGCAAAGATACCTTTTATTATCAAAAATTTTTGACACATGATAAACACACTAAAATGACATAATTGGTTGCATAATAATATGGTATATTTAAAAAATTCAAGAGGATACAGTATACAACATACTTGCCAACTCTCCCTCATTGTCAGGGAGACTCATGAAATAGTAGCAATCTCCCTGTCTCCCTGAAGAGTCTGCCAATCTCCCTGATTGCACCTTACCCCCATTATGAAGCTGTTCTATTAAAAAAAAAACAGGGATATATGCATTCAGATGTTGTGATCATTAGTATAATTTTGCTGCATTGGTTATAAAGCATAATGATCCCTATGGCTACATGCATTTTCTGAAAAGTATTAGGAGTAAATTTATTAAGATGGGAGTTATATTTAAAAAGCAACCACATAGCAACCACAACACTTTCTGCGACACCGCGTGTGCTCTCCCTGTCTTAAAAAAGTGCAGAGGACGGGGGGAGGTGAGTTTCACCATGTCTCCTGGACCACTTTAAGCATGGATCATGGGTGTGATTCAATTGTTTTTACAGCGGCTATTTCTTTTGAGCGCCCAATGGAGCAATTCTGTTGTTGCTCCGTTCGGGTGCAGATAGCTGCAGGTGCACACATTTCTTCTCGCAGCCTCCTGAGATGGCCAACAGATATGTGCGATAAGTGAAATCTATGGGCTCCCAGGAGTTTGGGGGCCCAAAGCAATGCTTTAGCTGGATTTAGCCACATTGCGCAGCTCAACCTGGTGCTTCTGGGCACACACAAGTGACACTCACGTACTGGTGAAAAAGTCAGAGCCACTTGATTGCTGTTGCCCCCCCAGGCTTAAAGTTGCCATCCAGCCCCTGTCTATAGGTGAATGGTCACCAATGTTTGTATCCCCAAACGCAGGAGGTAGAAATGGGTACGCGAGAATTGAAGACAATATACTTATAAGTGTAACATTTATCCAGCAAATGAGCACACTGGAATATAGGACCTCATTCAGAGGCGGTCGCATGGAGCGATTGGACGTAGCGAGCATATTTTTTCCTTGCTCGTTAGTCACTACGAGGTCGTAGCTGTGATTGACATTTCATGCCGTTTGTGGGTGGTTACAGGGGAAGGTGCTTGTGAACGGGGGTGTGGTGGTGCGAACTCAGGCGTGGTTGACCTAAAAAAAGGGCGTTTTAAGGGTGTGCATATATTACTGAGCGAGTCATCACACTCATCATCTCGTTGCAATAACGATGCTACTGCTCGCAGTGCTAAAGGTAGCCCAGGGTCTACCTTAAGCATTGCGAGTGCAGGCGATGGTTTCTGCCTCAACCGATGTCTGTAGGCAATTAACAATGTAACAGGTGTTAATCGTGCTGACGTAGGTTGCCGCCTGCAGCCGACTCTGAATTAGCCCGTAGAGATAGGAGGTGTGCTTTCATTGTTGTCGGTGTTTCCGCGCTTACTATGTGCGTTGCAATTGAGCGCTCGTTTTGCATGTTTTCGATCACTTTGTGTGCAACCGATCGCTCCCGAGCGACCGCCTCTGAATGAGGTCCATAGTGTTGAAGCCAAAATTTTCTGAAAATTGTTTGTCTGAAATACGGCTGTTATTGTATGAAAGTCTCTTCCCTATTGAGTGTCAACATTATGAATGTCGAAATGGTTACTGTCGACCTTTTCACTACATTCCACTGTGACAGTATAAGAATAGAGGGCCTGATTCAGAGCCGTTCGCAATTTGCGGACGTTCATTCAGGAAAAGGGGGTGGCTATTCAAATGAACCGTTCGCTCTTTGCGGTCGCTCGCACCATACGTCATGTCCGCTATTTAATAGATTAATCGAGTACATTGAACAACATATGAACTGTTCGCTATTCTTGTGGCTGGTTTTTCCTACCACAATCTTGCGAGCAGTTCTGGCTATAAAATAACCCAGTGACGTGGTCGATGACGCTGCTGTTTAATTATGCACACCCTAAAAACGCCCGTTTTGACCTTTAAGCACGCCTGCGTTCGGATCTCCACTCCCCGTTTTCAAGCACCTTCCCCTGTTACCACCCACAAACGCCTCCTCCTGTCACTCAAAATAGCAGGCATTCGCTATATAGCGAACAAATGATTTCTGGCCGCACTGACTGGTTCACGCATGCATATTAAAATCCATACGCATGCGCAGATGTGAAAACATCGCTCCGAACGAGCGAGCCGCCGTTTACGAGCGGCTCTGAATCAGGCCCAAAATATCTACCCAGTGGGTTCAGGGAGAACTCTGTTAGCAGAAGCTATTTTATGTATGGCAGTGGGCATGAGTAACCAGATGTGCTGGAGCGGATTGGGATGGAAAACCAGCCTGGGAAATTTGTGGAAGCAGCCCTAATAGGGACGGGGTTCTCCCTCCTTATAGGGCCTGATTCTGAGTTGGACGCAGTCACGGCTACTACTAACCCCTTGGCATGGTGTCATGTTTTACAGCCGTGCGTTCAAATGTGAGAGGACTGAGATACTTACTTTTATCACCCATCTGTGCGTCCTTTGTCGCAGTCACATCTGCAACCTTATGCTAATTTCACTGCAAACTCCTTGCATGGTGCACAGCCGTGCATCTGAATGCGCAAGGACTGAGACACTCACTTTTAGTATCTACAGATGCTGCAATACATCTTAGTGCATCTTTAGACGCTACCATTGGTCGCACCGTCTGCTTGGTGCAGATTATCCATCTAAGTATGGTCTTTAATATGAGCGATTCAGCATCTCTGTATGCAACCACTTCAGCAACACTCCCATACTGTGCTACACCTGCATCTGATTAGCCAAACCCCCTGTAACCACATAGCAACGCCCAACACGTTTCTGCTTTTATTGTGATTTTATAAAGAACTATTGGAATTATGTATTTGATTATCTAAAGCGTCTTGATAAAGGTCTGAGTTCACACTGAAACGTTGACCATTTTATGGATGCAATTTCCTGATCTATTGGGAGAAATAAAGGCTTAAGAATTGAGCCTAAGCCTGGTGAGTCCCCTCCAGTCCACTCTTTTTGGGACTGCTTGCTGCTATATTATGGACAGTATATGCCCATGCGCTGCACCCCAACATTTGTATAATGGAGCATACACACGGTCAGATTTTTCTTTTGAACGATATCGTTTGAACGATTGAACGATTTTGCTAACGATTTACTCAACGATTTGAACGATACCTGAATAAAAAGAATGAAATCTGACAAATCTGGCTGCAAACATGTCAGATGTCAGATATCGTTCTCTAACAAACGTGAACGTGCATCGTTCATCGTCCATGCTTGTACACATGAACGATTTTTTCATCAGATTTGAACGATTGAACGATTTTTAAAATCGTTATCGTTCAAATCTGATGAAAAATCTGACCATGTGTATGCACCATTAGTATAAGATGAGTTGAGTGCACAATATATAAATATTTATATATATATCAGGGCCGGCTACAGGGGTCTGAGCACCCTGTGCCGGCCTGATACGCTGCGCCCTGCTATCGCGCACGGCTTAGACTGAAATTGGGGGCGTGGCCTCATTACCATAGGCCACACCCCCTGTGTTACATTATTTGGAGGCGTGCCCGCATGGCACTCCTCCAAGTAATGTCAGGCTGGGGATAAAGCCCAGCCCTCCGTCACTGGCTGGGCTTCCCCCAGCCCTCTCCCACCTCCCAAATGGAGCAAGCTGTCACTCACCATCGACAGCTCGCCACCTTAGTGACGCCTAGTGACGGAGCGCCCGACGTGCGCATGCCCAGTGGGGGAACATCGACCCAGTTGCGAGCGCTCAGCGCTTGTGACCGGGTCTGAATGACCCCCAGATTCTTTATCAGAATGAGTAGACATGAAATTAAGCTAGGTACTCATTGTCTGATTTTTTTTGATCGGGTCGACAAACGGGGTGATCTTTCGGCAGATTGAAAGCCCCAATATCTGTGCTACACATTACGCAATTTTTTATGAGAAGCTACAGATTTTCCGTAGCACCCACTGACTTTGCATAAGTCTGACCACAAGGAGGATGACATAGTGACAGGAAACCTTAGGAAATATGGACATATTATTGATAATGTACACACATTGCTCTATATCGGGAACTTGAGGCTGAGATTTTCAGTCTTGACCGACAGCTCAGATAATCAAAGAAATGCCGTTTTACCAACAACCGATCACCTGATTGTTGGTAAATTGGCCCAATATTTGTATAGCTTTAATCAAATTTGGGTGCAGTCTGTGGTACTGTTTTATCAAACAGCAAGGAACAGGCAAAATAAAGGTCAGGTATCAATAACAGGTTCAGTATACGGTATTAAGCAAATATCGGGAGCATGATGTGCAGTAATGAAACAAAGTATCACTGGCAATCGCCCAACACTGAATGCTGAGTCTGGCTGTGTTTTATGGTACTAGGGGATCCGAGACTACAAGGGACTGCTGGCAACCAGCGTATGTGCAGACTGGATTACATAACGCCAGAAACTCACAAAGCAGTGTATATATAATGGAGGGATGCAGTTGAAATACTGACGTGCAGGATGTCAGAGCTCAGAATGCCGGCGCCAGAATCCGACACCAGTCAGAATCCCAACACCGGCATCCTGACCGCCACCATCCCAACGGTAAGTAGTGGGGTTAGGGGGAGGTTTGGGGGTTAGGCAATAGGAAGAGGGTTAGGTTTAGGCACAAACGGGGAAGGGTTATAGTTAGGCACTAGATGGGGAGGGTTAGGTTTAGGCACTAGGTGGGGAGGTTAGGTTTAGGGTGTGGGAAGTGAAGGTTAGGGTTAGGATACTTACTTGACAGGTGTCGATATTCTAACCGTGTCAGGATGCCAGCGTCAGGATTCTGACTGCCGGGATCCCGTATCCAACCCATTATGGAGTAAGGGGAGCCCATATCACACACACCTTACACCAAATTAATTTACTTACATTGCGGCCACCTATGCCATTTTTCTGCTGATTTCTTGGCCCGCACCAATTTTCTGGAGATATTGTGAATGCACAGTAGACTCTGGTACCTCAGTCTCCGGAGAACACTGTCAATATTTTATGAATTGGCATTTATGTATTTCAATAGTTAAGGAGGCAATACTTTCCTTTATATTTATATATTTAGGAGGACATAATATCTATTTTTCTCTGTAAAGTGCTGTAGAATATGTGTGTACTATATAAATAACTGGTAATAAATAATAATTATAATAAATGAATACTCTAATGGGGGTAATGTATTTATTAAAATTATTATAGGGGCACTGTATTTAATTAAAAATATCATGGGGACAAAATATTTATAACAAATACAATAGAGGAAATATATTTTATAAAAATATAAAAAGGGGTAAGATATTATAACTTATTGTCAAGAGATTTTGAAACACATTTTAATTTAATAATGCATTCTCAAGAATCCCCTCCCCCCAAAGCTTTAGTACATGGGACAGTCAAATAAATACAAGCTACTGATATCATGTAGCAAAGATGCATAGTGGTAACATGAATCATTTTACACCTGTTATAGAAGTAATACTCAAGTTTGCATCATTACCCTGTAAAGTATTCATAGCATAAATCTAATACATCATATGTTGCCATCAGCAATATATAATAATCAGCATAGAGAATGACCTTTCAGCACAGTGGTCATATTATTAACCAAAATAGAATCGCAAAAGCTTGAAGAGACTTTTCACGTTATTCAAACACAGCATATGGTACCAAAGAAAAACTGCACTATACATAGGGGCACAAGGGGACATTTAAAAAAACAAAAACTTGTTGCACATACAGTATAACAGAAAAACAAGTGGCTCAAAAATAAATAAGAAGCAACTCCACAATTCTAAAATCAGTAATATCATAATATACCTTTGTAAATGTTCCCCAAACAAGCACATTGAAAAATGTTCTAGCTCCACCGGTTCTACAGAAAGGGAGTAAAATGTTAGGGCTTTTAGTCACAGTCTAGCACCTTACTTAAAAATATGGTATTCACTGAACCGCACCCCTAGCAGTTTATAGCCCCATCTCATTTTACAGATATAGGAAATTTATATTTCTGAGTAACAGCACTATTAATAGCACTCCTGGGAATGGCATATTAGCACATAAAATAGTTTAAATCTAAGCTACTGTACATAGAAGTCTTTTCGTCTGGAAAACAGTTCTCAGAGGCTTTAATTAGACAAACCAGCATTAACAATAAATTATATTATTTATTCATGCTGGGAGAAGTTGAACTAGATATATATTATGTCCTGCATTTTATTTTATAGAAAACTATGAATGCTAATTTTCCAATCGAAAAAGGACCGCAGCAAAAATCTCCAATACTGTACAGTATTTGCTGCTGTCACTCCTTCATACAATCTGGGATACTTAACATTTGTGGGAATCTCCTGAAAATGTCTGTTTTCTGAGGATTTCCTGCTAAATATTTTTAATAAATAGGACTCTAGGATACAATTTTATAGCGCTTTGTCAGTGACTGTTTACATTTGGGCTATGAAAAAAATGGAAACACAAAATATGTTGATATTTTAAATAAACAAATGATTCTGTCACAGTCGCAAACTGCAATTTATTTCTTCATCCAGCGTTAGTCATGAAATATGCTTTAGTATGCATCTTATATAAGTAATGGTTCCAAGCAGTTATCACGAATATAAGGTGGAATGTCAAAGCCAAAGGCTTCGTATATGACTGTCATGCTTCATTCTTTATACCAGGAAGAAAAAATAAATGGTACACAGACAGCAGTACCATGCAAATATCCCCCCTATCACTGGGCCAGATCTAAGGACACACAAGTACAGGGAGACACTTAACTTGTTTATTTTTATTCTTTAATAATGCACTGTTTACGAGCATCACCATATTAGAATGATTTGCATTCACTTTATTATGTATTATAGATGTTATGTAGTAGGAGCCTAGATTATAGTTAGCTATGGCAATGAATGGGTGGGTGTTAAGCAAAAAAGGAAGGACTCAGAACATGTATGACTGAACCTGTCAGCAAGTACAGACACTATGAAAGTGTCAGTCACTGCTATAAGAATGCCATAGCAATGCCATTATATCTCAGCATTTAATTAATGATGAAAATGAAAACCTTTTATGATAAAATAAAGCTATCATATATGTATGATAATGTATCTTCCATATACAGTACTTCCAATATAGCTGTTTTACATACAGTAGTAGCATTGAAATAAGAAAGCTAAAGGCCACTTATTAATTTTATATGAAAAAAAGTAAAAAGTACTGAGTAATACATTTTGGTATGAAGTTATGATTTAGTTATGGTAATGCATTCTATACCGCCCATTGAGAAAAACTCATTCTACTCTTTTTCAGTGCCAAAACATCAGGGGAGACAAAGTTGTCTGATAATATATTCTGCTTGTTATACAGCGCTCCCCTCATTGAATCGTGTTTCCCCTAGTATGATTAAATTGCATTATGCTGAAATGCTCAAGATCACATATGTTCTTTTTCATTTGTTTTTTTGTTTTTTACTTTAGCACAGCTATTTTTATGGTATTTTATGTCCTTGACCAAAATAAACAGCAGGGAGTCAGAAATAAAGTTTTACACTGCATGTGCCGTATATAAAGAAACAGTGTATACAATGAAAATGTCACTGACAGCAGATCTGACCAGAATTACAATATAACTGCCTAGCTGCAAAACGTGGGAAAGAACTATAATGAACTATAAAAATAACTATATATCAAAATAACTATAGAGGGAGAGAGAGAGAGAGAGAGAGAGAGAGAGAGAGAGAGAGAGAGAGAGAAGAGAGAGAGAGAGCTGAGATGGTTTAATAAGTAAATAGGACAGTTTGTGAAATTTCAACCCTGCTGGATATTCCACGGTCAGCTGTAAGTGATATTATTATGGAAGCGTTTAGGAACAAAAGAAACTCAGCCATGAAGAATCATGCTTCTCTGATTGGCAGTCAGATGGGCGAGTCTGGGTTTGTCAGATGCCGATAGAACGTTACTTGCCTGACTGCATTGTGCAAACTGTGAAGTTTGGTGGAGGAGGGATAATGGTATGGGGCTGTTTTGCAGGGTTTGGGCTAGGCCCCTTATCTCCAGTGAAATGCAGTCTTAATGCTTCAGCATACCAAGACATTTTGGACAATGCTCTGCTTCCAACTTTGTGGCAACAGTTTGGGGAAGGACCTTTTCTATTGCAACATGACTGTGTACCAGTGCACAAAGCAAGGACTATAAAGACCTAGTTTGATGAGTTTGGTGTGGAAGAACTTGACTGGCCCACACAGAGCCCTGACCTCAACCCCATTGAGCACCTTTGGGATGAACTGGAATGGAATTTGTGAGCCAGGCCTTCTCGTCCAACATCAGTGCCTGACCTCATAAATGCTCTACAGAATGAATGGGCACCAATTCCCACAGAAACACTCCCAAATCTTGTAGAAAGCCTTCCAAGAAGAGTGGAAGCTGTTATAGCTGCAAAAGGGGGACCAACTCCATATTAAAGTATATCTATTTGAATACAATGTCATTACAGTCCCTGTTGGTGTAATGGTCAGGCGTCCAAATACTTGTGTCCATATAGTGTATTATATATAGTGTATGCCTATTGTGCTTACACTGAATGTGAGTGACACTTTATTTCAGCTCCAACCTGTCAAGAAGCGGACTTCGTAAATATAGCCCTTACAGTTAACACTTAATGTCTAATTTTTTATAATGTGATACTAATAAGTATACAGTATATGTAGTAAATGTGTGTTAATACATATGAATGATACAGTTCTGTGTTGATATGTTGTTCAAGCCCTGCTTGTGTTCTTCAGATAGCACTATATCCTTGTGTCTAAACCCTAAATCTAGTATATATTTGAATTATTGTTAAGTACAGTAAGCAATTAATAATACTCTTACATTTGGAAATAATGTCACAATGGAGAATTTTCTTATAGAAAAACAACATTTGATAAACTTAGACTTGATTGATATCGAATTAACAAAGCCACTAACGATATCACTAATGCAGATATTATAACACATACAAGGCTCATTAGCATATGAATCTTCATTTAATTAGCACATCCGTTAGCCATTAATCTTAGCTGTCATTATAATAATTCATAAAACAAACAAATGTTCAAGACCATTGGAGCAGTAATGTTAATGGCGATTTCCAGGAGTATCAAGATTCCAAAAGTGCAAACAAAAATGATGAACAGCCAACCATGACATTTAACCAAGCAAACAGAAGAACTGATCGGGCAACATTGAATATGATTCATTTGCAAGGGAACTGAGAGTTTTATACCTATTCCCAAAATATTGTCAACTGAGATGTTACTAGGAAGCCAAGGGTAAAGGTAGAGAAGCACACATATTTATTTATGCACTAAATCAGAGCAATGTGGTAAACTGTTTTAAAATGACAAATATAATGAATGAGTGAAGCATAGCCTATTTGTGCACTCACCACTGAAAACTCCAGACAGAAGGAAATTTTTAATTTTAGGGGCAAATTCAATTAGCTCTGAGCTTCGTACGGCCCATAGGGTCGTATGTATTATTGGTACAGAGTATACAGTGCACATGGAACATTGAGTCAAGGGCACGGCCAGATTAACAATGGGGCAGATGGAGCTACAGCTCCTGGCCTCTACATAAAAATAGGCCCATCATCATGACAGCATGATGATGACCAGCTGCCTAGCTGGCCACATGCTCAGCCATAAATCATAAATATTAAAATAGTTTTTCAAGTTTTCTCACAAAATTATGCAATTTTTCTATGTTTATGTATTTAGAAAGATAGTGAGGCTGGTATTGTATGGTGTGTACACACCCACAAGGCCCTGGCCACACCCACACAACACTGGTCACAGCTCCTCCCCTTCTCTGTATAGGCCCTTTAACATTTTCAGCGACAGCCCATGTAGCCTTCAATCCAGCCCTGGTCAAGGGGGTCCCACAATAAGCACCCTCACCCCAGAACAAGTCTGATTGTGCTGAGGTTGTGCCATGTTTCCAGCAATTCCTTCAAAAATATGACACCAGCACCATAATAGTATAGAAATATGGAGCATGCAAGAAAGGTAGCACTCTGTTATTTCTTGTGCAATTTTCCATGGGGAGGGAGCGCACACAAAAACTTTTACACAGGCGCCATCATTTACAAAACTGCCCCAGCAAGTGAGCTAATACGCTGCAGGATATTAGGGTAGGAAAACATTGCTTGTCTCCCATGGAGAATTGTACGCAGCCACACAACCTTGCAGCTACAATAATAGACACCCCTGCAAGCTCCTCTAATGAGATACAGACATTACAAACAGAACAAGCTGTAATACAAGCAGCGCTTTGCGAATTCTTAGAAAAGTTATTTATTTAATGATGACGATGAAAGAGAGCTGTACCAATGCCACCTTTTCTTGTGACAGTATCTGCCTACACTTGTATGCATAAGTCTGGGTTCTCACCATACATGCCTACTCTCCCGGGAATTGCGGGAGGCTCCCGATTTTTCAGGTAACCCCCCGCGATCCCGGAAGAGTAGGCAATTCTCCCGCATCCCGCCCACTTCCTGGTGAAGTGGGCAGGATGGGGAGATTTTACCTGAAATTATCGGGTCCGTAGGGAAGGGGCGGGGCTAAATGGGGCAATGTCGTCTATCATCTGGCCCCGCCCCCCGAATAGGAGAGCAGCAGGTCCCCACCTGCTGCTCCCAGAAAGCTGCCCAGGAATGTAGGTAAGTATGGTTCTCACATCAAGATTGGGTGAAGAAACATTTCTGATGGGTGGCACTAGCAAGACATGGGTATTCCATGCTGAATGTATGCTAGTGACAAAACTGATTTTGAAGCTAAACGCAAAAACAAAAATTTACTTTTCAGGACATATACATGAAGAAGTGGCCCATATTGGCAGGTTTTTACATTGTAGAATGTAGAAGGTGATATCTGCCAACAATTGCGCTACAAAGGCTGCTAAAGGGTAAATCTCCTTGGTGTTATCCTCACCAAAATTACATTAACACAAACAAAAATCCGGAGAATACCACTCTGCGCTCACCCAAGATATAGAATTTACTTATCTTCAATATGAAGTCCTGATCTTGGGACCTCAAATCCTTTTTATAATGGACACTTTATATGATAGGTGTGGGATGTGTGTTCCAATGTTGATGAATATGTGGGAACATAAAACATAGAAAACAGTCTAGTGCAGACATATAAGAATTCACTTGAGTACACAATAATTCACATATAGGGGTGTATATGATCTACCCCAAATTAATACATATATAGTCCATTCAGGTATATGCTCTCCATATGTCCATATTAAAATGGAAAAAAAGGCACATTTAAAAACCAAAGAGACAAAATTTCCAAAAAAATAAAAGTGTTTTAATTGGATATATCCAAATGAAAGAGTTCCAAATAACTTTAAAAATACAACAATGCTTCACAGCTGAAATATCCACAAAAGGTGAAGATGGCTTCCTACCAGAATACAGTGGTTTTTTGTGCGTATAAGAGTGATCTCACTGCCCGCAGTAATGCACCCAAATCTTCGATGGAAATGGCACCGTCCTCCTCTGGTCTGGTCAGGATAGCTGTTCAACACCAATACCGCCAACGCCTTTCGATCAGTACTCTGATCTTCCTCAAGGCTTGGATGTGCCTTTTTTTCCATTTTAATATGGACATATGGAGAGCATATACCTGAATGGACTATATATGTATTAATTTGGGGTAGATCATATACACCCCTATATGTGAATTATTGTGTACTCAAGTGAATTCTTATACGTCTGCACTAGACTGTTTTCTATGTTTTATGTTCCCACATATTCATCAACATTGGAACACACATCCCACACCTATCATATAAAGTGTCCATTATAAAAAGGATTTGAGGTCCCAAGATCAGGACTTCATATTGAAGATAAGTAAATTCTATATCTTGGGTGAGCGCAGAGTGGTATTCTCCGGATTTTTGTTTGTGTTAAGGTTTTTACATTGTATCAGGAGCTTGCAAATCCTTTTTGGACACTAGTCTAGAACAATCTGATTTTAGGGGTGATGAAGTGCCCACCAATGATTTGAAAGAATAGACTATGGCTCTGCTTGGAAATACCCTTTAAATGAGTGGTGCCCAACCACAAGGTGACGACCACAAGATTGATCCAAAAACCGTGTAATATCCCCCTGGTATACTAAAGTTGGCAAATTTATGGAAGTATTATGCATGTAAATAAGAGTGAGAGTGCACAAGCAGGCAGGTAAGGATAGGTACATTCTGCACTGTATCTTCTTATCATTGCCCACAAATACCGTATCATCTCCTTATTACATGGCTGTTTAATATATTGATATACCAGTAAAATAAAAAAAAACGTAACTTAGAATCTATAAACAAGTTTCACAGATATGGAATATTTAAAACCAAAATAAACAGGAGATTGTAAAGTATTGTTATTAACATATCTAAAATGACAGTTAATAAGAATGCATATGTGAATGTGTAATAAGTACTGAAATGTCCAGGCACAATATTCAGTATCTATCAACAGCCACAAAATCACAATTTTTTATGCCTAGCTTTTTCACTATGGATATTTTCCAAAAACATTTTTGAAAGTGTTTAGAGCATTTAGCAAGTCTAAAAAAACAGCTGAGGCTACTACCCATATTCCAAAAAAGAAGGATTAATATCCTTTATAATCAAGGAGATTTTACTATAGCAGCAGCAAATTACTAAAGAAATCCAATAAACCTGGATTATACCGCAGGACACTAACCTCCTGTAGAATTTGTCCTTTAAAAATATGCTAACTGAACATTTTTCCTTTGGCAGTGTTCCCACATGTTAAAATAGACCCACTGGCACGTGCTCCTGTATTGTGATATTTCATTATGCTGTCTGAGACAGCATGGGCTGTTTAAAATGCCACTGTACATTTCTTTAATGAAATCTTTTATGAATCCCATTACACATGGAAAATTACTTGTTTGTTCATCCTTTGAAATGTATATGGCAGTGTGAATTTTTTTTATATTTAATTAAGGAAAATCGATGAGGATCAGACATAGTCATGGATTCATCTGTATGGGAAGATCTAAAGGTGATTACATGCCAAAACCAGTTCATATTATATCAATTTACAGCTCTCTGTTGTGTCGCTTCGCAGCATCTAAAGCACAGACATCCTTTCATCTCAAATGCTCAATTAATATTCTGCATTGATATCAGTTAATTCATTTATTTTACCTACACATTATCATCTACAACTACTGAAAAGAAGACTAGACTCTTTTAAGTATATGCTACAGTAGTATTGTCAGGCTAGACTCTTTTAAGTGTATGCTACTGTAGTACTGTCAGTATTTCTCTGATGTCTGTTTAATACAAAATTGACTAAAATTATCATGTTCTTTTCTTTGCCAAATGCTCCAGTCACCATTCATGACAGTAAAATACACAAGTGATTCTAATATATGTCTTTATCCCTAAAAATACTATAAATCGTATCTGTGTAAATAGTGAATTCTGATACCACTTATATTCCTTGAGTTTATTACATTAGGAAATCTTCTGTATTATAGGGAACAATGCACACCATACTGTAAACGTATAGGTAAATTAATGATCTATCCTAGTATATCAGTAGCAGAATAAAAGTGCACAGCATTCTGCCTTTATATTGTGATGGAAGTCAACAATGATTTCTAATATCACTGTAATTAACAGTAGGAGATTTCACTAAAGTATAATAATCTCGTATTTATAAATAGTTAAATTCACGTATATGGCTATGTGATACATAATGTTTGTGCAAGTGTCTAGTCTACTATACTTATCTAGTCTTTTTTTCTGCAGGTAAAAGCAGACAAACAGTGTAGATTGTGATTTAAAAAAGAACAGCAAATACATAATATAGTGCAAAGTGAAAACAAACTGATAACGAAGCAAAAAGGGAAACACATACATGGTATAGCATATTAGAGGAGGAGAAATACAAGCAAGCAGCAGTGGAACAAAGGAGAAGCATAATAAATAGAAGAAAATAGAGGAAAGTGGAGATGACAATTGTACAACTGGCATGGACTCAACGGGGATTATTTAGCAAGCAAATGTGTTACCTTTATCATGCGGAAACTAATGTTTTTGAATGTTTTAAGTATCACAGCTACGTAGGAAAAGCTTAACGGAGAAGATAATGCAATAACCTTTTCCGTTAATGCCCAACTCCCACATCATGATATTGTAGAGAGCAAGCCATTGCTCCGTAGCACACTTAAGGGTCTATTCATTATGATAATTAACATTCTTACTTACGGCGAGTGCCAGAACAATGATGAATCAGCTGTCTCCCCGTATGTTGTCACTGCTCCTTGCGCCCTGTGCGGGAACGGGACCTGTCAATAGGGCGTGGCCTAATTGCCATAGACCATGCCCCCAAATTATGTTATTTGGTGGCTTGCCTGTACGGAACGCCTCCCGTTAACGTCAGGCGGGGGCAAGCCCAGAACTACGTCAGTAGCTGGGCTACCCCTAGCCCTCTTCCTACAGTGAATGGATGCTGCACGCATGGGCGTGGCATCGGTGCCGGCACCTCCACGTGGTGGTGGAGGTGCCCGAGCACCCGCGGGACATTTGCCCCGTGGGTAGAACAGCGGAGCAGTGCCCGAAAAACGGGACTGTACCATTGAAATCTGGAATGGTTGGGAAGAGTGCACCCTCTATGGGGTGGAGCCCCACTTCGACGGCACTGGTTGAACATGCCTCGAGTGGGCCCTGCTACCGAGTCTGACTCGGCAGTGCACCTGCATGAACTAGAGCTCACGCAGGTGCACAAAGTCTCATTGTCCAGCAGAAGAAGCCAGAAAGGGGTGGAGGGAACCCGAAGGATCCCTTTTCGCAATCCGGATGGTGTGCGGAAGAAAACTCTATCTGAAGATGGTGAATTCTCCCACAGTCAACCTACGAAAAATATTGTACTTTCAGAGCTTAATAAATTTAGGACCACATACTATTATATGGGGACAGCGGGCCACATCTGGAGTAAAAGGTATGCTGTTATATCTCCTGCCCTGCGTTACCTTTATGATGAGTGGCCCCAATGCTTAATTTCTCCAAAAGTAGGTGAAAATGGATATTTTCACCTGTTTTTGTAGAAATGAAGTGATAATGAATACATCCTTAACTTGTTCTGCTATGCAGCAAGCAGAGAAACATAATTGACACCATCTGAATGTGGCGTTATCTGCAAAAAAATCCTTATTTCTTACAAAACCGCAGGTACAGAAGGATCTTTTCCGGCTAATCCCTGCAGGCGGCTGCAACTCCTCCCACTCTCCTCCCCTCTTGTGTTTATATATGCACCATGCCCGAACTGAGGTCAGGGCATGTACAAGAGAGGACAGGGGAGGAAATTCTGGATGAATAGAAAGCCGGTGGAGACTTTACAGGGATAGCCTGCTTATGCAAGCGCTGCCCTTGAAAGGATTTCTGCAGAATACCTGTGAAAGGTAAGTGAAAAGAGCTATTAATTGTGTCGATATTGGATGAAAGTAGTCATACCTATATTGCAATCATTGCTAAATAGGCCCCAATATATGAAACTTGTATCTTTCAAATTTGACAACTCTTCTGCAAGATAGATACAAACTACACTATCGTGATAAACCATGAATAGACCTGTGTGAGTACCATGGGTATATATATATCAAGAGACTACAAAGCTAAACTCCAGTGAAACCAGTTGTTTTGAGGGAAGAAAGGCTCTGTCACTGCTTTACACCATTTATGAAGAGGTTAATCCAGCAGAAATTGCAATAACTCACATGTCAGTGCTGTCCCCATATATTGTGAAAGTAAACTATGTCAATCTATCAAGTGGTGAAAAGCACTTCACTGCAAACTAACACAATCTTATGATAGTTTTGGCTTAACCTGTCAGTGAAGATGGAAAGGCTTTGTTGGATCCTCACCATGTCACATCACTAGGCAAACATCCACATGTACATAGTGCTTTCTCTTGTCTTTATTCTAGCACCTGTTACAACCTATGCAGTTCCTCTTTCCTGCCTGGGGTGTCGTTCTCTGCTCTGGTGCTTCTAGCACCCTAAGCTGATGCAACACACGGCTGAGATACGGTAGTTTGTGTGCTAGAAGCACCAGAGCAGAGAGCGACACCCCAGACAAGAAAGAGGAACTGCTTGGGTTTTAACAGGTGCAGGGTGCTAGAATGAACACTGCATTTGCTTGCCGCTTTATTGAGATGGTGCTTCTCCACCCAGAGCAGCCCCAGCATTTTAAATAGTTCTGGTACATCAGTGTATAGCTTTGCAATATGCAGCAACACTTCCTGCAGCCTCAATAATAAATAGACTCCCTAATGCAGTGGTTCCCAAGCTGTTCGCCGTGGCACCCTGGGGTGCCTCGGGACACTTGCAGGGGTGCCTCAGGTTGGTTGTCCAGCACCAAATCAAATTATTTATGGTCAATGTAGTGTAAATATGTGGAAAAACAGAACCTCAAACCTGTCGACCACCACATAACTGACCCTAAGGAAAACAGGTCAGCACAATTTACTGCACTTTACTACTTCACTACATTTTATTCTAAATTTCTCAATAACAAACTTTTGGCTTAGGGGTGCCGTGAAAACAAAGTTTGGGAACCACTGCCCTAATGTCCTAAACTAAAGCTGGAGATACTTTAAGGTATTATTTGGAACTTTTAGGGGTAAATTTACTAAGAATCAAGTTTAGGTAAGTTTGAAAAATCATGCAAGTTTTTCAAACTCGCAAATTTACTAAGACCAAACAGGTGTGAGTTTGGAAGTGAGTTTTCTCTTCTCACTGTTAAAACTCATGTGAGTTTGCAAGCCTGACTAAACTCATCATCAGCCAAACTAGGAAGTACTTTACATGAAAAAGTTCCAACTCGCAAATTTACAAAGAATCGAGTTTACAATCTGGGGTGAGTTTGTAGCAAACTCACTGATAAATTGATGTTTCAAATAGACCACCTCCTGATCTGCGAGTTTGGCAGAAACATACACCAACATGAGCTACTGCGGAAGATGGATCCCGGGAATACCACTATGTAGGCAATATGGGTCACAATGGGTAGGTGATGTTCATAGGATAAAAAGTGTCTTGTTGGTGTGCACATAAGGTATGCATATGTCCTTTTTATGTGTTTTTAATAAATTGATGGTGATATAGCCATTTTTGTGATTACCTCCGTCTCTTTTGGGATTCTTTGGACCAAAATTATATGTTGTTCTGTGGATCCTTTGTGAAAACGCATGGGAGACAGTAAAGAAACTGCTACGTTCTTTTATCATACCTTACAAAAGTAAGCATACATGTAAGCACCTCCCTATGAAACATCAATCACGTTTGGGGTGTTCGTAACAGGACTTTGGAAATTCTTAAAGATCTCCTTGGATTGGGACTTTCATGATATCTCATTCATTACCCACATCTGGGGTATGAAAATCCAACATTGAACATTATTACAATATATTTTCTCTTGATGTTTTTTCCTTGCATATGGATTGACATACTGAAATCGTCTGGAGTTTGAAATATCTTTTGGAACAACTCATAGTGTGGATTTGTAAGATCAATTTTGTTTGCATTCATGTATTAATAAGTCGGTCACTTATGTTTTGATCTTATCTGCTGCTATTAGGGGCAGCGCCAAAGGTTGTGAAGTTTTTGTATTACAGGTGCCAACATGTTTGCCATTTGGCACTTGTGGAATCACAAGTGCCAGCAGGCGTCCGGTACCCGTACCTCCACTGTAAAATATATAGTTAAATAAAGACACTACACACACACCATGACAAGTAATAGTTTATTACACACCTACCCACACACACATACTTACCTGCTGCCATGTGATCACGTCCCCTTGTCCAATGTAAAAATCCATAACGAGTACCTGTGATAAAGATCCTATACTAATCTCCATCGCGCTGGTCTCCGAACACCCGAACCATTTACTAAGGTTAGTGCTGTATGTGTGTGACTACATATAGCGCTAACCAGCTCCCGACTGATCAGTGAGTCAGGAGGCGGCAGCAAGAGCGGACGCTGATTGGCTCTGGCTCCTGACTCACTGACCAGCCCACGTGGAAAGTGTCAGAAGTCGGAGCCAATCAGCGACTGCTCTACAGTTAGCGGCCGCTGATTGGCTCCGGCTTCTGACAGTTCCCAGTAGTTTACATTTATTTACCACTTTATTACCCCCGTAACCAATGTTCCAGGGGTGCGGGGAAGAGCCCTGGGCTTCAGACCAAGCCTGGAGATTTGGTAGAGGGGAGGGGCCTCTTCTTGGGGGGGGTCCCCACCTCCCCTGAGATCCCCGGCTTGGCCTGACCGGCTTGGGGTTGTAATTCTTTGGCCATGGAGCCCCGGTGAAAGGGTCTCCTGGCTGTGGCATTACACCTCGGTTGGTTTGGTCCGGTGCTAGTTTTAATTATAAGGGGACCCCTACGCAATTTTTCCCCCCCTATAATTAAAACCAGGAATGGCCCTGCAGCCTGGTGCTGGTTCCAAAATTACGGTGGAACGATACTCGTTTTGTTCCCTGTTATTTTCGGAAAAAGTACTGGCTGGCAAGTCCGGGGCTGGTTAGGCTTTTGGAGGGAGGGCCCTATGTAGTTTTTTTTTAAAACATTTAACCTGTTTTTTTACAGGTGCAACACACAAGCAGCTTGCACATATCTCACTGATATGTGCAGGCTACTTGTTCGGGTGAGTTTGGCAGAGAAAAAACACTGCAATCTCGGGTGAGTAATCTCATCTAAACTCGCAAATAGGGGAAGAATTCTCGATCTGCTTCATCATCGGAAAACTCACTTTCAGTTAAACTCACCCGAGTTTTGGTGAAGCAAAGTGAGTTGAGAAAAAAAAAAACTTGACCAAACTCGATTCTTAGTAAATTTACTCCTAAGTTTCTTTCTACAACCTGTAAACTGCAATACTGTTTTATGTATAAATAAAAGTACAACCTGTTCCTGCCCAAAGAAGTTTATTTCTATACAGGTAAGCACTATTAGTATAGCTAGCTCTAACTTTTTAATGACTTTGGGTATTTTATAATTTCATTAACAAATACATTCCTTATTTAGTAGATGTTTCAATTTCAATTTCACAGTAAAGAACTTTTAGTGTACACTGGTGACTTGAATCAGGGGTGTTTCATGAGGTGTGGGGGGCCGTGTGCAGTCTCCATCATGGGCCCCCTCCTCTCAGTCCAGCAGCCAGCAGCGTACTGAGCGCAGCGCGGCCAGCGCCGCACTGATAGACTCTGGGAACTAAAGTGTGTCCAAAGTCTATAGAGCATGTGCAGGTCACCGGGAAAATGGCTGCGGCGTGATGATGTGACCGATGGTGCTTCTAGTGATGCACCGATCGGTATTTCAGCATCTACTGATGCTGACAGTGGGCGTCTCACTCCATTCAGACACAGTGATCTACACCAGGGAATGGCTTTGTAGCGGCATTAGCATAAAGATGGGTTTTTTAATTTATTTTTTATAGTGGCAGAGCATAATTTATTCTGTGAAGAGTCATTTGTCAAAATCGCTTGTCAAAAGTGCATTGTGATCTGCACTTTTCTTCTATGAAAAAAGTTCTGGTAATCAGAAAAGAAGGATCTGTACTCACTTAATATTAATACAAGATTTATAGTAGGTATGACATTATACCCAAAGAAAGGTGTCGTTGATAATAAAAACTAAAGGTGCATACATACACAACGATTTTTTTAATGATTATCGATAAACGATATCGATTATCGTTCATCGTTGAAAAAATCGTTCACTTTCTAAGTTAAAATGATGAACGATTATAGTTCATGCGCGTTCACATTTGTAGTTTGTAGTTCAGTCAGACTAACCAACTCAACGATTTTCAGTAAGGGAATATGCAAAAATCATTTGTAGTTCAAAAAATTGTTCATTACATTTAGTAAATGAATGATTTTAGTAAACAATTTTCGTTAATTTTTCCCTTGAAAAAATGAATGAAAATCGTTTAATAAAATCGTTAATTTACAAAATCGTTGTGTGTGTATGCACCTTCATTGTGAAAGACACTATTTCAGTAACTCAGGATTAGCTCTGGGAATATTTTATTGTGTATGGAAATAATAGCGTTATTAGCAATATCAATATGTTTTTTTTGTAGAATTTGCATGTGTGCGCATAGTAGTAAGCAGGGGCGCCGAGAGGGGGGGGAGCGGGTACAGTTTACCCGGGCCCAGGCTTCCAGAGGGCCCCGGCGGGGGCCCGGGTCCAGCGCCCCCGCCCTCACTTCCTCCCTCTGCAGCAGCCCAGCACACAGCGTGTGCTGGGCTGCAGCGGGAGATTGCTTTGCGGCTGCTAAGTAGCAGCCACAGCAATCTCCTATGCCTGAAGGGGGGAGCGATCACACTGATCGCGCCCCCCACTGGCTTTGCGCCGGGCTGAGGGGCTCACAGCGCCCCCTCCCCGGCGTGCAGCGCCTCAAAAATCTTTTTTTTTTCCAGGGGGGCGTGGCCACGCCTTCTGAAATTAGGCCACGCCCCCTCTTTACCGGGGCCCCGCGTGGCTCTCTATGCCCCTGGTAGTAAGTGTGTGAGCAGATATAATTCAGATCCAATGTTTTGAGAACCTAGGATCCAGGTATCCATGTAAGACACAAAACGAAAGTAAAGATGGTTGTTCAATTATCACTGACCTACAGTACACTGCATATATTAATTAACAATAATGCCCTGCAGACCTAACCTTTATTTACTTTGTAATAGGTTTTCCAAATGGTATAACATATGAGTATAATATGTAAATAGAAATATCATTAGACACCCATGATCAGTGTGTTTTCCTTACTATAGCAACACTTGACACTCACCAAAAATTACACATATTTCATCTCAGATATAATTTTCATTACTTTAAGAATTATTTTTATACTGTATGTGTGACAACTTTGTATAACGCAAAAGGGAAATGGATGGGCACTGTAATCTGTATGAACATGATGATTCAACAGTTCATGGCAATGCGCGCACGCGTGTGTGTGTGTCGGAGTGGGTAACAGTGCAAACCACATAGGTAAACGCAGAGGGGTTCCGGTTGCCTGGAAACCACACTCCCCAGCCCACACCATGACCACAATAGAAATAGTAATATAATAGAATTTTACGAGTGCTGCATATTTTTCAGTATCACAAATGATAGTGATAATTAGCACCATCTGTGAATCTTTTAACATGTGTCAGCCAGTAATAAATACACCTGTGGACGAGCTACGAGATCTGGAAACCATGCACTGTTAGGGGTACCCTGCTATAGACCATGTGGTGCCCACATCTGAAATAAAACCATTCAGCCCAGGCAGGATGGCCCTACTGCTGCATTTAATGGCTTACAGTGATCGCTGGAAACATGACATAATACACTCTGTATTACGCATATTAAAGCTGATTTAGTACTAATTATGCCCTCTTCATGGACTGGCCACACTCACTCTAAAATCAAGCATTTGGAAACCCCCCTCTAGAAATCCTGTGTTTGCCACTGAACCATCTGCAGCAAATCCCATTATTACAGCCCAGAACATTTTGTTTCAATTTCTCTCTGACACCCTCTCCCCATGGGGAAGCGTTTTTTACCCAAATCAGGGCCAATTCTGAAGAACCTTCTCAGAATAGTACGAAAAGGTGAAAGGCCCTGTTATCAGTGAAGCAAGGCATTTCACTCCTTTATGAACAGAGGGCCTGATTCAGACCCGGTCGCAAGCGCTGAGCGCTCGCAACCTGATCGATGGTGGCCCACAGCGCATGCGCATGATGGAGCCGGCTCCGTAGTGCGCATGCTCGAGACCCGGCTAGCGACGGGCAATCCGTTGCTCCGGGTCTCGCACCAAAGGGGGCGAACTGTCGATGTTGAGTGACAGCTCACCCCATTTGATGGGCGGGCCGGGGGGGTGACTGCCCAAATGGAGGCGTTCCCGAGGGAACGCTTGCCGTTTGAGGGTGGCCCCACTGACATCACGTGTGATGTCAGTGGAGAGCTTCCGGCTCTGTTAGAGCCGAAAGCTCTCTGGGGCTTGCGATGAACGAGACCCTACCACAAGGGTCTCGTCGCAAGCCTGATGGTCACTATGGTCTTGACCATCGTGACCATCATCATGGCTGCTCGCTATAGCTGTGGGTGGTAACCCACAGCTATGCGAGCGGCCACGAGGCCGCTCCAAAAACAAAAAAAAACGCCCTGATTCAGAGCGAGTGCTCTTTCAGAGCGTCCGGCTCTGAATCAGGCCCTGAGCCCTTAATACACCCAGTTCTATTAAACAGTGCTGTTATCCCACATGTTGCAAATATCACAACTACCATGTACCAAGTAACCGATGGCAATCACAAACCAGCAAGCAGAGTTGTAGCTGAGATAAAAACAAAGGCCCTGATTCAGAGCCGCTCGTAAGCGGCCGCTCGTTCGTTCTGACCGATGTTCGCACATCTGCGCATGCGTACGGATTTTAATACGCATGCGCGAACCAGTCAGTGCGGCCGAAAATCGTTTGTTCGCTAAATAGCGAATGCCTGCTATTTTGAGTGACAGAGGGAGGCGTATGTGGGTGGTAACAGGGGAAGGTGCTTGAAAACAGGGGTGTGGAATTAGATCGCAGGCGTGCTTAAAGGTCAAAACGGGCGTTTTAAGGGAGTGCATAATTAATACAGCAGCGTCATTGACCACGTCACTTGTTTTTTTTTTACTCCGAACTGCTCGCAAAATAGCGGTTGAAAAAACCAGCCACAAGAATAGCGAGCAGTTCATACGCTGTTCGATGTACTCGATTAATCTAATAAATAGCGGACATGACGTAGGATGCGAGCGGCCAGGGGGCGTATTTTTCAAAATTACAACCGCAAGTTTTGCTCGCTCGTTCAGACTTAGAGGTGTGAATAGACCGCAATTAGCGAACGGTTCATTTGAATAGCCACCCCTTGTTTTAGAACGAACAACCGCAAATAGCGAGCGGCACTGAATGAGGGCCAAAGTCCCTTTAGTTTCTCTTCTTTGTAATTAATCTTCAATGCTTTAGAGCAAAATCTATGTGATCCTGCTACTGTATGTGATGTTATGTCTGATTTGTAGAGTTGTGCCTGTTTGAACTAATATTCACACAGATTACAGCAGCATGATAGTGTCAACTGCAAAAAAGCATGTGTGGGTCATGTGGGAAATACTTGGAGAATCAGAGCTTTCCTTGCACAACTTGGAATAACTATAATATTCTGCCCTTCACACAAATACAGAAACAAGATTTTGTTGTTGAAATTCCCAATTGAAAAGTGCTCGCACTATATAAGTAACTGTTGTTAATAATAATAATAATAATAATAATAATAATAATAAAAAAATGTTTTATTCATTTAAAAAAGAATTCAACACGTGAGGACTTATTATGTATATAAAGTTGTGTATTATAAAATAGTTTACATTATTTTGCATGTCTATATTCAATTTGATTTCAACATATATTACAAAGGCAACAACAGTCCAAAAAAATGTGAGGCAGTATAAACAGCAGTGTTATCACTGTTAGTTCAGGTAGTGCTCCTTCAGAGATTAGCCATGTTTAGGCTGTGATGAAAAGAATAATGAGTACATATTTAAATTCCTGCATACCTGCAGGATATGGGGAACAAGCCGAGTATTTGTATAGTACTTGACAACAGAAGAGAAATGTTTAATAAATTATGCAGTTACAGCAACTTCACAACTGCCATGGTAACAAAATAAAGAATAATTATTTCCTATTGTACGGTTGTACTACTATTAGTAACCAGTTGAAACAGCTAAACACAAAGAGTAGGTTTGCAATGCAAAGAAGGATAATATCAGAGATATATGCAGTTTTTTAATCCCATGTGATCATAAAGAGCTATTCAGTTTCCTTAATTCATTTACCTAAGTATCAAATGCTTGACACATGCAGCTTCATAAGGAATTCCTGTCTGCAGCACTTCCTGTAAAAGAAATTCTAGCTACACTCAGATCTCTCTGTACAACGTGAAGTAACTGGCTGACAGGCGAGTGAATTCAGGTTTTACTACCTGTTTTCCGTGTAATGCTAGAAATAAATGCCTCACTGTCACAATCATGATGCCTGTAGCAATCTAGTATTTCACCACCTGTTATATAAAATGCAGTGACGTATGCTAACCAATAGTGACAGAGGAATTTGTCTCCATAATCTCTGGATTTCAGTCCCTGAAATAACTAGAAAAGTAGGATCAGTTTTTGATGAGTGCAAAGAAGTCATTCATATTGGGCCCAACCCCTCTTAGGGTGCATACACACCAGGACAATATCGGCACGATTAAGGTAATTGGAACGATTAATCGTGTAAATCGCATAGTGTGTACGCACAATTGCGCGCTCCCGCTGGTCATATGCGACGTCTTATGATTGTCTGTGCAGCACAGACAATCATAAGATAACGCATACGATAAGGTGCCAATCGGACAGTGTGTATGGACAACCGGACGATCAGCCCACTGTACAGCGCATTCGATTTGACGATTCAACAAATCGTCAAATCTTATGCGAAATTGGACAGTGTGTACGCTCAATTTAGGAAGTTCTGCCTTCAAGAGAAATTGGATTGGAAATCGGAACGATTACAAATCGTTCAGGTGTGTACCCTGCCTTAGACACCACAAACAGTTGTTTTAAAAGCTTTTTTATGCTTTAAAGATGTTGACTACTGCTTGTGTAATGGAGGAGGTGAGTGTGCTGATCCTCTGAGAGTCAGTGAACTGGTCATTGCTGTGACATGGTCAAACTGGTGTTGTCAACATCACCTATGTGGCCTACGGCCAACGTTTTTCACTATTTATAAGTTTGTACACTTAGTTCATTTTTTTTTTATTGGCTCCACCTGCTTCTGGAATTTGCTTAAATTTTTTTCAGTTCAGTAAATTGCAATTGGGGAAAAGCTGGCAATGCTGTCATTGGCTGCATTTATTAGATCTGTGTCAGCATGTGGTCATGGCTTGTTAGGAGGTGTATTGTTAAATGGACATAGGAGGCCTGTGCGCTGTATGATAGATAACAAACTGATAATGCTTTGTGCAATATTGGGCATCAGAAGTAGCTGCGTACTGCATATCATATGGGAGCTGTGTAGTGGAGGATCGGCATCTGATTGGCTATGCACTGTACAATAATGAATATCATCAATGTGGGTTAGCAATATGCAAAAATAGACAACAAAGGGGGACTATGCATTTTTATTTTCCCAAATTCCAGTCCTTGGTTGAACGCAAAAAGAAAAAAAAAGTCTCAAGTGTTTGGTTAAATGAATGTATAAATCATTGAATGTAATATTACAATTCAATTTATTAAAATAAAACCTTAAAAATAGACAAATAATATAATATTTTAATCATAGAGCACTGTTAGTCTATAAAATACCTGCAGGGTAACTACAATACTGTAAGCTGCTAGTTATACAATGTATGAATCTCTCTCTAATAAACAATAATGCTGCCCAATGAATAGCAAACTGCAATATGAGGAAATGCCAATAGTATACTCTTGTCCAAGTGACTGGGAGTAGGAGCTCTTAATTAGCATAGGCAAATACCTGCAGTGTTTGTGCGGCTCCAGAAGAGCATGTCCTTCAATATTACCACAATCTTGACAATACAGTCACCACTCAGATGGTAATTGCTTTATTTTTCCTCAGTGGAAAGGGGTCAGCGTCTGGGTCTGTGACATAGCACAATTAGTAATTATATATGAAATATCACTAAAAAATTGAGTGTTTTGTATCTATGTATTGTTAATTGACCAATAATATTTTGGAAAATTGTTATAATTATTGGTCAGCCTGAATTCATCAGACATGACAGTTGGTAGTATTACAATTATTTTCTCTAGCAAAATGCTGGGCCTATTTCTGATGCAGGTTTGGATTCTTTTTTTGTTATGTAGTACAGTATAATGTGACTGAGCCATAACAATTTCATAACTGAAAAAAGTATTTTGTGTCCTAGTTGGTGGTGTATAGATCTGACTTATCAGGATAGTGCTGCCATTTTAAAAGACAAGGGCTTGTGTTAATATTGTTTTATTGTGTATCTTGTGTATAAATACAGTGTAGAGTGAAACAGCTGCTTTAGAACACAAAATGACAAATTCTAGAATGTATACACTTTTTCCACTTTGCTTAAATGTGTAGTTAAATAATCCAGTTTTAAATGATAACTGTGGAAGTCCACTGTCCCCAGGACCAGGATTAAGGCTACCTTTATTCTATAAGGCTGTCAAACTTGTTGGGTATGGATGGTACCATAAAAATATCTGTGTTCATTTCACACATCTTTGTGCCCATCATAAACAGCCCTACTCCCAGCATACTAGCCTTGCTGTAACAAAAGTTATGTCCATTATGCACATCCTATGCACAACACAAAATCATCTTTGCCATCCTCTTTATACCATGCTCACAATATACTGAATACCTCTCAACATGTAAGCTCAGAGACTCTGGACAGGTGGCATTCTGTCCTCATCCATTAACTGCCGCATGCACCAGTGCTGCTATGCAAAAAAGTGGTGAATAGGAAATACCTCCCAACCTTCCATCTTACAGGACAATGCACTTCAATTGGAATAGAGCAGTTAAATATGGATTGTCCAATCAAAATAAGACCCTTTGGAAACTATTTACTAAGCTTTGTTAGGAGATAAAGTGAACAGTGATAAGGTACCAGCCAATCAGCTCCTAACTGCCATGTCACAGGCTGTGTTTGAAAAATGGCAGTTAGGAGCTGATTGGCTGGTACCTTATCACCGTTCACTTTATCTCCTAACAAAGCTTAGTAAATAGACCCCTTAGGGATGTATGTATACTGCTCTTTGCCAGTCATAACAGCCTTGTGTTTACCAGCAAGGTAACACTCTGTGCTCAGTATGCTTCACACACACACACGCTTCACTTTATGTAGTGAAGACATATTCTATGCTTGCTTTCCACAGTGCCCATCCACACTGCTTTTTGCCGAATCAGAAGAAACTAAAGATGGTGTGGTCATACAGACTTCACTCACGTTCAGTGCCACAAGCCATTATTGTAGGCTGTATGCAGGTTACAGGCTGCCAAATGAATAACATTGATGGATATAAACCAAAGACATTTCCTTCTACTGACAAGTGCCCAGATAACGACATTGATACAGCAAACTGGAAGAGTACAGCACAACTCTTTGGGCCTGATTCAGACCCACTCGCGAGCGGCTGTCCGCTCGCAAGTGGGTCGATGGTGTGCACTGAGCATGCGCACGATGGAGGGAGCTCCGTCGTGCGCATGGGCGAGACGTGACGAGCGAAGGACTTTCCTTCGCTCGTTGTGTCTGATCAAAGGGGGCGTGCTGTCGATGTTGATTGACAGCACGCCCCCTTTGGTGGGCGTGCCTCCCAGACGGGGGCGTTCCCAAGGGAACGCCTACCGTCAGAAGCCGGCCCACTGACATCACTAGTGATGTCAGTGAGAGTGATTTTGGCTCTGATAGAGCCAAAATCACTCCGGGCCTTGCGGTTGAGAAAAATATATATGGTGTCTGTCCTGTTGTTAGTCCACCTCTGTGCGAAAGGGATATTGCATCATGATTTCCGAGGGCAGTCTGACTGGGAAGCAGGGCAGTGGGAGAGTGTGTATTTGTCTGTTCCTCAACCAGCAGAGCCCCACATATCAGTGCCTATTAAAGATGTTGCAGCAATGAGTTCTCAGAAGGCTTTGCTGAAAGTGGCAAATATACAGAGTTTTCATGCCAGTGTACCACATGATAACAATACACCAACTCAACATGCTGCACCTATAGTGGGGATGGTGTACATTCTACTTTGTAACTGTGAAGACATGTCACCCTTTTAAAGAGCCATGCTTAACTTTCAGAGGTATTTTTATGCTGAAAATCTTGAGAGACAGTTTTGTGCACACATCACCACACAGATCAATAAAACAGACAGATCCCAACCCCCTTCCAATTGTCATCAGATACTGAGCCAGAGGTGAGAAGAGTCAGCCTGCATATGAAATAGACAGTAGCTTAAAGAAACTGAGATGTCCTGCAGATAAGTCTTCCACTGAGTCTCACAGAGAAAGATGGTACAGTAATTGGCATAGGCATATAGGATATGCCTCTATAGGGACCCTGCTAATCACAGGACAGACTGTTGAGCTGATAACAGATAGGACAGGGTCACTTAACATAAAGCAGCCCTGGTATAACCCCCAGCTTGACTAGGAAACCTTTTTAATTAGGACATACAAAGGGGCAGGGCTGTAAGAAGTAGAATTTAAAGGTTAATGCTTCCCAAAGAGATTTGCACAGATCACATAATCCGACTCATGCCTCAGTTGCTTCAGGATCGCTGTAAGCAGAAGAATTCAATTGTCCACCTGGGTAGAAAGTTATTGCCTCAAGAGGTAGATTATTGTGATATGTTAAAATCAGTAGGGGGGGGGGGTGCAATGGTTTGAGCAAGGACAAGGTACAGTGCTATTGGTGTGGACCAGAGTAGAAATGGATGACAGAGCCCAAACCCATTACTTGGCTGACCAGGGAGAGCGAACTTTATTCAGGAGGAGTACCGACAAGCCTAATTTCCCTGTAAAGCAGAACAAAAGCAGTGACCATACATGTTGATGTCCACTATATACATGTGCTTTGTGTCATCCTGTTTCAGTGTTTATGCAGAGATGCCACATGTGACAGACTTATTGCACCACTCCCTAAAGATTTCAGAAATCCCTTTGACAAGAGGGAGCAATTGGGGATCACTCAATAACATTATATAATTATATCATAAAACCACAGATCAAAACTGCTTTTAATAATTCCAGTTTGAACATATCTGTAATCAGTAAAGTTAGACACATAAATAATGTAATCAATGCATACCAGTAGATTGTAAGCTTGCGAGCAGGGCCTTCCTACCTATATATCTGTTTGTTATTACCCAGTTTTGTTCTGTTAATGTTCCAATTGTAAAGCGCAACGGAATATGCTGTGCTATATAAGAAACTGTTAATAAATAAATAATACCAGCCACATACTGTACATAGAAGTCTGATTAATAAATATAGGTGAGTGGTCTATGTCACTTTATTTTTCTACCTAAGCACAAGTGAGTCAGAAATCTCCTAGCCTCTGACTAAGCCACCACTGCTTATGACATGCAGTTGGCTATACTTACATAAACAAAAGAAGCGGTAAAACACATACATAATAAAACAGCTTTTAAAAAACAATAACTCAATTATGTATTAACAGAACTCATAACCAAAATTTTGATAAATTATTGAGGGAAAATGACAAAAAGTCATCAGTATCTATACAATGAACTAATTCAGCACCTACAGTATAGCTTACAAGTGATGGCAGTGAGGATCACATGTCAGTGTATAGCCCATTTGCTGAAGAGCCCTTATTGTGAAATGACATGGGCACAGAATAAACATGTTTTTCTTTATAAAAATAACAATAATTCTATCAAGAATGCCATGACAAAAATAGCTAATGTATAAATAGTTACAATTTTGGTCCTGATACAAAACTAGAATACCTCTAGAAAGCAGCTGCGCTCATGTGTAAATGTATAAGTATATAGCTACATGATGTCTGTATCCCTAATGAAACACACTATACACAAGCACCTAAAACAATGGAGTTTAGCAATATTAATTTTGTTGTAAATAAACTCATATACAGTACCATGGATTTGGAGAGCACAAGGATTAATGAATAACTATAGGAGTGATCAATGGTTTTTGCTATGCACGTGTTGTATAAAACTACTACTAGTACTTATATGGAAACTCTTTAATAACATCCTATTTTTTATTAGTAATGTGCTTTTGTGCTGTCTACCTCTGCACGACATAAGTGTATATATTGGGGAGGGTGAATAACACACATTAAGTTCAGGTATCAGAGCTCCCAGGGACTGCCAGCTACAGTGTGTGAGTTACTTTTCTGTCAGATCCCACAGTGACACTTCGGCCTCATAAACAAGCAGAACAAAGCAATTTGTTAAGTCTAATTCATTGATTAGCAAAGCGTGCTGCAGCCCATCAGATGGGGAAACGAGCAGTATTTTATGGAACATAAAAACCTTTCATGTTCAATTCCTCTTTAAAAGGACTGCGGTTTTTCTACGGGATCCCTGCATCCTCCTCCAGCTCACATGCTGCAGTATAGACACCAGCACACTCAGCTGGGATCTGTCAGCACATGCATGTGTGTGACAGCACAGGGGGATCGGGTTATTAGCACTGCAGTCCATGGACGTGGACCAACATCAGCAGCCACAATCCACCTGCACACCTGCCTGAGGATTACCCAGCCCATCGCCAGTGACCCCACGTCACCCCGAGCACCAGGCACTTGCCACCAGTTTTCAGAATATACACCAGGCCTGGAGCTTGCAAGACACCTGGAAGGGTGCTGAGGGTCATTTGCCTACATAGCACAAACTCCCATCTGTTCCAACAAGTCATATAAGTACAGCATAGAGGAGGCAGGGTAGGGAAATATCTGCATTAGCAATGACAAGCTACCTTACTGTATGCCAGATCCTGCACTGCTCTGCTATCTTCTCCTTTAAATCCCCTCTTGCTTCCTCCAGCTGATGTGATGCAAAGCGCTTGTATTCCTAATGCCGCACAGCTCCTTGGCCACTCTAGTTGATCATAGTAAACATCCTCCTGCCAGGGGTTTCCATGCCAAGTGCTGCCAGCCTGGTGAAGCAGAGTAGTTGTGAAGTGGACGGATTGGTGGCCTCTCTCTGGCAGCTGATTCATGTGAAGGGGAAGAGGAGAGCGGGGAGGAGCTGGAGGCTGGGCTCAGGCACAAGTATGTGGTGTGTATAGTGTATACAGTATGTGGAAGCAGTACTAATGCTGCTGCTGCCACCTCATAAGCCGAGCAGCAGCTCAGGATCAACCTCTTACTGCCTCTGCCTCCCCACCTCTCCTCCCTTAGCATTACGTTACACTCCTGTCCTGCCTTCTTCCCTCTCACAGCTTTATTGAGCTGACACTGTGTGAGGAATGCTGCTAGAATGAGGAAATATACTGTAGTAACATATGTCTGCTCATACAAGGCAGTTAGTAATCAGGATACATGTATCTCATGCAGCTGTTATTAGAAACACAGTGCTGTCTCCTTATACATGTACTGTATATACCTAGATGACGTATTTACAAATAGTCTTTCTGATACTTATACAGTGTTTGCCTCAGCTGTTTGGAAAATCACCGTTGTCGTCATTTATTTTTATTTTTTTTTCCAGGGACACTGCAGCTTGGAAGAGTTCTATGGAAGAGTTTGGTATATTATGTCGACAGTCACTATGTAGACATTCATAATGCCCACAGCATAATGTTAACACGCTTTACATGTTGAAAAGACAACATGTTGATATGCTCAGCATGCCAACATGTTAAAGGTTGACATGCCGCATGTCAACACTGACAAAATATTGACATGGTGACAAAAGCAATTTTAAACCTAATGTTAATCCAACTGTAATCCTAATCCTAATGCTAACATGTCTATTGCCGTCATGTCGTCATTTTAGCCATGAATGTTCACATGGTGACTGCATAGCCTTTGTACAATGCACAACCCATCATAGTCACTGAATTTGATTGTGATGCACTTTTCATTTCACTAACTTCTGAAGTGTAGAGAGAATATACTGTATGGTAAGTATGGCATTGGACATGCAGAAAAAAGAAGAATTTTACCATCTAGTACCAATATTCACAGAAAAAAATATTTCCAGAGACAAATCTTTAAAACTAGAAGTAGTTGGCTAGTTGGAATAAAATTCTGGTACTGTATAGGAGCAAATAGCAATCATCTGCTTTTCACAAACGCTGGAAAACAGACAAAATAAATTGTCATTCAGACAAGTTGGTTACATCGAACGGATTAAACCAACTTGTCTGACCTTAATCGTGTGTTTTTCGTCATTTGGGAGCAAATTCGCCAACTGCCATTTGCTCCCAAACATTACCGGATTTTCATTCCAACCAGCCAACTAGTAGGCTGGTTAGAAAGATAATCTTTAGATTATTGGAAATCTATGCGTGCACAGGACCCGTTCTGCAAATGTGCAGATCGTATTCTACGTAATCGCACGCAGACCCTTCTATGCCTCTGCCTGATTGACAGGAAGAGGCATTTAAGGGGCAGTGCGGGAACGGCTGACTTTCTCAGAAACGGGGGCTTGTCGGCCCCTTTTCCAGGAGTGGCAAGGCCCACGCCGTCCACCATTGCAGTCCTGGGATTGCCGATGCAGCAGAGGGTGTCATACACCTCCTACTGCATTTGCAATCCCAGCACGGCGATGATATTAGCAAGGACGGAATTGCAAAGCTGCCTGCGTGTCCTAAGGCGAGCTCAGGGAGGACAGAAACCTCCCGTGGAGCAGAAGCGTGCAGCTTTGCAAATCCGTCCGAAGCTTAATTACCCCCCGAGTTTGTTAACCAGTGGATTAAACACTAGCATTAAAAAAGTTTTACATTTTTTAATATGAATTATTTATATAGAGAACATTTCTGTTATATTTCCTTATATATTCAAGTTTGTTAACAATATGAAATTAAGTTCAGATGCAAATATGTGTCTAAGTTGGTATTGATTCCTATTAGTCGCTAGTCGCGATTTAGCGCTGCAAATCGCTTAAGAAAGCATTGCTTTCCAGTCCAATCGTGTGGTTCCAAAGCACAAAAAATTATTTATGTAAAGAAAAAGCAACTCGATGAAAGATTTAACAATTAGAGTAAAAAGCAATGAATAATAGTACAAGCCGATACATGCGGTGTACAATCGGGAAGCCGGCTGCCGGATTCCCGACAGCCAGCTTCCCGACTGCTTTATCCCGGCGTGGGATAAATGACCGGCGTCTATATCTAGACGCCTGTCATTTCCCCGACGCTGGGAGACCGGCGCCCGGCATCCCGATCAAAGGGATGCCGGGCGCCGCGAACGGACAGCCGCGGGGGGGAGGGCTAGGTTTAGGGCACCCGGGGGGGGACTTAGGGTTAGGCACCCCCCCGGGAGGGTTAGGGTTAGGCTAGGGAGAGGGAGGGCGAGGGTTAGGCACCCCCGGGGGGGACTTAGGGTTAAGCACCCCCCCCCGGGACTTAGGTTTAAGCAGCGGGGAAGGGGGGGGTTAGGGTTAGGCACTTAGAGGGGGGATTAGGGTTAGGCACAGGGGGGAGGTTAGTGTTAGGCACCCCTAAGGAGGGTTAGGGTTTAGGGGGGTTAGGTTAGATTAGTAGATACTTACCTTAACACGATTGGGATTTCCAGCGCTGTCGGGCTTACACTGCCGGGCTCTGCTGTTTTGTCGGGCTGCCGCTGCCGGGATTCGAACTCCTGGCCATGCGGAAGCCGGGATATCATACCAATTCCATACATACACGTGTGCACTGGTCCCAGTATACAGTCATCATTCCAGAAGTCTGTGATTATCAAAGAGGATGTCTGTGCACTGGGGTCGGGTCACTGCTTATATACCTTACAGAGTTCTACATTAACAAAAGAACTAGTTGACAGGTTTCCATTGGTTCTTGCTTCAGGATAATCTGGTCATTGGTTGATTCATACGGTGTCATCAGGGGTATGTCTTAGTCCTCAAACTGTCAACTTGTGTAGTTTCCCGCCGAACAACTGGTTAATACTAGCTACAACACTGCATATAGATACTAACATTCAATGCAATAACTCCCTATCATCAACTAGCGGACGCAAGATGCGACTCCTTTGACCTCTGATGAAACGGCCGTTCTGATTGGCCGAGAAACGCGTCAGTTGTTTTCCTTATTTCCTGGTCACAGATACCACCTGATTGGCTGCACGCCTCCCTCCAGCTGGCTTTGCCTACACTGCTCCAGCGAGCACAGAGACGGACACGCTGTGGCAACCTAGCCGCCCGAACAGGTCCACCGCTCCCCTCCCAGCGTCTCTACCTCCATTACTCTGGTGAGCACAGAGACGGACACGTTGCGGCATCACAGCCGCCTGGGTTACTTATTAGAGCTGCCGCGTGGACTTCCGCTCTGGCCCCGTCTGCCGCCTGCAGCCTCACGGCGGTCACACGGTGGACACATGGGCATTAATTCACCTCGGCAGAGCAGCTCACTGGACTTTCCACCCTGGTTCTTCATTTCCAGCCGCTTTTACATTAGTGGCCACAGCCATATATTTGCCAGTTTGGTTGGCCCTTGTTTCCATCATACCAGCTGGGATCAGCAGCAGACACCACCTAATAGTGTGCCGGGACGCCGGTTAACTTTCCAAGGTGGTAAGATTTAACTGTCAGTTGCAAATTGCATAAGACGTTTATTGCAATACTCTCCTGAGCTCTTCACAGCTGGAATTACTTTATGCATGCAAACTCTCCGTTTACTAACATTATGATATATTTATGCTCTTCAGTTCCTGTGTGGAATGTATGAGATGCTTTGTTACTAACCCATGTTTGCACATATTGCTTGGTGCATGCTACCATTTTACTATAATATAAGATATTTTCCTTATAGGAGATCTCAGGTGGTTCTATTATCCAGGAATTATGTATTTTGACTGTTATATATGTTTCTAAATGTCAGCTTTTTAATATTATGTTATGTCTAATTGAATATTAAATTCATTTACCTCTGTCCAGCGCTCTCCATATTTTCTTTCTTGATAGGAACGGAAGTCTGCAAATAAACAGGGATTTACTATGATACCAAACATGACATGTCCACTATATTCTAAACCTTAGATCTCGTTTAAGTACATATTACATCATAATTATTAGTTAATAATACCTTTAATAACTCTGGTTAGTTACTATTGTGGATAGGAACCATTTTATACATATGCGTTCGCATATGTGCGTCTGTGCATTGAATAGGAAATGTTCGTATTTATGTATGTGAATACGCATGTGAGCGTCTATGTGTATGCATGTGGATACACATACGAGCGTCTATGTGTACACATATAAGTTTATGTGTGTGCGTTATGTGCATCAGTATATGTGTGGTGGATTCGCATTTGTGCGCATCGGATTGCACCGACGCAAAGTAGCGTTGTGGTTTACTCGACATCAGACTATAGACGACCAGATCGTCAGATAATTATTATTATTATTATTATCATTTATTTATATGGCGCCACAAGTGTTCCACAGCGCCTTACAAAGTACATAGACAAAAAAGTAACCATTGACTTACAATACAATACAATACAGGACATGGATAAACATTGCTATATTAGTGACATTACCACCCGCATAAGCAGCCAAGTGTTAGTTGCCCTAGTGGCTAGTAAGAGATAAATTAAATTACAGTAGGGAGAAGCACAAGAGGGTAGAGGGCCCTGCTCGAAAGAGCTTACATTCTTTAAGTGAGGGGAAGACAAACAGGAGTGAGACAGAATGGGGTGGGCCGGGAGAAAGGAAGATGTAGCAGCAAGTTAGGATGAGAGCTGGAAGGCTTTAATGAAGTAGTGGGTCTTAAGAGCTCGTTTGAAAGATGGTAGAGAGGTGCAGAGTCTGATAGGGAGAGGGAGGGAGTTCCAAAGGTGAGGAGCAGCACGGGCAAAGTCTTGGAGGCGGGAGTGAGAGGAAGTAATCAATTGGCATGAAAGGCGGCGTGTATTAAGTGAACGAAGAGGGCGGACAGAAGAGTGAAGGGAGATTAGATCAGAGATGTAAATGGGAGAGGAATGGGTGAGAGCTTTGTAAGTGAGTGTAAGAGCCTTGAATTGGGTTCTGAAAGGGAATGGCAGCCAGTGGAGGGCTTGCAAAAGAGGGGAGGCAGATGTAGAGCGTTTGGAGAGGAAGATGAGCCGAGCAGCAGCATTGAGCACAGACTGGAGAGGAGAGAGATGGGATTTGGGGAGGCCAGCTAGGAGAAGGTTACAGTAGTCCAGTCTGGACATGACCAGTGAATGTACAAGGGTTTTGGTAGCATCCTGGGTGAGAAAGGGTCTGATCTTGGAAATATTCTTGAGATGGAAACGACAGGACTGTGAGAGGTTCTGAATGTGTGGTTTAAAGGAGAGGGAAGAGTCCAGGATGACTCCAAGACAACGCACTTTGGGGCTAGATGAGATAGTAATGCCATCTATTAATAAAGAAATAGTGGGACATGATGTTATGTGGGAGGGTGGGACGACTATCAGCTCAGTCTTAGACATATTAAGTTTGAGAAATCGCTGGGACATCCAGGAAGAGATAGCAGAGAGACAGTTGGAGATACGAGTCAGTATAGAGGGGGAAAGATCAGGTGAGGAAAGGTAGATCTGAGTATCATCAGCATAGAGATGATAATTGAGGTCAAAAGAGCTGATGAGTTTACCTAGAGAAGACGTATAGAGAGAGAATAGGAGAGGTCCAAGAACAGAACCTTGGGGAACACCTACTGTAAAAGGCTGTGGGGGGGATGAGTCGCCATGAGAGGAAACAGAGAAGGAACGGTCAGAGAGGTAGGAGGACAGCCAGGAGAGAGCAGTGTCACGTAGACCAAGGGAGTTAAGTATATGCAGCAGTAGAGGGTGGTCCACAGTGTCAAAGGCAGCAGAGAGATCAAGGAGAATGAGCAGTGAGTAGTGGCCCTTGGATTTGGCAGCAAGGAGGTAGTTGCTGACTTTTGTGAGGGCAGTTTCAGTGGAGTGGAGAGAACGGAAGCCAGACTGAAAAGGGTCAAGGAGGGAGTGGGAGGAAAGAAATGTGGTGAGGCGGTTGTAAACAATACGCTCAAGGAGTTTGGAGGCAAAAGGGAGGAGAGAGATTGGATGGTAGTTAGAGAGAATGTTAGGATCAAGGTTAGGTTTTTTAAGAATGGGGGAAACACGGGCATGCTTGAATGCAGAAGGAACAGTGCCAGATGAGAGGGAGAGATTAAGTAGGTGGGCAAGATGGGAGCAGGCAGAAGGAGAGAGGTAGCGGAGGAGGTGGGATGGGATAGGGTCGAGAGGAGAGGTGGAAGGGGGGAGGACTGGATAAGGGCCTTAACTTCCTCTCCAGTCACAGGGGAGAAGGATGTCAGAGTCTGTAAAATGGATGGGGAGGGGTGATCCGGGAAAGGAGGAGGTGGAGAGCTGGGGGACTGGTTGGATATGATGTCCTGACGTATGGAATCAATTTTAGATGTGAAATAGGTAGCAAAGTCAGTGGCAGAGAGCAAGGAGGGGGTGGACAGAGGAGGGAGTTGAAGGTGGAAAAGAGACGCTGGGGTTTTGAGGACAGGGAGGTGATGAGATTATTGAAATATGACTGTTTAGAGAGGGAAAGGGCAGCACTGTAGTATGACAGCATGAATTTGAAATGGAGAAAATCTGCCTGAGAGCGTGATCTTCTCCACTGTCGCTCGGCGGTTCGTGAACATTTTTGCAGGTATCTGGTGCATTTGGAATGCCAGGGTTGAGGTGTGAATTTGCGAGGGTGAGTGGTGATCGCCGGAGCAACAGAGTCAAGAGCAGAAGTAAGGGAGGCATTGTATAGGGAAGCAGCTTGTTCAGCGCAGGAGAAAGAGAGGATAGGGAAGAGAAGTGAGTCAAGTAGGGAAGAAAAGAAAGCAGTGTCGATGGCTTCAATGTTACGCTTAGTGATGGTGGCTTTCGGAGGTAGTGGAGGGGAAGGAGAGAGGGATAGGTTAAAAGAGAGGAGGTGATGGTCAGAGAGGGGGAATGGGGAATTGGAGTAAGCAGAAATATCACACTGGTGAGTGAATACCAGATCAAGCAAATGCCCACTCGCATGGGAGGGTGAGGAGGTCCATTGGGAGAGACCAAATGAGGAAGTGAGGGTGAGTAGTTTGGAGGCAGCAGATTCTGTGGGGATATCAATAGGAATATTGAAGTCACCGAGGATAATAGAGGGAAGGTCTGAGGAGAGAAAGTGAGTGAGCCAGGAAGCAAAGTTGTCAAGGAACTTGGAGGGAGGGCCAGGGGGATGGTAGATGACAGCTACTCTGAGGTGTACTGGTTGGAAGAGGCGTATAGCATGAACTTCAAATGTGGAGAATGTAAGGGATGGTTCTGATGGTATATGTTGGTATGAGTAACCAGGGGATAGAAGGACCCCAACACCACCACCATGGCGACCCCCAGGCCTGGGGGTGTGGGAGAAGGTGAGGCCCCCATAAGAGAGAGCTGCAGGAGAAGTGGTGTCAGAGGGTAAAATCCAGGTTTCAGTAATGGCCAGGAGATTCAGGGAGTTGGAGATGAAAAGGTCATGGGTGGGGGCCAGTTTGTTACAGACTGATTTGGCATTCCAGAGGGCACAGGATAGAGTGACAGAGTTGATAGGAGAGATGTGAATGAGATTATCAGGGTTGCAATAGCGTGGAGGTGAGAATACTTTGGGAGACCGAGATGAATAGAGTGTAGGGATCGTGCGTGCTCCTGTGCTAGGAGGGGACCCTGTAGGAAGTGGGCAGGGAGGGAAGTTAAGGAGACGTGAATGAAAGTGGGGCGAAGTGACAGGGAGATAAGTAAGGGAGGAAAGATTACCAGTGGGGTAGTAGGATCCTTGGGGGGTATAAGAGAAAGAAAATGGAGTAATGGGAGAAGAGGGGGAGGAAGGCAGAGAGAGAAGGGGAGATAGGAGGAGGTGGAGGAGACCAGGGGGAAAGGATAGAGGTGGAGTCAGAGGGCAGAACAAAAGATTAGTTAGAAACTGAGTGATAATAATTGTAAGCGACCATATTCAATTATTTGACTTCGACACTGGTCACACATGGTACACACATGCAGCGCTTAAAATGTATAGTTTTCAGTTCATATACATTATACCTGTTTCATACTGTAAGATGCGCTTTAATCTTGTTAATAACAATGTTGTTTCTTTGTTACAGGCTGATTTTGATAAACCTTTAAGCACAGGTAATACTGTTATATATGCTTATTTCATTTTATTTCATAAACTATAACTGCATCACTACTGTGTGTCAGGTGAATGTGGTGAGCCAATCATGGAAGGGCGCAAGGTTAGGTGGGGCAATGGTGGGTGGAGCTCAGTGTTGTGCCCCCAATCATTGGACCTCATCCATTATCGGCAAAACCTTAGACAATCATTGGTAAACCATCAATGGCCGTCAGCCATCCCTTTATTCACTACAAAAACTCTGTGTTGTTTGAACCCAGATGCATTCCCAGTGAAGCCTAGGCCTCTTGTGAGTGAACCCTGCCAAAGTTTGTCCTGCTCACAGTCAAAGAACAGTAAAAAATGCTGAAGCATGTATTTATCTCTAGACTACAAATTATCAACTTAACCTGACCTAACCTTAACTATCTTCGAAAAAGTAAGGAAAGGAAAGCTGCAAACATTTTAGTACATATCTATTACTTATTTGTTATAATTGGGCAGCATGGTTGGCATAGTGGTAAGCACTACAGTCTCACAGCACTGATATCTTAGGTTTGATTCCCACCCTAACTGTGTTCAGTTTGTTATCCCTGTGTTTAGTTTTGGTTTACTCCAGATATACTTTCCTCACACAATCCAAAAACATACTCATTATGTTAATTGGTATCTATAAAAAAAAATTAACCTTGTGTGTATGTGTAACATAAGACTGCATTTAGCACTCGCTAAAGGGGTTATGTCCTCCTTTCAATATTTAACAAACAACGGTAATCTAAGATTACCTCTGTTTGTCACTATATCACTCTCACCATCTTTAGATTGCAACCCGGCAATGGGGACACGCAAACCTTCCAGGCACTGCTAGATCTCCGCTGGTTAAAAGTGTCATGCGCATGACCCAGATATCTGTCGCTGGCAGCGATACGCTGCCAGCAAGAAAGCAGAAGACGCTGTTGAGGAGGGGGATCGTCGCTGGACCTCGCTGGTGAGGTGAGTAATGCTGAATACCAGTGGCATATTTGTTAGTATCGGCTAGTCAGGCTCGGCGATGGGGGTACAAGGGGTACACCTGTGCTGGGCCCCGAGTGTCTAAGGAGCCCAAACAGCATCTGCCGCAGTCTGCGGCTAATACTAAATAATAAGTTCACCGGCCAACTGTCTGACACTTGTAACTAAACAAAGAAATTTATTATCACCGGGCTCCCCCCCACCAAGGTAACCCCGGCAGGCCGTGACCCTGTTAACCCTACGCTGTGTGGTCACGACGCTGGCGTATATCATGTCATGATGACACTGCGCCAGTCCACCTCCCTGCACCCCTTGCCTGCCACTGCGATGTCCGTTCCATCTACCGAGGAGCAGGGACCAGGGAGGCCAGGAAGTGGAGCTGACCGCCGCCGAGCACAAAGACAAGCCAGCACACTACTTCAAGCTACTGTCTGTCCCAGCAGATGTTTATGGGGGTAAGTGACATCAATGACAGACAATGTTTTTTTTTATTATTTAAGAATGATATTGACAAAGTGTCCCTTTTCCTATTTTTACATAGAGCTCGTTTTCTTTTCATTTCTTTTAATATATACAATACATGTATATGTTGTGATAGAAGCACTGGAGTAGTCTGGGATGGAATATATGTGTGTCCCAGATTCCTATCATATGTGTTTTAAAAACCGCAGGAAAAGTCTGTTATGCCTAACAGACCAGAAGTGTCGGCTTTTGGTAAAAGCCGGATAATGGGTCCTAGGGGTCTGGATGTGAGAAGAGAAGGGAGGGCTCCATCCACAGGCCATTCCAGGTGTTTTGCCTTTCAGTCTGGGAGCAGGCTGATTAATAGTTGCACCTGCAAGTGGTTCATATAGCTGTGTTAAGGTTTTGGTTAAGTGGCTCACATACCCTGGGGAGAACAGACACTGAGGTTTGTTCAGAGACACTGTGATATTTGAAAGTACTGTGTTTGTGTTTGTGGTAAGGCAGTAGGCCCTGCCACTTGTAGAGAGGGAATAACATGTCTAGTTAGTGCCCAGACGGGCTAGTACTTATTTTTATGTTTTGTTTATTTTGTTGGTTATGTTGCACAATAAAACTGGTTCTGACCAGCTTGCACTAAAACCCTGGACTGGTGTGCTGTTTCCTGGCTGCTGTGTGTAAGGAGGTGTCCATCTACCCCAGGAGAGGGACCCCTACCCCGACTATATCACAATGTAAATAAATGTGTATGTGTGTGTGTGTGTATATATATATATATATATATATATATATAAATATATATGTGTGTGTGTATATATATATAATGTGTGTGTATATGTATATATATATATATATATATATATATTCAGGTAAACAAAAGTGCACTCACCAAGCTTAGTCCAAAAAAGAGAAATTTTATTCTTTGCATCTGTATAAAAGGCAGTTGTCCTTGGTCGACGTTTCGGTCCACGCAGGGTCCTTTCTCAAGACCCACAACCTGCCACAAAGTCAGACATAATTGTTTATACATTTACACTGAGATATCTGTGTAACGGGCCCCAAGGTTTATGTTACAGGCCTGGTCGCTGGTAATAAGTTACGCTTATAAATGGGGCTCATAAATTGGGGCAGGGACTGATGCATATGGCCAAATACTCAACCCACATTTCCACTTTTCCAAAACTGCAAAAACAGCACAAAAAAACACAATTCTATGCATATGTTTGTGCAATAATATCACTCTTGATTTACACATACAATATATAGAAGTAAGTAGTATGGTAGCCCAACACACCATATCATTTTTAAAACTAGAAATCTGCTGTATTAAATTGAGGGGACCGTTCAGCCGCCGGTATTTCATACCCAACCCATCCTGTATATACCCTGCATATACCTGTACTGCTACTTTCATACATCACTGGCTGGTGCTCTGTATGTTCCGCTTGAACTCTGCTCCGTCAAGATAAGTAAATGTATAACTTTGAGTATGACTATATAAGCAACTTCTATCACACATCAATATACCTCACACCTTGCAGGGCCGGTTCTAGTGGTGTTCGACCAGTGCAGTCGAACAGGGGCGCCACTCATAGAGGGCGCATCCCTCCTCAACATCCCGATTTCAGCTGTTCCACCCATGGGCTGAAGTGGCCCGCGGGTGGTGAAATCGGGAGGTTTCGGACCCCCGGAGTGTGAATGGATGAATTCCCAGACGGGAGAGGGCTGGGGGAAGCCCAGCCAGTGACGGAGGGCTGGACTTTACCCCCAGCGTGACGTTATTTGGAGGCGTGCAATGCAGGCACGCCTCCAAATAATGTCATGTAGGGGGTGTGGCCTATGGTAATGAGGCCACGCCACCAGTTTCGGTCGCACGCGGCTTCAGACCCCTGGAGCCGGCCCTGCACCTTGTTGAGTATTTTGACTTTCTGGTGCATTTGGACTCCACTGATGTTGCTATTATGAACTGTACTCCATCACCAAATAGCACACACATATCAACAGATGTATATGCGGACAATGAGTCCCAATTATATTTGAATGTTTTAAATTAGGTGACAAACAACATGAGAAGCCAGTGATAACTATGGCTTTTGACCTATCTAAATCAGTGTAGCATGCTGAATTGAATGATTCTTTGCTACGTCATGGATAGAGTAGGGCTCATATTTATTTATATGTGGAGTGGATTTCAAGATACAAAAAAATGTTGTTCTATGCATTTAAATTTGCATAAATATTAGAGACCTCAAGCTCACCTATGTAAACAATAAAACTCAGCATATTTTTCATAGCAAAGAAAGGACTATAGACAGACTATCCAGCTGAGTGATTTCATGCTGACATTTGTGTTTCCTGAGTAGTGTGAGATGAGGACTTATGGTAAGGATGCCCAAAGTCACCACCAGTACTATTTAATCTGACCTTGTCTGCTTTTCAACAAGATTGGATTTCTTTGAATTGGACAAGGTTTTGGATCCCATGTATCTCAGTTTTCCTGGAACAATGCCAGTTCTAATGGTCAATTTAGAATGATTATTTTCTTTAAATGCAGGGTTCTCAAATACCTGGATACAGTGGAAATACAGTTGAGATATAAAATGTGTAAACCTTTAGAATGATTGGATTTCTGCATTACTGAAATAAATGTGATTTAAGCAAGGAAGCCCTTATAATGACTAAAATGCCTATTTTGAATGCACTAATCCAACATTTAGGGGTATATTTACTAAAGTGCTGATATTTAGAAGTGGAGTAGCTAGAATCTGATTGGTTGCTATGGGCAACAACTCCACTTCTAAAAACCTGCACTTTAGTGACTATACCCCTTAGTGTGTTTGGTCCTTATTCTGATGTCGATGGTATTGCACAGCCGCAGTTAAAATGCAGCAGGAAGCTTCACATCACTATCACAAGTGTTGCCATGGTCGTTGCCCTCGGCCAGTCTGCGTAAGCTGAAACTTACTTAGCCTGACTGTGGGAACTCCTCTGCCGGTTCTAGGATGCAGACTTTGGACTCGGCACACCTACAAAATGGGGGCGACACTCCCCCGCTTTGTAGAATGGTCCTGCTCTCAGCTCCCCAAATGCCGCAGCATGTAAGTGATCACGCAGGATCCGTTCTGCACAGACCTAGAACCGTCGGATATGTACGTAAACCATCGGGTTTGCATACAAATCCGAATCAGGCCCTTAAAAATATGAACTTCTAGGCTAATCAACTTTGGTTGTCAATAATACAGTTTGCTCTTAATGACTTTCAGGACTACAATGTGTCGCTATTGTAAAGGCTGATAAAAGATTGCAAAATGGCTGAAATCTTTTGTACAACATCAGTCCACGTTAGTGAGATGTAAATAGAGCAAATTACTTACTAAGAACAAGGGGTACTATAATTTTTTATGGCAAAAAGTAACCCAAGGCATTAGTTTCTGAATTTTAAAACCATACTTGAATTGTCTTGCATCTGTGTTTATGAGCTTTCCCTAAAATTAGCCACGATTGCAGGCAATTGGCACAGAGAAAATATCAAATACAGTTTAAAGATGTTTGCTACAGTATTGATCTGTGTGTGTTTGAAATTTGTTGACCATACTAACACAAACCATTATAACCTTGCAGGGATTCAGCTGCACAAATTGCTTAACTTCACCCATTGTGACCCAACTAATATCTACTTCAACAACACAGCACCTAACTGAGCCAGGCATAGTGTTAACAATAGAATAAAGCTAACTACAGGAGTGGTGCAATAACTGGAACTGGATGGCACTCTGGAGTAACAATGCAATAAACCAGCCCACACAGGAGTTGTAGACTATAACATCTGTATGGGCTGGTTTATTCGCATTGTTATTCCGGAGTGCCATTCAGTACCCTTTCTCTATATGTTGCTGCAATACAATTGCTGCACAACAATGGAGATTTTATTAAGTGACACATATATGCAGATAGATATATATAGATGGATGTAGTCTACATACATCTATACCTATCTATCTATCTATCTATCTATCTATCTATCTATCTATCTATCTATCTATCTATCTATCTATCTATCTATCTATCTATCTATCTAGCCATATGGTCAAAGGCAGCACACTTGGCAAGCTTAAATGCAAAATACAAGGTGCTATATCTATAACAAATCAAAATAAACTCACCCACAAATTACAGATAGGAAGGATCAGCACTCAAAACATCATAGATGAAAACAAACAAATCTATGATATTTTCGGTGCTGACAGTGATCCTTCCTATCTGTATTTGATGGGTGGGTATATATATATATATATATATAAAAAAGAGAACTGGAGCTATTGTATAAGTAAAAGGGACATTCACAACTACAAACATCTGCTGGGAGACAAACAGTGGAGGTGTGGAGCACTAGTGTGCTGGCCTGTATGTATGACCGGCAGTGGTCCTGTCCATTTCCTGGCCTCCCTGCTCCTCAGTTAATGGACGTTGTAATGGCAGGGCATGCCAGGAATACAGGGAGGTCCAGAGCAGCCACTAAGCGTCATGTGCAGTAACGTCATGACACACAATGAGCAGTGTCCCAGCCAGTCAGAATGGGTGACGTGGCCGCTCTGGTTACCATTGAGGGGCGGGGGCAGGGGCGTGGTCTGGGAGTAATAAAGTTTTTCCTTAGCTACACGTGCCAAGCAGGCGGCCGGTGGGGCAGCAAATTCATTATTAACTTTTAGCCACTGAATCGCAGCTGATGCTGTTTGTGCCCCAGAGCCATCGGGGCCCCTCAAAACCTGGGGGTCCAGCGGAATCGATATGAAATACTGCCGGTTCGATTCCCGGCAATGGGAGCCCGACACTGGAACAGATCCCGGCAGCGGCACCTCGACAGCGCTGGAAATCTCGATCGTCCCTAGGTAAGTATTAACTAACCTAACCTACCCCCCTAACCCTAACCCTCCCTTGCGGGTGCCTAACCCTAACCTCCCCCCCAAGTGCCTAACCCTAATCCCCCCTCTAAGTGCCTAAACCTAACCCCCCCCTTCCCTGCTGCCTAAACCTAAGTCCCCTGGGGGGGTGCCTAACCCTAACCTTCCCCCGGGGGTGCCCAACCCTAACCCTCCCTCCCCCTAGCCTAACCCTAACCTCCCAGGGGAGTGCCTAACCCTAAGACCACCCCGGGAGCCCTAAACCTAACCCTCCCCCCCCCCGCGGCTGTCCGCTCGCGGCGCCCGGCAACCCTTTGATCGGGATGCCGGGCGCCGGTCTCCCGGCATTGGTGAAATGAGCGGCGTCTACATCTAGACGCCGGACATTTCACCCTCGCCGGGATATGACAGTCGGGAAGCCGGCTGTCGGTATAATGTCAGCCAGCTTCCTGATTGCATCCCGGGTCCAGCACGGGTGTACCCCTTGTACCCCCCTTTCGCCAGGCCTGGTATAAACCCCACTAAACACAAAACACAACAAATTGCCACAAGTAAATCACAGTGATGCTGGAGAACACAGTCCTTTCTTACAAGTACAAGCACACATTGACACAATACTGATTGTTAAGACCGCTAGTGTAATAGTCTCTTCCTATCTAAGCCAGCCGGCCTCTTGTTCCTATGGGCGAAAGTACAGAGCATGTGGGAGTCAGTCAGTCCTACACACAAGAGAAATGGTACACAATTAGAGGGACGAGCCCTTCTTCTTAGTTGGAGTGTGGGAACTGGGCAGTCCCTTCCCACTCTGTAAGTGAGAGGACCTACTGACCGGGCTATTAGATGACCGGGGGTAATGCCCAAACTATTGGTGCTTTATGGGGTGGCAAGGGCCTGTAGATGTGTAGTAAATCAGATAAGACTCAAGACCTCTGGAATAAAGAGGAACACCTTTACTAAGTTTAACCTCAGTACCTCCTCAGGAATAGTCACATCCTGCAAGGTCCTAGCAGGATACACATTCAAATCCTTTCCTTTATGAATGAGCAAAAGGAGAAAGCAAGGTGAGAGGTGAAGAATGAAAAAAAAGAAAAAAAAAATGGGTTGGTGTTGTTTAATACCCCTTTCACACTGCCATCAAGTAACCCGAAAGCGCAGCAACCCAGGTTACTGTGCGGTGTGAAAGGGCCCAGTCGAAATATTCGGCAAGTTCAACCCGGCTCATGGTGCGGTGTGAACCGAGTCCCGTTTACTGCAGAGGTCATCTCCAAGCACTGGCTCAGCAGCGATGGCATTGACGTCATTGACCCAGCATTATTGCCAGGTTGGGCCGCCAGTCTGAAAGGGGTCTCAGGTGGGTCACACCCAGGATGAGCTCTTGCACAAATCCCGGTTGCGACCCGCCATTTGCGATCTGAATGGGGTATTCGTAAAATAGGGCCTGATTCACTACGGAATGCAACTGTGAATGCAATAGCGATTACACACGCAGTTCAACTGTGATAGTATGCTAATTCATTGCAATCGCAATACCGCCGCTGCACTACATAAGCGCCCACTTTACCTTACACACACCGTAATGTTCAGCAAGACTGCGAAACCATCTCTACAATCGAGTACCATCGCAGCCTCACGCACACATGCACAAGCCCTGACCTTACTCAAAGATTGCTAACTTCCATGCACACTATGAGACCTGCGTAGGGCATCGCAGTGAATAATTTATGCACGCCCCTGCAACAGCATTCCAACGCACTAGCATGCCTGCATTCGGCCAACCACCCCCCCAGTTACCACCCACAAACGGCACATCCTGCTAATCACTCTGTGATGGGTCTGCGTAGTCGCAGTCCCGATTGCAGTGGCTGGTTCTCCCACTGCGATGCTTATGCATGCGCAGTACGCAACAATCGGCTGATTGCGTGTGTATTAGCAACTGCGTTCCTTGCTGCATCAGGCCAATAGTCCTGAAATCTGGTGTTGGTCTTGCATAATCGTCTGGATGCCTGGTCATTGAGAGTAACAGCTAGGGCGCAATTGTATCAGGTGGTGATCAACTGTCAACTGAGGTAGACATAGGATCTCACTACCCATAGCTTGGTATGATGTGGGGGAGGTCTGTGCCACCCGATATAACACAGGGCATGGTAATTGCTTCCTTAGGTAGACTCAACAGGTAGCGATAATAATACTCATGCGTACTTGCGCCTGCCTGGACAACTTAGCTACTGGGCCATCCAGCTTCCTTTAAAATGGTGGCAGGCCTGTCATATCCTCGAGGGGTCTGCATTAAAACAGCTTGTCCTGGAACCAACTGAGGGAGGGCGTGCACTGTTTGGTCATGACTCCTTTTGTTGGACATGTGCTTAGAGGCAAGTGCTATCTGCACCTGTGTCTGCAATTGTAATTGTAATTGATGTTCAATAATTGGGATGAGGGTTCTGGTGTGAAGTGATAATAACTAGGGATGGTAGTCCGTCCCGTGGTGTGTTGCATAGGTTAAGGAGTGCTACCCAGATGTCACTCTAGTCTCGTGTGCATTGCTGAGTGAACAGCTCTAGATGCGAGCTCATTGGATTGTGGATATAGTGGACTGCTGGTGATGTGTGTGAAATCCCAAGTACGAGCAAAGGTCATAAACTCACTGTTCGTAAACTGTGTGGCATTGTCTGTGATGAGTTTTTGCGGTATTCCATGTGTTGCAAAGTGTCCTTTGAACTTGTTAATGATGGTGGGACTGGTAATAGTGGGTAGATTTCAAGCCACCCTAGGACCAGGTATTCCTTACCCATCCATTCAAAAATATCAGCAGCAGTGATGAACCACGGTAGTTCTGGAGTGTCATGTGAATGCACGGGTTATTTAGATCAGTGGTCCTTTAGGGCTGCACATGGGCCACAGACCTCTCTTTCAAGGTCACTAAACATGGTGGACCAATATAACAGTTCCCTGGCCCTGCGCTTGGTGGCCTCCAGACCTGAGTGTCCTTGGTACATTTGCTTGATGTAAGGTGTATGGTATGACAAATCTTTGACCTTTCAAGATGATCCCTTCCCGACAGAGTCAACTCATCTCTCATGGCAAAAAATGGGCGTAGATCTTGGGGAAGCTCCCTGGAGGACTGGGGCCACCCTTGCAGTATGACATGGGTAAGATGTTCACACAAATAATCCACCAGAGATTCTCATCGCAGCTCCTCCATGCGAGCAGAGGACAGTGGGTCTCATTCAGACCCGCTCGCGAGCGCTGAGCGGGTCTGAATGAGACCCACTGTCTCGTCATGCGCATGCACGAGACCCGAATAACAACGGGGTAGCCGTTGTTATGGGTCTCGCACCAAAGGGGGCATGCTGTCAATGGTGATTGACAGCACGCCCCCTTTGGTGGGCGTGCCGGGGGCATGGCTGCCCAGACGGAGGGTCACTAGTGATGTCAGTGGGAGTGATTTTGGCTCTGATAGAGCCAAAATCACTCCAGGGCTTGCGGCAGATGAGACCCTACCGCAAGGGTCTCGTCGCAAGCCCGATGGTCGCGATGGACTTGACCATCGCGACCATCATCATGGACGCTCGCATAAGCTGTGGGTGGTAACGCCGAGCTATGCGAGCGTCCACGAGGCCGCCTCGCAAAAAACAAAAACAAGCCCTGATTCAGAGCGGGCGCTCGTTCAGAGAGTCCGGCTCTGAATCAGGCCCTGTATTTGCACGGACATAATATCATAGTCATCGTCAATCTGTAGACATTCAAAATGAGGAAAGAAAGCTCTGGAGAGGGCATCAGCCATGAAAATTTCTTTGCCACACTTGAAGACCACATCTCGGTGGTATCTCTGTAATTTGAGCATCATCCTTTTAATGCAGGCAGATGCATTGTGCAGGGGCTTTCTCATAATGGTGATGAGAGGTTGGTGGTCAGTTTCGATGGTGATAAGCCATCCATAAATAAAATCATGGAACTTGTGACAGGTAAACACCAACGCCAACAGCTCTTTTTCAATTTGCACCTAACGGGATTCTGTTTCTGTCAGTGCTCTGGAGTTAAAAGCAATTGGTCTATTCTTTGGAGGCAAATTACACCCAGCCCATGCTCTGAGGCATCTGCGGAGATTACCACCGGTAAGTACATTGAAGTATTGCAGTACAGCAGGACTGGTGAGCATGCACTTCAAGCTTAATACCGCGGTGTGGTTCCAACCAACACCAATCTGTGTCTTGGTGTAGAAGTTGTCACAGGGGTTAATACATCCCCAAGAATCGTTGGAGGCTAATTTTGTCCTCCAGTGGGGGCATTTGCCGGTTGGCCGCCATTTTGTCAGGGTACGGCTTAATTGCTTGGGCCGTGAGGAGGTAGCCCACTTACGGAACTTCAGACACTAAGGGCCAAATGTAATAGGGTGAGAGTTTAGAAAAGTGAGAGTTTCTGACACTTTTTAAACTTTGCCAATGTAATAGAGTCCAAAAACAAAGTAACAGAGTGAACTTGCATGTTTTTTTAGACTTAAAAAACTCTCAAGATTTAAAATCTCATTCAGATGTTTTCCCATTTTGAAGATAAAACTCAACCAATGTGAGATTTTACTGCTAAACTCTCACATTTTCTAAACTCACACCCTATTACATTTGGCCCTAAATCTGCATTTATCTAGGTTGAGCTTCAAGTTGATGACATGGATTCTTCCAATATCTGACAGAGACGCTCATCATTCTCTTGCATATTACAGCCCCAAATATGGATGTCGTTGACTATAATCTCACATGGGTACCCTCCAAACAGTTGCTCCATACACTGTTGAAACACCTCATTGCCAGTAGTCAGGCCATATGGCATGTGTAAGAAGCAGGGCCGGCACGAACCTAATTTTTTTGGTAAGCGGATATAGATTTTGTTGCCCCCTGTTAAACTAAAACCTCATATTTCGGTGTGTAAAATATCAGGAGTACATGTAATAATGTAACAATGACAAAAGGGAATTTGAAGATCAAAAGACCAGCTTATATACACATAGTTATAATGTAATACTATACTATAGTGGCGTAACTATGGTTGGTGTAACCGAGAGCAGTAACTAATGGTGTCACCCCATATGGACCTTCTCCTGCAACCAGACCATACAGAATCCTTAGTAATAATATACAGTGGACTGAACGGGAAAACAACATGCACATTAACCCCCACTGTGGGGGCCCCACATGATAAATAAAAACACATACATAGGCCACAACATGAAAAGACAAATAGGCCCCCGCATGAAAATAATAAAGCACATAAACTTTGCATGAAAAAAAACACATTAGTACCCACGTGAAAATAAAACACATAGGCTTTGCAGGAAAAAACCCCACACAGACCCCCACATGAGAAAAAATACACACATTAGCACGGACATAAAAATAATATACACATAGGATTTGCATGAAAAAAAAACACACACAGGCCCCTATATGAAAATAATTAAGTACACACATAGGCCTCCACATGAAAAATAATTAAGCACACACGTAGGCCCCCACATGAAAATAATTAAGCACACACACAGGCCCCCACATGAAAATGTATGAAATGTTATAGGGCTCTTATACATCAGAACCACCCTGGGTGCTAAGCTACAATTACAGGTTGAGTCTCCCATATCCAAATACGTATTCAGGGAGAGGAAGACAGCCAGTGGGTGACAGGGAAAAGGAGACAGCCAGTGGGTGACAGCATTGGGTGACAGGGAGAGGGTGACAGCACTAGGTGACAGGTAGAGGGTAAAGACAGGGAGAGGGTGACAGGGAGAGGATTACAGCACTGGGTGACAGGGAGAGGTTGACGATGGAGCGGGTGACAACATGGAGAGGGTGACAGCACTAGGTGACAGGGAAAGGTTAATGACAGGGAGAGGGTGACAGAGAGAGGGTGATGACAGGGAGATGATGACAGCACTGGGTGACCGGGAGAGAGTGACGACAGGGAGTTAATGACAGCACTGGGTGACAGGGAGAGGTTGACGACAGGGAGAGGGTGACAGCACTAGGTGAAATGGACAGGGTGAAAGCACTGGGTGACAGGGAGAGGTTGACAGCACTGGGTGACAGGGAGAGGTTGATGACAGGGAGAGGGTGACAGCACTAGGTGAAATGGACAGGGTGAAAGCACTGGGTGACAGGGAGAGGTTGACAGCACTGGGTGACGGAGAGGGTAATGACGGAGATGGTGACAGCACTGGGTGACAGGGAGAGGGTAATGACAGGGAGAGGATGACAGCACTGGGTGACAGTGAGAAGTTGATGACAGGGAGAGGGTGAAAGCACTGGGTGACAGAGAGAGGGTGACGACAGGGAGAGGGTAAAAATACTAGGTGACATAGAGAGGGTAAAAGCACTGGGTGACAGAGAGGGTGACAACAGGGAGAGGGAGAAAGCACTGAGTGAGAGGGAGAGGGTGACAGCACTGGGTGACAGGGAGAGAGTGACAACAGCTTGAGGGTGACAGGGAAAGGGTGACAGGGAGAGGTTGATAGCATTGGGTGACTGGGAGAGGATGCTGACAGGGAGATGGTGACAGCACTGGATGACAGGAAGAGGGTGATGGCAGAGAGAGGGTGACGACGGAGAGGGTGAAAGAAGTGGGTGACAGAGAGAGGAAGAAAGCACTGGGTGACAGAGAGAGGGTGACGACATGGAGAGGGTGACAGCAGTGAAGGGCTGAAAGCCCTGAGTGACAGAGAGAGGGTGACGACAGAGAGAGGGTGAAAGCACTGGGTGAAAGAGGGTGAAAGCACTGGGTGACAGGAGATGGTGACGACAGGGAGGGGCTGAAAGCACTGGGTGACAGGGAGAGGATGGAAGCACTGGGTGACCAAGAGAGGGTGAAGACAGGATGAGGGTAACAGCCAGGGGCGGATTGGGCCACCGGGACAGCGGGAAGGTTCCCGTTGGGCCGGTCCCATCCCCTCTTCTGCCCGGCCAGCTGACACTGTCAGTCAGGCTGCTTTATAAAATTGCCTGTCCCGGCAGCGGGCAACCGCACTTGGAAGTTGTGATCACACTGGTGCCGTGGGGGGCGGGGCTTGGCAGGTGGACGCCGTCGGACTTTGAATTTTATTGCTGCTGAGGCTCCGGGTAGTAGCAGGCAGCAGCGTCACAGCAAGAGCAGGAACAGGAACAAGAGCACGACAGCAGGTCAGTAGCTTAGCCGGGAGGAGGGGCACCATGTTCCGTCACACTGCTGCACTAGTAAGATACCATTATTATGTGTAACAGAAGCTAGGGATTTGTCAGACAGAGGGCGGGAGCAGGGCAGCCTGCAGTATACAACCATGAGCTTCATAGTATAACAATACTATGAGGCACATGATTATGTACTGACAGCTGCCCTCTGCGCTTTCTGACAAACCCTTGGCTTCAGTTATTACACACCATGAAATCAGACCCTCTCCCCCTGTGCACAGAGCCAGTATAGTACAGTCAGCATGGCAGGGTGTCGTGGCCACAAGTATTGGAGGCGGGGCGGGCTCTCGGTGGGAGCTGAATTATGAAGATCCAGACCCAGCAGAAGTTGGCCACCACCTGGTAGGTAAGGGTGTGTAGGGAGGGGGATGCAGAGTAAGATCACTACCAGGTTGTGTGTGTGTGTGTGGGGCGGGGTTGTGTGTGCAGAAGATGGCCACCACCGGGGAAAAGAGTGTGTGTAAGGGCTGGGTGTATGGGCACTACCAGGTGTGTGTCTGTGGGGGGAGGTGTTTGCAGAATATGGCCACCACCAGGGGAAAGAGTGTGTGTTTGTGTAGGAAACGGGGGTATGGGCACTACCAGGTGTTTGGGTGTGGGTGGGGGAGGGTGTATGCTGAAGATGGCCACCACCTGGGGAGAGAGAGATTGTGTGTGTAGAGGGGGGAGAATATGGGCACTACCAGGTGTGTGTGTGCGTGTGCGTGTGTGTGCATGCAGAAGATGGCCACCACCAGGGGAGAGAGTGTGTGTGGGGGGGTGTATTCAGAAGATGGCAACCACCAGGGGAGAGAGTGTGTTTGTAGGGCGGGAGAATATGGGCACTACCAGGTGTGTGTGCGCGGGGGGGGGAGTGTATGTAGAAGATGGCCCCCACCAGGGGAGTGAGACTGTGTGTATATGTGTTTTATGTGTGTGGCAGGAGAGGGGGGCATGGGCACTACCAGGTGTGTCTGTGTGTGTGTGGGGGGGTTAATCAGAAGATGGCCACCACCAGGAGAGGGAGAGAGTGTTTGTACAGGGAGATATGCAAAATGTGGGCACTACCAAGTTCGGGGTGGTGCATATAGAGGATGGCCACCATCAGGAGAGTGTGTGGTGTTGGTGAGGGGGTATGCTGGAGATGGCCACCACCAGGAGTGTGTGTGTGTAGCGGGGTTATGCAGAGTATGGGCTCTACCAGATGTATGTGTGGGGTGGGGGGGAGTGGTATGTAAAAGATGTGCGCCACCAGGAGTGTGTATTGGAGGGTATGTAGAAGATAAGCATAACCAGAAGTGTGCTCGGGGGTATGCAGTACATGGGCACTACCAGTTATGTGAGTGAAGTGAGGGTTACAGGAATGGACACTATCAGGAGTGTGAGGTGGATATACAGTAGAGAAGGGCATCACCAGGAGTTTGAGGGGACTACAGGAGATGGGCATTAGAAGGAGTGCACACCTAAACGGTGTGGTATAGTCTCCCTGTGCTTGCGTGGGTTTCCTCCGGGTATTCCGATTTCCTCCCACAATCCAAAAATATACTGGTTAGTTAACTGGCTTCTGATAACCCTAGTGTGTACGTCTGCATGTGCTGGACAGACTAGATGGGCCAAGTAGGTCTCATCTGCCATCAAATTCTATGTTTCTATTACATCACCCTCCATGTTTGTCTCATCCTTTGTCATTAACTTCACTCTCGCTATGTGTTTGTCACCATTTCTAAGTCTGTCAGCAACATATATGTGAGTTACTCTGTGTCCCCCCTTTGTGTGTATGTCTCCCATTGTCTCCCCATCCCATATGTTCCCCTTCTTTTTCTCCCATCTGCTCCCACTACACACTGCTACACACCTCCTCTCTTGTCTCCCACATCTCCCCTCTTTACAGAGTAAGATCAGCACAATTTACCCTTTGAAGAGGGTGATAGATTAATAAGAGCAGAAGTTATTTTTAAGTGGCCGAACAGTTGAGTCTCAACTGGTGACAGGAATGTTAAAGACATCTAAAATATATTTCACACTATCAAAATCCCTATAGTTTCTGGGGGCCTAGGTGGCCCCCAGGTCCCTATCTGTCCACTTAAATATTCCATTCATGAATGTGATGTTCATTTCTGTCATATTGATGTTTTCGCATTGATCTTAAGCTTCCCTATTTTTCGTTTCCAGTATGTATTTATTTGAATGTAAATGTAAGAATTTTACGGAACAGTTTTCAAGAAGCTCCATTTTCTTATTTGTCCTGGATGCCATCAACTCTGGTTACACCTCTGGTGCTGGGAAAATTAATGTAGTAATAGGTGCTGGGTGCTTAATAGGTGCTAGGTGCAAATCTAGTAATAGGTGCTGGGAAAATGAATGGGTGCTGTGGGTAAATGTAATAGGTGCTATGTGTGAATTTAGTAATGGGTGCTAGAAACTTATTGGGTGCTGGAGGTAAATGTATTAATGGGTGCTGGGGGTAAATGTATTAATGTGTTTTATATTTTCCTGTAAGGGGCAAATGTGTTTTATTTTTTTTCTTGTGAGGGTCAATGTATTTGGCATTTTTTTCCCATGTGTATGTTATTTTTTCCTGTGATTGCTAATGTGTTATGTTTTTCCTGTTGGGGGCCAATGTTTGTCTTTTCCTATTGAGGCCAATGTGTTTTTTATTTTTTTCCATCATGCATCCCGATAATGTTCGTACAGAGTCACAGTACAAATTTTGGCGCATGTATGAAGAAGCATATTAAAAATGTGTTTGGCTTACTGTACCTGGGTGATTACAGAGGGTTGGCTAATCAGATGCAGATGTAGGTGAGTGAGGGTGTTATTAGAGTGACACAGGCATGTTGTTGATAGTGGTTGTGTACAGAGACATGAATAATACTGTAACTCACGACAACAGTGCGACTGATGGGGGGTCTAAAACGCACAAAGCATGATTGCAGCATCTGTAGACATTAAAAGTGGTCGTCTCAGTCTTGCACATTCAGACGCATGGATGTACACCAGGGATGGGCTCTATAGCAGCATTAGCTTTATGCCGCCTGCGCAACTGCAGCAAAAGATGCAAAGAAAGCCACCACTGCATCCAACTCAGAGTATCCCACCACCTCCCTCTTGACAAACCCCACCCCCTCAACAGACCCCTTCCCCATTAGGGCTGCTTCCAGAAATTTTCCGGGCTGGTTTTCCATTACAATCTGCCCCTGGTAACAGCACTGGGTGACAGGGAGAGAATGACCAATGGGTGACAGGGACAGAGTGACAACAGAGAGAGGGTGACAGCCAGTGCATGACAAAAGCAGGGTATTTCAATTGTCTTACCTGGTGCAAGAAATGCAGCGCGTGGATGGCAGGCTTCTTCTCCTTGGACTTAACGCCGGCACCTAATAACAGCATCAGAGAGAGAGAGGCTGCTGGGGTTGGACATGGAAAGGGGAGTAGATGTGGAGAGGGGAGAGCGTGGCCCCTCCTCCCCCTCCAGCCGGGCACAGACTCTTGTAAGCTGTGTCACTTAGGAGGGTGGAGCTGAGTGTAGAGGAGAAGAGTGGCCACTCCTACCCCTCTGGCTGTTCCCGGCCCCGGACTGTGATTCATGTGTGAGGCTGAGCCTAGGAGATGTTCAGGTAGCGGCTGCAACACTGGCGGGTGGCTGCGCAGCACATACAATGAGTCAGTCTGACTCATTGTAATGCCGGCGGCGGTGGGGGACAGCGCAGAGGTGGGACTCACCCAGGAAATGACGCTCTTACAGCTTGGCGCCGTATGCTGTATCTCCCAGCGGGTGTCATAAAAGCAGTGATGAGTGACGATTCTTTGTCTAATGGGATTTGCCAAAATCCACATTTAGCATCTATTGTGCTGAATACTGGCTTCTGGCATGTCAGCAATTACTTGTTCTGTGGTCCTTAATGGGTGTCAGGGTCTTAGTAGCACTGTATTGAGGTGCATATTCTGACAGTCCCATTTTTTTTACTACTGCGACCATTGCAGATACCCACTGTGTCGCCTCTTCAAAAGGGGTTATGACACCAAGTGCAGTAATGCGCTCCAACTCAGCTAGGACTTTATCTTTCAAGGCGATTGGAACACACCAGGGTGCACACACTGTAGGGGAAATTGATTAATCCAAACACATGGTAGATGACAAGTAGTTTGGTGTTGGAAGTGGATCAATCCAAGACGCATACTATCAGGCAGTCCGAGCAACGGTCTGACATCACTATCTACTATGTGGAATAGTTACGGTGCAGATGAGTATTATATGGTGGCAGTGTCCATGGGTTTAGCAATTTTACCCCCATATGCAACTAAGTTTACAGCATCTGTGTAGTCGATTGTTGCTTGCGGGCTGGTTTATGCAGCAGGATCTTACATTTGGCGTCAATTTTAATCTTCAATGTATTGCCACTATTTTTGTCACAGAGGTTGGTGAAAATCTCTCACTGTTTTGCGATAAGATTTATGCTTTCACAATATATAGTATAAGCGGTGTGTGATATTGACTCCGTGTCTATATGATTGACTTTATGTGTTTGTCTCTCTCTTTGTATCGGATGTGGCTCACTGTGTGTCAGTGTATGTCTGGATTTGCATCACTTTGCAAAGTTGTTAATCTTGTTGCAGTTGGATACAGCGTTTGTTAAAAGCAGTGCATGTCTCCTGTGCAGGTGCATGACGTCCGCCACAGTTGTAACAAGGCTTGTATTGCATTTGTGTGTGCTGTACACTACATATTTCAGCATCCCTCTGTAATTCCTTTGTGTCCATTTCTGATTGCTCATGAAGCAGATGCGAATGTCAGAGCCTAGGGTTATATCCTTTTCTAATAGTAAGTGTGCTTGCACTGCGTCACTACAAGTGTCACATACATTCTGGTCCCTAATTAGCTTTTTTGCTAACAGTCTCAAAGTGGACACGTAGGATTGTATATTTTCCTCAGCTTTCATGGTACTGGATGTGTCTGTCCATAATGACGTTCTTAACAAGTAAATAGATCATCAGTTCTTCAAACTTTGTAAGCAATACGTCTAGTTCCTCCTTGTCTTCAACCTCTGCACATAAAAATGTGTCTGGTTTAATAACTGCCTGAACCTTTTTCGATTTTTCAGATAGTCCAGAAATGCGATACACTGCCCATTCTCTCCTGAACTGTACCCATCTGTCAATGATGTTTTCATCAAACATGAGGGTGTCGATGCAGCAGAGTCCTTGAGCCATGGTATCCCACTTCTGACACCATGAAGATGTGTGGTAAATCAGATGAGACTCTGGAGAGAAGAGGAACACCTTTATTTAGTTCAACCTCTGTAACTGTATTGAACAAACCAGCATTCATTGCCCCTTGGGAACAGTCACATCCTGCAGGGTCCTAGCAGGATACACATTTACACTAGCTATGCAGAGTTGGTCACATCTAGTGTTAGTAGCAAAATGCAGGTTTTTGATACAGATTTTACTTTAGCAAGTTTACACAACTTGTGTCCAACTCTGCATGAGGTATTGGCAACAAATAGCTGATGCTGAGCTATGCTATATATGACGGGTAATGTGGGTGCTTAATAATAAATCAGTTATGAACTTATGTATGGTGGGTACGTAACACAATTTCCAGAATAACCAATGCAGTTGAGACACTAGTGTTACATTATACTGAGAGGAACTTTATGCTGTGAGGCAATAAGTATTACTGTATCTACTATCATAGACTACATAGAAACGTATTATTATTATTATTATTATTATTATTATTATTATCATCCTTTACTCATATGGCTCAATAACAGGTCCTCTGCACCTTATACAGTGCAGTCATAATAAGATATAAATTGTGAAACAGCTCAAATTAATGCAGAATATAGGAGAAAACAAGCCATATAAACATTACTGCACTTACAGTCATCATATCCACAAGGCAGCACTGGCTGAACCAGGAAGTTCCGTGCCGCTGTTGAGAAGGTGGAGGAGATGATGTGTAAATTAATAAAAGAAGAACATATAAGGAAATAGGGTCTTGCTCATTGCACAATTGGAGATTTTGGGAGGTATATAATTGCCTTTTTTTTAATCAAACTGGTGATTTCCAGCAGGTTTCTAGTGAGATTCAAGTTGCCGCATGTAATAGATTGTTAATAGAGGGGAAATCACCAAACAACCACCACATTCACTCTGTTCAGGATATAATTCTCTGTCCCAATTTTGTAATAGGAAACATACAAGTTGTTAGATGTAATACCCTTTGACTTGCAAACTCATCAGAAAATCGCTAGAAAAAAATCACCAGAAAAACTCTGGCTGTGAGATACAGTACATAGGTAACCATACAACTCATGATTTAAGACACACACTCTAACTATTTAAACACCTAAACACATAATTAATAATTGTTAGCCTACAAAAAGTGCACCATACTTCTTGACAATTGTGGCATCCCACATTTCTTTGAAAGATGGCAGCTTTTGGCAATGTGGTGGAAATTAAGTTCTCAAAATGGCTGGCACAGACTCAGGATAGGCACAGAAGCCTGGAGACTCAATTACACGAGAACCAAGGCCTGCACAGACACCATACTAGACATGTCTTCAGATCTCGGATGGCCCTAAACTCCCTCTCAGATCAGGAGGTAGTACAAATGTTATGTTTGAATCGTACCAGTCTCATAAATCTCTATGAACAAGAGAAATATGATTTAGAACCTACAGTATGGTGGGGGGCACTTATGCAGTGTCTAAGCTGCAATAATTAATCTGTGCACTTCACTTTATGGCAACAGGTTATTTTAGTCCATGAGCCCACAAGTGTTAGGGATTACGTAAGCAACATTTTATAGGCATTTAAGATAAGTGTTAAGTGTCCTCAAAAACTGTCCTGGGGCCCCCACACATAAGGTGCCCCCACACCCACCATGGGTTAAAGTGGGCCGGAACGGTAGGGAGGCTCCATTAGCTGGGCATCCGCTGAGATTTTGTTACCAGCGGGCGCCTGGATCCCTCCCTGCAGCACCAGCCGGAGGCTGGAGTTCACTCCTGAGCTCTGGCTTCTGGTTACCGTAGTGCACTATGGGAGAGACATCATGACATCTCTCCCATAGTTCCGAGGAGCGGCCAGCCGGACAGACGCGGGAGCGGGGCTTAAGGTAAGTATTGTGTTTTTTTTCGTATAAGCGGCTGCACTACAGGGGGCACTGGTACAGGGAGTATTACTACAGGGCACTGCTGGGGGGGCATTAGTACTGGGGGCACTACTACAGGGGGCATTGCTACTGGGGGGGCACTGATACAGGGGGCATTACTACTGGGACACTACTAGGGGCACTACTACAGGGGGTACTACTTCTGGGGGCATTACTGCTGGGGGCATTACTGCTGGGGCACTACTACAGGAGGCATTACTATTGGGGACACTACTACAGGGGGCACTGCTACAGGGGGCTTTACTATTGAAGGCTCTACTACAGGGGGCATTACTACAAGGGGCATTACTACTGTGGGCATTACTGCTAGGGCAATACTACAGGGGGCATTACTATTGGGGGCACTACTACAGGGGCATTACTTCTGAGGGCATTTCTTCAGGGGACATCACTACTGGGGCATTATTATTGAGGGCACTACCACAGGGGGCATGATTACTGGGGGCTCTACTAATGGGGGCATTGCATAAGCAGCACCACTTCTGGGAGCACCACTACTGTGGGCTCTGCATAAGGGGCACTACCACTGTGGGCACTGCCACTACTAGGGGCACTGCATAAGAGGCACCACTACTGGGGGAACAGCAAAAGGGCACCACTACTGGTGCACTGCATAAGGGGAGCTACCACTACTGGGGGCACTGCATAAAGTGCACCACTACTGGGGGCACCACTACTGTGGGCTCTGCATAAGGGCCACTACCACTGTGGGCACTGCCACTACTAGGGGCACTGCATAAGGGGCACCACTACTGGGGGCACTGCATAAGGGGCACTACCACTACTGTGGGGCAGTGCATAAAGGGCAGTACTACTGTGGGCATTGTATAAGAGGCACAACTACTGTGGACATTATGTGTATTAGGGGCACTACTACTGTGGACATTATGTGTATTAGGGGTACTACTGTGGGCATCGCGTAAAAGGGGCACTGCTGTGTGTCATAAAATGAATAAGGGACACTACTATGTGGTGTAATGTAAATCAGGGGAACTATGGGCTCGATTCAGACCCGCTCGCTAGATGCGTTCGCTCGCTTGATGCATATGCAAATTCGGGAAGGCAGGCGATCGCATGGCAAGGCATTAGCACACCAACTATGTCTTGGTGTGCGATTGCTTTGTGTATGCAGACGCCCACCAGCCAGTCTAAAGATGCCCACTTGTGTACGTCATCTCCAGGAAGTGTATGCAACCATCGGGTACAATCGAACCCATACGCAGCACTTGTGGCTGACCATACCCTACCGCAAGCACTGCGAGCACTTCAGTGTATTATTCAACCAAGTGACATGTACTATGACGCACCTCTTAATTATGCTCGCCTCTGAAACGGCCTTGAGACGCTCAGGTACGCCTGCGTTCGCACCTCTACTCTCCCGTTTTTAATGGCCAGCCCCTGTCACCACCCACAAACGGTTTCTTCTGTCACTCATTCAGCCAGGCTGTCTATGCATGGCGAGCAAACGCTTCCCGATCGTTCGGACTGGTTCGCGCACGCGCACTGCGACTGTTTTTTTTCATGTGGGGCCCATGGGCCCCATTTAACAATGAGACATAACTTCTTTAGCACTCGTTAAAGGGGTTATGTCCTCCTTTCAGTATATAACAAACAGCGCTGAGCTTAGCTTATTGCTGTTTGTCAATGTACCGCTTACGAGCGATACAGTCCCCATTGCGCATACCCCCATTTCATCCATATTTAATAGGGGCCCCCACATGTTTGTTGCCCAGGGGCCCCCACAAACCTTAATCCGGCCCTGACTGAGAGAAACACACTTGAAGACAGAGGTATATGGGAATTACAACTCCCTCTATGTGCAGGTACTGTAGTTAGTGATGCAAACCTCAAAATAATAAGTGTGGTCGCAGGTATCCCTTGGTCCTGCCATGATGTTTAAACACAGCACCAGTCAGCCCTGTATGAGAGATTTCAGAATGGAGAAATGCCAGCTGGTTGGCTACTAAGTATGTTGAAATCACTTTTCTTAGAAAAGGTATTATATTTGGTATATGTTTAGAATATATCCAAAGTAACACACAAACAATATATGGTAATGTTAAAATGTCTGTTCTCTTTTTTTCAAAAGTATGGACATTTCATTTGCTTGTAATATGGGTTTTACAAATATAACATTGAAAAAAGTAAATTTTTTGGTAAAGAAAAAATTATATAAAAATAAAACACTTCATATACCACAAAAAGTTGCTGTTTTGTTATGTAAAAAAAGCAACTTTATTTGCATGGTTTTAAAATAAATATTGTATGATGTGTTTAGTTACCAGACACCGATGATGCTTGGAGTCTGTCCATACAATTGATGTTGAGTTCTTCAGTGATCTCTGGGGCATTATTTGATTTGGTTCTTCCTCAAATGAGGTATAATCCATTTGTTAAGAGTGACCTACCTCCTCTACTTGCAACTACTCTCCGTTCCTCAGCCATTTTGTTTAATTCAAGTGTCTATTAATTTCTGAAAAATGGTTTCAGCAATTGTCCACACTCCTGGGAACATCTCCTACAGTTTGTATCGCAGAGTCCTTACCATAACTGCTTTTTCCTGGGCAGGAAGGTTTTCCCAGAGAAGGAGCCATGTACTCTATCATATACAAGAACAATGACAGACATCAGGGCACAATATTTCTCATTATTTTTGCCAATATTGTGTCCACTTTTATTTTTTCTCTGGTGTAGACTGACTCCCTACCTCCTCACCCTCCCTTCCACACTCCTCATACAACAGGGTCGCACTGGGACTAAAAATTGGCCCTGGCATTTAGAGCCCAGAGGCCCACCTCAGCGATGGTGTTTAGCTTCTGGAGTCCTCCTCTTGACATTTTCAGCAGTATACAGTCTCCCCAGTATGCATGACAAGATGTCATGACGTCACATTGTGCCATACATCAATCCTGCTGAACACAGTATCAAGAGGACTGAGACACTTAAAGCATGGGCAGTACAATTTTAAACTTGATTAACCATCATGTTTACAGTTGTACTGTCGGTGCCTGTGAAATGCTTTAAGTATCACTTCTCACATTGTGGTGCCCGCATTGCAGGGTCCACATACTGCTTTCCAACATTATAAATGTCAGCAAAAGGTAGGTATTCCCTCATGCTCCCAATATCATGAGATATAGTGCAACATTTAACCATCTTTAATGATAGAAGGTATAGTAACTTTAGTTTTTTGTTTTAACCATACTTACCGACTTTGTATAAATCATCTCCGGGAGAGCTACTGCTGCTGGCCGGTTTGAGGGGCGGGGCTAGGCTGTAGATGTAATTAGACCCCGCCCCTTTCCTGGAAAAGTCTGCGATTTGCGGATCCGCAAGGAGGGGGCGGGGCCAAATGAAGCAGTTTTCCTCATTTAGCACTGTCCCCTCTCTTCGGACTGCAAATTCCCCATGAAATCTCCACATCCTGCCTGCTTCACTAGGAAGTGAGCAGGATGCGGGAGATCTGCCTACGCTTCTGGGGATGCGGGGGGCTACCTGAAGAATCTGGAGCCTTCCGCGACTTTTGGGAGTGTAGGCAAGTATGGTTTTAACCCATCAGGATGAACTGCAAATGAACTCTTATATAGAATACACAGATAGTGTGTGATCTGTGTTGCATTAAGGTGGTATTTGTGGAGAGTCTGTCAGATTTATGAAAAAACATTCTGATTGCCAGCGTTAATTGGAAAGATATGTCAAAATGATGGTTATCTGTAAATACCTGGCATGTTAGTACCTGGGTAATAAAATGCCATATCAGACATTTTGTCATATCCAGTGACTCAATTTAATATTGATATTTTATCATCCCTTTTTGGTAACCACTGCCAGCAGAAACAATACTTTGTATGTGTGCTAACTGTTGCACAGGGGATGTAGTTTTGAGACCGGCGGCAGCGATGCCGCCGGCCCCAATACCGACAGGAAAATCCAGACAAGGGACTTAAGATAGGCGTCAAAATATCGACGCCTGTCTTACTCCCGATGCCAGAATGCTGAAGGATGCCACCCCAAACAAGGTAAGTCTGGGGCGCCCTTAACTTTAGCTGCGTGGGGGGGTAGGTATAAGAAGCGTAGCAGGGTTAAGGTTAGGTTTTGGGGGGGTAGGTCAGGGTTAGGCACCCCCAGGGGGGAGGGTTAGGGTTAGGCACCACTGGGGGGTTAGGGTTAGGCACTAAGGGGGGATGGTTAGGTTTAGGCATGAAGAGAGGAGGGTTAGGTTTATGCACTAATGGGGAGGATTAGGGTGCGGGGTGGGGAGGGTTGGGGTTAGGCTACAAGAAGGGAGGGTTAGGGGAGAGGGTAAGTATACTTACCTACCCCTGTCGGGATGCCGCTGTCGGTATTCTGACAGGAAGCATCCCGACAGCTGGCATTACATACCCATTCCGTTGAATAGGTGTATATTATTGTTGATGGTGAAAGCAGAGTAGTAGTATCAGTGGTGGGTCTTACCATTCTTGAGGAAGGGGGCTGCCAGCTGTGCTGCTTTCCAGTCCTGGACTTCACTGGGTACTGCAAACTGCAGTGCCCAGTGCCATATCTCATCGACTGCCAGGTCCATTACGCATGCACAATGGATCTGCATGTACCAGAACAGAGCATATGCATAAACACCGGCAGACAGTCGCATGCATACAAGACCAGCTTCTAGGGAATGCATCTGGAAGCATACTCTCTGTTAATTGCATTCTGGACTGGCAGTCACAGGGGGAGAAATCACCTCTCCCTGGGACTGCCTGTCTTGTGTATGATTAGCAGATAGTGCTTCCCATGGGAAGTCACTGCCATTGTATTCAGTGCCAGATTTTACTGGGAAGGGGGGTGCAGTCTGGTAGCCCCTTGGTAAAATCTGACACTGAATAGTATACACCAGCGGATCCCTCAAGTCATGGAACAGCACAGTACTTAACCAGTGGGGTGGTTTATTAAGTAGTAACGTGATTTGTATATCCGTACTTATAGTTATGCAAATACAGACTATTGGATGGAGTGGAGCTTGTGTGGTGCATATGTAATACCCCGCTGTGCAAGGTATTATTCCCAGCAGTCTCTGCAGCTGCTCAGGAGGGCAGGAGCAGATCACATAACCAGTGTCAGGCAGGTGACAGAGGGAAGGGAGCAGCAGTTGGCATTTGCAGTCCTGAGGTAACAGGGAGAAGGACCAGACCTGCGCACCTACCTGGAAGCATACAGTAGCAGGCGGCAGCCAGAGAGGCGATAATCTTGAGACGGAGCACCGGGACTGACTGGGAATGGAGAGGCAGTTACCTCGCAGAGTCTGGCGTGCAGAGGTTGGAGGAGATCCTGGTGAGCTGGCTGAGCAGTAAGCGTAGACACCGGACCCTTTGTGAAAGCCTCAATCATTATAGTACCCTCAGTACTGACTATTAATACTGGAAGGCACCCTAAGAAATAGTGCCAGACAAATTGCTACAACAGTGGAGATAGAGTGAGAAGTAACACAAAAGAGACTTCAATTGAAATATATTAAGGTGCAACTTAGATGGAGAACCTTGCTTTACATTGTACTCTATAGACTCCTTTATAGTCATCAACCCGGGCAACGTTTCGTGCACGAAAGTGAGACTAGCGCTGAACTTTTGTTAAGGTAGTGAGCTCAGATACTGGTTTTAAAACTATATTGAGATAGTTCAAGGAACAGATAAGACTGTAAATTGGACATATAATGGGGGGTATCCACTAAGCGATTTAAACAAGCGATTGCACGATAACGATGTCGTTATCATACAATCGCTTGCAAATCGCGCATGCAATGTGCATGCATCGGGCATGGACCTGTGGGTCGCTTCCGACATCGCCTGTACATGCAGGTCAACCTGACGATCTCGTCAGGTTCTGCATGTGCGGGGATGAGGGATGTGCCGGGACTGAACGAGTATATCGCTAAGTGGATACCCCCCATAAGTTAGTGTCTTGCAGAAACATATAAAGTGTGTTAATAATACGACTTAATGAGTGTTTCATTGGTTATTATTTTATGTAGTGTTGTATGCACTAATATTTTCAACTTACAGGTTCTGGTAAAAAGCTGCAGTTGCCGTTTCCAGTTTATAGTTTCTGTAAACATAAAAAGGTGCTATTGCCCATTAGTGTGCACTAAAGTTAAAGTGATTGTACCAAATTAACCATTTGTTTTGTTAGATTTAGAGAGACAAGTCTGATTGTGCTAAATACTTGTATAATTTGTACAAATAAAAGTGTTTTATCAGTTCAAAGAATTTGGATTTACTTGAGTAGGGAATCTGAGCTCTCAGATAATTACTAACACATTTCCTAATCCACACCACTTACTGTACATCGGCAAGCAAGAAGTAGATTGCTACACATACAGGTCACCATCCTGACTGTATGTGGGTACTAGTGTTTATATGCTGTGTAAGCGGTGGCAGCATATAATTTAATGCAAGATATAACGGTCTCTTAGAGCTAAATTGGACTCGTCTGTGCCCCGCTGTGGCACTTATTTCCATTAGGTAGAAAATGTTATGCTCCTGGACTTCCCACCTAATTTATGATCACAGCTACCTGTGTTGAACTAGGTAATTGATGAGAAGGGTGTTTCAACACAGGTGGCTGCAATCATAAATTAAGAGGAAAGTCCAGGAGCAGAGCATTTTGTACCTGATAGAAGAAGTCGGGAATCGGTATGAAATACTGACATTAGGGATCCTGGTGGTCAAAAACCCGCCACCAGGATCCCGACAGGGTTAACAAACTGACACTTGGTCGGTATGCTAACCCTCCCCCTCTCCCTGAACCTAACCTCCCCACACGCTAAACCTAACCCTCCCCCAACCCCTTTTGCTTGCCTTCTGCATCCTGGCGGTCTGTATTCTGGCACTTGCAATGTAAGCATCAGAATCCCGACCGCCGGAATGCCGAACGCATACCCAGGGTCATGTTGGAGGGTCTGTTGATGCCTCCTTAAAGAAGCAACATGGCTGTTGCGCAGTTGCATGCTCCATATATAACTTTTTTATTCTTATTATTTGTGTAGAGAATCTGGTCAAATATATGTTTTCTGTATATCAATTTATTATAACTGTTTTTTTCTTTTTTGAGAATTTAACAACAGTAAAGGCAGCAACCTGCAGGTGAATAACAATATGGAAATGTTATCCGTTAACAATCTCATAACTGTTTTTATATGTAAACATTGTGGATATTTGTTTCTATTACATGACATGATAACTTTAATAAAGTCCCTAGCCTGTGTTCTTATAAGTTCACATATCAAGATAGGGCCTGATTCAGACCCGCTCGCGAGCGCACAGCACTCGCAAGCGGGTCGATAGTGGGGTACTGCGCACACGCGGCGCGCGATGCGCGCATGTGCAAGTCCCGGGGCGAGAGAGAAATTCTCTCGCTCCGGGACTCACTACAAAAGGGGCGGCTGTCGATGTTGATCGACAGCTTGCCCCGTGTTGTAGGCGGGGAGGGGGGGTGGCTACACAAACGGAGGCGTTCCCGAAGGCAGGAAGCTCTCTTGGGCTTGCGACGGACGAGACCCTACCACAAGGTTCTCGTCGCAATCCTGGATGTCGCGACCATCGCGACCATCACCTGGCCACTCGCAAAAGCTGTGCGAGCGGCCAGGAGGTCGCAACAACAACAAAAAAAACCACCCTGATTCAGAGCGAGCACTCTTAAAGAGCATCCAGCTCTGAATCAGGCCCATAGTTTGGTATTTTATAATGATACTTTTTCAGGCAAATACTGTTAGGAGAACAATGTTTCTGATTTCTGTAAATTGTGGAAGTATATGGTGAAAAATAGGAAAACTCCCTAAGGGCGAGCCCCTGAATCAAATACTGTTGGTGGTGGAGGTAATATTAATTTTGTGATAGGAAAAGAACGTTTTAATCATTTTTGGACAGACCAGGCTGTTGTTTTTGATGCAATCTTTTGTCACACAAGCATCACAGTCTCAGTTGAGAGCTGTTTGTGGCAATGCATATACAGTATGTGACATTAAGTTCCTGCTGTTCATCTACATTTCCGAAATGTTATATCCTAATCAGTTTACCATACACTTATACCTTTTGAACTGTACTCTCAGTTGTAAAATATCTGTATATTACTAGAATTGTTTATTCATATTTGTTATAGAAAAGAGTTATATTAAATTCCCCATAGCCTCTTACTGTGTCACTTTGCTAATATCTTTTTACCAGCTTCACTAACCAAACATTAAACTACTGTTTGAACTGTGTGTTTATATTGGTTTATAATATATATTATGTGGAGTAGTCACAGACGCCAGTGTACCTTACATAGCAGTGCTGGGTCTGCTTATCTGAGACTGCATTATATTATGCTGAGTCCTTTGTGGGATGGCCACGCCCCTCAAGTGGCTGACTACAACCCCTATAAGAAGTGGCTTGTCATGCCCCTTTGACAGGTTTCTGTCATTGACTCATTGTATTACCCAGGTGTTCCCCACATGCCCAGTCTGACACCACTTCCTGGTAAGGTTGATCACAATAAATAAGCACATGAATACATGACACAATCTGTGATTTTAAGTCTATCATATATTGTTTATATACCGCATTTTGAAAATTAAAAGGGGCCCATTCATTAATTATCAGGTTTTAGATTATAATAATTATAATTTCTTATTGCTGTTACTCGTTGAAATAAAAATTATGTAGCTCCAGCTAGTAAAGTTATTTTCTGTGTCCCAAGGAATTATTCGTAAGTCTGTCGTGACAGTTTCTACTTCATTTACTTAAAACAAACCACACTGACCTTTTCAGTTCAGACTTTAAATAATGTAGTTGCTAACCATATTTGTATAGGTGACAACTAAGTGAAAAGTAAACTATTTCCATGAAGTTTGAGAGGTTACTTTTGTACTGTGCACAGGTCAAAGTCTAAACAGTTAAAGTAAAAGAAAGTGAAAGTCCTCTTGCAAAGTGTACTCATACATTACAAATATGTACAGTGAAAGCAGCATCACAAGTTAAAAGAATAAGGGGCATTTGCAGGCCCGCCAAGAGCCGCAGCGGGCTCGGGTAAAAGGGGGCGTGGACTAATTGCGGGGGCGTGGCCACGCCTCCTTCGAGGAGAAAAGAAAAAGTTTTTTTTGCTCAGCCCGGTGCACAACCAGTGGGGGATGCGATCAGCTTGATCACTCCCCCCACAGGCATAGGAGACTGTTGTGGCTGCTTCTTAGCAGCCGTGAGCAGTCTCCCAGTGCAGCTCAGCTGCTGTGCTGTAAGGGGGGGGGACAGCGGTGCCGGACCCGGGCCCCCGCTGGGCCCCTCCAGCAAGCCTGGGCCCCGGTAATTAGTACCCTCTCTCGGCACTGCTGGGCATATATATCAAAGCTTGTTGTGAGATAAAATTGTGAAATATATATCACCAACCAATCAGCTCCAAACTATCATTTCTTAAACACAGCCTGCAAAATGTAAGTTAGAAGCTGATTTTATCTCTCATCAAGCTTTGATACATATACCTCTAACATCATTACATGTCTTGATTAAAATGTAGCTAATTAAACCTGCTTGTCTTATTTCATTTAGGATTTCTTAGCTGCTGCCAGTTGCAGTATTCTGCACAAACATAGTAACAAAATTGCTGTGCTTTTGAGGCATTTATGAACTAAAATATGTTGGAGTATTTATGAACATTATGAAATGACTGTAGCACTAGAAAACTTGCAGAATTATCACCCTAATAAATGTGGGCCCATTTACATCTGCTTTAAACCCCCCACCCCCAAAAAAAAATTAAATAAAAAACAACATAAAAAAACATGAGTTTAGCTGACTTCCGCCTTTTATAAACTTATGGAGTAAATGTGAATGGAATGGGTTAAGCTCTATGTGTTATTTTTAAATCTGGAATGGTAAGTGCCCTAATCCCTGTTTATAAGGACACATCTTAAAATACCCATGTTTACACTATTGCATAATTATAATATACAGTAATATTAACAAACATATATATATATATATATATATACAGTACACAAACTTGTGTGTATATATACTGTATCTATATAGATCTCTATCTATATCTATCTATCTATCTATCTATCTATCTATCTATCTATCTATCTATCTATCTATCTATCTATATGTATATACATACATACATGTGTTTATTCAAAGGAACATTTGTTTGCACACATAAATGACAAATGTGCAACTTTAAAGGAAAAAACTGATGTGGCAATGTTTACATGTCAAAACATGTGTACATATAATGTTGCAATAATGATAATTCAAATAATAACTGTAGTAATATACCAATAATATTATATTCATACTTGCCTACTCTCCCATCACAGCCGGGAGGCTCCCGAAAATCGGGTTGGCACTACCGGCCGCCCAGGAGAGTGGGTTAATCTCCCGGAATTGGCCGCCTCTCACTTCCAGCCACCCACTTGCACAGTGAAGGGCCACGCCCACTGCTGTACAATCATGCTTTTGGCATTGTATATTGAATCTAAGGGGGCAATCCGATTAGTTGGTAATTGCCACCGAATATCCCACAATGTTCATCTGCGCACATTACCACTTTTTACGGTAGCTCTACCTCACTATGGTTTGTGAGGAAAGACTAGCGATATTGCTAGTCCCGATGTGTCATTCAAGAACAGCACATCATGGCCGTGCAGATAATCGAATCGCCCCTAATACACTTATGATTTACACTAGAAAGAACATTATCTACAGTATATACTGTATATGTGTCTAATATATACATACACATAGGCAAATGCAGGAGGGATTTCTGGTTGCCTGGAGACCACCTCCCCAACCCACACCATGACCACAATAGAAATTGTATATAATACAATGTTACTAGTGCTGCATGTCCTCTTCAGTATACCAAATGAAATAATTAGCAGCACCTGTTGATCTTTTAACATTTGTCAGCCAGTAATGAATAGACCTGTGTACCAACTAGCAGATCTGGAAAACATGCACTGCAATAGAGCATCTATATGCTAAATAATTAATACTGTTATACAGTGCATAAGAAGATCAATATGTACATATATGTTCAGAGCATTGCTAGGTTCTTCTGCTGTTCCACCAGACTCCCGTTTTGCTCCCATGCTCTGGAATGGTGCCCACATGTGAAATAAAAACATTCAGCTCAGGCAGGATGGCCCTACTGCCGCATCTAATAGTTTACTGTGATTGCATACCAGGAACACCTCACAAGACCAGTCGTTTTAAAGGGGCTCTGGTCCATTTGTCTAGCCATCACAAGTTGGCCCTTGTAAAAGTCACTCAGATCCTTACACTTGCCCATATTTCATGCTTCCAATTAATTATTTTCTGACTGTTCACTTGCTGCCTAATATACCCCAACCCATTGACAGATACCATTGTAACAAGATAATCAATGTTATTTATTTCACCTGCGAGTGGTTTTTATTAAATAATAGTTTTTACTGAAAGTTTAATACAAAGAAATGGGGATACAGAAATAAAAAGAAGGGAAGAGGGGGAAGCCAAACATATTGCATATCACAAAATAAATCAATCGATCTTGGTCAGTTTACATATAATTAATGCTTAAACATTTTAAAAAAAGAAAGATATTTTATAAGACACTTCACAAAAAATAAAAACAAGATACTAAATAGTCAGTTAATGGAACTACCCCAAATCTGAATGAGGTGAACAGAGAACACAGAGATCAACCGGAGCGCTATAAATGGTGGAATGGACTTGTTCTTCCCTGTATTCTCCCCATTTAAACCATTTCATATGGATGGAGTTGACGGAGGAGGAGTATTTAGTATCTGTTGTTTCAAAAACAAAATGCTTATGGATCTTGTTTTCTATGATTGTGATGTTGGGGAGAAAGGCTGTCTTCCACCCCTAAGCAATTGTAGCTTTCGTAGCAATCAACACATGACCCATAATATATCTCTCGCCATGTGATAATTCCCAAGGATAAAAGTGGAATAAGGCAACTAGAGGCTCCGCTTGAATGTTTACATCAACTATTTTACTTATCATAAAAAATACTGCATTCCACAGGGGGCGAAGCAGAGGACAGGACCAAAAGACATGAAAGATGTCTCCTACCAAACCACAACCTCTCCAGCAATATTGTGAGACAGAGGGCCAGATCTTATGCTGCCTTTCAGGTGTAAAATATGCTCTCTGAAGTAATTTATAGTACATTTCTGAATGGTTAATACATTTGGATATAGTAAAACTGGAACAAAAAATAATATTCCAGTACACATCAGAAAGGTTCACCAGATCCAACTCCCATTTAAGTTGACATGGAAGTTTCCCTTTTCTTTTTACATTATCTGATACTGATACCACCAAGATATACCACCTTTGTGATTAGAGAATCGTAAGCGAGTCAGCAGCAGCAATGGGAAGGCGGGTTTTTTAAGTGGAGAAAGGAGATGACTGTGCAATCAATGTCTCAGCTTTAAATATTTATGAAAGTCCTGCCTCAATTGAGTTTGAAGGGACACGAAAGAAGCAAAATCCTCCCAAAGAAGAGAGGCCCGCCTACACCCATGAACCTAAGTGCATATCAGGGATCAAATTGGCTATTGATCGGAGAGATAGATTAGGAGAGTTCAGGGAAATTTCTTCATCTAAGGAAACACAGGCATGCCAACACACTATTGTAGTCTGGACTGCTTTACTGAATCCTGTTCTGAAGGAGATTTCAGAAGAAGACAGCCAGAATAGTTGAGGAAGGGGAAAGGGACGCATAAGTTCTCTTTCAATAACTACCCAGGGTTTGGGAGAGTCTATTATGAACCTGTCCCTTGCCTGGCTAAGCACACAGGCTGAATGGTATCTCTCCAATTCTGGAAAGGCCACTCCTCCTGTCTCCTTAGAGAGGGAGAGAGTATTTCTCGCTATTCTGGGTCGATTCCCTTTCCAAATATATTTAGTGAGTATTTGGTAAAATTTGTTACATATGGATTTAGATAGGAGTCTAGTAATGGTCCGGAATAAATACATTAGTTTCGATAGCAGCACCATTTTTGCAGCCGCAATTCTTCCTAGCCAAGACACCTCATGTAGCATCCATTCCTTTGTTAAAGATTCATAAGCTTTCAAGAAGGGCCCAAAATTACATTCAATAAGATCATGGTCTCTAGCTAAATGCACCCCCAGGTATTTGAGGGAACTAGATTTCCATGTATATGTATAAGTCTCCTGTAGCTTCCCCAAAAGGGAGGGCTTCTGTCTTAGCTGTGTAAAGTTTGTAAAAGGACACTGCTGCATATTGATCTAAGATAGCATGCAATGCTAGGAGAGACTCTTCTGGATGGAGTAAACATAATAAGATATCGTCTGCAAATAAGTTTATTTTATGGAAGGAGCCTCCGAGCAAGGGAACTTGTATAATTTTGAGGGTACTCATCGTCTCAGCCAGAGGCTCAATGGCAAGCTCAAAGATGAGTGGTGAGAGTGGGCACCCCTGGCGTGTGCCATTGGTTATGCCAAATTTGTCAAATAGACAGCCGTTTACAAGTACCTTCGCGGAAGGGCAAGTATATAGGGCCGAAATGGAATCTAAAATTCCTCCCTGGAATCCGAAACTGAGCAAAACCTTCATCAAATAACCCCAATGCAGGCGATCAAATGCCTTTTCGGTATCAAGCGATAGGTTCAACAAAGGCTCCCTACGGTAGTCATAATATTCTATAATATTGATAACTCTATGTGTACTGTCTGGGGCCTGCCTATGCATCACAAATCCAACCCGATCCGGTTTAATGAGAACTGGCAACATTTGAGATAGGCGACTAGCAATCAACTTGGCAAACAATTTGACATCTGTGTTCAGTAAAGCAATAGGTCATAATTAGCTACAGCGTTAGGGTCTTTGCTGGGTTTTGGTATGGCAATTATGCGTGCCTCCAGCATTTCTTCAGGGAATTGCTTAGATTCTGTTACTTCACTGAACACCGACACCCAAACCGGAGCCAGTTCAGTTTTAAATGTTTTGTAAAAATTGTCAGAATAGCCATCTGGACCGGAGTCTTATCTGATTGCATTTTACCAATGGCTACATCTATTTCCTCCAGGATCCAAGGGGTGCTAAGGGACAGACAGGCCTCAGAACACAATTTCGGGAGAGAAAGCCCACTCAAGAATTGCTCAATAAGGGCTGCCATTGGTTGGGCAGTATTGAGGTCATCTTTGAGGTTATAAAGTTGCGCATAATAGGTAGCAAAAGCATTATATCGATTCCTACCTATCTATACCTTCTAACAATCAATTCCTGCCTATACCTTCTAAACAAGATTCCTGCCTATACCTTCTAAAATTGTCGCTATTCAGCGTAATGAGTCGCACAAGAAATAAATGTTTTCAGACTTTGAATGTGGTTCCAAAGCACAAAAAGATATTATTCAATATAAAAACAGATGGTTACATGCTGTGATCTAAATACAATTAGTGCAAATAAATCATACAGACCCAAGGTACAGTTGTTATATACGCATGTGCTCTGGGCCCAGATACCAGCATCAGCATTAGAAACCTCCATCAACAGCACAGCAAGAAGACTCAAGACTGGGGTCAGAGAGCGCACATATATATACTCTTGCAGGGATAGGCAATACAATAGACAAGTTTGATATGATTCCATTGGTTCTTCTTAAATGTGCTTTTGTTACCGGATAGTTCATAGGTCAATTCAAATAGACACAAACAGCCTCTATCCGCCCTTTGTGTCCTTTTTCCTGCTGCATGCTAATCTAAGCTGCTAACATTACAGAGTACATTTTAATGTTTTAACTCTCTATAGTCCATAGTTTGCAGACGAATGTTCCAATCTTCTCACCGATGATACCGGAAATCTGTTGAGACACAGTGAATCAGTACAACACCAAACACAGTCTGCTTACCATGTACTAAACCTTAGATATCAAATAATCTTTATTTCACAACATTAATAATTACTGAATAAACCTTGAATATTACACTTTAATACTAGGGAACCTTTTATGTAAGTGTGCAGCGTGTAAGTATTGGGGAATTGGGAATAGACGCTAGTTAGCGCTGTGCAACTATGTGTTTTGTGGAGTACTCTATGTTACGTGTTTTGCAGGGATAGTCATTTAATATGTTTTTGTGACTGTCTGTATTTACATGGTGAGGACTTTTAACTTCTTTCTATTGTGTGGGAATCGCACGATGCTAAATAATAGCATCGCCGTATGTACTTATAATGGCGAGTTTCACTAAAATGGCACTGGGCGGCCAGTCACAAAATGGCATCTCATTGCCATTCGCATGATGGCGTCTTCCCGATCTAATTTTAAACTGATCTTGTCTTAGCCAATTATCTGGCTTCGACAGTCCACCCTTTGATAGCAAACAACATGCTATCATACTCTGATTTTAAAATTAATTTAGGCTTACATTATGACATATCATTTAATGTTATATTATGGGATGGCACAAAGTGGTTCTTAATCCATCAGTAATGTGTCTCTAGGAGGGGACATAAAACTACCCCTATACACACACCCCAGATCTTGAGAGATCATGGGAAAGATGTGGGGATGCACCAATCCTGTAAAAGAAGTCTTGAGGGGGAATAGGGACTTACATTATTTAAAATAACATTTTAATAACACATTTTATGCATGTCTAAATATAATACATTATATGATGGCATTTCCTAGTTCAGGGTTGTAATGCAGTTCTACATTTACCTCTGTATTCATATTGTTACCCCTGACCACCATCATAATTTCATTCCTTTGCTTTGCCTTATCTTTACATTTACCCCACTTCAACACAATAGGAACACACCTGACACATATGCCAATTACTATGATGACACCCAGTATAAGGATCAGGAGTTTACCTATATTCGCAATCATTTCCTGGACGCACTCTCCTAGACCTGAGAACCACTTCACTGGGTTCAACCATGAAACCCAGCCCTCTACCTTCTCTACTTCAGCCACTGAAGCATTATGGTTCTTTTGAAATTCCCATTTTAGCTGCAGAATTTCATCCATCTTCCGGTCTATCACCTCCTTGGGGTCGCTGGTATAATTTGTAATGTAAGTGCAACACTTTACTCCAAATTGGGTGGCCAAAGTTACGCAATACCCTCCAGTGACAGCTGTTAAATAATTTAACACTTATCTGTGTTGCACCAGTACGCTTGCAATTCCCTACCTGTATACCTGAATGTGTCATCATACATCTCAGTGATATTATATATTAATTTAGCAAGGTCTTGGATATATCTGAAATTAAGTATACCCCGAGCGATCCAGGTGGGATCCAGTGCTACCAATACTTGATAGCCAGTTGTCTCACAAATTAACTGAGTGGCTTTATGCACATCACCAGGTATCATATTTCTTTTGTCTCTGTGTTCATATTGTGTGTGTGTGTAGATATGGTGATGGTGTGTCTTTATGAATACTAAGCATTTCACCATGTGTAAAGGTCATAACTTCTGGAATTACTCTTCCCAAATAACACAAACCTTCGGAACTCAAAGAAAGCCACTTAAACGCTTTCCTTCCACATATAAAATATACATCATTGGGGAGAACATAAGGAATATAATGCACCATAATCATCCAACACATTTCCCTAACAAATGATTCTATCTCAAGTTCTCCCATCTGGCTAATACATGTTTCTGGTTATATAACTCTGGCACAGTACCCTTCTGATACTCTGCCAACCATTTCTTTGGTGTTACTCAGTGTATATTTATACCGGAAGTGTCTTCCACCTGACCTAATTGTGCGTAACAGTTCATAATTCATAGGCTCACGGTCAGCTCTTTGTGAGAAGGTCATCGTCTGGTTATTCCCAGTCACCTCCCAACTTCCTGGTTCATTGGAGTTGGTGATGCTTAAACATAAAAGTGTTTTATCTGCTTGGTACTGGTGGAGTTTAAAATGGGGTGGTTTGGTATTAAGAAATTTTCCGTCCAGTGTCTTCCCTTTTTGCAGTTCTATAATTTCAGAGACATTTAATGGGAATGGCACTAATCCTACATTATGCTGTCCTTGGGGCACGTAAGAACACACCCAACAGTCAGTTTGGTTTAAAATTTTGCCCACCATGGTGTGATAATCCTCTAAAGGATACCCACCCCAATACTGATTATACTTGGGTTGACACTGCTGGATGCAATTCTCATCAATTACAGACCCACAGAACTCACACATACAATAATCCTCAGACAATAGACCTTCTCACTGTCTCCGAGTATCCGAAATAGCAGATTTCTTAACAATTACTGTACTACGATTGGTCAAACACTCCCCTGATTGGCATAGCACTCCTCCTTTCGACTCCACTCCATCAATACTGCCATCAGCTCCCATCTCCTCTATCGGTCCCCCATCACAGAAACCGGAAATCCCAGAACAAATCAGAATGATGGAAACTTTGGAAGAGAATATAAAAACGAACACAGCAGACCAGTCCATTGCCGCAGCAAGGATCTGCAAATTTCTTTCGCTCAGATATCTCACTGCAACCTTTTAATCCTCCCGGAACAAGCTTGCAATCAACAGGTCCACGCCATCAGCCTCGTCTCTGCCTTGTTTCTCCACCGGTTGGTTGACCTTTTTGCAGTGAGTGGAATGGACCCAGCAACACCTGATATGGACCTTCCCAATGAACAGTCAAACAACCTGAATGCAAGAAATTTCTGATCATAGCAAATATCTCCAGGTTCAACATCATGACAGTTTGTTTCAGGCATATCATGGAACAATAATTTCAGTTTCTGCTGTTGCTGTTTTAACTGTTTACTCATTGTTATAAGATACCTTACAGTTACCTCATTGTTACCTTTCAGATCTTCCTGCGGACTTATAATCAAATGAGGTTGTCTACCGAACAGAATTTCAAAGTGTGACAGATTTAGAGGGGGTCTAGGAGTGGTCCTTATGCTATGTAGGACCAACAGTAATGCTTCTGGCCATCCTAGTCCAGTCTCTGCCATGATCTTAATTAATTTATTTTTAATAGTACTGTTCATCCTCTCCACATTGGCTCTGGCTTGCGGTCGTTAGGGGGTATGAAGTTGACTATTAATACCCATCAGCTTACACATATTTTGAATAACATCACCTGTGAAATGAGTACCCCTTTCACTCTCGATAATTTTAGGGATACTGTGTCTGCACACAAACTCCTGAACAATTTTCTTGGCAATGAACGCAACAGTATTAGTGGCAGCTGGGTAGGCCTCAACCCAATTGGAAAACACATCAGTGCACACTAATACATACTTGAGATTCCTGCAGGGTGGTAATTGGATGAAATCAATTTGTATTACCTGGAAAGGTCCGTCAGTCAGAGCAATGTGAGATGGTTCGGTAGGGATCGTTTTCCCAATGTTTTTCCTTAAACAGGTCAGTCAGGACATTGCTCTCTTTTCCACTTCAGAAGAAAAACCCGGTGCGCACCAGTATGCTCTCACCAATTTGCACATACGTTGCTTTCCCAAATAAGTCAGACCGTGCACTGCCTCAGCCAGGCTGGGGTAGTATGCCTTGGGAGCCAATGGCTTACCTTGTCCATCCCTCCAGAGTCCAGAGGACTCTTGCCCACATCCCTTGGACCTCCAGACTGACTTTTCCTGGATAGAACACAAATTTTGCATCTCAATTAATTTCAGCATAACAATTGTTTGATAAATCATGATTTGGTACATTCAATTTTAATCCTGCTGCCCATTTTGCAGCTTTGTTTGCCCTGTTGTTGCCCAGTGACACCGGGTCATCCTCACATGTATGGGGTTTACACTTAATTACTGTCACTTCCTTTGGCAATTGGATTGCTGTTAATAGTCCTTTTATATGTTTGGAATTTGCAATTGGTGTGCCTGCTGCTGTCATAAATTTTCTCAGACGCCATAAGGCACCAAGATCGTGTACTACCCCGAAGGCGTACCTAGAGTCAGTGTAGATATTAGCAGAGTTTCCTTTCGCTAATTCACATGCTCTCTTTGTGCCACCAGTTCCGCCACTTGGACCGAGTGTGGTGGTCCTAAAGGTTCGGCTTCTATAACGTCCTCATCATTTACCACAGCATAAGCTGTACATAACTCTCCAGTGTCAGTTTGTCTATGACAACTCCCATCCGTGTAAAATGTCACATCTACATTTTCTAAAGGTGTATCCCGTATGTCAGGTCTTGCAGTAAAGGTTTGATTCAGATATTCCATACAATCATGTGCATCAATATACCTGCAGAACCCACCTGTTGCCAGCGGCTCACCTCTCTCCACCCTTTGTGCATCATGTTGCACATATGGTAAATACGTAGCTGGGTTTAACTTACTGCACCTTTTGATGGTGATGTTTGCAGGTGCTATTAAGGCTAGTTCCCATTTTGTGAACCTAGCTGAGGAGACATGTCTGGTTTGGGCAGAGTTTAGCAAAGCAGATACAGCATGGGGAGTATAGACAATCATATCATGGCCTAGTACCACATCCTCACTCTTACTGACCAATGGAGCAGTTGCTGCCACACTTCTTAAACACGTTGGGAGTGATCTTGCCACAGTGTCCAATTGTGCACTGTAGTATGCTATGGGCCTACTGGCATCACCATGTTTTTGTGTGAGGACACCTGATGCACAACCATCGGCTTCCGTACAATACAAACCAAAAGGTTTTCGTAATCAAGTATTCCCAATGCAGGTGCTCTTGTCAGACTATCCTTAAGATTAAGGAAAGCCTGCTTTGATTTCTCTATGTGTATGATATGGTCGGGCTTTGAGGAAGAGACTAAGGACCTCATTCAGAGTCGGTCGTTGCGGCCGCACAGTCGTATGCCACCGATGTTCACTATACTGCACATGCGTAAAGTTCGCAATGCGCATGCGCAAACTAGCCGCTATGATCAGAAATTTCTCTCTCCTTGAACACAGCCAGGTCGGTAGTTTGAGTGGCAGATGGAGGCGTTTGTGGGTGGTAACAGGGGAAGGTGCTTGAAAACGGGGGGGTGGAGATCTGAATGCAGGCGTGCCTCATTATGCGAACGGCGTTTTATGGGAGTGCATATGGATTATAGGAATGCATAATTAACAAAGTAGCATCATGGCACATGTGACATGGGAGGTTTTTACACTGACATGATCGTAGAGCTTCAGAGAGGGTATGGTCAACCTTAAGCTCTACGACCAGTGCCAATGGTTCCCGATGGTCTCAATTAATCCTTATATGCCCGGAGATGACGTGTAATGCGTACGAGAAGGGGGCATATTTTTTTGTCTTCCGACCGCTTCTTCCCCTTGGTCGGCCAACTACCGATCCGAACTTAGGGACGCAACTTGCGAGGGAATCATTTGAATATCCGTCCCCTTTTTCCGTACGACCGTGCGGCTGCTTCGACCGACTCTGAATGAAGTCCTAAGTCCTGTAATGGCAAGGCCAAAATAGAGAAACCTGTGATCCACATTCTGCAGTATCCACACGAAGAAGGTACAAATTTGCTGTTGATTCTGTGGCAGTGTCATGTTCTGTATGGCATGGATTCTGTTGTTTGTGAGATGTCGTAACCCCTGAGTTAGGCAGTGTCCCAAATATTTAACCCTGGACTGGCATGGCTATAGTTTGTCCTTAGCAACCTTGAGTCCTGTTTGCGAGAGATGAAGCAACAAAAGTTTAGTATCATTTAAACATGACATAAACGAATCAGAACATAACATTAAATCATCCACATATTGTATTAGAACAGATCCATTGGCAGGTTGAAAAGATTGTAAACAGTCGTGTAAGGCCTGGGAGAATGGGCTGTCTATGAAACCCTGGGGCAATCGTGTCCATGTATATTGTACACCCCTATATGTAAAGGCGAATAGGTACTGACAGTCAGGATGAAGAGGTACAAAGAAGAAAGCAGAACAGAGGTCAATGACAGTGAAATGGGTTGCATTGGTGGGATCTGCATAAGAATGACAACTGGATTTGGCACAATGGGAAATTGGCTCTCTACCACCTTATTAACCCCTCTAAGGTCTTGTACCAGCCTATAACCCCTGCCACCACTCTTCTTTACAGGAAAGATGGGACTGTTGACTACACTTGCTTTACAAACTAAAATTCCCTGCTGTAACAATCGCTCTATTATGAGATAAACCCCTAATTCTACCTCCTGTTTTAATGGGTACTGGGGAATGTTAGGAGCTTGCCTACCACTTTTTAGATTTACCATTATGGGACTTACGTTTGCCATTAATCCAGTGAATCTGGAATTTGGGATAACATTTGATCTACCTGAGATGGATTTTCACTTTAACCAGTAGAGTGATACAATATCCTTTGGGGAGTGTCCAACTCACCTCATGCACAACTCTCTCTGGGATATCTAGAAATACACCATCAGGGGTACAATATATGACACATCCCATCTTACATAACAAATCCCTTCCCTGTAGGTTAGTACGAGCCACTGCTGCCAGGAAGAAAGAATGCCTGGTATGCAATGGCCCGATAGTGACCTCTGTGGATTTTGTTAAAGGATAATGTTGCACTTTACCCATTACGCCCATTGTTGGTACTGTCTTGCTGGTTAACGGTAAGTTAGCAGGAGATTTTATCACTGACCTGGTCGCCCCTGTGTCTACAAGAAAAGTATATTTAGTACCAGCTACATCAACCATCATTACAGGTTGCTCCCTAGTACTTCCCGTTAACCTAACTATCTGTAGACTACAGGTATGACCTGACCCCTAGCGTTGACTAACACACTCCAATACAGCATTTACAGCAACAATTGGAGCTGGTGACTGTTGTGGGTTTCCTGTACTCTGTGTATATCCCGTATGGGGATATACAGGTATACCCTGGTTAGGGGGTCCTAACCTCTTCACCTTACAGCTCCTACTTATGTGTCCCACTTGGTTGCAGTTGAAGCACCTTTGTGAGTGGGGTGGTTGAAAGGGTTGTTGTGTGGGTTGAGCGGTAGGGAAAGATGGTGGGTGTGGGTAAGGATATTGACTGAAATATGGTGGTTGTGGATAGTATGGGTTTTGTGGTTGTGTGTGATAAGTGGGGTAGGGCTGTGTTTGTGTTAGTGCAGAATTGGTGAGTACGTGTATCTATGCAGGTGCAGGTGTGTCTGCCGGCTGTGATGTTACAGTCATTCCTACTAGAGCTTGAATACTAACAGCCATTAGCTTCTCGCTCTGGGTCTCTCTCTTTTTAAGGATGTTCTTATCGTGTTCAATAGCGGATTCTGTGAGTGTGTCTACAGTGACTCCCCTCCAGCCAGGTTGTGAGGTCTGAACTTGGGTCTTTAGGTTCTCTTTTAGACCATCCATAAGTACAGTGACGATCATTCCCCTGTGATGAATGCTATCTTTAATATCTTCTAACCCAGTGTACTGGGCAATAGCCTGCAGAGCTCGGTTACAATAATCCTCTGCAGATTCACTCTCTTTTTGTTTGATGGTGAAAATTTTGCTCCAGTTAACTACTACTGGAAAATATACACCCAATTGAGTTATAATGCGGGAAATGTTACCTTGATTACTTTCGTCTGTTATGGGAACATCTCCATCCAATACGCAATCTGTGATAAACTTTGTCACGTCGGTATTGCGTGGAAGACAAACCCTTAACACCACTCGCCAATCTTTATTGGTTGGCTCGTGAGCACTACCCAAATTCTTTAAAAATCTTTGGCATTTGGCTAATTCCTTTTTAGGATCGGGGAAATCATTCAATATGGAATTTAGCTCCGCTCTTGTCCAAGGACAATGCATTGCTACTGCATTTCGCATCTGCATTCCCACTCGGAACAGTTATTGTCTGGATGGGATGCAGACCGGCAGCACTGCTACTTTTGACCTTGTTACCTGGCTGGGGATGTAATCTATTAGTGCTACATATAGGGTTAACAACTTCCTCTACGGGTGCAGTGGATGTTAACACTTCCTATAGTATTACTGATGAAGATGGCGGCACCACTTGTGCTTTTTGTGGTGGAGCATCTAACATGTGTACAGCATGGGAAATGGCACACATAACAATAGGCTCATCATCCGCATCATAAAAATTTTCCTTATGATTACTTAAGAGAGGGTACAAGTTACATGTTACATTTTTATGGTTTTTTTCAATAACTGTACCTACACCTCCATCTGCATAGGGTGAGGTGGTGCGCGTGAACCACTGGCAATACCTTCTGCAATGCTACCTTGCGGCACATGCGCGTTATCTCGTGGCGCTCACACACCACAGTTTAGCACTGTGGGTGTACTCTCCGGTAACGTGCTCGCAACGCTAGTTTGCATCGCGTGCGCACCTTTAAGCCACGCATCCCCCTCATGCTGCCATAATTTTAGACACTCGTTATATTTTACCTTTTTCATTCGAGAGTGCACCATACAGATGCTATCTTGGACATTGTTCAATACCTCCTTATCAAAGCTGCCAATTATTGGAAAAGGTCTAACACTCCTCATTGTCATTTTAAACCATACATCACAGTACCTAATTGCATAAGCACCGTATTTAGTATGCATAATATGCCGTGCCGACCCAAACGGCGCTTCCAACAGCAGCACATCATCTATCATCTCTACCGTTTTCTTGGCCCCTATCGTGGGAGAACCCTAAACTTTTCAATGGAGATTTAAACTGGTGATAGACAGTCAAGATACTTTCACTTGCGGACGATATTAACAGGATGCGCCCACACACCTATGGAAGAATAACCAGGCTGCTTCCACGCACCTAATCCCTTTTTGACTACGTTTCAACTGCTAACATGTAGGTATTCCCTTACCCTTTTCAGTGATTTCGTCCACCCTCTACCCAGTTCACAATTACAATTTAGACAAAACTCTTTGGTTCAATTACAATGCTCAACTAACTCTAACTGATCACTGAATACTGTAATCACACTGGGAGCTGAACCTACAACAAAGACAACAGCTACACCTGCTTATGTGTATAGAACGGTATCTACTACCGAGCCACTAGGCCAACATCAGGCGCCTAGCACTTAAGGGTCCTACAATACCCTTAACTAGGGAACAAGTTACCCCTACCAACAAATACTCACTGTTACACACTCTTCCTGCGCAGAAAAATACATGTTTTCTCAGACTATGGCAACACTGATCAATGTATTTACAACAATGCTATCTATCAATATCAGCGTGCACTTTCAACGGCTTTGTTTAAACACGTAGCAGCAATACCGGAAATACCTATACGCTATTGTGCGACTAGTTGAATACACAATAATGCGATTACTACACAACACGTATTATGACTTTACGCTATATTGCAACTTGGTCGCATATACAATAATGCGACTTCCAGTTTTTAACACAAAAAACTATCGATGAAGTTAAACAAACTTTTTCCTCCCTCGTCCCTGGATTCTCAATCAGCGCTCCTAAAGCCACAATAACAGGTAGCGGACTATCTATCTATACCTTCTAACAATCGATTCCTGCCTATACCTTCTAAACAAGATTCCTGCCTATACCTTCTAAAATTGTTGCTATTCAGCATAATGAGTCGCACAAGAAATAAATGTTTTCAGACTTTGAATGTGGTTCCAAAGCACAAAAAGATAGTATTCAACATAAAAACAAATGGTTACATGCTGTGATCTAAATACAATTAGTGCAAATAAATCATACAGACCCAAGGTACAGTTGTTATATATGCACGCGCTCTGGGCCCAGATACCAGCATCAGCAAGAAGACTCAAGACTGGGGTCAGAGAGTGCACATATATACTCTTGCAGGGATAGGCAATACAATAGACAAGTTTGACATGATTCCATTGGTTCTTCTTAAAGGTGCTTTTGTTACAGGATAGTTCATAGGTCAATTCAAATAGACACAAACAGCCTCCAACCGCCCTTTGTGTCCTTTTTCCTGCTGCATGCTAATCTAAGCTGCTAACATTACAGAGTACATTTTAATGTTTTAACTCTCTATAGTTCATAGTTTGCAGACGAATGTTCCAATCTTCTCACCTATGGTACCGAAAGTCTGTTGAGACACAGTGAATCAGTACAACCCCAAACACTTACCATGTACTAAACCTTAGATATCAAATAATCTTTATTTCACAACATTAATAATTACTGAATAAACCTTGAATATTACACTTTAATGCTAGGGAACCTTTATGTAAGTGTGCAGCGTGTAAGTATTGGGGAATTGGGAATAGACGCTAGTTAGCGCTGTGCAACTATGTGTTTTGTGGAGTACTCTATGTTACGTGTTTTGCAGGGATAGTCATTTAATATGTTTTTGTGACTGTATTTACATGGTGAGGACTTTTAACTTCTTTCTATTGTGTGGGAATCGCACAGCGCTAAATAATAGTATCGCCGTATGTACTTATAATGGCGAGTTTCACTAAAATGGCGCTGGGCGGCCAGTCGCAAAATGGCGTCTCATTGCCATTCACAAGATGGCGTCGCCCCGATCTAATTTTAAACCGATCTTGTCTCAGCCAATAATCCGGCTTCGACAGTTAGCTATCTTGACAGGGTCCGATACTTTAGCCCCATGATGATTACAGATTCTCTGTATCTGACCCCTAGCCCTTCGACCGCGCAATTTATAAGCCAACAGTTGACTTGCTCGGTTACCAAATACATAGAATTTTTGATTTAACCTTTCAATATTACGCTGTACCTCTCTAAGTGAGAAGACATTCACCCTATCTCGAGCATTAAGAAGTTGTTTATATAGCATGTTATTAGAGGGATCTGCTTTATGAGCTTCCTCTAATTGCGCTGCTTCAACTTCTGCTTTCTCATACTGCTGTTTATATTCTCTCTTAAGCCGAGCCACGACTTGAATTGCTGAACCTCTGATAACTGCCTTCAATGAGCACCAAAAGTTAAAAATAGTAGTCTCTTCCAGCTTATTGGTACTAAGGAAAAGGGAAAGAGCCTCCTGAACTGCTTTACGAGCCTCCGGCTGAGTCAACAAGTGATTACACGGGCCCGGGATTACTCTCCTATTCCCTATGTCCCATTTCACAAAAAGGGGGGAGTGGTCTGACCATGCCATGGGAAGAATATTGATACTGCTAATTAAGGACAAGGTCCATCTATCACATAGGGCCAAGTCTATCAGGGAATACGACCTATGGACATTCGAATAAAAGGAATAATCTCTTACTGTAGGGTGTTTAGCTCTCCAGGCATCGAACAACCCGTGTTCTACTAAAAGCTGCTGAAAACCCTTAGAAAACTCCTGTGGTCTATTTGAACGGTAAGTTGTTAAATTTTCTACAGAAGGCCAGTTGCCCTGTATTGGGAATATAACATGAAACAACAGTAACTTCAACATTATGTAGCAGTCCCACTAGAATTAGATACCTTCCCTGTGGGTCTGCATATTTTGAGGTCAGTGTAAATGTGCAATATTGGGAAATAAGGAGGGCTACTCCTGCTTTCTTTTGAGGCCCATTAGCTGTGTAACAATGAGGTCATCTAGAGTTGTTAAATCTTGGAGGGGCAGACTGCTGAAAATGGGTCTCCTGAATCGCAACAATGTGGGCTTTAAGCTTATGAAAATTTCTCAAAGCTACATTTCTTTTTTGGGGAGAGTTCAATCCTTTCACATTGATTGATAGTAAATTAACCATAGCTATACAAATAAGGTGTAAAACACTGTGCAGTGACCTACATCATAAATGCAATCCTGGGATTGCAAATCTTGCTGGGGAAAAGATAAATGCATAAAGGGGTAACATAGATAAAAAGAGAAAAAAAACCCCAGCAGACAAAAGAAGATGTATAAGAGAACATAAACAACCCCACTTGGAGCCAACAAGAGTTGTGTAAAAACTACGACTCACAGGAATTTGTGATTGGGGGGTAGTAGCCTATCCCCGTCACCCATAAACTAAGCAATTAACACTATAAGTAAACCAAGTATATAGCCATATCTCTACTTACAAACAAAATCACCCAGACGACAGGTAGTCTGTAAGGATGAGTTGATGGCTGCATGAGGAATGCGCTACTGTTTACATTCTAATAGACACTTACCTTGAAATAGATGCCGCAGAGTGTAGAAATGCATCATGTGTCTTTTTTTTACCCTATGAACATCATCCACCTAAAGTGACCCATATTGCCTACATAGCAGTATTCCCGGGATCCATCTGCCACAGTAGCACATGTTGGTGTGCACTATAGGGTATGCATATGTTCATTTTATATATTTTAATAAATTGATGGTTGTATAGCCAAATTTTGTGATTACCCCCATTTCTTTTGGATCTTTTTTTGGACCTAACTCATATGTTATTGTGAGGACCCTTTATGAAAACACATGTGAGAGGATATAAAAGAAACTGCTACGTGTCTATACCATACCTTACTAAAGATAGCATACATGTGAGCACCTTCCTATGACACATCGATCACGTGTGGGGTGCTTATGATAGGATCTCAAATATCCTGAAGTTCTCTCTTGGATTTGGACTCCTCACCCTACCTCATTCATTACCCACACTTGGGGTATCAAAATCATTACTGTTGAACATTGTTACAGTATATTTTCTCTTTTTGATGTTTTTTCTCTATATGGACTGACACATTGAAAACATCTGGAGATTGAAATAGTATTTGGAACTACTCATAGCGCAGATGTGTAAGATCTTGTTTTCCATATACTATGGGAAACCGTTTCAGGAACTCCTCGGAGTTTAATATTGTTGCATCTTGATCTGTCCTCCAAATCTCCGACTTTCTCATGAAGAGCAGTAATTTCAGTTTGGAGATACTCATGCTGAACTATGAGGTCATTTTGTGACCCAACAACTTCCTCCATTTTATTTTCAAGGTTATTTGTTCGATCACCGAGGTCATCAATTGACTGTTGACAAGCTTGTAGAGTGGCACGGAATTCCGCTGCAACCTCTACTTTAAATTGTGAGAGGAGTAGTTTCATGGTGCCAACCGTGAGAGAGTCAGAATCTTTAGGGGAATTTGGTGCAAAATCAGTATGAGAAGGGGAGGAACATGCATTAGATAGAGTAGCCAATTTAGTCTCCTGGGAAGCCAACGTCTCCATCCCGATAGCTTTAACAGATTGAGATGAGGGTTTGAAAAAAGCTATTTTTGAGACAGATTTAGATACTTTAACTTTTTTCGGGCCCATAGTAAAATCCAGCGTAATTTCTCTTGATAACGTATGTTCCACTTTTCTCACAAAAGTGTTAGGCCATTGAGATATCAGGGTGACAGAGGACATATAATTTATTTTTCAGGCATAGAAAACTGCATCAGTATACCATGTTGTATACGTTTAGGCCACCAGAGGGAGCTCACACCTCCTACAGCTCTGTTTCTGTGGAGGAGATTGCAGAGGAAAATAAAGATGGCCGTCTGTCTTCTCTTAAGCTGAGGAGGTAGGTAGATAAAGTCTCCCATATGCAGCTCTCCAAAGGGGAAAATACCAGAGGTTTCTGAGGAGTTTGATAGGAGTACTCGCCTGCCTCAGCCTTTGCACAGCTCAAGCCAATGGAGCTCCATCCGGCGGGTCTACATCACATGACTTGCGGCTCCGATCATCGCCTCAGGCAAGTCCAGGGATGTTCAGAGCCAGCTATGCCCAACTGCATGGGGGTCGATGAGGTCGCCGGTGAGCACCAACAGCAGCTCCACTAGGTCACCGGAGGTACACAGGAGCTTCAGTGAGGAGTGTGTGCCATTTAGCCGGCTGGATCAGCCACTCGGACTCTAGAAATAGAGTGTGATGCCAGAGCTCTAGAAAAGTGCATCCACACTTAGGCTGCCAGGCTACGCCCCCTCACCTGCGAGTGTTATGGCATGCGTACCTCCTCTATACAGTTTGGAGAATAGACTGGGGGCACCCCAGCATCTCCAGGAGTGCTAGGCATATCCCAAGAGTGATGAAAACAGGAGCATATACGCGCAGGCAGCAAAGGTTTCTGAGTACCCTGAGTTTCTGAGATTGGTTTCAGTAAGTGTAGGACGGACCGCAGTGAGTGCAGTCCGCACTACACAGTAACAAACACACCGCTGCCGGCGGTGGTGTGTCTGTTTTAGCAGCCAAGTCAGACAGACTCATTGACTGCTGCATCAATGGAGGGAGCCGGGCTGGAGCTCACTCATGAGCTCTGCTTTCCGGCTCTTGCAGTGAGTTAAGGGAGAGATGTCATGACGTCTCTCTCATAGTGCTGAGCGGGTGGACAGAGTAGCGGATGGTAGCGGGTGCAGGTGCGGGGATTCAGGTGAGTATATTGTGTGTGTCTTGTATTATATATGTAAGGGGCACTGCATAGGGCAGACCACTACTGGGTCCACTGTATTAGGGTTACTACTTTGGGCACTGCATAGGGGGACCAATACTGGGGCCACTGTATAAAGGGCACTACTGAGGGCACTGCATAAGGGGCACTACTGGGGGCACTGTATAAGGGGCACTACTGGGGGCACTACATAGGGGGACCACTACTAGGAGCACTGTATAAGGGGCACTACTGGGGGAGGGGGGTATTGAATAAATCATGCTGGCTGTATTTATTTGCCTGCTGCATTCATATTTTTTTGTGATAGAAGTGTGTGTGTCTGTGTCAGTCAGTGTGTGTACCCCGTCATAGGCTGAGTGGTATATTTTACTGTAGTGGTCCTAAATCCTGTGTAAGCTGTATCTATCTATCTATCTATCTATCTACATATATATATTTGTGGCTAGATTTTTTTTTTGGTTCGGTAACCGAGGATTATATATATTTGTGGCTAGATTTTTTTTTTGGGTTCGGTAACCGAGGATTTGGAAACACCCCTTTCAAAATCCTGCATTTGCCACTGCATGCCATGAAGCCATGCCTCTCTTCCCCACAAAGCCACACCCCTTTGCAGGCAGCCCCTCTTTAAAAATCCAAGATTTTGGGAGATATGCACATATACAAAGTGGTGGTGGTTGGGGAGAGGGGAGGCAGAGGCTCATGGGGAGACAAAGGTAGAGAGAGAGATACCTAAACAGCACACCTACTTCTCTTGACAGAATGGAAGGTGGAGAATCATGTCTTTCATCTGCTCCCTCCTGTTCTGCTCCCAGTTCTAGCCATCTGCTACTAACAATCTTCATGCTCCAGGCAGATTTAGTAGCAGGTGCTTAGTTAATACAAACTCTTCTAACTGTTTCCACTGCTGCACCCAGCTGAGGGGACCAGGAAACAATGTACAACACCACAGCTCATCCGAATGGTGTTAGGGGGCGGTGTCTGCTTTTGTCAAACCTGGTAGTCATGCCCTGCCTTTTATGACCGCAATTATGCAGCGTAAGCAGCATGCTGCAGCTGACAACAGAAGGTGGCAATGCCAGCAAGACGGCAGTGTTTCTAGGTCTATGTGCACTGCAAGGGGTGCAAATGCATTTATTTATTTTTCATGCCAGGAAAATACTTATTGCTTTTGCATGTAGTGAACAAAACCTGGGCAGCTTCTTTTACACTGAGTTTATACATGAAATTTGTTGCAATTTTCAGTGCTTTTTAGTTGACCTTTTGTATTACTGTGTACAGCAGTGAGTGGTAATATAATTACAAAATACGATAATAAATCAAAGAATATTCGATGTATCTATGGCTAGACTTACTGACTGTAACATTAGGTTACATAGATCTGAATACTTATTATTATTATTTCTCTAAGATTTCATATTACAAATGAATTCAATAATATTTGAATTGTTTATAGCACTAACATGTCTAAGTTGTTTAGATTTGTTTAATTATAACACATATTATATAACTTTTTAAAATTAATATCTGTTAATACATTCATATACTAATTTGTTCTGATTTCCACGTAATGCTGAACAAATAAATAGCAAAACTCTGAGTGTATTGTTTAATACTGAACTGTATAAAACACTGTAAACCAAGACAATAAGAATCAATTAACTGTTAATATGCTTTTAAAGGAATCAAAGGTCATATTTTATATCAAAGTGACACATGGTTAAATTGGTTTTCATGTGTCTGAGTTTAGGAGAGGGAGGAACACTTAAATTTTAAGGTCACAAATGTCGGGGAAAGCCTGTGGAGCCTTGCATCCTTTTGGATGAAGCACTATGACAGGCATCACATGCAGATCACAAGGCTGTTCACACCTTGGGGATCACTCTCTGCAGACTCCAATTAGACACAGGGGTGCAAAGGACAATTGAGAATACATTCTAGACAGTATAATCTGGTTATATTCATCCTATTTCTAAAGAAATCTTCGCTTCACGTTTTAAGGGACCACTTAAGAATTAGTTTGTGTGTATAAGAATATTAATAAACAATAAAACATTAATTTCAGATCTTATATCTTACTTGTGATACTCTGTTGTCTGGCTAGTTCATTCAAACACCAATATAACACCCCCTCAGGAAGCATGGCATTATATGGCAGTATTTATTCAACTCCTTTGTAAAGGTGACATTTAATTTTCAATAGAAGCAAGTCTTACGGCTTATTTGAGCAGGTCCTTTATAGTTACATTGACTGTCTGTTATTTTCTGGGAACCAAGTGCCTTGAAAATTTATTTGACCTGGAAATTAAATTTTGAATATTGCATTTTTTTGTTAGGCAAGTTATTATTACATATTTTATTATGATTCTCCGGTAAGGCTATTGAAATGTTTGCTCACTATTCAAATGTTTGCTCAGCAAATATCTATAGTAATATATTATTTTGAAGGACATTGTCAGCTTTGGAAAAAGAGGTGTGGACTGTGCTTCTCCGGAGCCTAGTATATGTGGTAGAGGGGGGCTTTAGGCTGGAGTGGGAAGCTGCAGAGGAGTGTAATTATACCCAGTCTCTGCAGTGTAATCTTGGATTAAAAGGGGGATACATAATGTTCGCCCATGGTGTGTGTGTGATTGAGGTGGGTATTTAGTGTTGGGTGGACTAAGGGGTTGCTGGACTGTGTAGTAGGAGGTGTGATGATGGGTAAGTCTGGTGTGCTGACTAGGGTGAGTTGATATTTGTTTGTAGGTGTATGTGAGTGTGGGCAATGTGTGTGCCTATGAGTGGGGCGTGCTATAGCGTCTAAATAAATGGTAGTCTGGTGATAGTAGGTGGGGGGTGGTATTGTTCACTACGTACACAGGGCAGGTGAGCAGGGGGTGTATATAGTGCAGGGTCAAAATTAATGCTGCCATGAGGTAATGATAGTGACAGTGAGAAGGACCAGCAGTGCATGCATATACAGAGTACAGAAGAAGCGGCAACTTGCTACCATTTTTTTTTACTGTAGGCTATGATTACCTGGGGTTGGTATGGGATGCCGGTGCTCAGGATCACGGCGGTCAGAATCCTGATGCCGGCAACCCGACAGGGTTAGAATACCGACACTTGTTGGTCAGTATCTTAACCATCCCCCTCTCCCAACCCCTAACCCTCCCTCCCTGGTGCCTAAACCTATCCACCCCCTAGTGCCTAAACCTAACATCCCCCTCCCTGCAACCTAAACCTAACCCTCCACCCCCTTAGAACCTAACCATAACCCTCCCTCTAGTGCCTAACACTAACCCTCTTCCTAACCCCAGTACTTACCATTGGGATTGCTGCGCCGGGATTCTGACAGGTATCAGGATTCCAGTGCCGGCATTCTAAGCGCCGGCATCTTTAATGTCAAGCAGAGTAAGCTGCTGCCTCATGCTTTCACTTGCTGTGTCAAACAGCAGTAATCTGCAAAAACTCAGAAACTCCGGGCTACACAGTGGCAACTCTTCGGCCATGATTGATGCAATGCAGTGAGCAGTTACAATCCACTTTTTATAACCTCATCTCTGTGAGCCTGAAAAACGTCCACAAGTTTTGCAGGGCAGACATGGGTTCAGTGTAAACAGGGTCTACCCGGGAATAACCAGGGTCCAAGGTGCAGTGTGAAAGGGCTTCAAAAACCTGGGTCAGACCTGGCATTTTGGTGGAAAAGGGGTATTAGATAGCTTGCCATTTCTTCTATTCTATGTGTACAATTCATTTTTTTAAGCTATCAGTTGTAGCAGCCCCTAGTGGTATATGAACTGAAATAAGAACACTAAATAAAAGGTACCTAGGTACCTAATAAAATTTTAAGTAATTTCCAGTGTGGTAGATGACTGCTTGTCCACGCAATTTAGTTGAATCAATGTTCTCCAATGTTCGATATTATGAGAAAACTCTCTACTGTTAAAGAACTCTTCGCTGTCTCTGAACCAGTTCTGCTCTGATTACAGTACCTTGTGGCAGCATGTATGAGGTGGAAGGATGCAGAACATGGAGGAAGAGGTTCACTGTAAGACAATATTTACTGAGATTTTGGATCAAATCTGGTTTTAGCATTTATGTGTATTATGTTCTGTAAAGCCAGGGAGCATCAAATGTGTTTTTAAATAGCATTAAAATTAGGCCACAAGATATGTTTATGTAAATTAGATATTGATATATAGTTCTTAGATATAATACATTAGAATTACCAAAACATTTTGTACTCTCTTTCTATGAAGCCTGAAATCCCAATATATGGATTCTGATGCAGCGATAGGGGGAAAGACACATTTTTTTGTGTGCGAATTGTGACTTTGTCAAATTTGAACAACTAACTTTAAAAGCTTTTCTCAAAGCTCATTATAAGCAAACTGATCAGCTGGAACCGATCTCATTAATATATTTTTTCTTCTGGAAGTTAATATATATTATAAGATATGAATGTATGCAAATTTATTCATCATGTAATTTAAGTGTTTCAACCCCATAGCAAAATGATTATAGATGATTGTTTCTATTTATTAGTTTGGTACTAACTATTAAATAAAACAATAACTTCTGTATGTATGTGTTTTATCTACTGGTAAATAAAGACAAAGCAATTATATGAACATCAGCCTATATAAACTTGACAGTTTTACAGAACAATGTGACTTTGAAATAGGCCTACATGAGTGAGGGAGTTATTGTTACTTAATCTGCATTTAATTTGCATCTCATTATAATTTATGATCGATTAGTTCCCCACCATGAGATGTATATTTTCAAAGCACACTCCATTTTATTTAATTTAATTGAAAATATTGTACAATGTGCAGGGTATGCTTAAGCACCAGTATATTACTAATGATAAAGCTATGTGCGTTGTTTTGCACAGTGCAACAATCATTGAAATGTTGTGCCATATTAGTATGCAACGATTATATAGTAGACTAACTAGTTTACTTATGGCCACATTATCAATAGAATTATTACGGGTAGTTGCCTTAGAAAAGGGTATAGACAGACTGATATAACTTAATCATTACTGATGACAAAGTGTGGTGCTTTAATGTACAGCTGCTATATAATTTAGTAGAATTCTATATTTAAGGATTCAAAAAATAATGCGGTAGCTATAAAAGTTAAGCTATTATTATTATTAGCCTAGTAGAAGTAGCTAGGGCTGTATGCACTGGCTGGGTTTGTATGTTTTTGGAGATTCAGGTACAAAGTGCTAAACGTAAACGCCACCCTCATCTTATACATGGAGGAAAACAATACCTAACATACAAAATAATAACATTGTAGTGTGTATAACATTTTTTTTTATTTCATTATCAAAACTTAGAATTGTGAAGATAATTTCTTATCATTAAAGAAATAAAACGTAGTAAATTAAACCACCAATACTTTATAACTATGCACCGACGCAGTGTGTGTGCCAGTCTTTTTGGATTAGATATGCCTGTAAAAAAAAGTCCTAAGAGAATTACATTTTTTCTACTTGATAAACGCTATTGTTCATGATACTTATCCGGTTGACATTCTGACTCTGGTTGCTATATACAGTAGAGTCTTAATAATTAGGGGGTCATCTACTGTAAATTGATTTGCAGAAATAGTGATAATAATGTCTTTTTTTATATTTTTAGTGATTTGTAGTTCGATTTCCTAATCACCAAATCTACTGAAGATAAGTTGAACTACACATTGCAATTTTTCTGAAACGACATGTGCCCTGGGTGATGGATTGAGGGGGTTGCCAGTGGGAAAGCTGGATTTGCAGTTGCTGCAGCTGCCATTATCCCAGAGATCAGGGCAAACCAGAAAGGAGGGCAGCAACACTGGGACATCCCCTCCCAGGGGCTGCATCATCACTGTCTCCCCTGTCTGTCTCTGCATGGCCTCAGTACCTCCTCACTACCAGCAGCTGCCTCTGCTGGATCTGCCTGACAGGCCGCTGCTTGATGCTTCTGCTTCCCATAGCACTGTGACTACAACAGGACAGGAGTAATAGATATAACCAACAGGTAAGTTATTGTATAAGGGGGTGGGGGTATAGATTATGGTAGTAATAGTAAGAATAAGGGGGTAAGGGGTTACTGTTTGAATGGGGCTAATCAAGATAAGGGTTTATTTTATGAGACTGTGGGAGGTAATTAGGGGGTTAATGGGGGAATTATTTCATGATGTTGGGGCTGAATAATAATGGAGCTGATGTAGGCAATTATTAATATTATCTAGAGGGTAAGTCAAAATGATGTTCCCCATTTCTATGGTTTGCAAAGCACACATCTTGTTGCAAGATGTGTGCTTTGAAGCACACTCTCCCAAAGTTGAAATTCCCCACTGCCAGTTCCGCGTTGGTTCTGCTAGCATCCATCAGAAGCCAGAAGAGGAAAGTGACTAGAAGAGAGCATAAGGCATTTTGTATTTTTGATTTTCATACAAATACATTTGTCATGAGCATTCAACTGCTTTTTTGGAAAAAGATTGGGAGAGACCCATCCAGTGGTAAGTAAATATGGAAGTGGAATTCACAATTTTAAGACATATATACAGTATGTGTGCGTGTGAATTATAGTCCAACCTGATGGAGGCACTCTAGGGACTCATGAATCAGAAGAATGAAGTGGCTACTGTCTGGGAGTAGGTTTAGAGACACAGCCCAGGAGGATGATCTATGCAAGTGATCAACACTAAGCATGACTCCATTAAAGTTACCTTTATAATTTATGAAAGAGCCATACATTACTTAGATGTGCATATTTTATGAGACCAGGTTCAAAATGAGTGGGGCAGCACAGACGGTGTAATGGTTAGCATTTTCTCCTCACAGCACTGAGGTCATGGGTTTGATTCCCACTACGACCCTCACTGTGTAGAGTTTGTATATTCTCCCTGTGCTTGTGTGGTACTCAGGTTTTCTCCCACACTCCAAAAATATAATGGTAGGTTAATGGGCTAACAAGAAAAATGTACTTTATTGTGAGTGTGCATGTGATAAGGAATACATATTGTAAGCTCCACTGTAGTAGGGACTGATGTGAGAGGCCAAATATTCTCTGTAAAACGCTGCGGAATATTTATGAGCTATGTAAATAACTGGTATTAAATAACTATATCAAGAACCAACAGACAGTAACAACCTTTTGGAAGCAACAAGTCATCAGCCACCAGTGGCGTAACTAGGGTATTTGGTGCCCAGGGCAAAAAGAAAAATGGAGCCCACTATGTGTGCCTGCTGAAAAATAGGTGTGGTCACATGCCACAAGGGGTGTGGTCACTGCAAAATGGAGCATGTCAACATGACACACACCCCTTTCTCATCACTCTGGGAACATTCCTTTCCATTCCATAAGCACCTTAATGCCTCCAGTAGTAGTGCCCGTCTTGCAATGCCCACTGTAGCAGTGCCCCTTATGCAATGTCCCCAGTAGCAGTGCCCCATGGAGTAGTGCCCCCAGTAGTGCACCCTTATACAGAGCTCCCAGTAGTGCCCTTTATACAGTGCCTCCAGTAGTGCACCCTTATACATTGCCCCTTATGCAGTGACCCCATGCAGTGCCCCTTATACAGTCCCCCCATGCAGTGCCAACAGTAATGGTCTCCCTTATGCAGGCCCCCAATAGTGGTCCCCCTTATGCATGCCCCTAATACAGTACCCCCACTATGCCATGCCCCCAGTAGTGGTCCCTCTTATGCTGGCCCCCAGTAGTGTACCTTATACAGTGCCCTCAGTAGTGATCCACCCCATGCAGTGCCCCCACTAGTGATCCCCCCTATGCAGTACCCCTTATACAGTGCCCCCAGTAGTGGTCCTCCCCATTCAGTGCCCCAGTGCCCTTGGCCAGTAGTGCCCCGTACATAACACACAGACATACATACATACACAAAACACTTACTTGAATCCCCACTCCTGCCACTCCTGCCACTGTCCGCTCCTCCCACTTGGTACTATGGGAGAAACTTCATGAAGTCATGACGTCTCTCCAATTACTGCAGGAGCCGGAGGGCGGAGTTCATGAGTGAGCTCCAGCCCGGCTCCGGCAGTGGGCACAACAGCCAATGAGAGTCTGTCTGACTCTCATTGGCTGTTGAAACACACACACTGCCATCGGGTAGTACGAGTGTACTACCCAGCACCGGCAGCGATGTGTGTTTTATTGTGTAGTGCGGACCGCACTCAGGGCCAGATTCAGACCCACTCATACCGAAGGGGGCGGGCTGTCGATGGTGTCTCGTGGGTCTCATACCAAAGGTGGCGTGCTGTCGATGGTGAGTGACAACACGCCCCATTTGGACAATCGCGACCATCTTCCTAGCCGCTCGCTATAGCTGTGGGTGGTCACCCACAGCTATACGAGCGGCTAGGAGGCCGCTCTAATAATTAAGAAGGACAGTCCTGATTCAGAGCGAGCGCTCTGTCAGAGCATCTGGCTCTGAATCAGGGCCTCACTGTGGTCCGCACTCCACTAACTTTACCAGCGGACCTGGGTCATGGCCTCCGGTCCCACGGTGCCCAGGGCATGAGCCCCGGCCGACCTGCCCTAGTTATGCCACTGTCAGCCACTGCTAAAAGTCTGCTAGATTACATCAAATTAAACAGAAACTAATGAACAAATGGATAAGGTGATTAAATGATTCCAACAAAGAGGCTATGACTCTGAGGATCTGTTAAAGCAAAAAATAGAGCGTTATCGAACCCAGGGGTTGAGACAGTTACATCCAAAAATATGTCTGATGAATATTATAATAGACTGACTTGGATCAACTGCTTTACATCTGCGACCCTGGCATTCTTGACAAAAACAAAAGAACTTTTGCCCCTTATTCATACGGATGCTGCCCTGAAGTCGCTTAAAGAAATCCATCTTATGCCAAGTACATAGATACAAATACATATACACACATTGCATACAAACACACAGACAAATACATACACAGGCATCTGCATCTGGCACCTGGAAGCCCTCCTCTAACTGACACACTTCTGCTGCATAACAGTGCAGCCAAGTGCCAGCCTGTGAAGAGCACAGTGCAGCCGAGTGCTCGCCACTCCCGCCGCTGATGAGTTCCCGCAGCTCTACTCGGCTATCACATTGCAAAACAGTGAGCTCTGAACTGAGCAGAGCTCTTTGTCTGAGATGCTGCGCATGCACGGAGAATCCGATTGTAGTTGCGGCAGTCACTGGAGAGATGAAGACAGAGTTGTCTCCATTGCAAAATACAACCTCAGTCAATCAAGGGGGGTCTCTGGGTATTCAGCAACCCTCCCCCCTGTGTGCCCTACTTCCATCTATACTGTAGATGGCATTTCCTAATAGAAGCCTGCTGTTTTTTTTACCAGAGACTTCCCCTCTCAGTTTTTCTCATGACTCGCCAATTCCCAACCTTTTTGGGTTGGCGTGAGGGCTGAATGACAAACACTGGAGGCTGATCTAGATGACATCACTGCTGAGTGATGGAAGATGTCATCCTTGATCGGCGCATGGCGGGTTTGTGCACAAGGGATACAGATGGTGTATTTAAGGTGGGAAAGGTATATTTCCACTTCAGTTTTAGTACATGGAAGTGATGTGAAGTGAGGGCGGGAGTGCGTTTCCATGCCCATACAGTCCACCAAAAAAAGAAAGTTGTCCCCTCGGGGGCTCACTTCGGTTGCCGCCACTTCGGGCACATTGGTTCGCTTCGTTAACCACAGGTTTATATTCCCCCTCTATGTCTATGTGGATAGTAGGGAATGACGTTGGACAGTAACTGATGACGTCAGGGTACAAACACTAAAGGGGATATATCCACTTCCATTTAAGGTGAGTGTTAGTTAATATTTGATTGTCTCTCAGAAAAGTTTATTGTGCATGATGTGTTATGGAGAGCACCTGGGCAAATAATCTTTTCTATGTATAGTAAAAAAATACAACTGGCACTCTCTGTCTCTTTCCTCCCCTCAGGTTATATATATTTCTATATATATTTTCCATTTATGTTTGGTTTTTCTGAATGCATCTATATATTTTTCATTTGGGCCGGGTTTTCTTTGCCCTTGTCCATTATATATTCAATTCCTTTTTTTCTTGGTTCTATTTGCCTATGTATTTTTTAAATTTGGTCCATAATACACATGCCATGTACACGTCATTCAGCTACTACCACCCCACTATAATTTATTAACATATTCCATTCAGTGACTATCTCACTCTCTACTACAATACTTACGTTACATCAGGTTCTCTTTAATCCTCTTCATTTCCCTAGGGCTGGATTGAGGGCCACATGGGCCTGGAGCAGAAAATGATCAAGGGCCTATTATGAGAAGCAGATGAGGTGTGACTAGTGCTGTGTGGTGTGGCCAGAGTCATATGGGCATATACACCATCTATAATCTCAACACCAATGTCTCCGTAAATATGTAAAAGAAAAAAATACTTTATTTTGTGAGGTAAATAGAAATACAATTTTACTACTTATGATTTATGGCTGACAATGTGGACAGTAGATGATCAGTCAACATCATGCTGTCATGATAATGGGGCCTTTTTTTATTTTGGAGGCCTGGAGCTGTAGCTCCATCCGACCTATTGTTAATCTGGCCCTGCATTTCCCTCCTTCTTCTCTCTCCTCCCTTCACAAGCTTGCAATGCTCTTTCACTAGGCTTCTCTGAGTGTAACTTTGAGGCAGTGTCTCCAGGTTCATGTGGGACCAAGTTACAGACAGATGCCATGAGGAGACGTTGGCAAGGAGACGTCAGATGCTGCTAGGAGCCAACAGTGCAGCAATGTAATATTAGCATGCAAAAGTAAAATAGCATACAGTCCTGTTTCCTGATGGGGACCCTTTAGTTGAGGTATCCCATAGACTGTTACGTTTCCAGGCTACCCCTAAATCTGACCCTGACTAGGATTTTTCTGACATATTCTTGTTCTAACAATTATTGGCAATCCAGGCATTTGCTGAATGTTAAATGTGAATGTTATAAAGCAGGTACTAATTATGTGAGCTAGTAATACTGACTTGTCACATTTGCACTGACTATACTAATAAATGAAGATCTATTAGAGTAAGATTTAAAAAAATATATTTGCAGAGGCTTACTTTGCACAATGCAACTTTTAGTAAATTAGAAATAATTATACCTTGCATTAACAATGTTTTTATTTCATTGTGCTTGGTAGAAATTGGCATGTTGTGTTACAAGCACTGACATTGTGGTGTTGTTCCATGCAACCTTTACATGAATATGACCTATTGTGTGCAATGTAATTGGAATTCACAAAAAGCAGGAAAACTGTATATTTGATTTTGAAAATCAACTGATGAAATACAGTATATTCATTTGTTATGCTGCACTGCCCTTTAAACTGGGTGTCTATTACTATGAATTTGATTGGATCACTATAAATCAATCAGATGAAAGAAATAAAACATAAAGCAAAATCAAAACTGTATCAATAAATAATTGGGAAAAATTGCATTATATCATAAGACACATGAGAAAGTTCATGTGTATTACTGTAAAGAACACAATAGAGATTTATGGGGTCAATCCAATTAGGTGCAAATTGTGAGGAGCGAGTTGCTCTTTTCTCTACGAATTTGCATAGCGAATTCATTTTGAAATCCAATTAGCAACTCACACTGAATCAGTCAGACTGAATTCGCATCTTTCCATTCGTACCACCCTGAGAGTGAGAGATGGAAAGGAAAATCTTTATTTTAAGGATAAAATGTCGGGACACTGTGCTGAACCCCTTGGACACACCCCCTAATAACTAATTAGGTAATTGGAAGTTTCCAATTAGCTTAATTAGTCCAATATTTACATGTCATTTTTTGGGTAAAAAAAAAAAAAATTCCTCAAATTACCCCAAATCAACTTTTTGCGTTAGTTTAGGCACCCCAAATTGAATTACAATATTGTTTTAATTGAAAAATAATTGTTTTTTTTAATCATTTATTTTTTACTTTTCAAGGTGCCCTCAAAGTACCCCAAAATCTCCCTTTTTCCTACTTTTTTTTGCATTTTTCATTTGAGATTAAACTAAAAAAGTTTGTTTTTTATCATTTTCTTGCATTTTTAACCCCCCCCCCCCACAAATCAGCCATTTGACACCATTTACAAAGCTACAGTCTTCTATACGGTCCTGCTAACAAAATTATCCATATTGGGGGGTCCAGGATGGTCTCCCCACTTTTTCATGCACTTCTCTAAAATCTCATTTGGCAGTCAATTTGCACCCATCCGCTGCGAGTAGTGTGAATAAGCATTTTTAATTGGATTGGAGAATTCTCGGGAGCGCGATTCGATGTGAAGTCCGAACAAACTCGCTATTCACAATTCGCACCTAATTGGCTTGACCCCTATGGGTGTGTACTGTCCCTTTCTAATCAATCTAGGCTAACATCAGTATATAGCAAAACACAATAATAATATAATAGACAGTACCATGCAAGTACAAAGAAATCAGCAGTCTACCTATATTGAGGGCCTGACTTCTAGGAGAACTAGTGATGGGTAACAGAAGGCATAACTGTATATACTAGGGGCACTGGGTCTAGTACTCAGCATACGGAACAAGGTGGGAAGGTCACCTCCTATCAGTGGCTGGTCTTTCTGCTGCCCAGGAGAGTCAGATCTAATGCCAACCACACCCCTATTACTCTACAAAGGGGAGTAGGTCTCCCAATCCTCATACACACACACAGTTATACATGGGACCTTCTTGAATCTGTTTCACCTTTTGGCCACTTCACAAATATTTGTGCCTTGATCCCTAGGATGGACCTTGTGTCCTGTTTACAGCCATGGGCCTATTGCATGAATATCTGGTACCATGGGTCTGGCCTAATGCCCTCTTGTCCCATGGGCCTTCTGTCCAGCTAATGGTGGCCACAGACCTATTGCCAAGAATAAGTATGAACCCCCCATGGACCTACTGCCCAAACTACTTAATATGGTAAGGGTGGGCAATAACTGGCCCCCCAGCTGTTGTAGAACTACACATCCCAGCATGCCCTGCCACAATTTTGCTATTTGGCCATGGTAAAACTGTTGCAATGCATACTGGGATTTGTAGTTAAATAACAACTAAGCTACAGGGCCACTTATTGCCAATCCCTGTAATATGGGCACAGACCTAGTGCCTGGGTACCAAAGAAGCTAAAACCCTGGTGGGCTATTGAATAAAGGGTGCACATTGAGGCTTTACCTTCTCAGCCATCCCTTGCTAGAATGAATGAGCAACCTTGGGAGCTAATTTGCATGGGGTGCCTTTAGGCCAGCCCTTCACAAGAGTCAGCAACATTCTTTTCCGATCCTCACTCAGCTCGACCAGCACCAGCATCCTCTTCATTTCCCTCCTTCTTCTCTCTCCTCCCTTCACAAGCTTGCAATGCTCTTTCACTAGGCTTCTCTGAGTGTACCTGTGATCCTTTCTTGATCCAAAGAATCTGGATCCTGGAGCCTTAAAGTGTAAGCTCTTTTGGGAAGAGCCCCCTTGATGTGCCTGGAATTACTACTGCCCTTGGTGCTGCGTCATCTTCTTTCTCTCCTACACTGTTTTCTTTTTCCTTCCAGTGGCTCTTTCTTTCTTACAGTATGTGTAGCACATTCTATCTTCTATCTTCTATCTTTGGGTGCTCCTCCCTGCTCCCTTTCTGCTGATGGTTCCAACTCACACCGTCCAATATAAGCTGGAGTGTGGGGGCGGAGCCATGATGCAGATAGCTGTTATTGACTCACTATTCAAGATTGCTAAACAACACAGACTTTTCGGAACAGACTACTGTACTGTGGTACTGATGTTCTCTTGGATTGGTCCCTCAATGTCCAGCAGCATGTTTAGAACAAGGTAAGTACTTAGACATCTATATTCCAATGCCTGGCACAGATCTTATATGGCAGTGGCTAGCTTTGGATCCAGCTCTGGCCATTGCTCTTCCCTCCCAGCACTGGTCTCTGCTAGATACTTTTCTATATTCAACACTTTTTTTATCCGTGTGTTGTTTATCTGTGTTTTGTTGATCTAGCACCCCAACTGTAACTGCACCATTGTTTTAGGATGCCAGATGTAAGTGAGTATTGTTCTGGGACCCCCAAAGAGGCAGCATTGAATATGTGCAATCATGGACCACACAATATGATTCTGTTGATCCCAGAGGTACTGTCTCATAAGTTGTGCACCTCTGCAGTAGACAACAACAATCCAATATAATGTGCATTCATTGTGGATATTTTAGATAGCAAACATCAATGCTGATATTGATCACCTCTTTCAAACTGTTTCACTTTTTCTGCAAGTCACAGCAAATCCTGATACAGTAGCAGACAGAAGTGGATAAGGCATGAGTCTGTAATTAATCAAGAGATTATATGTAAAGTTAACCTGTATTATCTGCCTTCTGAATCTAGTTTCCATATTAAACCCATATTATTTATATTGTCTGCTACCCACCCCCTCATTATCTAGGAGAATTGTATATTTAACTTAACATACTAATAGACAGGTATATTAGTTTAAACAAATTCTTGACACTAAGCTTGCATTCCATCTCATTTATGGTATGCACAGTAGACAAACTACTGGATATTCAATCAGAGGAACTGGCTCACACTATTTTCAGATTTTGCCATGGGTTATTTGTACCAAGATCCACCCAGATTTTTTTTATAGAAAGGCAACATCAGGGATTGACTAGGTTATTAATTATAAAACAGACAAAGAGATTTAGAAGGAAAACTCTGCACTAAACACCTTAAGAAATAAGACACAGGGCTAAATTAGCTAAATGGCAGCTTTGCCGTCACTTATAAACCCAATGGGATCCACTGAGAATTGATGGTGGGCTTCAGCTCAAAACTACAACATTTTACTAAAGGTTAGTTTGATCTTTTAAACAGAATCACCAACAATCCCCATTAGTTTCCGAGCAGCCAATCCCACTGCACAAGTAGAGCAAACCTTTTTCTGGAAGTTTTGTAGTACTGCATGGATACATCCAGACCAGGGGTGTTGGCATGAACCCTGATGCTATCAGCATCGGGCTTGTTTCTCTGTTAATCTGTCACTGTGTGCAATAAAGTCCCTATTTCAACCTACAGTTGTCTATTTGGATAGTTTAATGCAACCATGCATACAAGCTCATCCCAGGTATTTACTGGATACTAGCTCTTTGTTGCGGCAGTTAAAGGACCTACCTAAATTTGAGGAAAATATTTGGTTGTGTAGAATTGATGACGCTAATTTGTGTACCGTCATCCATCATGACATGGGTCTTAATAGTATGCAGAGATTTGTATGTGATCATCCTTTATATAAAGGTCCTTGCATAGGTTTGATTATGAGCCTCATAACGGAAATCCTTACTAAAATGTCTTTCTATTTGACAATACTTTTTACCTCCAAAATGTCGGATGTGCGATGGGGTCAAGTGTGGCCCCATTGTACACGAACATTTTTATGTTTGAGGTTGAGAAAGAAATATTTTTTACTGATGAGGCTATATCTAGCAATATTGTATACTATATGCGATTTATTGATGACCTCCTCATTTTTTGGAGAGGCAGTAAACTACAATTTGACAAAGTCATTAGTGATCATAATAATTGTAATCATCCAGTAAAATTAATTTACACTATTAGTGAAACCCAAGTAAACTTTCTAGCTGTACAAATATCCATATCTGACAGCCATATCCAAACATCTTTATATACAAAGCCAACAGATCATAACAATTTATTGCATTGACACAGCTTCCACCCACCTGCCTCTAAACGCGGGCTACCGTATTTGCATTTATTGAGAATCAGGCGAATAACGTCGGATCCTGAGCTTGCCGAAGTTCAGATGAATAAATTGATAGACAAATTTATGGTGAGAGGTTATAGCAAGGATTTACTTATAGAATCAAAACAGAGGGTACTTATGCTGGATAGAGCCAAGCTATTATCTTAAAAAACCCAACATATTTCTCAAACTGCCCTGTTCCCTTGGATCACACAATATAATCCAACCAGTCAAGTTGTTAATGGAGCATCCAAAAAATTGTGGCCCGTGATATAAACAGATGGCGAGTTATAATAGAGGACGTAATCTTAGAAATTATCTCGTTAAGATCCATATAACTAAATCTAAAGAGGAACATGTTTTTAATTTTTTGATTGGCAAGAAAGGTTGCCATCGATGCCCATGTACTACATTTATGATTCCAAGAGACACATTCCATCACCCACACTCTGGGAAACCATATTCTATTAGACATAGACTTACATGTTCGTCTAAATATGTGGTTTATCAAATTACTTGCCCCTGTGGGTTGTCATATACGTTGGGAAAACAGAACGTATGTTCAAAGAACGTATGACTGCCCACAGGTCGGCTATAAGAGCAGCCATCAATACCGGTAATAGTGAACAGCCAGTTGCAAGGCATTTCGCTATAGCTAAGCATCTCCTATCATCACTCCATTACAGGATGATAGATCATATCCCAGTGGATATACGAGGAGGAAATAGGGGATTCACATTGTTACATGCTGAAAGTTAATGGATCCATAGATTAAGGACCCTTGTGCCCAAGGGGCTTAATGAACAAATAGGTTTTCATTACTTTTTATGAAAATTACAGATTTGGATTATCTTAATATGGTTTCAGGATAGAGTGATTAAGGTTATTTATGATATATATGTATTACCCTTCTTTATTAAAATCTAGGTATATAAGTAAAATGGCTAGTAGTGCTAGCTAGCTGTATGGATCTTTGGATTCTGTAAGTAATGACATCATGCAGGATACATTGCTTATTTATGGTTTCCATATATTTACTAATTGTGGTACAGTTTGATTAATACTATCATGTATTTATTAGTTAGCTAAGACATCAGTATGTATTTATTTTTTAGTATTTTAATTATATTTATTATAAGGCATAGCACGAATAGTATCATGGTATTGCTGCAGCGTTTATGTTGTCCTTTGTTGCTATGTGATGGGTTTTGACATGTGATGCCTGGCGCATGATGACATTATAGCCGCGACGGACGATTGTCTGGTCCTGGGTTTTGGTTTGCACTTGGTGTACTATGGTATGTTATTTAAGGTTAGTATGTACTTGTATTTGTTAGCCTGATGACAGTGCTTGAATAAAGGAGCACTGAAATGTTGCTTTACCCACATGCCGAAGTTATGATGTCTTTGAAGTGCCAGGAGTGCTGCACCCCCCACTGTTGCACAATGTGATTAACATGCAGGCACCCGGCCGAGTAATGTCAATTATAGGAGAGCCGGACCACATTGTTTTTTTAATATATATATGTATATGTATATATATATATATATATATATATATAATGTAGACTTGACATTGATTTCCCTATATTTATAGATTCTTTGAGAATTTTTAATCTGGTTTATAAACCAGTTGATGTCCCACCCCTGTTGTAGCTACATCCACCTCTGCCCCATCCCCCTTGGGGGGCCCTGCCTATTTTGACAGTACCAGGCCCCACAATTTTTGATGGCAGCCCTGCTGGAAATTATCAATTGAGAATTTCAGTAACCACAGATGTAGAATAACATTGAAGAATAACGGTAATGACCTATGTAGAATATCACTGGAGAGTATAGGTAGTGACCGATGTTGAATATTACTCAGGAGTATTGGTAGTGACTGATGTTGAATATTACTGAAGAGTATCGGTAGTGACTGATGTTGAATATTCCTGAAGAATATTGGTAGTGACTGATGTCGAATATCACTGAAAAGTTTTGGTACTGACCGATGTTGAAATTCCTGATGAATATTGGTATTGATTGATGTTGAATATCACTGAAGAATATCGGTAGTTACCAATGCTGAATATCACTGGAGAATATCACAGAGACTGGTGAAGCGCACTGAGGATACAACAGCGTGGAGCCTGAAACAGCAATCTGAAGCTAGCAGCTATTGGAGAAGAGAAGTTGTTCAGATGACTTGCTGTTTCCTGGAGTCCTGATTTATACCCTTAGGTAGCTGTCCATTGGAGGAGAGAGTCAGCTGAGAGGTGACCAGGCTACCATTGGTGGAGAGTCCGGTCAGGTGAGACAGACAATATGGCTATGCCCATGATTGCTCTGCGGGAACTCGGATATGGAGTTGACCTATGTAGAATATCACTGGAGAGTATAGGTAGTGACCGATGTTAAATATCACTCAGGAGTATTGGTAGTGACTGATGTTGAATATCACTGAAGAGTATCGGTAGTGACTGATGTTGAATATTCCTGAAGAATATTGGAAGTGACTGATGTTGAATATCACTGAAGAATATCAGTAGTGATCAATGTTGAATATTCCTGAAGAATATTGGTAGTGACTGATGTCGAATATCACTGAAGAGTATTGGTGGTGACTGATGTTGAATATCACTGAAGAGTTTCGGTAGTGACCGATGTTGAATATTCCTGATGAATATTGGTATTGATTGATGTTGAATATCACTGAAGAATATCGGTAGTGACCGATCATGAATATCACTGGGGAATATCACAGAGACTGGTGATGCGCACTGAGGATATAACAGTGTGGTGCCTGGAACAGCGATCCAAAGCTAGCAGCTACTGGAGAAGAGAAGTTGTTCAGGCAACTTCCTGTTTCCTGGAGTCCTGCTTTATACTCTTAGGTAGCTGTCCATTGGAGGAGAGAGTCAGCTGAGAGGTGACCAGGCTACCATTGGTGGAGGGTCCGGCCAGGTGAAAGACAGTACAGCTGCGCCAATGACCGCCTCCGTGGGAACTTCAATATGGAGAATTGCGTGGAAGTCAATAGGGCCCTGGGGATAATACTCAGCGGGTCACCTGCTGCTGTACCTGGCATTTGACCACACGTCTAGTCAGGGGAAGCCGGCGCCGCGGTGATTAACGGCTGATCCCAGGCTGAATCCTGACAGTCAGTCTTCAGGTTCCAATTAGTCTGTGGATATTTAAGTTCATTCCACCTTTCAGGTCACTATTCCCCTGGAATAGTCTTACCAGACTGTTCTGCGGAGATTGCCATTTGGGGACTAGGGGTTGCTGGGGTACACTCAACAGTTTATCAGCCGCACACATACCTCTCCACCATTTCTATAAGCTGGTCTGCTGTTTTAGAGTCCCCATCACTCACCCACTTACGCAGAACTGCAGGCAGTGACCATAGATTTTGATCCATAATGAACCTTTCAATGTTCTGTGGCTCTGTTAGAGCCTGTGGCTGTAGATTTTTGTCAGATGGATGAGGTCATGGATTTGAGAACAGAAAGGTTTGTCCACGTGGTATTCCCAGCAATAAACTGACATTGTGACACGCAAATGAGTTAAAATGTAAGTTTTTAATTTATCATAGTCCATGGAATCAGTGAGGCTCAAGTCAAATACATGTTTGTGGTTTTCCTGACAGTGAAAACTGACCTGCCCACTGACTTTTAGGACAACTTTCTCTCTATGCTGTTATTTCAAAAGTTGTTAAATGGGCTTCAACATCATCACTGTTTGTCATCTTTTACAGAAAATGAGTAGCCTGTATGGAGCTGGGGATAGTTTTGAGCATTTCCAAACAATGCTGCTAGAGGCTGCACCACTTTTTTAAGGCTTCACGGTCATAGTGGTATTGTCTGCAATTGAACTGAGGGCCTGATTCAGACCCGCTCGCGAGCGCTAGCAAGCGGGTTGATGTTGGCCAAGTGCGCATGCGCACGAGGGAGCCTGCTCCGTCGTGCGCATGCGGGAGACCCGGATAGCGACGGCCAAGCTGTCGCTATGGGTCTCGCTACAAAGGGAGAGTGAGTGGTGAGTGACAGCACGCCCCCTTTGGTGGGTGGGCCGGGAGCGTGGCTGCCCAGACGGAGGCGTTCCCATGGGAACGCCTACCGTCTGGGGCCGGCGCCCCACTCACATCACAAGTGATGTCAGTGGGAGTGCTCTCGGCTCTTATAGAGCCGAAAGCACTCCAGAGCTTGCGGCAGACGAGACCCTACCACAAGGGTCTCGTTGCAAGCCCGATGGTCACGATGATCTTGACCATCGCGACCATCTTTTTGGCCACTCGCTATAGCTGTGGGTGATCACCCACAGCTATGCGAGCGGCCAGGAGGCTGCTCTAAAATTCAGAGGGACAGCCCTGAACAGAGCGAGCGCTCTGTCAGAGCGTCCGGCTCTGAATCAGGGCCTGAGTTCATTAATATATAATTGCTGTTGCCTTCACATTTCCACAACAACCAATTGATTTTGCCACATTCAATTGGTGTTGCTTCCAGGCCTCCTCAATGGCCAATTGCTGCACCCTGGTGGCTTCCTGCTGAGCTAAAGTAGTAGTAAGGCCTTAACTATGTCTTCAATCTCGTGGTGTAGGTGGGAAGAAGAATCTGGTTCCACTAAGCATCCAACAATGACACCACAAGAGTCTTTTGAAAGCAGAATAGAAAATTAGATGTCTGTTACTTTACATTTATGACATATATTTTTATGCTGCAATTTAAGTGCAATGCTTCTATTCTCCAACATGTGTGGCAAGACCAGGGTAATGTTGCTGTCTCCTGGAGTAAATGGTCTCTGTTCCTCAGTCAGTCGGATACTGGGCCTGATTCAGACCCGCTCGCGAGCGTTATGCGCTCGCAAGCAGGTCGATGGTGGCCCAGTGCGCATGCACACGATGGAGCCGGTTCCATCGTGCGCATGCGCGAGACCCGGTTAGCGACGGGCAATCCATCGCTCCGAGTCTTGTACCAAAGGGGGCGTGCTGTCGATGTTGAGTGACAGCATGCCCCCTTTGGTGGGTAGGCTGGGGGCGTGGCTGCCCAGATGGAGGCATTCCCATGGGAACGTCTACCGCCTGGGGCCGGCCCCACTGACATCACAAGTGATGTCAGTGGGAGTGCTTTCGGCTCTGTTAGAGCCGAAAGCACTCTGGCGCTCGCGAGCATTATGCACTCGCAAGCGGGTCGATGGTGGCCCAGTGCGCATGCGCACGATGGAGCCGGCTCCATCGTGCGCATGCGCGAGACCCGGTTAGCGACGGGCAATCCGTCGGTCCGAGTCTTGTACTAAAGGGGGCGTGCTGTCGATGTTGAGTGACAGCATGCCCCCTTTGGTGGGCGGGCCGGGGGCGTGGCTGCCCAGACGGAGGCGTTCCTATGGGAACGTCTACCGCCTGGGGCCGGCCCCACTCACATCACAAGTGATGTCAGTGGGAGTGCTGTCGGCTCTGTTAGAGCCAAAAGCACTCTGGGGCTTGCGGCAATGAGACCCTACCACAAGGGCCTCGTCGCAAGCCCGATGGACGCAATGGTCTTGACCATCGCGACCATCTTCCTGGCCGCTCGCTATAGCTGTGGGTGGTTACCCACAGCTATGTGAGCGGCCAGGAGGCCGCTCTGAAAAACAAGAAGTACGGCCCTGATTTAGAGCGAGCGCTCTGTCAGAGCTTCCGGCTCTGAATCAGGCCCACTGTCTACAGCGACTGACTCACCCTTTATTAGCTTCTTACAGGTGGTCTGACAATCATGGGTGCTACATAGAAACAGAAAACAACTGCACCAGTTAATGACCATCACTTCAAATATGATTTTTTATTTTGACTCAATCATTTGTGTATTGAAGAGGTGTTACCCACTATAAATAGATATCAGGTAATGAAGAACAAAGATAGTGGTATTTTTCGCTGATCACACAAATAGATAAAATATAACTTTTATTTGAATTTTATGTATAATTATATCATTGTATATAAACACATTATTCATAAAAAAAAGGTTAAATATTAAAATTCTGAAGAAATATTAAAGAATAGAAAATAAGTGTCAGGTACTGTCCCATAGACTAAGGGGAAGATTGAATAATTATATTCATTTGGTGTATATGCAGCAGTATATAGTATGTTCGTTCTATTAGGTGTTATACATATTGCTTGAGTATTCTTAGTCACATCACACTATGGATCTCATTCAGACCCGGTCGCAAGTGCTGAGCGCTCGCAAGTGGATCGATGTTTAGGCCATGCGCACGCGCAGAGGCCGCACTGCGAGAGCACAAGCCCTGGAGCGAGAGAGTTTCTCCGGAGCTCACTACAAAAGGGGCGGCTGTTGATGTTGGGTGGCTGCACAAACGGAGGTGTTCCTGACGGAATGCCTGCCATTTTGTGGGCGGCAGCACTGACATCACCAGTGATGTCAGTGGGGAGCTTCCTGCTCGATCAGAGCAGGAAGCTCCCTGGGGCTTGTGGTTGCCGAGACCCAACCTTAGGGTCTCGTCACAAGCCCCGATGGTCGCGATGGTCTTGACCATCGTGACCATCAACCTGGTCAGTCGCTAAAGCTGTGGGTGGTAACCCACAGCTTAGCTAGCGACCATAAGGCCACACTAAAAAAAACAAGCGGCCTCCCTCATTCAGAACGAGCGCTCGATTCTTGCGAGCGCCTCTGAATGAGGGCCTATGTCTTCTGCACATTTTTTAGTGCATCCAAATCAAGCAGTTAATGACAATATGGAGGAAATGTAATATTAATAAAATTTGTACAGTAAATGAACCATTGAAGGTGTTCAAAAAGGACTAGTGTCTGGATGTTACCTGATTCACCAAGGATCACTATTCTGCTTATACGCACGCAATGCAGTGGCTAATATCAACGGTGATATGTAAATAATTGTATTCGCATTGCAATCACAGCCTAACATAAGGATGCCCACTTCCCCTTACTCACATCCGTATACTTGGCCAACATAGCGAAACAAGCCATAACATCGGACCCATATGCACAGTTAAGGCAGGTCAGACCTCACTCAGGAATTGCTAACTTCAGTGCACGCTATGAGGCCTCAAGCTGCGTATGGTATTGCAGTGGATAATATATGCACGACCCTCCAATGCCGTCCCAACGCACTGGCATGCCTGCGTTCACCTGAGCACATCCCCCGCCACCACCCACAAACAGCACTTCCTGTCATTCACTCTAGTTCGCATGTACAGTATGCAACAATTGGCCAATTGTACGCGTATAAGCAACTGCGATCCTTGCTGTTTCAGGCCCAGAGTGCATTCAATGAACCACAGTAGGCAACTTGCAACATATTACAATTTTGATACATTGATCTATAACAGTTGCAAAACAGGCAACTTGCAAAATCATACAAATCTGATTTATTGAGCTGTTACAGCTGCAGTGCAGTAGACATTGTATGATGAATATGAGAATACACAAGCAACATGTAGAACACATAATAGTACACACATATACTGCTGCATATACACCAAACAAATTATTCAATCTCCCTATTTGTCTATGGGACAGACCCTGACACTTATTTTGTATTCTTTAATACTTTCTTTGTAGCTGAAATGCTAATTTCACATCAGAATGGGCAAAACTGCACATGATATTGTATTAGTAAAAACATGTAAATTTCCCTTGTCCATTTATGTAGCATCATTTGTATGTTAAAATGCTTTGAACTAGGGTCTGTGTAATCTAAGAGAGGTTGTAGGAAGGTCTGTCTTCCTGAACAGCCATAAACCTGTCTCGCTGTATGTGGCATAAAATAAATATGTCTGCGGAATTATATGACAGCTGACCAGACCCTTGCTAAAAACGCTATAGGCGATTATAGCATGTTTGCATATGCGTATGCATCAAAGTACGCATGCGCGACCCAGTCTCTGTGTCCGGGAAATGTGCTCTCGTATTACACAGGCTGGACGCTACTTTGAATGACAGATAGCGCCGTTTGTGGATGGTGACAGGAGAAGGTGCTTGTGAACGGGGGAGTGGATGTGCAAACGCAGGCGTGTCTGGCCGTCTAAATGGCGTTTTAGGGGTGTGCATAATTAGCAAAGAAGCGTAATTGTACACGTCACTTTTTTGTATTTTAGCCAGCACTGATCGCAATGCTTGCGGTGGGGTAGGGGCTACCTCAAGCGCTGCCTGCAGCTCAGATGGCTCTCAATGTTACTGATTAATCAGACACTTCCTGGAGATGACGTGTGCTAAGAAAGAAAGGTGGGCGTCTTTATACTCCTGCGTGCGCTCACTGCCGTTGCTCTCTAAGACATAGAGGGCATCCTTAAGCCATTCAGTGCGATCGCAGCATTTGCATTTCCGGCCCCTTTTGGCAGCGTGCGTACACAGCTTAGCGAACAGGTCTGATTCGGGCTCTGTGTTCGGTTTGGGGAGAGTGATCAAAGAATGGTTGTTGATACAGTGAGACACTCAGGGCCTGATTCAGAGCCATTCGCTAGATGTGATCGCTCTCACGATGTGTATGCAAATTGCGTAGGCAGTGCTATCACACAGCAATGCATTAGCATGCCCAGTATTTCTTAGAGAGCGATCACATAGTGTATGCAGACACCCACCAGCCTGTTTTAAGATGCCCACTTGTGCACGTCATGTCCAGGAAGTGTATGCAACCATCGGTACATTGGGTAACATTGGATGCTTTTGCAATGCTTGAGGTTGACAATACCCTTCCGCAAGCACTGCAAGCACTTCAGTGTAAAAACATGCCAGGTGATGTGTACTATGATGCCCTCTTTTAATTATGCACACCCCTAAAACGCCATTGAGATGCTCAGGCACGCCTGCGTTTGCACCTCCACTCCCACATTTTTAATGGCCAGCCTCTGTTACCACCTACAAACGGCTTCCCCTGTCACTCACTCTGCTGGGCTGTCTATGCGCGGCGAGTGAATGTATTGTGAACTTTTGCTAGGGTATGATCATGCACACTGTGATGCATGCGCATGCGCACAATGCATACACACTGCATACCATCGGTAGCAGCGAGAGTATGCATCTTAGCGAGCGGGTCTGAATTAGCTCCTCACTCTACAGATGCGTGGATTTCGTCACCTAAATCACTGGGCATGTTGACTGACTCAGCCTGCATCCCAACTTCAAAGAGAGCTGAATGTATAATTAAAGAGCTCATGTGGCCAGGAAACCCTGAGCTTCAGCCAGCTGGACAATCCACTCTGAGCTGAAAAGGTTTAAAGGGTGCCTGGAAAAGCAGGCATAAATATGTGACTCAATCCTATTGTTTATTCTGTATGAGGCTATCAAAGGATACAGATGATCTCTAATTCATCACTGGGAAGGCCTCATCCCAGAACCATTTAATCCAACATGATTTGAGTGGTTTGTTCCTCCAATTTTCAGTAACGGTGTGATTCTCTTTAACATTATTATATTCTTTGTAACTTTTTGTACATAAGCTTTGAAGATATTCTTGAATTAAACATTAATTCTAGATCTGGATTTGTGTTTTTATGACCCAAGGCCTCATATGGCTCATGTTACCTATTTTTCTAAGTATTGATAATTGTGTATGCAGGTGAGAGCAGAAGCTCACCTTATGGTTTAGCATTACATTTTTCTTATGCTGGTGGCAGTTAACAGGTTTAGTTAACCACATGTGCTGAGGTAACCTGTAAAAGTCACAAAATTTCTTCATAATTTTAATATTCCACATTTTTTATGGGTAATGTGTATTTAAATAATTTTATTTTATTTTATATGAAATACAAATAAAAGTTATATTTTATCTATTTGTGTGATCAGTGCACCATACCACTATCTTTGTTTTTCATTACCTGAAATCAAGGCTACTAATCAGCTTCTGTATACCATACAGAAGCTAAAAAGATGGGACATACAATTCTCCTCTTGACAACCTTCCCAGTGTTTTTGTCACTGTGTGTAGAACAGAGGTGTAACTAGGATCTTCAGAGCCCAGGGTAATTTTAAGATTGGTCCCTCCCACTACATCGCAAAATATATTTGGTGCATGGCAAAAAATGGACGTGGTCACATACCGGAAGGGGCGTGACCACTGAAAATGGGGCTTGCCAACATGACACGCCACCCATTTCTTGTCAGTCTGGGAACATTCCTTTCCATTCCATATACACCTTACCTATATGGCAGTTTCTCTTAATGTGGAACATCTGAAGAAATGTACTGTATCCTCCCAGGGACGATGTTGTCTTCAGTCGGTATTCACTATTCATGTAGGTCACATCGTCCGGAAGATGCCTGTTTGTGTAGGAATATTAACAAGATCATCTCCATACAACAGCGGTTCAACCAGACTCGTGCTTCATGTGTAACTTCCTTCCCTCTTCGTCTCTCAACCACACCATCATCTCCCTGCATCATCTCTTAGCACACCATCATCTCCCCACCGCGTTGTTGCTCAGCACTCCATCATCTTCCCCCCTGCATCAACTCCCAGCACACCATCATCTCCCCCCCGCTTCATCTCTCAGCACACCATCACCTCCGCCCCCTGCATCGTCTCCCAACACACCATCACCTCCCCCCTGCATCATCTCCCAACACACCATTACCTCCCCACTGCATCATCTCTTAGCACACCATCATCTCCCCCCCGCTTCATCTCTCAGCACACCATCATCTCCCCCCCGCTTCGTCTCTCAGCACACCATCATCTAACCCCCGCGTCATCTCTCAGTCACACCATCATCTCCCACCCACATTGTCTCTCAGCACACAGACACACACTGACACAGATACACACTGACACAGACACACACTGACAGATACACACACACTGACACACACTGACACATATACACACACACTGACACACATATACACACATGCTGAGAAAGCCTACACAGACACACACACATTTGCCTGCTTGTTAAAGTCAGTTAGGATGCAATGGTGGCAGGTGCGAGTATGATGCCCTGGTTGGCGGTGCTCCCCTCTCCTGGGCCTGCCACGTCACTCAGGGCACGAGCCCCTAGTTACGCCACTGGTATAGATAGATAGTTTGGAACTGTAAGTAGATATAGTGGATATGAAACACAAAAGATGTTGGTTGGAAGACTTATTACTTTAATACTGTCAACATCACTCACTCCTAAGTTTGAAAAATAAATATATTTAGTCTTACAACTGAAACTCTACAGAAAGTGACCACTGTGCATATATATATATATATATATATATATATATTGTAACACAGGGTTTTAAAATGAGGACTCCAGAGAGGCAGGCACTTGGTAAAGCAGTGTCTTTTTGTGGTGGCAGACACTGCACAGCATATGTGAGCGTAGACCTGGATACACACAGGCACATAGAAAATAATAAAATAAACATAAAAGTAAATGTAAATGTCCCAGCACTCCTTGTGTTAATGTCTGTCGACCTTCCAAGTCCTAGCACCCTAAAGCTAACCACCACCCTTGGCCTATCACCATGGCCAGTTTGGCCGGCATCAGGGGAAAGGAGCAACAGGTGTGTGAGAGTTTTAAAGCCTTCCTAAGCAGGTGACTTCCTGCTGGCTATGAATGACCTGGAAAACCTGGAATTCTAAATTTCCAGTTTGAGCTGTGCAGCCCAGAAAACCCGGAATTCCAAACTTCTATTGTAGGCACTTCTATTGTACCAACGGATTTTGTCAATATTTTGACTTCATCGGGGGTATTTTTACTATCCTGATTCCTCCAGGTTTTTAGCAGCCACAGAGGATGATTACCTCATGTATTAACATACTGTTCTTATTCTGATAACTCCAGGTGTCCAGCAGCCACAGATATATCGCATATATATATATATATATATATATATATATTCGCTTTCTTAATAATATAAAAAATATGAAAATAATAACTGTAACTAGAATTATTACATGCAGATAATGTATAGAGAAATATATGAAATGAGAGTTTATATTTGTGAACTGTATTGATGAGATATATAATACATGCAAGTTATAAAGAGGGATTAGAATAACTACCAATCCCATTATCCGCTGGGACTATATGGTAAATAGCTGTGTTTTTAATCTAATTTGATCAATTGTGATATGTCTTTGAATAAAATAGGATTAATATATAATATATTAATATTAAAAAATCCCAGAATTCTAGGGTACATAATCTAACCCTGGATAGGCTGTGCTTTGGGTCACATGACCATATCTGCCGCGGATTGGATATCCACCCAATCACATGGTGTGTACACGTGATCGGACTAGCGATCACTGCTGACTGGGAATAAGTAGGTTTAATGGCTGAGGGGGAGATGGATGGCATGTTTCTGCCTCTCCTCGAGTCCCCCTCTGGACGGCGTTTGAATGGATATCTGTGATCGGCGATGCAGAAGGTATACTCTGACAATTAGTCTATGTTTACAGCACATGATCAGGCAATGGGAAACCAGAAGTCCCAGGAATTGGTTATAGAATAAAATAATATATAATTATTTCTTCTAAATTATTAAAACATGAAATGGGTCTGCCTGCCAATTATACTTTTATGTGTTTATGTTTGGAATTAACTGTTTTATACAATTGTGTTATATATATGGCATTTTTAATTGAAACCAGGTGGTAATTAACAGCCATCTTTAGAGGGGTATAAAAGCACCACTCTGGACATTCATTGGATACCTTTGAAAAAGCTGCACCTTGATGCGTCAGCCTTTTTAAGGATCATCACCCTCACCCAACCATTATCCTATTTGGACCTATTTATTCCGGATAACCATTGATCAGCCTGAACCAGCCTTTGGGATTAAAAGGACAAAGCAAAATGGGAGTATTATACACATTATCCTTGCTTGGACTTTACCACATATGGACACCGTATAACTTGAGGACCCATCACTTTGCCCCACTAGAAAGGGTCCAGAGCTGGTTTTAAATATATGGTGAACCTCCTGCTGTATTTGCATATTAGCAAGGATGGAATTGAAGAGCTGCCTGGGTGCAGCTTTGCAATTCCATCCCATGCTGAATCACCCCCTCTGTTTATCAAATACGATAGCAGTACAGCTGAGTGCATACAATACCTTGGCAGTGGGGGAGATTATGCATTTAAAAAGGTAATTACATTTTAGTTATGTGGTAGCTTTATTGTTCCTTTGAACTCAGGCTTTCCCACTATAAAATCTAAATTGTGATTCCACAATTGTGATTAATGGTAGACAACACTGTTGCCAAACCACACAGATTTATATTCATCCTTCTAGTTTTAAATGATCGTTTGTATAAGTCTGTAGCTCTGGATCCTGAAATCTCATTGCTATAATTATATTTCCTCCCTGCTGAAATAAAATAAAAAGCATTGTTGTAGATTTAAGATGCATGTAAAATAAAATAAAATAAAAAATAATGAGAAATAAACACATGGATAAATGGCATATACAAATTGTTAATAGCAAAGTAGGTTTTGTATTGTCATCTCTGGAGTTTTATCATTAATATTTATAGTATTGCCTGTGTAATCCTGTCTTGCATTTTCCAATTGGTTACTAACATTCTGTATATTTTAGTTATTATTCACTACAATGTTTAATCACTGTTCCGCAATGCATTATGTTGACAGTATCAGTGTAACTAAATAAATCCCTAAATAAAGTGACCAATTGCAATATGCAAGCCACATTAATTAGTAGTTTAATTACAGTATATACAACAGCATTTAAATGTTCTGCTGCTTATAATATGTCCTTTGCTGACACCAAGCTTTTCTGTGTATGCAAAAAGAAATCTGTACCAACAATAACAAATAAACAATTAAGCTGCATACACTCACAACGATTTAGCAAATGAATGATTTTAGTAAACGATTTTCGTTCATCTTTTCAAGGGAAAAATGAACGAAAATCGTTTACTAAAATTGTTCATGTACTAAATGTAATGAACGATTTTTTTGAACTACAAACAATTTTTGCATATTCCCTTACTGAAAATCGTTTAGTTGGTCAGTCTGACTGAACTACAAACTACAAACGTGAACGCGCATGAATGATAATTGTTCATCGTTTTAACTTAGAAAGTGAACAAATTTTTCAACGATTGAATGATAAACGATAACGTTAACGATAATCGTTCAAAAAATCATTGTGGGTGTATGCACCTTTAGTGGTCAATTCAATTAGATGTGAGGGGGGTGAGTTGCGCCAGCAATGGCAGCTGAGTGGCCCAATCATGCATACAGAACACATTTTCGTGTAGCATTTGTGTATTTAGATGGTATACTTAAATGTATATGCAATAGAAATATCTGAGGAAGGGCATATAAAAGTGAAAACATACTGTAGGGCTTGATTCTTAGATGTACGCTAATGCCTTTGCAGTTTCGATTCTGTACACAGCTGCTGTGTGAAAATATGCAAATGTCGCAGATGCTAAGAAATGTATTTAAAGGGATGTAGTCTGGAACCCGACGGTCTAAATGCAAACTGCCAGCTTCCAGACTGTTTTATCTTGACTAGGGACGAATGACAGGCGTCTAAATCTAGACGCCTGTCATTCGTCCGATGTCTGGAGACCGGCGCCCGGCATCCGGATCGACTGGATGCCGGGCGCCGCAGCGGACAGCCGCGGGGGGGAGGGTTAGGCTTAGGTCTCCTGTGGGGAATTTATGGTTAGGCACCCCCCCGGGAGGTTAGGGTTAGGCTAGGGGGAGGGAGTGTTAGGGTTGGGCACCCCCGGGGGGGTTAGTGTTAGGTATCCCCCGGGGGACTTAGGTTTAGGCAGCGGGGAAGGGGGGGTTAGGGTTAGGCACAGGGGGGGAGGTTAGGGTTAGGCACCCCTAAGAAGGGCTAGGGTTATGGGGGTTAGGTTAGTTTAGTAAATACTTACCTTTAGGATGATCGGGATTTCCTCCTTTGTTGGGCAGCCGCTGTCGCGAATTGAGCCATGCGGCCGGCGGTAATACATATCACGCCCGTATTTAAACGTCCACCTGCGGCTTTGCAAATCGAAGCATCTGCATACAAAGATGCATCATCGATCACAGATGCTTCAGTTACACCACAACAGTGAAAATGTTTCTGAAGTGAATATAGTTATTTCTAATTGATTTCAGCATACAAAGAACGAGTATGACATTTAAAACTGTCTTGCTCTTGGTTCCGAGGTATGGTCCATATATGATGATGTAGGGATATTTTGTAAAATACTAGAGAATTATGGCGTCTAGAGCATAAATAGGTTTGCAAACCTGGATACAGGAATGCTGGGTGATTGTAAGCCATGTTTTGTTTATTGTCTGTATGTAGCTTTCATCAAGTGAAAGTTATGATTGATGTTCCTTTCATTTGTTTGAGTGTTGTGGTTAATTTATGGTAAAAGCAAGATGCCATGTAAATATGTTAAATGTGTTTCACATGTAAATGTGTTAAACTGTTTCGGGATCTTTGTTGGTCCGCAAATTCGTCAACTTCTTAAGGATGAAAACTTCAACCGAGTCCTCCAGGTTAAAACGGCTTGGGAAGCCTTTAAGGGTGTTGTGCATGGCTTCTTAGGTAACAGTTGAGATTGTAAACAACCTTCTACATAAGTATCATCAATTAGGCTAATTATGTCACTCAAAATCCACTTTCCTGACTCTCATCTGGACTTCTTCCCTGACAACTGTGGTGCAATGAGTGATGGGCATGGTGAGTGGTTCTACCAAGACATCTCAACAATGGAACAAAGATATCAGGGGAGGTGGAACACTTCTATGCTTGCTGACTACTGTTGGACAGTGACAAAAGATGCCCCAGAAGAGGAGTACAAGCAACAAGCAGAGAAAGCACTTCATGAATAGGCCACTATTTGAGATAGTACTTTCGGTTGCTGTAACTGTATGTTGTTTCGTATTGTGTTCTTATTTGCAATTGATTGAATTGAAACAACTGATATTTTCTTGAACCAACATAAATAACAGATTACTTAAAAATTTCTGTTCACTATGAATATATTACTGAAGTACATATAGTGCAAGTAGTGTATCTCAAAAACTAGACCTAATAAAAACATTCTTAAGTCATATTCATTGTTCTTGACCTCATATTATTATTGTACACTGCTATCTGTCTTTTGAGTGGGATGCGGTCAGGATACCGATGGGCGCTATCCCGCCCGCTGATATCCCGACACCCACATCCAAACATGAGACTAAAGATAGGCATCATAATCCTGATGCCTATCATTAGCCCCACTACTATATCCCAAACACCCGGCTTACCAAATGTAGGTAAGCTGGGTGTCTTAACGTGTAGCCATGGGGGGGAGGGTTAGCTTTAGGGACACCCAGGGGTACTTAGGGTTAGGCACCCCCCCGGAAGGGTTAGGGTAGGGAAAGGGGGGGTTAGAGTTAGGTACCACTAGGGGGGGTTAGGGTTAGGCACCCCCTGGGAGGGTTAAGTTCAGGGTGCGGGAAGGGGGGGTTAGATTTAGGCACTAACGGGGGGAGGTTAGGGTTAGGCACTAATGGGGGGGTTAGGGTTAGGCACTAGGGGGGAGGTTAGGGTTAGGCACCACTAAGGGAGGGTTAGGAGAGGAGAGGGGAGGGTTAGAGTACTTACCTTTAGCTGTCAGGATTTCGACCCGCCGGGCTGCTGACGTTATTTGATGCCACTGACATTACATACCGATTCCCTTTTGAGTAACCATATGTTGTGCAGAATGGCCACATGAGTTGGGATGCCAGATACATTTTTCTTGCATACAGGATCGCAGACACAGGATGTGACATACCCCATAAATGGACACAACACATCTACGAACTTTGCCGCCACTCCCCGTTACCTCCCCTAAATGCTCCCTGACTATAAATCACACTGCGAGTAAACAACCACTGCAAGCAACTCTGGTTATGTACCTTGATGCATGCAGCATGCAACTCACATGCATGCACAGATTGCCAAGTTTCATTGAACTACATAAACATCGGAATAGCGTACAACGCTTAATCGGCCTGTTATATCAATGTCATACTTGCCTACTCTCTTGGAATTTGGAGACATTCAATTTTGGATTTCAGTTAAAGGATCCTGCCAAATACTGCAATGAAGTGGGTGGTGAAGTGAGGACATGAGTCATTGTGAATTATGTCATCATGGCCCCACCCTCTACGTGGCACGATATGATGCTGTTTTTGTCATCAGGCTCCCACCCTTAACTCCTGGAACGCTCCCTGAATTCACCAAAGGACATGAATGTAGGTATGTGTGACACAGTGGGTCTCTCCAGATTCTGAGGAAAGGGTTAACCTCCCTGGAGCTAGGGAGAAACCACACCCTTATCTCAATTAAGACCAGCCAAGGTATAAAACCATGGTAAGTTTAGTTAGTCAGTGGAAATGTGAGGGAGAGATTGTACAGCATAGGGAGAGCTGCTAAAGGTATAATCTGAACCATGACTGTGCTGATAATACTCTGCTTGTTTGAACTGCTGTCCCATGTGAGCTCTATTATTGTTCCTGAACTGTGTTTGCCTTAAGAAAGAAGTCATTACACTGGCTCTGCCTTTTCAAGCCTGGAATAAAAAGCTCACCTGTTTGCATCATCTAGGTCTCCCATTGGTCATCTGAACTTACCCGCTACATTGTGGTGTTAGAAGTTTGATAAAGTGGGTCCTGTGCCAAGAATCCTAAAGAGACCACCATGGAAGACATTTTGCAACAAATGTTGGACTTCTTTAAACAGCAGCAAGCAGTGGTATCTGCTCCAGTACTTTCACAAAATGCAGGCCTCAGATGATGTGGAGGCCTTTCTTACCACTTTTGAAAGGGTTGCTACCTTGTAAGCATGGCCCAAAGATTCCTGGGCCATATGGATTGTCCCTCTGCTAACAGGGGATGCCCAAGCTGCATACACCAGCCTCTCCCTGAAATATGCAAAAATATATGACCGAGTGAAGGCTGCCACAGCAGAAATTTAGGTCTGTTTTCTATAATCCTGATGGAAGGCCACGCGTCCTGGCCCAGAAACTGACTGACCTTGCAGTTAAATGGCTGCAGCTGAACTTACATAATTCCACCCAGCTGGCAGAGTCAGTCACTTTCAAACAGTTTGTTACACTTCTCCCTGCCAAAGTTGCTCATTGGGTCCAGCTACATCAAGTTCAAAATTTGGATTCCGCTGTCTGGCTAGTGAAAAATGCCTTGCTGGTGCAGGATGGTATGGAGAACCTTTCTTTTTTAATTACACTGGAGTCCCACCATCTGTCTCCACAGCGGGCATTGTCTCGGGATAAGATGGCCCCATGTATGGATTCAGATAGGCACCAGTATCCCTCGCAGACAATGGCTCCGGGGAAATTGAGGCCCACAGCTTCGCCCTTCTCTTCGCCCTCCTCTTCTCTTCGGCCCAGCAGTCGGTCTATGGAGAAGGTGATAGCCACCCATTTTCGAGAAGATGGAGGTTCAGAGTTGAGGACTTCCCCAATAACTCCAGCTCAGGTGTATTCCTCATGTGGCCAAGGTGGGCATCAATAATGGGCATGTCCACAGATGTATTGCTCTTTTTCTGGTGTCTTTGCAGCTATAGAAACCTGCCCTCTTCCGCCTAGAATACAGATACCTATGCAAGTCGGTAATAGACGGGTCGAGGGCTTGATGGACTCTGGATCTGCTACTACCCTACTACAAAGGAATTTGTTGTCCCCCAAGTTGTTGTTGCCACAAAAACTAGCCCACATCTGTTGTGTGCATGGAGATGTTTGGGCCTTTCCTGTTGCCATGGTCCATTTGTTAATCAGGTGAAAGACTGCCAAACTACAATACATGTGGGTGTGTGTCCTTGGTTACCAGGCCCTGTGTTAATAGGTTGTGACTGGCCTCACTTCTAGGCTCTTGTTCTGCCAGAGGAACAGGTGCCTGCAGCAGCCCTTGGAGAGACATTTCCCTTCTCCCCTGATTTGTTTCTGTCTTGGGTAAAGGCTCCAAAATCTAAGAAACAAAGGAGAAGGGATCACAGAGACTGTCTTGCTCGTGATGATTTATTGAGACAAAAGGTATTTTCACATAATGCTACTGCTTGCAATGTGCCTGTAAATGCTGGTGTTCCTGTTCATGTCAATGTATGTGATAATTCTGATGAACCTGTCATTACTAATGTGCCTATGCATACTGATGTCCATTGTAATGCTGAGATGTCTAGGAACACTGATGTGTCTAGCAGCCCGCCTAATCCTCGTGGATTGGGGAATAGTGCTGAGGTTCAATTAATACTGCTTAATGAATTGGTCTTAACACTTCCTCTTGCACCTTACCCTGATTTAAGAAAGGCCCAACAGGAAGATCCTGCTTTAATATGGGCCTTTGAACAGGTTCTTTCAGTGGATAGTATACCCATTTTGTGCTGCTTAAAAATGTTTTATATCGGCTGCCCAAGCACACACCGCTGGGGGGGGAGGGGTGATATGACAGTTGGTGGTCTTGGACCCTTTCATAATGCAGGTTCTGGTTTTAGCCAATGCAGCTCCTTGGGGTGGTCATTTGGGATGGAATAAGACGGTGGAGAGAATAACCTTCCAGTTCTATTGGCCAGGTGTTTATGCTGAGGTCTCATGGTTCTATTCCGCTTGGTCAGAGTGTCAAAAAACAACAGTAAACTGAACGTCTCCTGTCCTGCTGATCCCTCTACCAATTGTAGGGGTCCCCTTTGAAAAAATAGGGATTGATTTAGTGGGTCTGATTTGAACCACTGTCTAAAGGATATAAATTAATTTTAGTTTTGGTTGACTATGCCCCCCGTTATCTGGAGGCATTTCCATTAAGGGTTGCTACAGCCAAACAGATAGTGACTAAATTATTAGAGCTGTTTTAAAGGGTTGGATTACCTAAAGAAATTCTTACTGACCAAGGGACAAACTCTATGTCTAAGTTAATGCAAAAATTAAACCTGCCAGAACCTCAGTATATCATCCATAAACGGATGGCTTAGTCGAAATATTGAACTGTACACTAGTCTATGGTAAAGAAGTTTATAGAGACAGAAAAAAGGTAGAATGAGCTTCTACCCTATTGTTTGCAATCAGAGAAGTGCCCCATGCTTCTACTTTTTAGCTTCTTTATGAGAGGAAGCCACAGGGTATTCTCAACCTTCTGCGGAAAGAACAACCAATAGAGGGCAAAAGCATCCTTCAATATGTGGTCCAGATGCGTAATCGCATAGACCTACAGTACTAGGTCAATTAGCCAGGGAAAATTTGACAAATGCATAGGAGGCTCAAAAACTTCTCTATAAACCGTAATGCCCGAACTCAAGTTTTTTCACCTGGCAATAAATTCCTTTTGCTGTTACCTACTCAGGGAAGTAAATTACTAGCAAAGTGGCAAGGGCCATTTGAAGTAAGTAGAAAGGTTGGCGAAGTAAATTATGAAGTCTCCAACCTGACTTCCATAGAGGTAGGCAAATTTAACATGTTAACCTGTTGAAAGCATAGAAGAATCAAGAGGTGTTTTTTGTAGACCCTAGTAATGGCCATAGTAAGCTTGGTCCACAGATTCCTCAATCTGATGGGATCTCTGCACCCCTAAAACCTTTGATTTTTCTGGTAAACAAAGGAGGACCAATTTAACCTTACATGACATTGTAACACCACCTGGAGTAGTAGTTCAACAAAGACCCTATAGGCTTCCAAGGGAGAAACAAGTGCAGGTAATCAAGGAAATACAAGAAATGTTGAAGTTAGGGGTAATTGAGGAGTTGTCTAGCAACTGGTGTAGCCCCATTGTCTTGGTCCCAAAACCAGATGGTTCTACAGGATTCTGTTTAGACTTCCGCAAAGTTAAGGCAGTATCCAAATTTGATGCCTACCCAATGCCAAGGGTGGATGACCTGCTTGATAGGTTAGGTTCAGCCAGATATATTTCTACCCTTGATCTTACAAAGGGATATTGGCAAATTGAGTTGACAGAGGAAGCTAGGAAGAAAATTGCTTTTCTACTCCGTTGGGCCTCTTTCAGTGGAAAACAATGCCTCTTGGCTTGCATAGTGCCCCGGCCTCTTTTCAGAGGGTAATGGACTGGGTGCTTTGTCCTCATCAGAATTATGCTGCAACATACTTGGATGATATTGTCATATATAGTCAACATTGGAATGTCCATGTTAATAGGCTTAGGGCTGTTCTTCAGTCTTTGAGAGAGGCAGTTTTAACTGCTAATTTGAAGAAATGTGTTCTAGGTAAAAATTAAACCAGGTACCTAGGGTATGTGGTGGGAGTGGGTGTCTGAAGCCCCTTGTGAGTAAAATACAGGCACTAACTGATGCCCCAGTTTCGACTACCAAGAGAGAGTTATGGTCCTTCTTGGGTAAAACAGGCTATTACAGGAGGTTTTTGCCTCAATTTTCTACCTTAGCAGCTCCCTTAACAGATCGTTTGAAAAAATTTTCTATAAATAAACTTGAGTGGTCTAGGGTCAGTCTGCATTCACCAAGATTAAACATCTTTTGTGTAAAAGCCTGGTTTTAAAGTCTCCAGATTTTACCAAGCCTTTTGTCGTACAAACAGATGTCTCAGATGTGGGCTTGGGGGCAGTTTTGTGTCAGGAGTTTGAAGGCATTGAACATCCGATTCTATATCTTGTTAAAAAGTTGTTCACATGAGAGACACAGTATTCTGTAATAGAAAAAGAATGCCACGCTATAAAATGGGCTCTAGAGTCATTGAGATATTATCTTTGTGGGGCCAGGTTTACTATGATTACTGATCATGCACCGTTAAAATGGTTACAGTCTATGAAAAATTCTAATGCAAGACTGACAAGGTGGTACCTGACTCTCCAGCCTTTGTCTTTTGAAGTCCGGCACAGACCGGGACGTTTACATATAAATGCAAATTTTTTTTGTCCTGAACTGGGCTGGAGAGTCGGGCTTCCGCCGCGGGTGATTAGGTTCACCCTTTAATGGGGGAGGTATGTGACAGAGTGGGTCTCTCCCACATTCTGAGGAAAGTGTTAACCTCCCTGTAGCTAGCTAGGAGCCACACCCTTACCTCAATTAAGACCAGCTAACGAATAAAAACATGGAAAGTTTAGTTAGTCAGTGGAAATGTGAGGGAGAGGTTACACCTTTAGCAGCTCTCCCTATGCTGGACAATCTGAACCATGACTGTGCTGGTAATACTCTGCTTGTTTGAACTGCTGTCCCATGTAAGCTGTATTATTTTTCCTGAACTGTGTTTGCCTTATGTAAAAAGTTATTACATGGCTCTGCCTTTTCAAGCCTGGAATAAATAGCTCACCTGTTTGCATCATCTCAGTCTCCCATTGGTCGTCTGAACTTACCCACTACAGTATAATTAAGGTTCTACTGCACAGGGCCAGCCTCAGGTCTACTAGCACCCTATGCAAGAATTATAGGAGTGCCCCCCCCCACTCAACACACCTAATAAGACACATAACAGTTACAGGAAAAAAGCAGAGAGAAACAAACTAAAAAGCATTGGCATATGTTGAGGTAGCTATTTTACCAGAGACGTGCGCATTTGCAGTCGACTCTGGTACAATACCATAGTCTACTGTACCATAGAGAGGATGGTGTCCGCATGGATTATCAATGGGGACTACGGTCTGACTCCTATGTACCAGCAGTGGGACCTGACACTATGCACATATGCCGTGTCAGCTTCCCCAGCAAAATGCCGGCGATATAACTCGAGGGATAGAGGTTACCAAAACCACTGTCCCTATGAGATTCACTTAGTACGAAGTAGGGATATTTTCATCAGCAGTCCTGCGATTATTAATAAATAGGCCCCTTGGTGTCTAATAATTTTCAAATAGTGTCCATAAATTGTTAAACTCTCTTAGTATTGTCCAGAGAGCGTTATACCCCTCACAGTCCAGGTAAATGAAAGTCCTTCTTAATATGCCTTAGGCTGGTCTCCTTTTGTTGTGAGCTTCTCTCAATCCGGAGTCTGCTAAAAGCAGTAGTTATAATATAGTGAAGAGGATATTTATAGAAGAGATTCCCTTATATGTATAATTCAAAATACCATGTGTTCATGAGCCGATATGCTCAGATCAGCAGTTAGCTTAGTCAAATAATGGCTCTCATAGCCTACCTTAGGTGTCCTCTGCTGTTAAAAGTAGACAACAAGAGCTGCACTTCTAGCCTTTTTGTCAGTGCGGGTGGGCAACCGCCGCTGCTGTTATAAAGTTAAGCTGGGTACACACCTAACCGATAAATCTGCAGATGATGGTTGCTCATACACACTGAAGAACCATCATCTGTCATCGTGGGTCCCGCTGGCCGGGGGTCACATTGGGCCTCATCCCCTCGGCCTCTGCTGCAAGTATACGGGTGGTCGGCTGACCGCCCGTACACACAGGATGATATTCAGATATATCTGCAGATATATCTGCCATTGGCTGCACAGCACAGCCAACGCAATATGTCTGTGAACCATGTAGTTTACAGGCATATTGCTGGTACACACCGGCCGACGGGTGCACAATATATTGGCAGATCAATTAATCAACCAATATATCTGCCAGTGTGTCCCCAGCATTACTCGGTGCTTTCTGTTATGTGGTGATCCCGCTTTCCTGCTTCTAGAGTGAAGCTGCACTTTTGTGATGATCTCCTCTTGGGGACGATGTTAGCTTGCGCTCATCGCTACTTAGAGCTAGCCACAATGGGTTTGCTGAGGAGATGCGGGGGACAGAGGAGAGGAACCAGGACGGAGGAGGGGCTGGTCAAACAGTTCATGATTTCCTCCATCTGGTGCTGTTAGCGGCTGATCAGAGCCAATGGCCGCACTACACCTCTATGGGGTGGCACCCTTGTGTGGCCGCACTGATTGAACTGCCCTTCAGGCAGCCCTGCTACTAACTACCACTTTAGAAACACCTATATCATCAAACGTAACCTTACAATATTTCTGCACATGTAGCTCCACCAACCTATGTATTTTGGTGAAAATCTAGGCACACTTGGACAAACTGAGGCTAAAGGTGGGGACAGACCTGATTTTGAGCTGTATCACCAACTTTCCATTTTATAAATGACCTCTATATTATTCTAGACTGCTCAAATGATTGATATTATTATATATAGTGCAATGGTTTCTCACCTTAAGTTGGACTTAATCAGCGGTGACACTGGTAACTTGACACAGAGGTGACACAGAGGTTGCTTGAAGGTATTGTAAGAAATGTCCACCAGAGATCAGCTCTTGAAAACCCCTTAACCCAAGTAATATTGGATTTTACACAGCTGTCCTCCTTTCCCAGTAACTTGGCACAACGCACAAGGTTTTGAAGATTTTTTAAATCCCAAATTTTTAGGGCGTTTACAATTTTATTACACAATTAAAACTTTAATATAGCTATTAAAAGTGATTGATGAAATTTAATAAAAAGAGCTAACTAATTTGGCTTTCAATATATCTGTAAGTTTGGAAAAGGTGAAAATAGGTTACTTTCTCTGTCATTAACATGTGCGTGACTTTTTTCTTACTAAACAATTATATATATATCTGTATGTATATATATATATATATATATATCTCCCTTATATACTACTACCATATAGTATACTCTTCCAATTATGTTTCTTAATATTTGTGCCCCTTCCCTTAACAAATCTGTGATGGGCCAAATAGTTTGGTCTCAAAATCTACTCCCATCCCCTTACCCCAACACTCATTCCATACATTCATGCAATAATGCAGGTGTAACATTTGTTGCCAGATATAAATGGCTATGTAAGGTGCTTAATGGTACTTAGAAAAAAAGAGATTTGCCCCCCAGCACACTGCAGCAAAAACAATACTTAAATCCTACATGATAATAGCGATTCAGAGGGATTAGTTACATACATTTGCAAATATAGGAATAAGCACCAGGCCAATCAGTATCCTCTATACTGGCGTCCCTAACATTAAGGGGTTCACGTCCGAGAAGCAAGGCACCCCAAAAAAAATTCCAGCCAAGGGCCATCCTGTCACGCTGGGAGGCAGGTTTTTGAAAGCTGAGGTCTGAGGCTGCGGGAGGAGGCGAAGGCGAGGGGCCTGGACGTATGATCTCCACATCTTGGTCGTTGGCTAGACTTAGTCAATGGTGCGGAGTCTAACTCACAAGGAGGTGTTCGCCAGTGACCCCTCCAAGCGGGATATAGCTTGTGTAGCTCCCTGTAAGCAGGTCGCGGTCCTTTGACTTGGTGACCAAGGCCTGCAGGGAAAAGAGAATCAAAAACACCTGTGGCCCAAGGGTAATGCCAGGAATAGGCACGTGGGGAGTGGGATAGAACTCCTGGCTGGAGAAAGGCACTTGAGGTGCTGGCTAGAGAGGTGTGGAGATTTATTGGTAGGCTGAGGGTACAGCTGAATATCCCATGAAGTATATACCAGATTGCTGGCTGGAGATCATGCACTAGGGTGCAATGAGATGAAGGGTTAACCTGCACACAGGCTGTGATGGTGGAAGCACTGTGATGAGATGAAGGGTCAACTTGCAAACAGGCTGTGATGGTAAAAGCTCTGCGATGAGATGAAGGGTTAACCTGCACACAGGCTGTGATGGTGAAAGCACTGTGATGAGATGAAGGGTCAACTTGCAAAGAGGTTGTGATGGTAAAAGCTCTGCGATGAGATGAAGGGTTAACCTGCACACAGGCTGTGATGGTGAAAGCACTGCGATGAGATGAAGGGTTAACTTGCAAACAGGCTGTGATGGTAAAGGCTCTGTGATGAGATGAATGGTTAACTTGCACACAGGCTGTGATGATAAAAGCACTGCGGTGAGATGAAGGGTTAACTTCCACACAGGCTGTGATGGTAAACGCACTGTGGTGAGATGGAGGGTTAACTTGCACACAGGCTGCTGATTAGTAAAGGCACTGTGGTGAGATGAAGGTTAAACTTGCACACAGGCTGTTGATTAGTAAAGGCACTGTGGTGAGATGGCTCAGAAGCTCTGGAAGAAACACACTGGAAGCATGGGAACCTGGAACGAGACTCCTCTAGTTACACTAGCAGCGACATTGATTGTTCAGGCAACTACCTGGAGCACAGGAGCCGGATATATACCCCTGGAAGCCTGCTGATAGGCCCACAGCATCAGCTGACCAGCCGGGCCACTCAGGGAAGGAAGTACTGACATAGGGAAAGTGTCATGGCGGCGCCCATGATGGAAACTGCGATCCCCGCTCACCGGGTCGCCTGACACCACAGCTTCAGGGTGAATGCTCAGATTATCCCACGTCGCCGCGCCAGCCGCACGACTGCCCAGGAAGTCAGAGGAAGCCGGCGGGACGGTAAGGGACGGCCGATCCCCGGCTGAACTCTGACAGTACCCCCCCCTTTCAGGGTGGACACCGGACACCCACCAGGCTTACCAGGAAATTTGATGTGGAAGGCTCGAATTGAGGTGCATGAACATCTGTGGCTCTGATCCAGGCTCTCTCCTCAGGACCATAACCCTTCCAATCAATGAGGTATTGGAGAATGTTGTATCTGAACCGAGAATCCAGAATCTTCCCAACTTCGAATTCTGTACCTTGAGAAGTTTTTACTTGAGGTAATTTAGGAGAGGTGATTTGGAACCGATTTAACACCAAAGGTAGCAATAGAGAAATATGAAAGGTATTAGATACCTTCAATTGAGGTGGGAGTTCCAATTTATACGCAACATGGTTGATCACTCTGTGAATGCGGTATGGACCAATGAAGCGTGGGGCCAGCTTCATACTGGGAACTTTCAGTTGGATGTTCCTAGTAGATACCCAGACTTTATCTCCAACTCTCAGCAGAGGAACCGCGAAACGTCGTCTGTCAGCAAATCTTTTATAATTCTTGGATGATTGTTTTAATGAGGCAAGTATCTTCTTCCAAATGTCTGAAAAAGATTCTACAACGTCAGTAACTGCAGGGACCTCCACCGAAGGTAAATGTTGGAAATCTGGAATCCGGGGATGTTTACCAAACACAGTATAAAAAGGTGTGGAATTGGAGGAAGTGTGGTACTTGAAATTATGTGAAAACTCGGCCCAAGGTAGTAAGTCCACCCAATCATCCTGTGAAGAGGACACAAAAAGTCTTATAAAGGTCTCCAGTTCCTGATTAACCCTCTCGGTTTGCCCGTTAGTTTGTGGGTGGACAATGATGAGACAATGATGATAAGCTGATGAGAATTTTAATTTGGTTCCACAAGCGCTGCATAAGGCCCTCCAAAACTTGGCTATGAATTGGACTCCTCAGTCGGAAACAATCTCTCTAGGAAGACCATGTAACCTAAAAATCTCTTTAACCAAAATTTTTGCCAAATGGGGAGCAGATGGCAGGCCTACTAAAGGTATAAAATGCACCATTTTTGAAAAATGATCCACCACTACCCATATGGTGTTATGTCCTTTGGAGCATGAAAGCTCAGAGATAAAATCCATGGATATATGGGTCCAAGGAATAGTAGGAACGGGTATCGGGCGTAGAAGACCTGCACTTTTTTTGCGAGAAACTTTATGCTGTGAGCATTTTACACATGACAAAATAAATTCTTGAACATCTTTTCTCATCGAGGGCCACCAATAAGAACGCTGAAGAAACCTGCATGTTTTGAAAATACCAGAAGGCCCAGCAAATAGAGAACTATGAGCCCAGGTTAACAACTTTTTCCGTAATTCGGGAGTCACAAAAATTTTCCCCGGAGGTGGAGTCAATATTTGAGTTGAAGCGAAGACCATAGGATCCAGGATTGGGCGAGATCTTAGAGTATCTTCTTCCTGTGTGTCGAGTAGAAAAGACCGGGAGAGAGCATCTGCTTTTTTGTTCAAATTACCTGGGCAAAATTGAAGCTTAATGTTAAACCTTGAGAAGAACAAGGACCAGCGGGCCTGCCTGGCGTTTAAGCGATGAGCCGTCTGAAGATAAAGATGACGCCACTCCATTAACGCCAGACGCATAGCCAGGAGTTCTTGATCTCCAATCGCATAGTTTTTCTCTGCAGAGGAAAATTTATGAGAGAAGTATCCACATGGATGATTCTTCCCGTCACTGTAAATTTGGGATAATACCGCCCCTACACCCACCGAAGAGGCATCCACTTCCACAAAAAATGGTTTATCCAGTTGGAGTCGGCAAAGGATAGGGTAAGTAGAGAATGCCTCTTTCAATCTCTGGAAGGCCTGTATGGCTGAGTCCGGCCACTGGGCTGGGTTAGCGCCCTTCCGTGTGAGACTAGTAATGGGAGACACCACAGTGGAAAAATTCGGTATGAATCGCCTATAATAGTTTGAAAATCCCAAAAAACGTTGGGTAGCTTTAAAGATTTTGGTAATGGCCATTCAGAGATCGCTTTCAGTTTCTCTGGATCCATCTGAATGGTTTCCCCAGAAATTATATGTCCTAGGAAAGGAACTGTGGTTTGTTCAAAGAGGCACTTGGATAACTTTCCATAAAGGTGGTGTTTTCGAAGGCGAGCTAGAACTTCTCGAACATGTTGGCGGTGAGTTTGGAGATCCTTAGAAAAGATTAGAATATCAGCTAAATAGACGATGACAAAGCTGTAGAGAATGTCCCGAAAGATCTCATTTACATAGCCTTGGAATATAGCCAGCGCATTGCAGAGTCCAAAAGGCATCACTAGATATTCGAAATGACCATCTCTGGTATTGAAGGCGGTCTTCCACTCATCCCCAGCTTTGATTCGTATCAAATTGTATGCCCCACGAAGATCTAGTTTAGAGAACACTTTAGCTCCACGGACCTTGTCGAAAAGCTAAGGAATTAAAGGTAAAGGATACCGATTTTTTACAGTAATTTGGTTGAGGCCGCGGTAGTCTATACAGGGCTGGAGGCCTCCATCCTTCTTGCTCACAAAAAAGAACCCTGCCCCTGCAGGGGAGGTGGAAGGCCATATGAACCCTTTGGCTAGATTTTCCTTAATGTAAGTTGCCATGGCGGCTGTTTTTGGAACTGACAAAGGATAGGTCCGGCCCCGAGGGGGAATCTTCCTCGGGAGAAGTTCTATTCCACAATCCCACGACCGATGAGGAGGGAGTTGATCAGCAGTCTGCTCGCAGAAGACATCGGCAAAATCTTGATATGCTTGTGGTAGACTGGAGACAGAAGGATCTTTTGGCTTGTTGGTCGGGGGGAACTTTGCACCTATACTGGGGTGCACAGAGTGGGTACGTACAGGAAGTACTTGGGTTAGGCACCGATGTAAACAGTTTGGTCCCCATGATACAATTTGCATATTGGACCAATCAAAGGTAGGATTATGCTTCCTTAACCAAGGTAAACCCAGAACTAGTTCGTAAGCAGAGTTAGGAAGTATGAGGAATTCAATGGTCTCTTGGTGCAGGCAACCAACCCTGAGAGTCACGGGCTGGGATTTCAAGCATATGGATTCAACTAGCACGGTTTTACCATCTACACTGGAGAGCAGTAGTTTGTCAGGTAAAGGTAACACTGAAATACCAAGGGACTGGATTAAAGATTTGGAAATAAAATTTCCCGCAGCACCGGAATCTATAAGGGCTTTAACATCCCTTGTCCTGAACTGGTGGGAGAGAGATACAGACAATAAACTGTCAGTTAATTGGGAGTGCTTAAAAATGACCCCTAATTGAATGCTCCCGACATCAACTAGGTTCTCGCATTTCCCGCCAGCAGGGGACAATTCTTTAACATGTGCTCAGGGGCAGTGCAATAAAGACACAATTTATTTTGAAAGCGCCGATTGCGTTCGGCCGTGGTTAGCCTGGTTCTGTTGATCTGCATAGGTTCCTCACCCCTGGAGGTGGGGTAATAGGATTGACTTCCTGAGGCCGGACGATCTCGAGGGCGATCCCCATGACCTCTATTACCCCACTGCTCCCTATGGCGTAAATCAATCCTTATGCAGAGGGAAATAGTCTCAGAAAAAGACGTAGGTAAATCCCTGGATGCTAATTCGTCTTTCATCCTTTCGGACAACCCATGGAGGAAGGCTGCTTTGAGTGCTTCTTCGTTAAATCTAAGTTCCGATGCAAGGGTCTGAAACTGCACCACATATTGTCCCACCGAGCGAGTACCTTGGCGGACACGGAGTAAGTCGGAGGAAGCAGAAACCGATCTGCCGGGCTCATCAAAAATCCGTTTGAAGGCTGTCACAAAGTCTTCATATCTAGAAACTAACGGATCAGCCCATTCCCAAAGAGGGCAAACCCAGTCCAGTGCAGCCCCAGTCAGTAATGAAATTACATAGGCGACCTTGGACCGGGAGGTAGGGAAATTCTGGGGGAGGCACTCAAACTGGATTTCACATTGGTTTATGAAACCACGACAACGTTGTGGAGTACCGTCAAATCTTTCAGGGGTGGCCAAGTGGAGACGAGACTTCTGTGGCGTAGCCCCTTGAGGTAACCCTGGAGAACCAGCAGGAACGACAGGTGGTGAGGCCGTGGACATAGATGCCAGTGTATTTTGTATGGTCATTAACTGTCCAGACAATTCTTGCAGGTACTGAGCCACATGTCGCTGTGCTGTCTCTTGGTTATCCATACGGCTTGTTAACTCATGAAGAGTCCCAGTACCTTGGGCACCTGCGGCTTCCATTGGGCCTGAACAAACTGTCACGCTGGAAGGCGGGTTTTTGAAAGCCGAGGTCTGAGGCTGCGGGAGGAGGTGAAGGCAAGGGGCCTGGACGTATGATCTCCGCATCCACAAGTCTTGGTCGTTGGCTAAACCTAGTCAATGGTGCGGACTCTAACTCACAAGGAGGTGTTCGCCAGTGACCCCTCCAAGCGGGATATGGGCTTGTGCGGCTCCCTGTAAGCAGGTCACGGTCCTTTGACTTGGTGACCAAGGCCTGCAGGGAAAAGAGAATCAAAAACACCTGTGGCTCAAGGGTAATGCCTGGAATAGGCACATGGGGAGTGGGATAGAACTCCTGGCTGGAGAAAGGCACTTGAGGTACTGGCTAGAGAGGTGTGGAGATTTATTGGTAGGCTGAGGGTACAGCTGGATATCCCACGAAGTATATACCGGATTGCCGGCCGGAGATCATGCACTAGGGTGCAATGAGACGAAGGGTTAACCTGCACACAGGCTGTGATGGTGAAAGCACTGTGATGAGATGAAGGGTCAACTTGCAAACAGGCTGTGATGGTAAAAGCTCTGCGATGAGACGAAGGGTTAACCTGCACACAGGCTGTGATGGTGAAAGCACTGCGATGAGATGAAGGGTTAACTTGCAAACAGGCTGTGATGGTAAAGGCTCTGCGATGAGATGAAGGGTTAACTTGCACACAGGCTGTGATGATAAAAGCACTGCGGTGAGATGAAGGGTTAACTTGCAGACAGGCTGTGATGGTAAAAAGCACTGTGGTGAGATGGAGGGTTAACTTGCACACAGGCTGTTGATTAGTAAAGGCACTGTGGTGAGATGGAGGTTAAACTTGCACACAGGCTGTTGATTAGTAAAGGCACTGTGGTGAGATGGCTCAGAAGCTCTGGAAGAAACACACTGGAAGCACGGGAACCTGGAACGAGACTCCTCTAGTTACACTAGCGGCATCATTGATTGTTCAGGCAACTACCTGGAGCACAGGAGCCAGATATATACCCCTGGAAGCCTGCTGATAGGCCCACAGCGTCAGCTGACCGGCCGGGCCACTTAGGGAAGGAAGTACTGACATAGGGAAAGTGTCATGGCAGCGCCCATGATGGAAACTGCGATCCCCGCTCACCGGGTTGCCGGACACCACAGCTACAGGGTGAATGCTCAGATTCTCCCACATCGCCACGCCAGCCACCCGACTGCCCGGGAAGTCAGAGGAAGCCGGCGGGACGGTAAGGGACGGTCGATCCTCGGCTGAACTTTGACACATCCCCAGGGCATCACACGAAAAAGGGAAAAAGGTGATCCTTTTAGTACCATGTGGAGGTTTTTTGGGGTACCTCCAAGGTAAGTTAGCTCTCAGCTTATATATGTACTGTTATCATGCAGTACACCAATTATAATTATATGACCCAGAGTGGGTGCTACCATTATGTAGCAATAATTATTTTGGGGTGAGCGTTTGGGAGTGGGGCCCCCGGGGGGGTTCTAGCTGGACCTTTCTCATGGCATCTCCACTTAATTCACATAGAATACTTTTATCACTTTTCTATTTGTTTGTATATTATTTATGTCATTTTAATTCTTTCTCATTTCATTAATACTTATTGATTTATCCTTACACATCTTTTTTTTACACTTCACTTTCACCTTTTTCCCTTTTTCGTGTGATGCCCTGGGGATGGCCCTTGGCTGGAATTTTTTTTGGGGTGCCTTGCTTCTCGGACGTGAACCCCTTAATGTTAGGGACGCCAGTATAGAGGAGCCTTGCTGATTGGCCTGGCGCTTATTCCTATATTTGCAAATGTATGTAACTAATCCCTCTGAATCGCTATTATCATGTAGGATTTAAGTATTGTTTTTGCTGCAGTGTGCTGGGGGGCAAATCTCTTTTTTCTGTGTTCTGTGTAAACCCCGCCCTTTACAAGCACCTGTTTTATGCAATTAAGCTGATTTGAGCAGCTACTATATTTTTTGCTTAATGGTACTTACCAATACCTTTTGCTATCCTTCGGATCCTAAACCTTAACACATTTGAATACAAATATTTAATTAAGTCTCTAAGTTTAATGGTATATTGCAGCTGTTGATGAAGTGCTTTTAATGTGTCCACTACGTAACAGAAGGACTGGGTGGATGAAGCTCCAGCCCCCCCCCCCCCCAAATACAAATAGGCCAGCATTATCTGCTTTTCATTTGTAGAATTGTCTCTAGGACCATAAATACTTTTTTTGGGGGGTGAGTGCATGTTTTCCATCCTCTCTCTCTATATATTTGAGGCACTTAGTCACTCTTTTTTTTATGGTCTCTTCTTATATATAGAAATTTCGCATTCATGACATCACTAAGTGACCCCTATGCTGTCAGTGAAGCGGTTTCACATTTACATCATCACTAAGGGACATTTTTCTTGCTATATTATTGTCACTTTAACAAGGTTAATTTCTCTCACATTAATATATCCCCTGTGCAGACCAAATCCCCATAACACTGGTAATGCCTCCAACATCACTAGTCACATGCCAGTGTCACTGGTCACACCCCCTGTGATGGCACACAATAGGCCCTTCATAAATGTCAGCTCCTGACCCATGTGGTCCCTTTTTCTGGCACTGCTGAAGTAGATGTGGGAAACCGTTCTCAACTATTTCTTTATACTAATATATCCCACAGTGTGGTATAATGAATACCAAGCTGGTATAATGAATACCAAGGAGTGTTAGGCTGCAGGAGGGGAGGGTTAGAATTAGACTGCAGGAGGGGAGGGTTAGGATTAGACTGTGTGGGAGGAGGGGTAGGCTGCAGAAGGGGAAGGTTAGAGTTAGGCTCTGGGAAAGGTGGGTTAGGGTTAGGAGGAGGGTTAGGGTTATAATACTTTACCAATGTCTGTCAGGATTTTGAATGTCGGGATGCCGCTGTCAGTATTCTGACAATTGGGATCCTGTACCCAACCCCATTCCACAACTGTATACAGCATCTATATGAAAAAAAAAATGATAAATATTGTACTTCATAAATACCCTTTAGTTATATGGTTTTGGGGAAGATGTAGCAAATCTTCTAAAGTGAACAAGTGAAGAAGTTGCATTTGCAATCAATCAGCATGGGCAACTAATGTTCTGACAGGCTTCAGTAGCTGGAGAGAAGCCAGGTGCATGACCAGGCAGTGGTGCTATATACCTGTGACATCGAGTGGGCAATTGCTGAGGGTAGGAATGCGAGTGAGGGAGTACGCAGCTCATCTTCTTTTATGACGACAGTGAATTTGGTCATCAGAGACTATTGGCTGCCTATACTGTGGAGAGGATAAGCAGGGAAGTGTCTTCTTGTTCGGAGTTTACAGCGTATCAGACGAGTGCTGACGTGAATCCAGTGTCATCTGGGAGGTACAGTAGTATCTAGTAGATGAGATAGTGGCAAATAATAATCTCACAGACACTGATGATAAATGTGTATACTGGACTTTTGAGCATCCCAAATCAACTACACCAAAGTGTAAGTAAGAACACTTACAAGCAGTCCAGCATCAGCTACCAGCAGCATGGATAGATCCCAGCACATGCAATCTCCACTGCATCATCACTGCATCATCATCATCACTGCATCACTTCATCATCAACCTCCTCATTATTCATTGGAGTTAGTCCTCCTGCATAAAATTTGCAAAGCCTAACTGACTCCTCCCCTATCCAGGATTCCTAAGTGGAAACTTTGCTCATTAGGGCTGCTGCTGCTGGGGGGTGGATCTTCACTACTACACTTGCACGGTCTATGACCAAGTACTGTATGTGCAGCTGCCATTGTAGGGAAGGTTCCTGTGGAACCATCTGTAGATTGCATTAGCTGCCAGGCCAAACACCAGAATGCTTTGCATTCCGTAGTTTGGTAAATGTGAAAGCCTATAGATATCTGCTTGCGGTCCTCTTTTCTTACATCCTGACAATCATTAATATTTGTGAGTACCACCCCCACGAAAAAACAAGTGTTTCATGGGATATCCCCCAATATTTATATGATAAATAGGCCCCTAAACCACTTCACACTTTCATTGTATTGAAATATTACAGTCTATTCCAAACAGTTGTTAATGTTAACCAAAAAATAAAGTAATACTAACACAATCATTTATCAAGCATTCAGAAAGAAACAGAATTAATTATTTACTGTGAGACACATGAAGCAGCGGAGTTATTGCATAATTTATCATTAGATAAGGAATGGCAGCTGTACGATAATAAAATATATACAATCATATAAGAAAATGGTAAAGCTCACAGCTCAAAACAACAACAAAAATACCACAATTAAGCAATATATTGAGACCAAGACATGGAAAGTCTGCATTATTATCATCATCATCATCATCATCATCATCATCATCATTATTATGTACTATTTAGAGAATTTTTATTTTTCTTAAAAAAAAAAAGGAAATTGGGAAAGTTGAGCTTTAATGTACAGTAGATGTCTGATTTTATGCGACAAGCATTAAGACAGATTGAATGGAAGGAAGAAAAATGGCTTTTGGCCATCTTCTCTAGAGCTCCTGAATACATCTGAGACAAGTAGTAAAATGAAAGTTATCCACTTACAGTGTCATACAGCACCTAAAATGTGCCTGACTGTTTACGTGCCATAATAATACCCACCTGCCAACCCTACTTTGTTGGCATCATCTTTCTCTCTACTCTCTGTTTTCTCCCATATTGCTTACTCCTACATGTACTATTTCATCTATCTGCACACAGTTACCAAAATATGTTCATCACACAGCAAACTATTGTCTAATTCACTTTCATATTATACTACATACTGTACCTGCTAAATTTTAACTTATTGTCTCATACCTTATCTCATACCACTCCTCAACCACCGTGTGCAGACATGGCTGGAGCTATACTTTTTGCACCATGAAGAAACAACACTGAGATCCTCCTGTAGGAAAGAGAGTTCTTGGGGCAAGAACTACACATGGCTGTTTGTAATTGCGAGAGTACAGTTTCCCATAGAACAACCACCCCCCACCCATGCGTGCTTGAAACCCATGTTCCTCATGTTCTGTCAGCAAGGTGCAGACCTGTTGGTTGTCTAGTATTTTTCTTTCTTTTTACCTCTCAATATAGTTCCCTTGTTTAGCCAGCTTATCACCCACAGGAACATATTGACCGATCAATGGAAATGCTGTATATTTATCAGTAGTCTCTACTAATTGATCAATTGATTGAATGATTTATGATTGATTGACACTGCACTGCACAACATGCCATTCTATCAGAGAATGCACAGTGGGCCTGATTCAGACCCGTATGCTAAGCCCAGATCGCTCGCTGCCAAAAGGGCCAGGTATGCAAATTCTGCGATCGCACTGTGTGGCGTAAGGATGCCCTCTATATCTTAGAGAGTGACGGCAGTGAGTGAGCGCAGGTGTATAAAGACGCCCACTTTTCTTTCTTAACACATGTCATCTCCAGGAAGTGTATGATTAATTGGTAACATCGAGAGCCATCGGAGCTGCACGCAGTGCTTGAAGTAGACCCAACCCCACCGCAAGCACTGCGATCAGTGCTGGCTGAAATACAACCAGGTGATGTGTACAATGATGCCTCCATGCTAATTATACATGCCCTTTAAATGCCATTTTGACGCCCAGACATGCCTGCGTTCACACCACCTCTACCCCACCTATGTGTCTGTTCACAAGCACCATCCCCTGTTACCACCCACAAACGGCACTATCTGTCACTCAAAGTAGCTCTCAGTCTTTGTGCTATGAGTGCACAATTCCCAATCGCTGTGACAGGCTCGCGCACTGCGATGCATATGCATGCACAGATGGGTAGCAATCGCCCATAGCTAGCGATCGCGGCTTAGCGTCTGGGTCTGAATCTGGCCCAGTGTGCCTGGTTTATATGTGGACATAAATCACGTTGCTGCTTAGTCTTTGTGTGCAGTAGAATTGAGAAGATATATTAATGTCACAGCAGCCAGTATTTGTACAGTGATACCCATCGGCTGTGTCTCTGATATGTCGTTTCCACACAAATATGCACCATTTGTTGCACCATCGATCTCCTGAGCAACCCTGTGGTTGCTTAGAATGCCTGTTGGAGCTAAGACACCGGGGCCACTACCACTGCATACAAGAATGCAGTCACTGACACAACCCTGAGGTATGTATGTCAGGTATGTCTGTGACTATCGGGTATGTCTGTGGACTGTCAGGTATGTCTGTGGCTGTCAAGTTTGTATGTCAGGTATTTTTGTGACTGTCAGGCAGATCTGTCTACTGTCAGATATGTCTGTGACTGTCAGGTATGTCTGTGTACTGTCAGGTATGTCTGTGACTGTCAGGTATGTCTGTGTACTGTCAGATATGTCTGTGACTGTCAGGTATGTCTGTGTACTGTCAGGTATGTCTGTGACTGTCAGATATCTCTGTGACTGTCAAATATGTCTGTAACTGTCAGGTATGTCTGTGACTGTCAGGTATGTCTGTGTACTGTCAGGTATGTCTGTGGACTTTCAGGTATGTCTGTGGCTGTCAGGTATGTATGTCAGATATGTCTGTGACTATTGGGTATGTCTGTGGAATGTCAGGTATGTCTGTGGCTGTCTGGTATGTATGTCAGGTATGTCTGTGACTGTCAGGTATGTATGTGTACTGTCAGGTATGTTAATGACTGTCAGGTATGTCTGTGTATTTTCAGGTGTGTCTGTGACTGTCAGGCACTATGGGGAAAATTGCATCTTGGGGCATATGGTGCACTAAAGTGGGTATTTCTGTGGGGGGCATGTCTGATATTTTTTTAGCGGTCATGTGGGATATTTTTATGTGGGCATGTGGGGTATTTTTGTGTGGGCATGCAGCGTAATTCTGTTGTGGCATGTGGGGTATTTTTATGTGGGCATTGTAGGATATTTTTTTGTGGCATGTGGGGTATTTTTTGTGTGCATATGGGGTATTCCTGTGGTGGCATGTGGGGTATAACGCTCCCTGCATTATATGGCAGTCACTGCAATGCTCCCTGTATTGGAATCAGTATGATGGCCGGCGGTTCAAATCCTGACAGCGGCAGCCAGGCAGGGGTGAAAATCCCGATCGCCCAAAGATAGGTATTACTAACCCTATTCTACCCCCTAACTCTAACCCTCCTTAGGGGGCCTAAACCTAACCTCCCCCCCAAGTGTCTAACCCTAATTCCCCCTCTAAGTGCCTAAACCTAACCTCGGGGAAGGGGGCTTCCCCGTCGCCTAAACCTAAGTCCCTCGGGGGGTGCCTAACCCTAACCTCCTCCCAGTGGTGCCTAACCCTAACCCCCCCTTCCCTAGCCTAACCCTAACCTCCCGGGGCGGGTGCCTAATGCTAAATTCCCCTCGGGAGGCCCTAACCTATCCCTCCCCCCCCGTGGCTGTCCACGCCCGGCTTACCTTCGATCGGTAAGCCGGGAGTCGGGCTCCCGGCGTAGGTCTAATGACAGATGTCAGGATTTCAACGCCTGTCATTAGACCCCTGCCGGGACTGAACAGTTTGATGGGCCCCTACCATTGCATTCCCTCTGTGGGCCTTTCACTCCCCAGTCCGACACTGTCCCGGCACATCGGATTCTGGTGGTCAGAATGCTGTAGCCGGAATCCCAACATCTGTCATCTGTCAACTGCGGAATCCCAAAGGTAAGCAGTGGGGTTAGAGTTAGGGGTTGGTGTTAGGCACTAGGAGGAGGGTTAGGTTTAGGCAGCGGGGAGGGAGGTTTAGGGTTAGGGTAGAGCCAGGGGGAGTATTAGCATATGAACCAACATGTGTCTGTATGCTAACTCTGTCGGAAACCGGCATCCTGTACCCATCCCTCCCAAGCAACAATCAATATCTAATTGTCATTTCAAGTACTATGCTAGATAAATGACAGTTAGACACTGATTTGGTTGCTTTGTACAACTTCTTCACTTTATTTCTCTCCAAGGCTTGATAAATCTTTTACAAATCTGATACAAATTTTACTGTAATCAGTTTGTCTATATATATATATTTGTATGTTTATGTGAAGGCAATACTTTCTAGACTACTAATATTTGTTATTTATGTAAAACAATTTGACTACAAAAAGTAACTTATTTTAGCAATTCTCTAAATCTTTTTTTTCCAAAATCAAGTATTTGGAAATTACTGCATTTGCCATGGTCTGGGGTCTACAGACTTCCAGTTACTACATATACATGCAATTAGTATTAAGAGTTTGTGTTAGAAGCATTTGTGTGCAGAGAGGTTGACAAAATAAGAAATCTGCAAGATGGCAATTACGGGATGTAGTCAGCATCCCGGTGTGCGGGATGCCTAAGGTCGAAATACTGGCGCCGGAATCCCAACAGTGTCGGGATCCCGGCTCCAGAATCCCGACCACCGGCATCCCGAAGGTAAGGTTTTACATATACCCTTTTTTTATTGGTTAATTAAGTCAGTGGTGGAGTGTGTTCGTGTTTTGTTGGACACTCCCTATTTAGTAGTTGTCTGCTTTAGTGGGTTTGCAGGAAAGAACAGTTGTTACCATCTTGCTATAGAATTTTAGGCGCTTTCCCTGCCAATACATAGGTTTGGCTGATTCTACCCTACTGGGTTCAGCAGCCCAACCAGCCCAGGTGGGCATTTTGTATTTGTGTCATGGGGAGGTGGATACCAAGAGTAGGTGGATCGAAGAAGGCCCCCATCTAGGCCTTTGTGTGTTGAGTTTTGGAAATGGTGAGAATGAGTAGGGGCATTCTTTCTTCAATACCATACTTCCTCATAATTTAAAATTAAATAAAGCTGAACCTTTTTTCCTGTCAATATCTGCCTCTGTGCCATTATTTTAGATAAGTTTATGTTGTCTGTCAACTGTCTGGGAAGTGTGGACTGACATCAGTTGATAAGGAGTTTATGAGTCCAATTACCAACTGCTACCCTCTGTCTTCATGTACTACAGACCGCAAACCAGAGATTTAACACACTGCTGTAAAAATTATTTAAGACCATTTGAATTAAGTCATGAATCTCTGCAAAATGTACATAATATGAATTTACAATTATGCTTTATGCATTTACATTGTTTAGCATATTAGAGCATATTTAGTAACATGCTGTAAAGATTTTTGGTTGTGGTGGATTACAGCACATTTAAATATGTAATTAAAGATTCCGTATTGTTTAAATTGACATACAGTACAGTACAGGTGTATGATGTTTCCTTGGTATACAAAATGTGATTGAGCACCACCCAATGTCACGACCAGGACCGCAGGTTCACGAGTATCCCTCTCAGGGCGCTCTGGCATGGTCCTTCCTGCAGGTATCCTGGCTTCTGGAGGTGATCCTGGTCCTGGAGATCGGGTGTAGTGGCTGGCTGAACAGCAGGCTGTGCATTCCTGAGCAGTGCTGCTGACCACTGGGCGTCGCCATCTTGGATCCTGGTCACATGTCTAAATTGGACCAATCAGTTTACAGCTTCGGCTGGAGGGCTAGCAACCTATCCTACACTACCTGAGGGTATTAAATAGTTGTCAAGAGGCTCTTTAGTTGCCAGTGCAACATTTTACACATCTTAGCTGTGTGCTAGTTCCTAAGCTCCCTTGTTTGTATTGTTGCAGTCTGTCGTGGTGAGCCTGCTAACTCTCAGTCCGTGTTCAAGCTCGTTCCACCCCTGACTCCTGTCCGGATTGCGTGCTCCAGTCGCCTGCCCTATAGAGGGTCCTACCGTCCCTGAGGGTTCTGTGTCCTTGGATGCCTCCAGCTCCGGCTTCAGTGTCCGACATACCTTGCCTCCCTCGGTTGCCACAGTTTGTACCTCCTGCACCTGCCTCCATTCATGAAACACACCCCATTAAGGCCGGCATCTTTTCAATACCAGCAAAAGGCCCCACATACTACTCCTGTGTCCACTCCGGATCCAAACTCCAATCAAGTTCTGACAGTTTGCACTGGCCAAATGGGTACGTCTAGTGGACAGGGTGCTAATGCAGACCGTTTACAGGGAATCGCAAGCTGGCTTGAAAGCTTAGAAGCCTCCCAGCGGCAGCTAACCCAATTTTTACAGGATATGTCACTCAGACAGGATGTTTTCCAGGCCTCCCTCGTGACAGTGAGCATGCCTGCAACTGCTAATCCGCAAGCTCCTCCGATTGTTGCCGCTCCGGCTCCCCCATCGCATTTACATCTACAAACGCCTAGCAAGTTCGACGGGAATACGAAGATGTGCCATGGATTCCTGAATCAGTGTGACGTCCATTTCTCTCTCCAACCATCGAACTTCCCTACCGCAAAATTTAAGGTCGCCTACATTGTCTCCCTTCTGACTGGTCCTGCCTTAGACTGGGTGTCCCCACTCTGGAAAAGGTCTGACCCTCTGCTGGACAATTATACCAACTTTTTGGCGTCCTTTCGGAGGATTTTCGATGAGCCGGGAAGAACTACATCTGCCTCCACTGAAATTATGCGTCTCCATCAAGGAAGTCACCCGGTCAGCCAATACATTATACAATTTCAAACCTTGGCCTCAGAACTAAAGTGGAATGAGGAGGCCCTGGTCTCTGCATTTTGGAACGGTATCTCTGATCGATTGAAAGATGATCTCGCCACGCGGGACGTTCCGACAAAACTAGATGAGATGATTTCCCTCTGTATTAAGATAGACCTACGTTATCGTGAGAGGCAGGCAGAAAAGAACAGGGGAGACCGGTTCCGACTCCGTGCCCCTAATCCTCTGTTTACTCCTTTAACTGAAGTCTCGGGTGATGAACCCATGCAGATCAATCGAGTCCGACTCTCTATGGAAGAACGGCAAAGACGCCGCTGCGAGAACTTTTGCATGTACTGTGGAAAGACGGGTCATTTGGTTGCCACCTGTTCCCGGCATCCGGGAAACCCTCATTCCTAACTGGCTCCGGAGACACCAGGTTAGGTGTTATGAGTTTGTCTCCAAGTAAGAACGAATCTACTTTGTCTATTCCAGAGGTTCTCAAACTCGGTCCTCAGGACCCCACACAGGTCACATTTTGCAGGTTGCCCAGCAGGAGCACAGGTTTACTCACTGACACATTTAAAACATCCACATGTGGATTTAATTATTTCACTTGTGATTCTGTGAGGACACATGCAAAACATGCACTGTTTGTGGTCCTGAGGACCGAGTTTGAGATCCTGTGGTCTATTCTATTGGAATTAAAGCAAGGATCTCAAACTATTCCTTCTCTTCTTGACTCAGGAGCAGCAGAAAACTTCATTACCGCTGACCTGGCTCAAGAACTTCAGATTCCTATCAGACCTCTCACCCGGACCATCACCTTATCGGCAGTAGATGGCAGTCAAATTGTCAATGGCACAGTATCCCTTCAAACCCACCCTGTTCGTGTTCATGTGGGGGCCCTTCATACCGAAATCATTTCCTTTTTAGTTATTCCCAAGGCTTCCCATGGAGTTATTCTGGGATACCCGTGGTTATGTAAGCATAACCCCTGTATGGATTGTAGCTCCATGCAAGTTCTGTCCTAGGGGAATTCCTGTTATGTTTCTTGCCTGCCATGTATTAAACCCATTAAAAATGTTCAAATCTCTGAAACTTCACAGGTTCCCATCTATTATAAGTCTTTCTCTGATGTGTTTTGTAAAATCGGGGCTGACACATTACCTCCACACCGAGACTAGGATTGTCCCATTGATCTAATTCCAGGCAAGACTCCTCCTCGTTGTCAGATATACCCGCTGTCATTGCCTGAGACCAAAGCAATGTCCGAATATATTAAAGAAAACCTCCAAAAGGGGTTTATTTGCCCTTCCTCTTCCCCCGCACGCGCTGGCTTCTTTTTCGTGGCTAAAAAGGATGGGGGCCTCTGACCCTGTATCGATTATCGGGGCCTTAATGACATAACAGTGAAAAATCAATATCCATTGCCTCTCATCACTGAATTATTTGACCGTGTCAAAGGGGCTACAGTGTTTACCAAATTGGATCTATGGGGGGCATACAACCTCATAAGAATTTGTTCGGGCGACGAATGGAAAACCGCCTTCAATACCAGAGACGGACATTTTGAGTACCTGGTAATGCCGTTCGGACTCTGCAATGCACCTTCGGTTTTCCAGAACTTCGTGAACAAAATTTTCAGAGATCTACTGTATGTGTCAGTGGTGGTATACTTGGACGATATCCTGATCTTTTCCTCTTCCCTCTCTCAACATCGTATACATGTGAAGGAGGTCCTACTATGCCTAAGGGAGAATCATTTGTATTGCAAGCTGGAAAAATGCGTATTTGAAGTACCGTCCATTCCGTTTCTAGGGTATTTCATCTCTGGATCCGGATTGGAGATGGATTCCAAGAAAGTGCAAGCCATTCTGGATTGGTCCCGCCCTAACTCATTAAAAGCTGTACAGAGATTCTTAGGGTTCACGAATTACTACAGAAGGTTTATAAAAGGCTTTTTTACCCTAGTGGCACCAATTTCGGCATTGACTCGTAAAGGTGCTAACCCCTCACAGTGGCTCCCTGAAGCTGAAACGGCCTTCCAGATGCTGAAACAGGCATTCATCTCTGCACCCATCCTGAGACAGCCCGACATCAATCATCCTTTCTTTGTGGAAGTAATCGCATCGTCTGAAGCGGTGGGAGCAGTCTTATCGCAAAAATTCAAAGACAACAAGATTCATCCTTATGGATACTTCTCTAAAAAATTCTCACCTGCAGAGAGGAATTACCCAATCGGGGAACAAGAATTACTGGCAGTTAAAGCAGCCTTTACTGAATGGCGATACCTCCTCGAAGGAGCCCAATTTCCCATTACTGTCTACACTGATCATTGGAACTTACTGTTCTTAAAAAACATCCAGTGTCTCAGTCCTCGTTTAGCCAGATGGGCGATATTCTTCTCCAGATTTAATTTCATCCTAACCTTTCGTCCAGGTTCTCTAAATCAGAAGGCAGATGCGCTCTCCTGCTCCTTTTCCTCTGGAACCCTCTCCGAAGCTTTAAAAGAGACCACCGTCCTAGAATCCAAGGTATCTGCTGCCATCCAGATCCAGTCACCTCCTGGAAGAACCTTCATTGCTCCTACCCTTTGTAAGTGACTACTCACTTGGGCACATACATCTCGTTTTGCTGGGCATACCGGCATTCGCAAGACCCTGGAATTTCTACGACGATTCTACTGGTGGCCCGCAATGAAGTCCAAAGTTTCTGAATTCATTTCTTCCTGTACCTTATGCGCCCAGCATAAAACTTCCAAACAACCTCCCGCAGGAGCCCTGATGTCACTCTCCACTCCGACTCGACCCTGGTCTCATTTATCAATGGACTTTGTTACTGATTTACCCATCTCCAATGGCTTCTCCACTATTTGGGAAGTCATTGACCGCTTCTCAAAAATGGTACACTACAGTTCTTTGAAAAAATTACCCACAGCCTCTGAATTAGCTCAAATTTTCGTTCTTCATATATTTCGTCTACACGGACTTCCTGCAGAGATCGTTTCAGACCATGGAGTCCAGTTTGTGGCCAAATTTTGGAGATCCTTATGTTCTGTGCTCCAGGTTAAATGAAAATTCTATACAGCATACCATCCCAAAACCAACAGATCCACCGAGAGAGTGAATCAGGACTTAGAGACCTTCCTCAGGATTTTTATGACTTCATCTCAAGATAACTGGTCTGATTCCCTTCCATGGGCGGAATTCGAACACTTCCACTGGACAAACATCATTCTTTGTCGTCTACGGCCTTCACCCCAGAGTACCTGAGTTTAAAGACTTACCCATCTTCGATGTTCCAGCCGTGACTACAACCTTACAAGGTTTTTCTAAAATCTGGACTCTAGTGCATTCCTCTCTTCAGAAAGCATCTCACCGATACAAACTCGGGGCTGACAGAAAGAGAAGAGCAGTTCCAAGTCTTAAGGTGGGAGATCAAGTATGGTTGTCTACCCGCAATTTGCGACTCAGGGTTCCATCCATGAAGTTCGCTCCTCGCTTCATTGGTCCTTTCCCTATCACTGATGTCATCAATCCTGTGGCCTACAAGTTAAAACTTCCTCCCTACCTTAAAATTTCTAACTCCTTCCATATTTCCCTGCTGAAACCCTTAATTCTCAACCGATTCTTCAAATCCTTACCCTCGTCTCCTAAAATTCAGACAGAGAGACAGAGAGTATTGCTGCAGTCTGTCATGGTGAGCCTGCTAACTCTCAGTCCGTGTTCCAGCTCGTTCCACCCCTGACTCCTGTCCGGATTGTGTGCTCCTTGTTGCCTGCCCTATAGAGGGTCCTGCTGTCCCTGAGGGTTCTGTGTCCTTGGACGCCTCCAGCTCCGGCTCCAGTGTCCGACATACCTTGCCTCCCTCGGTTGTCACAGTTTGTACCTCCTGCACCTGCCTCCATTCATGAAACACACCCCATTAAGGCCAGCATCTTTTCAATACCAGCAAACGGCCCCACGTACTACTCCTGTGTCCACTCCGGATCCAAACTCCAATCAAGTTCTGACACCCAAGTTGTGGGTATGCGCACAATCTACAAAAACCCTGTCCACTCAATAGAAATACTATTTAAATGCAATGTGGCTAGGGGTGAAAGGCATGACTGATGGACCATATGACAGGTGCTTGGTCAAAGACTCATGCTCCATCATTCATACAGCTAAAGGCCCTCTACTAACATAATCATATTAAGACAATACAATTTTATATTTATATTTTAGAAAAAAGTTATGGAATAAAGATTTAGTCATTGCTTACAACTGAGGAATTTTTAGTTTGCACTACTTCATAATAATTTGGGCTGCTAATGCTGTACTGACCACTTATATCTATGTATAATCAATGGACAGACAAGAAGTTGAAGTGAATCGGCTGAGCTTCAGCACAGACCAGGTTAATGCTCCACACACATAATACCACCCAATGCAACTGCTTTGTTCCTTCAAATGCTCTGTGCCAAATCACATAGGCTTTTTTTCCAAGAGACAATGCAGCGGTTTATTGGGATCTATACAATGTGCATTTGGATGAGGAGTGGAAATTACTTGGATCTTGAACCAATGTAAATTATATTTTTTTCTAAAAAATAGGATCACAATTGTCTCCATACCAAATTTTTCAATATGATTTCAAAATATGTAAAACAAAGACTTGCAATTAATATGTTCTCCAACAACCTTGAGAAGTCAAACACACAGGTTACTGCTTCTAAATGTAATGTTAAAGTGCCATTTTCCACAGTTATCAATTGTCATTAGGCATAATATAAACATAGTTTACAGGTTGATGATCTATTAATATCCCACAGTCATGGTCTGTTGTTACCCCTTCAGCACTATGCCTGTCCACTGCATGTATGATGAATGGGCAGTTCAAATTGATTGATATTATTTAGCTGACCACACTAATCATGTGTAATATGTCAGCTGCTTCTCAATAAACTTTGTATAATTTTTTCTAAATAATTCAATTATAAGAATTCTCCCAAGTAGAAGTGCATAATTGATATTAAAAGTAACGAGTTCCCTCCTTAAATAATTACCTACAAAACCTGAATTTCAAACGATATTTTAGCATTTTTAAATTGCAGCCAGATTTTTAGCCCTGCACAACACTGTTCATTCCCTAGCTCAGTGGAGCTTACCATCAAAATCATGACCACAACATACCACCTAGGGTCCATTAGTGTCAGAAGGTAATTAACTTACCAGTATGTTTCTGGACTCTACGAGGAGAGCATAACACCTGGAGGAAATCCAGCCCAAACATAGAGAACATTAAAACTTTACACAGATTGGATCTTAAGTCATAATCAAACCCATGACCACAGTGCAGTAAGGCAGCAAAGCTAACTACTGTGTCACTATGCAGCCCTGATACATTGTTGCAGAACAACATAAGTTATTACATTGAGACAGGACAATGATTGCTTGTTATCTGCAGTTATAATGGAGTAATGCGACCATAACTTCTGTTAGTACCAGTACTGCACCAGAGTACCACCATTAAAAGCACTGGTGTAGAAGTATTCAGCCTCTGCCAAAAAAACAGTAAAATATTATCACTTATACCACTTTTATACCAAAATTCTGGGTCTGACTCGATGGTTGCAACAGGGTTCCAATCCGGATCAACCCGGGAACTTACCCCTTTCATGCTGCGGCGCTGACCCAGGATATTCCCGAGTCGGCGCTGTCCACACCGGAGCCGGGTCTGCAGTGACCCGGCTCTTCCAGTGTTGCAGTGAAAGCTTTGAGATGAGGTCATCTCCAAGCACCACTAAAGCAGGCCAATCGGGAGGCATGCGGCACAACCCGGTTTATTGTGACCCAGATTGCGCTGTTTACACTGCAGGGTGCCAGGGGAATGACCTGTGGCCAACCCTGCAAATTACCCGAGTTGGATCCCCGGGTACATTTACACATACAACCCAGGATTTTTAGGTCGGTGTAATTGGGGTATAAATAATACAATCATGATATAATGAAGGCGATGATGCATTTTCGCAGAATGGTTGGTATATATGGATTATTTATATTTTTGTTATACTTATTTTAAGAAGCTAAATACATTATACTCATTTATCTGTTCTCTCAAGTCCATAATTCCCAAAATTATTTATAACAATATATTGTGGTATCATGACCAATGCTAGAAATGTCCGTGATAAAAATTTAGTTTAATGTGGGATCATAACTTTCATCCTCTTTGCTTTTTGCCGATACTGTATGTAGAATGTATTTTGTCTTAACCTCAATACTTGTCTCAAGTTCCTCATATATAATGGGAGCAGGTGTCAGTTGATTACTTTTATATAGTTATCAAAACTAAATTTATCACTGCAATACTCTGGTAGCTATATGGCCTAGTTATTATGTCAGTTATCATTACAACAATGTGTGTCACCAAATGTGTTGGACTACACACCTACTCTCTGGAGTACTTTGACCACTGCCCCTCAGAAATTTGTGTCCAAGGATGCATTAAGTCAAGTCCTGTCCCATTAGTTTTCAAGCAAGCCATCTTGAAGGACCTCAATCAACAACTTTATTCAGTCCACTACGGCCCTAACTGTGTGGAGCTTGTATATTCTCCCTGTGCTTACGTGGGTTTCTTCCGGGTACTCCGGTTTCCTCCCACACTCCAAAAATATACTGGTAGGTTAATTGGCTCCCAACTAAAATAACCCTAGTGTGTACTGTATGTGTGTTTGCATGTGGTAGGGAGTATAGCTTGTAAGCTCCACTGGGGTAGGGACTGATGTGAATGGCCAGATATTCTCTGTAAAGCGCTGCGGAATATGTGTGCACTATATAAATAACTGGTAATAAATAATAAACTGGTAACAAAGAGTATCAAGCCTGGTGCCTGTGACAATAGCAAGAACTACAGCAGACAATAACATAACCAAACAAACTCAGGATCTTCTTGTGCTGTTCCTACTAGAGATGAGCGGTTTGGATTCTGAGAAATCCAACAGAACTGAGTCCTGGCTCGAGTCCTCCCACCAAATTTGGTTCTCAAAGTGAGGCAAGACATGATTTTCCCAGAAATCTTGGATCACACATGTTTTGGATTGCATATAAGTCCTTTCCTCCTCATTTCAGGCACCATTTCACACAGAGTGCAGGGAGAGGATTGTGGGCTGTAGCTGTTCTGCAACAGTCACCACTAGAAACAGTTGTAGGTGGTTGGAGTGGATGGGAAGGGTGAAAAAGTAAGCAGGCATCTTTAATCTGTGTGTCTGGAAAGGTCAGAAACTAGCAAGCAATCAACAGTACATGCTCCTGTGTATGTTTGAAGCCTGCAATCTTCAATACAGGGTCCTCCTGTATGTTTGATTGTGTTGAAATGTGTGTACTATTTGTAGTTTACACAAGTTGGATAATAGACATCAGCGGAATCAGCATATGAAGTTGATCACACACTGAATTTTATACCAGGGTTTCAGGTTAATTGCATTGTGCAGCTGTACAGCCATACTTACAGTAACAATAACAGGTAGTGCAGGTGAAGCAGAACATACAGCGGACCATCTGGTCATGTAAATGTAGTGGTATGCAGGATAACGCAGGTACTCCCCGGAGCTTAGTACTACATGTCTGTGTAATAACATTGTGCTCAAACACAGTAGCAAGATAGTTCTGTGCATGTGCAGTAGCACTATTGGAAGCCATCTTAGTTAAGGACCTAATGCCTCAGTAAAGGACATCATGAAGAACTCACTTTATTACCAACAGTTTGAACTTGAAGTGAGCTGCACTTACTTACAATTGTATTTCATATAGGTATCGATTTAGACTGATATATATATATATATATATATATGGCCACAGCCAGTACTGTCATTTCAAGCTTAGCTGACCAAGAAATAATGTGCTGTGTCTGCACCCCAAAGAAGACATCTTTTTCTGGTTTTAAAAAAAATGAAAGAGAAGTTTGTGTGTTTTTGAGAAGCAGTGTATAGTACTTGCTGGGTATTGTGTCCCCATTAGCTGCACCCCAATATAAAAGCTGATTTTTTTTTCTGGTTTACAAAGAGGTAATGTATCAGTCCCTCATTTTCCTTTCCCATTGTATGATCACTAGGTGTAGTGGCAGTTACAAGTTTAAGTACAGAAGTTTTTCTCCTGTCCTGGTGTAATAAACATTGAATCAGGAGCATCTCAATACTGCCCAGCTGACAGTCATAGAACTTCTTCAACATCTACTTTAAAAAATGGTCAGGGGACAAGATGAAGGTGTAAGACAGGGCACTCCAAATCTAAACAATGTTTGACAATCTTTATGAAAATATAACCTGTAACTTCTGTATGAAGGGAAAACTTGCTGCGATAAAAGTAAAATTGCCAACATGTCATACACCACATGCAGGGGCAAGGAAAGTCTCAGACCATGGTCTTTTTCTGTGAGTTGTGGTCCTGCTACTGCTCTTTCGTGCACTAGAATGCCTATTGCAAAAGTCAGAACCAAACACAGTCAGGCACCATCTGTAACCTCATATGCAGTCTAGATGTGTCACCTCTAAAACAGGCAAATCAGTGCACAAAAAGAACACTAAGGCTGAAAAACAAATTGTGTGTTCAAAAACTTCACAGAATTCTGTGGAGAGTCTAAGGGTGTCCAAAAGTGCTATTTGTGAGTCTGACATTTCTGACACTGTAATCCTAGAGAGGCCTCCTTCCACCATTTATAAACCCTCTGCAAATGTGAGGATGAGTAGCAGTAAAAGTAATAATAATAATGGTTTAAATATAGATATTGAGGATGCTACTAAAGAATCTGTAAATGTGCAACAGGATTCTGGGGATAATTAAGCATCTGACACTAGTGTGGATGTTGATGATGTAAGTGTTGGACAAGTATTATTTGATAAAATTAAGGAGGAGGATGTTGTTTGTGTCAAAGTAAGTCAACCACCAGTGGCAGCACTGCATGCCAGTGATAGTAAGTGCAATATCATGCCTGGGCAAAAGACAAAAAAATCCACCTCTTTCATGTGGAATTATTCTTACCCAAATCCGAACAGCATTTGTCAAGGCATCTGTGGTATTTATATTGACAAATTAAGTAGAGGAAGGGGCATTAACCATTTAGGTACCTTCTTACTTTTACGTAATTTGCAGCTAGTTCTTTCAAGTTATTATCAAAATCTGGAAAATCGTATATAATAACAAGCAGTCCATCATCATATACCAGCAGCATGGGTATACACAGCACAAGCAATCTCCACCACCAACATCTTCATCATCAACCTCCTCATTAATGATCAGAGGTAATCCTGCATTGCAAAGGCAAACTGATTCCGCTACCCAGGATTCCCCCAAAAAATATTTGCACTCTAGAGCTGCGTTCCTAGCAGTGAATCATCACAGAAGGGGATCAAGAAGACTAGTTTCAGAGTACAATTATCTGTGAAACAAGCATTTACAAGAATAATCAATTTAGACAGTGACAATCCTGTTGCTGCAGATCACTAAAGCCATGACAGCTATGTTAGCATTAGATCTGCATCCAATATCCCCCATCAATGTATCTGGTTTTAGCCAATTAGAGGTCATGTGTCCATTTTACCAAATTCCATCTCAAACTTATTTTATCAGAACAGCAATTCCTCAGCTATACCACAATGTTAAAGACAATGTAATTCTTTGCCTAGAAAATGTCATTGTAACAATTATCTACTTAACTAAATATGTGGTCAAGCGGTACTATTCAAACTAAAGACTATGACAACCCACTGGGTGGGTGTATTGCCTTCATCAGCAGTATCTATCACACAATGCCAGCTCATTCACAGGCAGGTAACTCTCTGTTTCAACATAAATAATGCAGACAATTAAATGACAAATAAAGAAAATAAAAAATTTAATATACAGGTTTAGTCTCCCATATCCAAATATTCCGAAATATAGAGTTTTTTTAGCATGACTGAGATAGTGAAACCTTTGCTTTTTGATGATTCAATACAGTTCAGTACATAAACCTCGTTAAAGCACAAATTATTAAAAGTATTGTATACAATTACCTTCAGGCTGTGTGTATAAGGTGTATGTGAAACATAAATGAATTTCATGTAGGTACACAAACTTTGTTTGTGCCACAAAATTATTGAAAATATTGTATAAAATGACCTGCAGGCTGTGTGTATAGGGTGTATATAGAACATAAATGCATTGTGTGTTTAGATTTGGGTCCCTTTCCCAAGATATTTAATTATATTATGCAAATATTCCAAAATACAGAATATTCCGATATCCAAAATTCCCCTGGTCCCAAGCATTTTGGATATGAGAGACTCAACCTGTACTCCCTAGATCACCAGCGTGTTATGCATAATTAATACAGGAAAATATAACTTATCAAAGAAAGAAAAGAAAACTTAAAATAAAATAGATGTACTGTACAAATAAGGAAAAAAATATTTTTAAGGAAAAAACATAAATTAAGATTGAAAATAAAACAATATTCATAGGATATAAATGTCCAAATATAGCTTCATTTAAGTGGGATATTAGGTCATATCCTTTTTTCCAAGGCAAGTGCATGTGATAATATCCCCGTCTGCTTGTAGCAGCAAGGTATAGAAGAAAAATAGTTCAAGTTATTATGTTACTTTGAAGTAACTAGAAAGGTAGTTCCAACAAAAGATCGTATCAATTAATCCACCTTGGAAGTATTTGTGCTGTGGATTTAATTAGGCATAGGTTGTGAGGAGAGTATAGGCAGCATGCATGCATAAAAACTCGATCCCCGATGGTGTCCCTTATATTTGGAAAAAAAGCTTCTGGTTTAAAAGCATATGCTTATTTACCCGATCACCATCTATTCAGTCCAAAACTGTAAGATAGCCAACCACAGTATGTCTCATTTGCATTTACTGAGGAAGCCGCCGACGGGCCAGAGAGGCGGAGAAACGCGTTTATTGTTGCCCATCTGTGGAGAGGCTGGAGCAGGGACAGGTTGTCGCCCGATGAGATCCCCAGAATCGCCCCGGTTTAATGAGACATACTGTGGCTGTCTATCTTACAGTTTTGGACTGAATATATGGTGATCGGGTAAATAAGCATATGCTTTTAAACCACAAGCTTTTTTTCCAAATATAAGGGACACGATCAGGGATCGAGTTTTTATGAATGCATGCTGCCTATACTCTCCTCGCAACCTATGCCTAATTAAATTCACAGCACAGATACTTCCAAGGTGGATTAATTGATACAATCTTTCTTTGGAACTACCTTTCTAGTTACTTCAAAGTAACATAAATTCAACATGTACCATGTTTTGTGCACACAAAAAAATTGTCGGTTCAGAATTTCTTGAAAAAAGTTTGTGCATGAAATGCTGGCCTGTAAACTTTTTGGGACACTTTCAGCATACATCAACCATATGTAGAACATTGCAGCAATTGCAAGAAAAGTTAAAAGTTTCAAGAAAAGTAAAATTTTCCATGTCACCAACTGAAGCAAGAGGTAGTAACCAGGTGCAATTCCACCCATTTTAAGCTTCAGTGATGTACACATCAAGCAATGAGATAGGGAGAGCAAAGACATGTTACCACCTTAATGCAGCACATTGGAAAATACTCATGTTTTATGCATGCTACTGAATCTATTTGAAATTGTACCCTATTATGTAAGTTCAAATACAGTCAGACTGAGGACCTCATTCATAGTCTCTCGCTAGATGCAATCGCTCGCATCCAGCGTATGCACATTTTTCAAAGTGATGCTATGGGAAGCGATCGCTCGCCAAGGCATAAGCACACCCACCATGTCTTAGCGAGCGGCCAGTGTTACGCCCAATCGCACAGGCAGAGCCACCCACCAGCATACGTCTCCAGGAAGTGTATTAAAACATTGGTACATCGAGGACAATCGGAAGCGATCGCATTGCTTGTGGTTGTCTTACCCTACCGCAAGCACTGCGAGGACTTCAGTGTAGAAAACAAGCATGTGACGTGTACTATGATGCTGCCTGTTAATTATGCACGCCTTAAAAATGGCGTTGAAACACTCAGGCACACCTGTGTTCGCACCTCCACTCCCCCATTATTAATGTCCTGTCCCTGTTACCACCCACAAACGGCCTCACCTGTCACTCATTTCACTGGGCTGTCTTTGCTGGGCGATTGAGTGGGCTGCGATAGCAGAGAGTAGTTCATGCATGCGCAGAATGAAGCGTGCGCATTCGTGTTCGCAAACCATCGGGCCGCTTGCGAGACTCTGAATGAGGCCCTCAGCTAGAGAAGCTGAAGGAGAATATGAAACTAAGCGTTTCCACTAAATATATTAAACTTGTAGATGAAGTTCTTTATTCACTTTGTTAGGACAAATGTGTTTGCAACATCTTGCAACTGGATTAGTGAATTTTGGCAAATATGCTAAATCCTAAATTTAAGTCCTATGTAATGTCTTTCTTTCCAATTGACACAGATCTGAAGATATGTAAAGCATCGGATCTTGCATGTTTTGGATTCGATAAAAGTTACTTCCATGTTATCACGGGTGCCATTTCATATAGGACTCCAGAGTGTTAGTGCTATAGCTCACAGCCCACCCTAAGTCAGTGTCAGAAAATGGCTGTGGGGTGCAACTAAACATTGCTATGAAAGACAGTGAAGGGCTGTTGGCTGCCTGCAGCACTAAGAAGACTGTGTCAGTGATGGGTTGTGCGGTGCAAGCACCACTGTGGCACTACTGGTGATGCTGTGTCAAACTGTGAAGGACTATAGGGTGCAGCACTACGAAGGACTGTGCCAATAAAGGACTGTGGGTGTAGGCACTGCTGTGGCTTTAAAGACAAAACAAGAAAAAAAGGAAAAACTCTATTTGGTGAGCACTCTTGTTTTTAGAAAATATGAATAAATTAATACATGTTGCTCTGTGACCTACCATAGTTATTTGGGTTTAAGCACCTATTGCTGATTACTTTAACCCTATATGTACAATAGCACTTAATTTGTATTAAAGGATTTAATGGTCCTGATCTGATACTTATCTATAGTACTACACTTTTATATATATTGTGTAGGTGATCTATTGCAGATATTTTGTACAGGTCTTGATATGTGTTCATGTTTAAATCATTTTGTTTATATGGTGTAATTGTGTGTCTAATTGCATAGATATTACCATAAACGTACCGTTTAATGATATTACAATAAATTAATATATGTCTAGGGAACCCAGCAGCATATTATTTTCAATTGGTTGCTTATGTATAAAGAGAGGAATTATTTATTACCTTGTATTAGCAACAATCAACTTGGAGGACACCTATACATATGCACATGTTATTGTTAGCCCTGTGGTAATTACTAATCAGAAGCTATCATTGTATATCTCTGCATTCATTTAATAGTTATTTAGCTACGCGACCCCCGGCTACATAACTCTCTTATATTTTTGTGTCCTCTCTATTAACTGATGACAATCTCAATTAGAGTAACTCTCTCATTGGGGGTCCAATGCTCTTTTGTAAGACCCCCAACAGCAGAAGCGAAATATTGAGAAACGTTGCAGTTATTCTGTTGTTTCTAAGGGTCAAACCATTTCCAGGTGATCTCTCACTCCCTACCGATGACTTGTGGTCAAATAGGGAGAAGTAGAATCTAGAGAAATGGCATCTTTACCTTGACTATTCTGATATTTCACATTAATGAGAGCACTATAGATACAAACTGGTATTTTTTCTAATGATGCCATAGAGGCAATATATATGTATTATTTTTATTCTTTATTTCGCCATTATCTTTGATGTTTCGATATATCTCCAATTGTGTCATGTGATATTTTTTGATATTTTAGCTACATTTATTGTGCATCTGGCCTTAGATGCATTAGCAATCAGGACTTTATAACCTTTTATTTTATTTTCATTTTGAATAAACTCTCTCCTTTGTTATGTCTTTATACCTTTTGGTTATTCATATTTTTTCATATACTCTTTATGTGAGATATACCATATTTTGAATCGTGTTATTATACAGAGCTGCCGGTAATAATATATTATATTTTATTGAACAGTTTTTCCAATAAAAGTTATGTATTAATTTATTCATATTTTCTAAAAACAAGAGTGCTCACCAAATAGAGTTTTTCCTTTTTTTCTTGTTTTGTCTTTGTTGCCTAACTCTAGTGAGCACCACCACTATATTGTGTATCTTTTTCTGGTTTCAGATATTTATTGAAAAAATAGTGGTACTAATCTTGTCATATACAGTCAGTGCGACGATTTCCCATTTCCCTCTTCCCCATAGTTGTGTACTGCTGTGGCTTTGTCAGACTGTGAAGGGCTGTGAGACACAGCACTGTGAGGCACTGTATTCAGTGCAGACACTGTGTTAAAAAAAACCTAAAATAAAAATATCAAATAATAATGTTTATTAGGTGCCAGTGTGCAACCATTATATAAGTGCAGTGAGTAACAGCAGTTAGTAAAACAAAAGAAAAATAGAAAAACTTGTATGTGTTTCTCAGGACAGGTCTTGTGTTGTAAATAACGTTCCGTAGGTGTTGTGCCACAGTTAATATGTGCTGTGAGTCTCAGTCTGAACTTCTGTCATTTGTTAAAGAAAAGAAAAACTTTTTTTGGTGCTAAAACTTGTGTTTATTCAGTGCACTGTGTTAGAAAATAATGTTCAGTAGGTACCATGCCACTGTTAATATAAGTGATATGAGTCACAGTGTGTAAGGGTTAGGTTAAGGGTTAGGGTAGGGGTTAGAAAAATACTCACTAGTGTTCTATGGGTGTCGGGATTCTGGCTGTTGGGATGCCACTGTCGGAATTCTCACCAGTGGCGTCCCAACAGCTGGGATTTCATACCCATCTCGAAGAACAAACTGTGTGTTCAGAAATGTCACAGATCCCTGAGGAGAGGCTAAAGGTGTCCATGACTGCTGTGTGTGATCCTGACATTTCTGATACTGTACTCGTAGAGAAGCCTTCTTCCACCATTTCTGCACTCTCTGCAAATGTGGGTATGAGCGGCACAAGTAAAGATGGTGACATAAAAGAAATTGAGGATGCTAGTGTGGAAGTGCAACTGGATGATGAGGGGGACATTTGTGTACTATCTGACACTAATGAGGATGTTAATAAAAAGGATGTTGTTTGTGTAATTCAGCCACCAGTGTCAGCAGTTTTTGCTCATAATAAAAAAAATCCATTGTCATGCCCTGGCATAAGACCCAGAAAAGCCACCCCTTGGGAGTGGAATTATCTATGCCTAAATCCTGACAACATTTGTGAAGGCATCTGTACCATTTCTGAGGCCAATGTTAGTAAAGGTAAGGACATAAACTATCTAGGCACCTCCTCCATGTTACATCATTTGCAGCTACTTCAAGCAACTTATTTAACAAAGTTATAATTTGTAAAATAATAACAAGCATTCCAATATCAGCTTCCAGCAGTTTAGATTAACACATGCAGACTTCACCGCCAACTCCCTCATCATCAACCTCCTTATTACTGACTGAAGGTAGTGCTTCCAAAAAAATGTTTTGTGGGGACCCAAATAAACCAAGGACAAAAGTGGCAGTCCCTGTAGCTGAAGTGCTTGGTTTGTTAAAAGCCAAGGACTTCCAACAAGGATTAGAGAACACATCACAAATATTAGGAGGCTAACCTGCTGGCCATTCAACCCCCCCTCCTCCCTCATAAATTTTATTTGTTAATCAAACTAATTTAATGTAAATCTGTGGTTTGCTCAAACTACACCTTAGCCTTTTCAGTTCTGCAAATGTGATAGTTAAGTGATGACATTTCTTAGCACAAACAGTACCTTTTACAATCCTTGGTTTGGCAGCTGCCAGGTCCATATGCTTTTTTAGACTCACAGCTTTCTGTTTAAAATCTATATTTTCTTTTTGCTTTGGAAAACTTGATACGGATAATTTATTTTCTTCATCTTTTCTAAAGGGGAATATCACACTATTTTCTTCATAAATCAAAGTAACTAATGAATCCTTTCTTCCATTACCTGCCTTCCACTACATACATACTCCACCTCCATTTCCCTGTACTGCCCTCAGGCCTCTGATATAGTTCTTGAGTAATGAAAATATTCTTGGTTTCTATGGGGTCATATGGTTTATTAAACTGCCATCCTTTCTACCATGGTTGTTTGGCAAAGTTTCATAGATGTGCTATAGTCTTTTAAACTGATGTGTGTTTGTGTAGCTGCTCTGTTTGTATGTTTAGCAAGCCAGCCTTTGGCCAATATTGGTGAACAATACTGTGAAATGTGAGGTGGTCAAAATTGATTAGAAATGACTAGAACATTATTGTTATTGAGGTGAATAATACTGTAGGAACATAAACAGTCCCAAATTACATGATTTTAGCTGATTTTATTAATTGAAAAAAAAAATACTAATCCAAGACTAAAACCAAACATGTGAGGCTAGTTTTGGAAAGCACAAAGATGAATCCAGATCCAAAACCAAATTATGGGGGTCCACACACATCTCTACTACCAATATTACTGCTGTTACAGGACTGTGCACCACTACCTAATTGCAGTATACACTCACCGGGTGGTGAGTGTATACAAAACCTGCTCTAAGTTCTGCTCCATCTTAACCAGTGGTATGGCATTCTACTGGTGTGTACATTACTTTGTCATACTACAGCATCTGTACACACATATTTCCAACAGAGAGCAGTGAAGCAACACGTGCCAGCAGTCCGTGCCTCATTCCTCCAACTGAATGTACAACTGCTAGTAGAGTTAGTAGAACCTTACATTGAGCTCCACACAATATGCATTCCTACAATTATGCTTTAAAGTAAAAAAAGAAAAGAAACCAGTATAGTTTGTATGTGTGTGTGGTCAATGGCTTGCTACATCTTCCCCTGTTATAGTATGTAGAGTATGGGGTAAATTTACTAAGGTGAGAGTTTGGGAGAGTTTGGGCATTTTTCCCCACTCTCAAATTTATTAATGTCAAACTTGGGAGTGAGACCTTCTTTGCTATGGGAAAATACTGGAGAGTTAGCAAACTCTCTTCAATTCACCATCGGCAAAATTCGAGAACCTTTTCCCTAGTGAAGATAGGATTCGGGAATTTACCAAGCAGAGAGTTTCTAAACTCTCATTAGATGGGAAAACTCTTCTGTAAAAACTCGTGAAATATATACACCTGCCTATGATCTGTAAGTTTGGCAGAAACATACACAGATCACTGTGATCTATGTATGTTTCTGCCTGTAAAAATACAAAAAAAAAATTAAATATCAGGAAAAAAATGACAGAGTCTGTTGCGAAAAGATGGATTTTTGTGTCCGCATGGGCATAACTGCGTAGGATACGTAATTGGTATAAACATGTAACGCCATTTTGTTGACTTGGTGTAATGTTACTCGTGTGTGAAGGGCGACAAGCCTTTTGAACCTAGAGTGAATAGATGTTAGGAAGTTCTGTGTTACCCCTGTACCCAACTCTCCAGGGGTGTGGGGAAGAGCCCCAGGCTTCAGGCCAAGCCTGGGGTTTTGGGGGGGTCCCCTTCCTGGGGGAGTCCCTACCTCCCCTGAGATCCCCGGCTTGGCCTGAGCGGCTTGGGCTGATAATGCTTTGGCCGTGGAGACCAGGTAGTAGGGTCTCTGGGCTGTGACATTATAACCTAGCCGTTTTGAGTCCAGTGCTGGTTTTAAATATCGGAGGTACCCTATGCATTTTTTTCCCCCTATATTGAAATCCAGGACCGGCCCTGCAGCCTGGTGTTGGTTTCTAAATTACGGTGGAGCCCTACACATTTTGTTCCCTGTAAATTTGGAAACCAAGAGCTGGCAATCTCGGGTGAGTCATCTGCGCGTGCGCAGTACCCATTCTGCAAATGTGCAGAACCGGGCCTTGCTTGATCACACGCAGACCCTTTTATGTCTCTGCCTGACTGACAGAAGCATTTAAGGGGCGGTGTGGGGATGGGATGGCCGGTTTACCATGTGTGGAAAGGCCATGGACTGTGTCTACAGATGCAGTTCCTAGCCTTGCAAGCTGGCCAGCCTGAGTAAGCCTCACCTCATTTGCAGTGTTGTGATTGCAAATGCAGAAGGGTTGTCATACACATCCGGCTGCATTTGCATATTAGCGTGCAGCTTTGCAATTCCGTCCGAAGCTGAATCACTCCCTAAGCTTACTTGAGTGTCAACTCATTGCTTGAAAAATTGGAACTATGGCCAGATGGCCATTTGGCCCCTCTGGCAAATGCCAAAAGGGCTGATGGCTGATTGGCCAATTTGGCCTGAATGCCTGGCCAAGCAGCACCACCTCCCAGCGCTCTGCTCAAGCAGTATGCAGAGAAGGTGCATGCCATGAGGCCACAAACCTGTGACTTGTGTGCTGAGTTGTACACATTTATGATGTGACTGCTCCACCCCTATCGGATTCAATGCCGTTATCATTATCACTGTGCACTTGCAATAAGATGGATCTCTGTGTATGCACAATTCAGCATATCCTGCAAATTCCATCTGCACACATTTGACATGTCCATGCTAAACTTAGTCAACATGTGAACACCCCTTTACCACTGAGTTACACCCATTCAGGGCTGGACTGGCCCACAGCGGTTCAGGGGAAACCCATGGTGGGCCCTACTGCCTGTGGCCCCACCCCTCCTCTAGGGATCAGGTTCTATACTGTGCGCTTGAATTATATGAGGTATGTCTATTAAATAACGAGACTGATTAGATAATTCATCTTTATTTATTGGTATTACAAATTTAATGTTGTCCCCTTCAATATACTCCCCATTTGCAGGGCCGGATTAATAATGGGGCTGATGGAGCTACAGCTACAGGCCCAAAACCAGAATAGGCCCACGGTAGCATCTGCTGTGTGGGCCATTACAGACAGGAAAAAAAAAATTGCTTCATTAGCCTACCAGTCCAAGGTCACGCCCCCTCAACCACGGCCACAACCACCCTCCTCCCCCTGCTTTTGCTCCTGCGCCGGAAGATCACAAGCTGGCGCACTGCACAGTAGATCACAATCGGCACAGTAGAAGGCATAATTAGCCTTCCCTGCACCGCTAATGCAGTGAGTCAGTGCCGCCTCCGCTCCACGTGATGTCACTGCATGTGACGTCACTAAGATGCCGCCCGACACCAGCGTGCCCAGAAGTATCCCGCCGGATCCAGCAGCACAGCCATACAGGATCAGCAGACAGTGGCTTTTGAACGCGGCCCGGCAGCGGCAGTGTGTCTGATCTGAGTCCTAACTGAGGTGAGGTCAGTCCTGCCGCCTGGCTGTTTTTTTTCTGATAGCATAAATGTATGGTAACAGAATTTAACAAATATATATATATATATATATATATATATATATATATTATACCTACCCACCAACATGACCTATTAGGTACATACAGGTATAGGTATATATATATTAGGGGTGTGCACCGGCCACTTTTCGTGTTTTGTGTTTTGGTTTTGGATCTGGATCTTTCTTCGTGTTTTGGATCTGGATTGGTTTTGCCAAAACCACCCTTCCGTGTTTTGGGTTCTGGGTTTTGTGTTTTGGATCTGGATTTTGTCTTAAAAAATAAAAAAACCCGCTAAAATCACATAAAATGGGCCTTTTTTTGTTCCTACGCTATTAATAACCCCAATAACATTAATTTCCACTCATTTCCACTCTATTCTGAACACCTCACACCTCACAATATTGTTTTTAGGCCAAAAGGTTGCACCGAGGTAGCTGGATGACTATGCTAAGCGACACAAGTGGGCGGCACAAACACGTGGCCCATCTAGGAGTGGCACTGCAGTGGCAGACAGGAAGCCAATCAGCGTTATGGTGTCCATTTGCATGTAGCACGAACCCGGGGGCCCGGTGAAAGGGCTCCCCTGGCTGTGGCATCAGCCCCCCGCTAGAAAAAGTCCAGTGCTGGTTCTGGAAGATACAGGGGAACCCTACTAATTTTTTTCCCCTGTATTTCCAGAACCAGGACCGGATCAGAGCCCAGAGCTGGTTTCGCAGAATACGGGGGACCCCTACGTCGTTTGTCCCCCGTATTTTGGCAACCAGTGCTGGTTCTGACTAGCCCGGTGCTGGTTGTGCTTAAGTACAGGGGACCCCTACGTCGTTTGTCCTCTGTATTTAAGCACACCCAGCACTGGGTCACTAATGCCCGGGGCTGGTTGCTCTTTTTTTGGGGGGGCACGCCATTTTTTTCTTTTTTTACACAGGTTTTTTTTTTTTTTTTACCACAGCAGCACAGACGGGTCTCACGGACCTGTCAGTGCTCTGTGTCAATGACACAGATGCAAGTAGCATGGATCTCCTGGTCCGTGAGTGCATCTGTGTCATTGAAATACACAGCAGCACAGACGGGTCTCACTGACCCATCTGTGCTCTGTGTCACTGTCAGTCACACAGATGCATGTAGCACGGATCTCACGAGTCCATGCTACATGCAAATGAGCACCATAATGCTGATTGGCTGAGAGCCGTGACAGACGGCTCTGTCAGCCAATCAGCACTTTGCCCATTAAAGGCAAAGGCATTTTTTTTAAAATGGCCGCTCGAGGCAAAACCTCGAGATCCGACAGCAGATCTCAAGGTTTTGCCTCGGGAGAGGGATCCGGGGCAGACAGGGAGATCCGAGCTTGGGCTCGGATCGCCCCGGATCCCCGAAGTTCGGGTGGGTTCGGTTCTCAGGGAACCGAACCCGCTCATCCCTAATATATATATATATATATATATATATATATATATGTGTATTTAATATATAGTATGCTCTATTCATAATATACATACATACATACAGGTATACAGGTTGAGTCTCCCATATCCAAAATGCTTGGTGACCAGGGGTATTTTGGATAACAGAATATTCCATATTTTGGAATATTTGCATAGCATAATGAAATATCTTGGGAATGGGACTCAAATGTATACACATTTATGTGTTATATGCACCTTATACATACAGCCTGCACGTAATTTGGTATAATATTTTCAAGAATTTTGTGGCTCAAGCAAAGTTTGTGTACAGAAATTAAATTCCATTATGTTTCATATACACCTTACACACACAGCCAGAAGGTAATTTTACTAGGGGTGTGCACCGGCCACTTTTTGTGTTTTGGTTTTGGATCTGGATCTTTCTTCGTGTTTTGGATCTGGATTGGTTTTGCCAAAACCACCCTTCCATGTTTTCGGTTCTGGGTTTTGTGTTTTGGATCTGTATTTTTTTGGAAAAAAAACATAAAAACAGCTAAAATCACATAATTTGTGGGTTTTTCTGTTCCTATGCTATTATTAACCTCAATAACATTAATTCCACTCATTTTCAGTCTATTCTGAATACCTCACACCTCACAATATTGTTTTTAGACCAAAAGGTTGCACCGAGGTAGCTGGATGACTATGCTAAGCGACACAAGTGGGCGGCACAAAGACGTGGCCCATCTAGGAGTGACACTGCAGTGGCAGACAGGATGGCAGTTAGAAAAACTAGGCCCATGCCTACTTGGATGCTCTCACCGATGTAATCCTGCACCATTCTGTCAATGGTGACAGTATCATATGAAGTGACAGTAGACATGTCAGAAATTGTTGCCAGGTCCTTCAGTCTGGACCAGATGTCCAAACTTGGTCCTGCCTGCCCTGTATCACCACCAGCGGGTTGCTTAGGATACCTAAGTTGTTTCCTTGCAGCCCCTGTTGCGGGAGAAAATGAAGAAGGCGCTATTGACGTGTCAGCTGACAGTGTTTTCACCAGCAGGTCTTTGCACCTCTGCAGGCTTGTGTCGGCCGGAAAGAGAGACACCACGTAGGCTTTAAACCTTAAATCGAGCACGGTGGCCAAGATGTAGTGGTCTGATTTCAACAGATTGACCACCCTGGAATCCTGGCAAAGCGAATGAAAGGCTTCATCCACAAGTCCCACATGCCGAGCAGAATCGCTCCGTCTTAGCTCCTCCTTCACTTTCTCCAGCTGCTTCTGCAAAAGTGATTTTTTTTTTTACAAATCTTAAAAAAAAAAAAACTTTTTTTTATGAAACCATTTTGATTAAGTTAAAATGGATGTTCCTCACCTAATTCACTCATAAAAAACCCTGACAATTTTGGAACGGTTTTTGGAAAAAAAAATCATCAGTTAAGTGGTTAAAGAAGCATAAATATACTTAGTATATATATCACTACTGTGTATAAAGTATTCTATATAATTTGACTTGCCTGTAAATAAATATCAGACAATCTGAGCTTGAATTTCACATTTGAACTCACTTTCGGAATCATAATTCATACGTATGCATGTATTTGCAAACATATACATATATATATATATATATATATATATACATATATATATATATATATATATATATATATGATAAAATGTATGTTAATTGAACTTTATCTTTATTTATAAATATATATAAAAATAGTATACATATATTATAGTATATATATGTATAGTAAACATATATTATTATTGAAGACTCAATAATTGGCACCCCTAATGGATAAATATTATATATAAAAGATCACCACACACCCATATTTTTAATACCTCTCTGGAGTCCCACATCGGCGGTAGCAGCGCTGCACAAATCACCTGGAAAGTGGCTGCTGCGGCTACCTATGCGGCACCATCCTTGTCCATTTCCCCGGTGATCTGTGCATGGGCTGACTAGTGCCCAGAGTCTATTGCGGTGCTCAATGTGCTGCCAGCCACCAGGGAGAGAGGAGGGGGCCCGTCGGCCCATCCTCTCTGAATATGCCTGTGAGTAGAATATACCATATAAGTTGTAAAACATAAAGTGGATAACACAATGCAGTATTTATAGGTTAATAACTATAAGCAATGTGAGTGACAGAATAAATGATGCATATAGCGATAGATGGTGAAAGTATGTTAGGTTTTATTCGGAAGACACAGTACTATCATACTTAATGTCCTATTGTGGACTATGCTGCATGTTACTGTGCCAGCAAAAGTCACTGGTCACTGTAATGCTTCTTATTATAATGTTCGGGGGAATGATGGTATCCCATTCTTGGAAGTGCAGGGAATGGTGTGAGTCCACAAGTGGTGCAAGTCCTGCCGGGGTACTCTGCTCTGGAGGGGCGGCATCCTGTACCCTCCGTATGTGTCTTGCTGTGCGTTCCCCCTCTTGGTGAGCAGTATCTTGATGTTGTTGTCCTGCACTCCTGCTTCTGCCCCCAATGCTAAGGGCTGACCCATAGTGCGTCCGCACTCGGGAGTAGGACTGGCTACAGAAAACCCAGTCTATTGTGTAAGTGCTTGTCACTGTCTCTATTCCTCATTACACCCCGCAGTTTTGTTTTCATCTCTGCATAAGGGGGGGGGGGGCAGAGCTTTCACTGTTCCCCAAGATCTGTTGCCGGCCCTGATCGGGCGTCACTTGTGTTCTGCAGGACAGATGCTGCGGTCCCTCAGCGGTGGCCCCCGACTCCACGGCATGTTCTGTGAAATAGAATATATGATTATTTTTCATTTTTGGTGTCATGTTTTAAACAATATGGCATCTTGCATGTGGGGCAAGGATGGCACAGCATATTAGTCCCAATATAGTGCTAGGTTTAGTGTCCATTTTCCCCAAACTGTGAATGTACCACAATGAGGTAACACATAGACAATAAAAATGGCAACAATAAGCGCTTCACCTAAAGGAGGTCCACAAAGTCCACGAAAAAAGTTATGTCTTGTAGTAAAATAATTTTTCACACTCCACTTCTCATGCGACGCTGCTATTTCTCCAATAACACTGTTGTTCTTTATGTCATAGATTAATCTATTCTAAAGCAATAAGGGGTATATGTACTAAGCCACAGAGAGAGAAAAAGTACGAAGCAATCAGCTTCTAATTGTCATTTTTCAAATACAGCCTGTAAAGTGACAGTTAGGAGCTGATTGGTTGATACTCCTACTTTAGTGGAGGTAACGGCATACTTACCGACATTTCAGTGAGGCAGGGAGGGTGGGGTTGGTTTCAGGTGGCAGAACGGGGGCTTGCCAAAGCAATTGCGTTTTCCTGATCCCGCCCCCCACTTTATAATGCTGATATTTCCTGCAATATAAAGCAGGCGGTGGGGCTACGATGACGCGATTCAGCTTGAATTGCGTCATCACACCCACAGACCGCCCACTACCACGGCGGGCGGGGGGGGGTTCCCATTCTGGAGGGCTTGCTTACTCTTGCGGGTGGACGGGAGCTGCACCCAATTTTCAGGAGGTTCCCGGCAGTCTTGGGAGAGTAGGCAAGTATGGTAATGGGGAGTGTCGGCAAAAAATGCAGGCGTGTCGCAACTGTTTTGTGGGTATGTCTGCACGCCCATTCTACGCGACCAGAGGGTGCCTCAGAAGACCAATATTCAAAAGAACTGCTTCTTCGTACGTGGATGCTTCGATTTTCAAAGCCGTAGGGGGGAGGTTCTCAATACATTACTGGGCGTCTGCAACATTTGCATATTTTCGCACAACAGTTGCATACAGAATCGCAGCTGCAATGACATTTCACAAAACTCTGAATCAGGCCTAGAATGCAATAAAATGTGTTTGAAAAAATACTTATTTGACATAAAACTTAAAATTGATATCACACAATACATATACACTTCCAATGATCAAGTATAACACACATGGCATTAACAGTGAAATGTTCATATAGTAAGTTATACAGACCTAATGTCATAAGCAAAGCTGCACCTAGAAGAACAGCAGGTGGGTGAGGATGATGTGGAGGATATGGAGACCGCACAGGATGGTACCTTGCCGGTCTGGCTGATATAACTGCCAGAATACACAAGAGATGTCCGGGCTGTATGCCTGGCAGAGGAGAAGGAATAAAAAGGAAACTACATTTAGCCAAAGAGTGAGGAGGATTCACAAGGGGAATTCATCTGTGTATGTATCCCTTTTCCTTATTCACTATCATGTGCCAGCAATTTCCCTGACTATACAGCGTGCCGGCACTCTCACTAACTATACTGTGTGCCAGCAATCTCATTACCCATACTGTATGCTGGCACTCTCACTGTACAGCGTGCCAGCACTCTCACTAACTATACAGTGTGCCAGCACTCTCACTAACTATACAGCGGGCCAGCACTCTCACTGACTATACAGCATGCCGGCAATCTCACTAACTATACATTGTGCCGGCACTCTCATTACCCATACTGTATGCTGGCACTCTCACTAACTATACTGTGTGCCAGCAATCTCATTACCCATACTGTATGCTGGCACTCTCACTAACTATACTGTGTGTCAGCAATCTCATTACCCATACTGTATGCTGGCACTCTCACTAACTATACAGCGTGCCGGCACTCTCACTAACTATACTGTGTGCCAGCAATCTCATTACCCATACTGTATGCTGGCACTCTCACTAACTATACAGCATGCCGGCACTCTCACTAACTATACTGTGTGCCAGCAATCTCATTACCTATACTGTATGCTGGCACTCTCACTAACTATACATCGTGCCGGCACTCTCACTAACTATACATCGTGCCGACACTCTCACTAACTATACAGCGTGCCGGCACTCTCACTGACTATACAGCGTGCCGCCAATCTCACTAACTATACTGTGTGCCAGCAATCTCATTACCCATACTGTATGCTTGCACTCTCACTAACTATACATTGTGCCGGCACTCTCACTAACTATACAGCATGCCGGCACTCTCACTGACTATACTGTGTGCCAGCAGTCTCATTACCCATACTGTATGCCGGCACTCTCACTAACTATGTTTAGCCGCCGGTTCAAATCCCAACAGGAGAAGCCCAACAGATGGAGATCCCGACACCAGCTGGTAAGGACCCTAACCCTCCCCTCTTCTCCCTAACCCTCCCCTTTTCCCCCCCTAACCCTAACCCTCCCTTAGGAGTGCCTGACGCTAAGTCCTCTATGGGGGTGCCTAATCCTAACCCCCCTTCCCGCACCCTATCCCTAACCCTCCCGGGGGGTGCCACACCCTAACCTACTGCCAGGGGTGCCTAACCCAAATCCTCTCCCCTAGGGGTGCCAAACCCTAATCTCCCCCCAAAAAACCTTCCCCCCCTGCGGCTAATGCTAAGGACGCCCCGTATTTTGTCGCCTATCTTAAGTACCCCGTCGGGCTTCCCCTGTCGGGATATAGACCAGCGGCATTCAGTCTGCCGGTCTATAAACTGCATCTCCTCACTAACTATAACAGAGAAATACAGTAATTTATGCCATTAAGACCATTAATTGAGGCTTTTCTATCAGCACAATTGGACAATACATAGAACAATTAAATTACCAGGAGCCACAAGGTCTTCATGTACTTTTTTATGTGTTGAAATATACCAGGTCCTTTAAAATGAAACAGAAATATATACATATGTTCTTATTAATGAGGAAAATGACATTAGTATTACACCAGAATAAGTATTTATGTCTCTCAGGATGTGGGGATAACAGAAAGACAGGGATAAATAGGACATTGTATTATCCATACATCAGAGAGCTATGATGCTCTCAGTCACCTCCATGCAGGGTCAGACCTACTGGTGGTGTAGCCGGTGCATTGCACCAGGGCCCATAGCAATGAAAGAGCCCACAGCAGGTGGCATTATCAGAGAGCTGTACTAACAAAATATGTCACACTGAGTCACACTGACTCATTACACTATGCCGCAGCTGGTCATGGGCCATAACTAAGGAGAGGCAGTCCGGCCAGTGGAGAAGAGAAGACCCCTTCCCTTAGTAACCTCTAGCTGTCACTATGCACTAGAGTTACTCCACTCTAAAGCTGGGTACCCAGGACCCAGTGATACATTGCACACGCTGTACACAATGCACAATCCAGTGTACAATGCCATAAATGTATAGTGACATAATAAGAAAATAACACCCACATAACTCAAATGATCTACATGCACAAGTCTTTGCCATGCAAGCCAGGGACTATTTGTGTTATTTATAGGGGTGTGCACTGGCCACTTTTCGTGTTTTGTGTTTTGGTTTTGGATCTGGATCTTTCTTCGTGTTTAAGATCTGGATTGGTTTTGCCAAAACCACCCTTCCGTGTTTTGGCTTCTGGGTTTTGTGTTTTGGATCTGTATTTTTTTAAAAAAAGCATAAAAACAGCTAAAATCACAGAATGTGTTGGTTTTTCTGCTCCTATGCTATTATTAACCTCAATAACCTTAATTTCCACTCATTTCCAGTCTATTCTGAACATCTCACACCTCACAATAGTGTTTTTATGTCCAAAAGGTTGCACCAAGGTAGCTGGATGACTATGCTAAGTGACACGAGTGGGCGGCACAAACACGTGGTACATCTAGGAGTGACACTGCAGTGGCAGACAGGATGGCAGTTTGAAAAACTAGGCCCCAAACAGTACATAATGCAAAGAAAAAAAAGAGGTGCAAGATGGAATTGCCCTTGGGCCCTCCCACCCACCCTTATGTTGTATAACCAGGACATGCACACTTTAACAAACCAATCATTTCAGCGCCAGGGTCTGCTACACGACTGTGGCTGAAATGATTGGTTCGTTTGGGCCCCCACAAAACAAGCTGGCAATTAATCTGTCCCTGCACAAACTGGCTCTACGGAGGCAAGATGTCGTCCTCATCCTCCTCATTCACCGATTCCTCACCCTCTTCAGTGTTGTGTACATCCTCATCCTCTAAGAGTATTAATTAATCCCTGCTGGAATCCACCACCACAGGTCCCTCTGTACGTTCTGGAGGCTGGTCTCCCTTGAAGAGTTGATAATTCATTTTGATGAACATCATCTTCTCCACATTTTGTGGAAGCAACCTTCTACGCCTTTCGCTGACAAGGTTCCCGGCTGCACTAAACACTCTTTCGGAGTACACACTGGAGGGGGGAAACTCAGGTAAAATAGAGCCAGTTTGTACAGGGGCCTCCAAATTGCCTCTTTTTCCTGTCAGTACAGATACGGACTGTCTGTCATGCCTACTTGGATGCTGTCACCGATGTAATCCTTTAACAGACAGACGCACGCTTGTCACTGCTGCTTTGAGGATGCAGGTGCGGCTACAGCCCACACAATTCACAAAGACAGAAAAAAAAAGAAGAATTTTTTATTTTTTGTGGAGCGCACTTTGAGGGTTACACCACCCTTTAGCAGACAGACGCAAGCTTGTCGCTGCTGCTTTGAGGATGCAGGTGTGGCTACTGCGCATACATTTCACACACAAACACAGAAAAAAAGAAGATTATTTTATTTTGGTTGGAGCGTACTTTGGGGGTTACACCACCCTTTAACAGACAGACGCACGCTTGTCGCTGCTGCTTTGAGGATGCAGGTGTGGCTACAGCCCACACAATTCACAAAGACAGAAAAAAATATATATTTTTATTTTTTGTGGAGCGCACTTTGAGGGTACACCACCCTTTAACAGACAGACACACGCTTGTCACTGCTGCTTTGAGGATGCAGGTGCGGCTACTGCGCATACATTTCACACACAAACACAGAAAAAAAGATTATTTTATTTTGGTTGGAGCGCACTTTGGGGGGTTACACCACCCTTTAACAGACAGATGCACGCTTGTCACTGCTGCTTTGAGGATGCAGGTGCGGCTACAGACCACACAATTTACAAAGACAGAAAAAAAAAGAAGAATTTTTTATGTTTTGTGGAGCACACTTTGGGGGTTACACCACCCTTTAACAGACAGATGCACGCTTGGCGCTGCTGCTTTGAGGATGCAGGTGCGGCTACAGCCCACACAATTCACAAAGACAGAAAAAAAATAAGAATTTTTTATTTTTTTTGGAGTGCACTTTGGGGGTTACAGAACCCTTTAACGGACAAGCCAGCCAGCCCTTTACTTATGACACAGGCGCACGCTTGGCGCTGCTCCTTTGTTGATGCACGTGCAGCCACAGTGCACACAATTCACAAACACAGAAAATAATTCCTCCACCATTCTGTCAGTGGTGACAGTATCATATGCAGTGACAGTAGACATTTCAGAAATTGTTGGCACGTCCTTCAGTCTGGACCTGATGTCCAAATTGGCCCTTGACTTATGACACAGGCACACGCTTCACGCTGCTGCTGTGTTGATGCACATGCGGCTACTGCGCATACATTTCGCACACAAACACAGAAAAAAAAGAATTGTTTATTTTTTGTGGAGTGCACTTTGGGGGTTACAGCACCCTTTAACGGACAAGCCAGCCGGCCCTTTACTTATGGGATACAGGCACACACTTGGCGCTGCTCCTTTGTTGATGCATGTGCAGGCACTGTGCACACAGTTCACAAACACAGAAAATAATTTTTTATTTTGTTTGGAGTGCACTTTCGGGGTTACAGCACCCTTTAATGGTCAAGCCAGCTGGCCCTTTATGTATGACACAGGCGCACGCTTGGCGCTACTTTGTTGATGCACGTGCGGCTACTGCGCACACAATTCACAAACACAAAGAAATATATATATATATTATATTTTTTGGAGTGCTCTCTGTTGGTTACAGCACCCTTTAACGGACAAGCCAGCCGGCCCTTTACTTATGGGACACAGGCGCACGCTTGGCGCTGCTCCTTTATTGATGCACGTGCAGCCACAGTGCGCACAATTCACAAACACAGAAAATAATTTTTTATTTTGTTTGGAGTGCACTTTGGGGGTTACAGCACACTTTAACGGTCAAGCCAGCCGGCCCTTTATGTATGACACAGGCGCACGCTTGGCGCTACTTTGTTGATGCACGTGCGGCTACTGCGCACACAATTCACAAACACAAAGAAATATATATTTTTTTGCACTTGGGGGAGCACCCCTGATGGACAGAGCACCCCCTGGACAACACTACAGCACCCCTTTAGGACTGGGACACCGCACCGGAGTTTGAAGTGGACACAGCCCCTATGCACAACACAGTCCAGCCAGCCCCTATGGACTTTGGAGGAGTGGACACAGCCCCTATGGACAACAGCAGCACAGCACAACACAGCCAGCAACTATGGACTATGGAGGAGTGGACACAGCCCCTATGGACAACAGCAGCACAGCACAACACTACACTGCACTACACAGCCTATCCAGCCCTCACTCCCATCCTCCCTCTTCACTGTCCACAGCCGAGTGAGAAAATGGTGCTGACGCGGGTACCTTGTATAGAATCTACAAGCCGCGAGACCCGGAAGGCGGGATGATGACGTTTTGCCTCGATTTCAGATCTGAGTCAGGCGGGAAAAGTCGAGCCTGACTCGGATCGGCCTCGGATCGGGGGGGTTCGTGGGTGTTCGGATTTCAGAAATCCGAACCCGCTCACCCCTAGTTATTTATATGAAAAACATCTCTAACAATTATAGACTTACCATTCTCTCCCATCTCCTGCATAAGGTATGCCTCATATGCCTCCGGGCTGGTATACTTCTCTGCAAAGAAAAATAAATGATTACAAACACTATCAAGTCATGAATTGTCCAGCATCAGGCAAGTGAACTAGACTTCTGACTAGACCCCTACCAAATTCCAAACATACAAAACATCTACCTCACAGAGGGGCCTATTTATCAAAAACAGTTGCAGAAAATCCCAGTTTTCGGGGGATATACACAAATGCGTATTAAGTATCACCTGTACGTATAAAGGAGGAACTGCAGCAGATATCTCCATACCTGCCACACAGCAATGCCTACCACTGTGCCAATCATAGTGCTGCCCACCACAATAACACATAAAATAAGAAATGTGGGATAAATGAAGTTCATTAAGTGCCAGTTTTCGTGGAACAAGTTGTAAGACATAATTGGAAACCGTTTTAGTGCTATATATAATAAACTAGCTGTAATGTCTAGCTTAGTCTAACATTTATTACATTTTTTTCTCTTCCCCCCCTTACTCTCTCTCTTCCCCACCCCAACACTTTCTCCCCACCTCTTCTCCCTCCCTATACTGTCTCTCTATCACCGCCCTCTGACTCTTTCCTGTAACATCACTGACACTGGTGGGAGGGGTCAGGCCAGCTGTCACTACCAGCCAACATGATGACATCATTTTAACCAGCAATCAATTTTTTTTCTTTAAAGAGATTGGAAAAACATATTTGATAAATAAAAACTCACCATGTATTTTCATATACTCCGGAATTTTCGTGGTTGTGTCTGCAGATAATAAAATATATTGAATTGAACATTACCTGAAACCCATATTTGGCAATTCAGTTACATTATTTAATAAAGGAAATTGTTAAAATAAAGCATACAAATAACAGAGACACAGGGACATGGGGGTCTATGGGCCTGATTCAGCAAGAGTCACAATTGCTAAGCTGCACGCAGGCTATAGATATATGATGTGTGCACTTAGGCAGCTTTGCAATTGTTATCCTTGCAGATATGATAAAGCAGCAGGAGGCATCACACCTGCTGCATTACTTATCCAAGCTGAGTTGTCCAATGCAGCATTGGATAATCTGCGGACCATCGGCCAGCTAAGGTGACCCATGGGGTCACGCAATCTGGCCACCGCAGATGAGAGGAAGAGGCAGGAATATCTCCATCAGCCGACAGAGATCCTGGCCTCTTCCCTCCCCCCTAATGCCATCACCACCCCCTCCCCATCCACAAACGGTGGAAGACTGTCAATCAATAACAGTCTGCTGCCAGTCTGCGTGTGGGACCGCAGATCCATTCAACACATGCACAGAACGGGTCAGGTGCCTGCGCAGATTCCGAAATCTAATCTGCACAAGCACCGGATCTGTACTGCGCATATGCAGTACGGGCCCTGAGTGTTCGCACACAGAGCGGCAGCATACTGTCACTGATTGACAGTCTGCTGCCATTTGGTTGCAGGGTGGGGGGCTGCAAAGACTTCTGTTTCCCAAAATGGAGGTGCGTTGTCGCCGTTGGGGGTGAGAGAAGAGGCCAGGATCTTCGTTGGCTTACAGAGATTTCCTGGCCTCTTTTCCTCATCTGTGATAGCCAGGCTGCATGATCCCATGGTCACTCAGCTGGACAGGGAGTACTATATGCTGATGATCGGATGCTGCATCCGTGGATGCAGGTCAGATCATTAATGCATGCAGGAGACGTGGTGCCTCCTGCTGCAGTAACATAACTGCAAGGCTGGAATTGCAAAGCTGCTTGCGTGCAGCTTTGCAATGCCATCCTATGCTGAATCACCCCCACAGTCTCAAGTCAAGTTCTGAGACAACAACAATTTCAAATTGGCTTTCAGACTGAGGGCCTGATTCAGAGCCGGATGCTATTTGCAAACGGTCGTTCAGAAAAAGGGGCCAGCTATTTAAATTGAGCGCTCGCTCTTTGCGGTCTGTTGACGCCTCTATGTCTGAGCGAGCAAACGAAACATGCGCTCGCTATTTTGTAAAGACGCCCCCTGGCCGTTCGTATCATACGTCATCTCCGCTATTTATTAGATTAATTGAGTACATCAAAAGGCGTCTGAACTGCTCTCAGTGCTTGTGGTAGGTTTTACTTCCCGCAATCACTGCGAGCAGTTCAGGCTAAAAGACAACCAAGTGACGTGGTCGATGACGCTGCTTTGTTAATTATGCACACCCATTAAACGCCCGTTTTGACCGTTTGGCACGCCTGCGTTCGGATCTCCACTCTCCGTTTTCAAGCACCTTCCCCTGTTACCACCCACAAACGCCTCATTCTGTCACTCAAATTAGCAGGCCCTCGCTGTTTTGCGAGCGCACTATATCCGACCACAATGACTGGTTGGCGCATGCGCATTACGACCCATACGCATGCGCAGATGTGCGAACATCGCTCGGAGCGAACGAGCGGCCGCTTACAAGCGGCTCTGAATCAGGCCCTGAGTTAAGACCCATAATCGACATTATGTATACTACATATCTTAAATAGTCTTTTTTTTTTTTTTTTACTAAAACAAACTTTATAAAATTAGGGGGAGATTTAATAAAGCTTGGAGAGTGATAACATTGGAGATAAATAGCACCAACCAATCAGCTCCTAACTGTCACTTTACAGGCTATGCCCCACATTTATTATTGAATTTAATCACCAAAACGAGTGATAAATGTCACTGTGTATGATAAATGGTTCTCCAGCCAATCAGCTCCCAACTGTCATTTATCTAACAGTTGACAGTTGGGAGCTGATTGGCTGGAGCACCATTTATCATACACAGTGACATTTATCACTGTAAAGTGACAGTTAGGAGCTGATTAGTTGGTGCTATTTATCTACAATTTTATCTCTCGCCAAGCTTTATTAAATCTCCCCCTAATTTTATAAAGTTTGTTTTCACCACTTTAACAATTACATAAATAGAAAGCAAAGAGCCCCCCTTTACTAAAATAAATTCATAAAAATGAATTGTTACTTACCTTTCGATAATAAGCCGAATAGGCAAATGAAGCAAAAAACTACGAGCATTTTCATATCACTGTGTCGCACTCACTATCCCTCACTAATCTGAGAGTGAGGCCACAGGTCCTCATCATGGACTCATCTCACAGCCTGTGATGTCATAATGTTACCTATTACATGGGATGTAGCCACCAGTCTGTATTGGGCTCACTATATTTATTGGATGTGATTTATTATTGCCAAAAGAACTATGAATATTTGTTGCATCCATGTCCTAAATTTTAGTTGAAAGTTACTGGTGGCTTATTCCCTATCTCCCTATTTATCCTCCTCACTTCCAGAAGGCATGAGAAGGAAAGGAGGGCATTATTACTGATACTAGATGGATGATTTCTGAGGCCTAGTATAGTGTATGCCCAATGTCCTAATATTCCATATATGACAATATTAAAGGACGCCCAATGTACAGTAGGAAATGCATTAAGGGAATTTATTTTAAATTAAAAAATGATTTTTCTTTACAATAACACAGGACAAGCACGGGGCCTCCTCTCATACCCCATACATGGACTTATTTATATACAATGTGATCATTTATGTTTCATAAGGCATCCCATACATGCCTATCTTACATATATACATATATGGGGGGGCTTAGCACGCACGTGCTCGAGGCGCCCTGGCCACATGCTACACCTCTGCACACACCTCACATCACTAATCACACCCTGTGATGCTGGTCACACCCCCTGCAGCGACACCCAATAGGCCCTTCATAAATTTCAGCTCCAGGCCCAAGTTGACATTAATCTGGCACTGCCCATTTGCCCTAATACATCACTGTAGTCTTATTTTCCACTGGTCGAAGGCATGGAGCAAATCAATTTCTGTTAGTTGTTTCAACATATCTGCCGTTTTCTTCTTTACAGCATCAACTGATTCAAAATGTCTCCCTTTAAGCGCTGATTTAACTTTTGGTAAAAGATAAAAGTCACAAGGTGCTAAATCAGGTGAATATGGAGGATGTTCAAGTGTAGTAATGTGATTGTCGGTCAAAACTGCTTCTCAGAAAGTGCTCTGTGAGCAGGCGCCAAGTCCTGGTGAAGAATGAAACCATTTTTCCACAGTTGCGGCAGTTTCTTTCTGACTCTTTCAGCTTTTTCAAAACTTCCTTATAATAATGCTGGTTAACTGTTGTGCCTTCTGGGACCCATTCTTGCAAAATTACACCCTTGATATCGAAAAAAATGTAAACTTAGCATTTTTCGTCACTCTACAGAAAACACAACCAACTTAAATGATGACTCACAATCAACTGAATGTCATAATGTTGCTGCTTGTCATGTAGGTTTAGACAAGTTCAAGGTTTCTACATATGCAGTTAGAATCGGGTCTGACTGCTTTGTTTACTAGGTGGAATCACAATCTCATTATTTTATAGACATACATCGTACATTATACATATATTACATTATACTGCATAGGACTATGGTGTATTTTCTACAATGCATTGCTGTTATTAATCTGGTACATTATCATACATGCACAAGCAGTATTTACAGGCCACACCCCCTCTGGAGACTGGACACACCCCTAGTATGGGCTGCTATCACTGCATTCCCCTGGTAGGCCCTACATGCCCCTGCTTCAAGTGGAGATATGACTGAGATGAGTATGAATTGGCAATACCCGTCGATGTGTATGCTCTCACACTCCTACAAAATGCAAGATCTGTCAGTAAAATGGACTTGCATGCAGAGGCGTAGGAATTACAATTTTCATGGGGGAGCAAAAGGTTAATGACCACTATAGGGCCTGGAGACCCTTTTTCTCACATTTTATATCTTGTTTTATGACAGTTGTAACAGTGACTGTAGATTTACAAAGACTGCCAATCCTATGTTAATTTTCGTCAGTGTTTCCAGGGTTGGCCAACCCCAGTTTCATTGGTTTACTATGAAAATTTATTTATACATTATAAAATAATTATAATTAATATTAGCTACCAATTAGTAGAATAGTTGTTAGAAAAATAGATACATTCAATTGTTTATCTTAAATATTTATATTTTTTAGAGTCATTAACCTAGTTTTTAATTCAGATTTTGTTGACAGCCTAACCTTATTTGATTGGGTGTATTTTTAAATCTATAGTCACTGCCTCACTGGTTATGGTATGTGCTATGATCTGGTGACAATGTGACTGCTGCTAATCATTAAACCATTCACAGGTAGCAATCATTCACTCTTTCTGTTCCACTGTTGTAAAACTTACAAGAACAGTCAATGGGAAGTTCAGGTTCTCGGTCTCATGTGTCTGCTTAGGTTTACTGCAAATTGTGATAACAAAATGATTGGGAATTCTAAGAAAGAAAAAAAAGCGCTTGCAAGAAGAATATGTACGAGGAACAAACATGAAGATAACTTGTTTAAATAAAGCTATTATTACTTCAGCCCCATTTTCAGTTAATTCATCCCCATTCCCTTTTGTGTAGAAGTTCAAAGGGGGGCAAAACACAGTCTTTGCTCGCCCAACAGAAATCATGGAGGGGGCAACTGCCCCCTCTGCCGCCCGGTTCCAATGCCCTGCTAGCATGCAAGTCTTCATCAGTCGCTGTATCTCCATTAAGTTCACATACTACATGTCTTCTCCTAAGCACAAAATTCAGCTGTACATGTTTCTTAGCAATGGAAATTAGGATGGAACACTCTGTAGATAGCACTATTGTTATCCCATTGAAATTAAAGGCGAAAGTAGAAGTCAAGATAAGTCATCCAGTGAAAAAGTCAAACTTTAAACCTGGGTACACACTTATCCAATCCTCTGGAGATCAGACCCCAGATCAGACTGTTTATACAATCCTTCTTCAGACCTGGTCACAGATTCTACATCCAATCTATACATACACACTTGTCCAATTTTTCAGCAGACCTTCAATCTGCATCTACTGTAACAGTCCGATGAAAGGATTGAATCACCATATACACTGTTCCAATCTTTGGCAGACTGGCTGCCACTCACTGGGATGAATTGAGACAATAGTTGGACAAACCAGTCTCTGGAGCGTACACATTTCTAAATTGGTCTGGTGACTGGTGATCTGGTGTCCTGATTTTACAACAGGTTTAAAAATATTTTCAGAAGACCAAGATTGTATGAAACCAGAGCTCTACCAATGTCTGACAAACCAGTTGGTCTGAAGTTGGATTGGATGAGAATTGGACAAGTGTTTACTCAGCTTTAAAAAATCCCACTGCTAACCACAGCTGTGACCAAAAGGACCTAGCAAATATATGTGCCACTACTGTTGCAGTAACTGAAAGGGAATATTGTCATATGAAGCCTGTGGAAGTTTCAACATAGAACAGATTCTCAAGACTGCTGTTACTGGTGTGAAGACAGGGTCAGATGGCAGTTTGTCTGCAGATCCCAAGAGAATTGTTAATACCAATGTTTTAAAGAAGGTAAATATAAGAAGAAATATGGAGCACCTCACTATAGATTCTGTAATTCCAGGAAAGAAATGTTGGAAGACACACAGCAACGCATGGCTATGCTTTCATCCCTGGGAAAGTAGTTGAAAATGTCTTAGTTGAATTAAAAAGATGTAAAATAAAATTTCTAAAATATATCACTTTGTAATATGAACAAGGATAAAAATAAATAATTTTTATAGTACTTTTATAATAACATACTTTTTTGTTTCAATTTCCCTGCTTTGTTGTTGTAGCTTAAATTATTGTGTAATGCCTTATGCCAGAGGTTCCAAAATGCGGTCCTCAAGACTCCCCAACAGTTCAGGTTTTAGAGATATCCATGGTTGACTGCAATACTTATTAAGGGCAGCGGCATCACTTACCTTAGTGACACCAAGTGCGGTAGTCTGAGATCATGCTCTTGAATGCCGGGAAGGGATGTGACCTCATGCTGCGAAGCCACGCCTGCTCATGTGTGCCACTCTTGGGGGCGTGACCGCATGTCATGCTTCCCATTCTCGGCACTCAATGGGCTTAAAGTCGCTGGCATTGAGGCAGGGGAGAGGCTGGGAGCTGCCTAGTAGCTTATGTGCTTCTCCGCTGAGTAAGCCTGGCTTACTCAGTGCAGTAGCAGCAGCAGCTGCTGTGCAGCCCCCTGCCGCTCACTGCAGTGTGGCTGCTCGGTGACACCATCTGAGGGGTGACACCAAACTAGCAGAGCAGCTCTGCTATTTGCACATGTCAGGAGCATGCACAGTGTGAGAACACAGAAGCACTCTGCAAACAGGTGTACATTCAGCTCAGCATAAGCCCCACTGAGTGAAAGGGTTTATCCTTACAGTGACAGGTGGGAGCTGTAACCATATACTTCACAGTTAATGGGAATGTATTTTATGCACTGTCAGACACAGAATTATAATGTTTTTATATGGCGTTCAGTTTATAAGAACATATTCAGAGTCCCTTATGTACTTTAAAATTTATTTTTCACAATATTACTATATTTCTAAAAGGTGGGGGATGAGCAAAATGTTCAAGAGGCCATAATGAACAGAGCTATTTGACTGGATGAATGCATTGCAATACATACACACTTGACACTGCATTAATCCAGGATATGGTAAAACGCAGATATATATTACAATACAAGATATTTCTTTTCCACAGGCTTACTCTGCCTTTCTGATTACAGTGTGAAAGTCATTGTGTTCAAATGTCAGCGTCTTCCTTCTTCACCAGTATACTGTATGTTGTTAACCGAAATCCTGGATCTATTCATTGAAGCATACAGATTATATTACCTAATTTTCATGTTGCCCTTACAGTGAATTCTATAAAGATAACTGATATATGAAAGAAATTAAATGCACAGTGGTTTTTTATGCTAAGAAAAATCTGAATGATTTTTACAGTGTTTGAAAATATACACCATTAAATATTATTCACTTTCTTTGCAATTGTACAGAGTAGCTGTGCATGGTGATAGGTAAGAATGAAAACATATCCTTATTATGGCATTAGAAAAATTATGAGTGCATGACAAATCTTGCCTTGAAATATTTCATGACATATGGTAAATGTGGATGACTGATGGGAGCATACACAAATATAAGTATTTTATTTGAAACAGTGTAAAAATATCTAAGGTTAATAAAATAAAAATAATATTAAGGCGTCTAAAACATTGAAAACATTTTCTGTGACTTTTCTGGCCTATATGTAAAACCACAAATAATCTAATATAATTGGGTTCATACTTAATATTATTTTTTTCATGAAATATATTAACTTAAATTTGTCAGATAGATTTTTTTATACACTTCACATTTACAAAGCATGAGTGAATCAGTTATGCAGCTTTTCACAGATTATTTTTTCTCCTCTTACCCAGACCTAGCAACTCTTTTATTGGCTCTGGTGCATTAAAATGTTATGTTACATGATATTGTTATATTACTTAATACTATAATTTTCAGCAAAGCATCAAAATCAATGAGTGTGCGGAGTGGAGGGGGTCAGGGCGGGACGGAGGTTGTTTAATTGTGTTGAGTCCAGGTACATTTGAAGGTGAAATGTTCCTTTAACTTTGTTGCAGATGATGAATGGGGCTTAAGCTGGGTACACATTAAGGGCTCTATTTACTACAATCCGCATTGGCAATGCAGATTGTAGTGTGATATTACCGACTGAATTCGCATTATGAATTCAGGCAATATCACAGGGATTTACTAAAAATCCCTTACAGGGACAGAGCTTGCAATAAAGTTCTGTCCTTGCGAATCCCCTCCGCAGCCTTATCACAGTATTTTTGCAAAAAATACTGTGACAAGTGCCCGCACATGCGCTGACCGGCCGCCACTCCTACCCCCCCGGCGCTAAGCCTCGCCCCCGGTGCTAAGCCCAGCCCCCATGATTGCAGACCACCCCACGACCCCCCCTCCCTTAATTGCACTTACCTGCCTTTATTATATGTTCTACTATAGACTTGCTTATGAGATATTAGAAGCTATATATTATATATACACTGTATGTTATTGTTTTTAAATTGTAGTTATGCTGACTGTCTAACATTCATTTATAACCTCCCATTGATGGTGCAATAAATTAATTTTTTATATGATATCGCCTTATGTCCCAACATAAATCAGAGCGCAGTTTTCATGTTTTTTTGTTTCTGCTAGTGAGGTTGGCAGTCACCTCTTCTTACTGATGCATTGATATTTGATGCCTTATTAGCGCTAGGTTTATGTGTGTGCTCTATTGGAAATACAGGGTACAAAATGAGTAGGGGTCCCCTGTATCAGCAGTGATGTCAGTGGGGAGCTTCCTGCTCGATCAGAGCAGGAAGCTCCCTGGGGCTTGCTGTTGCCGAGACCCAACCTTAGGGTCTCGTCGCAAGCCCCGATGGTCGCAATGGTCTTGACCATTGCGACCATCACCCTGGTCGGTCGCTAAGCTGTGGGTGGTAACCCACAGCTTAGCTAGCGACCAGGAGGCTGCACTAAAAAAAAGAAGCGTCCACCCTCATTCAGAGAGAGCGATCGCTTCTTGCGATCACCTCTGCATGAGGGCCTTTGTCTTTTACAGTAGAACTACAGGTCCCAGCAAGCCTCCCCCCATGCTGGTACTTGGAAAACCACAAGTATCAGTATGCGGGGCATTAAGGGCCCACTGGTACATGTAGTTCAGCTGGAAAAGTAGTGATAAAATTAGAGATGAGTGGGTCTGGTTCTCAGAGATCCGGATCCACCTGAACTTCCCGATCTGAGCTGGAATCCGAGTCTGGCTCGGGTTTTCCCACCTGACTCGGATCCCAAAATGAGGCAAAACATCTACCTCCCGCTGTCGGATTCCCATGGGGTTTTGGAATCTACATTATAAAAGTCCCCGGTCATCTGCACCATTTCACGCCTGCTGTGGAAAATGTACTGAACTGATGTGCTGTCACTGTGCTCTGTCCATCTATTAAGGGGCTGCTGTATCTTGCAGGGGTGTTCTGCTCTGTCAGTCTAGGGGTGCTCTGTCCATTTATCAAGGGGCTCCTGTGTCTTGCAGGGGTGCTCTGCTTTGTCAGTGTAGAGTTGCTCTGGGTTCTCTGTCTGTCCATCAAGGGGCTGCTGTGTCTTGTAGGGGTGCTCGGTTGATCTTTGGGGTGCTCTGGGTGCTCTGTCTGTCCAGCAAGGGGCTGCTGTGTCTTCCAGAGGAGCTCTGTCAGTCTAGGGGTGCTCTGTCCATCCATAAAGGGGCTGCTGTGTCCTTCATGGGTGCTCTGTCAGTCTAGGGGTGCTCTGGGTGCTCTGTCTGTCCAAGGGTGCACAGTGTAAAAAAATAAAAGCTAATAATATTAATATAATAAAAAAAATTAAGTGTAATATTCATTCAAGTATTGTGACACTGTAAGTGGTAGCACAGTGTAATATTCATGCACATATTGTGTAACTGTAATTGGAACCACAGTGTAATATTCATACACGTATTGTGATACTGTAAGTGGGACTGCAGTGTAATATTCAATTTCACACACGTATTGTGACACACTAAGTGGAACTGCTTTGTAATATTCATACACGTATTGTGACACTATAAGTGGAACCACAGTGTAATATTCATAGACATACATGTATTTTGACATTTTAAGTGGTAGTGCAGTGTAATATTCATACACATATTGTGACACAATAAGTGTAATATTGATACACATATTGTGACACTGTATGTGGCACCACAATGTAATATTCATAAAAAATATTGTGACACTGTAAGTGGAAACGCAGTGTAAAATTCATAAATAATCTTGTGACACTGTAAGTCATTGAAACCACAGTGTAATATTTAAAATTGTTACAAATTTATATGTGTGCTATACCCCACTTCATTTGTATTTGTTCATATGGAGAATCATCAGTTGAGAGGAGAGCAGGAACCACATACTAGTGCTGGAGCTGCTGCCAGTGCTGCCAGTCATGATGATACTAGTCCGTCTATGTCATCTAAGGGAAAGTTAGCTGCAGACAGACTTACAATTGGCAATATGTCTTTCACCACATGAAATGGCAAGGAAAGGCTAAGTTTTTTGTCCCATGTATTTTTACAACCAGGACTGGCTCATGAATAGTCCAGGGCTGGTTGTGCTTTTAGGAGGGGACCCCATTTAATTTTTTTTTTAACTTGACAATAATTTTTCTTAACACAGATGCATGCACGGATCTTACTGATCTGTGCTTGTATCTGTGTCTTTAGAAAAATTCCTGTCAAGTGACGTCCACATCATTCGGGACAGAACGACATATTGCTCTTCTTTCGGTAGTGTGTACACATTGCATGATATGCTGTGAATCATTAACGAGATTGACAGATCTTCCTGCATGTAGGGAAGATCTGAAGATATGACCAACAACCGGTGGGAGCGCGCATTGAGATCATGATCAAGTGTACACACAAGACGATATGAACGTTTTGTCGTTCCATGCGTTGGAATTGGCCAAATCTTTCACAATATCGTCTAATGTGTAGGGGCCTTTACTGTATCAAATGCATATACATTTAAACTGCAAATGAAAATTCATACTTTGAAGCAAGGGGAGGCCAGTTAAAAAAACAAAAAGGAATAGACAATACCAGGAGGATCTTTATAATAGTCTAAGCAAATGCATAGTCAAAACAGCCATTACTGCTAATTTGATTAGACATAGAATGGTGTTTTTACAGACTCCACTGGCGTATTTGCCAGTAGTTTTCATTCATCTATTTTATATATCTCTTACTTCATGAGCTTGATGAGACCTTGACTCCTACTCAGGGTGATCGACCAGTGCGGTAGCACAGGGACGCCACCCATAGAGGGCGCACCCCTCCTCAACATCCCAATTTCAGTGGTACAGTACTGTCCCACTGTTCCACCCGTGGGCCGAAGTGGCCCGCGGGAGGTCAAATCTGGAGGTTTGGGACTCCCACTACCGCAGCTGTGCGGCGGTGCCGGACCCCCGGAGTGTGAATGGATGCAGCGTGCTCCATCCATTCACTGACGGGAGAGGACTGGGGGAATCCCAACCAGTGATTGAGGGGTTGGCTTTACCCCCAGCCTGACATTATTTGGAGGCATGCCATGCAGGCACGCCTCCTAATAACATCACTTAGGGGCATTGACTATGGTAATGAGGTCACCCCCCCAGTTTCGGTTTACAGGGCACATCGTAATGGGCCGGCACAGGGTGCTCAGACCCCTGGAGCCAGCCCTGCTCCTACTGTATATAGACTTGTGTCTCACAGCACAGTGTCAGATCATTGTCTCCACTTGTGCTTGACGGACTGGCTGCTACAGTCCAGTACTGTGGTTCTCCTTTCTCCTGTGGATACTCTGCTGGATTCTCAATCTAATCCTGTGAATTCTCTGCTGAATTCTCAAGCCACTCTTTCCCTGCCAGTGCTTTCTCTCCAGCCATCTCCTATAGAGATTCCTTGCTATCTAATAGTCAATTTCCTCAGACTTTGCATCTACTGTATCTACAGACTTGTGTTGTTTCATGTGTCTATCATGCTCCTTGCTAGTTGCGTTGAGTTTGGTTTTGACCAGGGAGCCGCGACATGTGGGAATACTGCAGCAAAGCCCAAATTCCCTTGTGGGAATCCCTTAGGAATATCAGTACCCTGTTAAAGTCTGTGTCCCTGGGTTGTCTCTAGTGTGTGATGACAAAAAATCCTATTTACACTAATGATTCCTGACTGACCACTTCAAGAGCTGTTTTGACAACTCTGAAATCTTGGTACAATCTGTTGTATAGCTTATAGCTAGACTAATCCCAAATTTACCACCAACTACTTGGCAGTACTGGGGTGCAGTCACACTACATAATATCTCTTCTGAAGTAACTCTCCTAACCTTTTAAAAGCTACTGTACAGGACTCCTTCCAAATTCCCCCACAACCTAAACTAATACATATTAGCCAACAGTCAGTTCCCTCCTCCTCTTCACAATGCTGAGCTTAATGGCATTGCAAAGCAGGGGTCGGGGCAAAAATTCAGTGCTAATCACGGCACCGGCTAACCTCGCTGGGTGGGGGTCCGGGGTGATGTCAGGAGGGTTGCAGAAGGCTGACGGTGAGATTCATCTACTTTTCCGAGGGGCTGGGAGCGCAACCCGATATTCAGGAGACTCCCATCCATCCTGGGAGAATAGGCATGTATGAACTAATAGCTATTTCAAAGTTCATTTTAGCAACATTATCTTCTTCAAATTAAAAAGATGGGATTACTTGGTTTTATCACATGTTAATGGCAGACCAAACTTGGAAGAAGCTTTCACTTTAGCTGAAATGGGAATCAGACGTTCACAGATGGTGAGTGAAGCTAAAATATTGACACTTGTTTTAAAATGTTGCACTACATCAACAATGCAGAAATGTTTTTTAAACTCTTCGAATACATCTGACCCCAGATAGACAATGAGTCAAATAGAACAAAGAGAAAGAAGACTCTTGTTTGGGGGCACTGCTTTTTATGTAATCTGAATATAGATAAAACTTAACATTTATTCTTAATATTTTAAAATAAGGTTGGACAAACATGAAACATACACCATATATTATTAATAAAGGGGAATGTTGTCAAGATCCTCCTAAGTGCGAGAGAATGCCCTGCTGCGATAATGAAGAGACTTATTATCTTAATGACAAGTTGTTGACCCAGCAACAATTCAGTATTGCCAAAGTTGCACACATCCAATAGCTCATGCACATCCCAGAGCCATTTAGTATAAACTAGGGGTGAGCGGGTTCGGATTTCTGAAATCCGAACCCCCCCAAACCCCCCCAATCTGAGGCCGATCCGAGTCAGGCTCGACTTTTCCCGCCTGACTTGGATCTGAAATCGAAGCAAAACGTCATCATCCCGTCTTCCGGGTCTCGCGGGTTTTGGATTCTATATAAGGTACCCGCGTCGGCGCCATTTTCTCACTCGGCTGTGGACAGTGAAGAGGGAGGGTGGGAGTTAGGGCTGGCTGGGCTGTGTAGTGTAGTGCAGTGTAGTGTTGTGCTGTGCTGAGCTGTGCTGCTGTTGTCCATAGGGGCTGTGTCCACTCCTCCAAAGTCCATAGGGGCTGGCTGTGTTGTGCTGTGCTGCTGTTGTCCATAGGGGCTGTGTCCACTCCTCCAAAGTCCATAGGGGCTGGCTGTGTTGTGCAGTCAGTTGTCCATAGGGGCTGTGTCCACTCCTCCAAAGTCCATAGGGGCTGGCTGTGTTGTGCTGTGCTGCTGTTGTCCATAGGGGTTGTGTCCACTCCTCCAAAGTCCATAGGGGCTGGCTGGACTGTGTTGTGCAGTCAGTTGTCCATAGGAGCTGAGTCCACTCCAAAGTCCTGTGCAGTGTCCTAGTCCTAAAGGGGTGCTGTAGTGTTGTCCAGGCGGTGCTGTGTCCATCAGGGGTGCTCCCCCCAAGTGCAAAAAAAAATATTTTTTCTGTGTTTGTGAATTGTGTGCGCAGTAGCCACACATGCATCAACAAAGTAGCGCCAAGCGTGCTCCTGTGTCATAAGTAAAGGGACGGCTGGCTCATCCATTAAAGGATGCTGTAACCCCCATGGTGCACTCCAAATAATATATATTTTTTCTGTGTTTGTGAATTGTGTGCGCAGTAGCCGCACATGCATCAACAAAGTAGCACCAAGCGTGCGCTTGTGTCATATGTAAAGGGCCGGCTGGCTTGACCGTAAAAGGGTGCTATAACCCCCAAAGTGCACTCCAAACAAAATAAAAAATTATTTTCTGTGTTTGTGAATTGTGTGCACTGTGGCCGCATGGTTATCAACACAGTAGCACCAAGCGTGCTTCTGTGTCATACGTAAAGGGCTTGACCGTTAAAGGGTGCTGTAACCCACAAAGCACCGTTAAAGGGTGCTGTAACCCACAAAGTGCACTCCAAACAAAATAAAAAATAATTTTCTGTGTTTGTGAATTGTGTGCACTGTGGCTGCACGTGCATCAACAAAGGAGCAGCGCCAAGTGTGCGCCTGTGTCCCATAAGTAAAGGGCCGGCTGGCTTGTCCATTAAAGGGTGCTGTAACCCCCAAAGTGCACTCCAAAAAAAATTATATATATATATTTTTTTGTGGTTGTGAATTTTGTGCGCACTAGCCGCACGTGCATCAACAAAGTAGCGCCAAGCATGCGCCTGTGTCATATGTAATAAGCCGGTTGGCTTGACCGTTAAAGGGTGCTGTAACCCCCAAAGTGCACTCCAAACAAAATAAAAAATATTTTTTGTGTTTGTGAATTGTGTGCACTGTACGTGCATCCTCAAAGCAGCAGAGCCAAGCGTGCATCTGTCTGTTAAAGGGTGGTGTAACCCTCAAAGTGCGCTCCATGAAAAATAAAACAATTCTTCTTTTTTTTCTGTCTTTGTGAATTGTGTGCACTGTAGCTGCACATGCATCAACAAAGGAGCAGCGCCAAGCGTGCGTCTGTGTCCCATAAGTAAAGAGCCGGCTGGCTAATTTCTTAAAGTGTGGTGTAACCCACAAAGTGCACTAGTCTCCAACAAAACTAAAAAAATATTTTCTGTGTTTGTGTGCACCTTAGCTCCCTATATATCAATATAACATAAATGGAGGACCAAACTTTCTCCGATAAAAATAAAATAGGGAAAGATCAAGAACCACTTCCTCCTAGTGCTGAAGCTGCTGCCACTAGTCATGACATAGACGATAACATACCATCAACATCGTCTGCCAAGGCCGATGCCCAATGTCATAGTAGAGGGCATATACAATCCCAAATGACAAAGTTCAGGAAAATGACCTTAAAAAAAACATTTAAATCATCTGAGGAGAAACGTGAACTTGCCAATATGCCATTTACGACACGGAGTGGCAAGGAACGGCTAAGGTCTTTCCCTATGTTCATGACTAGTGGTTCAGCTTCACATGAAAATGGAAGCCCTCATCCCGCTAAAGAAATCAAATAAGTTAAGCTGGCAAAAGCACAGCGAAGAACTGTGCATTCTAAGAAGATATCACAAATCCCCAAGGAGAGTCCAAGTGTGGTGGCGGTTGCGATGCCTGACCTTCCCAGCACTGGACGGGAAGTGGTGGCTCTTTCCACCATTTGCACGCCCTCTGCAAGTGCTGAAAGGAGCACCCACAGTCCACTTGCTGATATGCAAATTGAAGATGTCACTGTTGAAGTACAACAGGATGAGGATACTGGTGTAGCTGGCGCGGAGGAGGAAGTTGGCGAGGACGATTCTGATGGTGATGTGGTTTGTTTAAATCAGGCTCCGGGGGAGACAGTTGTTGTCCATGGGATGAAAAAGCCCATCACGGTCATGCCTGGGCAGAAGACCAAACATTCAACCTCTTTGGTCTGGCAATATTTCTATCCAAATCCGGACAACAACTGTCTTGCCATATGTACCATATGTAAAGGTGAACTAAGTAGGGGTAGGGACGTTAACCACCTAGGAACATCCTCCTTTATACGTCACCTGCAGCGTGCTCATAAAGAGTTACTGGCAAGTTCTGAAACTTTGGCTAAGACCGTAAGCAGTCCAGGGACACCTAAATCCCTTCGTCCTGTTGTATCCAAGCACCTGCAAACCACACCGTCAACTCCCTCCTCGTCAATTTCCTCCTTAGTCAGGATAGGAAGTAGTCCTGCAGGCCATGTCACTGGCATGACTGACTCTCCTATCCGGGATTCCTCCGGAGGATCCTGCATTGCTATGCCTACTGCTGCTGTTGCTGCTGGGAGTTGTTCATCATCCCAGAGAGGAAGTAGGAACACCACTACTTTTACTAAACAATTGATCCTCCAACAGTCCTTAGCAAGGAGGATGAAGTACGACAGCAGTCATCCTGAAGCAAAACGTATAACTGAGGCCTTGACTGCTATGTTGGTGTTAGACGTATGTCCGGTATCTGCCATTAGTGCTGTGGGATTTAGACAATTGATGGAGGTAGTGTGTCCCCGGTTCCAAATCCCATCTAGATTCCACTTCACTAAGCAGGCGATACCGAGACTGTACAGAAACGTCAGAAAAAGTGTCCTCAGTGGCCTGAAAAATGTGGTTGTACCCAATGTCCACTTAACCACGGACATGTGGACAAGTGGAACATGGCAGTCTAAGGACTATATGACTGTGACAGCCCACTGGGTAGATGTATCACCTTACGCAGCAACAACAGCAGCATCACCAGTAGCAGCATCTCAGAAACGCCAGCTCGTTCCAAGGCAGGCTACGCTGTGTATCACCAGTTTCAGTAAGAGGCACACCGCCGACAACCTCTTAGAGAAACTGAGGGAAATCATTACCCAGTGGCTTACCCCACTTAGACTCTCCTGGGGATTTGTGATATCTGACAATGCCACCAATATTGTGCGGGCATTACATCTGGGCAAATTCCAGCACATCCCATGTTTTGCTCACACAATAAACTTGGTGGTGCAGAATTTTCTGAAAAGCGACAGGGGCGTGCAGGAGATGCTTTGGGTGGCCGAAAAATTTCTGGCCACTTTCGCCATTCAACGACTGCGTGCTAAAGACTCGAGCACCAGCAAACACTCTTGAACCTGCTCCGCCATCACCTGAAGCAAGAGGTTGTGACGCAGTGGAACTCAACCCTCTATATGCTTTAGAGGATGGAGGAGCAGCAAAAAGCCATTCAAGCCTATACATCCACCTATGACATAGGCAAAGGAGGGGGTATGCACCTGACTCAAGCACAGTGGAGAATGATTTCCGTGTTGTGCAAGGTTCTCTAGCCCTTCAAACTTGCCACATGTGCAGCTGGAGAAAGTGAAGGAAGAGCTAAGACTGATCGATTCCGCTTGGCATGTGGGACTTGTGGATGAAGCCCTTCATTCGCTTTGCCAGGATTCCAGTGTGGTCAATCTGTTGAAATCAGACCACTACATTTTGGCCACCGTGCTTGATCCTAGGCTTAAAGCCTATGTGGTGTCTCTCTTTCCGGCCGACACAAGCCTGCAGAGGTGCAAAGACCTTCTGGTGAAAACACTGTCAGCTGAAGCGGAATGTGACACGTCAACAGCTCCTTCTTCATTTTCTCCCGCAACTGGGGCTGCCAGGAAAAAACTTAGGTATCCTAAGCAACCCGCTGGCGGTGATGCAGGGCAGGCAGGACCAAGTTTGGACATCTGGTCCGGACTGAAGGATCTGGCAACAATTTCTGACATGTCTACTGTCACTGCATATGATACTGTCACCATTGACAGAATGGTGGAGGATTACATCGGTGACAGCATCCATGTAGGCCTGTCAGACAGTCCGTACCTGTACTGGTAGGAAAAAGAGGCAATTTGGAGGCTCCTGTACAAACTGGCTCTATTTTACCTGAGTTGCCCCCCCTCCAGTGTGTACTCCGAAAGAGTGTTTAGTGCAGCCGGGAACCTTATCAGCGAAAGGCATAGGAGGTTACCCACAAAATGTGGAGAAGATGATGTTCATAAAAATGAATTATCACCTCTTCCAGGGAGACCAGCCTCCAGAATTTACAGAGGGACCTGTGGTGGTGGATTTCAGCGGGGACGAATTAATACTCTGTGAGGATGAGGATGTACACAACACTGAAGAGGGTGAGGAATCGGTGGATGAGGAGGATGAGGACGACATCTTGCCTCAATAGAGCCAGTTTGTGCAGGACAGATTAATTGACAGCTTGCTTTGTGGGGGCCCAAACGAACCAATCATTTCAGCCACAGTCATGTGGCAGACCCTGGTGCTGAAATGATTGGTTTGTTAAAGTGTGCATGTCCTGGTAATACAACATAAGGGTGGGTGGGAGGGCCCAAGGACAATTCCATCTTGCACCTCTTTTTTTTCTTTGCATTATGTACTGTTTGGGGCCCTTTTTCAAACTGCCATCCTGTCTGCCACTGCAGTGTCACTCCTAGATGGGCCACGTGTTTGTGCCGCACACTCGTGTTGCTTAGCATAGTCATCCAGCTACCTCGGTGCAACCTTTTGGACATAAAAACACTATTGTGAGGTGTGAGGTGTTCAGAATAGACTGGAAATGAGTGGAAATTAAGGTTATTGAGGTTAATAATAGCATAGGAGCAGAAAAACCCACAAATTCTGTGATTTTAGCTGTTTTTATGCTTTTTAAAAAAAAAAAATACAGATCCAAAACACAAAACCCAGAACTCAAAACATGGAAGGGTGGTTTTGGCAAAATCAATCCAGATCCAAAACACGAAGAAAGATCCAGATCCAAAACCAAAACACAAAACACGAAAAGTGGCCGGTGCACACCCCTAGTATAAACACAAACAGTTCTGCAACACAGTAGTCAGATTTTAACATATAGGGGATATTGGTCACAATGTCAAATAATTAGCTCGCAGTAGCACACACAATATAAGGGGTATGTTAAATTGCATTTTTGTAACAAGAACTGTTAGTAAGTTTTCCTTATAACTGGGAGACAGCAAAGTAATTGAAATTACTCTGATCAGCTCCAAAATATCTGGGGACATCAAGCATCCAGTCCACTTATATTTTAAGTGCCGCTATCATAGCAATGCAAGCACACCCAGAGTGTTTTATCGACAATACCTATCAAAAGTTACATAACCAGCTATACTAAACTCAATCAATTTGTAGGCTTTAACCCAGTTAGCGCTCTCCACGGTGATTCTGTGTCGGTGATACTGCTATGAGTGGTATCAGTTGTGGTAGGCTCTTTCCTACACTGGACCTGGATGATGTCTGATCACTCGTGGCTGTGTTGAGGGTTCTGTGTGTATGTGCATGCAGACGGTGTTAGGAGGCCGTGGTTGTGACAGCGGAGATCTCTTCTCCCTGCTGCTGTCAGGAGTTTACTTGACAGTTAGCTTTTTCTCACCCCCCTTTTTTTGTTTACAAGCCCAGATAGACAATACAAGATTTAGCCTTCTTTATCTAATTATTATTGGAGGAACTGTGGTCATGTGGACATCATATATATCATATGTTCTGGGATTGCTACAGTATTATTGTGGATGAATCTTTCTCCATTGATTACATGGGTCACTGGGCTATTCCTTACACTTACACAGGTGATATGGATTCAGATTAGTTTATATGATGGCGCTCATATTGATTGCCACTAAAGTGGAAATTATGCAATTATGACACCAGACCTCCTTCCCCAGTTTGGTCGCCTTTGTGGTATACTGCAGGTTGTGAATACTACATCTCCATACCTTTAATGAAGTAGCTTTGCTTGAACGATTATTTGGCTGATAGGTAAGTTAATTTTAGTTATAACTTCTTGTATTTATATTTGACATCCACCATAACTAACCGGGGATATATTTCAACCAGTAGTTGACAGAGGAATGGGTTCATTAGTGGCCCAAATTATGAGAATGGCATTATTGCATTGTTATATAGGTAAACTTTATACTATAGATAGAGAAAACATGTACTTTGTTCTATTGCATATTGTGAAGTGTTTGAATTTCCCAATTTGCAACATGGATTTTTGGGCACCACCTAACTCCTAAGCCCCCCTTCGTTTTTTATGTACCCCACTTTAGTACTTATATAACCCTGGTTATCTGCTTATATGTTACACACTAACCTGTTTAGCTTTTGAGAAGATCTTCGGGCTCTTGGTTCTCTGTTTCAATGAATATCATTGCCTCCTCCCAAGCCTCACAGACTGACCTCATAACTAGCCAAGTGATTGCTTGGGCAATCCTAATATCCTATAGTTTAGGTTAAGCTAATTACTTCCCCATCTGATCGAGTAATTGACAACACACAATAAAAATGACCCATGTAGGGCCCAGGTTTTATCAATCTGGAAAACCCTGGGAGATGAACAGGTAAAAACTTGGCTTAAATTAATACAATAATATTCAACATTAATGCAAACCCAAAGTATACATATATAGTACAATCCCTTAAATCCAGAATTGTTAAAACTCTGTTGAACCTCTATACAACCTTTCTTTCTTAGTTATCTATCTCCTAATTCTACTCTATGATCACTTGGGCATTTACCATTAGGACTCAATATTAGGACTTTGGGCCTGATTCAGACCCACTCGCGAGCGGCTGTCCGCTCGCAAGTGGGTCGATGTTATGGACTGAGCATGCGCACGACGGAGGGAGCTCCATCGTGCGCATGCGCCAGACGCGACGAGCGAAGGAAAGTCCTTCGCTCGTTGTGTCCGATCAAAGGGGGTGTGCTGTCAATGTTGATTGACAGCACGCCCCCTTTGGTGGGCGTGCCGGGGGCGTGCCTCCCTGACGGGGGCGTTCCCACGGGAACGCCTCCCGTCAGAAGCCGGCCCACTGACATCACTAGTGATGTCAGTGGGAGTGATTTTGGCTCTGATAGAGCCAAAATCACTCCGGAGCTTGCGGTTGAAAACCTCAACCGCAGGCTCCGGCTCGCAAATTCGATGGTCGCGATGGTCTCGACCATCGCGACCATCACAATGCACGCTCGTATAGCCTGTGGGTGGTGACCCACAGCTATACGAGCGTCCAGGAGGACGCTCCATGAAAATGGAGCCCGGCCCTCATTCAGAGCGTGCGCTCTGCTCAGAGCGTACGGCTCTGAATGAGGGCCTTTGTTTTAATCATGATTAGCTTATCCTGTTTATTGCTCAACCTACCTTTGCTACAACCCACCAAAACATACAAACTCACTAATATTCTAGAAGATTAAATAGAATACTATAAGTAACCATATAGGTAACTTTACCTTCAAAGTGATACACATACTAATGTACGATATAAGTATCTATCTATATATTACTGTAAGTCTATTCATAATAACTAATTTGGATCCCCAGTTTGGATCTAGGTCTTTTTCTATAATGTGGTGCTCATAAATTATAGCTGCAAGCCCAGTATTGATAATGATAATTTTGATGTTGAAAGTCTAATTAATTGAGTTGAGGTTTAACAGCTTCAAGAACCAACTGTAGACAGATGCTCTATAAGTAGCTTATATTAATGATGGGTAGAGAAAGTTTTCCACTTCATGCCACTATACAAATATTAATATAGTAGATGTTAGCATGGTCCAAAAGAGCTGCAATTTCTTGATAAAGAGTACATTGCTACTTAATAGCTCTTTCTTAATAGATATTGGGCCGTATTTAATTAGCCGCAAAAGTTTTGCCGATGACGTTATTTCACTAGGCGAGAACTTATCCCCGTATTCAATTCCAAAGACATTTCGCCGATGCAAAAAGTCTGCGCCTTGTAACCAGCAGAAAAGATTCACCTCTGAATGCAGGTGAAAAAAGTGCAGAATTGGGGGTTTGGGGTGCAAAGTTGCGGGAACACTTCTGCAGCCTTGGGACAGTCCCCCATAGGTAAACTGCATCAAAAAAAGTTTTAAAAAAACTTTAAATCACCCCAAAAAAGTACTTTTGTTTGGTGGTGAAAAAGTTCAAAGTTGTGGGACAAACTTAAAAACTAGCGAAATAGACTCCAGGGGGTCCCCCAAGTATTCCCCAGGTGTTTATTTGATTGCAGGTGATTGCTGAAGGTGCGTTTTTTAAAACCTCACTTTAGCGATTCTTACCATGCTTGCACCCATTTTCATGTACCCCAAATTTGCTGGGACTACTTATTTTTGAAAAAAACCCCTGCTAAATGTTATTCTTCACCACTTGTGCAAAGACGCTAAATAGAACCAATTGAGAGGATTTAAGTACCCCAAATACCTTCAGCAGGGCTATTTGGGGGTATCCATAGTGATACCCTTTGTCCGTGCATCTTTTGGGGGGTGTCAGGCTGATTTCCCCAAATCTGACAGCACTTTTTGCCTGTTCGAGTTTTGCCGAGATGCGTTTTCGCGTCCTTTGGAATTGAATAGGGTGAAAAGCGGCCGCGCGCACGAAAAGTGTTTTCTCCAATAACACGCTGTGTAGGTGGAAAGTCTGGAAGGCGAAAAGGACGGGATTTTTCACGGCCCATTGTCTGATCTCTCCAATAGAGTATATTCAACTATACAGGTCTCTCTCTCGCTCTCTTCTTGATTGTTTCTTAGAGGATTCATGAGTTAATTAAACATGCGGCTATAGAGAACGGCTTAACGTAAAGCTACTGCGGGAAACATACAGTAATAACCCACCTTTGCCCTGCTGTCCCCGGGGGCTTTCTGTGCTTTCAGCACCTCAGAGTCCTGGACAGCTTCTTCTCCTTCAGTGACAAACAGCTGTTAGTCTCCGGCCTCAGACCTTCCCGATGGGTGTGTACATGGGCAGCACTTGAGAGGACACTTTGCCTTTGGAGGCGTCTCCCTTGTTCAGCTCTCTGTGAGGGAGGTCAGAAGTTCCCACCCGGGCCCCAGCTGAGAGAAGTTGAACTGATGAGTCCGTCGTGGTTGCTGCTAGATCCTAACCGAGCCGGCATTAGGCTCCAGTCTCCTGAAGTCCTGATGAAGCCATTACAACCACATTGTAAGTCTCCTCCAGGTAAGATGCACAGCTCTAGATCTCCTTCGTTACTGCCACCTCAGAACTCCCTCAAACAGTTGCCGAGTCTCCCCTAATAATAGGTATTTCTCTCTGTGCCCTCTTCCTGCAGTCCTTTTGTGCATGCCACTCATCACCTCAGGCAAGGCATGAGCTCCTTTGAGAAGGGATATAGTTACTTTGTCAACGATCCGGTCTCCCATACCCAACCCTTCTAGAAGGTTCTGTAATTTTCCTAGTCTATCCCAATCTAAAGCTTCTGGAATGCTCTTGTCCTCGAGCCATAACAAATAAACACCACGTTGCTACTGTATCACTATACACTAGGAAAAACTGTATTTATATATTTGTGCTATAGGGAAAAGAGTTTACAATGATAACACCAGTAATGAAAAAAAAGAACAAGTAGGAAATAACAAGTAGGCCAGTAAAAAAAAAAAGACAATATATTTTCGGCAGAGGAGTAGCATGGAACCAAGGAGAAAATGCATATCTTAGCGACCCCCCTCCCTCTACTGAACTGTGTGGGGTATGGCTAGCCTGCGGGGGAGTACTGAAATGAAGAGAAAAACAGGAAACAGTGGCAGTATCACGCTGGGCATTGAGGTACAATTGAGGGAATGGAATGCTTCCATGATGCAGTATCTGACATTAAGGGGTGTCTCCTTTGGCACTGCTTTATTTATGTATAGCACCTAGGACCTGACTTTTATCTCTTTTGGATTATTGTTATTAGTCAATAGAGGAGACTATATTATAAATTCTGATACTTTAACTTAAATTGATAGAGTGAAATTTCACAGGGTGCACAGCTTATGACTGCAATTACTGCCCCAAGCAGCTTTTATTCAAGTGGGAACACCTATAGGAAGCTCCATTCTCAGCTATGCTCCTGCTTCACAAATATACATTGCACCTATATTAATGTGAGTACTACTAATTATGTTCTGTCTACCACCATTATTATTATTTCAGGTCTCCTAATATTTATCAAAAGACCTTTCAAATAACACTTTGTAGTCATGCCTGGGAACACCTCCATTACTTTAAATAGCAAAGTGGTGACTTTTTTTAAACTCATACCTTATAATTGAAGTTTAGGATTTTACCTCAGATGTGTCACTTTTAAGTCCATTGAAGCACAGAATGAGGAGAGGGGTAGTGACAGAAGCCAATAATAAAGGAGAGGAGAGGGGAGGTGACAGAAGCCAATAAGAAAGTAGTGGACAGGGGCAAAGAGCCGATCACAGGGTAGAGAGGGGAGGGAATTTAGAGGTGAGAAGTGAATGTAATCAATCTGACAGGTAAGAGGAGGCGACAGAAGATGATCACAGAGGAGGGAGGGCCGTTGGGAGGCAATCTGGGCAGCTTGAGGAGCATGAAATGTAGGAACGGATCTCAGATTCATAACTTATTTAGTATATAGAGCAAACAAACTGAGATAATGCTAACAGGAGGCTGTCATACTCTGCAGCGCCCCATGAAGTCCGGAAGCCTGGATGGCACCCTCCGTCCATTTTGGCACCCGGAGCTCATGCTCCACTGGAACCACCCTCGCTACACCCCTGCCTTCTGGATGATCAATGGTGACTTAAAGTTAAGAAGTTAAAAAATTGCTGCTATGTGTCTCACAACACCTTTCTGCTTCTTCAGAGCTTGAACCTACATCATCTCTCAATTTCATTTGAAATGAATAATAAATAATAATAATGAATAATAAAGCTGTTTCTTTCTAATACATTGGATGGAAATTCCAATATTGTTGCATAGCTAACAAAAAGTGAATAAGAATCCTCAAACAATGATTTGAGAGTTGGAAGTTTTACTTTAGAGTGTTCTTTGACACAATTAATTTAACACAGATTATCCTAAGAGTTAATCTGTTAAACTGGTCATACACTAGGTCAGTGGTTCCTAAACTGGGTGCCTCAGATTGGTGGTCCAGCACTAAATCAGAATATTTATGGTCAATGTAAAAGACAAAAACATAAAATATGTGGACAAACAGAAGCACAAACCTGTCCACCACCACATAACTGACCCTTAGGATGACCGGTAAGCATGATTTACCTAATCATTTTTTTCTGAATTTCTCAATAACAATCTTTTGGCTTAGGGATGCCATGAAAAGAATATTAATACTCTACAATGCTGTGATTCAAGAAAGTTTGGAAACCACTGCACTAGGTCTTGAAAAAGCTCCTGGATAGCAGCGAAATGTGTCGAAGGGGTTAACACTGCTGCCGTTACAAACCATTATGTGACTACTACTGCTGGAGCTGCCTGTTTTGCATAGGATTGTGCTATTTGGACTGGCTTTGACACCCGCCCAGCATGCTAACAAGTTAGTGGGGTAAACTATGCAAACTGTTACATCAACGGAAGAGCACGTCTCTACCCCCGGCAGCACAGATTAACTGGAATTCATAACAGGACATTGCTACTGGAAGAGCAGTGAGGCTCCTAAACATTATCTGACGGGTGCCCGATTCAACCTCTGAAAACACTGAGGCAAGTATTGGGACATCTAACATCTCAACACTTGTAAGCAAATTTTCATATGTTACATATCCCTACAGAGAATTATTACTCAACAAGGACTATATACTCTTGGATTAAAGCACACATGGGACTGTGATCTTTCATTGGGAACATAAGGTCATATATACAAGTATATATGAGCAGCAGTTAAGCACTGGACATTTCCTTTACTAATTCATAAAGTACTATGTAATAGTTTTTATTGCTTTTATGTTTATAACAACTCTTGGATTTTATGTGAGGCTAAATAAATATTTTAATGGTTAAGAGAAGTCTGATACATTAATTATCTACCAAGCATCCACATGTGTTATTATTACTAATTGGCTGGTTGGAATGATAATCGTCTAGTGTGTAGGAACAAACAATGATCATTTGTTTGCTCCCACATGCTGAAACATTGCAGTAAACCTGTTTGATTGTACCCAAATAATCACTATAGTGTATGAGGAACTTTCCCCCCCAACTGAACTACAAGTAGGTGGACACTGGCTGGCAGTACAGCCTTCTTTTGTCACAGTCACCTCTCTCCAGCATGTCATGTCTGTTACCTGATCCTCAGCACAAGACAGACCCTTGGAAAGCTAGTACCACTGCTGGGCCCAGGCAGCATCAATCTATAATGGCAAGGCCATCTCTTCCATTGGGGTTGTTGGGCAGTTGCTGAAGGGCCCAAAGGTTGTAGGGGCCCACGAACCCACACCCCCTGCAGCCCGGCCAGTTGGTAAATTTGTGATATTTTTATGAGCCAGCCGCCGGTGCACTGTATTCTGATCCAACCTCCCCTCCCCCCTCTGGTGATGAGTACTCACCTCAGTCCCAGTTTTACTTCATCCGCCAGCTTCAGACAGAGTCTCTCTGCATGTGTGGGATGTCTGATGGGCATGCAGGAGGGTTTAATTTTATTGATCATTTACATTTTTTTCCCATGAATGGATGGGTAGGGGCCCCATTGCATTGCTTTGGCCAGAGCCCACACTGCTGTTAAGACAACCCTGTATAATAGCACTGTCTGCCTTCTTCTGTCACAGGACAGTCAGCTCTTGGTCCCTGCTACCTCTGGAGCTGAGCACAGGGACACTACAGTCATCAGAAAGAAGACATCTGCAGGCTCCGGGACACCCAGCCACTGGTTCAAGCTATACCGGGTACTTACAGGGGCAGATTCGCACCATTACAACACCGGGAGCACATAAGATCACTCAAAGTGCTAGGCGCACATCACAGCACCAAGGAGCAGAATCACTCCGCTCCCATTGGCCCCAGATGTCTCAATGCTTCTCCTGATGAAGATGCTGCCATGTTAATCCACACTGCCTACCTCCACTCACCTGTAACTCCTCACCAGTGCCACACAGCTCCTTCTTCCTGCACTTGCAGGCCACCGCTGGCTTCACCTCTCCAAACTGCTTAGCTGCAATGGTCTGCCCTCCATAGACTCCTGGCCTGTCCACATCCCTTGGAGTGATAGAATTCCCCTAGTACAGTAACTGGCACACAGGTAAGCAAACAGGGAGGGGGGGTGTAAATGACTGCTCTGCAGACTGTTTTTGGGTGGGGGTTGGGGTTGACAGGTGTGTGTGTTGAATGACATGCATCTCTGAAGATTTATGTGTTTGGGGGGGCGGAGGTGACAACCTGCCCTGCAGATGTGTGTTTGGGGACATGACAGGCTGCTCTGCAGACTTGTGCTTTGCACTTATGAGTCTCCATTGGGCAATGTTGCACACATTGTCATTTATCTTGCAATTTATGGAGACACAGTTGCCATTTTATTATGTGGTTTGGATACATAGTATATGCAGTTCTTAACAGAACACATGATGCTATGCTATATTTGATTCTCATCACACCCCAGAATTAGGGGATTTTATGGCCTCTTAATTTGTCTATTTAACAAGTCCCTGTCACAAGAAACAGATAGATAGATAGATAGATAGATAGATAGATAGATAGATAGATAGATAGATAGAAACAGATACTGATAGAGGATGTTGCTCTGTGCTCAAAGCAGCCTACATTATCTATAAGGACATTGTCTCACATAGTAGTCATCATCATACCTAATAACACAGACAAAAATAAATAAGACACTATCCCTACAGAAATGGTGCTGTGTTGGTATATATAAAAAACACAATTTTACACACAGTATATATAATATATCAATACATTCTTTACTGAATGAACAAAGTTCTTATTTTGTCCTTCCCTTGTGTTAGTGATGATCCACTCCGTTCCAATGAAGTTAATATGAAAAGGATAACACAAAGAGAAGATCCAATGTATAGTAATTTCTTAATAAATAGAGTAAAATTCCATATACGATAAGGTCTGTTCTGACGTAGCATGTACAGCAGACCCCAGAGCTGTAACTAGACTATTTGGTGCCCTGTGCCAGAAAGAGCATTGGCGACTCCCCCCCATCTATTTTTCAAACAGTGACATAAAATAGTACACCCGAAAAGGAGACATAGCCTCAAGGGGAAATGCCAGGGGAGGCTAGGAGATGCTGGAGATAAAAGAAGAGGAAATTACAAGTGAAAATGATAATAAACAGGAAAATTGACATGCCCAATCGGCGCCCCCTGCCCTGCGGTGCCCTGTGCCATGGCACAGGTGGCACCACCCTAGTTATGGCCCTGGCGTACCCCACTCACAATGTTTATCAAGACATGTGGGTGCTGTGGAAGAGTGGTGTATTTAACTAAGCATGCACCAATCAAGGCGTAACTTGTGATGACATCATAATTGGAGCCAGAACTACAAACAGATCCAATGTATCCTAGGTTCATAATATCTTATACATATAAAGATTAAAAGTACCTGTATGTTGAGCCTGGTATGGTCTATTCTAAAACTTTCTATATATATACAGGAATGTCCGACTAATATGAGTTTGCGATCAAGCAATATCCGCCCCTGAATCATATACAATTCCAGAATGAATGAAAGTTACATTTACATGTCAGGCTAAGGTCAGGTGCCTGGCGTGTGTTCCAGCATCGCCATAGCAATCGGACACTTAGACAATGGATTATTAGCCCACTCGTCACACATAGTTTGGGGATGGGCGGAAGAAGGGACGGCCATCAGGATGCCAGCATATCGAAAGAAATGACTATACATTGGAACTTCTGTTTGTGTTATCTTTTTCATATTAACTTTATTGAAATGGAGTGGATCAAAACTAACACAAGGGAAAGATATAATCAGTGGGTTAAATAATTAATTTCTACATAGGCATATAAGTTGTAACACACAACCTGTGCTAGGCCCCAATGAGGTTTGAAAAGATTTTGAATTAATGTACTATAGTTCTAGTCTTTGCATAGATTGGTCAAATCACCTTGAGGTCAAACAAGACATAAATTGAGAGGTCTAACTTGTTCTTGTCATTACTATTAGAGATGTATAATGAGCCATTCATAGCTTACATGGTGTTATCAGAAGACAGTTAGCCACATTCCATTGTAAGATGTGTAGAGACACTAAGCATTATGGGTAACTGTTAGTGATGTCCATATTCTACAGACAAAGGAGCTTTGAGAGCTTATCTCCAGACATTAGGACACGTCACTACTGTATTTCTTTGTCTGGTAGTATATTTTAGTGCTTACAGAGCATGTGCAAAAGATACTAACCAGTGCTGGATACCTAGTATGTAACTAATATGGGCTTAATAAAGCCAACACCCCATACTAGGGTATATAAATCAAGACATAGGCAAAGGCTCTTTGGCTCGTGCAACCTGAGACTGCAGTAGGGTGCCTGCAATGTACATTGAACTGCCAGGGCATTATTAAAATGAGGGCTCCCCATAAGAAGAAGATGAAGATGAAGTACATCTTATGTTGAAGATGATGAACTACCAGTGTCATCTGAATACATAGACCAAAGTTGAGTATACTGTATACTTTGTATGTTGTTTGTTTGTTTGTTACTTGTAAATAAAGTATGTTCATTTATACTCATTCAAATGGTCACGTGTGTGTACTATTCATTTCGATCAGAATGAAACCCACTGTTATGCAAAGGACAACAAAAGAACTTTGTTCATTCAATAAGGAATGTATTGATATATTATATATATTGTGTGTAAAATTGTGTTTTTTATATATACCAACACAGAAACATTTCTGTAGGGATAGTCTCTATTATTTATTTATGTCCCTGTCACAGATTACATGAATATTATCCCACCCTACATTATTGTTTGAATATTTGATTATTAAAGGGTTATATATGGTGTATTTCTTTTTCTTCCAATAAGTGTTTTAAGAAATTAAATACAAGTTATATTTTAGGGAATTAATGTGACCAGTGCACCATAACACTATCTCTATGTTTTTCATCTACTGTCCAAATTCTTTAGTGGGTAGAACCTTTTCATTATAGAATCATAAATAATAAAGAAATCAGATATATAATTTGAAGAGAAGGTCATGAACTGGTCCAGTTATATATGTGTGTGTGTATATATTATAAGGGCACAGTCGTGCCCTTATATTAAGGTTGCATCTAAAAAATGGAAATCTCCATAGAGAATTCTGGAAGGGGGGCATGGTGTTTAAGGGGCTACACTCAAAAGCTGTTGGAGGTACCGAGCTGAAATTTGGCACGGCCGGGTAGACCTGTCGCTCGGTGCTGCATGTGAAATTTCAGGGCATAAACATAAATAAATTAGGATTTGAGAGTAATATAAAGCTCCAACTGTGACTTTATGTGACATTCTCAATTAGGACCACTTTTCTTCTGTTTTCTATGGGGGATTTTTGGGAAGGCATATCTATGGGTAGGGGAAGAATTTAGACTTGGGGTTTGTTTTATTAGGTAGCTATTTGCCAGGGTACGTGCTTTTGGGGTTCAGGTCAATTACAAAGTTACAGTTTTTAAACTATTACCTCAAGAATGTGCCATTAAATAGATAGGAAATTTCAACTTGCTGCACAGCCTCAGTAGGAGCCTCCTCCACTCACTGTGGCTTCACTTCAGTGCACAAAGATGGTCGTAGTCTGTGGGCTTTAGTGGTGGTGGGCTCAGGGGAAATAAGCAGCCATTAGCTTCAGCAGGAACCAGGGGAGAGGCGTCGGGGGGAGCGGGTGTTAGCTGCAGCCAGAACCTGGGGATGGTAGTGGGCCTTAGCGGCGGCGGTGTGGGCGGCAGTCCCGTCGGTGGTGGGGCAGGAGTTAGGACCCAGGGAGGTAGCAGCACACAGAAAGCAGGCTCTGAGTTAAATTTTTTTTTATTAAAAATAGCGTGGCCCCGTCCCCCAAAAAACAACCAGCACCGGGCTTTGGAGACCCAGTACTGGTTGTGCTAAACACAGGGGCAAATGAAGTCAGGGTCCCCCGTATTAAGCACAACCAGCACCAGGCTTTTCAGAACCAGTCCTGGTTGCCAACGTATGGGGGACAAATGACTTAGGGGTCCCCCGTATTCATCACAACCAGCGCTGGGCTCTGAGCCAGCCCCTGTTCTGGAAGTACAGGGGGAAAAAAGCGTAGGGCCCCCTATATTTACCAGAACCAGCACCGGACTCAATGGTGAGAACCAAGTGTGCCCTTTTCAAAAATGGTGTCTCGGCTCCATTTTTGAAACACAAAGATGGCCGCCGCGGCCGGGAGGCAGGAGAGAAGAGCTGCCGAAGACAGAAGATGCCGCGGAAGCCCTGGATGGGCGGCAGCTGTAAAAAAGAGCTTAAAGGCCGCCGCACTCCAGGTGAAAATGCTGTAGAAGTCCTGGGGAAAGCAGCAGCCATGTAAAAGAGCTAAAAGGCTGCCGCCCGCCAGGTGAAGGTGCAGCAGGTGGCATCACCCCCCTTCTAGAAAGGGTAAAGTGCTGGTTCTGGTAAATACGGGTGGACCCTACGCATTTTTTCCCCTGTATTTCCACTCACAAAATGGTGGAGCTGATAATTCACAGAATTGTGTGCTCATTGGAATACACACACATGCAGTCTATGCAACTGAGGTCTGAGCAGAACATAGAGCTGCGTAGGTGGGATAAGAGTATGGTGGATGGGGGAACTGGGGCAGAAATATGGGAGACAATGGAGGTGCCTGCCGTCGGGTGCCAGCACTAAAGGGGCACCTCCTCCATTGCCCATAATTCACCCCACTTAAGGCTATTTTATATTAGTGTTTTTGTGCATATGTAATACATAGATAGATAGATAGATAGATAGATAGATAGATAGATAGATAGATATGCACAATATATATTTTCCCTTTTTTTAGGGGGGGCACCAAATTAAAACTTGCCGCCGGGTGCCTGGGATGAACTTACATCACTGTGGGGGAAGGAGACATAGCAGTGTGGATGGTGCAGACAGAATGGTGTGTGGAGGGGAAGATTAGGCAGCACATATGGGGGCAAGCCAAAGTGATACAGATTGGTGGAAAATGGTGCCCATGGGGGGAGACAGAGTGGCACAGTTTGGGCAAACAGAGCGACATGAATGGGGGTACAGAGTGGCATAGATGCAGGAAGACAGAACAGCGCAGATGGGTAAAGCCAGATTGGTGTGAATGAGGAATAGAGACTAGCACAATGGGAGAACACACAATAGAAGGGATTGGGGGAGACAGACTGGTGCAAATGGGTGGAAAGACAGAGTGGTGTGGGTGGGAGGGGAAAGACAGAGTGGCACGGTTGGGAGGGACAGAGTGGTGCAGGTGGAGGAATAAAGAGTGGCACAGATGAGGGGAAGACAGAGTGACGTGGCTGGGGGTAAGGCAGTGGTGCAGATGGAAGGAAACACAGTGGCACGGATGCAGGAAGACAGGGCAGTGCACATGGGGAAAGACATATTGGTGGGTATGAGGGCATGCAGATTAGCACAGTTGGGAGAACACACAGCTATAGAGATTGGGGAAGTTATAGCAGCATGGAGGCAAAGATAGTGTACATGTATAGACAGAGTATGATAGTTTTAGCAATTGGGAAGCTGAATGTGTATAATGAATGAGATGGATGTATGGAGTGAGAAGGATGTTGGAACTCAGTGAAATTTTTGTAGTGACTGAATGGGAAGATTGTGGGCACTGAGTGGGATGTGTGTGCCACATAGCTGCTCAGACCTGCATGTGTGTATTAAAATGAGCACACAATTCTGTGAATTAGCAGCTCCACCATTTTGTGAGTGACAGCAATCTCACTCTGATGCCTTAATGGACATGTTCCTTGCGGAATACAGATATGGTATGCCATGACACCTTGTGGTTAACTGCAGATTCAGCACTCTCACAGAATGAGATTGCTGTCACTCACAAAATGGTGGAGCAGCTAATTCACAGAATTGTGTGCTCATTGTAATACACACATGTAGTCTATGCAACTGAGGTCAAAGCAGTTATGTGGCTCCCATATCCCACTCAGTGCCCACAATATTCCCATTTGATCACCAAAACAATCTGACTGGTTTCCAACATCCTTCTCACTGCATATATTTATCTAATTTAGAATACACGTTCAGCTCCCTTATTTTTATATATATCATACTCTGTCTATGCATGTATACTTTCTTCCCTTATATGCCTCTATGCTGCTATTTATTCCCCAATCCCTACTGCTGTGTGGTCTCCCAATTGTGATAGTCTGTGTTCCCTCATCCGCACCAATGTTTTTCCCCAGCCCACCGCCCTGCATTTGTGCTTTCTCCACAGCCACGGTGCTGTCTTTCTCTCATCTGTGGCACTCTTTCTTCCTCCATCTGCACTACTCTGGTCCCCCAACCATGCAACTCTGTCTCCCACCACCATCTGCACCACTCTGTTTTCCTCCCCATCCACATTAATCTGTCTTCCCCAACCCCTACTGCTGGGGAAGTATATATACATACATATACACATAAATATATATGTATATATATATATGCATGTGTGTGTTTAATATATTTATCAAAACGTGCAGCAGTAGGCAGACACTGTCCGCCTACTTCTGTGACATCACAAGTTTGAAAGAAGTTGGCTGGTGTGATGAAAAAGTTGGTTAGGTGTGTGGGGCACCATTTTAGTTGGAGAGACAAGTTGGACAGTTGGTCAGTTGGAGGAAAGTTGGTCTGAAGTATGGCCTGCTTAAGTCTTTTTATCACGACCTGAGAACTATTTTTTTGTATCATTCCTACATTATGTTTTGTTTTATGGATTGGCTAGAATTACTTTCTAATTGGCCAGTATATGTAGGGAAGGGGAAGAGGTTTAAATCTTGGCTGTCGGGATGCCAGCACTCAGAATGCCAGCACCAGGATCCCAACACCAGTCAGAGTCCCGACGCCAACATCCAGATGGTAGGTAGTGGGGTTAGGCACTAATGGTACGGTTAGGCAGTGGGGAGCAGGGTCAGGTTCAGGTTGCGGGGGGGGTTAGGTTTAGGCTGACGGGAGGGAGAGTTAGGTTTTGGGGTAGTGGTGGGGTTAGGATATGTATCAATGGGTGTCAGTATCCTAACCCTGTGGGGATGCCGCTTCGGGATTCTGACCGCCGGATCCCAAGTGCCAACATTCTGTACCCATCCCATATAGAAGTGATGGTTCTTGCTTTGACATACTGACCAATTCGAAGATGCCTGCTGTGAACTATACACACATTGTAAGTCGTATACATCAATGTGATCACACCGACCAACTCTTCCATCAGTGAGAGTAGCCATCATCATTATCATTGGCACTTACACCTAGCAGATACTAGGGTTGGCACTGAATTTTGCATCCACAGTGCATACATATGACCCAGATTAGCAAAGACTCTGGTTACATGCCAATGACACACCATAACACACTCACAAAATGGCTCTCCTGTGTGTGTCTCGTATTGTTTCTGGCCTGTTGCCACCCAGAAATGCACATTCAGCAGCCACAGAGAAATTACTGAATAGCTCATAAGTTTGCAAAGAACTGTATGCAGCTCACAATGGGAGAAATGGCTAGATATGGCTGCATTTGGAGTTGCGTGAGATGCAGAAGCAGGCGCACTGTATATAGGCTATTGTATGTTCATATTTTCTATTAACTATGTTTAAGGAATATTACACTTTTTCCTTCTACTTCCTCCATTTACATTGACTGTGGTTAGTAACACTATTCAATTATGCTTAGTCTCTAGTACAAAATTCCCGTCAAATGGATTTAATGACTCACTTTGATAACACTGGTGTGCGTATATAATTTTTAGAGATATTGGAAGTAAGGTTATTTGTTTTAATGACAATTTACAGCAAAGCCGCTTGTTAATTCATATTTGTAGCTACTTTATAAGCAGAGACCTTAGTATCACTACGGATAGTTGTGAAAATTTTAAAAGTACAAATATCTGAGTGTGATTAAAGTAAGAATAAAGATAAATGCTTGGAAACTTTTTTCCATAAAAGCTTTACACGTTACGTTCAGAAATCTATATAGATGTTGTTCACAGACAAGACCTAATTTTCCAACATTTATAATTGTTTAAATAAAATATATAAATTGATGACAGGCATCCAGCCATTAAATTGATAAATAATGAAGTGGGGAAACAGCAATAGGTTATCCTTGTGTAATTGCTGTCATTGTCTTGTGTCTTGTAGAATAAAATCATTATTGAAATGATTACACTAAATGATGAATTGAAAATGAAATCTCTCTTCCTGCAACAATCATTCTCCATAAACTAAAGCTTTGTTTAAATGATCATTTTGCCATAATAATGCTCAGTAGAATTGCTGTGGCATTGAAATTGCAGAAATAAATAAATATGAATACTTTTTCATGACATTTTTTTTGAACAATCTACATGTATAGATGCCAAATTACTAAGAAACCATACGTTTCATATTGCTTAATGATAAGCTTATACTCACTGGATATGTAATGCAACAATAAGGGAGAGATAAAGAACATTTTTTGCTTGCTTCTTTCTCGTGACATAAAATGTTATCTTTCTTTTAAATCCTTAATCCTTACACAATGTGTAACCAGCACAACGTCGCCGGCGACAGGACCCAGCATGCAGCAAGTGTATACACACTTGCCGATGATGGATCCGATGGGGGGGAGCTATCAGTGGCGTAACTACTGCCCCCGCAGCCCCCGCGGTGGCTTGGAGGCGCTGGGTAGCTTTGGGGCAACGGGGGCAGTAGTAGTAACTACGGAGGGTGCAGGGGGTGCGGTCGCACCCCCTGCACCCTCCACCTGCCGGGCACCCGCTGAGTGTGTTACCAGCGGGCGCACGGCTCCTATTCAAACCCCCGGTGGCAGCCGGAGGACGAAGCTCCCTCCGTCTTCCGGGTCCCGCAGGGCACTATGGGAGTGACGTAATGACATCACTCCCATAGTGCCGAGGAGCGGACGCCGGGGACGGAGCTCAGGAGTGAGCTCCGTCTTCTGGGTCCCGCAGAGCACTATGGGAGTGACGTAATGACGTCACTCCCATAGTGCCGAGGAGCGGACGCTGGGGTATGGACGGCAGCAGCACTGGAGCGGGGATAAAGGTAAGTGTTTGTGTTTTTTTCTTTTGTGTGTGTGTGTTTGTTTGTGTGTGCGCGGAGGGGGGGAGCAACTACAGGCGACTAACTACAGGTGGCTAACTACAGGCGGCTAACTACAGGGGCTAACTACAGGGGGCTAACTACAGGTGGCTAACTAAAGGCGGCTAACTACAGGGGGCTAACTACAGGCGGCTAACTACTAGAAGGGGCACTACAGGGGGCTAACTACTAGAAGGGCCCTGCATAATGGACACTACTACAGGGGGCACTACTTTAATGGGCACTACTACAGGGGGCATTGCATAAGGGGCACTACTACAGGGGGCATTGCATAAGGGGCATTGCATAAGGGGCACTACTACCGGGGGCATTGCATAATGGGCACTACTACAGGGGACATTGCATAATGGGCACTACTACATGGGACATTGCATAAGGGGCACTACTATAGGGGGCATTGCATAATGGGCACTACTACAGGGGGCCCTGCATAATGGGCACTACTACAGGGGGCACTACTTTAATGGGCACTACTACAGGGGCCCTGCATAATGGGCACTACTACAGGGGGCATTGCATAAGGGGCACTACTACAGGGGGCATTGCATAAGCGGCACTACTACCGGGGGCATTGCAAAATGGGCACTACTACAGGGGACATTGCATAATGGGCACTACTACAGGGGACATTGCATAAGGGACACTACTATAGGGGGCATTGCATAATGGGCACTACTACAGGGGACATTGCATAATGGGCACTACTACAGGGGACATTTCAAAAGGGGCACTACTACAGGGGGCATTGCATAATGGGCACTACTACAGGGGGCATTGCATAAGGGGCACTAGTATAGGGGGCATTGCATTTTGGGGCACAACTACAGGGGGCACTGTATAAGGGGCACTAATTTGATACACAGGTTACAGGTTATAAACTATGTTCCCAATAATCTGGTTCTAAACGGACGTAAAAACTGTGCAACCTGTCTTGAGCTGAGGTGACGGACTGGCAGGAGCAGAAAGGAGGGTTGGTGAAATAGATCTGTCAGGGTGGGATGTAATGGGCATTACTGTTTGGCATAATGTGTATTTGGCATTACTGTGTGCACAATGTGCTATTAGGGGCATTACTGTGTGGCATAATGTGTAAGGGGCATTACTGTGTGGCATAATGTGTTGTATGTGGCATTACAGTGTGGCATAATGTGAAATAGGGGCATTACAGCATGGCATAAATTTGTTATAAGTGCTTTACTGTATGTCATTATGTGTTATATGTGGCATTATTGTGTGGGATGTGTAAGGGGCATTGCTGTGTGGCATAATGTGTTGTAAGGGGCATTCCGGTGTGGCACACTGTGTTATAAGTGACATTACTTAGTGTGTCATAATGTGTAAGGCACGTTGCTGTATCATGTAACCACACACTTTAAACATAGTCTTTGGGTGTGTTTGATCTGTGGGTGGGGGGGGGGCGCCTGAAACTTTTTTGGCATGGGGGAGCAAAATTTATAGTTACGCCACTGGGAGCTATGTGCCATTCTGCATTCTACAGCATGGCGTTTTAGCGACATCCCCATCAGCCCTACAGCAGGGCTGATGGGCAATGACCCTAGCGACTCGCAGGAGCTCGCATATCATGGATACACACAAGATGATATACCCCATATGTCGCTGCTATCCACGGAATCGGACAACATTTTGTCTAGTGTGTAGCCAGCTTTATAATAAATAGAAAGGGCTAGAATTACTAAGCCGCCTCTCAGGAGGTTTTGACCATGAAATTTAAAACAGTAATTCTAAATAAAAGACATGTCTGACTTTGCACTTAGTATTATAGTAAGTCTACCACAATGAATCATTTGCTGTCTTCTGGAAAAACACATTCTGATAACTCCTGTAGTAGCAATGTTTCCTATATTTGTTGACCAATAATGATCGATACAGAGCATAAGTAGGATATATTTGGGTCTATTCCTAAATATCGTTCCATTTAAATTTTCTATGGCTAGTGTGTTAGGGCTGTTGACTTTAGGTCACAGGAAATATTTTAATAGCAAAATACAATGCTTATTCTGTTTTACACCATTCTTTTGTAGATTTACTCATGTGTTTATTATGGCTATTGTACTATGTGACCCACATTCTTTTCTACCAGTCCATGAACATATCCCTTTTATTCAATATAGAAACCATCGTTTCTACTATGATGACCATCCATGCTGGGCCTGAGGCTGCATATCGGTCCCTCTGCCACATATCACAGATTGAATGGATTTCTATTAATGGAATGCAATATATCCTTTTATCCACACATTCCAAATCACTTCTATCAAAAATATCCACTTTCATCTCACGACCGCAGAACACTTTTATCGACAGGTTTTTCTCATCTGGCTCTGACAACTTTGAGAAAGGGGGTGACAATACTAATTTTTGGAGAGCTGTTCACTTGTAAAAAAAAATGTGGTTGTAATTCTACTTTCAAGCACTTGTTATATGTTCATGACTACTTTATTCAATTTAAAATATATGCAAACTGTGGGCTATTGAGAGCTGCCCACAAAAAAAGAAGAAGACAAGAAGAGCTGTTCTCAGCAGTGCACTCTGCAATCAATGATACATTAAAACATAACTTTTATTTTTCCATAGATAAAAAAAACATTCTATTAGTTGAAGATATAAAAAGCAAAATATTAAAAAAATAGTATAGATATAGTGAATAAAGATAGAAAATCTGTGTTTGAGATCGACCTATGCCTTTGAAAAAAATGTCCATAATGCATATACAATTTATAATAAATGAGATTTCTCTTTTCCCTTCTAGCAGCTGTTATTTTAATATTATTCTCACTTGTATTTGTTTATTTACTTCTCTTGTTGTTCAAAATGTATCCTTGCCTTGAGAAAGCATAAACGAAACGAGCATCAGCGTTTGCTATGCCTGTTGAAACTAATATGTCTTAAGTGTTAATCTGATCATTGAAGTGATACAAGGTTACAGATAAAAGATAGTGTATACAGACCTAAATGTGATGCTGATATTGAGAACTAGCAAATGCTGACCGCTTCTGGGAGAAGCTATATATATAAAATCTGAATGTGATACTGCAGGCACTCTAAACCTGTAAATATTAGTCACTGCATTGAGAAGCACCATACAGTATATAGAATATTAAGCAGACATTGCTGGCAATAATAGTGTTCCTTCTGGGATGTAGAAGGGGAAGGGCACTTATTAAAGATGAGCATGGTCACTAGAAAAGGGGAAGTGTCCTTGAGATGCGTCCCCTTTTCATCACTGTAGGGGGGTATGCTCAGCACTCACAGAGATACTGGGGTGCCCCCAAGCTCTCCCTGCAGTGTGAATATTGTGCATGGCATCCATAAAATCGCCTGAGTCGCCGGTGATTGTTTCACCTGAACTTTTCCGCTGCCAAAAGGGCAGGACACATTTCGGCTACTTCAAAATGGGCAGAGCGAGGCACCCCTCTGAAATAATTCTAGTGCAGGGTTCAAATGTGATCAATTGTGATTTATAATTAGCATTTTCCAATATATGTTATTGGTGGCTTTAAGGACACCCCAGGTTATAAAGGCACTCTTTCTCTTTCTCTCTTTTTTTCACTGAGCCACTGTGCCTACTCGCTCACCTCCGTCCAATGCCCAGGTAAGATGGAGGCAGCAGCAGTCAGCGACTTGTTAGTACTCAGTCTTCATTTACCCTATCCTTTATACTTACCTTTATATCTAACAAGAAATTTGGTTAAATTGTAACTCAAAACACTTTTATTATATCATATGTGTTGATGGGGAATCCCACCCTGTAATTGAGTGGATGTACATAAATTATTACATTCTCTGTGCCCGCAACAGGCATCCCTGACAAAGATTTTATATTGATCTATGCTCTATTTCACTGAGTCATTGTGCCTTCCCGCTCACGTTCGTCCAATGCCTAGGTATGATTAAGGCAGCAGCAGTCAGGGACTCATTATCACTCAGTCTTTATTCTTCCCTATCCTTCTGCATTTACCAGTAATTAGGATAATATTGTGATATATCCCTTTTATTTTACATGATATGATGTTGGTGGTCTTCTACCTTATAATCAAGTGTATATATAGGACATGATATATTCTTTGTGTGCAGCATAAATTTGACCAAAAATTGTGACCCATTAATATATCCAACAACAATTGTTATCAGCGATTCTTTCTCATGGACACATTATATATAGATATCTGTCTGATCAAATTACATATATGTGGAAATGCTTTAGACCTGTGCATTTATATAAATAAGAAAATTGTATTACAGTGGCTTTCCGTATTTGAATTAATTCTTCTGCAGTGCAATTAACCACTTGCCTGGCATGGACATAATTTTCTGTCCACACCAGGCAGTTCTTTATCTGTACTGGACGTAAAATTTCGTCCAGACAGATAAACATGAGGGCGGCTGCAGGAAGAGAATCTCCCCGCAGTTGCTGCTCTCAGAGGGACCTTCCGGTCCCTCTGCTTGCCAGCACCCTCTCCCCCTCTGTCTCTGCTGATCGGTCAGCAAAGCAGGACTCCTCATCCAGCGCCTGCAAAACTGAGCAGCCGCTGGGGAAAAGTAAGTGAACCTCCCGCTAATGCCCCTGACATACCTGGTTCCTGTATCCGGTCTCTAATTGAACATCGTGATGGTCGCGATGTTTCCGATAGTGATTCTGATGTTCAGTTATTTTAAAAACCACTTTTTTTTACAAATTCTAAAAAAGAAAAAAAAAAATTTTTTTTTTTAAATTAAACCATTTTGGATAAGTTAAAATGGATGTTCCTCACCTAATTCACTCATAAAAAAACCTGACAATTTTGGTGCGGTTTTTGGAAAAAAATCGTCAGTTAAGTGGTTAAATACATTATTTAGAGGATACCCAGTGATAATGTGATATTAATCGCTTATTGGATCTACTTCAAGGAACTAGTGCAAAATTGATAATTATCTGCCAAATATTATTTGCAGGCTGAACTGGCGGTTCTTTATATTGTCTGAAATGTCATCTTACCTCTTCACATCCCTCACATATTTTCACCCTCACCATGTCTAGTGTGTTAACATGTTGTTTTTAATACAGCAGACTGTGAATTCCAGAATCTAAATTGTGGATATTGATTAGCTATAATTCATTATGCATATTAGTGTTACATGTATGCTTTTGTCCTAGTAAGTCCAAACATAAAATATAAAAACATAAAATATGAATAGCTAAACTAAAATAATTATTAGTGTGCCCTAATAGAAGTACTTTCTCTGTTTGCTCTTGTATGCATTTTTTACTTCTTGGAGCACCTACATATATATTTTTTCTATATATGAATTTCAATTTTACCTAAAATTATACTATTCTCACCCATCTTTTGCTGGGACCACCCCCTTTTTTCTTTCTGCATTATACAAAACACTGAGGGCCTGATTCAGAGCCGCTCGTAAGCGGCCGCTCGTTCGCTCTGAGCGATGTTCACACATCTGTGCATGCGTATGGGTCGTAATGCGCATGTGCCAACCAGTCATTGCGGTCGGAAATCGAGCACTCGCAAAATAGCGAGTGCCTGCTAATTTGAGTGACAGGATGAGGCGTTTGTGGGTGGTAACAGGGGAAGGTGCTTGAAAACGGGGAGTGGAGATCCGAGCGCAGGCGTGCCAAACGGTCAAAACGGGTGTGTTAAGGGTGTGCATAATTAACAAAGCAGCGTCATCGACCACGTCACTTGGTTGTTTCTTAGCCTGAACTATTTGCATGATTGCGGTAGGAAAATCCTACCACAAGCACTGCGAGCAGTTCAGACGCCTTTCGATGTACTCGATTAATCAAATAAATAGCGGAGATGACGTAGGATGCGAGCGGCCAGGGGGCGTCTTTACAAAATAGCGAGCGCATGTTTCGTTCGCTCGCTCAGACATAGAGGAGTCAACAGACCGCAAAGAGCGAGCGCTCAATTTAAATAGCCGGCCCCTTTTTCTGAACGAGCGAGCGCAAATAGCGTCCGGCTCTGAACTAGGCCCTGAGTCCCCTTGTATAGTATATAACCACTGCAGTACAGTAGGTCTCAAAGCAAGTCACAAAATGAGGACATGTCAAATTGGATTCACTTTCTTCAAGTGAATCAGTCTAAAAAAGAACCACAACTCTCATTAACCATTACATCAATCAGTGATTCATTTCAATAAAAACAGATTGTGTATTATTATCTTTAAGTTGACAATGTTATCAGCATATGGCTCAGTGCATAATTACTAATATGCAGTTAGATTAATAATTGTTAAATGTGTATTAAATGATTGTGCATTTAAACAAAACATATGCTCCTTTCTGTTTTGTTATTATCATAGTCCTTACTAAATTAGAGTTTTAATAAAGTATTAATTTTAAACAAAACATTAGCTGAGAAAATAAAAGAGAGCAGATGTTTTAATTTGAAAATCACAGACTCAGATTTCTGCTGCATTGAAACATTAAATGTATCTCAGTGAATCCAGAGAACATATTGAAAGTAATTCCCCTATTCTACTGCCAGCAATAACCCATGTTTTTGTACATGAGCGTGCAGCGACCCGGGTTATTTTGTTGTGTGAAAGGGCAGGGTTGAAATAAGCCGGTTTGAGTGACCTGGAATTTCAACCTCGGTCATGACTTGCAGGGTTGAACACGGGTTCAACCCGGCTCATGAAGCAGTGTGAACGTGTAACTCGGGTCCATGCAACCCAGGTCCATGCCACCCGGGTCCCGTTCTCTGCCATACCATCCGTCGCCATCATACAGGAACTGCCGCTGCACCGTTGAGCTCCAAGGAGCTCGGCGGCATGACAGTTCCTAGACTTACATGTAGGACTGCTGGGAGCGCGACGCTGACCTCGTGACGTCACGTTGCGCTCCCTGCCGAAGAAATGAGCTGCCGGCCAAGCAGGAGAGCCAGACCAGTTACAAGAGAACCGTGCAAACAGTAGTCCTTTAAAAAAGCCCATAAAATAATAAAATATAATTTGAAGAATTAACAAAATACATATGTAATTGCTTACATTGCATACTAAAAATTAAGATGTCTTGTATTTTGCGGTGTGTAGAGATATACACTACATACTACATTCATATCGCAGAAAAAAAGTACTTTTATTAAATCTGCTTTATATGGTCTAACCCTAAACACAGGTGTTATTTATTGATGTTAAAATACAGGTAATGTAAGGAAAATGCCAGCTGACACTTATCTACAGAATACTTTGAGCAATGCACAAACAAATAAGGACATTGGGTTCTATTTACTACAATCCGCATTTGTAATGCAGATTGTAGTGTGATATTACCGACTGAATTCGCATATCACAGGGATTTACTACAAATCCTTTGCAGGGACAGAGCTTGCGATAAAGTTCTAGTTACACCCTTGCATGTAAACACAGAGGGCTGACTAATATACAGATGTAGGCATGCTCATTTATACTGCGGTGCAAGCACATCGCAGCATGGATGGTGCGACTAGCATGCCTGCGCACACCAAAGACTTCAATGGGGTAATCGTCAGCTGCAAGTGCTCACAGCGGAATGGGTATAAAATACCGCCGGCCTCTTGGCTGGCGGTTCGATTCCCGTCAGCTGCAGCCCGACAGGAGCAGAGTGTGATGCAGCGGAAGCCCGACAGCGCTTGAAATCCTGATCGTGGATAGGTAAGTATCCACTAACCTAACCCCCCTAACCCTCCTTAGGGGTGCCTAACCCTAACTTTCCCCCCAAGTGCCTAACCCTAATCCCCCCTCTAAGTGCCTAACCCTAACCACCCCCTTCCCCGCTACCTAAACCTAAGTCCCCCGGGGGGGTGCCTAACCCTAAGTCCCCCCCAGGGGTGCCTAACCCTAACCCTCCCTCCCCCTAGCCTAACCCTAACCCTCCCGGGGGGTGCATAACCCTAAGTCCCCCACGGGAGCCCTAAACCTAACCCGCCCCCCCCCCCTGCGGCTGTCCGCTCGCGGCGCCCGGGATCACTACGATCATGATGCCGGGCGCCGGTCTCCCGGCGTCGGGGAAATGCGGGCGTCTACATCTAGACGACCGGCATTTCCCCCTTGCCGGGATAAGACAGTCGGGAAGCCGGCTGCCGGTATATAGGCAGTCGGCTTCCCGATTGCTTCCCCTCACAGCCTGGCGATTGCAGCGCTATGCTGCGATGCGTGCGCACATGCAGGCGCTTCGCGGCAATGATGAGGCTGGCTCCATCTGTATATGGTCACTTTAAAAATGACTAACTCTGGATTTAATATGAACTTGCATGAGTCATACAGTTTGACACTTGCTCAGACTATGGGGTTAAAAGGATACTTTTGTAGCTTTCACACGTTTTTGGCAGACTGCCAATTTCCACTGGAGCCAACCCCGGAACCTGTGTAATTTAAGAGTAATTTAAGAGTGTCCCCACAGTGTGTGGCCCTAGGCAAAAACCTAATCCTGGTCAAACTACATCGCCATGCCAAATTTGGGGGAGCTAGGTCCAAAACTGTGGCCGTGCATAAAGGACAAACAGACAGACAGACATACATGCTTTCTCGCTTATTATATAGATTAACACCACAGATGGTACATAGTATAGGTTGCAAAACCGCAACTTTCTGTATCAAACATACAGTATTTATTTATATAATAACGTAAATAGTCATGAATAATTTAAATATACATACATAGTATAACCCAGTGGTTTCCAAACTGTGTGCCGTGACACCCTGGGGTGCCTCGGGACACTTGCAGGGGTGCCTCAGATTGGTGGTCCAGCACCAAATCAAATTATTTAAGGTCAATTTAATGTAAATATGTGGACAAACAGAAGTGCAAACCTGTCCACCCCCCACATTACTGAGCCTAAGGATGACAGGTAAGCACAATTTACTTCACTACTTTACTACATTTTTTTCTGAATCTCTCAAACTTAACCTTAGGGGTGCCGTGAACACAATGCTGATACTCTAAGGCACCATGATTCAGAAAAGCTTGGGAACACTGGTATGACCAGTAGGAGACAGATTTGAGCTTTCTACGCACACATTCTCCCATATTATGTTAAGATGCTTGTCTCTTCTTACTGCTGCTATCTGGTCTCCATGAACTGATGTGCTGATTGAGTGCTCAGAACTACACAAACAGCAGACTGGGTAGGGTAACTGCTACCACAAGGCATGCACAGCAACTCCATTCTTTGCCTTATGCTAAATGTTGTGACCACACTTCTAGTAAAATTGTATTATATACTACTGCTATTGGGGTCATGATTTGAGTTGCTGGCTGCTGCTGCAGGTGGTGGTGGAGGTATTTATGGGCAATCGGAAACCCTCCTTTCATGAAAAGTGTACTTGTGAAAAAAGGTACTGGTACTATGAATATAAAGTACCATTGCTCACCAAAACTACTGAAGGTCCAGTGGCTACAGAATTTTTTTTCCAGGTCTATAAAGTAGCTGGAATTAACTAGTCTGGAGTATAAAAGTTTTAGACAGAAGTATTAAAGTTTACTAGCATTGATAGAAGAAGAACTTGCTTCTGGAAAATAATAGGTGCTGGTACTTAGTAGCACCAGAAAATAAGCCTAGGTATACTTTACAATAACATTGTCACTAGAGAAAGAAATGCTTAAAACTATCCCCAAGTCTTTCATTGTGTCACTGGGCTTGCTCTATAGCATGTTCTCAAACTCAGTCCTCCGTACCTCACACAGTTCACATTTTCCAGGTCACCCAGCAGATGCATAGGTGCATTCATTACTCACTGACACATTTTAAAAGTTCCACAGGTGGAGCAAATTATTTCCCTTGTGATTCTGAGAGGAAACATGGAAAACATGGACTGTTTGAGGTCCTGAGGACCAAGGGGGCAATTCAGACCCAGACGCATAGCAGCTCACTTTCGCTGCCATCAGGGGCAGGGTATGCACGGCAAGGCTTAAAGATGCCCTCTATGTCTTAGAGAGCGATGGTAGAGCGAACGCACGCCTGTCTAAAGACGCTCCCTTTGCTTTCTTAGCACACGTCAACTCCAGGAAGTATATGATTAATCAGTAACACCGAGAACCATCGGAGCTGCTCGCTGCCCTTGAGCTCGACCCTACCCCACCGCAAGCACTGCGATCACTGCAGGCTGAAATACAACCAAGTGACGTGTACAATGACGCTTCCATGCTAATTATGCACACCCATAAAACTCCGTTTTGATGCCCAGACACGCCTGCGTTCGCAGCACCACTCCCCTGTTCACAAGCACCTTCCCCTGTTACCACCCACAAACTCATTCAAAGTAGCGTCCAGTGTGTGTACTACGAGCGCACAATTCCCGAGCGCAGTGAATGTCTCGCGCATGCATATATTGACGCATACTCATGCACAGACGGGCGACTATCGGCCATAGCGTTCGTTCGTGGCTTAGCGTCCGGGTCTGAATCAGGCCCCAAGTTTGAGAACCTGTGCTCTCTGTAGAGCTTGTCATACAGATCAGAAATGCCTAATGAAGAAGAAACAACTTGGTATAATATTGAATACAATATAATATATATCATTTGTGGGGTGCTACTTTTTTAACTATGTATATAATTGTATTGCCTCCCCTATATTGCAGGGAAGATTTTTTTAAGAACACTCAAATTAGACACCAAAAATGTAAAAACATTTTTAGATTAGATAAAGCATATTAATACTGTATGTTACAAAAAATGTATATAGCTTTTAAAGGTTAAACATTGCTCGCATGCTAAGCTACAACTTTTAATTATTGATCCCAATATTTGTTTACTGACATATATATTGAATTAAATTCCTTATTTCTATGAAAAATTTTTCTAGTACTCATATAAAGTTACAAGTTGATATAAGTAGAAATTACATATTTCATACTGTGGACAAGTTTTCAGGTCTGATGTCATACATTGTTTCGTGCTATTGTGTGCTACTGTATATATTTTCAGTTCACACATCAGTTTAAGTTAGACATGTTATTTATCTCTGCTGGAATATTTTATTTTACAGAGGTATTCAATTCTCAGAGGTGTACTGCCATGATATTCTTCTGTGTACACCCCTGAAAATCCCAATATTCCAACACTGCTAATTCTCCTAAGCACCCCTATTAGATGCAAAAGAACATTGGAAATATTGGTGACAGAGCCGTAACTAGAGTTTTTGGTGCCCTGTGCCAGAAAGAGCATTGGCGCCCCCCTCATTTTTCAAAGGGACATAATGCACCCAAAAAAGGGGAATGGCCTCATGGGGAAGGGCCAGGGAAGAGATAGGGGAGGCCAGGAGATGCTGGGAATGAAATAAGAGGAAGCTACAAGTGAGAATGATAATAAACATAAATTTGACAGGCCCAAACAGCGCCCCCTGACCTGTGGTGCCCTGTTCAATGGCACCGGCCGCACTATCCTAGCTACGGCACTGATTGGTGAGGTGTCGGTGAGCATCCCTACAGCATTCCGAAGGCACTTCACACGTTCACAGTTTATATTGTGATTTCACCACAAAGGTTTCTCTAAAAGATTTTGAAGGCATGCAGATGTGTCCACAAACATCTATCCTCCATGTGCTACAAGTCGTGTTACACATAGTGTGTGAGCAGAGCCATAACTAGACTTTTTGGTGCCCTGTGCCAGAAAGAGCATTGGCGCCCCCCTCATTTTTCAAAGGGACATAATGCACCCAAAAATGGGCCATGGCTTCGTGGGGACGGGCCAGGGAAGAGATAGGAGAGGCCAGGAGATGCTGGGGATGAAATAAGAGGAAGCTACAAGCAAGAATGATAATAATCAGAAATTTGACAGGCCCAAACAGCGCCCCCTGCCCTGTGGTGCCCTGTGCGATGGCACCGGCCGCACTACCCTAGCTACGGCCCTGTGTGTGAGTGCCGTGCGACTCGGGAGCACTGAGCATCTTTTTTGCAACTTTTTCCCTTAAAATACATCTTATTTGCAAAGTGATGCAAATAGGATGCACAAGCAGTATCCTACAGTATTTGCATCACTTTGCAAATAAGATGTACTTAAGGGCAAAAGCTGCAAAAAAAGATGCTCGGTGCTCCCGAGTCGCACAGTGCTCACACATTTCTCATGTAGATATAATGACAGTTGCACACAGAATATAGGCATTCCGCATATCATTTTAACCACCATAGCTGCTTGTGCATCTTATTCGCATCAGAGTCTAGTAGGGGTGTTTATTGCGCAAGGTGGCTAGATGTATGTGGACACATCTATATATTGTAGGATGACAAGCTGCACCAAAACATAGTGCTTTATCTACAAAAGTCTTAAGGGTATATTTGCTAAAGTGTTAGTATTTAGAAGTAGAGATGTTGCCCATAGCAACCAATCAGATTCTAGCTGTTATCTTCTAGAAGGTGCTAGATAAATGTTAAGTAGAATCTGATTGGTTGCTTTGGGCAACATCTCCACTTCTAAAAACTCTCACCTTAGTAAAAGTACACCTTATGGGTTTATTTACAAAGCAGTGTTAGGAGACAGAGTGAAAAGTGATAAGGTGACAGCCAATCAGCTCCCAACTGCCATTTTTCAAACACAGCCTGTGAGATGGCATTTAGAAGCTGATTGGCTGGCACCTTATCACAGACATCACTTTTCACTCTGTCTCCTAACACTGCTTAGTAAATAGACCCCTTAGTGTTTTGAAGAAAACTTCATCACTCACTTTGGTAGATTGTGGCGGCAGGTAAAATTTAGTTTTCAATTTTATTGTCATTTGACATCATATTCATTCATCATATCATATTATTGACATCATATTGCCACATATATTGTGGGTGGTTTGGCCAACATTGTTAAAGACATATGTTAACCTGATAGCCACGCACAATGGGTACATATCACTATGAGCACTGTTGCACCTTTTAATTTTCACAGTGATACATTTTTTGTTATTACTGCAATGTGAATTGAATGTTGCAGAAACAGATGAGACATCTGAGTGATGATCTTTGATTCTGGTCTGGAGCGGTAAGGGTTAACCAGACTATGATTGCAATTGCAAATGTGTTTATTGGTGACTTATGACAATCATGGCTCAGTCCTGACACACTACCCCAGAATCAAGGTGTGACAAATGTAGTCCTGTCAGATGCCTCTGTTCACTGAGCTCAAGTCTATCCCTCTTCATGTCATATCATTGAAACCATGCCTGAAACACGGTTTCTTCTTTGATTGTGCCTTGCAGCTGAGGAATTATACTCGTGTACTAGAAAGCATTTCTGTCTTTGTATGTGAGTTACCAGCCAATGTAAGATAGGTACAGTAAAACTGTTTCTTTCATAACAGCGCTGGACTGTTGCTATTACCAGCCTCCGTTATTTGACTACTCTGTATAGGTCTTGTTCACTGGATGTAACACACATATACCAATTACAGTTACCAATTATGAATAAACAGGTATTCATCATATTTATGAATTATAAATGAAGGTAATTGACAGCTTTAATCTCAGTAATGTTGAATTTTATTTATGATAGATTTTTGATGTAACAATATATTTAAGTTTAATTTTCTATTTTTTTCTCTGTGACTCATAACATTTTCCCATTTGTAATATACATTTAAAAATCTGTGGGCGTCAGGTAGGCCAGCACTTGGCCATGCCACACTCTGAATACACTGTAAATCATTTAATGCCATTTTCCAGATTTATAGTCTCTTGAATTAGAGTAATTTATTTACCACTTGTCTAAAACTATCTAACCACCTATATTGTGTCAATTAAGCTTTATGTGATAGAAACCACAGTTAGAAATGTAATAAATAGTTAGGGTATATTATTCAGGGGCATATATAGTAATAATTTTTGTCTGTCCCTGATATTAAATATTTCATATTGCCACAATTCTTGGAAATAAGGAATTTTTATTTTTGCATGAATGTATTATTTCTGAGTTGTCGAGATAGGGTCCCGCCTGGACGATCAGTAAGAAGTAAAGTGATTGCATATGCAATTACTTTCTGCTTTGGACTTCCGCTACATCCCGTCGGCTCAAGTACAAAGCAGGTAGCATCGGTGAGGGATCCTTTTGATCCCTCTCCTAAAAAAAATCTGTGGCAGGTAATCAGTTGGCTTCCATGAGCTAACACGATCTGTCAGGGCTAAGCTCTGGAATGGTAGGCATTCTGGAAGACTAGACAATCTGGATCTTGGTAAATCTGACTGCTTGTTAACCTCATAGAAACCTATGAGGACTGCTTTTATGGTCAGAAATTGAGGGCCGCAGAAGATATTGGAAATATTGTTACTTTCAGGGGATGCTTTATATTTATGAGTACCCCCTGAAAACACATGCATTTATTATTTAAGAAATATGCCTCTGTGCCAGTAGGGGTTGATGACAGTGGGTACGTGACTCTTGCCACTTTCTGATCATCTGTGTAATGTTGGGTACAGTATACAATCCTCAGCCTGATCACACAATATCAAGTGATCTGGCCGACTATTGTAGAGTTGGGAAGCAATTGGGAAGCCGACTGCCTAAATACCGGCAGCCGGCTTCCCGACTGTCTTATCCCGGCATGGGTGAAATGCCGGGCGTCTACATGTAGACGCCCGCATTTCCCAGATGCCGGGAGACCGGCGCCCGGCATCACGATCGTAGTGATGCCGGGCGCCGCGAGCGGACAGCCGCAGGGTGGAAGGTTAGGTTTAGGGCTCCCGTGGGGGACTTAGGGTTAGGCACCCCCCCGGGAGGGTTACAGTTAGGCTAGGGGGAGGGAGGGTTAGGGTTAGGCACCCCCAGGGGGGATTTAGGGTTAGGCACCCCCCCCGGGGGACTTAGGTTTAGGCAGCGGGGAAGGGGGTGGTTAGGGTTAGGCACTTAGAGGGGGGATTAGGGTTAGGCACTTGGGGGGGAAGTTAGGGTTAGGCACCCCTAAGGCGGGTTAGGGTTAGGGGAGTTAGGTTAGGTTAGTCTATACTTACTTATCCACGATCGGGATTTCCAGCGCTGTCGGGCTTCCGCTGCTTCGCACTCTGCTCCTGTCGGGCTGCCGCCGACGTGAATCGAACCGCCGGCCATGCGGCCGGCGGTATATCATACCCATTCCTTAGCGTTGTGTATGCAGGACCATTGCAGAAGCGTTAGCTGATAAACAGCTCCTGTAACAGTTGGGAACAGGAGGTTGCATCTTATGTGCTACTTAATATTTATCAGCCTGACCTCCTGATCCCATAGAAGCCCATACATGCTGAGTTATTTCTAGTACAGTGTGTACGGGGCTTGCAGGGGACTCTCAGGGAGTCAAGCTGGTGACAGTACTCAGCTGATCAGGAGCATTTACCTAATAAGCTGATTGTTCGCAAAGGTGTGTACTGGGACCGGGTGAAGGGAGCATGGCCTAATCGCGGGAGGTGTGACCATGCCCCTTTAGGAAAATAAAATATATTTTTGCAGCGCCACGAAGTGGCGATACGGGCTGGGTAGGGGGGCACTATGAGCCCCTCAGCCTGGTGCATAGCCAGTGGGGGGTGCAATCAGTGTGATCGCTCCCCTCACAGGCATAGGAGACTGCTGCAGCTGCTGCTTAGCAGCCGCGAGCAGTCTCCCAGTCCAGCTCAGCACAGAGCAGCGTGTGCTGGGCTGCTGTGATGTAAGAGGGGGGATGGCGCCGGGCCCCTCCAGCAAGCCCGGGTAACTAGTACCCACTCCCCTCCCCTCTCAGCACCCCTGAGTGTACCCAGCTTAAGTCTGTATATGTCTTTGTATTGCTCAGATATAGCTAAAGGCCTTGAGGATACTGTAGTTAGAACATTGTATCAACTAATTTGTGGATTACAAAAGTCATTGTACATTTGCTGCACATGTTATTAAGCAGAAAATTGCTGAATATGCTGAAATAGTTTGGGGATCAACAACATGTTTATTGGCCTTGGAGTTTTGATTGCACAGCTAAAATGAGAGAGCTACTGTAATACACTATCCTGTTTTTAGATCCATAGATGTGGTGATACTGCTCCCTGCAGTTATATAGAGAATAATCTACGGTATATGCAGTGCTGTTTTTTAGCAGGGACAAACAGGAGGCCGAACCTATAACTATGACGTAATGTTCAGGTCCAAAATGTATTTTCCATAAAGTAAGTTTCATTTCAAAGTCCCTTTTGCGTGCCTTCTTTTCTAAATACCATATATATATATATATATATATATATATACACATATATATAAAATTATGTTCATATAGCTCCACTCCCAGTTCCTAAACCAGTTTTTCCAAAAACATAGCCCTGTCTATATGAGTACAAAAACATAGCCCTGTCTATATGAGTTCTTCGTGTGTATTCCTAACTGGGGAGCCGCCACCTCATATAGCGCCCCTCATGATCTCCTCCTGGGTGTCAAGCTGAATTTAGCAACAAGGGTCCCCAGGACTCACTGTTGATATGAACTGAATAGAACTGTGTTTAAGAGTATAAAGAGTTTATTAATCCTATAACATTATTGCTGCTCCCACAGGCTGCATAGCCGGAGGCTGCCATAGTCTGTGTTAAGATTCAAAGTGTTCTGATTATAAGTGTAAATACAATTTGATAACTAAGTCGGAGTTACGCTGGAGTTAAACTGGAGGAAAACGAAACTCAAAACCAGAACACTTTCTGAACAACAAGAAGCAACATACTTATGTGAATGAACAAAATCAACATCTTCTGCTGTATCCAGGCAACTACTTACTGCACTCACTGCTTGGACACTGCAAGTGCTCCCCTGTCTGTGTGCTACTCTTGTTGATTGATCTTTGTTGATCAGAACACTTTGGACTGGATCAGCTCGGGTACATTGTAATTTTGTCCTCATTCATTTTGTATTGCCTTTTCCAATTGTGTCACATCTATCCACATTAATCATTTGTTTATAAACTAATTCCTGCACCCACTACTCACATACCTCTCCTTTATATATCACTTTTGGAGCTGCGCTCATACATTAGCAGCACTGTTCTTTACATGTATTTTTGAACATTTAACAACTTTAATCCACACTGACTCTATATCTCACTGTCTCTACATCACACAGCCTCCACATTACACTGTCTCTATATCACACTGACTCTATATCTCACAGCCTCCACTCCAGTTTACATCTCAATTATTACCTTGTCCACAGCATGAACACCCTTACTTCACACAACCCCCATATTCTATGTCCACATAATCCTCTACTTTATCCGTCCCTCTCTTCCCCCTCCTGTTTCCTCCACTTGCTGTTCTTCCTTTTTTTCTCTCATCAGTCTGCTTCCAACCCTCTGCTTCTTTCTCCCACTTCTCCTATACCTCCACTCTCAACCACCTCCCTCCATGGTCTTGTTACCCCACTACTAAGCCCCATTCCCTCCTCGTTCTGTCTGTCACCTCCAGGGCTGCCAAGAGAAATTCTGGGCCCGGGTACTGCAACATCCTGTGGGACCACATCATGTATGGCTGCACCCATTTGTGAGTGGGTCTAGCATGTGAGATGCACCCACTCACAGGAGCATGGCATAGCACCCAGCAGCTGGAACTAAAGTAGTCACTACTGTATTAGGATGGCGGGACAGTCCCATAATAGCTGCATTTCTTGTCAGGCTGTATATAGATGCTAAAATGTAACACACAAATTAAAGTGCTTCTACTTTACTTTGTACATCTCTCATGTAAATAACACAAACAATCTATTTTCTATCATAGAGATAGATGTATGAAGGACTTAATTTTTACATAACATCAGGTCGTCTTATACACACACATTCCGCAGCACATATCCTAACCCACTGCTCCATGCTCCTTCTTCACTATCTACCCCTCTGTGTCACCCCTGTCTGTCTGCCCTTCCCCTTTAGAATGTAAGCTCTCACGAGCAGGGCCCTCATCCTCACGTGCTTCTCCTCCCCCTACTTATAGTATAATTTACTCCTAACTCCCTACAATGGCACCTACCACCTGGTTGCTCATGTCCTGCTGCTTGTGTTTTGCAGCTGAGTTTATAACCTTGTCCTTGTCCTGCATTGTTTTGTATTACTATTAACTGTTTTTCTTGTGTGCTCATTTATGTACTGTGTAAGGCGCTGCGGAACCTTTGTGGCGCCATATAAATAAAGGATAATAATAATAATAATAATAATAATAATAATAATTATGCTGTGAGTTTACTTTAAACATTTGTTATTTTCACTGATATTCCCATGTTATTAATGTCCCATTGGGAACATTGGGTGTTAGAAGTGGGATAATAACTGAAAATATCATAATTGAGTAATGTTTTTTGAAGTGCCAATCTAGTTTTGGCGTACCCTTAATGTGCCTTTCATTTGACTTAGTACTTTGTGTATTGTGTGCTCTGTGAAGTTGCAGAAACAGGAAGTGTAAGTCTCACTGAAAATGTTATTTAATTGGAGAAAGAGTGTTGACCCTGAAAAGGAATTTCCTACATGATGATTTAGTTCTGGACCTTGGACCCCATGTATGTGAGAAGCCATAAAGTACGTAGCACCAGTGCATTTAGCGAAACCTTGGAAAATGGTGCTGGATAGATTTAGATTGCTACAGAGGCAGGGAGTGATGAGCAGCTGCTTCTAAATTAGGTATTTGTTGTCAAGGTTTATCAGAACAAGACAGTGAGCTTAAAAGTTTGTGTACTGATAACAGAAAAATGGAGAATCAGCTAGCTGTTCTCCAAGCATGTGGGCATGGACAGGAAAAACATCGGTAAGAGATGGAAAAGCAGTTTGCTGAATATGTTGTGAATAAAAAATAATGTAATAACAGGATGCTAATCCTGTCTATGTGAGGATGCTCATACAGAAGGGGGTTGGAGCTGTGTTCTAGAGTTTGTTTTAGAGTTCTCAGATGAGGAAATTGAGTATATAGAGTCAGCAGGTGAGCTGCTGCCTAATGTGACACAACATAAAAAATAGTGGGAGAGGGAGGAGAGAGTGTGTTTATATAAATAGAGGGAGTGGAATTGGGTAGATTATACAGCAGATGAATTATCTGAGTTGGGGAGAAAGCACAAGGAAATCCCAGGTGAGGGGCTGCTGGCATGGATTTTCCATTTGGGAGAATGAAGCAGATCCAATGAGTGTGCCAAACATTGAAAATTTTGGATTGGGTTCTTTATGTACCATGAGCTGGATATGGCTTCACATACAACATGCTGGAGACACTAAGGAGGCATTCATTTTATTACACCCTGTGAGGGAGTCAATAGCTCATGTTTATGATCACACTCATATATGGTGTCCAAACAGCCATGGTCTGATACTCTGTGTGGTATCCAAAGGTTGAGAGAGTTGGAGTGTTTGTCTGGGTTACAGCATATACCTGTAGTGGTGCCTGTAACTGAAACAGTATGGGCTGCAGATGCCCAGTTACCAGAGGAAAGAAAGACCATGTTTGCTGTGGCGACTGAGTTGTCAAGGACAGATATGGCATTAGCCACAAGCAGAACTTTGATATTGTTATTACAGGGAGCACCTATGCATTTGATAGCCACTTTGTTTGCTGTGTTGTCCATAAAAGTGCAGATACCAATGTATTTCAGGTGTATACTACCCTGATTCAGTTAGCAGATTTAGAGCAACACAAAACACATCAGCAAAGACCTATACAGTGGGTGTGGCACAACAGAAGCAGCACAAACCACATCAGACCCCTAGCACTAACACACTCGCATATGTAAAGGGGAGGGGACAGCATTTGGGAATAGGCTGTGAGAATGGTGATATAAGTTGTTTCCCCCTAGGCCACCTAATTTTGAGAACCAAACATCAAATACATGTAGACAAACATACTATATACATATATTTGAGGGAAGACTATTAGTGAGAAATGTGTATATGATGAGAATGCTGATATTTTTGAAGAATATATAGCATATACAGGGATTCTGGTTACTAAACACAGTGACAAACTGTATTTCATCCCTGAAAAAGAACATAGGGAATATTGCTCATGGGTGAATTAGGAGAATACTGTATCTATCCCTGTAGTTACTGAGCAAATGTATATTCTAACTCAGCAGGATTATGAAGAGCTATCAGGGGCTAAGATATGGCTTTTGCCGGCTGGCAAGATGAAGTCCTTTTGTGGGTCTTGTGCCTGGTGATACCTATGCTTTAACTTAATTCTTGATTTGAAGAAGGCAGAGAAATCAGGCATAAATGACTCCTTTGCTGTTAATGCCATTTCTTTGATTATAACTACTCTCAGTACTGCACCTAAGTTTAATATTGAATCTCCACCAGTGCAAAGTGGGGAGATATTAACTTTAAACGGTACTCTAATACGTCATGCAGTACAACAGGGATTGGGTCAAATATATTATAATCTTACAAATGTTCATTTCACATACCATAGAGGACTGAATATGTGACTGAAAGTGTTGGGGATTTGGCGTTGAGTTTAATATGAATGATGTATTTGTACAAGTATGACCAAAGGCATGGCTAGAAATGTTGAATACTCCTATGAAACCTAAAGATACATTTACACAAAAGGGTTTTATACCTAATATACTGTATCACAAGTCAGGGATTACTAACCATTGTTAATATGGTAGTTTTAAAGATACCTATGGGTAAATTTACTAAGAATCGAGTTTGGTCGAGATGACAATCTCGGGTGAGTTTAGACATGTTTTTCATCTTGCAAATTTACTAAAAACAAACTCGGGTGAGATCACAAACTCCAAACAACTCACCATCGTGCAAACTCGGAAGTACTGTACTTTTCATGAAAAAGCTGCAACTCTGGAATTTACAAAGAATCCAGATAACAATCTCGGATGAGATTGAAACTTCAATTTAAAGTGTCTTTATTAAAAAAAATAAGTAGGGCCCCCCCCAAAAGCACAACCAGCCCCGGACTGCTCAGCCAGTCCTGGTTCCTAAAATTACAGCGAAAAAAATGAGTAGGGTTCTACCATAATTTAGGAATCAGCATCCCCTATATTTAAAACCAGCACTGCTCCCAAACTGACCGGGCTGTAATGCCACAGCCAGGAGACCCTATCACCGGGTCTCCAGGACCAAAGCATTAACGCCCCAAGCCAGTCAGCCCAAGCCGGGGATCTCAGGGGAGGTGGGGACCCCTCCAAGAAGGGATCCCCCTTCTACCAAAACCCCAGGCTTAGGCTGAAGCCTGGGGCTCTTCCACACACCCCTGGAGAAGTAGGTACGGGGGTAATAATGTGGTATATAGTTCTAAACTATTGTAATTTACAGTGGAACTACAGGTGCCAGCACGCCTGCCCTTTGGAAATTGTGGACTACAAGTGCCAGCAGGTGGCGGGCACCCGTACCTCCACTGTAAAGTAAATAGTTAAAAATACACATTACACACACACACACACTGTTTAATGTAAAACTTTATTACACACTTACTTACCTCACTCAAACATACTTACCTGTGCCAGCTGGCCAGGTCCACTTGTCCCGTAGAACCCGTTTGGAGTACGTGAAAAAAAGATCTTGTGTGATAGTCTCCATATGTATATGGCATTTTTATGTTTGTTATAGGTGGTAATTGTTGTAAACATGCAGTAGAAATGTTGCCTTTGAATCAGTGTGGTATCTGTAAAGATGGTGAGCAGTACTATAATTAATGAATGCGACAAGGGTCAAGAGTGGATTTTACCAGTAGGGATTAAGGACAGTGGGTAGGTGACATGTCACATTATGATCATCTTTGTCTGTCCAATGTATTGCTCAGAAATAGCTTAAGGCCTTGAAAAGAGGTTACTGTAGGTAGAAAATTGTATCAACTAACTTGCAGATTACAAGTAATTGCTGAACATTTGCGGATCATGCATTCGCATGTGCAAAAAGATGTTATTGAGCAGACAGTTGCTGAATATGCTGAAATAGTTTAGACATCAACAACATGTTTATTGGCCTTGGAGTTTTGCTTGCACAGCTAAAATAAGCGAGCTAATGTATTCCTCTTTGTTTAAATCCATAGCTGGGGAGCTACTGCCCCTGCAGTTAAATATAGAACTATTGTATTTATTTATTGTTTTTATTCATAACTGGGAAGCCAACACCTCATACACCACCTCTAACAACCTCCCCCACCCCTTAAGGGTATAAAAAGTAAAGATGAGCAGTCCAGTTTTAATCAGTTACGTTCAAATCTCAAAAACCGCATCATAGCCAGTAAGATAAATTCAAACTAATCCAAACCTGTGATAATTTGGTGAAAAGAACTGAGTCAAAACCGAACTGTTCATCTGTAATAAAAAGGGTATTGGTATGAAATACCAATGGACGGGATGCGGCATCCCGAAGGTTCAAATCCCGACAGGGAAACACTGAGTACTGTTCCCCTGTCCTGTTCACCCAATAACTCTAACCCTACTTTCCTGTACCCTAATACTAAGCCTCCCTACACTGCACCCTAACCCTAAACCCCCCTCGGTAAGTACCTAAACCTAACTCCCCCCTTAGTGCCTAACCCTCCCCCTTAGTGCCTAACCCTAAACCCCCCAGGTGGTGCCTGAACCTAACCACAGCTGCCCGGAGCCAAACTCTAACCTCCCCCTTTCTGCAGCCTAACGCTAACCTCCCCAGGGTGCCTAGACCTATTCCCCCCCCTGCGGCTGATACTCACCTTTTCGTGGTGTCCTTACGACCAGGATGCCGTCTGCAGGGATCCCGATGTCGGGATCCCGAGTCATGTTGGGATTTCGGTGCCGGTGAATTTGTCCAGTCTCCACATTCTTTGATCTGGGTATCTAACTGAATTAGGCAGATGGGATCCCCATAACTCACTGTTGAACTAAATGGAGCTGAGTTTTGAAACCTTTTTTGCTTATTAATCCTTATTATTATTATTATCCTTTATTTATATGGCACCACAAAGGTTCCGCAGGGCCTTATACAGTACATACATGAGCAGACAAGAAAAACAGTTAAAAGTAATACAAAACAATGCAGGACAAGGACATGTTTGCTGACATCCTGCTGGTTGTGCTATGCAGCTATGTTTATAAACCAAGTGTAAGGTGCCAATTGGGGAGTTAGGAGTAAAAGATAGTATAAGTAAGGGGAGGAGAATCACATGAGGGTTTAGGGCCCTGCTCGTGAGAGCTTACATTCTAAAGGGGAGAGGCAGGCAGACAGGGATGACACAGATGGGGTAGATAGTGAGGGAGGATCATGGAGCAGTGGATTAGGATATGTGCTGCGGAATGTGTGTGTATAAGATGACCTGATCTTATGTCAAAATGAAGTCCTTCATTCATCTATCTCTATAACAAAAAATAGATTTTGTTTATGCATTATTTACATGAAAGATGTACAAAATAAAAAACTTGCACTTTAATTTTTGTCTGTTACATTTTAGTACCTAAATACATCCAGCTAAAATGCAGCTATTATGGGACTGTCCCGCCATCCTAATAGTGAATACTTTAGTCCCAGCTGCTGGGTGCTATGCCATGCTCCTGTGAGTGGGTACTTCTCACATGCTAGACCCACCCACAAATGGGTGCAGCCATACCCAATATGCTTTGGTCCCACGGGATGTTGCTGTACCCAGGCCCAGAATTTATTTTGGCAGCCCTGGAGGTGACAGGCAGAACCAGGTGGGAATGGGGCTTAGTGGTGGGGTAACAAGGCCATGAAGGAAGGGATGTGGTTGAAAGTGGAGGAAAAGGAAATGTGGGGGAAAGAAGCAGAGGTTTGGAAGGGAGACGGATGAGAGAAAAAAGGGGAAACAGTAAGTGGAGGAGACAAGAGGGGGAGGACAGGGATGGACAGAGCCGCCATCAGAAATTGTGGGCCCGGGACTGACAGAATAGGCAGGGCCCCCCATTGGTTATTAGATCCAGTCTCTGACCAGCTGCCCAGCTTTTTTTTCCCCACTTCACCCCCCCCTCCCTATTATTAGACCCAGTCTCTGCCAAGCTTTTTTTCCTCCCACTTTACACCCCCCCCCCTGTTTAAATCCAGTCTGCTTTTTTTTTTTACCACTTTTTTTTACAGGATCTGCCCAGTTGCCCCCTTTTTTTCCCAATTCACTACCCGCCCCCACTATTTGTTAAATCCAGGTATTTTTCTTCCCCACTTTCTTTTTTTTTTCCCCACTTTTTTTCTATGGTTATTAGATCCAGTCCAGCTTTTTTCCACTTACCTTATTTTCTTGAAGAAGGCTCTGGCTTCTTCTCTGCTTCTTCAAGTCGGTGCTCGTGACGACAACGCACTGCAGACGCTGCTCCTCTAGAACTGTGGCTCCTCCGACTTCTACCACCAGTGATGCAGCGTGACGACATGACGTCACACTCGCCGACTTCAAATCAAACTTTATTGACCATAGGGGCCGGCGCTGGGTGTCTGTCATGTAGGTTGGTGGAGGAGCCGCTGTCTCCTCCATGGGGACCGGGTTGGCGGGCAGTAGCAGTGGCGCTGGCGGCCAGGCTCCCTTTGTGCTGTCTAAGGGTTAGTTAGGGCTGCAGGCTGTGCTGTGGTGGTAAGAGCCGGCGGGCCCCCTCCCCTTCAGCCAGGGTCCGGGCCCGTAACTGCAGTCCTGGCAGTACCCCCCTGATGGTGGCCCTGGGGATGGATAAAGTGGAGGATTATGTGCACATTGAATAAGGGGTGTTTGAAGTAATGGTGTTCATGCTGTGGACGAGGTAATAAGCAAGATGAAAACTGGACTGAAACCTGTAACCTATAACATTGTGCTGTGTGTTTACTTTAATCATGTGCTAGTTTCATTGATATTTCTGTGTTCCATTGGAAACAGCCACTTAGAGAGGCAGCCAAATGTAGAGGAACTGCTTCCCCACCCTGCAGCCTAACCCTAAGGCCTATTTCACACCTGCCGGTTTTTCCCGCCGGGAATATCCACTGAGAAGAACGGCTGTCGTGCCGTGCCTGTGCCGTCCCTGCAAGTCAGTGAAGTAAACAATGTTTCCTTACACACACACACCGGCCGGCTTGTACTGCAGCTGCTGCTGCTGCGCATGCTCACTAGATGAAGGGAAAAAAAACAAATAAAAACGTCTCAAAGCCATTCCATGTGAAATGCACTGAGTGCCTAGAAAAAAAAATGGCCAGCTTGTGTGGTTTTTTGCCGGCCGGTGAAAACCGGCTAGTGTGAAATAACCCTAACCCTCCCTGTGGTGCCTAATCCTAACTGTCAGCATTTTTAGTATGTCAACATTTCTCATAGCAAAATTTCAGATGTTGACATTATGAGCAGGTCGACATTCTCGCAATCTCAATATGGTGCCTGTCGACATATTGAACCATGTCATCATTCTAGTGTAGACATTGTGGTGTTGACAATATGAATGTCAACATGGTAACTGTATACTTGCCTACTTTTGGTCTCTCCAGGAGAAGCCCTGAGAGTAGATGCAACTGACCACTTTAGCCCCGCCTCCTCCCTAAAGACCTGCCATTCCCGGCAATTATCTCTCCATCCTGCTTACCTCATAAGAAAGTAGGTGGAATGCAGGAGATCTGGCCAATCTTCTGGGGGTACAGGGGACTACCAGAAAAATTGAGTGACTCCCGCACCTTCCGGGAGAGTAGGCACGTATGGGTAACTGTCAACCATGTGACTGGATACTGCTTGTAACACATGCTTAAAATTTCTACTGATATACTATTATAGACAGATATCTTTAATAAAACTTGTTTTCATTTATATTTTAGATTAAGGGGTATATTTACTAAAGGGAAGGTTTTTAGAATTTGGAGATGTTGCCCATAGCAACTGATGAGATTCTACTTATCATTTGTCTAGCACCTTCTAGAAGATAACAGCTAGAATCTGATTGGTTGCTATGGGCAACAACTCTACTTCTAAAAACCCGCACTTTAGTAAATATAAGGTGCAGTCCGTATGAAAGTGGCTAGCCACCTATGTGGCCCTTGAAGTGTATCAGGTTGCCTATATCTGATCTACAGTCTATATTTAGATCTGGAATGATTAAGATAAATTCATTGTTCTGTGCAGTGTGGTTGCAATAGGATAGGAAATGTAACATGACGAAACATAGTTTTTAAAAATGTGATCATACTGTATTAAGCCACCACCCTTTCCAGAGCTTACAATACTGTTCTTTTCCCTGTGCAGTATTTTATGAATGTTATATTACAATTTAGCAAACACTGACCTCTGAATAATTTGACATTGTAAAAATAGCCCATCTATATAATTGTGGTGGGAAACCTACAGTAACTTCTGGTACACAACAATTGCAAGAGCAGTACAGTGCTAGCTTAGTGTTGTTTGCAAATACTTATTTACAGAAGAAGCTTAGCGCTTTTGCATTTATATTACTACAAATGTCAACAATTATTTTCTATACAGCTGAGTAATTTTATACTGAAAATGTAAAGTAAGAGAGTGTTCTCATGGTGCGGAACAGATATGATATCACATCAATATTCTATCTACCATGTACAATTTGCATATCCAGTCTGTAGCTTCTATTGTCAGGTTTGTAGTTTTCATTTAGTCTCAGAATACAAGCTGCTATCTGTATCACTGAAAGCTGAACGGAAGCCTCTTTGAATGTATCATAGAATACATTACCCTTTAATGAAAGTCACTTTTCTGATGTTTTTATAGGAATATAGTGTACAATATGCTGAGAATCTTTCTAGGGCAGCATATCTTTATTTCTTAAAACTAATTAGCAATAGAGAATAAAGTGATTTGTGAATACTGATGGTCATTTAGGAACGAGAGATACAGTGAGACGCAGACAGGGCATCTCACATAGAGCCATTGCAACTGCAGTTGTCAGCTGTGCACACTTAAGGGGCCTATCCATTAGGCGACCTGAAAAACTGAAGTCTAGTGTTCAGTCCTTCAGGTCGCTGGGTGCAGTGCCTGCACTTAACGGTGTTCACTGAACGTCATTCAGTGCAGGAGACCGACCTCCGATCTGTGAATATGTGGAACCTGATGCTCGTCGTCAGGTTAACGAGCATGTTCCACAGATAGTCGGGGTCGGCAAGGACCCAGCATGCACACGCATCGCTGGTCCTTGCCGGCTATCCATTAGACAACTTTCTAAACGTTCCGACTAAAACCTCCTGGTCGTCTAATGGATAGGTCCCTTCAGTGGCTGGCTGGCAACTTTTAGCCTGGGGGGCAAATGCATGCAGGCGGCCCTGGCATAGGAGTTGCATGTAGCCAGGGTGCCCGAAGAACGTGCGTGCTACGGCGCCCCCCCCTCAAGTGTTCCAGGGAGGAGGCGGGTCCATATGGAATTAATATAAAGTAAAAATAAAGATTAGGGACAGCCCCATCGTGGTGCCCATATGCAGTGCCCCCCTGTGCCCCAGGAGAGGACCCCCTTATGCAGGCCTCCAGTAGTGCCCCCAGTAGTGATCCCTCCTATGCAGTGACCCTTATACAGTGCTCCAAGTAGTGGTCCCCCCTGTGCAGTGCCCCTTGTGCCCCAGTAGTAAGCCCCTTATATAGTGCCCCCAGTAGTGGTACCCCCTATGCAGTGCTCCTTATATAGTGCCCCCAGTAGCAGTCCACACCTCATGCAGTGCCCTCCATAGTGGTAACCCTTATGCAGTGCCCCTTAAATAGTGGCCCCAGTTGTAGTCTCCCCCCTATGCAGTACCCCCAGTATTGCGCCCCCAGCAGTGGTCCCTCGATGCAGTGCCCCCAGTGGTAGTCCCCTCCCCCTATGTAGTGCCCCTAGTAGTAGTCCCCTCCCCCTATGCAGTGCCCCTAGTAGTTGTCCCCTCCCCTTGTAGTGCCCATAGTAGTAGTAGTCCCCACCTTGTAGTGCCCCAGTAGTAGTCATCCCTTGTAGTAGTAGTCCTCCACCTTGTAGTACCCCAGTAGTAGTCCCCCCTTGTAGTAGTGGTCCCCCCAGTTGTAGTCCCCCCTTGAAGTGCCCCAGTTATAATCCCCAGTAGTGGTCCCCCCTTGTAGTGCCCCCCCTGTAGTGCCCCCAGTAGTGATCTCCCCCTTGTAGTACCCCCAGTAGTGGTCTCCCTCTTGTAGTGCCCCCAGTAGTAGTCCCTCCCTCTTGTAGTGCCCCCAGTAGTGGTACCCCCTTTGTAGTGCCCCCAGTAGTTCCCCCCTTGTAGTGCCCCCAGTAGTAGTAGACCCCCCTTGTATTGCCCCCATTAGTAGTAGTCCCCCCCTTGCAGTGCCTCCAGTAGTGGTTGCCCCCTTGTGGTGCACCCAGTAGAGGTCTCCCCCTTGTAGTGCCAGCCCCCCCCCAGTAGACACACGTAGTAAAACAAAAAAAAACCAACCACTTACCTGAATCCCCGCTCCCGCCGTCGCCATCCGCTCCTCCGTCTGTCCTTCCCGGGCCGGGCCGCTCTGGATTATGGGAGAGCCGTCATATGACGTTATGACGCCTCTCCCATTGCCCACTGCGGGAGCCGGAAGATGGTCCGGTCAGCACTACACATGCGGTGCAGTCTGTGTCACAGTGACACAGACTGCCCGCGGCCCGAGGCCCGCATGATGCTGCGGCCCGGGGGGCACATGGCACCCTGCCCCCCGGCCCAACCCGCCACTGGGCCCCTTTAGGTGCACTCTGGCACTGTCTCCTGCATCAGAGGCCTCTTTGCATGTAGTTAATAATAACTAATAATACCTCTCCCGTGTTCTTGCAGAAATTCCTCAATTCGGCCTCCATGACCTTCTCTTTGACAGGTAATAAGTAACAGTTGACAATATTACTGATATATCTGAAAATGTATATACTTTCAATTACCATACATCAATATCTTTATACACAGACACCTTTGTTGCCTCACAATCACACCACTTCTACTATATGTCTATATATTTATACACTAATATATAACTGTTACTGTGAATGATATAAGGTAAGTATTAATGTATTATATTGTAATTATAACTTAATGGTTCAAGGTAAGTATTAGATTAGGCTATCATAGGTACTTGTCTCTTCAATAAAAAAGTTTAAAATCCCTTTACAGGCTTGTGACTCTGGGTCCTGGTGCGCAGATAATGGCTCCTATAAATTTCCAGTTACAAGTCCATTAGCAGATTTACTCCTGGTCTTTTCCTACATTCTTTTAATATCTGTCAGCTGATTGTAACACTCTAAGAAACACCTTGTAGCTGTGATGATAATAATATTCTCCATTTTACTCCTTAGAACTGTAGTGTTATTACTCTATTTAAAAGTCCTTTTTATATGTCTCTATCACTGTAACTCCAGGTCTAATGCAATCATTCACTAAACTGTAATGCTGCATACACACGTAAAGATTTTCTGTCCAACCATCCAACTAGTTGGCTGGTTGGAATGAAAATCTGGTAACGTATGGGCAGTGGCGGTTCTATGGGAGGGCTAACAGGGCCATCGCCCAGAGCGCCGGCCCCTAGAGGGCGCCACTGAGTCCCCAGAAGGAAAAAAAAAAGAAATCCCATAATAATAAAAAAAAAAACAGCGCCGGTCCACCCCGTGTTGCCGGGCGCCCGCTGATATTTGTTATCAGCGGGCTCCCGGCTCCCTCCCTGCAGCGGCAGCCGAAGCTCACTCCAGAGCTCCCGCATAGAGCACTATGGGAGGGACGTCATGACGTCTCTCCCATAGATCCGTGGTGGAGTCGCGGTCGGACCGGACGGGAGCAGACACAGGAGCGGAGCCTAAGGTAAGTATTGTGTTTGTATTTTTTATTTTTCAGAAGGGAGGTATGGGGGCATTACTACTGGGGGCATGTCTATAAGGGGCATGTCTATAAGGGGGCATTACTACTGGGGGCATGTCTATAAGGGGCATTACTACTGGGGGCATGTCTATAAGGGGGCATTACTACTGGGGGACATGTCTATAAGGGGGCATTACTACTGGGGGACATGTCTATAAGGGAAATTACTACTGGGGGGCATGTCTATAGGGGGCATGTTTATAAGGGGGCATTACTACTGGGGGCATGTCTATAAGGGGCATTACTACTGGGGGCATATCTATAGGGGGGCATTACTACTAGGAGCATTTCTATAAGGGGGCATGTCTATAAGGGGGCATTACTATTGGGGGCATGTCTATAAGGGGCATTTCTACTGGGGCATGTCTATAGGGGGGCATTACTACTGGGAGCATTTATATAAGAGGGCATTTCTACTGGGGGTATGTCTATAAGGGGGCATGTCTATAAGGGGGCATTACTACTGGGGGTATGTCTATAAGGGGGGATTACTACTGGGGGCACTACTATAGGGGACACTAATGGGGGCATTACTACTTTGGGCACTACTATAGGGGGCATTCCTACTGTGGGCACTACTATAGGGAGAATTATTACTGGGGGCACTACTAATGTGGGCGCTACTATAGGGGGCACTACTACTGTGGGCATTGTATTAGGGGCACTACTACTCAGTACTGTGGGGCTTGTGTATAAGGGGCACTAATTTAGGCAAATAGCGTCTGGCTCTGAATCAGGCCCTCTGTTCAGTCTGGGCAGCTTCAAACCAGCTTTCAGCAGCAGCTATATGTCACAACCCTAGCTAGTTTTTACCTTTTGCCTTGAGACTTACCTCTGCCAGCTGCTCCATGGATCTGTGGGCCTGATTCAGAGCCGGACGCTATTTGCGTCTCGCTCGTTCAGAAAAAGGGGCCGGCTATTAAAATTGAGCGCTCGCTCTTTGCGGTCTGTTGACGCCTCTATGTCTCAGCGAGCGAACGAAACATTTGCCCTCACTATTTTGTAAAGACGCCCCCTGGCCGCTCGCATCCTACGTCATCTCCGCTATTTATTTGATTAATCGAGTACATCGAAAGGCGTCTGAACTGCTCGGAGTGCTTGTGGTACTTTGCGAGCGCTCGATTTCTGACCGCACTGACTGGTTGGCGCATGCGCATTATGACCCATACGCATGCGCAGATGTGCGAACATCGCTCGGAGCGAACGAGCGGCCGCTTACGAGCGGCTCTGAATCAGGCCCTGTGTGTGCAATTCGCCTGGGAGATCTGCTCTAAATCATACTGGCTGTAATGGTGCATACACACAGTCAGATTTTTCTTCAGATCTGAACGATAACGATTTAAAAAATTGTTCAATCATTCATATCTGAAGGAAAATCTGACATATCTGCAATGTCTGAAGGATGCACACAGAACGATGCGCGTTCCCGATGGTCAGATAACCATATCTGACATCTGATGTGTTTGCAGTCAGATTTGGACGATTCCATTCATTTTAATGCAGTCAAAAATCGTTCATAGTTCAAATCATTCAAATCGTTGGTCAAATCGTTCAGATTGTTCAAATCGTTCAAATCGTTCATCTGACAAATTTGACCATGTGTATGCTCCATTACACTTCTGTGTTGTGTATGCATTTGGACTGTGCTCTCCTTTCCACAGTGATTATTCACCTAGGCCCTCCTCGGTCTGTGAGCACTGATAAGCCTTGATTGGAATCGCAGGTGTAGTTCTGACTCTCAGTACTGCAAAGATGATTGCTCCCTCTGTATGTTGTGGCCTTCACCACTCAGAGTGCTACTACCAGACCACCTGACTTTTATCCACCAATTCCTGCCAGACCCAGGGTATATACATCCTCCTCTGATAGCATCCTGGGCCTGAACATCTCGTTACTTCCTGTGGTGTACAGATTGTGCTATATCTGTTTCTCTGTGTACTAGTGTATCCCAGGCTCCTGCTGGCAGCAACCCCTGGTGCATCTGGAAATTCTGCTTACAGCAAATACCTGGCAAATCCTGAAATCCTGCTTACAGCAAATACCTGGCAAATCCAGAAATCCTGCTTACAGCAATACCTGGCAAATCCAGAAATCCTGCTTACAGCAATACCTGGCAAATCCAGAAATCCTGCTTACAGCAATACCTGGCAAATCCAGAAATCTTGTTTACACCAATACCTGGAATACCCAGAAAACCTACTGGTTCCCAGACCAGTTCAGTCAGCAATCCTGCTAATAGCTTTACCTGGCACATTTGGAAATCCTACTGGTTCACACCAGTGAACCAGCCGTCCTCCAATTACGTGGAGTCCAGTCACCTGCCGGTCCTAACCAATGATAATCCAGCCATCCTCCAGTCACCTGGAGGGTCCAATTCAGCAAGTCCCCTTAGTTTACTAGTGAGCCTCCTCACTGTGCTTCCTGAAGTATTGATAGCCACACGGAGTAGCAGTCTGTGCTGCCACCATTCTCATATGGCTCCCTAGCCGCACTGAGTAGCAGTCCGTGCTACCAGAATTCTCATATGGCTCCCTAGCTGCACTGAGTAGCAGTCCGTACTGCCACCATTCCTCATATGGCTTCCTAAGCTGCTCAAAGCAGTCTGTACTGCCACCATTCATCATATGGCTATCCAGCCCCTCCAAGTAGCGTCCGTGCTACCACTGCTCATCATATGGCTACCCAGCCTCTCCAAGTAGCTTCTGTGCTACCACCGCTCATCTTATGGCTACACAGCCACTCTGAGTAGCTTCTGTGCTACCAACAATCATCATACGGCTACCCAGCCACACCAAGTCTACCTACTGGTACCCCGTCTAGCTCAGCAAGCTTTCCTGCTGGTCCCAGTCCAGTTCCTCCAAGTTTCCTACTGGTCCCACTCCAACGTTTCAAGTTTCTAGTTCCTGCCATTTATCACCAAAGGCAGTTCTCACTGCTACACAATTCTTATGCTTCATCACCTGAGTCTGGTAACTCCCAGACACCAATTGTGACAGTATGTTCAGGCCTAACGATTGTGGCGGATCAAGCACATAATACTGGACCAAGTGCTCTCTGTAACCTGCTCGCTCGCTTGGATTCACAGGAGACGCTACAGCATCAAGTGTTACAGCTTCTGCAAATTCTGACTAATCGACTAGATGATACTCAAATCATACCTGAACCCCTAACTACCTTTCATAAACTGCTGGAACAGCTACAAGCTCTACTCATCAAAATTTTTCAGATCATTCCCGAGTTTCTCAGAGCTACCTCTGTCTCAACTAATACCTCTGCTTTGGAATCCCTAAGAACCAAAGATTCTTCCATACCAAGTAAAGTGAGAAATTGAAGTTACCCGCGCCCCAAGCTCTCTGTGGCTGAACGCCAACGGCACAAAGATTTACAGCTCTGTCCCTATTGTGGGAGTTCTGACCACTTCATTAAAGACTGTTCCCTTTGCAACTCCAACAGTAATTCCAAGTGTCAATGTCTCAGTGCCTGTTCTGGTCCCAGCCCGGATTCTGCTTGTTCCGGTCCCATCCCGGATTCTTCCCGTTTCTGTCCCATCCCGGATTCTGCCCGTTCCGGTCCCAGCCCTCTCACCAGCGGCTACTGAACTCACTCCTCTCAAGCCGCAGCGCAGCTAAGTAGATGGTGCGCTCTCATGGGGGATCTGGAGTCTGCCTCACAGGTGCTGGCACCCACCTTTTATACTCTCCTCTGCCTAGTCACGTGACCAAATGCCTCTTCTAGTAAATTCTGCAGTGCGAGCCCTTAACCTTCCAGACTTATGTTCATACACATGAGCCAAGAACTGCCATGTACAATAAACTTTTTCCTTTTAGTCACAATCAGCTTTATTAACCCTTAAACACCCCTCTTTAAAACAATTATAAACTATACTATAAGAAACTTTACATAGGACATAGTACCTATGTATTATTATAAACTTCCTATATGTAAAATGTATAGCCTAGTATAAATATTTGGATATAAATCATATCTTACTAGACTTAATCACTACTGGTGTTACACTCTCCCCCTGATGTACTGGCAGGGGATACTAAAACCCATGCCCGGACACCATATCATCCCCCTATTTACTCTCTAGACCACCACCTAAAATAGGGCCACAAAAACTCTATACTAGGGTGAACCAACGGTAGTTGATGGGAGGGTTCCCCTATCTGTTCATAGGTGAGTATGGTAGGAGGCAGAGTATTCCTTTTTGGGTGTAACTCTCATTCAGTGTAGAGATCATATGGCCCGCCCCTACTACTGAAATGCTCAGGGCTTCTAGATATCTCCATGGTGCCATTGTCAAATTTATCTTCTTGGACTAAGGACTGCTCAGGATTTGCTGAATATGGAGCAGACTTATTACTATCTAACCCAGCCAATGAAGGAATTTTAGACCCTCCAACATCAGTTCATTGCCCTTCATCATTGTTAGCATTGCTAGAAGGTAGAGTCTCTTGGAAGTAATAACAGCCTTCCCCATATTCTTCATCCAAACAATTCCCTTCCCTTGGATAACTTTTAGTTCCTGAGGGTTTGGTCATTAATTAGTCTGTTATATTGTGTTTCTTTTACTTCTGAGGATGATCTTCCTGTGATGTATACTGACTTTGGTCATTATTTTCTCTTTCAGTCTGAGACCCAGGAGGAATCCTGATCTCTCTTCCCAAATGAAGTAAATGCTGCCAATGGTAGGTTTTAATAGGGCCAGATGCTCCGGCTGGCTTAATCTTATAAGAGGGGATACCAGTAAGTTTCTTTACTACTTCGCAAAGTTCTTATTGCCATCTGTTACTCAGTTTGTATCGCTGAGAAGGTACTAAATTATGCACAAAAACTTTGTATTCCAGACACAGTATATATTCACGCACTCCCACATCATATCTAGCTTTATTCCTTTTCCCCAGATGCTCAGCTACCTCTTTTGCAAGTTGATGAGCGGTGTGTAGATCATTTCTTAGCCGCTCGACATACTTTGAATGTGGAATTGGATTAGTATCCAATTATGTCAATCCCATGCAGATGTCAATGGGTAATGGAGTTTCCCTACCAAACATTAGGAAACAAGGTGTATCCCGTGGATTCATTTTTTGTACAATTGTACTTGTTAACCAAACTGCAGTTGTACCGAGTCCACCGAGCCTTATATATAGGGTCCAAAGTGCCCAACATACTAAGAAGGGTGCGATTAAACCTCTCCGGTTGAGGGTCTCCTTGTGGGTGATACAGGGTGGTGTAAGATTTCCGAATGCCAAAAATCTCACATAACTCTTGAATCAATCGACTCAAAATCCCGTCCTCAGTCCGAATGTAAATGGGCAGGCATACCGTAATGGCTAAAAATCTTCTCCCACAAAGTCCTAGCCACAGTAATAGCCCTCTGATCTAGGGTCAAAATTGCCTGAGAATAACGTGTAAAGTGGTCCGTGACCACAAGGATATTTTGTTTTCTGTCTTCTTCTGAATCAATGCTCAGGAAGTCAATACATACTAGTTCCATTGGCCAAGCAGTATGGATGTTTTTCAAAGGAGCATGCCTGCCGGGTAAAGTCTTCCTCAGTATAGAATTCCTGCAAGTTTTGCAATGTTGGTCTATATCTCCCACCATCCCTGGCCAATAAAACCGGCTAGAAATTAAGCCAAATGTCTTGTCAAATCTGAAGTAAGCATGGTCATTGTGCAGGGACTTTAGAACTGTTGAGTGGAATTTTTCAGGCAGAACCTATTAAGGTCCGAAACGCATTAAGCGTGGGTTCTGTGAACGATATCTACTCCGAGTGTGTGGGCAGCCATCTAGTACTATATTCCTGTGGGGGATCCAGGCATCCGGACCCTGGCTGCCACCAATCCTAACTGAACCACACTAAGGACGAACAGGATTACTGCTGAGGTTTTGTTGCTATACCGTTATGGATGTTATATGCTTGATTTTCTGCTACTGATTGTAAGTGCATTATTTTATTAAAGAGTGTCATGTAACTCTGATCTGCACTATTGCATTTTTCTCTATGTCCTCCCGTGCCTATGTGGTTATGATCAATGCATAAGGTGGGAAGGACATTTGTTTCAGATAACAACAGGATTTGGAAAGGAATCATCCATCCCCTATTACAGAGTACTGTGGAATACCTCTTGCTATGCGGACTCTGAATGAATTTATGCATGGTGATTATTACATACTATTATTGCATTTTTTTTACCGGGAGAGCGCTGACAGGTGGTGTCATTATATGGTATACTGAAGAAAAATTACAAGCATTTCAAAGTGTCAAAGGCTATTATTGACAATTACATTAAGTTTATTCAGAGTCAATACTTGCAGTGTTGACCCTTCTTTTCGAGACCTCTGCAATTCGCTCTGGAATGGTGTCAATCAACTTCTGGACCACATACTGACTAATGGCTGCCCAGTCTTGCCTAATTAATGCATGGAGTTTGTCAGAATTTGTGGGTTTTTGTTTGTCCACCTGCCACTTGAGCATTGACCACAAGTGCTCAATGGGATTAAGGTCTGGGGAGTTTCCTGGCCATGGACCCAAAATTTTGCTGTTTTGTTCCCCAAGCCACTTAGTTATCACTTTTGCCTTATGGCAAGGTGCTCCATCATGCTGGAACAGGCATTTTTCTACAACAAACTGTTCTTGGATGGTTGGGAGAAGTTGCTCTTGGAGGATGTTTTGGTACCATTCTTTATTCATGGCTGTGTTCTTAGGCAAAATTGTGAGTGATCCCACTCCCATGGCTGAGAAGCAACCCCACACATGAATGGTCTCAGGATGCTTTACTGTTGGCATGACACAGGACTTATGGTAGCTCTCATCTTTCCATCTCTAGACAAGCATTTTTCCAGATGTCCCAAACAATCTGAAAGGGAATTCATCAGAGAAAATAACTTTACCCAAGTCCTCAGCAGTCCAATCCCTGTACCTTTTTCAGAATATCAGTCTGTCCCTGATTTTCCTGGAGAGAAGTGGCTTCTATCTGTCCTTCTTGACACTAGTCCATCCTCCAAAATTCTTTGCCTAACTGTGCATGAAGATGCGCTCACACCTGTCTGCTGCCATTCCTGAACAAGCTCTGCACTGGTGGTGCCCCAATCCCGCAGCTAGATCAACTTTAGGAGACGGTTCTGGTGCTTGCTGGAATTTCTTGGGCACCCTGAAGCCTTCTTCACAACTATTGAACCTCTCACCTTGGAGTCCTTGATGATCCGATAAATGGTAATTTAGGTACAATCTTAGTAGCAGCAATATCCTTGCCTGTGAAGCCCTTTTTGTGCAAAGCAGTGATGACTGCACGTGTTTCCTTGCAGGTAACCATGGTTAACAGAGGAGGAACAATGATTTTAAGCCCCACCCTCCTTTTAAAGCTTCCAGTCTGTTATTCTAACTCAATCAGCAAGACAGAGTGATCTCTAGCCTTGTCCTCATCAACACTCTCACCTGTGTTAATGAGAGATCACTGACATGATGTCAGCTGGTTCTTTTTGGCAGGGCTAAAATGCAGTGGAAATGTTTTTCTTGGGACTAAGTTCATTGTTATGGCAAATAGGTACTTTGCAATTAATTGCAATTCATCTTATTACTCTTCATGATATTCTGGAGTATATGCAAATTACCATCATAAAAACTGAGGCAGCAGAGTTTGTGAAAACCAATTAATTCTAAAAACTTTTGGCCATGGCTGTAGATATACCACCACTTCTCGGAGGTTCATGTCACCCACAGTCTTCTCCATAATCCTCTGAAAAGTGGTGGGCGCTCCATTTACAATCTGTGGCATGCGCAAAAATAAAAAAAAAACCTAGTGGGCAGGTAAAAGCCTTCTTTTCACCATCCTCCGGGTTCATTGGGATCTGGTAGAACCCACTCCGTAAATTCATTGGCTTCCATTTAAACAATCCAAGGCCTTGTCGACCTTTGGCACAGTATATTGATCTGGTTTGGTACGTCTATTGAGGTGCATTAGTCCACGCACATGAGATTTCCCCCATTCTTTTTCCTAGCCACTACTATTGGGGATGCATAAGGGCTTTGGGATTCTTTGATAACTTCAGTGTCCAGCAACATCTTTAGATGCTGTCACATATCTTTGAAATTGGCTGGGGTTAATCTCCGTGATCTCTCTCTCAAGGGAGTGTCATCAGTCAGGCATATGTGATGTTCCACTTTGTTGGCCAACCCCAGATCCCATTCATGTTGTGAGAAAACTGGGTCTCGAGGTACTAGTTCTTTTATTAATTGGGCCTTGTCATCAGTGGCTATGTCACTCCCAGGGAAACAAACTTCAAAACTTTTAGGGGTTCACACGACAGGGCATAAGCACTCCCCACCTTCTAAGGCTTTATATATTTTTAGACAACTGGGGTGTATTTTTTAAAAAGTAGGATATGACTCTCCCCCAGCTTCACAGCACCATTGAGCCAGTGGTTTAAATAGGTTGGCATTAGTACCTATGAAGACAGGAATGTCACAATCCTCCCCTGGTGCCTCAGGACAAATGAGGGCCATAGTGGCTATTTCACCATTCACACCAGCTACTTAGGACAGGAACCCCTTAGTTATCAGAATATACCCTAGTTAAGGGTAGCTATGGTCACTGAGGCCCCTTATCACCAAGCGAGACAAAGGTAAAATTGGTATATCTGCCAGATGTCTCCGGTACCACACCTCAAAAATGATGGATACCTGGGACCCACTATCTAATAAGATAGTACATGGATAATAATTTACAAAAGCCGGAATTAGTGGAGACGGTCCTATTAGTCCATCTAGTATACCAATATATCCACAGTAACTCCCCATTATTTCCTGAGAGGTTTCTAGGGAGCCGATGCGGGGTTCATCGACCTCCCTCTGGCATATCCCAATGGCCTAGTACCTCTGCACCTATTAAATCTCAAAGAACCTCAATCCTCACTATCATTCCACTCCAAATCGCACTCAAAAGCCCTATGTCTTGGCCTCCTGCATCTCAAACACCTCTGTTGTCAATACAGAGTCTCTCTCCTTTCTTTCCCTCAACCTCTTGCTAATTCCTTAAGTAGATCTTTCTTTTTCTTCTCTTCAGCTAGCTGTAAAACAAATTGTCCAAATTCTTCTTTTAAACTTTTCATCTCTTTGGCGAGTTCCTCCAATGGAGTGGGACAGTCATTTGATTTTGACACATCCATTTTAACCCTCTTGACATTCTTTTCCCAGGCTTCCACTAATGCCTCCTCTTTACAAATTTCCCTCATCAATTGTATAAATGATGGAGGTTGCCAGATAGCTGTAGTACACCGTAGTCTCTGTGCTATAGGATCTGTTGTGAGGGCTCCCTCTAGCAGCTGCTGCATCCGCTTTTCATTTACCTCTTCACGAGTGAAACCCCTTTGTCTACTATCCGATGCAGTAATTTGTCTAAGCAGTGTATATAGATGGCAAACCTCTCTCCCGGGTCTTGGTAAGTATGGCAAAACCGATATGAGACCTTCAGCATTTTCTAGAGTGCTAAATTCAAGATCTAATGCAGCAATATAGTCTTTAAAATCGGCATTAGGGTCATCTCTTCGAGTGGCTTGTATCACTTCAGAAGCTGGTCCCCTTAGACTCTCAACCAAACGCTGTTTTTTCACAGCATCGGGGAAATGCCACCATTCTTCCAACAATTGTATAACATTTTCTCGCCATACCTTATAACTATCCTCTCCTACTGGGACAGGGAGGATACCTGAGAATATCTGCAACCTTCTGTATCCTCCCTCGTGGTGAATTCTCCCAAGTTCCCCAACTATCCTATCCATTCTCGTGAGAAAGGCTGTGCTTTGATTCTGATTGCTTCTAAATCATGTGGGAGACACTTCATTATCAGCGGATTGACTGGTGGAAGTGGGAAGATTGCTGTCTACTTCACTATAGACCCCCTGATCTTTCCCCGGTCCTAGATTTGGCCAAACAATGTTCCACCATCTCCCATCTTAATCTGTGGTGTGAATCATAGATGGAAGACTCCTCTCTCTAATGGTTCTTGAGTAGCTACTAATGCTGCACAAATAATCCCAGGATCTCCCCTCTGACAATCAATGACTCTTAGTTCCTTCACCCCATGGTACTCCCCTAAAGCATCTTCTATCTCTGCACTGTGAGCACTGCTCAAGTTTCCTATCAGAGCTAGACTATTTGGTGGGGGTACTTCTTTCTTTTCGTACCTCTCCAGTACATCTTTTCAACTGCTCCATTTGCTATCTGGTAAACAGGAGACCACCCTAAACTATTCGATCTCAGCAGCAATGCCTCCAAATGTAACCTTTTTCCCCCGGGGTTATGTTAATGCTATTACCTACAGTGTGTGGATACATTAGTATATGGTACAAAACAATGAACAACGCTTTATAGCACTTATGTAATAAAATATGTTTAATATAAATATACCAATGAAGATATTCAATATTTCAAATAAACAAATTGAATAGTTCATCACAGTGTAAAAACAAAAGAAAAAGCATAATATGTATATATAAATAAATTGCCTATGATCACATTAATGTAAAGGATATGAATATCTGGAGGGTAAAAGGTGTACGACATGCACATAAAAAATATATTGTATCATACACATAAAGAGACGGCTATAATATACATTCAATTCCAATATTGTATAGCAAGTCAGGTCCTTAGCACACTTCTATAATTGGTCATTGATCTGAGCCGATGATATTGTTTCAAGGGTCAAATATATATATATATATCCGTGGATACAGTTTGGGACATGCCTATATATATATATATATATATATATATATATATATAAATATATATAGTACAATGGTAGTCCGGCACTCCGGCTGAAAAAAGCAACTAGCCCAGGTTCCTCTCCAGAGTAAAACTCATAGATACAACAAAGTAAAATGGACGGAACTCCGGGACAAACAGCATACTAAAAATACAGCAAACTGCACTTGTAATAGTCAACGTTTCAGAGCTCGGCAGCTCTTTTATCAAGACAAAGGGGGTGGGCCAGGCTCGAGGTGATGTCACCACGCCAAGCCTACCTCTGCAAGTGGAGGCAGAGGTAGGCTTGACGTGGTGAAGTCACCTCGCCGCTGCTCTCGAGCCCGGTCCACCCCCTTTATCTTGATAAAAGAGCCGCCAAGCTCTGAAACGTTGACTATTACAAGTGCAGTTTGCTATATTTTTTGTATGCTGTTTGTCCCGGAGTTCCGTCCGTTTTGCTGTGTTGTATATATATATACAGTCAGGTGCATAAATATTGGGACATTGACATAATTTTCATATTTTGGCCTCTATTCATCACCACAATGGCTTTGAAATGAAACAAACAAGATGTGCTTTATCTGCAGACTTTCAGAATTAATTTGAGGGTAATTACATCCAAATCAGATGAACGGTGTAGGAATTATAACGGTTTCTATATGTGCCTCACACTTTTTAAGGGGCCAAAAGTAATGGGACTATCAACTCAAAAGCTATTTCATGGACAAGTGTGGGCTATTCCATCGTTATTTCATTATCAATTAAGCAGGTAAAAGGTCTGGAGTTGATTCTAGGTGTGACATTTGCATTTGGAATCAGTTGCTGTCGACTCTCAATATGAGATCCAAAGAGCTGTCACTATCAGTGAAGCAAGCCATCATTAGGCTGAAAAATCAAAACAAACCCATCAGAGAGATAGCAAAAACATTAGGTGTGGCCAAATCACCTGTTTGGAACATTCTTATAAAGAAAGAACGCACTGGAGAGCTCAGCAACACCAAAAGACCCAGAAGACCACGGAAAACAACGGTGGTGGATGACAGGAGAATTATTTCCCTGGTGAAGAAAAACCCCTTCACAACAGTTGGCCAAATCAAGAACACTCTCCAGGAGGTAGGTGTATATGTGTCAAAGTCAACAATCAAGAGAAGAGACTTCACAAGAGTGAATATAGAGGGTTCACCACAAGATGTAAACCATTGGTGAGCCACAAAAACAGGAAGACCAGATAAGAGTTTGCCAAACAACATCTAAAAAAGCCATTACAGTTCTGGAATAACATCCTATGCACAGATGAGACAAAGATCAACTTGTACCAGAGTGATGGGAAGAGAAGAGTATGGAGAAGGAAAGGAACTGCTTGTGATCCAAAACATACCACCTCATCAGTGAAGCATGGTGGTGGTAGTGTCATGGCGTGGGCATGTATGGCTGCCAATGGAACTGGTTCCCTTGTATTTATTGATGATGTGACTGCTGACAAAAGCAGCAGAATGAATTCTGAAGTGTTTCGGGCAATATTATATGCTCATATTCAGTCAAATGCTTCAGAACTCATTGGACGGCGCTTCACAGTGCAGATGGGCAATGACCCGAAGCATACTGCAAAAGGAACCAAAGACTTTTTTAAGGCTAAAAAGTGGAATGTTATGCAATGGCCAAGTCAATCCCCTGACCTGAATCCAATTGAGCATGCATTTCACTTGATGAAGACAAAACTGAAGGGAAAATGCCACAAGAACAAGCAAGAACTGAAGACATTTGCAGTAGAGGCCTGGCAGAGCATCACCAGGGATGAAACCCAGCGTCTCGAGATGTCTATGCGTTCCAGAGTTCAGGCTGTAATTGCCTGCAACAGATTTGCAACAATGTATTAAAAAGTGAAAGTTAGATTTAGGATTGTTTAGTTTGTCCCATTACTTTTGGCCCCTTAAAAAGTGGGAGGCACATATAGAAACCATTGTAATTCCTACACCATTCACCTGATTTGGATGTAATTACCCTCAAATTAATTCTGAAGGTCTGCAGTTAAAGCACATCTTGTTTGTTTCATTTCAAAGCCATTGTGGTGGTGAATAGAGGCCGAAATATGAAAATTCTGTCACTGTCCCAATATTTATGCACCTGACTGTATATATATATATATATATATAGGAATGTCCCAAACTGTTTCCACGGATGATCAGGTCACAGTATCTATATTCCTACAAGCAATCGGCAGGTATAAATAGTACAAAGCCCTGTAGAGCCATGTAGGTATATCAATTGGTCTCTGTAATTTTGGCAGCAGGTAAGTATGTGTGTTGTGCATTATTGAATGTATTGCAAAAATGTATCAAAAACTGCTATTAATGATCTCACTCCATGGAATCATCTCTAAGACTACTACATCCTTTACTCTCCCTGCAGCTCATCCTTTTGTACATATTGCTGCCTCAGTACTTTCCTCTTCTCTTACAAACACATATGAGCTTTTAACTTATCTAAACACATTGACAATAACATCCACAACCTCTCGCCATAACAAACATTCTGTCAAATCCTACAAATATATTTATATCTCGCTCCTGTTGCTTCTATTAGCTGGTGACATATCTCCAAATCCAGGCCCAACCCACATGCCACACCCAAAACAAACTATAAATCCAGCTAACCTCATAAATATTGCATGCCTCCCTTCACCATCCAAGTCACTAAAATGTGCATTATGGAATGCACGCTCTGTCTGCAACAAACTAACATCCATCCATGACCTCTTTATTTCAACCAACCTCAACCTTCTGGCAATAACAGAAACATGGCTAACATAATCAGACACTGTCTCCCCTGCTGCACTTTCACATGGTAACCTACACTTCTCACACACCTCCAGGCCTGGCAATTGTAAAGGAGGTGGGGTAGGAATATTACTCTCCCAATCTTTCACATTCACAGTTCTCCCACAGGTACCTTCACTCACATTTACATCATTTGAAGTACATTCTATCAGGACTTTCACCCCTTTCTCTCTGCGAGTTGCTGTTATCTATCGCCCGCCTGGGCCACCTCACCAATTTCTGGAACATTTTTCAGCCTGGCTCCCTCACTTCCTATCCTCAGACATCTCCACCATCATTATGGGTGATTTCAATATCCCCATTGACAGTCCACAATCTCCTCATGCCACCAAACTATTCTCTCTAACCTCCTCTCTTGGCCTCTCCCAATGGACTGACTCTTCTACTCATAAGGAGGGCCACTGCCTTGATCTTGTATTTACCAGACTATGCTCAGTTTCTGATTTCACTAATGCTCCTTTCCCTCTCTCAGATCACAATCTTATCACCTGCACACTTTCCTCCATTACATCAACCTCAATGTCAGTGAAATCAACCAAACCTCCTAAAACCCGCAGAAATATTAATGTGATTAACTTTCAACAACTATCTACTTCTCCTGAGACTGCTGCATCACAGCTAAACCAGATTTTAGTAAAAGCCCTCGATGAAGTAGCTCCAGCTACCCATCACACTCCGCGTAGACTCAGACATCAACCATGGCATTCTAACTTAACAAGGCATCTACAAAAACTCTCACGTAAAGTAGAACGTCAGTGGCGAAAGTCTCGCACTCCAAGTGACTTCCTCACATATAGATCTATCTACAACTCTTATCGTACTGCTCTGGACACTGCCAAGCAAATATATTTCCAATCTCTAATCTCTGCTCAAGCCTCTAACCCCAAGCGACTTTTTAATACATTTAAACTGCTTCTTACCCCTCCCTCACCCAAGCCACCTGCTACTATCTGTGCACAAGATCTTGCTTCCTATTTCAAGGACAAGATTGATAATATCCGAAATGAAATGTTATTCTCTTCCTCAGCTAGTGACCTACTCAATTCCCTACCTGAACCCTCTGGCACATTCTCTTCATTTGACCCCACAAATGAAGATGAAGTATCTACACTCTTCTCATCCTCCTACTCTATTACCTCTCCTCTAGATCCTATACCCTCACAAATTAGTAAAGCTCTGTCTCCTGTGCTCATCCCAACCCTAACTAAAATCTGTAATCTCTCTCTTTCTACTGGCATCTTTCCATCACTGTTCAAGCATGCAGTGATTACTCCCATTCTGAAAAAACAAAATTCTGACCCTAACACTCTCTCTAATTACCATCCTATCTCCCAGCTCCCATGCCCCTCCAAGCTACTGGAGAGACTTGTCTACACCCGCCTCACACACTTTCTTAACACCCACAACTTATTGGACCCACTTCAGTCTGGCTTCCGTTCCCAGCACTCCACAGAGACAGCACTGACTAAGGTAGTAAATGATTTGGTCACTGCCATGGCTAAAGGCCATTACTCACTTCTAATTCTTCTAGATCTCTCTGCTGCTTTTGACACTGTTGACCACTCTCTTCTCGTACAAACATTACAATCCCTAGGTCTTAAGGACACAGCCCTTTCTTGGTTCTCTTCCTTCCTATCTGATCGCTCTTTTTCTGTTCGTTTTTCTGATTCTGCCTCCTCTTCGCTACCTCTATCAGTTGGAGTACCGCAAGGCTCTGTCTTAGGTCCTTTGCTATTCTCAATCTATACCACCTCTCTTGGCAAACTAATCCGCTCTTTTGGATTTCAGTACCATCTGTATGCGGATGATACTCAAATCTACCTATCCTCTCCAGATTTAACACCATCTGTATTGGTCCGTGTCACTGAATGTATTTCTGCCATTTCATCTTGGATGTCATCTCGCTACCTGAAACTTAATATTTCTAAAACAGAATTAATTATATTTCCACCGGCCAATAACAGTTACCAATCTGATCTCTTTATCACTGTTGATAACTCAACAATCCACCCCACCCCACAAGCTCGCTGCCTTGGTGTCATCCTTGATTCTGAATTGTCCTTTGTTCCCCACATTCAATCTGTCTCAAAATCATGTTACATACATCTAAAAAACATATACAAAATTCGACCATATCTCACACAAGACACTGCAAAAACTCTAATCCATGCACTCATTATTTCCCGCATTGACTATTGCAATAGTCTCCTTACTGGTCTTCCCAAAAACAGGCTATCGCCATTACAATCCATTATGAATGCAGCTGCGAGGCTTATCTTCCTTGCCAAATGTTCATCGTCTGCTGCCCCGCTCTGTCAGTCCCTCCATTGGTTGCCAGTTTTCTACCGTATTCAATACAAAATACTGTTACTTACACATAAGGCCATTAACCGAATTACACCAACATACATCTCTTCACTCATCTCAAAATATCTCCCAACCCGACCTCTCCGCTCAGCACAAGAACTGCGTCTCTCATCCCCACGCATTACTTGCTCCCATTTACGGTTACAGGACTTTCTTCGGGCTGCACCCACTCTATGGAATGCCTTACCACACACAATAAGACTTACCTCTACTCTTCAATCCTTCAAGCGTTCCCTGAAAACTCACCTCTTCAGACAAGCTTATCAGATTCCAGAACCGACCACATAACCTTCATAGCTTCCATGTCTTATCACATCCCCTCTCACAGTCCACACATAACCTCACATATTGTCTTTCTTTCACATACTCCTGACATTTTGCCGACATTCCTGTGTGACTGGATCATGCAGCCCACCAAGAAACTCTGCATCCTGGCCAGACCAAATTGCAATATATATAGCACCTATCCTTGTGTATCAATGCCTGTTTCCCTATAGATTGTAAGCTTGCAAGCAGGGCCCTCTTACCTCTATGTCTGTCTGTTATTACCCTGTTTTGTTCTATCAATGTTTCCAATTGTAAAGCGCAACGGAATATGCTGCGCTATATAAGAAACTGTTAATAAATAAATAAATAAATAAATAATGTAATAAAACTTTATTCTCATGGTGTGTGTTGTGTTTTTTTTAAATTTCTTTACAGGTGAACTACACATACCAGTGGGCCCTTAATGCCCCGCATGCTGGTACTTGTGGTTCTCCAAGTACCAGCATGTGGGGGAAGCTTGCTGGGACCTGTAGTTCCACTGTAAAGACAATGTTGTTATTTCTAATTTTACACTACACCTACACTATTAACCCACCACCCACTGCCCAGGGGTGGCGGGGATAGCCGCGGGCTATCAGCTTAGGCCAGGGGTGCCCTGGAGAGGGGTACCCCTTTATTGGAGGGGTAATCAATTCCCCAGCCTGGGCTGACTAGCGGTCAGGACTGATGCTGCGGCTGGGGGGCCCGGTGAAAGGGCACCCCTGGCTGTGGCATCAGCCCCCCCCTAGAAAAGGTCCAGGGCTGGTTTTATTTATAGGGGTGCACCTATGCAAATTTTTTACCCCTATAATTAAAACCAGAACTGGCCCTGCAGCCAGGTGCTGGTACCTAATTTACGGTGGAATCCTATTAATTTTGTTCCCCGTAATTTTAGGTACCAGGACAGGCTGGCAAGTCCGGGGCTGGTTAGTGTTTTTTTTTTTGGGGGGGGTCCTCATTTCATTGTTTTCAGAAAGTTAAATAACAATTAACATGGTGGAAAAAAAAATTAAAATGTTAGGGGACGATTCTATTCAGCGCAATGTAAATAGCGCCAGGAGATAGCTCCCGGAGCTATTCCATTCATCGCGATGTTAGGTCGGGGAAGGCTCGTTATCGCGCCTTAAACTGGGTGTTTAGGCACGATAAGCGGCATTCCCCGACCTATCTTCCCGGCGCGAGGCTGTTTTCCCAGCGCTAAGGGCAGAAAACAGCCTCGCGCCATGACTTTTGTTGGATTTCTTCTCTCATCCCCGGAGGGATGAGAGAAGAAATCATTAGTCGGACTTGTCAGCGCGGTGTATTGAATAGCTCCGGGAGTGAGCTCCCGGAGCTATTTACATCGCGCTGAATAGAATCGTGCCCCATGTGTATGTTTCAGCAAAACCCGCAGATCTGGAGAGGAGTGTCTAAAACGTCAATTTGTGAGCGAGTTTGCAGGCATCCCACCTGAAATTCTAATCTCGATTCTTGGTAAATTTGCATCTTGTATGTTTTAGGTGAAAAGATCTTCAGGTTTTGGCCGATGGTGAGAAGATTTGAGTTTGCTAACTCACCCGAGTTTTACAAGTGAGATTAGAGAAATCTCTCTGTAACTAACCCGAGTTTGCTTTTAGTAAATTTGTGAGATGAAAAACATGCCTAAACTCACCCGAAATTGTAATCTCGACCAAACTCGATTCTTAGTAAATTTACCCCCTGGTCTTTTCCTATGTTCTTTTAATATCTGTCAGCTGATTGAAACACTCTGAGAAACACCTTGTAGTTGTGATGTTAATAATATTCTCCCTTGTACTCCTTAGAACTGATGTGGTGTTACTCTACTGCTTAGAACTGTAGTGGTATAACTCTATTTAAAAGTCATTTTTATATGTCTCTATCGCTGTAACTCCTCGTCTAATGCATTTATTCACTAAAATGTTATCTTTTGCTTAAGCAATAAGTGAATACAGTATCCATGTTTACTGAAGAGATTTATGACAGTTCTTGCTCAAGTGCATGTATTAGTCTCGTTTAATTAGTGATTAGTGGCATCCAATATATGATTCTTATCAGATGTATTTAATACAGCTACAGTATATCTTCTCCCTCTGGATTTCCCTGAATGCTGCATTGACTTCCCTTAGTTAGGGTATTGACCTTCACTATAGTCAATCAGATGACATCTCTTTATAAATGCTCACCGCATCAGGTAGCTCTGTCCAGTTTATGCGGTTTCAAACCAGATTTCAGCAGCAACAATAGCTGTATTACACCAGAGCCGGAGTATCCTCTCTGAGACTTTCTCTAGGCTGTCAGTCACTATTAGCTCCCCCCCAGCCGGGGAGTTACCTCAGTGAGGACCGGCCTCTTTCTCTACCTGTTCACCGCCCTCCCACCACCTCAGGGTGGGCTCTGTGACACAGACCTCTCAGCAATTCCAGACTGTGTTGTTACCAAGCCCACACTGGCTACACCACCTCTCACCAGCGGCGGCTGAACTCACTCCTCTCAAGCCGCGACGCTCTCATGGGGATCTGGAGTCTGCCTCACGGGTGCTGGCACCCGCCTTTTATACTCTCCTCTGCCTAGTCACATGACCAACTGCCTCTTCTAGTAAATTCTGCAGTGCGAGTCCTTAACCCTCCAGACTTACAGTATGTTCATACTAGAGATGTTCACCAACCCTCGTGTTTTGGTTTTGGATCTGGATCCCCCCTGGTTTTGGATCTGGATTGGTTTTGCCTAGGGATGAGTGGATTCGGATTTCTAAAATCCGAACCCCCCTAGCCCCCCCGATCCGAGACGGGAACAGAGTACGGCTCGGGTTTTCCCGCCTGACTCGGAACTGAAATCAAGGCAAAACATCATTATCCCACCTTCCGGATCTCATGGGTTTTGGATTCTATAAAAGGTCCCCATGTCTGCGTCATTTCTCACTCCGACTGTGGATAGTGAAGAGGGAGGGTGGGAGTTAGGGCTGGCTGGGCTGTGTTGTGTTGTGCTGTGCTGCTGTTGTCCATAGGGGCTGTGTCCAATCCTCCAAAGTCCATAGGGACTGGCTGGGCTGTGTTGTGCTGCTTGTGAGGATACGGGGTTCTCTCAATCACCCAGACACCGAGCAGATGAAACCAACGTGATGGTTTATTTTTCCACAGCACACAGCAACAGATAATATGTCAGGACAAGTGGTAAATACAGTGAACAGGCAATAAACAGGTAGCAGTCCAGACAGAGGCAGTCCCAGTAGAGTATAATGTCCCAGAACACTTCCACGAAATAGCTAGAGACCCTCAGTCCTCACAGTAGAAACTATCACTGATCACACTTGCAGTGAATAGCGCATAAGTCCCCTCAATCGTTTCCAGGACCCCACACGTAGAAACTATCAGAGATCACACAGCAGTGATAGTCCCTGGGTCCAAACAATTGTTTCCAGGATCCCATACAGTAGAAGCTAATCACAGAACACACAGCAATGAATAGCGTATAGGTCCTTGCAGAATTTCCAAAGTATAAATCCACAGAGAACTGATGATGCGTTCCACTAGCACCTTAGCAGAGCGAGGCCTCAGCCAAAGTCAGCGACTAACATGTGGAGTTGCCTTCGGTGACCTGTTTTGAAATCTTCCAATTTCCCATGATATTGTGACCACCCAGGGGGGGGTTGCACCGTTTGCTGATTGGTGTGCGTCCCTTATGCTGTCACTTTCTCCTACCTCCTCCGGGTATTACTTCACTGACGAACACCTGCTGGGATGGTTCCGTTTAGTCTACCAGATTCACATGAGGCACAAAACAGGCAAATGGAAGAAGGAGTAAATCCTGAGTGTCCCCTGGGGAGGTGGGAATTAACTTAGAGGGTCTTTTGTTCTGGGAGGTGTCACCTTGCTCTAGTGGTTACAAATAACACAGACATATGGACCAGGCTAACATCAAGGCTTATCCAGTATTAAACATTACAATTACTTACATTATTACAGTACATAATGTACATGCTAATGGAAATATGTGTCCTGAGAATGATCACACATACACTAGGAGACGGGAAGGGGAACACAAAAGGACTAAAAAGTAAATTGATCTCTGCAAGGACTGAGATGCTGCCAGTACATTTGTAACACATATCTCATGTCCTTACATTCCTCACCCACTTTTTAGGCCTTGTTCCCAGGGGGGGGAACCGGAATCATTACTGACTGGGCGAGGTGGTGCTAGGTCTTCCTGTGTTGCGTAGAACTGGGTCTGGTTCCTGCTGACGGGAAAAGCCATCCGCGTTTCCGTGATCTCTACCCTGTTGGTGGGAATTAGAGAAATTGTACAGTTGCAGGGCCAAACTCCATCTTAGCAAGCGTCCATTGTCTCCTGTGGTACGTTGTAGCCAACTAAGGGGGTTATGATCTGTGACCACCGAGAACTCGCGCCCATACACGTATGGCTGCAGCTTCTTAAGGGCCCAGACTATAGCCAGACACTCTTTTTCAATAGTGGCATAGGCTACCTCACGGTCGACAAGCTTCCGCGAGAGAAAAGCCACTGGGTGTTCACATCCATCTTCCCCTACCTGGCTCAACACAGCTCCTATTCCATAACCTGAGGCATTGGTTTGCACAATGAACCGCTTGCGAAAGTCGGGGGCTGCTAATACTGGGGATTGGGACAAAATTTCCTTAAGCTGGGAAAAAGCCCGTTCACACTCAGAGGTCCAGTGTATTTCTCGGGTGTACTTTTTGGTTGTCAGGTCAGTTAATGGCTTGGCAATGGTGCTGTACTGGGGCACAAACTTCCGATAGTACCCTGCCATTCCAAGGAAGGCACGTACCTGTTTTTGGTTAGTGGGGTGAGGCCACTTCAAGATGGCCTACATTTTTGCCGGCTCTGGATGAATTTGGCCTCCACCAACCCTGTGCCCGAGATACAAGACCTCTGCCATCCCCATCTGACATTTGTCCGGTCTGATAGTCAACCCCGCCTGGCTAATCCGGGCTAGCACCTGGGCAACATGCTGCAGATGTTCCTCCCAGGTTTCACTAAAAATGGCTATGTCGTCCAGGTATGCCTGGGCGAACTCCTGACACCCTGTCAGCATGCGATCTACTGTACGCTGAAAGGTGGCTGGGGCATTCTTCATACCAAAGGGCATGGCTGCGGATTCAAATAGCCCAAATGGGGTGCTGAATGCAGACCTCTCCTGTGCCTCCCTGGTAAGGGGTATCTGCCAGTACCCCTTACTAAGGTCCACAGTGGATACATAGCGAGCCACCCCCAACCTGTCTAGCAACTCATCTACCCGGGAATGGGGTATGCATCCGTCACAGTCACCTCATTCAGCTTCCTATAGTTCACACAGAAGCGAGTGCTCCCATCCTTCTTAGGCACTAAGACTACAATGGCTGCCCAGGGACTAGTGGACGGTACAATGACCCCAAGTGCCAGCTTTTCATCAACCTCTTTTTTGATCATGTCCAGCACCTCTGGACTCACCCGATATGCGGGTTGCCTAATGAGCCGAGCCGCCCCGGTGTCGACATGATGGGCCACTACATGGGTGCACCCTGGTTTGCTCGTGAATTGAGGTATCTCTACCTCCAACACCTCCCTCATCTTTCTGGCCTTTGTTGCTGTTAACTGTGAGCCTATGGGCACTGCCTCTACCCCTAGATCCTTTTTGGTTGCTGCTAAAATGTCAGGGATAGGGTCAGTCTCTGGGTCATCCATAGGTGGGCAGCAGATTGCCACAGCCCCTATTTCTCTGGTGACATACTCCTTTAACCGATTTATGTGGTAGGTACCCACCCGCTTCCCTGTTGGACCTAGGGCAACAATATAATCTACCTGGCCCTGACGACCCATGATGGTATAGGGCCCTGCCCAGGTTGCCTGTAACTTGTGCTTTCGGGCAGGTACTAGAACCATCACTTTCTGCCCAACATCTAGCTCCCTTTCATGCGCTCGCTGGTTGTAGTACTGGCTCTGCCGTTCCTGTGCCCCCAGCATGTGGTCATGCGCAAGCTGCATCAAATGCTGCAATCTCTCCCTCATTTGGACTACATACTCCAGGACAGGAACCTCAGGTTCCTGGAATGTCCCTTCCCAGCTTTCCCGGACTAGGTCTAGAGGCCCTCGTACCCTTCGCGCATATAATAACTCAAAAGGGGAGAATCCAGTGGAATCTTGTGGCACTTCACGGTACGCGAATAATAGCTGCTGCAACGACTTCTCCCAATCCCCCCCCCCCGATTCAGCATATGCACACAGCAACTGCTTTAGGGTCCCATTAAACCTCTCGCAGAGCCCATTCGTCTGGGGATGGAAGGCCGTCGTGCGGAAGGGATGAACCCCAAATTTGTCCCATACTGTTTGCAGCAAGTCCCCTTGAAATTGTGTACCCTGATCGGTAACTACTTCTTGGGGAAATCCTACACGGCTAAAGATATCCATGAGAGTCTGGGCGATATGCTCAGCATCTATGGATGCCAGGGTCACTGCCTCAGGGTATCTAGTCGCATAGTCAACTACGGTCAGTATGTATTTCTTCCCTGTTCGGCTCGGCTTCTTAAAAGGCCCAACAATGTCCATGGCCACTCTCTTAAATGTCTCGCTTATGACAGGCATGGGTTGTAGGAGAGCTCGACGTGGGGGCCCCCCGAGGCGTTGACATACCTCACAGGATTCTCTATACTGCTTTACTGCTTGGCTTATTCCAGGCCAGAAGAAGTGCCGTAATAGCTGGGCACGGGTTTTACGAACCCCTAAGTGGCCTGCTAAGGGAGTGTCATGGGCAAGTGCTAGCAACCGGGTACGGTACTGCTGGGGAACAATCAACTGTTTCCTTAGGACTTTGAGCTCTAAGGGGTCTGCTTTTGCAGGCACCCTGTACAGTCTTCCCTCCTCCCACTGGATGATATCCCCCTGAGGTCCCCAATCTGCCCATTCTGCCGCACTGCAGAGGCTAGCTAGGGAAGGGTCTGTCTGTTGGGCTTCCCTAAATGCTGTCCTGTCTAGCTCCCCCAGATTCCCATTACAGTCAAACAAGTCTGGTTCAGTGTTACTCACCGGTGACAGGTCAGGGGTTGTGGCCATTGATCCCACCAAGACCCCCGATGCTGGCCCGAGAGGGTCCCAGGGTGCTGTCGCCAACAACTGCGCTTGGCTCTGGGTGATAGCTCCAACAAAATGACTAGCCAAACCATTGCCCAGATCATTTCCCAGGATAACATGGGTGGGTAACCCACCCAAAAGTCCCACCTCCACTTCCCCTGAGTCCAGGCCCCAATCCAAGTGTACCCGGGCCATGGGGATAACAGTGACCTGCCCTCCGGCCATGGAGATTTTAATTTTCCGTTTCTCCAATAGTTGGCAGGGGGGGATTAACTCCGGTCGGACCAGGGTAATGGAGGCCCCGGAGTCTCTCAATCCTTGCAGTTCCTATCCATTGACTTTAACAGGCTGTACGTGGGTTTTCATGTTATCCGGGGTAGCTTTCCCAATAGCTGCTACTACCTCCACTTGATATGCTACTTCCTCCGCCTCTGGCGCATCAGGAATGCAGTTCCCCTCCCCACCCCCAAATGTTGTTTCCTGGCACACAGCTATCCTGGGCACAGCTGGTCGGGCACCTGGAAATGGTCCTCTTCCCCGCGGACAGTCTCACTGCACATGCCCTACCTGGTGACAGTTGAAGCACCGCCGAGGCTCTGGAAGTGCAGGGCCCCGCGGCCTAGGCATTGGTCGTTTGCAGAGCTGGGGTGTGTAGTGGGGCCGGGCGCTGGGTTGCCAGGTAGGGATTCTGGTCTTGTTGGGGCCGTCGGGGGGCTGACCTCTCTACCGGGTTGGCTCCTCTCCACCGGGGCCTGTTAGCTGTGAACTCATCAGCTAGGTGTACTGCATTCTCCGGAGTGGTGGGGTTCCAATCCGCCACCCACTCTCGAATTTCTGGGGGCATCTTGATAAGCAACTGTTCCAGGACAAATAACGTTTTTAACCTCCACTACAGTGAGTGCCTGCTTTCCGGCCAACCATCTGTCACAGTTCCGCCGCAACAGGTTCTTAAACTCTGTAAATGAGGAATCCCCTTTCCATGACATTGACCGGAACTTGGCGCGGTATGATTCAGCAGTAACTGCATATCTGGCAATCAGCACCCCCCGGACCTCCTTATAGGACAATGTCTGTTCTGGACTCAAAGCCTGGCACGCTTCCAGCGCCCGTCCTCTCAGACTGGGTAACAAATATAGAGGCCATTCTGCTGCCTCAATCTTATGCAGAGTCATCATTGATTCAAACGTCTGCAAATGGTTATCAATGACCGAGCTGGCCTCATCAAAAGGCGGTATGTCCCGATATCGCAGCCTGGCTGGCTGACTTACCGATACTGGTGGGACCGGGGTGTAGGTGTGTGCTCCCAGGGCGGCCCCCAGTACCGCTGCTCCTTGTCCTAGCGCTGCCAGCAACTCCCGCAACTGATCTACCCCTCCCATGGTAGGCATTGCCCCAGAAACCGTTGTCGCCGTGGTTCCCTGACCCTCAGTCTGCTCCGGTACATCGTCCTCATCGTCCTCCTCCGCTGGATGATCTTGGTCCCACTGGGCTAGTTTTGCCATTAATTTTTTTCTGGTGTCCTGCGCATAAAACTCAATCTGTTTTGTTCGGCAGAGATCCTGCAGGGGGCCCTTCTTGAGGTATCGGTAGAATAGTGGTTCTGGATCCATTCCCTGCTGTATTTTATGACTTTATGCTCGAAAGCTGGTGTCTGAATGATCCCACTGTCACTGCCGCCAAATGTGAGGATACGGGGTTCTCTCAATCACCCAGACACCGAGCAGATGAAACCAACGTGATGGTTTATTTTTCCACAGCACACAGCAACAGATAATATGTCAGGACAAGCGGTAAATACAGTGAACAGGCAATAAACAGGTAGCAGTCCAGACAGAGGCAGTCCCTGTAGAGTATAATGTCCCAGAACACTTCCACGAAATAGCTAGAGACCCTCAGTCCTCACAGTAGAAACTATCACTGATCACACTTGCAGTGAACAGCGCATAAGTCCTCACAGTAGAAACTATCACTGATCACACTTGCAGTGAACAGCGCATAAGTCCACTCAATCGTTTCCAGGACCCCACACGTAGAAACTATCAGAGATCACAAAGCAGTGATAGTCCCTGGGTCCAAACAATTGTTTCCAGGATCCCATACAGTAGAAGCTAATCGCAGAACACACAGCAATGAATAGCGTATAGGTCCTTGCAGAATTTCGAAAGTATAAATCCACAGAGAACTAGTGATGCGTTCCACTAGCACCTTAGCAGAGCGAGGCCTCTTAGCCAAAGTCAGCGACTAACATGTGGAGTTGCCTTCGGTGACCTGTTTTGAAATCTTCCAGTTTCCCATGATATTGTGACCACCCAGGGGGGGGTTGCACCGTTTGCTGATTGGTGTGCGTCCCTTATGCTGTCACTTTCTCCTACCTCCTCTGGTTATTACTTCACTGACAAACACCTGCTGGGATGGTTCCGTTTAGTCTACCAGATTCACATGAGGCACAAAACAGGCAAATGGAAGGAGGAGTAAATCCTGAGCGTCCCCTGGGGAGTTGGGAATTAACTTAGAGGGTCTTTTGTTCTGGGAGGTGTAACCTTGCTCTAGTGGTTACGAATGACACAGACATATGGACCAGGTTAACATCAAGGCTTATCCAGTATTAAACATTACAATTACTTTCATTATTACAGTACATAATATACATGCTAATGGAAATATGTGTCCTGAGAATGATCACACATACACTAGGAGACGGGAAGGGGAACACAAAAGGACTAAAAAGTAAATTGATCTCTGCAAGGACTGAGATGCTGCCAGTACATTTGTAACACATATCTCATGTCCTTACACTGCTGTTGTCCATATCGACTGTGTCCACTCCAAAAGTCTATAGGGACTGGCTGGGCTGTGTTGTGCAGTGTCCCATAAAGGCTGTAGTCCTAAAGGGGTGCTGTAGTATTGTCCAGGGGGTGATCTGTCCATCAGGGGTGCTCCACCCAAGTGTAAAAAAAACATTTATTTCTGGGTTTGTGAATTGTGTGCACTGTAGCTGCACATGCATCAACAAAGGAGCAGCGCCAAGCCTGCACCTGTGTCATAAGTAAAGAGCTGGCTGGCTCATCTCTTAAAGGGTGGTGTAACCCCCAAAAGTGCACTTCAAAAAAAATAAAAAATTCTTCTTTTCAGTGTTGTGAATTGTGTGCGCTGTAGCTGTACGTGCATCAACAAAGGAGCAGCGCCAAGCATGCGCCGGTGTCATAAGTCTGTTTAACCATGGTGTAACCCCCAAAGTGCACTCCAAAAATTTTTTTAATTTCTTCCCTTCTGTGTTGTGAATTGTGTGTGCTGTAGCTGCACATGCATGAAAACAAAGGAGCAGCGCCAAGCATGCATCTGTGTCATAAGTCTTTTAAAGGGTGGTGTAACCCCCAAAGTGTGCTCCACAAAAAATAAATGATTCTTTTTTCCTGTGTTGTGTGTGAAATGTATGTGCAGTAGCTGCACGTGCGTCAACAAAGGAGCAGCGCCAAGCGTGCGCCTGTGTCATAAGTCTGTTAAAGGGTGGTGTAACTCCCAAAGTGTGCTCCATATAAAAGAAACAATTCTTTTGTTCTGTGCTTGTGTGTGAAATGTATGTGCAGTAGCCGCATGTGCATCAACAAAGGAGCAGCGCCAAGCATGCGCCTGTGTCATAAGTCTGTTAAAGGGTGGTGTAACCCCCAAGTGCGCTCCACAAAAAATAAACAATACTTCTTTTTTTCTGTGTTTGTGTGTGAAATGTATGTGTAGTAGCCGCACGTGCATCAACAAAGCAGCGCCAAGCGTGCGCCTGTGTCATAAGTCTGTTAAAGGGTGGTGTTAACCCCCAAAGTGCACTCCAAAAAATATAAAAACTTTCTGTGTTGTAAATTGTGTGTGCTGTAGCCGCACGTGCATCAACAAAGGAGCAGCGCCAAGCGTGCGTCTGTGTCATAAGTAAAGGGCCGGCTGGCTCATCTGTTAAAGGGTGGTGTAACCCCCAAAGTGCACAAAAAAATAAAAAATATATATTTTTCTGTGTTTGTTACTTGTGTGCGCCTTAGCTGCACGTGCATCAATAAAGTAGCAGCGCCAAGCGTGCGCCTGTGTGATAAGTCCAGGGCCGGCTGGTCTGTTGAAGGGTGGTTTAACCCCCAAAGTGTACGGTGATGCAGGGCAGGCAGGACCAAGCTTGGACATCTGGTCCGGACTGGAGGACCTGCCAACAATTTCTGACATGTCTACTGTCACTGCATATGATACTTTCACCATTGACAGAATGGTGGAGGATTACATCGGTGACAGCATCCAAGTAGGCATGTCAGAAAGTCCGTACCTGTACTGGCAGGAAAAAGAGGAAATTTGGAGGCCCCTGTACAAACTGGCTCTATTTTATCTAAGCTGCCTCCCTCCAGTGTGTACTCCGAAAGAGTTTTTAGTGCAGCCGGGAACCTTGTCATTGAAAAGCGTAGGAGGTTGCTTTCACAAAATGTGGAGATGATGTTCATCAAAATGAATTATCAATTCTTCCAGGGAGACCAGCCTCCAGAAAGTACAGAGGGACCTGTGGTGGTGGTTTCCAGCAGGGATGAATTAATACTCTGTGAGGATGAGGATGTACACAACACTGAAGAGGGTGAGGAATCAGTGGATGAGGAGGATGAGGATGACATGTTGTCTCCGTAGAGCCAGTTTGTGCATGGACAGATTAATTGCCAGCTTGATTGGTTCATTTGGGCCCCCACAAATCATTTCAGCCACAGTCGCGTGGCAGACCCTGGCGCTGAAATGATTGGTTTGTTAAAGTGTGCATGTTCTATTTATACAACATAAGGGTGGGTGGGAGGGCCCGAGGACAATTCCATCTTGCACCTCTTTTTTTTCTTTGCATTATGTACAGTTTGGGGCCTAGTTTTTCAAACTGCCATCCTGTCTGCCACTGCAGTGTCGCTCCTAGATGGGCCACGTGTTTGTGTCGCCCACTTGTGTCGCTTAGCATAGTCATCCAGCTACCTCGGTGCAACCTTTTGGCCTAAAAACAATATTGTGAGGTGTTCAGAATAGACTGGAAATTAGTGGAAATGAATGTTATTGAGGTTAATAATAGCATAGGAACAGAAAAACCCACAAATTCTGTGATTTTAGCTGTTTTTATGCTTTTTTCCCAAAAAAATACAGATCCAAAACACAAAACCCATAACCCAAAACACTGAAGGGTGATTTTGGCAAAACCAATCCAGATCCAAAACACGAAGTAAGATCCAGATCCAAAACCAAAACACAAAACACGAAAAGTGGCCGGTGCACACCCCTAGTTTTGTCAAAACCTCACCTCCGTGTTTTGTTTTCGTGTTTTGGTTTTGGATCTGGATTTTTTTCTTAAAAAATTATAAAAACCGCTAAAATCACATAAAATTTACCTGCTTTTGCTCCTACAGTATAAGTAACCTCAATAACATTTATTTCCAGTAATTTCCAATCAATTTTGAGCACCTCACAATATTATTTGCTTCATCTAGTTAAGGCCAAAAGGTTGCATCCAGCTAGCTGGCTGACTAAGCTAAGTGACACAGTGTGTGGCACTAACTTGTGGCAGTTCAGCTTCTAATTTCCAACACGGATACATTGTGTTACACAGTGTGGGTTGGATACACCAATAGTACACTTACTGTGACAGCAGTGTAGGCAGAGCGGGGTTGCTGATGGTACATGGAATGGCAGTGCTGTGGTGCTGGCAGTGTCCTCATTGAAGGGTACCGGTGATGTCAGCAGTGCGGGGGAGTCAGCGGTGTCTTTAGTGCAGGTTTGCTGGCGGTGTCCCCAGTACATGGAATGGCAGTGCTGAGGTGCTGGCAGTGTTCTCAGTGAAGGGTACTGGATGTGCCAGCGGTGTCCTCACTGCAGGCTTGCTGACTGTGTTGGCAGTGCAGGGGTGTTCTCAATGCAGGGTACCGGCGGTGTTGGCAGTGCGGGGGTGCCAGCGGTGTCTTTAGTGCAGGTTTGCTGGCTGTGTCGGCAGTGTGGGGGTTGCTGGCGGTGTCCTCAATACATGGAACGGCAGTGCTGCGGTGCTGGCAGTGTTCTCAGTGGAGGGAACCGGCGGTGCCAGCGGTGCCCTCAGTGCAGGTTGTCAAAACCGGATAATTGGCGAAGACAGAATCTGTTTGCAATTGGAATCTGCGCAATGCTGTCTTGTAAAGGGCCAAGACTCCATCTTAGAAATAAAATCTCACAGCACTATTTTGTAAACAAAAGGTACATAGTCAGCCTCCCCAAACACAGGCATACTAAACAGGGAGGCTCCGACAGCACAGCTGGAAGCCTCCATCCTGTATGAGAATTAAATTCACTGTATAAACACATTTTGCAATTGCAGTTTAAAAACATCAGAAAAATACATGTGTGCTTGTGTGTGTGTATATATATGTATATATATATATATATATATATATATGTATGTGTGTATATATATATATATATATATATATATATATATATGTGTGTGTGTACATGTGGCCCATCATGCGTGGACTTTATAATATCACACAGACTTATATTTGAAAAGTAGCAAAATTCCCTGCAACTCATACACACAATGTTAAACAGAATACAGTCAGTTTTTTAGTGATCCTTCCCAAAATCATACTGGCATGGCCACACACACACATAGATGCCCTTCCAGCTTAGTGCTGCTCGCTGAGTGCCCCACCGACCCTCAGACGCACAACGCAATTCAGTGGTGTTTTCCCCGCATACATACATTTAAAAGCAATGGTCCCGTACGCCAAAAGGATAATTTAAATGCAATGTCAGTATATAAAGAAATGAATGTTTTCTGTAACTATGGCTTAGTAAATGACAATTGGACTGTGTGTGGAGCCGTACGGATCTACTCTGTTGTTTCCACAGCGTTCCGGTGACATCAATATGAAGATCAGAACATGCAGCTATGAAATATGAATGTTAGAGAGAATATCTATTTGAAATGTTGTTTTCCATAGCAGCTTAGATTTGCATGTGGGGGATACAAAAGGAGGTTGGAGACCTTTTGTATCCATTTGGAATTGTCCAATAAATGCCCTGTAACAGATTTCTAACCTTTACCAAAAGACAATAACATGGTGTAGGCCTGTTTACATTTTTGTCCAAAGGACTGGTTATTCCAGTCTAATCAATAGAGCGAGCTAACTGGGAGTAGAACCTAATTAACCGTAGTTTCAGGTAATCAAAAGGATACTCCCTTTCTGATGACCTCACAGGTAAAAGGGGGCGGGAACATAGCATGCACATCCTGAGAAAACACAGCTTAGCAGACACACTTGCAGATTTTGGAAGGAAGAGAGAGGTTCACTCCCTGACAAGACAACGGAAAAATGGGTCTCAGTTCCTCTGGGTTATAGCTGAGTATAAAATGTGCAATATTTAGCCTATTTGGGTGTCTGTAGCTATGTTTGGTGTTAATCTGTTATTAGCTTAGCATGGTGTGTGGTTTGTAGTTTTCTAAGGATATTCATGAGTCTGTGTTAGCATACAGTGGATGATATTTTATCTAATCTGTACTCTTCATCTACACTGTAGGGTACAATAGTCTGTTATCAGCATGCAGGAAAGGGATTGATTATGGAGTTGTTGTAATATTTGTAAATTATTAATGCTGGTTGATTGAGATGCCATGTGTTCTGTGTTAGGGCCTTGCCATGTGTTCTGTGTTAGGGCCTTGCCATGTGTTCTGTGTTAGGTCCTTGCCATGTGTTCTGTGTTAGGGCCTTGCCATGTGCTTGAACGGTATCTCTGCTTGGGAGAGATGGGCTTGGTATGTGTTGTATACTCATGAATGTGATCATAGGGTGGTGTCAGTGTTGTATCGTGGAGGTTGAATTGATGGCAGCTTTGAATGGTCATGGGTGGTTGCCGTGTGGTGTTGTGTGGGTCAGATGGGTATGTTGTCTGCGGTTTGTTGGAGATGGCTTGCCTCCATGTGGGGCGAACAAGGGAAATTGTGATTCTGCCCAGTTGTGGTGTTGTGTGGGTCAGATAGGTATATTGTCTTTGTTGTGGTTGTGGTCATCGATGGATGTATGATTTGCGGAGTTGCAGCTTGGTGCAGGGTGAAGTTTGCCTAGGGATCATGAGGTTTGCAAACAAAGGAAAAACATGTGCTTCGGCCCTTCCCCCTCCCCACGGTCTAGTGACTACTGGATGAGGTCTGTTGTAGGATGGTATTGTTGTATATTGGAATCAGCTTGTGTTGTACATGTTGGAATATTATATGGTGCAGTGTTTGCCTGATGTGTTGGCATATGATATCCAGCGTGCATATTTAATTAACTATGGCATTATGGGAGATTTCAATGAGGTAGCTTCATAATGGAGTTTGTTTGTAGACCATGCGGTTTGGACAATAGGGCAGGAAGCATTCCCAACCCCCCCCTCACACACAAACACACACACACACACTCCATCACCAGTCATCTTGAACAGGCCTCTTTTACATTCTTGCATGCAGTTTGTTTATTGTCTTTTCCTTTATATGAAATTTATTAACGGTTTAAAGACAAACTAAAATATTTTTTTTCGTGAAGTGTACCTTGTTTCTTTGTGTAATTGCAAGTATTTATTTTTCATATTCTTCAAACTCAATAAATCTCAATAGGGAAATTACTTCCACTTTAGTCCTTGGGCCCAACTGTCCGCACATGATTGTCTTCAACTCCACCTGCGGTTCTTATAACAGCAGCAGAAAACTTTATTTATGTATTTTCTTCTCAAGTCCAAACTGGACATCCTGGGAGTTCCACTGAGATCTTGCAATGTAATGCTGCAACCTCAGTCAGTCTCAGATTTATTCTGATTACAATAATTTTGCGTATATGCCAAAGGGGAAGGGTACCTGGTGATAACAATTTAGATTGTAAAAGAATACCTGCTGATGCCAAATATAAGCTGTTTATATAATTTCAAGTGATATTTTATTAAAACGAATTGTACTGTATTATTGATCATCTTCATTTACTGTATTTACTTAATATTTTGAGTGAATAAAAGTACATAATTTTGGAGGTGTAAATGGCTGCATGTTAGGAGCCTCAAATTAAGCATTTTCCTACCAATGCTCTAGAGACTGAAAGTGTACAGTTGCAGAACACTGCTTACAATAAAATGACAGGTGATGTCCGCATGGGGATGTGACTTGTGAGCTCATGCCACTTGCACATGATAGATTGAAAGCTACACCACAGGGAAACAGTATTTGTAGTGCAGATGATGAAATATCTCACTGGGTGCTGTTGCTAACTGTTTTAAATGGCAGAACTCTAAGTGAGAAGTCTTTCTTCACAGTTTAAAGCATGTAGAGAAATGAAAGGAAAATTTAGCAAAAATAGCGGTTGAAATCATGTTTTCTTTATTAAATAAATTGTGAATATCTTAATAATTTTCTATTAGTCAGACATGCTTGCTAGTCACAATCAAGGATATTTGCTGCAAAAGATTTATGGAAATGATGAGGGTTAAGGTATTACATTTGCTTGTTGCCAACTTGTGATACTCTGCACTGAAACATCTAAACCATAAAAGTTTCAGTTTCATTTAAAATTAATATTTAGGGGCCTATTCATGATGTTAACATTCTAATTCGCTGCGGAATCCGAAGCAATTCATCACTGCTCTGGTGCGGTGACAGCTGATGCGAAATCAGCTGTCCCCGCAAGCGGCTTCACTGCTTCTTTTCGGAGCAGTGACTTTTCTGCGCATGCGTGACCTGTAGGTCGCGCATGCGCAGTCAAGCCCCGACGTCTGGCAGAAGGAGCCGGACAGGGGTGGATCCTTCTTCGCAACCTCGGACTTCCTTCCCGTAGGGAAGGAGTGGGTTGCAAGCCCAGAACAGGAGCATTTGTCATCTGAAGATGGTGAATGCTCTCGCAGTCAAGCTCTGAATATATAATATTTTTGGAGCTTGATGAATTCTGTCCCCATACCAGTGTATGGGGACAGCGAGCCATTCCACAAAAGGAAGGTAAGTAAGAGATATCTGTGATATCTCCTGCTTTACCTTCCTGATGAATGGTCCGATAACTTAATATTTACAGTTGCAGGTGAAAATGTGCATTTTCACCTGCTTTTGTAAAAATTAAGTGATGATGAATAGGCCCCCAAGCCTTATTATGAATGTGTACATTTTAAAGTGATATACTGCATACATTTTAGCATTTATATTTTTGTGTTTTAGCATGCATGCTCAAAACTCTGTGTTTTACATTGCATTGTGTGATACTTATTAGTTGTAGTGTTGTGTAGAATTTTTACCCATTATAACTTGTTTGTGCACATCTGTAGCAGGGTGGGATTACTCTGCCACCTTGTCCTTCACTGTTATTATATGTATTTGTCAGTAACCAGATAATACTGAATACTTCTACTGGTGTTACTCAGGCAGCAGACATTTACATACTATAGTTGCCAATTCTGCACCAGCTGAATAGTATGAGAATAGTCACTATCACTGGTGCCAGGGCCAGCAGGAGCTTTTCATGCCTTGGTACTGGGGGCATGGCCATTGCTTTGTTCCTTCTGGCATACCTACAAATGCCAGTTCCACAGGTAAGCCAATCTACTCTGTACCCATCACCCCCCCTCCTCTTTTGATGCCCTCTGCTAGGTGTTATATGTACCTGCTGCATCAATCTTGTTGCTTGTGACTAGGGGTGTGCACCGGCCACTTTTCGTGTTTTGTGTTTTGGTTTTGGATCTGGATCTTTCTTCGTGTTTTAGATCTGGATTGGTTTTGCCAAAACCACCCTTCCGTGTTTTGGGTTCTGGGTTTTGTGTTTTGGATCTGTATTTTTTTGAAAAAAAGCATAAAAACAGCTAAAATCACAGAATGTGTTGGTTTTTCTGCTCCTATGCTATTATTAACCTCAATAACCTTAATTTCCACTAATTTCCAGTCTATTCTGAACACCTCACACCTCACAATAGTGTTTTTATGTCCAAAAGGTTGCACCGAGGTAGCTGGATGACTATGCTAAGCGACACGAGTGGGCGGCACAAACACGTGACCCATCTAGGCGTGATACTGCAGTGGCAGACAAGATGGCAGTTTGAAAAACTAGGCCCCAAACTGTACATAATGCAAAGAAAAAAAAGAGCTGCAAGATGGAATTGTCCTTGGGCCCTCCCACCCACCCTTATGTTGTATAAACAGGACATGCACACTTTAACAAACCAATCATTTCAGTGCCAGGGTCTGCCACACAACTGTGGCTGAAATGATTGGTTCGTTTGGGCCCCCACAAAACAAGCTGGCAATTATAATTATAATCATAGGTAACTAGCTTATTCTTTACTGAATCCTTATGCTTTTGTTTCTAATGCCTTATGATTTGTAATAGTTACATTGTTTTATGGATTCTCTCAGTTTATTGACTAAAGTGAATGCTTGATTTATTTGTAGCCTTAGATGTATGGTATGTGGTCATTGTTGACTTAAGCCATTTTTATTGCTAGCTTTCTCTGGCTGGCCAATTGGGGGTTTTCATTAATTAGTGTCCACACTTGCCTGCTTCCCTGTATAAGTGTCAGTAGTTTGGCTGGGGAAGCCTTGGCTGGGTGCAGCTTTTTTTCTAAGGGCAGTTTTTTAAGTGCATAACTAGCATTAGACCTGCGTTAAACCGAGGAAAAACAGAAGGAGAAAAAGGTCCATCATGCAACAAACCCCAACAATCTAAAGACTCAGACTACAACTGGGCTCCCTGTACAATCACGGCAAGAACACTTCTAATGCTATTAATAATGCTGGCCTTCTGATTCTCGCATACAATTCAATGCTTATCGTACTTTTCCCATGTCAGTTGAACATCTATCAACTTTGAAACACTGTCCTTTATCTCAGCTCTCTTGCCTAGCCTCACATCCTCTATCTGTTTACAATCTGTGTTATTTTTCACATTCTGCACACATTAGAACCCCACTTTTATTTCTCCCTATAACAATCTTGTTAATCTGCATACATATTGATACACTGTTCTTTGATACGTCACTGTTTTCTTACTTGCATTCCTACAAATCTCTTGCACTCATATCTCATTTACATTTCCAAATTTCTTTCCTCTTGTTTACTTATAAACACCATGACAAGGTTATCGTCAACTCCCTCCTTCACTCTGTCTCTACCTAATCCTCTGTTCTGCCCCCTGCTTCCACCTTTATCCTTTCCCCCTTATCTCTTCCACCTCCTCCTCCCCTTCTCCCCCCTCCTCTGTCTGCCTACTCTTCACTCCTCACCCATTACTCCACTTTCTTCCTGTTCTACCCCCCCTCTGTCCTACTACCCCACCACCAAACCCTCCTCCTACACTCCTCTCCCTGTCACTTCACCCCACTGCCATCCACATCTCCCTCCCTGCCCACCTCCTATTGGTTCCCTTTCCAGCTCAGGTGCCCGCACCATCACTAAACTCTATTCATATCGGTCCCCCAAATTAATCTCACCTCCACGTTACAGCAACCCGGACAATCTTATTCACATCTCCCCCACAAATGCTATCTCTCTATCCTGTGCTCTCTGCAATGCCAGGTCAGTCTGTAATAAACTGGTCCCCACCCATGACCTTTTTATCTCCAACTCTCTGAATCTCCTAGCCATCACTGAAACTTGGATCTCACCCTCTGACACCACTTCTCCTGCTGCTCTATCCTCTGGGGGCTTCGCCTTCTCCCACACCCCCCGGCCTGGGGGTCACCATGGTGGTGGTGTTGGGATCCTTCTATCCACCAGTTACTCATACCAGCTAATACCCTCTGAACCATCCCTTACATTCCCCACATTTGAGGTTCATGCTATACGCCTCTTCCAACCAGTAAACCTCAGAGTAGCTGTTATTTACCGTCCCCCTGGCTCTCCCTCCAAATTCCTTGACAACTTCGCTTCCTGGCTCCCTCACTTTCTCTCCTCAGATCTTCCCTCCATTATCCTAGGTGATTTTAATATTCCTATTGACATTCCCACAGAATCCTCTGCAGCTAAACTCCTTACCCTCACCTCTTCATTTGGTCTCGCCCAATGGACCTCCTCACCCTCTCATGTGAGTGGGCACTCACTTGACCTGGTCTTTACGCACCTTTGTGATATTTCTGATTACTCCAATTGCCCATTCCCCCTCTCTGACCATCACCTTCTCTCTTTTAACCTATCCCTCTCTCCTTGCCCTCCTCTAACTCCTAAGGCTACCATTACTAAGCGTAATATTGAGGCTATTGACACTGTTGCTCTTTCCTCCCTGCTGGACTCTCTTCTCTCCCCTATTTCTCTCTCCTGTCCTGAACAAGCTACTTCCCTGTACAATTCCTCCCTTGCTTCTGCTCTTGATTCTGTTGCTCCAGCAATAACCACTCACCCTCGCAGATCCACACCACAACCCTGGCATTCCAAATGCACCAGATACCTACAAAAGTGTTCAAGAATTGCGGAGCGTCAGTGGAGAAAGTCACGCTCTAAGGCTGACTTCCTCCATTTCAAATTTATTCTCTCCTCCTACAGTGCTGCCCTGTCTCTCTCCAAACAAACATATTTCAAGAACCTCATCTCCTCCCAGTCCTCAAACCCCCGGCGTCTCTTTGCCACTTTCAACTCCCTACTCTGCCCTTCCCCTCCTCGCCTTCCCTCCTCGCTCTCTGCCCTCGACTTTGCCACCTACTTTACATCTAAAATTGACTCCATACGCGAGGACATCATATCCCATCAGACCCTTAGCACTCCTCTCCCTCCTTGCCCTTACCACCCCTCCCCTTCTGTCTCACCAACTCTGACATCCTTCTCCCCTGCTTCTGGAGAGGAAGTCTTGGCCCTCATCTGGTCCTCCCCTCCTTCCACCTCCCCTCTTGACCCTATCCCTTCCCATCTCCTCTCCCACCTGTCTCCTTCTGCCTGTTCCCATCTGGCTCACCTCCTTAATCTTTCCCTATCATCTGGCACTGTTCCTTCTGCATTCAAACATGCTCTTGTCTCCCCCATTCTTAAAAAACCTACCCTTGATCCTAACATACTTTCAAACTATCGACCCATCTCTCTTCTCCCTTTTGCTTCCAAACTCCTTGAGCGTATTGTCTACAACCGCCTTACCACCTTTCTTTCCTCCCACTCCCTCCTTGACTCAATTCAATCTGGCTTCCGATCTCTCCACTCCACGGAAACTGCCCTCACGAAAGTCAGCAACGACCTCCTTGCTGCCAAATCCAAGGGCCACTACTCTCTGCTCATTCTCCTTGACCTCTCTGTTGCATTTGACACTGTAGACCACCCTCTCCTCCTGCAAATCCTTTACTCTCTCGGTTTACGTGAAACTGCCCTCTCCTGGCTTTCCTCCTACCTCTCTGATCGTTCCTTCGCTGTGTCCTCTCATGACTCCTCTTCCCCTCCACTTCCACTAAAGGTAGGAGTTCCCCAAGGTTCTGTTCTTGGACCTCTCCTTTTCTCCCTATATACATCCTCTTTAGGTGAACTCATTAACTCCTTTGACCTCCAATATCATCTCTATGCAGATGATACTCAAATTTATCTTTCCACCCCTGAGCTCACCCCTGAGCTCCTTACCCGTATCTCCAACTGTCTCTCTGCTGTCTCTTCGTGGATGTCCCAGCGCTTTCTTAAACTTAACATGTCTAAGACTGAGCTGATCATCTTCCCACCCTCTTCCACTACATCACTTTCCACAATTTCATTATCTATTGATGGCACAACTATCTCCTCTAGCCCCAAAGTGCGCTGTCTTGGAGTTATCCTAGACTCCTCCCTCTCCTTTAAACCGCACATTCAGCACATCTCGCAGTCCTGCCATTTTCACCTAAAAAATATCTCCAGGATTAGACCCTTCCTCACCCAGGATGCCACTAAAACCCTCATCCACTCACTGGTCATATCCAGATTGGACTACTGTAACCTTCTCCTAGCTGGCCTCCCAGTCTCTCACCTCTCTCCACTACAATCTGTTCTCAATGCTGCTGCTCGGCTCATCTTCCTCTCCAGACGTTCTATATCTGCTTCCCCTCTCCTTCCAGCCCTACACTGGCTCCCCTTCCCCTTCAGATGCCAATTGAAGGTTCTTACATTCACCTACAAAGCCCTCACCAAATCCTCTCCTGCATACATTTCTGACCTTCTCTCCCTTCACACTCCCGCCCGCCCACTTCGCTCAACTAATGAATGCCGCCTCTCTTGCCAACTGATTACTTCCTCCCACTCCCGCATCCGAGATTTTGCCCGTGCTGCTCCCTACCTTTGGAATGCTCTCCCTCTCCCTATCAGACTCTCCACCTCTCTACAAATCTTCAAACGGGCTCTCAAGACCCACTACTTCATCAAGGCCTTCCAGCACTCCTCCTAACCCACCTCATGCTCTTTCCTTCCTATCTTCCCCTTCTGTGTCACGCCTGTCTGTCTGCCCCTCCCCTTAGAATGTAAGCTCTCATGAGCAGGGACCTCTTCCCTCATGTGCTTCTCTTTACATTTTCTTCTACTCTCTACTCCCACTAGGGCACCTAACATGGGACCGCCAACTCCCGGCAGCTTATTGTGAGTGCTTTAATCACTATTTCAGCAATGTATATAAGTTGTGTCCTTGTCCTGCACTGTAATGTACTGTAAGTTACTTGTTTCTTGTTCACTTATTAGTTCTATGTACTATGTAAGGCGCTGCTGAACACTTGTGGCGCCATATAAATAAAGGATAATAATAATAATAATAATAATTAATCTGTCCCTGCACAAACTGGCTCTACGGAGGCAAGATGTCATCCTCATCCTCCTCATCCACCGATTCCTCACCCTCTTCAGTGTGTACATCCTCATCCTCACAAAGTATTAACTCGTCCCCACTTGAATCCACCACCACAGGTCCCTCTGTACGTTCTGGAGGCTGGTCTCCCTGGAAGAGCTGATAATTCATTTTGATGAACATCATCTTCTCCACATTCTGTGGAAGCAACCTCCTACGCCTTTCGCTGACAAGGTTCCCGGCTGCACTAAACACTCTTTCGGAGTACACACTGGAGGGGGGGCAACTCAGGTAAAATAGAGCCAGTTTGAACAGGGGCCTCCAAATTGCCTCTTTTTCCAGCCAGTACAGGTATGGACTGTTTGACATGCCTACTTGGATGCTGTCACCGATGTAATCCTCCACCATTCTGTCAATAGTGACAGTATCATATGCAGTGACAGTAGACATGTCAGAAATTGTTGGCAGGTCCTTCAGTCCGGACCAGATGTCCAAACTTGGTCCTGCCTGCCCTGCATTACCACCAGCGGGTTGCTTAGGATACCTAAGTTTTTTCCTGGCAGCCCCAGTTGCGGGAGAAAATGAAGAAGGAGCTGTTGACGTGTCACGTTCCGCTTCAGCTGACAGTGTGTTCACCAGCAGGTCTTCGCACCTCTGCAGGCTTGTGTCGGCCGGAAAGAGAGACACCACATAGGCTTTAAACCTAGGATCGAGCACGGTGGCCAAAATGTAGTGGTCTGATTTCAACAGATTGACCACCCTGGAATCCTGGCAAAGCGAATGAAGGGCTTCATCCACAAGTCCCACATGCCGAGTGGAATCGCTCCATCTTAGCTCCTCCTTCACTTTCTCCAGCTGCTTCTGCAAAAGCCTGATGAGGGGAATGACCTGACTCAAGCTGGCAGTGTCTGAACTGACTTCACGTGTGGCAAGTTCGAAGGGCTGGAGAACCTTGCACAACACGGAAATCATTCTCCACTGCGCTTGAGTCAGGTGCATACCCCCTCCTTTGCCTATGTCATAGGTGGATGTATCGGCTTGAATGGCCTTTTGCTGCTCCTCCATCCTCTGAAGCATATAGAGGGTTCAGTTCCACCGCGTCACAACCTCTTGCTTCAGGTGATGGCGGGGCAGGTTCAAGAGTGTTTGCTGGCACTCCAGTCTTCGGCACGCAGTCGCTGAATGGCAAAAGTGGCCAGAAATTTTTCGGGCCACCCAAAGCGTCTCCTGCACGCCCCTGTCGCTTTTCAGAAAATTCTGCACCACCAAGTTTATTGTGTGAGCAAAACATGGGACGTGCTGGAATTTACCCAGATGTAATGCCCGCACAATATTGGTGGCGTTGTCAGATATCACAAATCCCCAGGAGAGCCTAAGTGGGGTAAGCCACTGGGCGATGATTTCCCTCAGTTTCTCTAAGAGGTTGTCGGCGGTGTGCCTCTTACTGAAACCGGTGATACACAGCATAGCCTGCCTTGGAATGAGCTGGCGTTTCTGAGATGCTGCGACTGGTGACGCTGCTGCTGTTGCTGCGTAAGGTGATACATCTACCCAGTGGGCTGTCACAGTCATATAGTCCTTAGTCTGCCCTGTTCCACTTGTCCACATGTCCGTGGTTAAGTGGACATTGGGTACAATGGCATTTTTCATGACACTGAGGACACTTTTTCTGACGTTTCTGTACAGTCTCGGTATCGCCTGCCTAGTGAAGTGGAATCTAGACGGGATTTGGAACCGGGGACACACTACCTCCATCAATTGTCTAAATCCCACTGCACTAATGGCGGATACCGGACGCACGTCTAACACCAACATAGCAGTCAAGGCCTCAGTTATACGTTTTGCTTCAGGATGACTGCTGTCGTACTTCATCCTCCTCACTAAAGACTGTTGGAGGGTCAATTGTTTAGTAAAAGTAGTGGTGTTCCTACTTCCTCTCTGGGATGATGAATGACTCCCAGCAGCAGCAACAGCAGCAGCAGCAGCAGGAGGCGTAGCAATGCAGGATCCTCCGGAGGAATCCCGGATAGGAGAGTCAGTCATGCCAGTGACATGGCCTGCAGGACTACTTCCGATCCTGACTAAGGAGGAAATTGACGAGGAGGGAGTTGACGGTGTGGTTTGCAGGCGCTTGGATACAACAGGACAACGGGATTTAGGTGTCCCTAGACTGCTTACGGTCTTAGCCAAAGTTTCTGAACTTGACAGTAACTTATTATGAACGCGCTGCAGGTGCCGTATAAGGGAGGATGTTCCTAGGTGGTTAACGTCCCTACCCCTACTTATTCCACCTTTACATAAGGTACATATGACAAGACAGTTGTTGTCCGGATTTGGATAGAAATATTGCCAGACCAAAGAGGTGGAATGTTTGGTCTTCTGCCCAGGCATGACCGTGATGGGCTTTTTCATCCCACGGACAACAACTGTCTCCCCCGGAGCCTGATTTAAACAAACCACATCACCATCAGAATCCTCCTCGCCAACTTCCTCCTCAGTGCCAGCTACACCAGTATACTCATCCTGTTGTACTTCAACAGTGACATCTTCAATTTGCATATCAGCAAGTGGACTGTGGGTGCTCCTTTCAGCACTTGCAGGGGGCGTGCAAATGGTGGAAAGAGCCACGTCTTCCCATCCAGTGCTGGGAAGGTCAGGCATCGCAACCGCCACCACACTTGGACTCTCCTTGGGGATTTGTGATATCTTCTTAGAACGCACAGTTCTTCGCTGTGCTTTTGCCAGCTTAACTCATTTGATTTTTTTAGTGGGAGGAGGGCTTCCATCGTCATGTGAAGCTGAACCACTAGTCATGAACATAGGGAAAGACCTTAGCCGTTCCTTGCCACTCCGTGTCATAAATGGCATATTGGCAAGTTTACGTTTCTCTTCAGATGATTTAAATGTTTTTTTTAAGGTAATTTTCCTGAACTTTGTCATTTGGGATTGTATGTGGCTTCTACTATGACATTGGGCATCGGCCTTGGCAGACGACGTTGATGGCATGTTATCGTCTATGTCATGACTAGTGGCAGCAGCTTCAGCACTAAGAGGAAGTGGTTCTTGATCTTTCTCTATTTTATTTTTATCGGAGAAAGTTTGGTCCTCCATTTATGTTATATTGATTTGATATATACGTGCGGCTAAGGCGCACACAAACACAGAAAATATTTTTTTATTTTTGCTGGAGAGTAGTGCACTTTGTGGGTTACACCACCCTTTAAGAAATGAGCCAGCCGGCTCTTTACTTATGGGACACAGGCGCACGCTTTGCGCTGCTCCTTTGTTGATGCACGTGCGGCTGCTGCGCACACAATTCACAAACACAGAAAAAATATTTTGTTATTTGGTTTGGAGTGTACTTTGGGGGTTACAGCACCCTTTAATGGTCAAGCCAGCCAGCCCTTTACTTATGACACAGGCGCACGGTTGGCAATACTTTGTTGATGCACGTGCGGCTACTGCGCACACAATTCACAAACACAGAAAAAATATTTTGTTATTTGGTTTGGAGTGTACTTTGGGGGTTACAGCACCCTTTAACGGTCAAGCCAGCTGGCCCTTTACTTATGACACAGGCGCACGCTTGGCACTACTTTGTTGATGCACGTGCGGCAACTGCGCACACAATTCACAAACACAGAAAATAATTTTTTTTTTGGTTTGGACTGGAGTGTACTTTGGAGGTTACAGCACCCTTTAACGGTCAAGCCAGCCGGCCCTTTACTTATGACACAGGCGCACGCTTGGCACTACTTTGTTGATGCACGTGCGGCTACTGCGCACACAATTCACAAACACAGAAAATATATATTTTTTTGGTTTGGAGTGTACTTTGGGGGTTACAGCACCCTTTATCGGTCAAGCCAGCCGGCCCTTTACTTATGACACAGGCGCACGCTTGGCACTACTTTGTTGATGCACGTGCGGCTACTGCGCACACAATTCACAAACACAGAAAATATTTTTTTTTTGGTTTGGACTGGAGTGTACTTTGGGGGTTACTGCACCCTTTAACAGTCAAGCCAGCTGGCCCTTTACTTATGACACAGGCGCACGCTTGGCACTACTTTGTTGATGCACGTGCGGCTACTGCGCACACAATTCACAAACACAGAAAATAATTTTTTTTTGGTTTGGACTGGAGTGTACTTTGGGGGTTACAGCACCCTTTAACGGTCAAGCCAGCCGGCCCTTTACTTATGACACAGGCGCACGCTTGGCACTACTTTGTTGATGCACGTGCGGCTACTGCGCACACAATTCACAAACACAGAAAATAATTTTTTTTTTGGTTTGGACTGGAGTGTACTTTGGGGGTTACAGCACCCTTTAACGGTCATGCCAGTCGGCCCTTTACTTATGACACAGGCGCACGCTTGGCACTACTTTGTTGATGCACGTGCGGCTACTGCGCACACAATTCACAAACACAGAAAATATATTATTTTTTTAGCACTTGGGGGAGCACCCCTGATGGACAGAGCACCCCCTGGACAACACTACAGCACCCCTTTAGGACTGGGACACTGCACAGGACTTTGGAGTGGACACAGCCCCTATGGAGAACTGACTGCACAACACAGTCCAGCCAGCCCCTATGGACATTGAAGTAGTGGACAACAGCAGCACAGCACAGCACAGCACAGCACAGCACAACACTACTCTGCTCTACACTACACTACACTACACAGCCCAGCCAGCCCTAACTCCCACCCTCCCTCTTCACTGTCCACAGCCAAGTGAGAAAATGGCGCCGACGCGGGTACCTTATATAGGATCCAAAACCCGCGAGACCCGGAAGGCGGGATGGTGACGTTTTGCCTCGATTTCAGATCCGAGTCAGGCGGGAAAAGTCGATCCTGACTCGGATCTGACTCGGATCGGTGGGGCTCGGGGGGGGTTCGGATTTCAGAAATCCGAAGCCGCTCACCCCTACTTGTGACCATGGCTGCCTCTTCCTTAGCACCAGGACTGCAGGTTAGAAGCAGAAGATTGACTCAGGGTGCTGGGAAATAGACTGTTAAAGCCGTTGGTCACAAGATTACAGCAGATAATAGGCACCATGCAGAACCTTGTAGGAAAAGAAACCCTGAAAAATGGATTATTACACATCACAATGGGGTTGTGATGATATGTCCAGTAGTACAAGATTGCACATTCATTACATGGGACTTTGATGTTCTTTATATACAAATTTCACAGATGTAGTAATAAATAAACCAATAGGATGTTTTCTTTCACATACATTACGCCTCTGCTGCTCTTCAAAACAGCTGGTCCACAGATGACTAACTTTAACAGAGAGGCAAGGATGGTTTTTACCAACTACAATAAACATTTAACTATAACACCAACATTTTATTTGTCTGGAAAGCATCCCTCAGATCAGTCAAAAATAGAATGACCCTTCTTATTAATGTTATCTCTGGACACAATTGTCTAGAGATAACATAGGGTCTCCATGGCTTAATCAAAATGCTAAATTTCTGGAGAGCCCTCACGTAGTGGTAGGCAGGGCCGCCATCAGGGGGGTCTGCCGGGCCTGGAGTCCCTGGCACAGAGAGAGCGGGCAGAAGATATGAATCGGGCTTTGGCAGCCTGGGAGAACACATGCCTCCGACGGTATTTGAAACATTGCACCATCTGCAAGCCATTATAGCTCGCGGACTGGCAGCAAATCAGGAGTGGCCGCTCCTGATTGGCTGCTGGTACGCGAGCTGTGATTGGCTCGCGGCCAATGCCATATTAGAAATATCGCCTTCAGCGCTGCGATGTTTCTCCCAGGATGCCGTTGCATATCTGCACCGCTGTCTCCCGGGCCCACTGAGAAACAAGGTAGGACTTGGAGTCCCCGCCGTATGCCCCTCCACCTAGTGCAGCTGACCTCCCTTCCCTAAGCCCCTACTCCAGCCAGCCTTCGCCTGCCCTGTGCTTCCCTTGTCCAGACAGTCTTCTCTGCCCGGTGCCCCCCCAGTCCAGCCAGCCTTTTCTGCCTTGTGCTCCCCCTAGTCAAGCCAACCTTCCCTGCCCTGTACTCACCCTAAACCAGTCATCCTTCCCTGCCCTGTGCCCTCTTATCCAGCCAGTCTTTTCTGCCCTGTCCCCCGTTCCCAGTCCAGCCTTCCCTGCCCTGAGACTCCCCCCTAGTACACCTAGCCTTCCCTGCCCCCCTCTAGTCCAGCCAGCTTTCCCTGCACTGTGTCCCCCAATTAAGGTCCAGCCTTCCCTGCCCTGTGCACCCCCAGTTTAGCCTTTTCTGTGCCCTCCCAGTCCAGGCTTCCCAGCCGTGTGTCCCCATGTCCATCCTTCCTTCCCGACCCCAAACTTTGAGAATGTTTAAACTGGTTTAGTCACCAATTGATGTCCCACCCACCAGTGTAACTCCACCCACATTATACACAGCTCCGCCCACCTCTGAGCCATCCCCCAGGGGGGCCCTGCCTATTTTCTCAGTACCGGGCCCCACGATCTCTGATGGCAGCCCTGGTTGTAGGGGACAAAGTGTACACTACCTACTGCTGTGTGGCCAGTGTTTTAAATACTAGAAACCAGCTATTTTTACTGAAAACAGTATGAAAACTTTAACAGAGATACTATAACATTTGTTCACATTTCATCAATAACAAAACAATCACTGCTTTACTACTTCATCTACATCTAACTTATGAACTTCTTCTCACTAGTATAGTCTTATTCCCTGGACAGCGGTGGTACATTTTTCCATATATAGCACTCTAGAATCTTAGACAAAGTCATTATCCAAGTCTTTCATTACTGTTCAAGGGATTCATCTTGCGAATTTGGTGAATTTAATATTGGTGTAACAGTTTACTGACAGACCTGTCTCCTAGCTGGCAGGGTGTAGCGGTCAGTACCAGAGGAGTCCAGGACAGCAACTTCTCAACAGCCAGGCATCTCTGACTTCAATTAACACCAGTGGGTGACTCCAGGGGTGGCACCTTGGCAAATCTCTGAGGGAGCTTACTGAAACAGCCCTTCCCCAGATACACAGGAAAAGCCTCGGCCACTTACTTGCAGGCAGAATCTTTCCACAACGTTCCTATCACCTCTGTGATTATACAGTGATGTTGCTTCTCCCTAGCACAGCAATGAGCATGGACCCCCTCCTCTTTCTGCTGCCTCAGGACACTTCACCTTTGGAGACTTGATGTGCTTTTTTATATCTTCTACCCATGTGCCAATGAAGATTCTTGCTAGCTGCACGCACTACTCCTTTAAATGGTGCTATCCTCATGCCAGCCAAGGTGCAGACAAGAACCCCCAACCTGCCATAGTGTCATAAGCTCTAGTTTCTGGTCAAGCACTATAAAAAAATATACAACAGTTCAGCAACATTTTTGAAACTGTAGAGATCTTTATAGTTAGAGGACACATCCACAATAAATCACAAAACGTATAACTATCATATATATATATATGTTATTTAGCACCAGTACTGAGGTGTTCCTAAGGTTATATAAGTATATACTGGTGGGTTACCATAGGAGGTAGGCAGTGTATAATATAGCCCCAAGCCTCTTTAACTAATTCAGGCTGATACATGTGTATATTGTATCTGAATCAGTCTAGATACACCTTTTAACATTATTCACAATGAATGGACTGGCATTGTTTTTCAGTTGACCTGTTCCACTGGGTCATTGTCCAGATTCATTTACATCAGCCACTTGCTACTGTTCATCGTGCTTAACTGCTCTAGTGTGGTGCTTGTACTGAGGCTGCTTGCTGGGGTTAACATCTTGTGGCTATATGTTGCCATATGGCACATACATCACTCTTGTGGATCACCAGGGATGGGAACAACATAGCCCTACAGTGCTCCATTTCCTGCCAATAATCTCTCATTTTGGACATACTTTCAATGCTTATACCTCTTCATCGCCATAATAAGACTTTAATATATAAGAGCTATATGTCTATGCAATACTAGTACCCATGGGGACTGTACACCACTATGCCAAGTCCCTAATCTGGACCTTAATGTACAGAACCAGATTTTTCTCCTTAGTGTCATTGGTACCATAATGAAAGGTGTTAAAATAAAAATTTGAGCAGCTTCTGAAATAGTGAAATATTACAATGGCGTACATTTAGCATTTCATTGATGTGAAGCCAGAAAGAGGCTGAGTTTCCTATGGAGTCATGGTGGAAGTTTTGTGTGATGAGAGAAGGGAAAGTCGATTTTTGCAACTTCCACAGGGTCTCCATGGCTTAATCAAAATGCTACATTTCTGAAGAGTCCTCACGTAAACTGTAGGGGACAAATTGTATACTACCTACTGCTGTGTGTCCAGTGTTTTGATAGTAGAAACCAGCTATTTTTGCTGTAAGATGCTGGTTAGATAAGGGCAAGGGTTGTGGTATCTGAATACTATGCTGAAATAAGCACCAACACTGCTGAGTGAATACACTAGAGGACCCCATCCAGGACTGCAGGAAAAAGGCTTTGTGGGGAGAGGCGTCTATATACTGGTATGTGAACTGAGTATGTAGAAAAGAGTAGTGTCACCTACTGCTTCTCAGGAGAGGTATAAGCTGAAGCCACATAGTGCACTTAGGGCCTGATTCAGACCCGTTCGCGAGCACTGAGCACTCGCAAGCGGGTCGATGTTGGCCCAGTGCGCATGCGCATGATGGAGACGGCTCCGTCGTGCGCATGCGCGAGACCCGGACAGCGACGGGCAAACAGTCGCTCCGGGTCTCGCTACAAAGGGGGCTTGCTGCCGATGGTGAGTGACAGCACGCCCCCTTTGGTGGGCGGGCCGGGGTGTGGCTGGCCAGACGGAGGCGTACCCATGGTAACGCCTACCGTCTGGGGCCGGCCCCACTGACATCACAAGTGATGTCAGTGGGAGTGCCTACGGCTCTGATAGAGCCGAAAGCACTCCAGGGCTTGCGGCAACAAGACCCTACCACAAGGGTCTCGTCGCAAGCCGATGGTCACGATGGTCTTGACCATCGCGACCATCTTCCTGCCCGCTCGCTATAGCTGTGGGTGGTCACCCACAGCTATGCGAGCGGGCAGGAGGCCGTTCCAAAAAAAGAATAGCCCGTCCCTGATTCAGAGCGAGTGCTCTGTCAGAGCGTCCGGCTCTGAATCAGGGCCTGAGCTCAGTGTGAGCAAGAGATGTATTGGGAGGAAAATGCAGGAAAGAATAAAGAGCTGCAAACCCCATGGACCTAACCCACATTTAAAAAGGCAAGCCAGAACTTGAAAACTGATTTTTTAGAGAGTACCCATTACTGCTAAATCAGCTGGTTCTTCCAAATGGCCTGAATAACCTCTACTAGACCATACAGCAACACTTAAGCCAGAATTTGTGAACACCCAGAGGGAGGCAGTGTTTCAAAGATTCATATCCTAATTAATACTATTCTGTTTGAAGAGTGCATACAAGCCTTTTTTATACCCTGAGTGAGTATGTCTGAGTGGATCATTTCTTGACAAGGTATAATTCCTCTGAACTGAATACAGTAAGTTAAATGTACAGTGCTTGTTGGATCAAAGAAAACCTGGCTAAGTAGTTTGGTAGACAGAACATTCTGAAACACACTTTTTGTAAACTATTGCAGGGACATTTTTGGTGTACATATAAGCAGCGCTGGACTTCCCACTATGCCTAGGGGCACCACTGGCTGTGGGGGGCACAACATCCCCCTGCATCAGAGATTTCTAGTGCCTTAATCGAGCTGTGGCTATTTGGATACAGAACAAAGACTACATCCCCCATGGTGCATCAGGGGGAGTCCCACGAGTGGGCACATGTGGAGGCCAAAACGACAGAAGATTAAGTTCGTATCGGGGAGATTCGGAAGCATTCACATGTGCAATCTAGAAACCTGGAAGAGTAGGTTCTTGTGAAAGGCAAAAAAAGCAGGCAGCTGAAGGAGGAGGTGTCTCGACAGAAGCCCAAGGGAACACCCAATAATATTGTGCCATGGGGCAGCCTGACCCCTAAACCGTCCCTACATATACTGTAAGTCACTACACAACGCAATGAGAGACTGAACTAGCCAAATGTACCATGAGACATAACGTGCAATGATGATGATACAAACTGGTGCAAAACAGAGGAATGATGCTTCAACAGGGGCTTTATACAGTACACACAGGCCCTTTACTACTACACTGATACCACTAATGACAAAACTTACCTAGCAGTAAGGGTTTTATGCTCATAATATATACAGCAGTAATAATCAGTTTATACGCCCCAGTAATGTACATAGCAGTAGTAATGCTTTATATGTGATATTTTTGTAGAAATTATGTCAAGAACATATTTCCAGAATAGAGTATAATGGCCATAAAAAGAAACTAACAGATAATGTTCAGTCATTTTACTTTAGTTGATCCACTTCAAAACTCCTGGTAAATCTATACATTTCTATAAAAATTATTCAGATTATCAAAGCATTTTGTTTGAATTATTTGAATTACCGTATATATATATATATCTGTTTTTAGTTCCAGTTTCTGCCATCTTTAAACTGATTACTGAAAAGTCACACAGCTGTATTCCACAGTACTTGGCTCCATATGGTAATTAGCATTCTTTTATTTCATCTGGGATGCTTGCTAAAGGAATTTGATGTGGTCTTTCTCTATCTAGGAGATTTTTTAATGGTTTGTGTTTCCATTTACATAATTCCTTGTGCTTTTGATTTTAATTGTATGCTTACCAGTGATGAATCTATGTCATTAAATGTGGTATAAGGAAAATGAGAAACCATTTTTACCATGAGAAATCAAATTTCAGATTACAACCTCAAATCCAAGCAAGAGAATCGCTCCTATTTCGCAAATGAAATATTACTTTTTAATTCAGAGTTGTGACACAATAGACCATATTTTATAACAAGTGGCTGTTATGCTGCAACCCATAACAGCCATTTATTTCTGTAGTGCAGTCAGACTAATGAAACTTGATATCTGATTGGTTGTTGTGGGTCATTGCTCTTGGCTCCATTTTATTACATTTTTAATTTTTTTTGGTACATGTATTGAAAATTATTCATGATTCTCTTATTTGAGTGAACTAAAATAAGACCACAAAACAAGATCTAAAAGGCTCCCATGGCACTCCTAACTCAGATACTAAAGAAGCCCATGATTAACTGATTAATTACCCATCACTGTAATATGCTATTTATATATTCATCAATGTACCATAGGTATTATTTGTCTTGATTTACCATAGGTGCCGGAACTATATACATATTAATTGTATCCTCCATATTGGTAATCTAAATGTAAAGAGAAGAAATACCAGTGATAAAAAAATATAACAAACTAATGCTATAAATGCCAATGGACAGTTGATTTCACATAATAAAATTTTTTAAATTATAACAATTCTCATAAAAATATCAAAGATAATAAATGCTAAATTTAAAAATGATAAAATAAAATTGATGAAATAAAATTGCCACAGATATTGTTATGAATTAACCATAAGATAAGTTCCTTGTTAGGTACTCCCTCCAGAAATTATACAGTCATGTGCTGGGTGAATTAAACTGTATGGTTTAAAATGTCCCTTACCGGGATAGGTCACAGAATGGTCACAGTCCTGGGCGGCATGGAGCGGCCATTGTAGTAATTTTTCAGGGCTGAGTAGTTCCACCGGAAAATCGTAAGAACACCAAAGTCAACACCGGCAGGCAAGTCCAGTAAATGAATGATGCCAGCAAAGTGGAAGGAGTAAAAACAGGATCTAAGGCTCAATGCGTTTCACTGGTTAGAAATACATCCAGCTTCCTTAGGAGCATGTAATCTAAATGTAAACTGACTCAAGGGACACATGTATTCCTAGGAATCCTGGACCAGCTACATCTATTGTTTACAGTTACAACTTTGAAAATATTTTTTTTCACCTATTTTAGTATGTTATCAAATAAAAAGGTATTTGCTTTAATTTTTATTAACTACACCTTTCTGTACTATGCATGTACAGCAATAATTTGTGTAATTAGTGTAAGCTTTGGGTGTATTCATGCAAATGTGTCCCATGCAGACCATAGTAAAGATCTATAAGTGGCAGGAGCTTGACACCTGGTGAAATATACATAACAGATGTGATAAAAACACCCAACAGCTGCTTCAAACTGTCTGAGTGTATGTTGATCCTTCCTACTAATACTATTACTATTATTATTATGGATACTGCCATCTATTCATACTGTTTAAATTATATATGCAATGGGTCCATGGCAGTAATGCACATATCTGTTAAAATAAAGGGGAAGTCAATGGTTAGAGTTAGTTTTATTTTATATGTTAAATGCGACTTTGGGGGAAATGTAATAGGCAAATGTTGGGTGCTTCTGGCATATTTCCAGCGACTGTTTAGTCAAAGTTTGTCCCAGATATGCGTCACTATCAATCTCACTGTAACCAAACTCGACACACCAATTTTTGAATGTTAAGTAGAATCTGTTTGGTTGCAACCAATCAGATTCTACTTAACATTGAACTAGCACCTTCTAGAAGATAATAGCTAGAATCTTATTGGTTACTATGGGCAACATCTACACCTCTAAATACTCTAATTTTAGTAAATATACCCCCTAATCTTCTTCTTGTTCCACCTCAGCAACAGCAGCCTACCAAGCAAGTTTCATCTTGGAAATCCTGGATAGGGGAAGAATCAGCTAGCCTTTGCAAATTGGGTGCAGGATTACGTCCGATCATTAATGAGATGCCTTTGCAAATGTTGTCAGGATATGGGTAGAAAATATCCACATGGAAGAGGTGGATTTTCTTGTCTTTTGCTAAGGCAATACAATTAGCTTCATATCACTGGCAAGAACTGTTGCCACTGGTGCCTGAATTACTTTGAGCTCGATTCAATTGATCGCAAAGTAATTAGTGCTGGGAGGGAGCTCCCGCCTCTATTCAATTCTGCAGACTTTTAGGTCGGGGAATGCCCTTTCTCCCGCCCCTTGCGCCTTAAACAGGGTGTTTAGTCGTGAGAACGGGCATTCTCAGAATAAACTTCCCGATGCGATGCTGTTTTCCCGTTGCTAAGGGCAGAAAACAGCATTGCACCTGTACTTTTGTCAGATTTCTGCTCGCACCCCTCCAGGGTGAAGAAATCCTTAACAGCGCGCTGAATTGAATAGCACTGGGAGATCCTTCCTGGTGCTATTTACTTTGCAATAAATTGAATTGAGCCCTTTGACACAAAAAACATCCTCCTGCTGAATTTCATCAACTTATTCTTGTCCAACACATTCATCATCAACATCCTCATTAGTATCAGATGCACAATTATCACCCTGATCCTGTTGCATTTCCACAGTAGCATCCTCAATTTCTATGTCTGAACCATCATCATCATTACTCATGCTCACATTTGCAGAGGGTGTAGAAATGGTGGAAGATGGTTTCTCTAGGATTACAGTGTCAAAAATTTCATACTCATACACACAACTAATGGACAACCTTAGACTCCACTCCGGAATCTGTGAAGTTTGTGACCACATAGTTTGTTCTTCAGCCTTAGTGATCTTTTTGTGCACTGAATTGTCTGTTTAATAGGTGACAGATCTAAACTCCAAGCAAGAAGGTGGTGCACACAAGGCTACATACTCTGTTTGACCCTGGGATTCGCAATAAGCATTCTAGTGCATAAAAGAGCAGTGGCAGGACCACAACTCACAAAGAAAGGTCATGGTCTGAGCCTTTCCTTGCCACTGCATGTGATGTATGGCATATTGGCAATTTTAACTTTGTTTACAGTAACTTTTCCTTTCATAGTTAGCGGTGATGTTTTCTTAAAGAATGTCAAAAATTGTTTAGATTTGGAGTGTACTTTCTTACACCTTCTTACCCCTTAACATTTTTAAGAAGTAAATGTTATAAAAGTATTATGACTTCCAGCACTAGTACTGGGCTGCTCCTGTTTTTATAACTTGTGATCCATGATTGATTTTATTTTTTTCACCAGGACAGGAGTAAAGCTACAGCAGTTGAACTTAACTTCCACAATACCAAGTGAACATGCAGTGAGATAAGGAAATGAGGGACTGTTACCATGCAGTTTTATTAAAAGACAGATATTTTTAGACTCCAGAAAAAAAGGCCTTTTTGCACTTATTATCTGGAGTGCAGATGATAGGGACACCACCACACCCAGAGGGAGTACAGTAATATAATCTGCTTCTCAAAATCACACATTCTTGAAATACGATCTAAATTTAATTATAAAAGAAGAATGGAATTTTTTTTAAAACAGGAAAATATGTTTTCTTTAAGTTCTTTGGGGTTCAGCTGACTCAGACACAGTATTTTACGTCAAATTACTTGAAAATAATCAATCTGTCTCTTCCTCTATTCACAATTGACATAATATACTACAGTGTAGATAGATATCCTTGTGAAAAACAAGTATAAGTTCACTGTTCACACAAGAGCCTGTTTGCACTGGATTGCAGGTGCTACTAGTATCTGACAAACAACACACAGTGACAAAGATGCCTGCAGTCACCCATCCCACCCACTTCATCTACCTACAACTCTCTCTAATGGAGTCTAATGGTGTCTATTTAAAGGAGAACTACAGCCCACAACCTCTCTTCTGTGTGAAGTGGTGCCTGATCCTGAGGTGGGAAGATTCAATTTGGGACTCAGTACTCCTCAGAAACCCCAAGTTCGGGCAGTTTCAGATTTCTGCAAAACTGAACCGCTCATCTTTAATTTTTACTATGTTAAACATACAACTCACCATATGTAGTAGGGAGTGAGTTGAAAACTCATCAGAATAGCTTACCAAACTATAGACCTTCCTGCCAGCAAGATCGATTATATTACAAACCTGAGGTCTATTACCACACACATATGTGGCATATTAGAATTCATTCTAAACCTATAAAAACCTACCCAAAGATCATTTCTCTTCTGTGTGGTTGTAGGAATGGCTGTAGCAACTGTGCAATATTTATCTGGGCTCCCTGCTGTGAGTGAAAACATTGTAAGAGGTCTTGGAAATATGTGTGTACAGGTTTGATGATGTAGCAGAGTTTCTGTACACATGTTATGTGCAGCCCAGTTACTTAACCAGTGTAATAGTTTTATTGAAGGGATAATGGGCACAGACATACTCAACACTGGTACATGGCACGATGCTTGAGAGGAGCAGGGTGACATATAGCTCACTAGTTTGGGAGTGTATGCGGAAGTGGGTAGTGGTGCAGGGATGCTGGAACAGCATTTTGTTCAGCAGTAATATTGGGTCTCACTTGAGCTTAGTGGGAGAATACTATGATAATCATTACAGTAATAAGATGGCACCATGCATGCACAGTATGTAAGCTGGTGGCGATCTTGGAATAAAGCCACCATGATGGATTAACATGGAGTCTGTGCAGTAGCACTCTCCATCCTCATTACCCCCTTAGCTAGAAGGTTCTCCATGTTTCACAAAGATTTGATTAAAGCTTCTTTGTAGCATTCTGAAAAGAAAACAGGGTTAATCACATAAGAAAAGAAGAAAACATCAATATTTCATGGAACCTTGCTCTGGCCATCATGGTAGTCACATTGATAAGGGTCTCCTCACTGATAGCATGGACCATAACAACAGTCGCTTGACTCCCAAATTCATTACTGTTGTCACTCTCACAATTTTGGATGTCTTCCTTACTTGACTTTGTTTGTCGGATATCAATTAAATGCAATACATGCAAATTCTTCCTCACACCTTTTAGGTGGCTTCCTGATATTTGATCATGCTGAAGATCTCCTCTGTGCCTGCGTCCTTTAACATACTTCTTACTTTCTCCATTAGTGTATCGTTTGCTCATTCACTTACATTGTTTTGCTTAGAACAGTGGTTCCCAAAATGTTTTGAATCACGGCACCCTAGTGTATCAGCATTGTTTTCACGGCACCCCTAAGCCAAAAGTTTGTTACAGAGAAACTCCGGAAAAATTGTAGCAAAGTAGTAAAGTGATGTAAATTGTGCTTACCTGTCATCCTTAGGTTCAGTTATGTGGTGGTGGACAGGCTTCTGTTTGTCCACATACTGTATTTACATTACATTGTCCATAAATAATTTGATTTGGTGCTGTGCCACCAAGCTGAGGCACCCCTGCAAGTCCCAAAGCACCGCAGCCACAGCACACAGTTTGGGAACCACTGGCTTAGGAGAATAGATAATGGTCAATTGATGTTCTATTTCGTATTTTCTCAACAATAATTCCACCTCTCTGTTTAGATATTCTCCACCATTTTCAAATCTCAGAGTCTTAAGTCTGTGACCGGTTTGATTCTCTACAAGTCTCTTGTAGTCTTCAGTCTTCTTCACTATTTCAGACTATTTCAAACAGATGATGAAGTACATATGTCATTCTTGTGAGGTCCTTTATGAATGTCATCTGTATCCACTTACTGACTTTACCTCCATTGGACCACATACATCTGTATGTACTATCTCAAGTGGTGCCTGTTGCTCTGCTTACAGACTTGGGAAATGGCAAGCTTTAAACAGTCATCATATCATAAGTGTCTAAATCTTGCATAAATTGGTAGAACAAGGAGTCATTTAATTGGCATATTATTAGAGTACACATATGTGTGGGTGTGTTATATCAGTAAATTTGTGATATTAGAAATATGCTGTATACACTGTGAAATGGTCCATGAAGAATTATTTTATATATATATGCAATAAAGGTTATGTTTCAATAGGTGCACTACAACATGACAACCACTTTCACTACTTCCTTCATTTGCCAAGCAAATTCCTAATGTGGTGCTGAATTATACTATATTACATTATAATCAGTGCTCAAAATATGCCGGTATCACATACCGGCACTTCGAGCACTGAATTTTTTTACTTTTTTAAATTTTTTTCTAAAGATTGTAAAGTTGAGGCTCAGGGTGGAAGCGTGGCTTGAGCGCCGATCAGGTAAACAGACAGACAGCCTGCATGCAGAGTGACCGGCCACACAGCCAAGCTCCAGAGCCTTGCAGTGCAGCCCATCAGTGATCCGCCGCTCGGCTCACTACAACCCAGGAGTGTTGGGGGTTTGGCTGCTGCTGCTTGAAACCTGCGCAGGGTGTCACACTGATCGTGCAGGCAGTAGGGAAGGAGGGGGCGGGACGGCATGCTGTATGATACACTGACCAAGTGAGGAGGACGGAGCCACTATCGGGACTGGCTACATGTGACCTAAAGCTGCTGTCTGTGTATGGGACAGCTGCCTTTCTCCTGGTCCCTACTGCTGGTTCTATTGACATCCAAGCAGCTGAGAGTGTAAGTCCGTTCCCAGTGTCCTGTGTCTTGAGAGCGAGGAGCAGTGGCACCCATGTATGCAGAGACTGAGACGGAAGGTACATAACTGAAGAATGACATGCAGGAGTGGAGGCAGAGTGTGTGTGAAAAGTGGAAACAGAAAAGAGGGGGATAGACTAAGAGAAGAAAAAGGGGTTTATGACAGTAAGAAAATAAGGGGAGAGAAAAAAAGGGGGACGACAGGGGGAAAGTCAGACAGAAAAGAGAGGGAAAAAGACAGAAGGATAGATGGGGGAAGAAGGGAGAGGAGATGGAGAGGGGGTTTAGTGATGTGGCTGCCGGTCTCAAAGCCGACAGCAGAATCCCAGCAAGGGATGTAACATAGGCATCAAAATACCGATGCCTATGTTAATCCCGACGCTGAGGATGCCAGTCCGGGGCGCCCTTAGTGTTAGCCACGGGGGAGAGGGTTAGTATTAGGGGGGCTTGCGGGGTTAGCATTAGGGTTTTTTTGGGGGGATTAGGATCAGGCACCCCTAGGGGGGAGGTTTAGGGTTAGGCACCACTGGTCGGAGGTTAGGGTTAGGAACCCCCCTGGGAGGGTTAGGTTTAGGGTGCGAGGAATGGGCGTTAGGTTTAGGCACCCCTGGGGGGGAGGTTAGGCACTAAGGGGAGAGGTTAGGGTTAGGAACCCCCCTGGGAGGGTTAGGTTTAGGGTGCGAGGAATGGGCGTTAGGCTTAGGCACCCCTGGGGCGGAGGTTAGGTACTAAGGGGGGAGGTTAGGGTTAGGAACCCCCCTGGGAGGATTAGGTTTAGGGTGCGAGGAATAGGTGTTAGGCCTTGCACCCCTGGTGGGGAGGTTAGGGTTAGGAACCCCCCTGGGAGGGTTAGGTTTAGGGTGCGAGGAATGGGCATTAGGTTTAGGCACCCCTGGGGGGAGGTTAGGCACTAAGGGGGGGAGGTTAGGGTTAGGCACCACTGAAGGAAGGTTAGGGGGGGACATGGAGGGTTAGGATACTTACCTACCCCAGTCGGGATCTCCTCCTGTCTGGCATCTGCTGTCGGGATTTGAACAGATAAACAGCCGCCGGCATTTCAAACCCATTCCCATACAGAGATAGAGAGAAAAGGTGAGCAAGAGAAATACATGCAGAAGAAGACAGATATACAGGGCTAGGAAGGAGAGACATATGAAATGGGAGGGGCACAGGAAAAATTATGGGGCATGACAGCTACACATGCAGACCACATTGTGCAAACACTTTCTGTGCTATCAAACCTGGCAAATGAGATGTCCAAAATATTGGTACAGACTCTATACGAATATTCTTGACCCCTCGTTTGCCGATTTCAAGAGCACAAAAAGTTCTTAAAAAATGTGGTCTGCATGGGTAGCTAGTCGGATCCATATATATAATACATTCATCTGACTAGGGAGGCCCCAAACTGGTATGCTGCCTAGTGCCCCAAGAGGTCTTAATCCTGCTTTGTCCCCTATGTGTTTTATTTATTTCCTGTGGGGGCCTATGTGCTTCTTTTTTTCCTATCTGTGCCAATGTGTATTTTTTTTTTCATACAAAACCTATATGCTTTATTTACTTCCTGTGACATGGGGCACGAGTCTGGTTGAACCTCTTGGTTGGTATAACATTGGTTATATTCCTACACAAACAGGCATCTTCTGAACCATGTGATCTCCTACGTGAATAGTGAATATCAACTGAAGACACCATCTGCCCAGGGAGGATCAGTTTCTTCAGAGGTTCCCCATTGCAGAGAAACCACCATATAGGTAAGATGTACTTGAAATTAAATGGAGAGGAATGCTCCCATAGTGGCAAAAAATGAGTGGTGTGTGGCCATGCCCCTTGTGACATGTGGCCACGCACATTTCATTCATATTGCCACTGGCTCATTTTTTCTACTTACACCACTGCCACGACTTCTATATTTTCCATACCCCCACTTCAAAATTCCCACTTCAACCACTGATTATAATATTACTTTTTCAGGCTGACAGTTATATTTAACCCTGCTGCACTGGGCCACAAGGATTCTGCTAAAATCTGAAGAAGAGGACAGAAAACACATGTGGACTGAGACAAAGCTCATTGGTGGCTTGTCCTGGAGTAGTGGTCAGCCTCCGGGGAGTACAGCAATGAAGGGACTGGCCTGCCATTACTATGTTAATTCAGGGTTGCTTACTACAAGGTAGTACTGCACTGTGCTGTAGTGCTTGATGCCCACCCTGCTAACACAGCTGCCTAACAGATCCAGCAGGGTCGAGTCTGTAATAAAAATGAAAAATGAAAAATAAAAACAAATTAAACCAAATACCGATGGTGGTTGACAGGCAAAACAATTCGGACCCACTCTAGGTATCTAACTGTACCACCTATACAGGATTGTGGTGTGAACATCAAAATGAAGTTGAGTAAGGTAAGTTAACTGCTAGGCTAGAAGAACACAATAAAAGCATATAAACTGGAGAATAGGATTGTTGAACACAGTAGATAACATATAGATGTTTTATAGGGTTTATGAATTTGAATAGATATACTATCAATACTATAACAACTGTTATCAGAGGCCCCGAGAGGGGGTGAGGGGTTGGTACAGTTTACCTGGGCCCGGGCTTCCTGAGGGGCAGGCGGGGGACCAGGTCCAGAGCCGCCCCCCCTCCCTCACAGCAGCCCAGCACACAGCGTGTGCTGAGCTGCAGTGGGAGACTGCTAGTGGCTGCTGAGAAGCAGCCACAGCAGTCTCCTATGCATGTGGGGGGCAGCGATCACACTGATCGCGCCCCCCCAGCTTTGCGCCTGGCTGAGGGGGCTCGGAGCGCCCCCCTCCCCAGCGCGCAAATATTTTTTCTTTTGTTCAGGAAGGGGGTGTGCTCACACCTCCCGCGATTAGGCCACACCCCCTGTTACCAGGTCCCGCCGCGGCTCTTGGCGGGCCTCTGTTATAGTAACTCTACAGTACTGTTATACTAACACTACTATTGCAATCATAATACACTGAAGTGTCAAAAGTCATGGGATAGCGGTAAGTAAATGTTAGTGTGACATCTTGGAAATGCCCAGATCTACATCAGTTATAATCTGATATCTTATGTGTCAGTTTGAACACCGGCTAGGCTGCACATGAATTATTAAGTTCGAATGTGGCATGATAGTGGGTGCCCGGTGGATGGGACTTTCCATTTCTGAAGTTGTGTGGACATTCAATATTCCTCAGTCTATGGTGTCACATGTATATGGGCTACCTCATGGAAGGCATTACCACCATGGACAGTGCAGTGGCCAAAAACAGGTGGTGGCATCTGGCCAGAATTGTCCATGGTAACAGACAAGTGACACTTGCTCAAATCACATCTACATTCAATGCAGGAGGTACCAGATGCATATCCAGCAGGTCAGTGCAGCGCTCTTTTGCTTCCATGGGATATGGGAGCAGAAGACCCACCACAGTTAACACTATGACACTGGACACAGCACCTCACCTGGGTTCACGATGTTGCTAATTGGACCTTGATAGACTGGCAATATGTGGTGTGGTCCAATGATTATGAATATCAGGGAGCTGTGGGAAGCTATCCAAATGGCATGGGTCTCCAGAGGTCTTCTGTCAACATGTTGAATCAATGCTACAATGAGTTGCTGCATTTTGCCAGGCTAGAGTGGGTCCCACACAACACTTCAGCGTATATAGCCTATTTTACATATGTGTTCTGCAGTTATAAATAAATATATATATACAGTATATATATATATATATATATATATATATATATATTTACTTCCCATCAGTGCGGCACTCCTGCTCAACACATCTCACTCAGACAGCGGCATGTATGGCAACGTTTCAGTGCCTGTTTATTAGTGTGGTACTTTCATCAGGTTATTTATAACTAGTGCCAGGTGCGGCACTAGGCGGTCAGATAAATGAACGAAAATGGCACACAAAGTGCTGGAACGTTTCACGCTTTATTTGCCCATCGTCAGGCTACATTCCCCTCCGTAACCTCTATAGTAACACATTCCCCTCTCACTGCTGCTGTAACACATTTTCCTCTCTCACCTCTGTAGTACTACATTCCATCCCTTACCCTGTAGTAACACATTTGACATTCTCTTCCATCACCTGTGTAGTGTAACACATTCGCCTCCCATACATGTGTAGCAACACATTCCCCTCCCATATGTGTGTAGTAACACATTCCCTTATCTTTCCTCTATATTAAAACATCCCACCTCCCTCATCTGTGTAGTAACACAAATTCCTCTCAACTCTGCAGTAACACATTCCCTTCCCTCACTATTCAAATAGAGGAGCCACACCAACTGCCAGTGATGTTTGAAAGCTCTTGGGATGATAGTTGGTGTTTGAATATTGATTTGTGCTATAGCCACGCTGAGACAGTCAGGACATTGCACAGGGGGAGGAAACATTTTAGTCCTTTTCACCCTATAGGGGTCACATTTAAAAAAAAACCCTTGTTAAAGGGCACCTACGTCATGGAAGGCATATTCTACATGATTTTCATGTTTCTGTGTCCAGGAGTTTGAGCTGGGTGATAATCAGTAAGTTAGGAAAATAGATTTTATGTATACTATGTAGACCAAATTGATTGGACACTCCCGCACAACTGAAACTATGTGCTCCTGCAGCAGACACGTGTTTGTGAAGGTATAAAATGAGAAGTATAGAGATGTTCTCAATAACTCCCTACATTGATCCCTACATTGTGTCAGTTCTATGGAAACAACAAATGTTTTTATCAGGACGACAATGCCTCCTGTCATGTTTCCAGGACAATGCTGAAAATTCGGTAACCTGTATGAACTGGCCAACTCAAAGTCCAGATCTTAGCCCCATTGAGAACCTCTGGGACGAACTGGAGCGATGGGTGCATTCTAGGCTGACTCAACCTTTGAGGTAAAATCCGCTAAATCATTTCCACCCAAATGAATGAGAAGGAAGGTAATATATCCATAAATTTTCATCGAGGGGTCAGCTGAGCCCAACCCTTCAAGGTCTTAGTGATCACAAAGGACTTAGAAACATTAGGGAAACTGTGCAAGAAAATACAAAATTCCTGCAAGGGATTTAACAAATACCACTCTAGATTTCTTGCTCAAATAGAGTCCCCACACAAATGATAAAATCATCTATTGGTAACCCTTATCTCTGTTAGCAAGCAGACTGATAAACCTGGAGCATCCCATGGGCCAATGGACCTCATTCAGAGCCGGACGCTATTTGCGCTCGCTCGTTCAGAAAAAAGGGGTGGCTATTCAAATGAACCGTTCGCTCTTTGCGGTCTGTTCACGCCTCTAGGTCTGAACGAGCGAACAAAACATGTGGTCGTTTTTTGGAAAACTACGCCCCCTGGCCGCTCGCATCCTACGTCATGTCCGCTACTTATTAGATTAATCGAGTACATCGACCAGCGTATGAACTGCTCGCTATTCTTGTGGTTGGTTTTTCCTACCGCAAGCTTGCGAGCAGTTCTGACTATAAAATAACCCAGTGACGTGGTCAATGACGCTGCTGTATTAATTATGCACACCCTTAAAACGCCCGTTTTGACCTTTAAGCACACCTACGTTCGAATCTCCACTACCCGTTTTCAAGCACCTTCCCCTGTTACCACCCACATACGCCTCCTCCTGTCACTCAAAATAGCAGGCATTCACTATTTAGCGAACAAACGATTTTCGGCCGCACTGGCGCATGCGTATTGCGATCCGTATGCATGCGCAATTGTGCAAACATCGCTCGGAACGAACGAGCGGCCGCTTATGAGCGGCTCTGAATCAAGCCCAATGTTCGATGAGCTAAGCCCTCTATGTTGCCTTGATAACCTGCCAGACATAAGAAGGGCATAATTCACCATACAAATTCGCATGAGGCAACAACGTCCTAAATTACAGCCAGTCAAAGCAAGAAAGGGCATCAGCAATGCTATTATCAACCCCTGTGATGTGCCTATCATAAAAATAAATATTGCAGCACAAGCAATGGAGAATAACTTGGGACAGTAAACAAATCAACGGCAAACCAGACACGCCCTGATGGCTTATCACATGGACTACGTCAACATTATAGCACCAAGAATCTATACTCCAATTCCTCAATTTATCCCCCCAAGTTGAAGTGTTGCCATGATGGAAAACTTGCAGAAGGTTGCAGGTAAAACCCTGCACTACCCAATCTTCCAGCCAAGGGGCTACACACCATAGCTCATTAAGGTAAGCCTCAAAACTCATGAAGCAGGCAGCATCAGTGAAAAAAATCAAGGGCCACATTAGAAAACGTGGGCAAGATCCAGATACAAATCCCATCAAAGCGTAATAAAAAATCCACCCATTATTTGCTGACAGGAAGATAAAATGATCAGGCCTGCAAATTCCAACAAGCATATGCTCAGACATCTTACAAAAGACCTGCACTACCACAGTCGTATGCCCACAATCCTTGAGGGGGTATAGCCCTCCACATCGGATACAACAACATCTTGTACATTGTTGAAAACAAATGCCTTTAGCAGGACTGGACTGTGATGATACCAGGCTCAGTGTATCACTCTGTGCTGTACAGCTGGCCTATCTGGTAGCTATCCAAGGTTCAAATACCACCCAGTCAAATATCTGAAATAAAATGAATAGGTTAATTTAACAAAATGGTAGCACCAATCAGCAATAATACAATTTAAATAATAACCTGCAACAAATAGCACTACAGTCTGTCACAGACAAAATACATAGTATAATGAAAACACCTTACAAGTATCCTAGTCAGTCTCAGTCTGCTGCCTATCCAAACTTCTCCTTTGACGCAGACCTTTTCTCCTTTGACTACCAACAAGGCAGCAGCCCTGTGTCACTGTCACTACGCTTTTGGTGGACACACATTTTCCCAAGCCCTGGATAGGAAAATAAAGACAAAGACAATACTCCAGGCACAGATTGTCCCTTCTCTGGCATGTTGCAAAGACAAACATCTCAATGCCAGCCTGACTTTAGCTATCACTGGGTAGTGAATGCCCTCCTTGCTGTCTTCAGGAGCTCTCTTTTAAATTCAGAAGTGACCTTCTTAGGCATTCCAGGACCTGCCTGATTGGTCCTTTTCTGTGTTTAGCTTATGCAGACATACAGTTGGGATAGCAGATGAGTCACTCTTGATATAATTAGGGGCAGGTATTGTTTAAATATAGAATTTACTTATCTATCTGTTGACCTTTCCCCTACTATTACACACACAGACACAGAGATAAACAAAGGACATGAGATCCCTTGGTGTGAATTTGGTGGACAATAATCCTTCTCCTTCTGCCTAGGCTGAGACAATGGACTAGTCTGCATGTGTACACAAGATAAGAAAGCCATGCTGCCACAAAAATAACCACTTACAAATACAATATGTACATTACAAGTTTAAATATGATTGACAGATTTGGGAAAATAGAGGGCTATAAAAGGTATATGCTTTTATAGTTCACATTTTGTGAGAAACGAGGTGGAGACTAGTTGAGGTAAGATCAATACCTAACTTCATCACATTGACAACAGAGAGCATTTGGGCATGGAGAGATGCTATTAAAAAGAAGACTCCCCAGTGGCCCGTTAATGTTGTGTGATGTCCAACCTTACCTCAACGTCCTTGCTCCCTTAAATCTGTGATGACTCTGACATGTTGTTTTCTACTAAACTCCTCATCATAGGCACACCATACTGGTCCTTTGGCTCAGGAGTAAAGAGAATGAATTGGGTGAAGATACCTGGTAATCTTCATGTGTTCTTCAGGACAAGTCTCCAAATACACACTACGAAAATATACATGCTCATCAGCCAAACACTATAAGTTTTGTAAGCCTCACCAGACCCGCCTTTCTTGTGGTAACATATATGCCTTTCCTAATCCGTTCATGAATGCACCATTGAGCACCACTGTATTAGCACAGTGCACCATGACACCTCTGTCGACACTGGACACTGTGTGACTGATGATGTGAGTGACCCCGCCAAGCAAGTTTACCAACTGATTACCCTCAGATGAAGAAAACGTGGTTAAAAAGACTGACCCCTCAGATGAGTCTTTATGTTTAAGTCAGGACTTTGTAAAATGCTTGCATGACAGTGAACGTGACAGATGAAGATGACCCCACAGTACGGCCAGAACTATTTCTCAGCTCAGAAAGCATACTTCCAACACTCCAATCGCTATCCGAGTCAGAGGCACACTCACTGTAAGGGCCAGTCATCAGGTCAAAGGTAAGATGGTCAACACACACACATCCCATAGAAACTGGCACAGAGGGAGCCATCAGAAAGACTGGATCTGCAAGAGAAACAGAAGAGCAGAAATGTGCTGTCCAATAACAAACTGAGCAGTCACACAGTCAACATGCATGGGCACAGAAGATGCAGCAATCGCAGCGTTAGTCCTGTCCATTGCCATAATGAAGGTCTGACAAAACAATTGCATAAATCGGGTCATCAATGGGACCAAACGCTACTGAAATGCTGCCACATCAACCATAGGGGAGCCTGCAGCTGAAGGCACACTGGGAAAAGTGGTAATAATGGGAATGAGGGAGGCAAGCAGTGACATAACCAGCTCAGAACCAAGGCCTGGTGCAGCAGTTTGCACCACGACTAAAGCACTTTGGCCGATGATACCATTGTAGGATACATAGACAGGCTGGTTTGCAGCAAAGCCACTTGCCCACACTGACAAACCAGCACTACTGGGGAAAGGGCAAAATCATATGTGTTGCCAGCAGCATTTAGCTGGCCTGTCCACAGGTGAATAATTATGGCCCCTTGCAGGACATGGAAGCTTGAGAAGAAGCTCCTTCCCAAGCTGCCATGTAGCAGTGCAAAGCGATTTGAAGCACCTGGAAGCTGCCAGCTGGGTAGACAAGCAGCAATATTGCCTGGGACCCCCAGCACACTATCAATGATGGGGTGGATGATACTGAAAATTCACAGCTAGTGTGAGACCACTGACTTAAGCTGGAGCTGCCACCAGCCGGGCCGTCATGCACAGACATGTCTGATTGATAGCCACAGAGAGCCCCACCACCAACCAGGAGACAGACAGTCACAGTGAGGAGCTGGAAGCACCATGCACAGACGTCTGGGTAATGGAAGTACCTAGCTAAATCACCTACTGTAGGCATCATAATAAAAACTCTGCAGATGTACGGAGCAGCCATATAGAAAAAAGGTGAGCAACAGAAAAGAAAAAAAGGGGGAAAAACTGAAAAGAAAAGAGAGATAAAGGAAAGGAAAAAAAACTAAGCAGCACTAATGAGAGGGAAGGATAAGGCATGAGGAAATACAGAATAAAGTAAAAGGTGGTAGAAAAATAGAGGCAAAAGAAAAGAACCACTAAATAAAAAACACACAATAAGATAAATCTACCACACAGTACTTTCCAGTCCAAAACGCAGCTCAAAAGATAACTGGAAAATTCTGGAATCCTAGATCAGATAAAGTAACCAAACTAAACTTCGCCCACTCTACTAACATCACATTAAAGCAACCTTAAGTCCTGCCTTGGCAAGTGTGAGATGATACAACCTCGGAGTTTAAATTTCCGCAAAGCATATAAAATGCCTTTGTTCTTTCAAAATTAATACTGACAGGTGCCAGTGAGAGGTAGGATAATTTTATTTTCAGAAATAAAAATATAAATACAATTTTTGTCAATTTCTTTAAAGGGTGTTTCTGTGGGTGACTTTGGGGTCAGGGACTGGTGTAAGGAGATATCATGCTCTCACTTCCTTTTCACTATTAGCTCCACATCCAGGGAGGGCCTGAGGCTGTGTATGCACACCAACAGTGCCAGACATTTTTTTTAGTGTAGGCCACTACTTGTGGCTGCCATTCTAGTCAGACACAATTTTGTATTGCTGTTTATTATTTAGTGAGTAGAGTTTAAGCTTCTATGGGGCCTCTTCATTATAACTAAAAATTCTCTAGAGGTAATTACGTTGAGAACTAGCATGGAGTTCTACTTAATTACCGAAGGAATTCATCATTCCTCCTCTCCTTAAGTATCTATTCCCGAAAAGCTGTCAATTTGCGATTACAGCTTTTCGGGAAATAAATACTTTTCCATGCCTATACATACCTTATCACAGCTGTAATCTGTGCTGCGCATGCGCCGTTCCATCCACAAAAGTGACGCATGCGCAGCACAGATTACATCTGCGATAATTCTGTATCCACCTCCCCTCTCCTCCCCATCACTTACCTGGCCGGCTGTAGCCATGGATTCCGACCTCCAGCCCTGCCCCCGTCTGCAGCATACAGTACGGACTGACAGAGGGGACTGAAGAGGGCACCCGTCATGGTGCCCATATGCAGTGCCCCCCTGTGCCCCAGGAGAGGACCCCCTTATGCAGGACTCCAGTAGTGCCCCCAGTAGTGATCCCTCCTATGCAGTGACCCTTATGCAGAGCCCCAAGTAGTGGTCCCCCCTGTGCAGTGCCCCTTGTGCCCCAGTAGTAAGCCCCTTATATAGTGCCCCCAGTAGTGGTACCCCCTATGCAGTGCTCCTTATATAGTGCCCCCAGGAGCAGTCCACACCTCATGCAGTGCCCCCAATAGTGGTAACCCTTATGCAGTGCCCCTTAAATAGTGGCCCCAGTTGTAGTCTCCCCCCTATGCAGTACCCCCAGTATTGCGCCCCCAGCAGTGGTCCCTCGATGCAGTGCCCCCAGTGGTAGTCCCCTCCCCCTATGTAGTGCCCCTAGTAGTAGTCCCCTCCCCCTATGCAGTGCACCTAGTAGTTGTCCCCTCCCCTTGTAGTGCCCATAGTAGTAGTAGTCCCCACCTTGTAGTGCCCCAGTAGTAGTCCCCCCTTGTAGTAGTAGTCCCCCACCTTGTAGTACCCCAGTAGTAGTCCCCCTTGTAGTAGTAGTCCCCCCCAGTTGTAGTCCCCCCCTTGAAGTGCCCCAGTTATAATCCCCAGTAGTGGTCCCCCCTTGTAGTGCCCCCCCTGTAGTCCCCCAGTAGTGATCTCCCCCTTGTAGTACCCCTAGTAGTGGTCTCCCTCTTGTAGTGCCCCCAGTAGTAGTCCCTCCCTCTTGTAGTGCCCCCAGTAGTGGTACCCCCTTTGTAGTGCCCCCAGTAGTAGTCCCTCCCTCTTGTAGTGCCCCCAGTAGTGGTTCCCCCTTTGTAGTGCCCCCAGTAGTCCCCCCCTTGTAGTGCCCTCAGTAGTAGTAGTCCCCCCCTTGTATTGCCCCCATTAATAGTAGTCCCCCTCTTGCAGTGCCTCCAGTAGTGGTTGCCCCCTTGTGGTGCCCCCAGTAATGGTCTCCCCCTTGTAGTGCCAGCCCCCCCCAGTAGACACACGTAGTAAAACAAAACAAAAAAACACTTACCTGAATCCCCGCTCCCACCGTCGCCATCCGCTCCTCCGTCTGTCCTTCCCGGGCCGGACTGCTCTGCATTATGGGAGAGCCTTCATATGACGTTATGACGCCTCTCCCATTGCCCACTGCGGGAGCCGGAAGATGGTCCGGTCAGCGCTACACATGCGGTGCAGTCTGTGTCACAGTGACACAGACTGCCCGCAGCCCGCGGCCCGCATGACGCCACTGTCTCCTGTGTTAAGTGTCTTCATGAATACAAAAAAATAACTGTAATTAAGGAAAATGTCCTTAAAACCGTTATTTTAGTGTTGATGAATAGGCCCCTATGTCTTGCACTGTAAGATTAACTTTACTCTACTACAGACTAACCTAACCCTAACCGCAGCCTAACCCTAATACCAACATGGACTATCCACATTGTGCCTGTCGACATTCACAATGTCAACATTATGACAATGTTGACATTATGTCCATGTCGGCATTGTGAATGTTGACGTTTTCACTATTGACATTTTGGCCATGTTGACATTCTGAATGTTGACATAATGACTGCATCATACTTGACAACTCTCCCTCATTTAATGAAAACAAGGAGGGATGGGGGAAGGAAAAAGCGACGCAGCACTGAGGCAAATAATTAATATGAATGTGAGAAAATCAGAATAATGAAGATTAGATGAAGGTGAAATTTTTTTTTATTGTAATAATCACCTATATAGACAGAGGTGCTCCCTGAGAGTAATTAATCTGAAACTCAAAATGAAGGAGGGAGAAGGAAAAGAAAACTCTCATATTAGGGGCCAACTATATCAAAGATTGAAAGATGGAATAAAAATTAACTTTTATTCAAGAATAATTAAAATCATTAATATCCATTGGGCAACAGGAAAAACAACGATTGACATGACATGACAAAAAAATAATAATGGTAAATTAATTCAAAAACCACCTCTATATAAAGACCAATAGATATTCCAAGGTGTATAAGAAAATGTTATGCTAAAGTGCACTGTGCAATCAGGTATTAGGTGCAAGAAAATTTAAACCTTAAAATAGAGTGACAAACATCTTTCTATTATAACACTAATAAATTCCGCCAGTCCGGTTCACAATGATGCAAGGCGGCTTTAAAGCACATTCAGCAACCATTATCACTGCCAAAAATAGACCAATGTCCATAAAGTGACATGTGCACGTGCAAAATATGATAAATAATAAATTATTACACCAATGACAGAAATTAATAAAACGGCTTTGAAACACATTCAGCAACCATTAATCACTGTCCAAAAATAGACAAATGTCCATAAAGTGACATGTGCACGTGCAAAATTTAATAGATAATAGATTATTACACAAATGACAAAAAATGAAGCATAATAAATAAATATATCAACAAATCTATTATTGATCTCCTATATTGATATAAGACCTCAAATCAATTAAATGGTGAACAATTTATCATACATATTGAAAACAGATTTCCAAAATGTAAATTCATTTATATATAAGTCACTGTATCAATATTGTGTTCATCCAGATACAGTGACAACCACGTGTTCTATTAATCTGTCCCTTTATGGGAAACAAGCTTGTAAGGCGTACCTTAATATATAGACAATTGATTGTCATCTCCTTTATATAGATACTGGCAGGTAGAAATAATAGTACCTGTGTACTTATCAGTCCAGAGATCTACTGTTACCAGTCTTACTAATGCATAGGACTGGTAATGAGAGTCCCTTTCTTGCGGCACAGTGAAAGAATAGAGCAGTACTTTCTCTGCTGTCAGCGCGGGCAATGTAGTCACCCTGTTACATCAGCATTGCAGGGTGAGACTACAGAGGCAGCAGCTGATGAGAGTCTAGTGAGTGAATAGAAGAAAAAGATACCTGATAGCGGGGAGCAACGAGAGAGCGCCCGCTTGTTTCTTAGTGATCGTGGTGAGAGGAGTCCCCGTGCACACAGGGACCCCTGTTGATGACGTGGCCCGACGCGCGTTTCGCCTAGCGGCTTTCTCAAGGAGGCCTAAACACATTGGTGAAGCAGTGGGTTTGGGAAACACAATGCTCGAGCTGTGCTGTCTATAGTACTCACTTGAAAACGCTGGCACAAGCGTGCTTCAGCTATTATTTTTTTGCAGGGACCACGAGTCAGTCAAAATGGCGGAGGGGAGTGGCCAGGGACAGTGTAGGTCGTATAATTGATCATACATATGCAAAATACATACGATTGGGCTCAATTCATACACGATCAGTTGAGAGGTCTCTCAAAACCATCTGGTATGCGTTCCAACTAGACGACGGCGGGGACGCGCATAAGGGTCGCAGGAGACTCAAAATACAACTATTTTCATAAGATTGGTCTGTCCAACCTGTAAAAACAGCCCAAATCGTGTGATCAATCGTTCAGTGTATGGCCAGCATTACAGTGTATTATGGGGCCTCTTTTAATTTGTTTCCTTGGGCCGCCTATCCATAGCTATATGTGTTTGGCAGAGTTAATTGTTCACATAATGAAATTTAAGATTTGGTCATTTGTTTGAATTTACTTAACGTGGACATAATAAAAGTAAGGGCTGATTCAGAGATAGGCGCAGTTTTGATGTGGTTTACTACTGCACATGCACTAAAAGTCTGGGGAACCCTTACAGTCCATATGTGAACCCAAGTGTCCAATTGCATTCGTACTTGCATACAGCATCACTAACACTTGAGAAGGTGTTTATATAATCTAACTTTCACATCCAACTTAAATATATATTGGCAGTTGCTTTATGCCTGGCAAAGTCATCTAGCCGGGAGAAGGCTGTCAGGTTGGTGCAGCAGGAAGTGTTGGAGTGGCTTAAGTAGATGGAGCAGGTGAGTGCCAGCATGATCGCGTCATGGCGGCCCCGCCCGATTTCTAATGCCGATATTACTAGCATTGTAAAGCGGAGGCGGGGCTACAATGACGCAATTCGGCACAAATCTCGTCATCGCCCCCTAAACCGCCCACTTTCACATGTGGGCACAGGGGGGCGGCCATTCCTGGGGACTCTTGCAGGGTACCCGGAGTGGCACCCGATTTTCGGGAGGCTCCCGGCAGTCCCAGGAGTGTAGGCAAGTATGTCTAATGTTGACCTTCGGAAGAGGAATTGAGAGGTGTTGAATCATTGCCGCACACTTCTTACCATTATAATATATTCAAACGCTTTGTTCACCATTATATTACAGCAATACACTTCTGAAATGCCAGGCTGGAATGTATTATACATATTGCCATCAGCCAACTGCAGGCCCCATTACATACATCATTAAACATACAATTTGCAATGTATACGAATCGTTATTCCAAAATGAAACAAGATTACCCCAAACTATATGGAAGACTAGCTCCATTTCATCTACATTTCTTTTCTTTATTTTCTATGTGAATACTTGCTATAACATTGTGTGAAACAACGTGTAACATAAATTTGATTAGCAGTTTAAAATAGATTATCTGTTTAACTTGTTTGGTATAAAAGCATTATAAAAGATTCATGGCTCTTTAAGTAACTAAAACTGTGGTGCCCCCAAACTGAGTAGTTTTAAAAACATGACTTTAGATAAATAGTGTAGGAAAATAGTGCGTATTCATTATTTTTATGCTGGTGGCGTATCTGTACTGGGTGCAGGGTGTCAGGTACATGCAGCCGTTTCAGTCAGGGGTGCTTGGTCCCAGGCTAGCAGCGGGAGATGCAGCGGTGAGGTCATTTAAAATGAATGGTGTTGTTGTGCTCAGTGTGTCTGTGTTGGCATACTGTATGTGGTGCGCACAGTATAAACGAAGCAGGGAGAATGGTGGCGGGGTCATGCCTGTTGTGCTGTTTATTTTTTTATTCAGGCAGATATTTCTAGTGAGGAGCCTAACCAGAGCACTAAAAAAGACTCCAAGGAGCTTCAAGTCCATCACAGGGGCCATGCTATGACTGTGATGTCCTCTGTATTTTAAGGTGGTCATTGATTTTCTCTGTATCATATGTTGCTCATGGCAGTGCTTTTTGTATTGTATGGCAGTCAGGTGGATGCTTGGTGTATTGTATGGCGGTCACTGATTCTCTTGCATTATATTTCATTCACTGTGATGTTCTCAGTATTATATGATGGTAGAGGGTGACTACTGACTACTATCTACTGGGGGGGGGGGTAAGCTGAGTCTTTGCCCCAGGTAATAGAAAGACTAGCTTCACCCCTGTCTTTGCCACACACCCTGTGCCCATTGCAATGTTTCACCCAGCGGACGCTTGTGTCATTATTCCTGTGAATTCCTTACCTCTATGTGCCATATCTTCTGAACAATATTTTCAGATGAGTGGGAGCCCAAACATCTACACATGGCTCCTCTCATACACATATATGCATGATTGCAGACCCGCACACATCTGACTCCTTACAACTGGAAAGGCAGATTCAATGAAGGAAGGCATTCTGACACAGGCCAATTACAGTAAAGGATAAGTTATTGCAAATGCAGCTCATGCACTTTATCAGTTATGTTTCCTTTATACTTATTAAGGGGCAGTTGTTAATTTTTAAAGTGGAGTATGCTAGAGCGTATAGCATTGGGCAGCCATCGGCCATCTGTGTAAGCCTAGTAAGCTTACTAAGAATGGCCGCCAGAACTCCTCTCTCAGGGCCCGGATATCTGCATTGGAAGATGCAGACCCTGACCTTGGCACAATTACAAATCAGAGGCAACTTGCCCCCATTTCCGCACACCACTTCCACCCTGTTCCCAATCCGCTGCAGCATGTCAATAATGTTGCGTTTTAGGGGACAATGCGATCGATCTCGCTGAAACTGATCGGCACATGCATAGTACAGATTATGCGCATGCGCGGATCACCCACCATCATGTTATATGCAAACCATCGGGTTTGTGTACATCTCTGAATCAGGTCCTATGTTCTGAACTAGTTATGGTTCACATCACACCCATATTAAGATAAAACTACCTCCCTGAAAGACCTCCCAAGGGTATATGTTCAAAAGCCCCTGCATATTATAAGCAACTGTCATTGCTGGGGACAACAGTTGTCCATACTTATTCCTTGATTCACTCATACAAAATATATTATAAGTTTTATAAATCTGTATGTTATATCCCTTTTATCTATAAGTCTATTGCAATTGTATATATTATTTTTTAATGTTCTTTATTATAATCAATGTCCTGTTCCTTGTTCAATTAGTTTTAAAATGTAATAAGATTACATATGTAACCTCATATGCCTTTTATGAAGAGAAATATTGCTTGATTGTGCTATATTCAGTAGTGGGGTGATGCTTGTTTGTCCTTGCAAACATGCAAATGCAGCAAGAGGTGCCTGACACCCCCTGCTGCATTTACGATCCCTGCACTGCGATCAACGTCGCAGACTGGGATAACCATCGCGACCATCGGTCGCAATGGTGGACAGCACTGGCCAACTGAGTAAACCTTAGCTTACGCAGGCTGGCTGGCTTGCAACCCCAGGAAACTGCATCCGTGGATGCAGCCCCTGGCCTTGCCAATTCTGGAAAACAGGGCCGGCACACCCCCATCTCCGGGAGTGCTGGCCGGCCCTGCCCCCGTACCGCCCCTTAAATGCCTCTGCCTGTCAATCAGGCAGAGGCATAGCAGGGGCTGCATGGAATAGTGGAAGCTTTAATTGTGAAAATGAGGGCTAAATTGAGTGTTAACAACAGGTGTAATCCCTAGCAGTAATAAACGTTGGCAGTGTATTTTGTGACATCATTTATATTTACTAATTTCACAGAATTATGATCATACAGTATTATGATTAATAAGATTTTATTGGGTGGAATACATGATGCATCGCAATCGGGATGAGATGCATCCCACCACTTTCCGCATGCATGTCGGCGTTAACTACGCCAGTATGCATGAACAGAACATCTCTGTAAGAGCTGTCCTTTGCGAATGAGGGACTTCTGGGTCTATGACCCAGAAGTCCCTCTGTTGCTGGGATGCACTCTCCAAATAGAAGCCCATAGGCTTCTATATGGTAATGCCATAAGAAGATGACGTTACCCACCGCATCCAAGCCCCAGAATGCATCACATTCCAGGGCTTGGTACATATGAGAAATGTGGTCAAACTCGCATTTTCGGGGGTTTGACCACATATCTCACGTTGTTGCATCGAATCAGTAGTCTAAAGCTGGCCACACACTAGACCAACTTACATCCAACCAGCCAACTAGTTGATTGGTTGGAATGAAAATCTGGTAAGGTATGGGAGTAAATGATGATCAGCAATTTGCTCCTAAATGCCAGAAAACAGATGAAAATGGTCGTCAGACAAGTTTGTTAAATGTTTGATCTAAACAATTTGTTCAAACAACAGTTTTTGTTAATTTTCCGGATTTTGGGAGCAAATTGCTGATTGTCATTTGCTTTCATTCCTTACCGGATTTTCATTCCAACCAATCAACAAGTTGGCTGGTTGGATGTAAGTTGGTCTAGTGTGTGGCCAGCTTTAGACTAAAATTTAAAAAAGCCAATTGCCAAGTCTTGAATCCCTGATGAGTTCATTCTGTTCCTGATTCTTTGTATTGTCAAATGTATTTTGCCATCTGGTGTGATGAGGGTGATAATTAATGGGCACCCTGAATAATTGAATTGCAAAACTGGGTGCTCATTAATTATCGCCGTCTATGAAACAATTGAATCACCCCATAGAGTCAATATCCTATTACAAACAAAAACATGTGTATTGTATATGTGTATTAAATACAATATTTTATTTGTAATGGAATATTGAATCTCTCTCTTACTGTATGTCAGATGTACTGTAAGCACTTTTATCTGTTTTGTGTTTTAGATGACTGATACATTGTATAACTTGTATCGTTCAAGGCAATGAGTTGATATCTAGTTTATCCAAGCCAGGCAACAATTGTACTCTAGCAAAGAAACAATTCCCAGAAAGCATCACAGATGACCTCTGTGTACAAAGCAGCTTTCTCTAGTCTCAGAGATCAGAAAACACTTTAAAGGATGTTATTTCTTTATCTCTTTATCAGAGCCATACGCATGTGCTTCCAGCATGCTACCTGCATGGCTGCAGATGTTTTTGCTATTAAATCATAAAAATTTATATTTCATGTATCTAGATTTGTATGACTGATCTGGTGTCCCCGTCATACTGCACCTTCCAATGCGAACATTTCACCTTGAACACAGTACTTTCCTGCCACACACAGCATTGGTCAATTTATTTTTAGAACCCACTTAGGCAATAAATTAAAAAAGTTTCTTATTGTCACTTTGGGATTCAGTACCACTAATAAAAAACAGTATAATAATAAATTGAAATTTAAAAATATTAAAAAATATATTATTACTGTTTCAATCCATTTATGAGCAGAATATCGCTGCAGTGTGCAAGGAGTACTGTTGCCTATGTTATAAACAGTATACAAAGGGCAGTTGTTAAAAGGTTAAAATCAGCTGCTTAATACAGCCCAGTAAAGCAACAACAAATTTATCAGATATGTAAGGCTATGTTTGTTATATTTGTGTCTGTGTTTATAATAAGAAGACTCTAGCATTGAGGAATAGAAGACAATAATGTTTCACAATAATTGTAGTTCTTACTTTGTATGGCAGGAGCCACGTGATCCTAGCTGTAATTGTGTACAGCTGGTAAACAAGTCTCACATAATACTCCCTCACCATGGCTTGTGATTATGACTACTTAACTCCTGCAACCTTGAAAGACATTCAGCTTGAATTCTGCATGATCTGTAATTACAACCCCTAAGGTTTTTATGAGCTTTTCTGCTGGTGACATGTGGCCAAATGCAAATCAAGCCCTGCAGATGTTAATTGCAAAACTCAACACCATTATGTTTGTTTGACCTTGTCAAAACTCTGTTTTTTATTCTTAATAGGCATTAAGAAGTGAACCAATGGTTTCTGTAATCTTCTTGACATGTTATAATTCTTCACTTGCAAAATTATTGACACATAAAGACCATTGTTAGGTTTTATGAATTGACATTAAATTTAAATTATGTTATATTTAACATTCTTTTCTGTAATAATCCTTACCCTAGTATAAATTCCTGTTCCTATCACTACATCTCTATTCCATACACCTCCTTTGGCAGAAAGCTTTCCCTGCTGCGCTTACAGTGACTGGATCAGTGCTTCCCAGTGTTGGCTTCAATCTACAGACACTGAGAACAAAGAAGAAGACCAGGTTTCTAAAGAGACTGAAAGCTATGCACAAATATCTGATGACTACTTATTAGAAGCCCTGAGCATAGAACACAGAATATCAGTAATTCAGGAGCCTCACAAATTCCACTATATAACACATAATGGTCTCCTTCCACCAGAACTAAATAAACTAAAAATAATAATAATAACTAATCATTTTAGATCAATTACTAAATTTAGTTATGTAGCATTGCATGGTGTACCACTTGTAGGTGGGATGGTGTTGGACTGTATGGAGCGTGTCTGAGCACGTGATTCATGGGAAGGTCTGAGCTTATGTAGTCAAGCAAGTCTGTGTATTTGAATGTTTTAGTTGAATGTGTGTATCTAAGGGAGCTATTTGTGTATTTCATATAGGAAATTTAAATCTATCTCCATAATCAAAATGTAAACATACATAACACTATAACAACAAAACTGTATGGCAACTCTGAAGCCTAGATGATATAGTAAATATCTTGCCTGTAGCCAAGGACTCATTGAAATGAAAGCTTGATGGCATGGAACGACTTAGTAGTTAGCTGAATGATGTTTTAAGATGTTGACAATTTTTACTAAACATGTCATCAGTATAATGACAGTGAAGTGTGACTAAGTACTCATGGTTAATTGATGAAAGAAACTACAAGCATTTCAAGAAAGTTGCTACTCCTGGGACAAGTGATTAGTTTTTTTTTTCACTTTTATTCACATACAGTATGAGATCCTGTGATACAGGTACATGGTCTTTTGGTTAATTGCTTTTTTGTCAACTTGACACATGTAATATTAATTTATGCTGCTCCCAGTGTTTGTTTCTTAATAAAAGCAAGTACTTTTGCAGTAATATTACCACAAGTACACACTTAGGGCCTGATTCAGAGCCGGACGCTCTGACCAGAGCGCTCGCTCTGAATCAGGGCCCTCCTACCTCAACTTGGAGCGGCCTCTTGGACGCTCGCATAGCTGTGGGTGACCACCCACAGCTTATGCGAGCGTCCATGATGATGGTCGCGATGGTCAAGACCATTGTGACCATCGGGCTTGCGACGAGACCCTGTGGTAGGGTCTCGCTGCCGCAAGCCCTGGAGTGATTTTGGCTCTATCAGAGCCAAAATCACTCCCAATGGGGCCGGACGCCTCCGTCTGGCAGCCACGCCCCCGGCACGCCCACCAAAGGGGGCGTGCTGTCAGTCACCATCGATAGCACGCCCCCTTTGGTGCGAGACCCGGAGTGACAGCTTGGCTTGGCCCTCCGTCGTGCGCATGCGCATTAGGGCACCATCGACCCGCTTGCGAGCGTCCTACGCTCGCGAGTGGGCCTAAATTAGGCCCTTAGCTCTTATCAGGTATTACACATGTGTTAAAGGGTAGTTATGAATCTCATGAATAACTCTTATAAGAGTCATATCGAATCTCTGTTTAGCCATTTGAAAGGTAGACTGACCAGGTCAATGGTGCTACTGCAGCGTTTCTGATTTTCTTTGGAATAATTTTCCAGTCAGGAGTGTATTAATGCCCTCCTTTGGTCAGCGCCCCCCCCAACTCCCAATTCTTACCTTTTGCCGACAAGCAGGTCCCTCCTCCACTGCGGTGTCATCTTCATAGTGATATTCGGGAAGATGGCATATTTGCACAAGAGAGCAAAGACTGACACAGTTCCAGAGTCTTTGCTTTCACAGCAGAAGAAGAAGAAGTCACTGGGAAGATGGCGCAGCGGAGGTGATACCCACTTGCTGACACACGGTAGTATATTAGGGTGTAGGGTGTGCAGTGCGAAGCCAGTGTGCACCGTACATTCTGCACCCATTATAATTGCCTATGCCTCCAGTAAAGATATGCAACAGCTTATGGTAGAGATGCAGTCACCTCTTTCTAAATCCCTTGGACTGATCTTAGGGGGTATATTTACTAATGTTCGATTTTGAGTTTTTTGTGATTCCACATTCGCATTTCATTCGATTTTCCTTTGGTGATTTACTAAAGGCAAAACCGAATGTCAAATTGAAACATAAAACTGAATCCCACTCAAATCCCACTCAAAATCAAACATTGGCAAAACATCGGTACTTTTACATAGACCAACATACAAATCCCACATTTACTAATATTTGATTTGAAAAGGAACACCAAATCGAGCTTCAAATCCCCAAAATAATAAACCTGCTACAAACAATTTTAGCATGAGCAGGTATAAATTACACAGATGCATGCACAGATCAGTGAGATCCGTGCATGTTTCTTTATGTAAAGAGTTTGTAGTGTTAACATTTTTAGAAAAAATTACACTAGCACTACAAGAACCAGGCTTTTCTGAGCCTGTCATGGTTGTGAAAAGACATACAGATTTGTCCTTTTACATCCTTGCTGATCACGCTAAAAACATGTGAACGCATCGCACAATGCAATTACCTGGAGCATGCAATCCTATGGAGTTGTGAGTGCGAATGCAGAGCACATATCCACTCACGGGCGCATGCCTCACACCATGAGTGGCGTGATTTGCTGCATACTCTGCAAAGATGTAGCAGGACACATCTGTAGGGGACCCCCGTATTTTGCATAACCAGCATGGGCTCAGTGAGCTGGACCTGGTTTTGGAAATGCAGGGGACAAAAAACATAGGGGTCCCTCGTATTTTCCAAAACCAGCACCGGATTCTTTCTAGTGGGGGGTGTAATGCCACAGCCAGGGTATCCTTTTACCGGGTCCCCCAGCCAAAGCATTATGCCTGACCGCTAGTCAGTCCAGGCCAGGGATCCCTGGGGATGTGGGGAACCCCCTCAATAAAGGGATTCCCCCTCTATGGGGCACCCCAGGCCTGGGATGATAGCCTGAGGCTATCCCCGGCTCCCTAGCCATTGGGTGCCGGGTTGATTGTGTGTAAAAATAGATTAAATAACATTGTCATTTACAGAAGAACTAGAGGTCCCAGCAAGCCTGCAGGCAATGTAATCCTAGTCAGGGTCATGGCCATTGGCGACAGCCAGAGAGGTACATATGTGGTCTTTGTTGAAGTAGTTTCTATGGATTTTATGTTGAAAGTGGAGTAGACTACTGCGCAACCTTAGTACTGCACATGCATGGCACCATTTTGTCACAGTTGTAACTAGAGATGTGTGCTGACCCCCATGTTTTGGTTTTGGATCTGGATTGGTTTTGCCAAAATCTCACCTCCGTGTTTTGTTTTTCGGTTTTGGTTTTGAATCTGGATGTTTTTCTTAAAAAAAATAAAAAAAACAGTTAAAATCACATAAAATGGGCATTTTATTAACCTCAATAACATTTATTTCCACTCATTTCCAGTCAATTTTAACCACCTCACAGCTCACAATATTGATTTTTTTCATCTAGTTAAGGGCCAAAAGGTTGCATCCAGCTAGCTGGCTCAATACTGAGTGATAGAGTTGAAGACTGTGCAAAGATGATGGTTGGGGTACCCCTTGAGGATTGAAGAATTGATAGTTGATAGTTGGCGCAACCACTGGCTGAAGTAAGAACAGTTGATACTTGATAAATTGGTGCAGCCCCTTGCTGAAGAATTGATAGTTGGTGCAGCCACTGGCTGAAGTAAGAAGAGTTGATATTGATAAATTGGTGCAGCCCCTGGCTGAAGAATTGATAATTGGTGCAGCCCTTGGCTGAAGAATTGATAATTGGTGCAGCCCCTGGCTGAAGAATTCATATTTGGTGCAGCCCTTGGCTGAAGAATTGATAATTGGTGCAGCCCCTGGCTGAAGAATTCATATTTGGTGCAGCCCCTGGCTGAAGAATTGATAATTGGTGCAGCCCTTGGCTGAAAAATTGATAATTGGTGCAGCCCCTGGCTGAAGAATTGATAATTGGTACAGCCCCTGGCTGAAGAACTGATAATTGGTGCAGTCACTGACTGAAGAATTGATAGTGGATTGTTAATTGTTGATGCAGCCTCCGGGCTGAGCAGTAGTGGAATACAGAGCTATGATTAATCCTGCAACAGCCTTGAGGCCTAGAACTCTTGGCAAGTCATTACAGGCTTGAGGGCTGGTGAGGAGTGACGACAGGTGGCCTTTGGGCCGTGAAGCAGGATGAATCCACCATCACAGAGTCAGACGCTTCTGTAATTTTTGGACTTAAGTGCTGGTAAAGGTCTTCCTCATGAAATTTGTAATATGTTTTGATAAACATCATCTTTTCCACATTTTGGGGAAGTAACCTCCTAAGACGATCACTGACAGGGTTCCCGGCTGTGCTGAAAACTCTTTCAGAGTACACACTGGAGGGTGGGCAACTTAAGTACAGCAAAGCCAGTTTGTGCAAGGGACTCCAAAGTACCTCTTTTTCCCATCAGTAGTGAAATGGACTGTCTGACATGCCTATTTGGATGCTATCCCTATAATAGTAATCCACCATTCTCTGAATGGTGACTGTATCAGACAAAGTCACGCTAGACATGTCACTCATTGTAGACAGTTCTTTCAGACCCAACTAGATATCATTAGATTTTGCTAACTGATCTGCATCACCACCAGCAGTGCGTCTCTTAGGAAAATGTAGTTTTTTCCTGGCAGCTGTAGAAACTGAAGAAGGAGATGCTGCCGTGTCATGTTCCGCTTGAGCTGACAATTTTTTCACCAGCAGCTCTTTGCATCTTTTCAGATTTATGTCCATCGGAAAGAAAGCCACAAGGTATGACTTAAACCTAGGTTCAAGTATGGTCGCCAAAATATAGTGATCTGATTTCAAGAGATTGATGACCCTCGGATAATGTCGAAGTGAATGAAGGGCTTGATCTACAAGTCCCACATACTTAGCAGAATCAGTTTCAGCTCCTCCTTCAGTTTCTCCAGCTGCTTTTGCAAAAGTCTGATTAGGGGAATGACCTGTCTCAATCTGGCAGTGTCTGAACTAAACTTCACGTGTGGCAAGTTCAAAGGGTTTGAGAACCTTGCACAACATGGAAATTATTCTCCACTGCACTTGACTAAGGTGCATTCCCACTCCTCTACCTATGTCATAGGCCATAGTGTAGCCTTGGATGGCCTTTTTCTGCTCCTCCATCCGCTGAAGCATATCCTCTAGTTACTACCACTTGCTTCAGCTGATGGCAGGGCAAATTCAACAGTTCTTGCTGGTGCTGCAATTTTTTACATGCAGTTGCTGAATTTCAAAAAATGCCCAGAAATCTTTTGGACAACCGACAGCATCTCCTGCATGCCCCTGTCATTTTTGTGAGCAAAACATGGGATGTGATCGAATTCCCCCACATGTAATGCTCGCACAATATTGCTGGCATTGTCAGAAATAACAAATCCCGAAGGAAAGTCCTAGTGGGGTAAGCCATTTTGCAATGATTTCCCTGAGTTTCTTTAAGAGGTTCTCAGCGGTATGCCTCTTGCCAAAACCGGTGTTACACAGAGTAGGCTGCTTCTGAATGAGCTAGCATTTGTTAGCTGCTGCTGCTGCTTGTGTTTGCACTGTTGGAGGCAATACACCTACCCAGTGGGCTGTCACAGTCATGTAATCTTTAGTTTGCCCTGTCCCACTTGTCCACATATCTGTGGTTAAGTGGAAAGTGGGCACAACGGCAATTCGGAGGACATTAATACATTTTTTTAATGCCCTTGTACCGATTTGGAATTGCTATTCTAGAGAAGTGGAATCTAGAAGGCACATTGTAGTGGAGACACAGGACCGCCATTAACCCATTGCATTAATGGTGGACACTGGACGCACATCTAATACCAGCATAGCTGTTATGGTGTCAGTAATCTGCTGTTCAGCTGGGTGTTTGCTGTCATACTTGTTTGCCAATACAAAGGACTGTGTGACAGTCAATTGTTTGGTTGAACTTCCTGAACTACTAAAAGTAGTCTTCCTCTTGGTCCCCTTCTGGGATGACGATCCACTTATAACAACAGCAGCAGCACCAGGTGTAACACTCAAGGATCCTTCTGAGGAACAATGGTTAGGAGAGGAGTCAGTCCTTGATATTGGATGCAGGACTACTTCCGATCACGAATTAGGTTGTTGATGATGATGCAGGTGTTGGTTGTAGATATTGCAGGTGCTTGGATCCAGATAAAAGGGAGCAGCTTGGTGACACTGGACTGATTTTTGTTTTTTGTCACCAAAGTTTCAATACCCTTTCTGATTTGATGAATGCGCTGCAAGTGATGTAACAGGGAGGAGGTTCCAAGATGGTTAAGGTCCTTACCTCTACTCACTGTTACTTGGCAACTGTCACAAATGGCTTGGCAAAAGTTGTCCGGATTTGCGTCTAAATAATTCCACAGAGAAGTGGATTTTTTGGTCCTTTGTCCAGGCATGGCAACAATGGGATTTTTCCCACCATGGGCAACAACAACTGTTACCTGATTTACAGTTTTTACACAAATGTCCTCGCCATCAACATCCTCATCATCATCATCAACATCCTCATCATCCTTGTTGTTAACTAGATAAATATCCTCCTCATCCTCCTTGTGCAATTCCACAGAAGCATCCTCAATTTCTATGTCAGAAAGCACACAAATAGTGGAAGGAGGATCCTCTTCATGTACAGTATCACTAGAAAGATCAGGCTCACACATGGCAACAGCGGTCACACTTGGACCTTCCTCGGGGATTTGTGATTTTCAGAGCACACAGTTGGTTCTGGTGTCTTACTCGTCTTATCAATTTTTATTTTTTATGTACCTCTCCTACAAGCAGAGGGGCATAAATTATCATTAGAACCATCAATCATCATAAATACAGGCCAATACCTTATCCTTTCCTTGCCACTTCGTGTAGTGTAGTGAATGGTATATTGACAATTTTTTGTTTCTCTAAAGCTTTAAATCTTTTTTGCTGTAACAGGGTAAAAGTAGATTTTTTTAGCCTAACTTTTTGGCCTGACTTAAGCCCCGGTACTTTGGCCTTCATAGATGACATCTACGGCCTTGCATCATCATCATGACTGCTGCCGGCAGCTACAAGACTGGTATGTGGATCCTGCTCTCCAGTCATATGATAGTCCTCCATACTCACTATGCACACAACCACACCCAAAAAAATGTGTTTATTTTCTTTGGAACACTGGGGTGAACCCCTCAAAGAGGCAGCAGCCGCTTGACAGACAGCAGCACAGCACCCCAGCGCACCTGCGTCAATGACAGGTATGGCTAACACGCACACAAAAAATTATTATTTTTTATTTTTTTTTGGCCAGCTGCCCCTTGACAGACAGCAGCACAGCACCCCTGCACACCTACACCGATGACAGGTGTAGCTAACATGCACACAAAAAAAAAAGGTTTTTTTTTAACACTGGGGTGAACTGAAAGAGGCAGCAGCTCCTTAACAGACAGCGGCACAGCACCCCTGTGCTGATGACAAGTGTGGCTAACACACAATTTTATTTATTTTTTTCACACTGGGGGTGGGTGAAAAACAATCCTGAAGGACAAAGCACCCCCTGGACAACACAGCACTACAGCCAGCCAGCCCCTATAGACAGGACAACAGCCAGCCCCTATGAAAAGGACAACAGCCAGCCAGATCCTATGGACAGGACAATAGCCATCCCCTCTACAGACAACAGCCAGCCAGCCCTTATGGACAGGACAACAGCCAGCCCTTATGGACAGGACAACAGACAGCCCCTATATAGACAACAGTAGCCAGCCCCTATGCACAAAGTCAGCATGCAACAACAGCACAGATCCCAGATCCCAGCTCCCTCCCTCCTCCCTGTTCACTCTCCACAGCCAGAATGAAAAAATGGTGGCGAACAGGGAACAGGGGGAACAGGGGGGGACTTAGGGTTAGGCACCCCCCCGGGAGGGTTAGGGTGTCGGCTAGGGGGAGGGAGGGTTAGGCACCCCCGGGGGGGGAACTTAGGGTTAGGCACCCCCCGGGGGACTTAGGTTTAGGCAGCGGGGAAGGGGGTGGTTAGGGTTAGGCACTTAGAGGGGGGATTAGGGTTAGGCACTTGGGGGGGAAGTTAGGGTTAGGCACCCCTAAGGAGGGTTAGGGTTAGGAGGGTTAGATTAGGTTAGTACATACTTACCTATCCATGCGGCCGGCGGTATATCATACCCATTCCCTACTGGTGTGTACAGAAACTCTGCTATATCATCAATCTTGTACACCAGTGGTTCTCAAACTCGGTCCACAGGGCCCCACACAGTTCATGTTTTCCAGTTCCCCTAGGTGTATTCACTGACACATTTTTAACACTCCACAGATGAAGCTAATTATTTCACTTGTGATTCTGTGAGGAGACCTGGAAAACATGAACTGTTTGTGGTCCTGAGGACCGAGTTTGAAAACCTATGCTGTACACACATATATTTTCAACAGGTTATGGGCCCAGGCACACAAGCTACAAGTACACAACCAAGCTACTAGAATGCCCAGAGTAGCTTGTTTCCAGGGCACTGTGACAGTAGATAAGCTGATTATAAGACAAATCTTCATAAATTATGTCTGTAAGAAGCATGCATACAGAAGCTACACCCATAATGGGGTTTATGAAGCTAAATGGTACAGAAATTCTACAACATGGAAGTTTGCTATGGAAATGCAACTAAAGCATGAAAGACACACCTTGACAAAGATGCCAGGGAGGCATTGAAATGCATAGCTGTTTAACCTAACTACTTCTCCTCACTCACCGAGCTCTATTGGTAAGGAACCTTTATCGTACAATTTCTCTGCCTCTTACATATCACCGACAATAAAAGTTACAGCTGCCGGAAGACACTGCTACATGGAGATCCAGGCTCCCCACAAGTGAGTTTAGCCATGACATCGTGACCTCCGCACATCGGCCAAGGCTCTCTGGCTCCCCTGTACATGTATCCGGCTACAAAAGTTACAGCCTCCAAGAGACACAGCTACACGGAGATCCAGGCTCCCCACAAGCGGGTTGAGCTATAACATTGTGACCTCCACATATTGGGTAAGGCGCTTGATCCCCTGTTTCCTCTATCCCGGCATTGAAAGTTTCAGCCGTCTGGAAAGATCACTGTACTTTTTATATGAGTGCCAGTCATTTAGATAGAGGAGTACAATGCAAATGTTGTGACTATATACATTGTTGGAGTTTATGTGTTTTATACTGATTAATATCAGTGACTACAGTACATTTTTAAGTAGATTTTATAGTAATAAATATTTGATTCTTAGAGGTCAATCCTATTAGGTGTGATGTGCCATTGCAACAGCGTTCAAATGCCAGAAATCTCGGACCCATTCGCTGCCGGACCCGAGCCTGGATTCACATAATTTTGCTTGGAGTCCTATGGGGTTGTGAGCAATATAAGTAGAGATGAGCGGGTTTGGTTCCCTGAGGATCGGACCCGCCCGAACTTCCTGGATACGGGGCGATCCGAGTCACCCCGTGGATCTCTCCTCCTGCCCCGGATCCCTAATCGAGGCAAAACCTTGCAATCCTCTGTCAGATCTTGAGGTTTTTAATCGAGTGGCCATTTTTAAAAATCCCTTTGCCTTCAATGGGTAAAGCGCTGATTGGCTGATAGAGCCATCTGTCACTGGTCTCAGCCAATCAGCGTTAAGCCCATTGAATGCAGGGGAAAAAAAGATGATGGCACTGGTTCACGTTGCCGGCACACCCCGCTGCTGACACACCTGCTGCCGGCACCCCCCTCTGCAGCTACACCAGTTGTCAGCACCCCCACTGCTGACACCGCTGGCACCCCGGCTGCTGATATCACTAGCTCCCCCATGCTGCCGACACTACTGGCACCCTGCATTGAGAATACCTCTGCACTGCAGACACAGTCAGCAAACCTGCACTGAGGACTCCGCTGGCACCCTGCACTGAGGACACTGCCAGCACTCCCACACTGCCATTCCGTGTACTGAGGACACCATCAGCAACCCCCTGCGCTGCCGAAGCAGCCAGCAAACCTGCACTAAAGACACTGCTGGCACCCCCGCACTGCCTGATTGGAAATTACTGGAAATAAATGTTATTGAAGTTAATAATACTGCAGGATCAAAAACAGGCCCATTTTATGTGATTTTAGCTGTTTTTATGATTTTTTAAGAAGAAATCCAGATCCAAAACCAAAGCCCAAAAACTAAACACAGAGATGAGGTTTTGGCCAAACCAATCCAGTTTCAAAACCAGGGGAGATCCAAAACTAAAACACGAGGGTCGGCACACATCTCTAAATATTGGCTGGCACCTTATCACTTTTCACTCTGTCTCCTAACACTGCTTAGTAAATAGACCCATAAGCACCTAGGCTTTTTTCTTATTAAAAGCATGAAAGACTGTTGCCAACACTTTATAAGCTTTTGTGGATGCTTCCCTTATTCGATCTACTGAGTTACCCTATTTCTCTTCTCTTACCCTCTTGCTCGTTCCCTTTATTTCACAAAATTACTCATAACCAAATTCATGCTACAGTGTATGTTATGTTAGTTGTTTTTTCTTACTGTATGTGAGTATTAATAAACATTGATTGCAAAAAAACTCTGCTTCATTGTACTATGCAGGGACAGTAAGATACACAAAAATTTAGTTACACTTTTCCAGATACATGTCAGGTGTATCTGTTGCAGAGTCTAAAGGCCTTGTGTAAAGATATGTGCTGATGATAGTGACCTCATAATTAAATATCATTACTAAGAATTGATACTGTATGTGTTTAAAAACCTTTCATGCTCTTCCCCCATAAAAAAGCAACCAGTACCAGCGCTATAGCCTTGGCTGGCTACGGCTAAAGCATGGGGACAATAATCTTAAGCAGGCCATACATTAGACTAATATTATTGCAGCCAACTAGTTGGCTGGTTGGAATGATAATTGGGCGGTGTGTAGGAGCAAACGATAATCATTAGTTTGCTCCCATATGCCTAAAAATGACCAAAAACGGTCGTTCCAACTAGTTGGGAAAATCAAACTAGTTTGATTTTACTCAACTAATCATTCTGAATGATAAATACGAAGACACTAGAAGGCACCATTTGCCTTTTTTTCACCATCCTCATCAGGGGAGTGCCTGTCAGTCTGGGATCAGAGGACAGGGCGGGAGGATGATCAGTGCTGCATCTGCTCTTATGCTGCAGCTGCTGCTCCACCCCCTTTCCCTGCCAGCACCCCCCCTACAATCAAAGGTGCACACCCCCTCAGTCACAGGTGCACCCCCCATGGGTACCCGAGTAATAGCATTACAGCATTGTAACTGCACCTCACGACTGAGACTTGCAAAGATCCCACACAAAGGGGGGAACATCATAGCACTGTGAGTGGCTGAGGAATCCCATGCGGGGTACCTGCCACAAGAGAGAAATGTACAATCCACAACATACAGTAGGTGACACATATAATGTCCTTTGTGGTATTAATGGACCTTCTGTTTAGGGATTTATCTGTTAATGGACAATTGAAAATACTAGATATTTAATTCATGGCATGTACTGTGTTTTATAATTTAAAATAAAGGGGTCTGATAAGAGCCCGTCCCGGCGAAGAGCTGGAAGCAGCGTGATAGCTTATGCGATTACAGAGGGTGTCACCAAAACCAAAGAACGTCTTTGCACGGCAGCAGAAATATAAATGTGACAATAACCTGTGGGCATGGTTTGCCTAATGTTAGTGTGGTTTAAAACTGTTATGTCACAGAGCTATAATCAAATACACCTATCAGCCCCTTCTGACAAAGCAGGGAAAATTCGAGTAACATCAATATAATACA